>CM062810.1:978276391-979660187 GCA_031772625.1 Pinus tabuliformis
TTTGTGAGTGTTATTTCCCTGTCAAGAATTACTTCCCCAATAGATAGGAGATCATTCTTGATCTCAGTGATCCTTAAGAAATATTCTTGCATACTCTCATCTTTGCCCTTTTTAATTTCCTTCAACTTATTTCTAAGAAATAAGACTTTATTTGCATCATTAACTTTAAATAAACTAACCATTCTATCATAGATTTCCTTGGAGGTGTTCAGCTTGGAAACATAGGCCACCAAATGTTTGTCGATAGAGTCCCAAATGATCTTCCTTTCTTTGACTTCTCCCTTGGTCCATTTTTTCCTAGCAGTAGCGGATGGATTTGATGGAGGCTCAACAATCTTGCCTCTCACATAGTCCAACACTTCTTGCTCTTCTAATGTTAGATCCAGAGACCTCTTCCATCCGTGATAGTTAGAATTCTCACAGAGTCTATCTTTAGCAGGGAAGTGTGTTGAGGACCCCATGATTTCTTTAAGATAGCCTTGCCAACCTTCTCTTTGGTGATTGATCTTGCTCTTGCTCTTGCTTGGGCTTTATCTTCACCTTAGCTCTGATACCATGTTAAATTATGGTATGTTCTATGCTTAGAGAAATTTACTTATTTTTCTTCTTATTAGCCACAAATTAGCAATGAAATATACATTAAGTAAAGTGTAGATAGAACAATAAATGATCAACAGAAAACAAGCCAAGACAAGAGACACAAGATGTGGAGGCTAGCTAGGGACAAACCCCAATGCGGGGAAACCCTTTGATCAAATCTTCTTTTATCTTCAATAGTTCAGTAGAGTGAAATAGTACAAAATCTGAATTCTATAATTTTATATCAGCAACAGCAAACCCTAGATCATCAAAGTCAAACTTGGTCAAACTAGCTGAAATTGACCTCTAAAATAATTGGTCAATTTCTGGTCAAATTTTCCTCGAACAACCTAAAGAAACAGCCCATAAATAGCCCCAAAGTTCAATCAAATTACAAATTTCTGAAGTCAACTTGCAGCCCTAAACTAGGGTAGTCAAAACCAGTCAAATCAGAGGTCAGATCAACTCGATTTTCATGCCAAAAATTGTGGCCTTCCTAGGAGAGGCAACCACTCCCAATCAGAACTTCTGGAAGGTCAACGCTTGGTCAATGCGGGTCAAAGAGATGACCTGCTACCCTTGCGTCCTTCTTTCTATGTCTTCCTTGCCCTAGGACATCTTCCTTTCAGCCACACGTGTGAGAGAGAGAGTCTCCTTTTATGTGTAGGAAGAGAGAGAGAAGATCAGTGAATTGAATTGTTGAAATGAGGAGAATGTTTCTTTTATTTATATGCAAACATTGAGGTTGAATAGACATGACTATTGGGCTTTTGAGCCTACATAAGTTTGTTGGTTAACCTTGATAGTTTGTCCATAATCAAAATAAATTCGTATCTCCCTAAATACTTATCGGAATTGGATGATCTTTAGATCAATCCTACACCTCTCGATGATAGGAATCTAGGAAAAATATTAGAATCCATAAATAAGGTGATCCACGTGGAGTTTGGCCCTAGTTCCAATTTTAACACCATTTCAAATGGTTGTTGCAAGTATGGTAATGCAAGCATTGGTATGAATGCCTTTTGTTGAGGTTTAGACCAGAAGAATTTTTCTTTCACTCCTCCCTTAGTGACTTGACTCAAGGGCCAAGTGATATGAGAAAATCCCAACACGAACCTGCGGTAGAAGTTGGCGAGACCCAGAAAGTTGCGGACCTCTGTCGGAGTGGTTGGAGATGGCCAATCTTGAATGACTTGGATCTTGTCTGGATCCACATACACCCCCTATTCATCAATAATGTATCCCAGAGACTAAACCAGGGTCATGCCAAAAGTGCATTTCTCCAAATTGGCACATAGCTTATGTTGCCGCAGTGTTTGGAGAACCTGTTGGATGTGGTGGAGGTGCTCTTCCCCACTCTAGCTGAAGATCAAGATGTCATCCAAGTATACCACTGCAAATTAGTTGGTGAATGGCCACAAGGTGTCATCCATTAGCCTCATGAAGGTTGCAAGATAATTCGTCAAGCCGAAAGGCATAACCAACCATCCGAAAAGGCCCTCCTTCATTTTGAAAGTAGTCTTCCATACATCGGAGGGTTCGATTGCTACCTGGTGATATCCTAACTTCAAATCGATCTTGCTGAAATATTTTCCCCCCTTTAGTTTGTCCAAAAGGTCATCAAACTGTGGGATCAGGTACCTATTCCAGACAGTGATCTTGTTGAGTGCACGATAGTCAATACAGATTCTCCAAGTTTCATCCTTCTTCTATACCAACACGATAGGGCTCCCACAGGGTGATGAACACTGTCAGATGTGACCTTTCAGCAACAGCTCCTGAATCCGCCTCTCACTTTCATTTTTCTCCAGAAATACGCGCCGATAGATTGGTCCATTGGGTAGTGACACACCTGGGGTTAGGTCGATGCAGTGCTTGACCTGGTAGTGGAGAGGAACCCTGGCGGGGGAGGTGAAGATTCCCTTGTACTCCTCCATGACCTTGTCCATTTGTAGTTTTCGTGCAAAGGGGCCCTGTCTCGAGGTCATGGCCACCGTCTTCTTCTTTCCTTGAGGGAATATCATTAGGAAAAAAAATTTCCCTGTTTTGGAAATGAGCTTACTACATTGTTTTGCAGTAACCAAAGAGATGGCGGTAGGGAGTGCTACCTCTGGTATCCTGTACAACTTATCTCCCAAAGTAACAATAACAACATGAGGCCTTGATTCACACAGAACATGTCACTTCCACAAGTATGGTTGGCCTAATAATAAATCAGAAACATCAAAGGGAGCAACGTCACACAATACCTCATCCATGAAGGCCTTGATGTTGTATGGAAGGCAGCACTGCTGGCTCACGGGAAGATCCTGTCCTTGGTGAATCCACCCGATGGTGTACGGTTGTTGGTGTGTTGTGTTCAGTAAGCCTAGCTGCTTCACGATCTCTGCTGAAATGAGGTTCTTTTGGCTCCTGCTTTCAACAATGAACTGTAGTGGGGAGCCCTTTAGCCACATATGGGAGTGGAAGGGGCACTCCTACTCTTCTGGATCTTCGAGTTCATCATTCTGGTTCTTCATGGTCGCAACAGTGGCATTGGGCTCGACATCGATAATCTGCTTCCCTTTGTCACTCCCCTTGTCGGGTTCTACTCAGAGTCGGAACATGAATATGATTCTAAAGCCTTTAGCTTGGACACCAGCGACTACTTGGCCCGACACTCACTTGTGCTGTGAGTGGAGCTTTTATGGAACTCACACCACTTTCTCGTGTCCTTTTTCAGTTTTACGGCGCTGTTCTTTTCTTGCTGCTTAGGCAGGTTGTCCTAGGCCACCCCGCCTTGGTTTTGTCCTTTATTCTATGGTTTGCGGGCACCGTTCCCCTACTTCATATTTGCAAATCCAAAGTCTCGCTTCTTCCGTTTAAACTTTTGCTCGATCTTGATGGCATATCGATATGCTTTGCCGAGCGAGGAGATGTTCAAGAATTCTATTTCGTCCTCGATGTACCTATGGGCAACCATGGTATTTGAGTAACAAATGTTGCCCCAAATCCTTGATACCCAACTTTTTGCAAAGGGTATGAAAAATATTGGTAAAAACTGGAATGTCTTCATCCCTTCCCTACCGCAACATGGTCCACTTTATGTATTGATCCTCTAGCTTCTAATAGGGTAAAACTACTCCTTGATGGTAGCCTGGAATGAATTCCAAGTGGGTGTGGCTAAAAATAGTGAGGTCGTACTTTCATCCTTCTGCTCACAGTAGGTTTCCCACCAATCCTTGACATGGGGGGCAGCTTTGAGAAGAGAGAAAGTAATATTTTCCCGGACGGAAAAATCATAAACAAAAAAATACCCTTCTAGCAGATTTAACCATTTATCTACAAAATCTACATCTATCTAACCCTCAAATATGGGAACGTCAAAATCAACTTGTAACTTAAGGGTGTAGCACTTCCAGAGTAGCTACTGGAAGTAGATGTGTCGCCCCTGGGAAGCCACTGAAGGATCTGGGCAAAGTTGTCCATCATCGTGTTCCTTTGTCACTCAAGGGCCGCTTCGAGCAAGATTTTTATAAGCTCTCCTACCCTCATCTTTCTTTTCATCCACCATGGGAGGATATTGGGATTTGTGAGGCTGGTCTTGCAAAGGTTCGACCAATTCAAGCCCTAACTCCTTATATCCCGACCTCGTTGGGGACATCCAAGGAAAAACAGAGAAAGAGTAGACCCCTCTGATACCACTAATCTGAATTTAAATGGGATCACAATAATGTACAAAAAATAAAGACAGATATGGAGATACGACAGAAATAATACTTCATTTCATTAATGGAGAATATGAAATATGCTTACAAACAAAATGGAAATAAACTAGCTTGGTTGCTGGTAGCTTATATCTGAGAAAAGATCTGGCGGCTACATGCCTCTAAACTCCTTACAATGATGCTCAAGGGCCTTTTTATTATTGAACAATAAGAGCAAACCCTAAACAACCAAAACCCTAACCTAAGGAGATATAACACTGAGAGTTTATGGGCCCTGTTGGGGTGAGTTGGACAGCCAACTTCCCGAGGTCGCGACTTCGTCATATTATCTCCATTTTACCCGCATGATAACCCATTGGAAAGATCTTTTTGAGGAATACGACGGAAAAGATGATTTAGGGAAAAATTCACTGGTGGTAGATTTCCAAAACAACATCGCTTAGGGCTTCAAAACGGATCTGGAAGTTTAGGACCCGAAAAAAAATAGTAAACTATGCTACAATTAAGGAAAATGAAAAACCGAAAGAAGCAATGATGGGGGTCCAAGTGGAATTGGTGGCTGGCCACCAATATCCACCTAGATAACCAACAAATTCACCTTAAATCTACCCCAGGTTGGCCGAAATCCATGGCCAGATTTTGTCCAAAATGCTACCTCCTTAAGCCTACTTATTTACCCAAGTCAACCCTAAACTTTGACTGCTCCTAACTTTCGTATATAGACTCGGTTTGATGAACCATTCACACCACTACAATCATGATGACAAGATATTCAACATGAACCTAGTTTGAGAAAATTTTGAGCACTTTGATTTTTGAGCCTTTGTACTAAAGTCACTTGTACTTTGACTTGTACGATCCACCTAGATGAGAAGGTCATCCGAGTTTCCCTTGAGATGGAACTTCAGGTACATGTGGTTGATGATATTTTAGCTCCTATGGTTGAGGAGCCTTAGATTGATGTGGAGTATCCACATGCAGAGGATCTGAGAGTGAAGACATCCACTCAAGAAGAGTTTACCAAAGATGGGTAAAGGCACACCAAAGAGGCTGACAGCCTATTTCATGCATGGAATAATCTAGGAGCACCCACGTATCAATGCACGAAGAGGAGGTCACCTAAGAGGTACACTGGATACATGGTTCTTATGAGCATATGTGTTGATACATAGCCATATTACTTTGAGGAGGTAATGCAAAAACCAATTTGGGTTGATGCCACGGTGGAGGAGTATGACTCCATAGTTCGTAAGAGTGTTTGGGATGTGGTCCAGAGACCAGAATACAAGT
Organism: Pinus tabuliformis; assembly: GCA_031772625.1. Classification (NCBI taxonomy): domain Eukaryota; kingdom Viridiplantae; phylum Streptophyta; class Pinopsida; order Pinales; family Pinaceae; genus Pinus; species Pinus tabuliformis. The sequence continues at coordinate 978,281,971 of CM062810.1, forward strand.
TAGTGGCCAACTCCTGATGGATTTACAATGTAAAGAAAGCTACATATGGTAGTGTGGAGAAGCAAAGGGCCAAGTTTCTATCCCATGGCTTTTCACAGGTAGAGTGGATTGAATATGATGAGACCTTTTATCCTGTTGCAAGGTAATCATCGATTAGATCCATATTGGAAATATCAGCATAGATGGGTTCGAAGATACATCAGATGGATGTAAAGACAACCTTCCTTAATTTCATCATTGAGGAAGAGGTGTACATAGAGCATCCTGAAGGTTTTTATATGTTCGACCATCAGTCGCATGTGTGCTGGCTCAAGAGAGCATTGTATGGGCTGAAGCAAGCACCCCATGCTTGGTACACCAAGATTTATAACTAGTTCACCGAGTTGGGCTTCACCAAGAGTGAAGCAGATGTGAACCTGTACCACATAGTGGTTGAAGCTAAATTGTTGATCGTGTTATATGTTAGTGATTTCATTCTGATAGGTTATGATCAAATAATCAGGTCTTGTGAGGAGGATATTGTAAGAGTTTGAGATGAAGGACACGGGGCTGATGCATTATGTTTTGGGCATGGAAGTATGACATGGTGATGGGGAACAGTTTTTTATTAGAGAAAGTATGCCGACAAGATACTTAGTAGGTTTTGCATGGAGAGAAGCAAACCCATGGAGACTCCTCTAGCAGGTAAGTAGAGGAAGGAGGATGCTACTTGAGGAGAAGTAGTGGAAGCTATTGTTTATTGGAAGCTCGTGGGTTCACTCATGTAATTAGTGAAAACATGACTGGATATGTGCTACGAAGTTAAAAAACTTAGTCAAGTGATGGTTAGGCCTACCAATATGTATTGGGAGGAGGCAAAGCATGTTGTGAGATACGTCTCAGGAACTACATAGTATGGTTTGTGGTATAGACGGAAGGAGGGAGTGAAGCTTCAAGGCTTCACCTATGTAAATTGGGTAGGGAGTCCATCTGACATGAGGAGCACATCAAGAGGAATCTTCAGTATTGGTTCAGTAACCATTTCTTGGTACAGCAGGAAACAAAGATCGATTGCACTTAGTTTGGTAGAGATAGACTACATGGCTGCAAGTTAGGAAGCATGTGAGGCCATATGGATGAGGAAGATTCCAGTTGGCTTGTTTGGTCAACAAATGGATCCAACTTTGATTTAAAGTGATAATCAAAATTGTATTAAACTCTTTGAAAATCAGTATTTGATATCATCATCTTTGGTATTATGTACTGAGGCAGATTATGTGGTTGGAGTACATTCCCACAGAGGAGCAAGATGCTGACAGTTTGAAAAAGGCATTGTCAATATGTAAATTCGAGTTTCAGAGAGACAGGATCAAGGTAGCTCATAATCCATTTCTTGTTAAGAGGGAGTGTTGAGAAATGGAAAAATGAAATTCCAGCTTAATTTGTCCTTGAATTACACTGAGAATTAAAATCGATTTCTATTCTCATAGAAACTTGTAAATAGTTAATTAAGTTTAACTGACTTAATTAGCTTAGTAATTTCTGGTCGGAAGTCTTTCTATGGTCATGTATGTGTGATCGCTAAATTTTAGGGGTCCAGGATGAGTTTATTTGAGTTATAATTAGATAACTCAGCTTGACTGAGTTATAAATAGTTAAACTAGCTCTAACTCTAGGGGGAACTAGTAGAGGTCTAGTAGTAAGTTGGTGCCCTTGCGCATCCTTAGTGCTACTCTAGCTAAATAAAGGTTCCTTGATGAGAAACTCATGCATTTCAATTAAGTGAAAGACCCAGCTAATACTAGATTGAAGTGGATGTGAACTTGTATCGCATAGTGGTTGAAGGTAAATTGATGATCATGTTATATGTTAACGATTTGATTTTGATAGGTTATGATAAACTAATCAAGTCTTGTGAGGAGGATCTTGTAATATAGTTTGAGATGAAGGACATGGGGCTCATGCATTACGTTCTGGGCATGGAAGTATGACATGGTGATGGGGAACAACTTTTGTATTAGGAAAAGTATTCCAACAAGATACTTAGTAGGTTCTACATGGAGAGAAGTAAACGCATGGAGACTCATCTAGCAAGTAACTAGGGGAAGGAGGATGCTACTTGAGGAAAAGTAGTGGGAGCTATTGCTTATAGGAAGCTCATGGGTTCACTCATGTACTTAGTGAAAACATGATCGGATATGTGCTATGAAGTTAAACAACTTAGTCAAGTGATGGTTAGGACTACCAATCTATATTGGAAGGAGACAAAGCATGTGTTGAGATACCTCTCGGGCACTACTCAGTATGTATTATGGTATAGACGAAAGGAGGGAGTGAAGCTTCAAGGCTTCACCATTGTAGATTGGGTAGGGAGTCCATTCAACATGAAGAGCACATCAAGAGGAATCTTCAGTATTGGGTCAATAACCATTTCTTGGAACAATAGGAAACAAAGATCAATTGCACTTAATTTGGCAAAGACAGAGTACATGGCTGGAAGTCAAGCAGCATGTGAGGCCATATCGATTTGGAAGATTCTAGTTGGTTTGTTTGGTCAAAAAATGAATCCAACTGTGATTTAATGTGATAATCAAAATTGTATCAAAGTCTCTGAAAATCCATCTTTTCATGATTGATCCAAGCATATAGATATTCAATATCATCATCTTCGATATTGTGTACTAAGGCAGATTATGTTGTTCGAGTACATTCCCACATAGGAGCAAGATGATGAAATTTTGACAAACACATTGTCAAGATTTAAATTTGAATTTCACAGAGATAGGATCAGGGTAGTTGATAATCCCTTTCTTGTTGAGAGGGAGTGTTGAGAAATGGCAAAAATAAATTCTAGTTTAATTTGTCCTTCAATTAAACTGAGAACTAAAATCAATTTCTATTCTCATAGAAACTTGAAAATAGTTAATTAAGTTTAATTGACTTAATTAGCTTAGGAATTTCTAGTGGGAAGTCTTTCTATAGTCATTGTTGGGCACCAAATTGGCCTATCTTTTTCTTGCATTTTCACACCTCTTTTCATCGTTTTTGCATTCATTCGCATATATTTATTGTGTAACACTATGAGGCAATTCCCCTTTACCATCTCTTGGGATATTCAATTAATGAAATAGAGTCATGAATGTTTCTACCTACGCAAACCACTAAAACATGTGATGACTGCAGATTATGGAGCGCAGGAGTTGACCGCATAGCATATCGCAGCAGTTCCACGATTCACAACAACTGATTGACCACGGCGAAATAGCATAACTGATTGCCACTGCTCTCAACCCATTTCTGACCATTCTTGTTCTTGCTCTCTCGGTGCTAGTGTTGCGATATAATTGATGTATATTTTTGGGCATATAGTTGCCAGGTTTTGGGGAGAGTTATTCTCCGTTATATTGTATAAAAGACGAATCATTCCTGTATCAAGGGGGGACCCTAGATGGTTTTGTAACATCACTATTCATATTAATAAGATATAAACCCTTTTTCTAATCTATCACTCGCTGTGAGTAACACAGCCCTAATCAGAGAGCTGGGCCCGCTCTTCTGATCAGGTGCTACGTGTTGTCTTGTGTTGTGTGTATTGTCTATTGCTATGTTTATTTCTTGTCTCTATTACAAATCTCTTAGATAACTATGAATACCTTTTTACGTTCCACGGTTGAGTTTTTTTACTTCTGTTTTAGCAATGTTTTTATTAGCAATCACGAACCCTTGGTTGAGGACCAGCCATAACCTTGCCCCTGCATATACCTTGTGTGTTTCCTTGAAGATAATATGCACCTGGATTGATACATTAATGTAGGAAAAGGAGTGCATAATTTGTTCATATTTGGACACCAACATTTTAGCGTCATTTCCATGGAGGCTAACGACATGAAAGACACAATCTGTGTTAACCAGAGGGTCAAGCTCTTGTTCTGGGGAGAGAAAAAGCTTTCTCACTCTGCTCCAAGTCCTGAGCGTAGGTATTTCATTTATTTTTAGATTTTACTGTTTTCCTATTTTAGTACGGCCAATCTCTTGCCCTGGGGAGGGAGGAGTCTTTTAACACCCTACTCCAGGCCCTAAGCTTAGATTTTCCTTAGAATTTTTTGTTGTTTTAATTTTGATAAACCCAATCTCTTGCCCTGGGGAGGGAGGGGTCCTTTGACACCCTACTTCAGGTCTTGAAGTGTTAAGGTTTTCTCGTGTGTGTGTTATTTTCTTGATTGGGTTCTTGTCCCGAGGAGGGAGGAGTCTTTTGATGCCCTGCTGCAATTCTTGAACCCTGGGTTCCTATGTTATTTTCTCTTCGTTCATTAACTTCCATCTCTTCAATGTGATCTCTTGTCCGGGGAGGAAATGGTATTTTGATGCCCTACTCTAAACCTTGAGCATAGTGGTTTGATTTCCGCCACCACATGAACTTGTATGAATAGAGAGCCAAATAAAAGGGGTAGAGAGAGAGCCCCAAAGAAGGGAAGACAGGATTTGGGAAGGAACACCTGCATCCAAAAAATCATTGCAAAAGCCGAGTCAGAGGCATCTTCCCATGCAACCATGAGGCCAGGTGCACGGACAAAATCTGAGGGACAATCTATAGATCAACTAGTGTTATTCACAGCACCCCCTGCCAGTTCAATACAACAGACCCTTCTAGCAGCCTGAGAGACAAGCAACAGTACACTTGCTAAAGGGATCCCGATGCTTGTAATAGAAGAAGAAGTTACAAGTAAAGCATCCAAAGGAACGGTCCAACCCAGTAGGGAAGAAGGAATTACAAAGAAGAGATCTGAAGGGTCCGGCCACTATGATAGGGAGGAAGAGAGTTTAGAGACATTTCTATCACCAAGGGATAGAGGAAGTGCTATTACGACAACTCGAACCCTTGTGATAAAAGCCCTTCCTGTGGAGTCAGCTGAAATCCCTAGTGAGTATTGGAGGATATTCATGGCACCTACAACCTCTACTATTGAATTCCCAATTGGGGATTTGCAGACTGGTGCACCAACAAAGCCCATCCCTTTAACAACTTTACCCAGTTGCCATGGGCTTACTTCAGAAGACCCTGACACGTTTTTGTTTGAATTTGACATTGTGTGTCGAGGGTATGACTACGTAACGGATGCTCAAAAATTTAAAATCTTCCTCGCTACGCTAAAAGGGACAGCCTCGCGGTGGTTTATGGATCTTGGGGGAAGGTCTATCACCACATGGGAGGCTATGATAACTACTTTCTTGGAGAAATACCAGGACTATTATAAATCAAAGGATATTAAAGAAGAGATTTTTAAATTTTACAGAAAGAGGACGAAAATATGGAAGACTGTGTGGAACGTTTTAAATACACATTGCAGAGGTTAGGTCACTCTGACCTAGATAAAGACATTTTGAAAATTATCCTTCTCCAGGCCTTCCGAGAAGACTCTTTGGAATTGTTGAATATAGTTGGAAAGGGGGATATATCAAAGGAGGAATTTGATACCATCTGTGGGTTGTGTATTCAGTGCTCAAGAGAAGTTGCAAGAAATAAACAAGGGATTCGATCAACGAAGGTATCTGGCGGAGGTGTTACAAAAGAAGAAATTTGGAACCTACTGGAGAGCCTGAGGACTGATATCTCCAGTACCTTGTCTAAACAGATAGACACACTGCAGGTAAAACAGAAACAACTAGAATTGGAAAGAACTATGGCCATATTTTTCCCCACATGCAAGAAGAAACACCCACAGAGGGAATGTCCATTGAACTTTGTAGAAGAGTGTGCAATCTATGAACTGAAGCATGCGACAAGTTCATGCCCATCCTTTCTAGGGCTAAAAGCAGTTTTTCAAGGGACAGGTGAAGATATGGAGCAGTTGTACTTTATGGGACCTAAAAAGCCATGGCAACCTCGACCGTCAATGGGAAATCAAGGTATGTTTCAATATCCATCTCAATATTTTAGCAATTTTAATATGGGTCCCCAGACTATGCCTTATCCGCCCATGTGGCCCCAATACCAGTTTCCACCTTGGCAGCAGTGGGCTCCTCAAGCTAGTTCAAGCTCCTCGTGGGCTCCGAACTGGCAGGGACCTTCCCCTCCTCATTATTTTTCCCAGTCAATGCCACAACAACAACTTTAGTTTCCCTCTAATGTGCCTCCTGGTAATCAGCCTATTCGTACCCAACTCCCTATCCAACCCAATCTAAATCTTAATAATAAAGGGGCTCAGCAAGCTGACACCTTCAGCCTGCCTTCGTACAGCATCTCCACCGCATAATTCTATGAGATGCATTTATGATCTGGGCAGCCCATAGGCACTCAACCCTCACCAGCCATCATTGAACAAATTAACAGTGAGGAGAAAGAACCAGAAATGGTCGAAGAGGAACCAAACCGAGTTAACAAAAATCATACACCTCCTCAACCGTCAACCACTCAAAAACACCAAGTTGAACCACCCTATCCAGAAGGGTTGGCTATGAGTAAACCAACCCCTCAAACTGAGTTTGACCTGTTAGGGGAGTTATAGAATTTATTTGTGAAGATTTCCCTGCTGCAAGCCATGAAGGATGTACCTATATATATGAAAACTCTTAGGGAATATTGTGCTAAGAAGCCTAAAAATAAATCAAGAGACCCACTCACAATTCACGTAATGGGGAAACTATCAGATTTCATGATGGGAAGGTCCATGCTTGAACGTATGGGGATTCCAAGAACCCAATTTTGACCATGCACATTAATGGGGTAGAAATTCCAAATGTACTGGTAGATTTGGGCGCTACCATAAATGTCATCACTACTGAAACCATGCATGCATTAGGATTTTATAACTTGAAACATACACCACGGTGTTAGAACTGGCAGACTGATCTACAGTAAAACCATTAGGGAAGTTAGAAGATATCACGATTTCAGTTGATTCATGGCATTACCCTCTAGACTTCCCAGTACTCTAAACACAATATCCAGTTGGAGGCCATCCCTTGATTTTGGGAAGACCGTGGTTGGAAACCGTAGACACTTATATTGGGTGTCGGTCTGGACATATGATCATCTCAAATGGGAAAAACACTAAGAATCTAGTGTTATATCCTCCCGCAGAACCTAACCCATCAGCAAAATCAACAGGCCACAAGAAATTTGTATACAAGAAAGAGTCTGAATCAGAAAATGAGGAGTTAAGACCAGTTCTCACTATTGGACAAGCCCTCCATTTGAAAGATGAAATAGAAGATGACGTAATTACTACCTTTATCAGTGACCCTTGTTCTATTTCAGATTTGAATCAGCAAATCCTGGAGTCCATCTTGAGCTGTGAAACTCAAGAAAGTATTGGAACAGCTGATGGATTCAATAAGCTACCTATAGCTACGCCCCATGAGAGTGTTTCCATGGAAACCATATCGGGAAAAACCCTAAATATCAATCCAGAGCCGTCAGATTCCTAGAAAAAAACAACTCCTACATGTTCTTCAGAAACACAAAGAAGCCTTCGCCTGGGACTACTCAGATATGAAGGAAATTCCTGCTAATTTGTGCACTCATCACATATACATTAAGGAGGACTGTCGTCATATGAGGCAAACCCAGAGAAGAATGAACCCTCCCCTGAAAAACATTGTTAAGGAAGAGATCCAAAAGATGCTAGACGTGGGAATTATCTACCCCATTTCAGACAACCAATGGGTTTCCCATTGGTAATGGTCCTTAAGAAAAATGGTAAATGGAGAATATGCATGGAATACAGAGAATTAAATAAGGCAACTTAGAAAGACCATTTTCTATTACCATTCATTGACCAAGTCTTGGATACATTAGAGGGGAAGAAGTTTTTCTCCTTCCTGGACAGATTTAGTGGGTACAACCAGATCTAGATAGCTCCTGAAGATTAGGATAAGACCACATTTACATGCCCTTGGGGAACGTTTTCATACAGAGTCCTCCCATTTGGTCTCTATAATGCACCTGCAATGTTTCAGAGGGAAATTTTGGGGATTTTCTCTGATATGATGGATGATAGTGTTGAAATCTATATGGATGATTTCACGGCATATGGAGATTCATTCGAAGAAGCATTGGGGAAGCTAGAAAAAGTTCTTGAAAGATGCAAGCAGGCGCATGTCTCCTTCAGTACGGAGAAATGCCATATGATGATGAATGAAGGAATAGTCCTAGGACAATTGCTTTTGGCTACAGGAATCCAGATGGATCCGGCCATGATAAAGGTAATACAACATTTTCCAATACCCAGAACACCCACTCAGGTACGTAGCTTTATCGGTTGTGCTGGTTATTATAGGTGCTTTATAGAAATTTTTTCTAAAACAGCACATCCGCTTTTTCAATTACTGACAAAAGATGCAGAATTTTTGTGGACAGATGACTGTGACGTAGCCTTTGTGATGATCAAGGAACTGGTCTGTAGTGCTAAGATCCTTAGAGGACCAAACTGGGAATTACCATTCCATATTCATGTTGATGCTTCCGAGACAACAATTGGGGCAGTTTTGGGCAGCAGGTGGATAAGGTACCATATGCAGTTTACTATGTTAGCAAAAATTTGGCCCTTGCTGAGTTAAACTACACAGTGACTAAAAAAGAATTCCTCGCTGTCATCTACGCCATCAACAATTTCTAGCACTATATCACCATTGACCCCACCTTTGTACACACGAATCATATAGCCATCAGGTATTTGATGAATAAACCCATTACTCTTGGTCATATTACAAGATGGCTTTTGCTACTTCAAGAATTTGACATTACCATAGTAGATAAACCAGGAAAGGACAATGTGGTTGCTGATTTTTTGTCTAGATTAGAAAACAATACTGAAGGTACACCTATCGAAGATAGCTTTCCAGATGAATATCTTTTTGCAATTTCCACTAACACTCCGTGGTATGGAAATATTGCTAACTATCTTGCTACATGAAAGGTACCTTGTCATTTGTCATATAAGGACCAATGGAAAATTATTCATCATAGTACCTGATATTCATGGATGGTAGGATACCTCTTTCATACGGGGGTGGAACAACAGATTCGACGATGTGTATGAGATGATGATATCTATGAGATATTTAAAGGCCGCCCATAGTGGGCCTTGTGGAGGACATCTTGCAGATAAAAAAACAGGCCACAAGGTGCTACAAATGGGATACTAATGGCCTTCTATCTTTCGTGATGCTAGAGATTATGTCCAGAGATGTGACAGTTGTCAATGGATGGGACAACCTGGGAAATTAGATGAAATACCATTATAACCCCAAATAGTCCTAGAGATTTTTGAGAAATGGGCCATCGATTTTGTTGGAACCATCAACCCACCCTCCCATAAGATGGTTCACATCCTGGTCTATACTGATTATGTGACTAAGTGGGTGGAAGCCAGAGTGATTGCGAAAGCAACAGAACAAGCGGTGGCAAACTTTATTTTTGAATATATTTTTGCCCGATATGGTACCCAGAGAGAAATTGTTTTAGATGGATGAACACAATTCACATCCCACATGATAGAGAGGCTTATGCAGAAATATGGGGTCAAACACACAGTGACAATTTCTTACCATCCCCAAGTGAATGGACAGGTAGAACGTACAAACAAGGTATTGGAAAATATCTTGACAAAAACTGTAGCAAGTCATCACCGGGATTGGTCACAGTAACTCCTAGAAGCTCTTTTGGTGTATAGGACAACATGGCAAAATATAACCGAGTTTTCACCATTTGAGCTAGTCTACGGGAAATCTCCCTTATTTCTGGTTGAATTCGAGATCGGTACACTTAGAATAGCTTTGGAAGTGGGATTAAACTTATTAGAGGCCCAAAAACACCGGCTGGAATAGCTCAATGAGTTAGACAAGACTCTTTCAGTAGCTATCCAGAGAACTATTGTTTTCCAACAACAGAGAACGAAATGGCATGATAAATTTATCAAGAATAAGGTGTTTCATACATGGGACTGGGCATCGTTATATGGTTCCCGGTTCAAAGATTTTAAACGAAAGCTTTGCACTCATTGTATGGGACCCTATGAAGTGGATGTTGTATTCGCCAATGGCACAGTCAGATTGGTTACAGTAGATGAAAATCATACCTCCTTCCTAGTGAATGGACACCGTCTGAAGTTTACCACCGTCCAACTTCTAAAGATGCCTTCATAAAACATCTTTCTGATACATCTGGGTTGTTGGTGCAAAGAATGCTCCCTCTACCTTTTGATTAAAAAAAATAAAAAATAAAAAATAATATATATATATATATATATATATATATATATATATATATATATATATATATATATATATATATATATGTTATTACTACTTACTTGTTTGTCTTTTTGCAAGAATAAAAACTGAAATATGACAAGGAGAAACAGAGAAATTTTTCAAGTAACAGCTATTGCTGTTACTCCATCGGTGTTGTTACTCCACTGTTGATGTTACTCTGCTGACACTGTTACTCCACTGTTGATGTTACTCCACTGGTTGTTGTTACTCCACCAATGCTATTACCCCACTGTTTTTGTTACTCCACTGGTTGATGTTACTCCACTGGTGTTGTTACTTCACCGGTGCTATTACTTCGCCAGTGCTATTACTCCACTATTGTAGTTACTCTGTCGGTGCTGTTACTCCATTGTTGTTGTTACTCCACCATCACTATTACTCCATCAGTGTTGTTACTCTGTGGTTGCTATTACTCCACCGTTCTGTTACTCCACCATGTTGTTACACCACCGATGTCGTTACTCCATCGACGTTGTTACTCCGCTATTGCCATTACTCCGCCGGTTATCTTTGCTGCTACTCCACCGCCAGGTAGGTTGCCAGGTATGCCTTCATTGACTCTTACAGATTTAATTAAAATATTCCAAAGAAGAGACTAGTATGTGTCACGGACAGACGCATTTAAGTTGGGGGGTCCCGTCATAAAGAAATGACGATGTACCTAAAATTGTAATCATATCACATCATTACCAAATCCAACGAAATAGAAACCAAAAAATGTGCGATTTTGTAATCATGATTCCTATGCATTCGATTTTGAAATTGTACACAAGAACTTTACCGGTCATTTCCCCAGTATGTTGTATTCAATTACCATAATCATTCACCTGTACTGCCACACCCTACCATTAATTTTGTGTTTTTCGAGGTATACCAGTCATTATTATCATCCTTTCACCCCGCGGCCACCATGCTAATAATATTCTCATCGTCAGTTGGTTGTTGTTACTCTCCCCCTACCAGTTGACTGTACCCATCATGTTGATCCAGTTCTTACAACAATGGGTGGGCTGGTTGTGCACCATGAGCCAGAGGGCACGACAATGGTCAGAAATAATCTGAAAGTATGGTAGGTCTTCTAAAATGCACAGTGGAACATCTATTTCGATAGGTTGCAAGGATTTAACGAGGCAATTGCAATTGAATTCACACTCAATTTAGAGGAAGAGAGCTCTCGGGTTTGGGGGATAGAAATCACTGTTACAGAAGAAGCCATTGCAGAAGTTAGCGAGCTACCCCCGCAGGGGAAAAAATGGTTTTTACGAAGAACTGCCCTTCTAGAGTTCCCCGAAGCATTCTTGCAGGTTGGATAAAATGTTGTTCAGAAAGGCCAGTGGTACAACCAAAATTCATTACCACACCCATGGGGTGTGGTAGCAAGTTTTGTAATGAGATACATAACCTGTGAGGGGAGGTATACCACCATGTTTAAATACCATTTCAAAATATTGGCTCACCTCCGATTCCCACAGGCGGAAGCCTTCTCATTGAAAATGCCTTTCTTCCTGTTAAGAAGTCTCCAGCTGATGGCGCACTCTGCTCAGCATTCATGACAAGTGGTAGCAGTCATTACCAACCATGGCCTGGTCTAGATTTTAATCATGCATGCAATCGATAGATTTCAAATCTCATGGGAAACATTTCGGGATCTACAAAGGAAGAAATAATGGTTGCTAGAGCTGTTAGAGAGGATGAATACATAGATCAAGAGGAACCAGAGGAAATGGATATGCAACTTGAAGAGCTGGAACATAATCAAGAGCATGAACCAGGGAGGATAGTTGAGGCTGCTCCATAAGAACCAACCTCGACCTCAAAACCAATGGAAGAAGAAGTGTTGTAGCAAGGGGCCAATATAGAAAGGGCCACTAGCACCACGACCCAGGTTGTCCTTCAAGAATCAGCCTTGACCATAGAGTCAATAGAGAAAATCCATAGCACTATAAAAGAGGGACCATATCAGGCTGAGGTGGAGGATTTCATTAATATTGTGGCTGAGAGTGTCCCACAAGAAGCACCCTCAACTATAGAACCAATGGAGGAAGATGAAACCGAACGAGAATTGCCCAAAGCTGAAAGAATTATGGGGCTAACAAAAGAAGAGGTTATGGTTTTAATGGATGGGATCGATGTGATTATGCAATAATCCATCTGGATCAATGTTGTGCTACAAGAAATAGTGCCAACATCATCAGTTCAAGAACTGCTGGACATGGAAGGTGGTGTCCCATAATAACCACCATCAACTTGTCTGACTCTGGAGACCATAGAGGAATTAAATGTTGGGATTGACATTGTTCCACAAGAACCAACATCAACCTCAGAACAAGGGACTGCATAGGCAAGGGTTTTTAACCCAGAGTGGAGACGCTACAAACAGAGGGAAGGAGCCTGAGACCATAACTGGGGCCGAGATAGATCAAGTAGGAGAATTATTTCAATTTTCCTCGTACTTCTCCATTCTGAAAGGGAAAGGGTGTCTCGCTCTTCCCGACATATAAAAGAGGATATGGCCATTCCACTGATTTTGAAGTATGATGGGTCGAAGAAGGGACCAGCTTCCACAGTCTTATTGGCCATAAATCCCCATAGAGACCTCTCTCAAGAACCCAGAACAGAGGAAGAGGTAGATGTTTTTGAAATGAGGGAACCTGGAAGGGAAAGTTTTGCTGAACCACTGATGGACGTTCACCAAGTGAACTTGCCACCTGTCATGATAGCTTCACAATAGAGTGAGGTAGGAGACAGTAAGGAAATGGTTGCTCCCCAAGAAGAGAAACCAAGTAAAGAAGCCCCGTCAAGTAACCCTGTGGATACTCCCTCAGGTAAATCACCACCTGTCGAACTAGCTACAGTACCAGATGAGGTGGTGGTTAAAAAAGAATGGGTGGAGTTGTGTGAGCAACAAAGGCTGCCTATGAAGCAGAAATATAAGCTTCAATTCTCAAAACAGAGGTTAAGAGGTTGAGGAAACAGATGCACCGGTTGAAGAACCAAGTGAAGAAATATAAGCGGCGGGCTAAGAAGCCCAAAACCATGACAACCAAAGCAGGGACGCAGGTAGATGAAGTGGCAACAACTTATCTTACCACTCAGATAGACCCGATAGAATATTTGTTTGAAGGTCGTGAGTTTTCTTTGTCGGCTGAGGTACAGACCTAGAAATCCACCGCAGCACGATATCGGAATGAAGCTAAGAAATTCGAAGAGCGAGCATCCACAGTTATCTCTAAATATGTAGAGCACATTGATATAATGCAACTGAGGCATGCAAAGCAACAATTCAAGGTGGAGCAGCTAGAAAGGGAAGTAGCAGAGCTAAAAACTGATAAAGAGCAGATGCTCCATTTAACACAGGAAGTGATGGCATGTCACCCTCCTGCTTCTTATTACTCTTTATTTTTGCATGAGAGCTTTCTTTTATTTCTTTTGGAAAGCATCCAGAAAGAAATTAGTCACGAGATTGAGGATGGTCTATAGTTCCTCCAGATATTGACAGCCCATGACGTGCCAACTCAGCACTTCATGTGCGAGCTTTATATGCATGGGTATCTCTTGTGTGTTGAGATAGAATTTAATCCAGTTCCATATGTGGGGGACATTAATTTAAGGGCCCTCAACTCTTACACTTTTAATAAGATAAGTTGGCAGAAGGCTTCTGACACGTTCGAGTCAAATCAAGCCACAAAGCCTTTTATGGTAAGAGGAGAACTTGAGAGATCAATGACTATGTATAATAAGCACACTACATTTTTGGAAATTATGGGAAACAAGGAACGGATGCTAAGGACATAAAGGTGGTACATCGATCTCTACATCAAAAAATTGGTCACGTTTCAAGCTAAGGCCCCAGATAGTTGTCAGAAAAGGTGGATGATGTCACCCACATCTGTTCGGAACAGAGAACCATTTGGAGCACCAAATTTTGCACGAGCACTCAGCAGGGTGCCAAGATATGTGGCGTGCATCCAAACATGTGGGGTTCGGTGGATGGGAATTCGATTCCAGTACCCTATCCTATGGCTGCCAGCAAACACTACACCCCAGCCTTTAATGTACCAAATGATTGGTGGAAGGAAGTTTTCCTCTCATAGGGGTTCAAGGTTCCAAGAACAGAAATGGCCAAGAAATATGATCTCACCTAGCTTCAAGAAGCACACAGCCTATCCAACCCAGACCTGTGGAGACGGCAAGCTGCATGAGGGCATGCAGAAGGCTAGTTGGGGGGAGATGTTGGGCACCAAATTGGCCTATCTTTTCCCTGCATTTCCACTCCTCTTTTCATCCTTTTTGCATTCATTCGCATATATTTACTGTGTAACACTATGAGGTAATTCCCCTTTATTGTCTCTTGGGATATTTAATTCATGAAGTAGAGTCATGAAGGTCTCCACCTACGCGAACCACTAAAACATGTGATGACCGCAGATTATGGAGCGCAGGTGTTGACTTCACAACATATCAAAGCAGTTCCATGATTCAGAACAACTGATCAACCACAATGAAACAACATAAACAATTGCAGCTACTTTCAACCTGTTTCTGACCATTCCTATTCTTTCTTTCTCTACGATAGTGCTGCGATAGAACTGATACATATTTTTGGGCATATACTTGCCAAGTTTTGGGGAGAGTTATTCTCCTTTGTATTGTATAAAAGACAGGTCATTCCTATATAAAGGGGGACCCTGGATGGTATTGTAACTACATTATTTAGATTAATAAGATATAAACCCTTTTGTTGATTTATCGCTCATTGTGAGTAACGCAACCCTGATTAGAGAGTTGGGCATGCTCTTCTGATCAAGTGCTGCGTGTTTCCTTGTGTTGTGTGTATTGTATATTGCTGTTTTTATTTTTTGTCGCTGTTATAGATCTCTTAGATAACTATGAATACCTTTTTGCATTCTGCAATTGAGTTTTTTTACTTCTGTTTTAGCAATGTTTTGATTGGCAAATATGACCCCTTGGTTGAGTACCGACCGTAACCTTGCCCCTGCATATATCTTGCTTGTTGCCTTGAAGAGAATACGCATCCGGATTGATACATTAATGTAGGAAAAGGAGTGGATAATTTGTTCATATCTGGACACCAACAGTCATGTATGTCTGATCACTAAATTTTAGGGGTTCAAGATGAGTTTATTTGAGTTTTAATTAGATAACTCAGTTTGACTGAGTTATAAATAGTTAAACTAGTTCTATCTGTAGGTGGAACTAGTAGAGGTCTAGTAGTGAGTTGGTGCCCTCGTGCATCCTCAGTGCTACTCTAGCTAACTAAAGCTTCCCTAATGAGAAACTCATGCATTTCAATTAACAGAAAGACCTAGTTGATACTAGAGTGTAGGGACAATGTACTATCAGATGTATGATGATCCGGATTGTACATGTCGTGCATGCAATCAGAGAAGGACCTAGTTTTCGATTGCGCAGTTCCAGAGGAAGGATTTCCCAATTAAATATCGATTGGTCCTCATAGGAATTATGCAAGGAAATAGGGGCTTGGCAGGTAGCAGAATTGGCTAAGTGTTGGCTAGAGAGGGCTTGTGAGGTAGAGAGTTGATCATACTTGTGCAATAATTTTTCTAGTGAGAATAAGCTTTGTATTTTCACTCAGATTTCTGATTAATGCAATAGATAGTCATGGTTTTGAGTAGTGGCTTTCCCCGGAGAGATATTGTGTTATGTGCCATTGATTACCTTGCTCTTGTGGATTATTGTTTTCATCAATCTATTGGATTCCACTGTTAAAATAGTACAGTAGATTATTGTCTCGTGTTTTAGTACATTACATGAGTTGTGAATCTACAGGAAAATCTACATTCATGTATCTTAATTAAAGTTTTCTATTGCTCTTTCTTTATTATACATGCTTAATATAATTCTGTTATAACATTCTTGTATTGATTTGTTTAAAGTATTTTCATTGAAAATTATTTAACTTTCATTCCATTAAGGTCTTAATTTAGATTTCTATTTCATATATCATTCATCTAAAAATAGAATATTTATAAAAGCATAAGGTTGTAGCATGGCCAAAAACCAAATCAGACTGTCATCCCAAATGGTGTGAAGCCTAGTTGGGGCCTCATATAGGAGGTATCCGCTTCAGGCTCTAAATGATGCAGTCATCCCCATTAACAATTCCCACTACTAAATGGAGGCTTGCCCCACCAAGACATGATGGTATTTCATAACTTGGAAATGATGGCCCTACCCAACCTATAGATAATGACAACAAAAGATTATTAATATCAACAAATGTGGCATGATGGATGACTGTGTTTGTTAATGACAATAATGCTTCTTGTATATATGGAAGAAATTGCTCTATAGATAGGAATATATCCTACGTAAATGGGTATGGGGTGGATGGGTTGTGCTATTTGCATATAAATTCCTTAGGTTGGGTTGATTTTGTGTGTCTCCAAACAAAACATAAAATTAAATGTGATGAAAAAGTTAACATGTTTTTCTAAAATAAATTGTTCATAAATTTTCCTCAAAATGTATAGTGTGATTTCCCTATTGGATAAACACATCAAAATGATGCACCACCTAATCATCGAGTGATAAAAAAAACATACAATAACTAAGCCACTCAACAAAAATGTATGTTTAATTAATGTTTGGCACTTCACTTATATGATAGTATATTAAAAGGGTGAATATATCCTCCTGGTTAATCTTTAATTTTTTAATTGGATTGTGATCCTATTAATATGCACATTTATGATATGTGTGCTCTCTACAAAACATGATATTTTATAGTTCCCTATTTGTTTGGTTAATTACATTAACAATTAAATCTATAGTTTATGTAAATTAATATAAAAAATGGGTCACCATCCTTAAAAATATTTCCAATATCTCTTAACTTGGCCATTTCTATTAAGATTTATACATTCCATTTAATTGATCATTTCTTCATGAGTTACATAAAGGTTTACATTTTTTTAGCCATTTCTAATTAGTGTAATGAAATATTTAAAATGAAATAAATATATATAAACATTTCGCAACATTTGCTCTGTAACATTGCTAGTGACCGTGAATCCATTGATAATACTTAATGATTTTCATTTTTTTAATTTCGAAACTATAAAGCATGGAAAAGTGGACTCAGCAATGAGACACTCATTGACTTAAACAATATGAACACATGGCCTTTTTTTCCTTAAAGATGAACAAAACATGTACGTATTTTAATGAAGAAAAAAATTCTATCCAATTCGTTTAAATCTATGCATCAAATAAGCTGTTACGTTCAAGCTTCACAGGTATAACTTATATTAATTTATTTGCATTCTATATTTTTATAAGATGTGCGATTTTATTTATGTGATTTTATTTTAACAGTCTAGAGAACTTTATATTACAATTACATGTATATCAGGAGATTACAATTGCCTTTAAATTAAGGATAGATGAGGCTAGCGTCTTTTCTAAGCTGCGTTCATTATGGCAATCTTCTTGCATACGAAGGCTTTTTGGAATGAAAATTTTCCAAGAGAATGGTAAGATTTTGAAAAATTTACAAAACGAAAAGACAACACAGGTTACATAAATTCTTTGGTCTGAGTTGCAGTATTTCCCTCATTCAGAAAGGGGCACGTTGAAGTCGAAATTGATCTTACTTTTCGCTGTGTAGTGGAGGTTCATCATGATGCTAAGGAGAGCTCTCAATTTCTCCACTTGTTGGCATAGACTACCTAGCTCATAACTCAATTTCTCCACTTGTTGGCACAGACTATCTAGCTCATAATTTGTTTCCTTTGTTTTTGACTTGTTTTCGACCATTCTCTCCAATGGCATTGTAATGTAACAGCTAATTGGTTGAATTTAAAAAGTAGGATAGCAACATTTTCTTCAATTCTGTCGAGCCAAGCATATATGAATTCCTTTTTGAAATTCATTGGTAACAAGGCAAAGTATGACTCTTCAAAAGAGCCTAATAATAGCAGAGGTTTCCTCAATTTCACCGATAGAACATCCACCTGAAACACACAATGCCTCTGTATGCCCCTGACCTTACCAAATAAACTAAACCAACCTTCTTTATATAAACACTTCATTAATCTTTCCACTCTTTAACATATTGAGCTATATATTTACGTTTTAAATTAAATTAAAAATAAATAATTTCATAAATTCTTATTTTTAATTTAATTTATTAAATAATGTAAAATATAAAAAAATTCGGTTGAAGATTTGTTTGTATAGTCAAAAGTTACAACAAATCTTACAGAAGCAGTGTTTAAATCATGTTTTTGATGGTGGAAATGGATTCAGTAGCATCAAAAAGCTTTGCGGCACCCAAATCTTGAAATTTAACAGTTATAACTTGGATTTAAAAAAATCCCTGCTAGAATTTATCAAAATATTGCCAAATTTTTTATAATTTTCAAGACAAAAAAAACAAATTAATTCTACCTAACTTTAACAAAATATTACCAATATTTCTATAATTTTCAAAACAAAAAAACAATAAAATTAAAGTACTACAAATAGAAACCATCACAATATTCAACAACAAAAGATGGTCTCTTAGATATTACTAATGAATATATGCCTGCCACAATCCATCCTCTTAAAAACGTAAGGGCTCAACTCCTTGAGACTGAAGGACTTGAGGTAGAATTAAATTATGAGCAATCATCATCGTTGAAAACACAAAGATAATACATTAATTAGATTTGGTATAGCCAATTAGGACGAAACCATAATGCATCGTATTACGTGGAGCTGAGACAATAGCAGGTAACGAGTCGAGACAATAGTAGGTAATTTATGCCTCAACAAAAGTAGAGCCGAGACAATAGTAGGTAACTTATGTCTCAACAAAAATGGAGCGAGACAATAATAGGTAACTTATGCCTCAACAAAAGTGGAGCCTCGCCACAGGTAACTTATGCCTCAACAAGAGCCGAGACATTCTCTATGGAGTCGCCTACTCTTCTAGCCAAGACACAACAAGTCAAATATATACTCAATGAGATTTGAACCCTCATCTCATAAATTTCACTCAGTAAAACTCACCATTAAACCCATATCACTGTATCACACAATCTTTCCATGTTACCGTAACACTACTTCAACTACGTATAGGATTGACTATATTTGATCGAGAGCATAGCGTCCGAGAGTAGATTATGTGTGGTTTTCAGTATACATAATATGTAAAAGTGTAGTGTTGTGGCTGATGAACGTTGATATATGGTAATGTGATAACAGGTCAGAGTGGTCATCATTACTGGTGCAAGAGGTCATTATTACTATTTAGCGGAGGAGTTCACCATTACTAAATACAAAATGAATGGATGGGAGGGAAGAGAAAGAATGATCTCTGGTAAGAGATTTAGCTAGCTGTTTTTTCTAATCACATTAGAAATAAAAATTATGGAATTTAATGTTTTTATTATAAAATGATAAAAATATTGTTAGTATTTTAAATTTTAATTTTACACATCAATAGTTTTATTAAACAAATTTTTTCTCTAACTTATTTTTTTCTAATAAAAGAATATATATATATATATACATAATTACCTAAAATAATATATATAGATATATAATTAATTGTTTTGATTATTTAAAATGATTACATGAAATATTATGTTGTATTATCATATATATATATATTAAAAAATTAGTAATACTAGTTGGTTTATAATGTTTTATTTTAATTAAATATGGTTAATTATAATTAATAATTAATGAATGATGATTTATTTTGTTATTTATAATTTATTTTGGGTTTTACACAGTTTGATTTGGAAATATTTTTATGTATTTTAATAGTTATGATTCATTGCAATATTTTAAAAAAGTTGTATTGAATTGTAGCCTATTTCAATGGTTTATATTGTCAAATATGTTTTCCCTACCAAAATTCAATTCTCCCCAGTTACATGATGAACTTTCACCTAATAGAATGAATAAACAACTACTAATAATCTTTGCAATAATATTTAGGAGCTTGTTTTTGTACTAGTAAGCATTGCCAATTCATCTCTATTAAAAGAAAAAGTTGAGTAGGTGAGAATATGTAAGTTTCCATAATCAATTATTATAATATTAATTTTGGAGATTTTCATAATGAGAGTAAAAAAATTCTATCAATTAACTAAAACTGTAAAGAAAAAGATATACACTCATAATTAAAAAAATTAACTCCAAATTTAAAATAAAATTATATTAATTTAATATTTTCGCATTTTCTTTTATTATATAATTATTTATTTTTTCTAATTTAACTCTGTTTTTAATTTCAACTTTAAATTTATGTTTTTATAATATAACACTAATAATTTTATTTAATATATATTTTTTTATATAATAATGTCGTCCTCCTCGGACACACAATTCTTGATCCTGCGAACTACTTTTATAAATAAATAAAAATTGTAAAATACTAACTTCTTTGATAAATAAACCAAAATTTTAAGTGGCATCATAGATTGATTGATCGTGCTTAAAGTGATTAAGCTGAACAATTATCCTAAAAAGCATAATAGTTAATTTCATTAAAAAAAGCATAATTATAGTTTCTTTTCACATCTACACTTTTGGGCATAACTTGGAACTTAGGCCTTACACCTATATAAAGTTTTATCATCCTCCCTTTGATTGGATAAGATACTGGCCGCGGCCCAAAAGGAAGGGATTAAATCGTCTAAACGGGTCACGCCATTTCAGTTCTTTATTCCAAAACTGTGAAGATGCCACGAGTACGGAATGCATCAACTTCGCAGGGAAGGCAGATCGACGGTTCTTGACCAATAAAACTTTTTGAATCAGTCCTATACTTGACGTCCGCCATTTAAATACCTAAAGAATTCTGCTCTTTGATTTGCTTTACACCTAGACGACAACCGACCGTAAATTCCTTCTCGCTTTCACGATTGCTGCAACCATGTCATGCTTTACTCTACTCGTGACTCTCCTAAATCATTAATAGCAGAAGATTTCCAAGAATTGTGAGTGTATACAATTAAATTTGAATCGAAGTTTTGTATCAGCGCAAGAAACGACCAGACAAAGGGAGTTCATTAGGGTTACAGTTCACCATGGCAGATGATAACGGCAACAATAGCAAACCCTTAAGCGGGCCGCTCCGCTTCGAGATTCCCGACTCGTCGGGTCTAATAGCTAGTCCCCCTCGGCGCCCCAAGTGCAGCGTGCGGTTTCTGAGATGTTTCTGCGCCATCTCTATTGCCCTGCTCTCCGTGGTTGCAGTGGCCATATTCGTTACATGGCTCGCCATACGACCCCACAAGCCAAGGTACAATTTGGATTCAGGCAAAGTGACCAGTCTAGCTGTATCCAATGGCACGATCAGTACAAGCATGCGTTTCAACATTTCGTCCAGAAATCCCAACGAGAGGGTTGGGATTTTCTACGACAGTATGGAGGCGCTGGTAATATATGATTATGTGAAAATTGCAAATGCTTCGGTGCCCAAGTTTTTTCAGAGCCAGAAGAATACCACTGTGGTTACCCCCCTGGTTAAAGGCCAGTCCATTCATCTCGACTCAGGGACCTATACTACTTTGAAGTCTGAGAGTCTATCAGGCCAACTGAAAGTGGAGGTGAAAGTGATCGCCAGCATCCGGTTCAAAGTGGGGCGCTGGACATCTCGTCATTACAAGATGAGAGTAAGTTGCAGCGGAGTGGATCTAGACCTTAGTGGAGAGAAGCCCTTAAAACCAGAGGCATGCATGGTTTACTTCTGACGTTATCACATTAGCAGCTTTAAAAGTGTTTATGATTTGGTATTTGTTCTAGAGGCTTGAGGTTTTCACGCACTCTGGTTTATACATTTTTTCCTGTACTTTTCAAATTATCCGGTCCGGTTAAATAACCTATCACTAGACTACATAGATGAAACTTTCACAGGAGCGAAATTTGTGAATAGTATTGAAACGTTGTAATTAAAGTTGTTCGAGTCTAAACACTTTACCATTCTGTATTCCCATTTGCTTTCAGCACATTATTCTTAAATAAAATTGTGTTCATCTTTAATCTCCTTTGTTTTTCTATCTTTATTCTCTATTTCTCTATATAGTAGTTTGTTATTGATATGGGAACGCTTCATTATCACTTTATCAATGTACGCATCGATTAACGAGGGTTTACAAAAGTAGGAGAATCTATATTAGTATCGTTTGTTATGTGTATGTTTACAATTCTTATGCATTCCCACCATGTTCCTCCATCAATATTCAGTGTGTTCCTGTGACCCTCGTCGTGTATATACTACTTTTCTCACATTTAATGAGAAAATGGAGCATTGCTTTGTGCATTCCGAACTGATATTGGATTAAAATCTTTTACTTAGTTCTGCTTAAAGTTTGGGGCTAAGTGACGGGTTATATATATATAAATAATTACTTAGAAAAATGCAAAGACTACAGTTTAAAATAAGAATGAAATATATATCTTTTATGAAAAATAAATGTTATCATAGATATAACATTGCGAGTATCATAAAGTAAATTTAAAGTAATCCACTTTGTGTGTTTGGTACTAAAGCATGGGTCATATTCCCCATGAGCATAGGAAGTATTTAGCTGAAATGTCTTCTGGGAAGTATTTAGCTGAAATGTCTTTGGTATTTAGTTGAAAAATAAGGACCGTAATTTGTTTTTACATCTAAAAGTGTAAATGGTTATAAAGTTTCTGAATATCATTTCAATAAAATTATTTTTAGGAGAGATTTATATTTTGATAAAGGTATCTCAACCTATGATCTTAATTTGCATTTCTACCATCTTAAGTGTAATAGACATATTTGATGTTTGTCCAAAATTTTATTGTTAACTTTTTCATTATTGATCTTAGATTTATTTATTCATTTAGATGATGGCAATTAGGAAGAAAATACATCTCCACTTTCTCATATTCCTCAAGTTGGGTTCATTGAAAACTAAATTTTACTAGCACCATCACTTGTTAGATGGGTTGATGCAATATGAAATGTAGACACAATGATATTGTTAGTGATCTTACAAATGAAATTCGTACATGTTCATGGTTCTAATGAGCCTCTTCTCTTTTGGCTAAAGTTTCACATTTATAGAATCTTCTTACCATCCAAAAATTAGGACACAACAATGAATCTTGGAGCTCTTCTAGAAAGAAGAATACTCGTTATATATAAATTGCTAGATACAACTAAGTATCATTAGATGGAAGCATTTAAATGCGTAAAGCTTGATTAGTCACCAAAGGATATTCTCAAGTTAAAGTGAATGAATTCCATCTACCATGTTCAAGTTGTTTCCATCTCACATTAATAGGAAGTCCATTATATAGATGTTATATTCACCTTCTTTCATAGGGATTTACAAGAAGAAATTCACATGGAATGATCCCCTAACAATTTTTCGCCTTCAAAAACATTTGTATGGTATTAAGAAATATCCTTGGGCAAGATATGTTAAAATGGATAGATTTTTCCTTAAAATTGGCTTTTCTAGATTCCTTTTTGATCCCAATGTCTACACCGAAAAATTATGTAACCATATCATAATACTTGTTATTTATGTGGATGACTTAATTTCTACTAGTAATGAACCCAAACTTTTGAACCATATTAAATCCAACCTTAATAACAATTTAAATGGCAAAAAATGGTTATTTGCATTGTTTTATTGGCCTCCAATTATTAAAAACTAAGGATGGAGTTCTACTTTCTAGTACACATGTGACCTCCATCATTACTTTCACATGGTAGATTGGAAACTAGCCACATCTCCCTTCTAGTCCAAAGTCAACTCTTTTTGCCTCCTATACTACACCTAAATAAATGTTGCTTTATAATATTAGTTAGTTTGTATTCTTTTATAATCAACTCATATCCAGATATTGAAGATTTTACTTCGCTCTTGAAGCTTTTCACTGTGGTACCAGTTATTGTGACTGCTTACATCTGTCATTACAATGGTATGGATTATTTTCCTCCATCTCTGGCCCTGCAGTGTAGTATCTTAGAGTTCATTAGTTGAATTTGCATTTAAAATTATGTTATAATGAATTGTGATGTCTTTGCGCCATGCAGTTCATTCCATATACAATGAACTTGAGGACCCTTCAGAAATGCAGCCCATTGTTCACACATCATTGGCATTGTGCTCAATTGTATACATAAGTACAAGCTTTTTTGGCTTTCTTCTATTTGGAGACCAGACCATGGATGATGTCCTGGCCAATTTTGACACCAACTTGGGAGTTCCCTACAGTGTTGTGATGAATGACATTGTTCGTGTGACCTATCTTGTACATCCGATGGCGGTCTTTCCTCTCATTTTTTTTGCCCTAATACTTAATCTTGATGGGCTTGTCTTTCCAGCGAAAAAGCATCTTGTTTTGGAAAATAAGTGGTTCATTTTGATCGTTGTTGGGTTAATTGGAATCGTTTTCCTTGGGGCATCATTCATACCAAGTATCTAGGATGCATTTCAATTCACAGGGGCCACAACAACAGTTTGTATTGGGTTCATCTTCCCAGCTTCCATTCCTCTCAGGTAGAAAAAAAGTTGTTTTTCATTTCTGGTTTCGTCTTTCACCTTGCTTGTATGTAACTTCTAACCTCAATTATTTTTTAATTGCAGAGACACCCATGGAATCTCAACCAGGAAGGACATATTCATTGCATAGTTCATGATTTTTCTGGCAGTAGTTTCAAGTTCAATTGCTATAGTGAGTACCATTAATTCTTTGTTCAACAAAAAGGAGGAAGGCCCTCCACGATCTTGAGAATTAGTTTTTATGGGGAGCAGGTGGTGCACATACATATAAAGATTATTTGGAACAGGACCGAGAAAAGAACACTGATTTGGGAATTTTCTTGTAGAATTGTGAAGAGTGGATAAACTTGTGTAAAGCCTTGTATCATCCTGCCATGGTTGGTTGGCCTTCTAGTTAAAGATACTAATGTATTTGTAGTTGTAAACATTGAAAAGGAATATAGTTGATCTCACATCAATGATTAAGCGATTTAACTAATCATCCATGAATAGTTGAGAGCCTGTCAAGCAGAAGATTGAAGGTCTGGTTTCTGTCAATAATACTCGATCTCACATAAATTTGAGGTGCGCCAAAATGCATCCCACTATGTGTGATGATCCCATTGCTCTTCAATAACTTATCACAATCTTCATCCCGCTTCCCTTCACATTTTAGCCCTGCAAAAGCTGCATTGATATAGACAGCCAGAGTAAGAGTAATTAGTCCATTTTTCCAATTATTTTCATTTCAACCATTTAAAGTAGAGACATCAACTCAGTTCCACCATTCATTGATGTCTCTACTTCAACAGACAGATAGACCCATTTGAAATATACATACCTTACAGCTATGAGGGATTTACATGTCTAGAAACTGTTGTAATTATATGAGGGGATTCAACATATCTTGGGAATGTCACATACTTATGGCATCTGCTTAACGATTTGTATGACTTTTCATGTTGCCCTGTTAGAAATGGCATATGGAATATACATTCAAGGATGTGGATCATGGGTTATTCCTTAGGAGTTGTGATGTTCAAATCTTGATGCCTATATTGATGTGTTCATTTCCATGAATTTGTAGATTCTTTGAGATTCACTTCTGCATTATCAGTTGCACTTGCTGTTGTATTTGTTGTGATTACGGCTGGTATTGTGATTGTAAAGTTGATCAGTGGCACCGTCAAAGCACCAAGATTGTTACCAGATATTGAAGATTTTACTTCGTTCTTGAAGCTTTTCACTGTGGTACCAGTTATTGTGACTGCTTACATCTGTCATTACAATGGTATGGATTATTTTCCTCCATCTCTAGTCCTGTAGTGTAGTATCTTAGAGTTCATTAGTTGAATTTGTATTTAAAATTATGTTATAATGAATTGTGATGTCTTTGCGCCATGTAGTTCATTCCATATACAATGAACTTGAAGACCCTTTAGAAATGCAGCCCATTGTTCGCACATCATTGGTATTGTGCTCAATTGTATACATAAGTACAAGATTTTTTGGCTTTCTTCTATTTGGAGACCAGACCATGGATGATGTCGTGGCCAATTTTGACACCAACTTGGGATTTCCCTACAGTGTTGTGCTGAATGACATTGTTCATGTGACCTATGTTGTACATCTGATTCTGGTCTTTCCTCTCATTTTTTTCCCCTGAGACTTAATCTTGATGGGCTTGTCTTTCCAGCGAAAAAGCATCTTGTTTTGGATAATAAGAGGTTCACTTTGATCACTGCTGGGTTAATTGGAATCGTTTTCCTCGGGGCATCATTCATACCAAGTATCTGGGATGCATTTCAATTCACAGGGGCCACAACAACAGTTTGTATTGGGTTCATCTTCCCAGCTTCCATTGCTCTCAGGTAGAAAAAAAGTTGTTTTTCATTTCTGGTTTTGTCTTTCACCTTGCTTGCATGTAACTTCTAACCTCAATTATTTTTTAATTGCAGAGACACCCATGGAATCTCAACCAGGAAGGACATATTTATCGCATTGTTCATGATTTTTCTGGCAGTAGTTTCAAGTTCAATTGCTATAGTGAGTGACATTAATTCTTTGTTCAACAAAAAGGTGGAAGGCCCTCCACGATCTTGAGAATGATTTTTTATGAGGAGTAGGTGGTGCACATACATATAAAGATTATTTGGAACAGAACCAAGAAAAGAACGCTGATTTGGGAATTTGCTTATAGAATTGTGAAGAGTGGATAAACTTTTCTAAAGCCTTGTATCATCCTGCCATGGTCGCTCGGCCTTCTAGTTAAAGATACTACTGTATTTGTAGTTCTAAACATTGAAAATGAATATAGTTGATCTCACATCAATGATTGAGCGATTCAACTTATCATCCATGAATAGTTGAAAGCCTGTCAAACAAAAGATTGAAGGTCTGGATTTTGTCAATAATACTCAACTTCACATAAGTTTGAGGTGCACCAAAATGCATCCCACTGCGTGTGACGATTCCATTGCTCTTCAATAACTTATTATAATCTTCATCCTCCTTTCCTTCACATTTTAGCCCTGCAAGAGTTGCATTGATACAGGCGGCCAGAGTAAGAGTAATTAGTCCATTTTGCCAAGTATTTTCATTTCAACCATTTAAAGTAGAGACATCAACTCAGTTCCACCATTCATTGATGTCTCTACTTCAACAGACAGATAGACCCATTTGAAATGTACATACCTTACATGACATGCATAAGTACCAGTCAAACTCCAAGCCATTGAGTACACACATGCACACAAAAACAAGCATACACATACAGACCCAGAGAAACAGAGTACAAGGTCTGCCAACATTCAAGTTACAAGTGAGAAAGAAGAGGTAGAACAACAAATTGCATATAATTGTAAAAGAATCAACATTACTTACCCAATCCGACTTCCTGCATGACCTGTACTTTTAGATACCGTGAACAGCATAAGATCTTGATTTGTAGGAGCAGTGATAGGGGTGTAATGTGGCCAGTAATAGGCTAAATCGTAGAGAAAAGTGGATGTTGGGTTCAAGCAAGCTAGTAATGGAAGAGAATAACAAACCTAAAAAGTTGTGAGGTAAGAGACAAATGAATGTAAAAAAAATAGAACTATTACAAAACTAACTGACCTGAAAGAAATTCAGTGAAATCTTAGTGGGAATGCCAAGATCCATGGATTAGATCTGATGAAGTCTTTTTATTGAAAAAAGGGTTCCAAATCAATTCAAAATTGAAATACGGAGGCCGAGGAGAGAGTGCCAATCTAGATCTAGGTGGGAAGGTATACTCCAGAGGAAGAAAATCTGAACTTCATTAAAAAAAAGTAGTGAGTGATCCATTTAGCTTAGCAATAAATAAAATTCAATGAAGAAACAAGTCTAAATCAATACTCTGAAAAAAATGATGTATTTGTAATCCTTTCAACAAACGAACCTAGTTGACAAATGCAACAACCTGAAAAGAAATTAAACCAAAAACAAATGATAATTAGAGAATACAATTACATTAAGGGAAAATGACTTACTTTGCTGCAGTGGCCAAATCTGGGTTTAATTTTTTTTATCTCACGTAAATAACAGACATTATTTCTCTAAGAAACATTATGGTTTCATTGACAACAAAAAGAGGTTGGTGGAGAAATGTATTATTTACCAATAAACGAGAAACGTGTACAGAATCACATTATTGGTAACTTAACAACCAGGTCGATGCAATGAAATTATATTGAGATCCATGTTTGATATCCAGCACTCATATCGCCTCATTTTTGGTGAGTTTTGTTTTTCCACGAGTCAAAAGTTCCACTCTTTTTAATTCTTTTTTTGAAAAGAGATAATCAACTAAAACTCCAAAAATAAATTCCATAGGCAAAGTTCACCTCCAATAAACAGAACTCTGACTTCCGTCATAATTCAAACTAGATTTAAGGCCAAATTTACTTAGGAAAATAGGGCAGTTTGATTACTATTTACCCTGAGCTCAACAAACTATTCCTTGACTTATAACTACCCACTAAATCTATTTAAATATATAAAGGTGGCTTGTGTGTGGCAAGAAATATGAAGAAACATGACATTGGATTGTCTATAAAAGATCTGTAAGGCAATCTAGGAAGAAACATGACATCGGATTTGTCTAAAGAAGATATGTTCGGCACTTATGTAACACTGAAGAGGTGGCTTGTCTGTATGGAAATCTGATTAGATTCAAAGCATTGTGATCAGACTGGATCTTATTAGCCATCCACAGTTTTAAAGTTTGAAAGTCTGAATTGGTTAATATGTAGATATGCATGGCTTAATCTTTCAGACAAGCATATGACTATTCACAAGATTTAGAGAGATAAAATTCCGAGATTTATGAAAATCAAATTCATGAAATCATTTGCAAAAGGTGTTTCCATTAATCAAGAACATGATATTGGAAGGCTCGAAGACGATATTAGAATACAATTTAGCAAAAAAAACATGACATTGATTATATCCGGAGAAGATCTATCCAACAATTTGGGAAGAAATATGAGATTGGATTCGTTTGGAAAAGATTTGTCCAGCAATTCAAGCCCTAGGGGAAAAACAAGATAACTAAGATGTTTCAAGAAGATAAAACGCCAGTAGAGAAAGATGTCATCAGACATAGGTTCGAGTCAAGTAGAAAGGAGAGTAGATGTGGTGAACAACATCAACGAATGTGCCCCCACACAATGTAAAAGCCGAAGAATCAACCAAGAGGCAAGAAATGATACCAAGGTAAGTGAACATATTAATTATGCTACTTTGCTATTTGAAGTTAGAATGTAGACGCTATTTGAATAGAATTTATAGAGTTTTAATACCTTTTTATTTATACACTCTATAGTAGTCCTTTTCTTCTTAGCTATTTGAATTTTGTTATTTATATTTTTATAAGTTGAAGGTTGAGTCTAGGTTGGGCTGGTTTCATGTCAGGTTCAGCTTTATGTTGGATGGAAGAATAATCTATTCAATTGTGTGATGTTGTCATTGAAAGTATCTAATGTTTGATCAAGTCTGGATGTTCCATAGGAGAGTTTCAATCCTCAACTCTTCACCAAGAAATTTAAACCTAAAGCTTGATAAAGATTAAACCCTACAAAAAAACAAAAATAATTTTCACATTTAAATATGTCATGTGTTTTAAATTCACATAGACATGGTGAAGTTTTCCTTCTATTTGTATATTTTTCAACATCACTTGATAGTCACGTAATGCTAGGGAAAATAGAAAACCATTAATCAGCATTTGTAAAAGTCAGTCTGCAATAAAAGAACAGGGTGTTTGCATGAAGATAATGAATGAGGGAACTAAACAATTGTTTAGACAAGTCAGTGCAGCTTGACAAAATGACTCTCCCTGCCCTTGAATGTGGCAGAAGATTGTATATTTTTCAACATCACCTGATAGTCACATGATGTTATGGAAAATAGAATACCATTAATCAACATTTATAAAAGTCAAAGCCTACAATAAAAGAACAGGGCGATTCCACGAAAACAACGAATGAGGGAATTAAAAATTTGTCTAGACAATTGAATGCAGCTTGACAAAATGGCTTTCCTTGTTCTTGATTGTGGAAGAAGACACCATAATCAAATTCACCATGAAGTCACTGTCCTCTTCAAATACACTTAAAAATGTCTATTACCTGCCGAAACTGGTGATGTGGATGGATTAGAGTACATGCATCACTTCAGAGTAACAGTGTAGCAATCCTCATTTCATACTTCAGAAGATAACTGCTCCCTGTCATCTCTTTCACTGTCCTGCCACAAGATTAATCTTGTGAATAAACATCTCTATATAACATGAGAGGATTAATCTTCTAAACAACAAACATCTATGTATAATACAAGATATCACATAGTAAATCATAAAGGGTTTGCTTTATCTACCTTCCTTAAATTGTCTTTGATTGAATCTACTGAACCTACCCAAAGTTTAATCCGATCTTTAGCTTGTGAAGCCTGCAATTTATGGGTAAAACCAGCGATATACTAAATTACGAAGCCCAGCAAGAATGTTAGTAAAGAGTAGATTTGGAATTGCAGGTAAATAACTCTCTGTCCCAGTGAGTCCTATATGTGATAAACATAAGAATTAGAGTCTGCAGTACTGTTCCTCCAATCATGCCACCCAAAATACCTCTATACTCACTAGGGATGGGCATTGCCTGCGAGGTCGGCATCAATCCCATGGAATCACAATATAACCCAGACAATTTTACATAGAGAGGAAGTAGTTTGGGGATGGGACTCTTGGATCATATGCCCATTTCATATGGAACATCTACTAAGTGGTTTCAGTTAATGGGGCATTGATTTCAGTGTTCAATATATTTTTATTCTTTATCAAAGTATTTTTTTGTTCTATTTGATTTTTTCAAGTTATGCCTTACGGCGTTTCCTTTGCAACATTTGGTGCAAATGCTAGTATTAGTCAGTTTGTATTCTTTTATAATCAACTCATATCTATCTTATTATTTTGTTGTTAGTCTCACTCCTTGGTATAACACCATGAGAACCTTTACTAAGAATAAAAAAGAATACTCCAATATATCCAAGGTACAAGTTAGTTTGACTAACATAATAGTTTAGCGGTGTCTCTATTGTTGATTGGTTTCACTAATTCTCATTGGGATAATTACCTTCATGATAAAAAAATTATTGAAGGTTGTTTTTTTGTTCTTGCTTTTGAACCTCTCACTTAGCATGTATTAGTAAAAAGGGTTTCATCATTGAGAAAAAGTATAGATTTAGTAGCAATTAATGCAAGTCAAGAAGCATTGGGGTGTCGAAATATCCTTTTAGGGTTTGAATTCCAGCAATAGCATATGACCACACTAATTTCATAATCACAGTGTCATTAATGTCACCAAAGATATTGCTCAACATTATCACATCAACCACATTATCTTCCATGTGAATTTAATCAAAAATCTTATTCGTGACCACATTCTTACACTCCTCTTTTTCACTACAAATGATCAAATTATATCAATTCTCACAAAATATTTTGCAAAATTGATGTTTCCCAAACATGGATCTATATTAGGACTTTAGGGAGTTTTCATTAAGAGGGGATTGAATTTAATACCTCCTTCCTTATCCTATTGTGTCACCTTTGTAAATCCTTCAATCATATTCTAAGTTGCGATGTTAAGATATTTAGACTCTTAAGAGTTAGTGAAGATAAACCTAGTTTATTGTGTCTTTTGGTGAAGCATGTTTTTCTAGTGTAATCCAATTGTCATGATATATTATAGAAACAAAGTGATCCAATAATTTGTATACTCTTCAATAATAATGAATATATTGATCCATAGTTGAATTTCTATTTTTCCATTATCTATATTTAAATAGAAATGAGGGTCCACTGCTAATGATTGATTGTGAGAAAATGATATATAATAGATACCTTGTTTGTTTATCAAATGAAATAAAGATAATTACATTCTTTAGAGATGGATATTCCCCCCTCATTAAATATTTGGAAGAAATATGTAAGGGATATTTCTTGTTGAATATTGAAACTTTATGTTGGATACTCAAAATAAAAAAAAAAAATTGCAGGAAGTGTAGAAGGCCACTTTAGGTGCTTTCTCTAGCTATTAATTGAGGAACAAATCAAGCATTTATTTTTCAATATGGTTTTACTGGATAGTTATGGAAATTTCAATTTGAGATAATAGGAAGAGGAATCCCATTTCTTCCTTAGTGGAGATAAATGTTTTAGATATGGCTAATTGTGTATCCTACAAATGAAGTTAACAAAAAATTATTGAGATGCATATGGCTTTTTGTGCAAAAAATATAACTCATGGAAGATCTCTCTATCTCAATCGATCAATTTTATGCCAACATTATCCCACTCTTTCAAGAGTGGCATCTCAAGCTTAGTGACTAATATAAGAATCTATTAGTTACAATGGAATAACGTCAATTGCAAAGACAACTTTTAGAACTAATGATAAATATTACCATAAGGATTTCCTTGTAGCATAATAAGTAAAAGAAAAATTGAAGACTAGAAAGCTAACCCATGCCTATAAATGCTATCTCATGCGAAAAGATCTTGCATTTTTGTAGTGGAAAATAGCTAGAAATTAGTTTATTTTATTTTCAATGGAGGCTCTAAAGGAAAGCTAAGGGTGTGTTGTACTGTCCAACAACCCCCCCATTTATTTATTTAATAGTGAACATTCTATTAATAAATGGGGGCCCTTTAAAAATTTTCAAAAACTTAGCAAATGAGAGCTTCCTTTTTTGAACTATTAGAACTAAAATTTGGAATAAACTTAAGATATCAAGCCAAAATCCATTTGTGATGAGGCATTCTCGCTTTATTGCAAATCATTCGACCTTAGATAACAAAGGTTAATTGATAGTCGGAATCTGCGAATTGCGATAAAAGGGACCACCACAGTAGACTTATGGTATCATTTCAATTTTCATTAAAAGTAAGTATTAAAGATTTTCTTATCGCAATCATATAGTGGCATTCATAAAAGCGCAAGACAAGCAAAACCTTAATGATATGCAATTTACGTCATTGTGATATGATAAGTCAAACACTCATCGCATCATGACTTTTACACAAGTGCCAAACATGTGAACCATGAAAAAGTTGTGGAATGCGATGTCATCCAAAACCGATGGAATTAAGAAAAATAGTTATAACTTAGATCAGATCTGACGTATACTAAACAACCACTTTATGGAATAATTATTCATTTTAGAAAAATACGCTCAAAAGGGTAAAAGATATGCCGCTCACATTCCATATCACAAAATACTAAATAACTTCAAAGTGATACATAACCAATATTGTGATATTGTGATTTGCAATATGGCGATAATTACTATTAATCACAAGCGTATCATCGGCATCGCACCCTTTAACGCATCAACTTGAAGTATCACTTACAAATTTCCGATGTGATCGTTTAAATGAGTCATAAAAGAAATAATGAAGAGACCTTAGTGCATAGTTAATTAGTTTTAATGGCATTTACATTTAAAATGGCTCAATGAGATTTGATATCTTTCATCTGTATTTTCAAATAAAATCTTATTCCTTGTCATCCTTCAGAATTAACTTTGTCATTGCATTTTTGTTGTCATTTCCGCTTTGTGTGTTTATCCAATAATATCCATTGCTCAATTTTAAGGAACCTTCGAAGGAAACAACGGTTGAAAAGATGGTGAAGAAAGGAAAGGCTACTATGTTTGAGAAATCGGACATGCCACCACTCTTATCTGATACCACCTACAACAAAGGCGGAGAGACCACATCAGGGGAAACTTTAAGAACCATCCTAAATTTATATATATAATAAATGGGTGAATCCCCATGATACATAGGAAAAATGGAAGGCGATTTTATCAATAATATAATATGTATATATAATTATTTTGATGAATCTCTCACAAAATTATATTATCTTGTAAAATCAAGGCGAATATTTCATGGAATTATAAAATTTTGTAAGATCTTGGCAAATCTCACTAAATAATAAAGACTTCGTAAAGTGATAAAAAAATTCATAATGAGTATTTCTTGTAATGACTTCCAGCCTTGTTAAGTAATCCATAAAAAACCAAAACAAGTATATTCCTAGGTCAAAACCCTAACAATAGAAGGGTTTTAGGTTTCCATAATACTAGTAATAGAAGAATAAGGATGTGGCTTGTTTATTTGTTTTTTCATGTTGGTATATCATCCTATTACTATTATTTCTAAACAGTGAATGAATTCAATAGAATTGGATAGGTACAAACCAATTCACTTTAGCTTTAAAATATCTCATCTATTAATTTTATTGTTTCACATTTTTTATCTTCTAACAAATAATATAAAATAAAAAAATGTTGAGTATTAAACTTGTTTTTCGTAAAATAATAAAGCCTCGAGTATTAAACTTGTTTTTCATTTTCAACAAATCATTCATGAGTAACAAATTTGTCATGTGTTTGTTACATATTCTTGCTCCATGGTTTTATTTATTGCTTACATAGTTTTCATTCTTGATCATTCTCTACCTCAAGTGAAGAAGAGTTAATTAGGAAAAAAATTCCATGTAATGGCACTCATGACAAACTGAAACATGTAAATCCAAATGTTATCATGGTTGGTAGAAGTAATATTGTTATGGGACCTTGATTCTAGAGCCTAGAGGAAAGTAGAAAAACAAACCCATCCTCTTATTGTTTCTTTTTCAAGGATCATCTCCTTGGGGTCATATGAATTCCTCTCTCTAATCATTCTAAACATTATATATCTTCCAACCAACACTAGATATCAATGTTGACTATGTAACTAGCTATTCAACCAAAAAAAAAAATCTCTCATACATGAAATCCCTATTTATGCATTGCTTTCCAATGAACTTTTAATGCACTGGATTATAATTCAAAAATTAACCAAGAAAAAACAATTTTGTAAAGTGCACAAGGGATTAATTATTACTTATTTTATTTATACTAGGTGCAATGGACTAACTAGTTAAGAAATCGTTCCGTAATTCATGTCAACTGGTAATCCTTATGTCAGAGCTTAATGACATTGATGATAAAATTTTGATCAATTGATCTTGGTTTTAAACAAAAAATCATATTGGAATTCCCACTAACTGGGGAGCACTTAATAAGGAAGGATGATAGATTCCCCATCTTTATATATCAATAGGTGTCTATCTCATTAGGTGTGCAACTTTTTAAAAAATAACTTAATAATCACCATTTCAACTTCACCTTTCTTTTGTGCTTCTTTCTCTCTAATTTCTCAAGGTGGCCATCGAATTCACAGTTGGACTAATGTGTGACCAATTAAAAATTTATTTCCATTGTTGCTTAGTAATTCAAATGTGGTATGTATGACTACCGTGAAAGCATATAAAAATATATTTCAAATATATACAAGTCCAAGAGGTTAACTCAACTAGTTGTTTCCAATATTGTTGGACATTTGGGTAGTTATATGCCAATAGGTACCAAAATCAAATCTTCCTAGATGAAACACATCAGTCAATGTTACAAGTTTATTAGTCATATCATCTATAAATATGGTGGTTTCACTAGGATATGATCATGTGAATTTCCTCAAAAAAAAAAAACAAATATATATCCAATTCCAAATTAAAAAATACTTGTATACATCCACTATACATCATTTATGCCCCGACTCACTCTATTGTTTAACCCATTTTAATATTTCCTCTCTTGGCCTTTTTTTTAAGCTTTAAATTGTGTTGTGATTCATCTAGAACAATATTATTTCCCACTTCAATGCCATTAAGAAAATTATTCACTTAATAAAAGTAATGAGATTATTGCCATTCCATTTTATATTTTTTAAGAAAATGATCATGCATACCTAACCTATCTTTATAGTTGGTCCTTAAAGAATACAATTTTTCCATCAGTTCCCATTCCTTTATTTGGCATCTAGTTGTCCAAAAACACCCTCGCCACCCAAAAAGGTGAACACAAGTGTGGTGAGAATGAAATTTTGTGTTGCAATGATCACCTTCTCTTGAGATTTAGAGGCAACATGTCTTTTAGATTTTGTGATATGGAAGGTTCATTTTGTTTGAAATTTCCACAAAAATAAGGTCTTCCACAAATAGGATATTAAATTCTTTTAGTTTAACTTTTAAGTAAAAATTCATAAACATTCTTAAAAAGTGTATTAGTATTTTATAGGCTTGCACATGGTCCTTGTTCTCCCTCCTTTTGAAAATGATCTACCCATCCCAACTTTAAGTCTCTTTGTTAAGATGTTAAAATTTATAAACTTAGATGAAACTGATATTTTAATAGAACTAGAATACAAGTGCAATTAGTATTAGCTTTATTTTCCTCTTTAATACTTTCATATCAAGAGTCTAAAATACAATGACCTTAAATGAACTATAACTTATTGCATTAACTTATTGAAAAATATTAATATGATGTTTTACATATTAACTTCCACACACTAGAGTTGTGTTCATTTATAGTTTGAAATACATGATAGTGAAGGCATGCATGATATTGGCCTTCATAAAATTCAAGACTTACATGCTCTTTTATTTTCTCAAACTTTCCTATCAAGTGTTGTAAATGGAAATTATGCATGACTAACTCACCGAGTTCGAAGAATTTCAAGAATGAAGTTCGAAATTAACCACATAATGGAAAAAATTAACACACATAAAAAATGTGAGCCTGAAAATATAAATAATTCTTCATAATTTTGTCAATCAAACCTTTGCTTAACTCCAAGGTTTCATTATTCATTGAAATTCACCACATAATGGAAAAAAGTAAGATACATGAATGCCTGAAAATAAAAATACTTCTTCATCATTTTGTCAATCAAAAAATTTCTTAACTACGAGGTTTCCCGAGCTTTAAGATATACTCTAATCATTACAAGGAAGACGAACAACCAAATGTAATTGTCTTGCGATGAAGTAACATGATAATATTTCCTAGTTTTCAATTGAGTGCAATTAGCTTCCTTAGCTTGAAATTGAACACTATTAGCTTCCTTAGTTTGTAATTTAGTGTAATTATCCTCCCTAGTTTGTAATTTAACACAATTAGCCTCCCTACTTTGCAATATATTCTAATTAACCTTCCTACCTTACAATGTAGTGCAAGGATCCTTCCTTGCTGGCAATGTATCATAATGATTTTTGTTTCCTGGCATTGTAGTACTACAATTGTTGCTTCCATGCAATTTGTTGATAGCTTTCCTTACTTACGATGTAGCACAAGGATTGTTCCTGACATTCTGCTTGTACTAGAGATTTCACATTTGGAGGCCTCTTCCATGGCCATTTATAACTATCACATCGAATACACATAAAGAAGTAGATAACGTCAATATTATTGCAATTTTCCATATATATTCCATACTTCAAGAATAATTAATCTATTTTTCTCCCCCATTTATTAATTCAACATCATTTTACGGACGTAAAACCATATTCACATACTAGATAGTTTGGCATTTCCAATTGGTGTACAAGTGAGAATAATCTCACAATTTTTACATATTTTAGTATAATTTCAACTATCAAGTTCACTTTTGAATGGATATCAAACTAGTTCCAATTACATCCCGAACTTAATGCCCATTCAATAGGTGCAAAATGCTCTCAAAGATGGATTATATAACCTCCTACAACCTTACTCAATCATACAAAATCATTAGCCTCCTAAAAATCGAGAGAATTATATAGGGATAACATTGCAAGTAGCTATGAGGCCGAAAACATTTCACTTTCTCTAGTAAAAGACGTGTCTAATGGGAAGCTTGAGTCAATCTATTTTATGCAGGGTATAAAACATAATTGTATTCTAATGGTTTAAAGTGGAAAAACTATCATTATGGAGCATTTAGAATGTCAATGGTTGGATTCTATGAAACTAAGGACTCCAACGAAAGCAACTCAAAATCTAGAGTTGTACAAAGGTAGCTCCCAAAAATATTGCAACTAATAAAAATCTGCCACCAATTGTCTCATTTAAAACACAATCATAGAGAGGACAATATGGTATCATAAAAGCATCAATAACATGTAGATCAGTGGAATGGTTGGTTTCTTGTATTAGAGTTTAAACGGAGTTACAATATAAGTAATTATTAGGATACCTCAAACTACTTAGAATCATACACAACTATTGACACTTTCCCATTTAATATGTCAAAATATGTTGTGCATAACCAACCTAACTAGTCTACTTACAACAACAATGGAATTGACTTTCTTTAACACCAAGGACTAAATTATGAACATGATTATGTACAAAGGGCTGATTGAAGATTTTAAGTGAAATTTTGAAAGAAGTATGCATGGAATGTTTCTTTGCCAGAGGAATATCAAGAGTTGGGTGAGTCCTGGGAAAGTGTCCCATATGGTTTGCACTATCATACATGATCCATTATCCCACCATTCCTTAGCTCTAGGTTTTTCCTCTGGCTAATGATATTTTGTGGCGTTATTAGCTAATTTTATTCATTGATGTTTTTTTCATAAATCTTCTCATACAAGTGATGGCCATGGAAAATATTGGAAGTTCTGTGAATGAGAATAGGGACCATTGAAAGTTGCAGATGCCAAATCTCAAGGAGAACGAGTTTCATCAGTCAAAAGCCAAGATTCTCACTATTCTTAGGTTCAAATATCTAAGAAAGTCACAACTCTATTTTTATTGTGTTCTTGTGCTGGAGAATTGGTCTTCGCTAAGTCAGATTTTATCCTTGGAGGGGCAGCTCAAGCTCCTAGTCAAAACCTCAAGTTTCTTTATAGTTGGATGAACTATATTTTCTTGGGTTGTGTATAGGTGGGATGCATTAAAAATATCATTTGTGGGGCCTATTCTCTTTGTAACCAAACTCCACACTCATCTGTTGGATGTGGGGCCTGTACCTAGTGTGTGGATGTCAATTAATCTAGTTCTAAATGTTCGTGGGCCTTATTTGAGACTTTGGTAATTTATATTACCATAGCTCGACATAGTTGTGATTTACACTATTGCATGGAGGATATATGAACCCTTTGGGGCTATTTAACATAAAGAACAAGTGTGAAGAAATTGTGTGTATCAGTTAGGAGCCCTAAACGAGTTTCACTGCATGTTGTGCATGTAATATTTGTAGCATTGGAGGCTTGTAAATATTGATGCTGTCAAATACAAGAAACATTTCTTCCATAATCTATTTCCTTGTGATATTGTTTTGAGTTGGTGGTCAAAATTATATGTATCAACTGTATGTAAATTTCTGAGTAATGAATATATCAGATTGAACTATTTTGGGTCTTCAATGGTATGTTATTTGTTCACTATCAAAAGATAACACTTACAGCAACATCTATATGATGTGTTTGACAAAATTTCTGGTTGAAATGTTCACTAAAAAACTCAGAAATTTGTGGTCAATTGGAAAGCTTCGTTGTTTGGAAATTTACACCTGGTTATAAGCAATCAACTGCAAGAAAGACATTGATGATAGAAACAAGAGCATTCAATAATTTCATAAGTTCTGTATTTAAGGTAGTGAAAGCCAATCACTTTAGGGAACATGCACCTAATCACAAAGGAACAACTCTTCAAGGAACATGCACCTAACCAAAAAGCAACTAAGAGGGTCAGTGCTGTTAAAACTTCACACAACTTGATCATAACCAAAACAAATTTAGCAAGAATACATGTCAATCACTGATGAAATAATGTAAGAACCTAAATTTAGACATAATTTCTTACACAAACAAGAGAATGTTACATCCATGGTGGAAAAATAATGATCAACTACTTAGCCAACCTCTTCTGAAGAAGCAAGTGACCACATGAAGCAATGAGCAGGGATCATCTCCACCATTAATCTAAATAACTCAATAATGGAGTGATACCCATGAGAAAACAACATCAAAATGAGCTATCCATGTAGATCAAGATAATCACAAAGTTACTTCATCATCAATGCAAACATATGGTGCATGAAATCCATTGAAGAAAATACATCAGTATCATAGAAGATACCCTTATTATCAACAAGGCACCCCTAGCATTCATTCAACAAGGAATACAATGTCACTAAAAACCTTTGTAAAACCATCAAGAACAAGCAGGTTTAAAATTTGAAATATAACTGGAAAGCAAATATGCCTACTAATCAAAAAACATGCTTCAAAATCAGAGTCATGAGTATATATTATATTTCAAATTTTAACAAGACTTCTTGCTCAGAAATAAACATCATTTATATACAACATTTCACCTTTCTCTATGAGCTGGACTTTTCAGAAAAATTTTGTGGTTAGAATCCAATATAAGTGTTCTCTTTCATGGTTCACCATTGGAACCTTGCATGATTCAAAGCAAGGGTTCCATCACCATTGAGATGTTATAATCAAAACTAGAATAAAAACCTCTTGAATATCATATCCTCTACACTTCACCATAACAAGTAAATACTCGGGTTATTAAGCATAGAAAACCAGATTGCACAATATTATAAAATACCCCGTCAGTAACAATAGATAGCCAATAATTTCAAATGATCAGTCATATTTGACATTTGTAAACAACTTAATTTCCAAATAAAGTTTTGTTTAATAGTTTTGGAGAACTAGAACCACCACAATCCAGCTACACCAATGGTGCAAATCCTTCACAAATGTGGCAAATTTTTTTTTTTTTAAACATGGTATACTTGATCATGTTACTTATACAAGTTTCCATCTAGGTTACCAGTCTCCAAAGAGAAACTCACTAGTGAGATGATGTAGGCTATGCTACAACAGGCCAATAATATTTTTATCCCCACATATAATATACATATCAGGGTACAAAACGTAGATCTTTGAAATACTCGTGCTCCAGAGCACTACGAGCATTGATGCGTCTACTAGGCTCTAGGCATAACATTTTCTAGGATGGAACATGGTGGAAGAAAAACAAAGAAACAAACATCAAAGTTTCCGGCAGTAAGAAAAATTGTTACCTGACATCCTTTGATCATATTCCAAAGAACAAAGATAATGTTTGTCCTCACCGAGAGAATATCAATTCCTGTTGGCTGAAGACTTGGAACCACAATTGCCAAATTCTGTTGAATGCAAAACAAGTGAAGAAAGTTTTAAATCATTCATCAATATCCCCATGTCTCCCATATGTATTTCAAATGGAAATAAAACTTGAATGTCCACTGAGTTCAATAGAAAAAAGAAATTTTTTTTGATGGGTTGATCTAAGCAAGAATAACCATAAAGCTAATTAAGATCAACGATGATTGGCCAAATTAAGATCCCTGCCGAGTGTTGTGTAAAAGTTATGCAATACAATGGAACCCCAACTTCCCTCTCTTCAAGCCCATAACTTCACCCTAACTTCCCTCACTTCTAAAGATCTTTCAGTTTCACCTTGTATAAGGCCCAAAACATGACACACGGTCTTAATCATTAATCCTATCAAGAAGCCCTCTTCTAACCTGCTATAACAAGGGACTGGAAATTAATTTAGGAAATCATCATTTAATGTAGTGTATAAATTCCATTATTTGCATTCAAAAGGGAGAACATGCAACTCACATATGCATCAAACATGGAAAATAATAGCGGGAGCAACAGACTTGTGTGAAGTTCAAATGAACTAGAAGTCTAACATGCCCCTCATAGTCATTAATCTATTT
Organism: Pinus tabuliformis; assembly: GCA_031772625.1. NCBI lineage: Eukaryota > Viridiplantae > Streptophyta > Pinopsida > Pinales > Pinaceae > Pinus > Pinus tabuliformis. Next base: position 978,323,920 of record CM062810.1, read on the forward strand.
ATGGAGCAATTTACTAGTAGAATAGTATTTCATTTCTCACTTGGAACATGCATTGGAACTCAAGTGGATGGATAAGCTCTTCTAGCACTCCTGGGCTGCACCTTTTTGAAAATTGATAAGGTGGGACCTCCTCGAGAAGTTTTAAGTTAGTAAGATACATAGTCTTAATCATTAATCCTATCAAGAAGCCCTCTTCTAACCTCCTCTAACAGGGGACTTCAAATTAATTTAGGAAATCATCATTTAATGTAGTGTAGAAATTACATTATTTGCATTCAAAAGGGAGAACATGCAACTCACAGATGCATCAAACATGGAAAATAACAGTGAGAGTAGCAGACTTGTGTGATGTTCAAATGAACTAGAAGCTCAACATGCCCCTCATAGCCATTGCTCTATTTATGGAGCAATTTACTAGTAGAATAGTATTTCATTTGTCACTTGGAACATGCATTGAAGGTCAAGTGGATGGATAAGCTCTTCTGGGACTCCTGGACTGCACCTTTTTGAAAATCGGTAAGGTGGGACCATTATTGAACTATTTTTTAAGGTCCTTCAAAGTTTCAAGTAAAAAGGAAAAAGAAATGACTGCTCTTTTCTAGCATACTAGAAAACAACAAAAATAAGAGTAATCTCTGATTGTCCAAAAACACCGAAAAACTCATTTCCAAAATTCCTACACCTTTGTCTAACTGCAAACGCATCTGATGTCAATTGGGTCTAGCTCCACTGGTTAGGTGGAATAGCTGTTATCCCCCCTACAATGGTTCTATTCTTGCCAATGACTTGTTGATATGACCTTTGGCCCTAAGGAATTTTCTTAAGCCTCGATGCCATCATCAGAATGAGGAAAAGTTTCCTAGGTTTTCTCGAGATATAGTTTGCAAAAGGCATTTTAGTCAGTTGGGTCTAGCCTAGGCAATTGAGGAGGAATGTTATCCCTCCACATCGAGGACCAATTCTCACAAGTGACATGTTGACCTCTTAATGAATGTATTTTTGATTTCCCTAAGCCCCAAATAATTTGGGTTTACCCTAGATACCATCCTCAGAATGAGAGGAAGTGCCAGGATATATACTCCAAAAAAAAAATTATAAGTTGGGGCTAGGTTGGGTGGTTGTGAGGAGTGTTAACCTTCCAACCCAAGAGAAATTCCCACAAGTGACACGCTCAGCTCTTAATGACCATATTTTTGTCACAGTCTTCACTCCTGTGTTGAAAAAGCCTCAAACTTCTGTAGAATTAGGTTTTCCATCACCTCATGGGGTTTCAAGCTCCTACTTTTGATATAAGCATAAATTTTCTCTCTTATAGGTTTTCTGGTTTTTTATTTCAATTGCTTGCTAGTTTTATAATTTTTCCCTAATTTTCTTTTTTCAGGCCCTTCTTGAGTTATTGTCAGGTACAACTTGTGCAACATTGGTGCAAATTTTTTTATCATGTATATTAATGAATTTTAGTTGTACCTTGTCAAATACAAGGCAAAAGATCTTGGAACATTTCTGAATTCTACATTAAGAAAACTATAAAAAAAGGGTCATTGTTGCAAAGTTTTCTACAAAGCTCAACGTATCTACTATAGTTGTAATATCATTTCTTTCCAATTTTTTACAAATGGAAAACATCAATGCCCTATCTTTGTAAATCTACATCAATCTAAAAAATAAAAACATTGAAATAAACTCATTTCTAAGAGACCTCACATGTTTCCAATAGAGAAATTAGGGCCAACTTCTCTTCATGTTTAATATGAAAAGTATTTATATGCTTGTCTAAGGTGAATTCTATGGCTTCTTTAGTGCAACAATACAACATATTGATGATTCGGTCTTGTTGTAGATTCCTCACTCTCGTGCGTATTTGACCTTGCTCTAGATTAGTCTTTCAAGCTATTTATGACATCACTCTATCCCTGAAGTCTGGGAGGTGAGTATTATGTAAGGCTACTTGCATTACGACTAGATTGGAGAAATATTTCTCAGTTTAAGCCTATTTTCTTCCCAAGACATGTTTCAAATGAAACTTATAGTAGCATCGCATATTATTCCAGTAGTGAGGCCCCTTTAATAGTACTCTATGGCATCTTTGTGAAAGTGAATTTGAAGGTGACATTGGCATGAGAAAAAGCAATTATATTCATTAAAGTTACCAGCAGTATTCCCTAATCTTATATAGCATCTCAACACTCCGCATGAGAACCAAGTGATCTACTTCCAATTGATGACTATGTAGTGGTTTGAGAACTGGATTACGGTAACACTTCGGAAACTCTTCTCACGAGATAGAAAGAACTACTAACAATACTAAGGAAGCTATATGTATACCTCACTTTGGGACCTTCTCTACAAAATTTTTGTAATTATACTTTGACCAACAAAAAAGGTATCATGCCAGCATTTTAAGCAATACTAGTTATGGGCTTGGATCTATTGACAATTGCAGAAAAAGAGCCTATTTATGAGTAGTTTCAGCAACCCACTTGGAATAGTCTATATTGTGTAAGGATGCTCTCATTTTAAGAAACACTCACGTACCATTCAAAATTTTCTCCACTTTGATAGGTGTTATTCACATTGATTTGAAAAATGTTCTTGGACTAGACGAGATCTGGTGGCTAGAGAAAAAAAGTTAATCAAAGATTTGAGGTAGCACTGGACAATAAAATAACTTTAAATAATTTTATGTTAATACTTAATCTAAATGTTCAACAATCCAAAGAGGAGGCGTAAAGAAATTATACAATAGAGCACCTGATGTAGGCACTAGAGATAAGAATAGATGGATTTCCCTTTAATTTTGTCTAGATGAAATGTGCACAAATCATCAATGTTCATGGAATATACTGTGGAGACAATGCAAGGATCTCTCCACTAAATTTTAACAACAATTGGCACGAAAAGTAGCATTGTTAAAAGGAATAAATCTAAACTGAGATGGTTTTGTTTGAATGGTATGACCTGAAGATCTGTCTAGATGCTACCCATCCATGGAGAAAGGAAAAATCTAAGACAATGTCAAGTTTGGATTATAAACATAATAATCCAAAACTCAAGATTCATATTTTAGGCAACGGTGTCCCCCCCCCCCCTTGTTGTTTGGTTATCCCATTGATCCTTGATCACTGGAATCTCCCTAGATAGCTTGAACACATGCACCAAGCCCTGCATGTCCTAACCCTAGGCCTCAACGAAAAAAATGAAAAAGGTATGAAGCAACATCCTGCTCAACTTCTGGATTAAATTTATGTAGCCTATGCCTAGATCTAAACACGCATCTAATAATGAGGAAGGAATAAGGCACCGACGGGGAGGCATAGGTAATGGGAATACAACTAGAACTACAATAAAAAGGTCATTGGTGAGGGTCATGCCTGTGATGGACCTTTAAGGTCCGTCACCAATGTTGCATATGGTGATAGTGTTTAAAAAAACGTTGTTGTGAGTGTATATAGTGATCGTCCTTTAAGGTTTGTCACCAAAGCCATTTTCAATGACACTTTTGGTGAGGATCATTAAAGGGTCATCACTAATTCTCTCTTTGGTGACACTTTTGGTGAGGGTTGTTAAAGTCCCATCACTAATTATCTCTTTGGTGACACTTCTAGTGACAATCTTTTATTGACCATCACCAATGATTTTTTTGGTTACTTTTGGTGACGGTCAATAAATGTTCCTCATTGTTAATCATTCCAATGAGATTTTGATGACGCTTCATGCCTGTGACAGACCTTTAAGGTCTGTCATCATTGTCGCATATGGTGATGGTCTTTAAAAATTGTTGTTGTAAGTGTATATAGTGATAGTCCTTTAAGGTTTGTCACCAAAGTCATTTTCAATGACACTTTTGGTGAGGGTCGTTAAAGGCCCGTCACTAATTCTCTTTTTGGTGACACTTTTGATGAGGGTTGTTAAAGGCCCATCACTAATTCTCTCTTTGGTGACACTTCTAGTGATGGTATTTTATTGACCCTCACCAATGCTCTTTTTGGTTACTTTTGGTGACGGTCAAAAAATGTTCGTCATCATTGATCATTCCAATGAGTTCTTGATGACGTTATTTACCTGTTACTATATTTTTTGTCAAAAGATAATGATTTAAGACCATTGTTGTGGAGTATTTTTCATTATGTGTCCAAGGTCATAGTGGTTATAATAGTCAGTACTCTATTTGTTAAGAATTAGTTAGTGTGTATCATTTCCCTCAAGTCATAAGAATATAGCTTTCCTATGAGTCAACACATGATTCATCTCTAATAGGTTTATTATCTAGCGAATTTCCTTTAAATAAAGTTCCACTAGTCTGCGTAGGAACTATATTATTTAATACATAATCAAGCTCTATCAATTCTATTAATGAGAGAGACCGAGGCACTCCTCGACACTCATGGCATTCCTTAACATGCTTTGGAACAATACACTAACATTCCTTGGCACCTCGCATGTCTTGGAACATCTTTGTACCTAGAACATCTTTCCATGAGTAGGATTCCCAAGCACATGTTGGCATGACCTAGCATAGCATAGCACTCCCCTATCATGTGTTGGCATGCCCTAGAACACCTTGGCATAATATTGCATTGAAAAACATTATCACTTGGCACACATTAGCACTTGGCATGTATTGGAACATATTATTAGTGTGCCTAGCATGCCACTTTTGAAAAAGATAAAGTCCTGACTTATTAACCCTCTTATGTGTTCATTTCCTTGCATTTTAGCTTGGTTATTCCTTTTGTTGCCTTGAAGCTCTTTGACGCATATTGGCATACTTTGGCATCCTGCACATCCTAGCATGTCTTAGCACCTAGAATGCCTTGGCACTATTTGGCACATGTTAGCACACCTCGGAACTACCTAGGACACTCTAGCACTTCTTGGCATTCCCTGATATTCCCTAGAATGGCTTACCCGTGCTTAGCATACCTTGTCACTCCCTCCTTGGCATGACAACTAGAACTCATTAGCACTCCCTAACACACCCTCATATTTATTCACTTCCATGCATTTTGACCTAGTGCTCCCTTGTGTTGTCCTAACACTCCTCAGCATGCATTGGCACTCTTTAGCACACCTTAGCACTCTTCGATACACTCTTCCACTTCATAGCATTCATCACACTCCCTGACACACATTGTCACTTGGCACATGTTGGCACTTGGCAAGTCTTAGCATGTTTCGCATGCATTGAGATGACTTGGTATGCTTTGGCATGGTTTAATATTAAATTTATTTGAGATCAATTATTGGAAATTAGATGAGAAGAAACAGAGGAAGATTTGGCACGAATGAATTGACACTTAGCGCTTGGCACCTATTGGCACCTAGTGTTGGTCTGCCTAGCATGCCCCTCATGGAAAAGGTAAATTGATGACTTATTAACCCTATTATGTGCTCATTTCCTTGTATTTTAACTTGTTCCTACCTTTCTTTTCCTTGACAGTCTGTCGCATGCATTGTCACACCCTTGTACATCTTGGCATACATTAGCACTTGGCAATTATTAGCTTGTTTGACATGTCTTCATACTATTTGGCACATGTTAGCATGCCCTATCATTCCCTAACACACCTTGGTAGTCATGACCTCACAACTAGCATTACATTTTTCCATGGCTTGGGAACCTTACATTCACTAGAACACCTCGGCACTCCCTAGTTGTCATGCACTCTGTTATATTCCTCCACAATGTCCTTGGCTGATGAGGAGATTGACAGAGATAACCACAGACCACGATTTTAGTTTTGTATCTAGCTGTACAAAACCAGAGAGGGATCTCTCTATGAAATCACAGCCAAGAGATGACTAGAATGTAAAGGATTTTAGTCTAGATAGCTAGACTCAGGTGGGCTTTAGAAAATTTAGGCTCATCATGTTTGCTTAATGACCCCACCTCCATGGGTTGTACTAACATGGCTTGGTGCTAGCTTGGTGAAGTGATTATATGCATTTTCAAGGCTGCCTCAATGAAGGTGTCCCATGTCATGTTCTTCTCTTTCAACTGATGGAGTACTATAGCCTTTATCAAGCTATGGTGAAAGAGACTGGGATAATGCACTTTGCCTTTCAATTGCAAGCTTTCAAACATTTTGGTTAGGCTCCTATACAAGTAGCTGGACAAATTTAGAGGCTTGGAAGCTGTAAAGTGCATGAGAAGTCTTATGTGGTAATGATATAGCCTAGAAAATATACCCTCACATGTGAACAACTTCATGAAAACCTTCATCAATGGTGCATATCTCTTCAACAAGTATTTGAATGGGAAAACATGTGAGTGAGCTCCTTTGTATTGTGAGTTCAAGTAGGGTTTTTACTCTTCTAGGTCTAGGTTCATGCCTTTGAACCAATTTTCACCATGGTTTGGTATGCCTGCAGCTTGAGAGATGGAATCCACTGAAAACATGAAATCAGACCCTGCAATGGTGATCTTGTCTTCCTTTAAGGTGAGGGAAAATATACCTATGAGATGCTCATGGTAACCTACTTCCTACACTCTTTGACAAAACCATAAACAATTGACATCTTCAAAGAATTTCATGAAAAAAGGGGAGGAGGTGATTTCATTGCAATTAGAGGGCTCAAACCTCAGTATATTTCCCCTGTCAGTATCTTTAGACCAAAAGAATTGATACTATTATAGGTTGGTGCCTTTGGGCTAGGCCTAAATCCACAAATAAGATACTTTTGGTCTATTTAGAGGTGCTTGCGAGACATGAGAAGGATTGATGGTGGGGTATAAAGGACACATAATATTTTAGTAAGTTTTTAATTGTCAAGAAATTATGGAAAATTTTCCAGGGAAAAGGTATTTGGTAATAGGTTATTAAAGGGAAATATCTAAAAAATAGACAGATTAAGGAATGGATTAAAGAGGCATCTCCAAAGAAGAATGTGGGATCTTATATATGGATAAGCATGATGAGAAACAAATATTGGCTACTATGAAATCTGAGATGGGAGGTTGGAAAGGGGAATATGATAGAAATAGGACTAGATGATAGCAAAGGCGTGGAGGGAATACATACTCTTTCTAGTCACATCCTTAAGAATTTACATAAGAAAAGGATTTACTTTATGAACTATATCTCTTGTGATTGAGGATCTTCTTTTGTTACAAGTTATTGGATTAATGCATTTGAACTTGGATTTCCTGAGGATATATTTGTGGAATGGGCATGTTTCACAACGCAATTAAGTCTAAAAGGTTAAAACTCACTGAGAAGAAAAAAAAGCTAAAATGGGAAGGTGTTATGTATAATGAGCAGATCTCAGTTAAAGAGATTTATAAACATATTTCTCATGGGCGTGGCTTGAATGATAATGATTTTAGGTTTCATAACACGTGGAGATGGGATATACCTCTCAAATTAAAATGTTTTATTTGGCTGGTGGTCCACAATAATATTTTAACTTGGGATAATATACATAAAAGGGGCTTTAAGGATCTTGGAAGATTCTCTTTATGCAAAGAAGATTTAGAAGACATGGAAAATCTATTTCTAACATGTCCTTTTGCGATCTCGGTATGGAGTGGGGTTCTTCAAACATGTAAAATACATGTAATCTAGAACATGGTTTCCATTTATAGATGTATCACTCAATGGTTTGAAGGTTTCAATACATATCGTTTCGTGGCTTTCTATATTTTGTGGGGCATATGGAGAAGTAGGAATGAGAAGATTTTTGAACAAACAGAACTAGATACTAGAAATGCCTATTTAAAGATATTTGCATATTTTATGGAGATATGGCTAATGAAGGAGGAACAACCTAGAAGACATTTTCGACTCATGGAGCTATGGTCATACTTTATTTTTTTTTATTTTTATTTTTTATGGAGCATCCACCAACAAGGTTCGTGGAAGTGGGACACATTTGGTTTTGAAGCCATACAACACCTTCCATTTCAATTGGTATAGTGGCATAGGGTCAAATAATAGAGTTGAGCTAATAATACTCTTGGGGGCTCTTCTATGTGCTAACTTGATTTCAATTGAAGATTTACCTGTGTTTGGAGATTCCGAAATGATCCTAGATTGGGTACAATTGAGAAAAAAATTTGGACCACCTTCCCTTACTTTCTGGATGCAATGCATAAGATCTTTGATGAATACCTTTCAAAGAATGGCCTCTAATAATGTCTATAGAGAGTAGAATCAAGTGGCAGATCTCCTATCAAAGAAGGGATGCAACTGTACATGTGCCAAGGAGGATTTTCTACTCAGTTTTCGACAAAGGAATCCTTTTGCAACTCAGGGATTTTTAACTTATAAAGGGATGCCCTTGAAATTTTTTCCTTCATCTCATTTATTTGTCATCCGTCCATGAAAATTTTCATAGATCATGATATGTTTTTGTCATGTTTGAATCATATATGTTATATTTGTCATCATAAAAAACTTTAAGCTTTTTTTGTGAAAATTGATATAGTAGACAATTTTCAGAAATAAAAGAACTATAATGTAGAGTAATAAGATACTTAGAAATTTAACCATTTTATTTTAAAATCTAATATATGGCATGCAAAAACATTAACAATGAAATACCAAAGTATATATCTACTTTTTATTAATGAAAATCAATAATTTTTTCCTTATTAAAAATAAAAAGAAATTTAATCTATCTAAATTCTTGAAGACTTGATTAATCCAAATCTAAAATAAATCTAATAAAAATGATGAATTCCAATTCCTAGTCCACTCGATTAGTGCACAATACCTCATTCAATAGCGTTGTGAAACATTACATGTAGTTACATAAAACAGTCCCGCCCAATTTTAAAATTAGCTGCTTAAAAAACTCTAACTTCAATCTAGACCAGCAAAGGGATCGAGTCAAAATTTTTGCAGCTTGGTTAATTGAGACACCAAACATCCAATGCTACCATGTACCACACCATCAAAATTGTCAACAACAGCTACAATCTGAACTTCATAGTAACTGATAGTCAGGTAAGTCAAGAGCCGACGTCAGCACTTGCATCAAACTCCCATATATTGGATTAGTTAAACACGCCGATTTGCCTTTGTTCTAATCCCTTAGGGAGATTTTTTGTTTTGATTTGGTATCTTAGTTGTGAGCAACCCAGCTTCTTATTATTGGACTTACAGCATCAATCATCAATTTTCTGTATTCACACTTTGGGTTCTGAATACTTGAATTTGTACCCCCACAGTATATATATATATATATATATATATATATATATATATATATATATATATATATATATATATATATATATATATATATATATATATATATATATATATATATATATATATATATATATATATATATATATATATCAGATTAAAGATCTTATTCGATGGAATTTATATGCAATGGGAGTTGATTTTGAATATTTGACAAACACAACTTCGATATCCATAGCAAGGTTCATCAGCACTACCATATTGTATCCCTTAGATACATGTAAGGCCAAGTACTAAGCGAAGGTTTATGCCAGGGGTTGACAAAAATATAGGCTTGTAGCTCCAACACATATTTTTCTTAGAATTAAATCGGGTTGTTTCTTTTTTCGGGAATGGGTTTTGTTGAATTTAGTATCTGACACATGTATTTCCTTAGAAATCATCTGGGTTGAGTATTTTGAAATGGGTTTTGTATTTGGTTGCAATTTGGGTCACTGGAGCCTTGAATTATCCTTGGGTTAGTGTGCTTAAATTTGGTGGGGTTGATCCTCCTTAGCACACTTGTAACTCGCTAACACTCCCTATCACACACTCTTATTCATTCATTTCCATGCAATTGAAACTAGTGCTCCCTTGTGTTTCCCTAGCACTCCCTAACAAGCGTTGGTGCCACACCCTAGAACCTGGCACATCTTGGCATGTCTTGGCATGCCTAACATGTCTTGGAACAGTCTCACATGTGTTAGCACTTCTTGTCATTCCCTATCACACCTTGGAACTCCCTAGTTATCATGCCCTTATAGATAGCCTTACTTTTTTTCGATTTGGGAACCCAACCAAGTCATTGAAAAATAGTGTTGTGCATAGCCCAATGTCTCCCTTTATCTGAAACTACTTTTTTCCAGCCCCTTATTGCAATTGTAGGCTTGCCTCTTGTAAGTCCTATTTTTACCCAACCTCTTTGAAAGGTATTTCCTTTTCCTTTTCCTTTTCCCATTTTAATATTTTTTCGTGATTTTTGTTGTGCATTAAGAAGGTGAGATTTTCAACCTGTTGCATTTGATATTTGTGGTTTTGAAGCTACTCCTCCTTTCGATAAACATTCTTCCATTAGTCTAACCTTAGGCTTGAGTGTGCTGGGGAAATTTGAATGTTTAGGCTTATTCACTACAATTTTAACCTCTTTAGGGAGGCTTGATAGTTCAAGGTCAAAGGGGGGGGGGGGAGATACGATTAGGAATAGAAGGGGCAAGGAAAAGAGAAGGAAGATGGAGAGGAGAATGAAAAATAGTATTGAAATCCATCCAAGAAAAATAATTTATGAAGAGATAAAAACAAAGAAAAATATGAAGGGGAATTAATCTTAGCAAAAGGAGGCGTAATGTTTACTTTAACTTCTTGCTAAACCTTAAGGATAGGTTCCAACATGACATGAAATTTTTGATAATTTGAAATTGTAGGTTTTGGTTCAAACTTGCTTCTAACTTACTTCCAAATTCTCTTTTTCCTCAAAATGGGAGCCTGCAACTCTAACCATTGGGTCTTAACATGTCCAACTTCGCAATGATTGAAACAATGAAATTACATTTTCCAATAATCATTCTTATGGGTCTAGACGTTTTCCTTGTAAACTAATTCAATGGCCTTGAATAAACACTCTTTGATATCTACTTTGACTAGAATCGAGACCCGATGCCTATTATTCGAAACATACCAATTAGGGTCCACAGAAATAAATCTACCAAGCTTCTTGCCAATAGTGTGAAGGGCCTCATATTTCTAGAAGACATAGAGAGGGATCGACAATATAGCCCAAAGTTGTTTCACAGGGATATGTTTGTGAGTGGGATCAAAATCCACTAACCATGTTTCTAGGACTAGGCTCGATTGCCCCCAATCCCATTCTGTCTCCTTCATCTTATTATAGTCCACTCTCAGCCAAAATTGAAAGCCTATCCAACTGCGAACAAATCCATGGAAAACTGACATATAACCCGAGGTTGACATCCAATTTTCCAAAACCCATGCAGTGAGAGATGCCTTTTGCACTGTCTTACCATAAAATATTCCTACCAAAGTACTTTCTAACAAGTTTGGGATATCCTAGAACATGATATCCTTACCAATGACCACTGAAAACTTATCTTGTTTCACTCTAATGTAGAGCTCTAGCTTAGACAAATCTCTGGAACGATGGGGGACCAAAAGAGGCTTAAAAGCTTAAATGAAAGGGAGTTTGGCTAAGACTTAGGGATAGTTACTACCTCAAAGCTAGAATGAGAGCTTAGTTATTTTGCACTACTATTTCTGCTCAAAATGAAAACAACCTTGGACAACTCATGCTCAAATTAAATATCTACCTTGGAAAACCATCCATCTTGGAAACACATCATGATTTGGTTGGAGATGATATGTTAAGACAATGAAGTGTCACCTGCAAATTCATACTAGGATTTGAATGCTTCATGTGGACATGATTGGGCTTATAATTAACAATATCAACTTCCATTCAAAACTGTGGTGGGACGTAAATAATTGTTGATAAGACCCACTGTCCGACAACCAAGACAGTGAAAACCCTTGGGAAAAAGAAAGATATTACACAAACTTTACTTGTTGTTAGAGAAAAGTGCCTTCAACTCTAACCACTAGGTTTGAACATGTCCAACTTTGTAACAATTGAAATAATGAAATGAGTTTTTCCAATAATCAATGTTATGGGTCTATAATGTTTCCTCGTAAACCAATTCAATGACCTTGAATAAAATATCTTTTATATCTACTTTGACTAGAATCTAGGCACACATTGGCACACCTTAGCACTCCCTAATTGTCCTGCCCTCATAGATAGCTTTACTATTTTTGCAACTTGGGAACCCAACCAAGTCATTGGAAAAATAGTGTTGTGCCCAACACAAAGTCTCCCTTTGTCTGAAATCGGTTTGACCAACAATGTTGAGCTCCTTTTGAGATGATAAAGAGCTATGATTTTAATGAGGGAATGATGAAAGAGACTCTTCATTTGATGTTCATATTCTCTTTTTTGGACAATATAGGCCATTTTATCAGTGCTCTAGAAAAGATAGTAGGGAATATTGAGCTTTTTTACCCTAGTGAAATGCATTAAAAGTTGGATGTGATTGAGCATTTTTGGGTTTGCTCTTTTTCAAGCTTTAATTGATATATTCTTCTCCTAATTTTGATTTGGAGGTTTTCGTTGCAATTCGGAGTAGAAAACATGTTGTCTGCATATGGATAAAATTTCAACCTTCAAGAACTCCAAGGTGTATGGATATGTTTGAAAGGTATTTTTCTGACCTCATTTCTACGATTTTATTGTTAAAATCTCAAGTAATTTAAACTTTTATATTGAATTATGGAGAAGAAGGGAGGGTTAGGGTTGAAAAGAGTTTATAAATTCAGTCATATATTTTTTGTGATTAGCAAGACTAGGCACTCCTGTGGAATTATGATCTTCAAGCACTTTGGGGAATTCAATGGTGATGTGGATTGATCAAGAGGCTATGGTTGCTTCAAAGGTTATCCTATGATTGCATTGCTTCTTGTGATATATGGATCAACTTATGCTGGTATTTAATTTGTTCCTTGCTCTAATACCATGTAAAAAATCCTTGCACTGTTGTAGTGAACAATTCTAAAACTAAATTGTAACACCAAGAGACACAATTCCTCTACTAATTTCAACAAAATAGAACATAATTAAATAATAGTCACACAATTGCAAAACACAATTTTTCTAGGGAACTCAACTGGGAAAACCTTCTCCTTAATTGAGAATTTTATTGATAGAAAATGAGCAATGGATCTCTTACAATACAACTTTGTTTCACTGGAAACCAATCTAGTTTTATTTTCTTGTCCTAAGCTTGAAACACTTGGAAGACCCTTCATCTAATTCCCTCAATCCATGTGTATAGCTTTCTCCTAGCTAACTAGCAAATACTATTGAATTTCCATGATCTTGGGTTTAAAATAGAGTCTTAGAATCTCAACAAAAGCTACTTTGCACTGCGGAAAATAAATAACAGTAAATCACACATGCACAAGTATACACAATTTTTTACAAAAATATTGTACAAATATGTACAACCCAATCTCTATTATATTAAACCAATCTGAATAACACAACATTCTATGGAATACAAGGTAAAATGACAATCATGTTGCATACTCTTTATCGTATCTTGTCCTATTGGTCCTTCACTCCCATTCCTCTCTCTAGCTGCCCCTTATTCCATCAAAGGAAAACACATAGAGTCTCGAGGATGGCTACCACCTATCACTGTTGCAATTCACTTCTTCTTCAATGAACAAGAGATGATCCAATCTACTCTTCTAGGTTGACCAATCCCTGAGCTCCAATCTACCTTCTAGTAGCCTCTTTTATCCATTAAAGAGCTACACATAGGCTCCCACTAAGCCCTTAAGCACTAAGCCATTAACCTCTAACCCATATTGACCTCAACCCCGTGGCACTCAACCCCCTAACCCCTAAGCCCTAACCCTTTTCCCTTTACCCTTGATTCCTAAACTGTTAAACCCCTTAATTCTTAGAACCCCTAAGCATTTCTCCCAAACAATAGGTGCTCCAACACTAATATTCTTGGTCATATAAGGTTTTTGTCTACTAACCCCTCCAAATACAACCTCCAAGAACTAGTAGGGTCCAAGGAAAAGAGCCACAAAGTCTCTAAACTTAATCCACATTTTATGGATAGTCACATTTCTCCCAAATATCTTCTATGCATTTTCTTTCAAAGGGAAAAAATATGTTCTTCTAATGTCCACACGTGCATCTAAGTTCACAGGAATAAAGTAAGGTTCATCTCCAAGTTGATCCAAGTATATTTTAAACTGACAAAAGCAATCTTCAACTACAAAAATGGCACAATCTTCAAGTTATCCATATCTAGGTTCATCCCCTTTTGACCCCATTTTTTTATCCTTCAATACAAAGCTAACCAAGGTCATCTTACAATTGGATCTCCCTTTTGCATTTAGTGAGAATACCACCTCGTTCTTTAGTATTGGATTTCTTCTAAACATAATTACACAAATACTCTCAACATATGTGGGGCTATCAAGCAAATTAAGAGGAGAAAACAAAGGTCAAACTCAAACTTATTGTCAAACATACGTCAAGCATATATAAAAAATTAAATAGTATATGTTAGTGTCGGTCTTGAAAGCCCTTCATCAGCGATCAAAACTCTTTGCATTCGCATTAGTAGGTGTCTCATCAGTGTCAAATTTTTCATCCGTTAGGCATGCCATAACCCTGATGGAGGAGCTGGTCTATTTATACCCCTCTTGGCTTTGTTGGATCAGGTTATATCAGTCATTAAGCTTTTTCAAGATTGTCTTGTTTTGTCTTGAGGTCAAAGTCCTAGGTCTAGGGTTTTGGTCATTTATCTCTGCAAGGTCATGTTTTTGAAAATCCATGTGTACTCAGCAAGCCAGAGGGAGGATTGTAAATGTGTTTCTTCGATATTTTTATCTTGTACAGTGAATTTTCACCTTGGATTTAAAAACTCTGTTTTTAAAGCCAAGGTCATTTTCTCAGTTCTTTGTAAATAAGTGATGAAATTTCAAAAGTCTTCAGCGGACAAAGTGCAACCCTGGTCCCCTTGCCAAGGTCCCTCAGATGATCTACCTGCAAAAAGAATCAAGTCAAAGCACTCAATGAGTCAAATTCAGGATAAAGGAAACCAAAAGTAAGTGTTATAAAAGTGTCAAAGATAAACTTTAGAAAGTGGGTTTATGAATGAAATTTTTTTAAATGAAACTTATAAAAGCCCAAATTCCCTCCTTTCACTCTCATTGTGCATCCTAACGCTTGCAAGAGAGGTTTGAGAGAGCAATTGAGAGAAAGGAGCAAAGGCAGAGCGATTTCGGGCAGTAGAGAGGGGCGCGACCCGTCGAGCCAGGTGCGCGACCCGTCAGAGGGTCTCCCACAGTTCAGAAAAACAACGGGCACGACCCGTTGGGCGTGGTGCGTGACCCGTTGAACTGTCTTGCTGCAAACTTCAAACGAATTCCCTCAAACGCCCTCCAAGCTATCAAATTGTTCGAGGTAGGTGCTCTAAACATGGAATGGTTGCTGGTTATGAATGGTTGATGTCATGAACATGTTAAAATGATCAAAATTTTGCAAGTGAAACTCCTTTATATGGCCGCAATGTTAATGAGCAAACTGTGCTAGGGTTTGTGTTGTTTCAAGCTATTTTTCCCTTTGGTTTGCTTCCCTCCTTTCCCTTTCACTCACACTTATATGTTCATCTATTTTCCCATATTATTTTACAAATGAAATGAAAATCTTTCCCCATCCCTAATCACTAAAATGAAAACCCTATCCCTCTCCCAAAGCATCAAAAAACAAAATCCAAACCCTAATTTCCCTCCACCATATGCATGTGTAAATAAAACAAAAAATGTTGGTAAATATGTCAGCATGTTTTGTGCATAGTTTCCCTATTTACCCTATTAATACATGTATGCATATTCCCATGTTCACTTTCATACATGTTTTTTCCCATATGCAATGATCTTTGCAAATGATTTCCCAATTATAAATATGTATTCCTATATGCATAATGATTTGCAACATTTCCCTTAAAAATTCCATGTTATATTTATATATTCTCATTCCTTGTTAAAAGATCCCTCCCCTAACATTTCCCTCATGTCTTTTTCCCCTTGAAACAACATAGAGTTCAACACTTTTTGCAGGCAGAGACAGCAGTTTAGTTTGTCCACTTTGCTCCTAAACCATGTCAGAAACCGAAACTTATGAGCAAAGTGATGACCATTCATCATCCACAGAGGTTGAGGTACAGAGGAGGCCTCGCAGGGGTGGTAAGGGTGGACATCATAAGCGAGAGGAGCCCACCTCTTTGGCAGAATTACAGGCTTGTCCTATGGCAGTCACTTGTTTTCAGTACATGTCTTGTTATCAGTTTTGTGAGAGGATCTCCCAGATTCAACATCACAGAGAGTTGGCTCACCTCTTTGTTTTACATTTGCATGATGGACATGTCAATCTAGCAGGGGTAGATTTTACATTGACACCCGAGGTGATCTCACATACTACAAGGATACCGAATGTTGGTGAGGTGTGGCCTAAGCACAAGTTGCTAGATACTGTTCACTTTGAGCCTTATGTCCGGCCACCATTCTTGAGACATTTAGCGGGTGTTTTTCCATTCAGATTTCTCTGGAGCGAGTATGCTCCCATCATGAGGCTTATTATGCACTATTTTACCTGTGAGGGCAGATTTTCACAGGTGTACTCATATCACATTCGCCTCTTGATGCACTTCACCCGAGTGAGGATGATGAACATCCCGGTTTTCTTCTTTCAGAACATTCAGAAGATGGTGCCCATGTTGCAGAGGAAGACCCCGGCCCAGCAGTACAGGAGCTTATGTCATTATGGTTTGATTTAGCTCATAGTTGACACAGCAGGGTATCTCATGGGAGGAGTTTATCTCTCGTGAGTTTTTTACAGTGCCACCCCAGCCACATCATGAGGTCATTCATGAGGAGGGAGGACCATCTCAGCAGCCTGATGTTCCGGTCACCCGACATGTCAGCTCCACACCTCTGGTCACCTATCAGAAAGGCCCAAGGGCCTTATTTGTAGCAGCCAGGCGAGTACTATCTCCACAGCAGGTGGAAGGGGTCTTGCCTTCATCATCAGCTCAGCGAGTGTTATCTCCACATCAGGTGGAAGGGGCCTCGCTCTCTTCATCAGCACAGGTAGTACAGAGGGGCAAACAGCCCATGATTCATGACGGTCCATCAGGAGTTCCAGACATTGAGATGATTGATCTTGAGGCCAGTTCTCGTAGCCGAGAGGCAAAGGAGATTGTTCAGCATCTCAGGGCTGAAAATGATGCTTTGCAGAGGAGACTTGAGGGTACCCAATGGACTATCACTTACCTGGAGCAGCGGAACAAACAGTTTGAGGAGGAGAAAGCACTTGATGAGTTATGGAGGATTCGTAGTGACCGAGTCTTGAACCGAAGAAGACCCGGTGATCCATTGCCTGCTGACCGAGAGTCCATGCTCATCCAGGTGAATGCATACTTAGAGAGGCTATTGGCTAAGGCCAACCAAGAGAAAAAGCTACTGAGGAATATGAAAAATCATTATTGGGCAAGGATGCATGTATGCAAAGCCAAAATGAAAGTTTTTCAAAGGAGGTTGACCGAGGCTCAAAAACAGAGAAAGAAGCCAAATCCCCTTCGTATCTTGGCTGAGGCTTCGCTCAAGGATCATGGCACTCATTAGCCTAGCCACAGCTCAAATCCCAAAAAATTCTGAAAGTTTTGGGTAATTTTGACAATTTTCGGAAATTCACAGGTTTTGGCTCCTCAATGGGTCTCACCCCCGGCGAGACCCTTTGTCATGGCAGCTCCTTTTTGCAAAAACTCAGCATTTCTAGATTTTTTATGCAAAGTTACATATGCCTATGGATGGACTTGAGTTTTTATGGAGTTTTGGGCCTCCAGAAGGTCAAAATACATGTAAAATTTGACTTTCTGCCCCTTTTTTGAGTTGCAGAAACCAGTCTTGGGAGAACTAAGTTTTGACAGGGCAAATAACCTCCAAATTCAAAAGTTCCAGTTAGGTTGGAAATTAGACTCACAGACCTTTCCAACGAGCTATCCTGCACCCAATTTTGACACCTGAAAGTGCCTCAAACAGAGCTCCAAATGTGCGCGACCCGTCAGGCAAACTTTGCCAGATTTCACTGTACAGCTCGGAAAAGCACAGTTTGACTTGGTTTGACTTTTTGGGGTTGAAGATGATTATCTTTGATGTAATTTTTGTAACTCTAAGACACTTTTACTCTTTTGTAACTCTTCTAGAAGATTCATTCATGTAATGGGTAAATATGTGATGTATGAATTGGTTTCCAAGTTTATAGAGGCAAGTTGTTTTGACTGCCTAGTTTGTAGTGCTTAGTTTAGAAGTGGTTGAAACAGCTCCTAGGATAGTGAGCTCGACCCATGGAGGCAGGGAAAGAGGTTAGATCATCTATATTATGTACTTTCTTGCTCATTTTCATGGTTGGACTCTTGAGGGAGAAGCTATCATTACATATTTTCACTGTATCTCTGCAATTTTTGGCTAAGGAAGACCAGGGTTTTGCAGTCATCTTTGGGATTCTTGTGGACTCATGTGTTGATGGTGTGTTTTCTCAATGTTCTTGTAAGCTTTGTTATGTGATTCATTTCCTTTCTTTACTGCTGCACATTAAACAAATGAAGTGTTAAAGTATGAATTCATGCTAGCCATGCTCTGCTTTTAAATTTGTTTAATTTCAATGTTTTCTACTGTCTAAAGGGAATTCAAAGTCATTGTTTGCTCTCTTTAGCTCCTCATCTTCATTCCTGATCATCCATATCAATCAAAGGCATCAATACAGTCTCCTACCTCGCCCCAAGGAACCCCCTGCAGAAACTGTGTCAGATCCCCGCACCCAAAATTGCAATTCCTCAAATTTCCACCAAAAACCCAAAAAACCCCAAATCAACCTTTTAAATCAGTTTACTAGCCTAATATCAGTGTTACCTTGTTGGTCATCTCATCCCATTGAAGATCTGCCGAGATTGACCGGAGAGAGCCTTCTCCTGCCCCGTAGGGCTAGCTACGAGGCTAAATGGTTTGATGTAGCCTTGAGGTTTACCTTTCTCAGCCTGAGGTGAAATTTCAAGCGCTAACATACTGGCGACCATACTGGGGAGAACAAACTAATCGTCTGCTCATTGATGTGTTTGTTTCATAAGTCTTAGACGGAGCCTGAAGTCATGCCAGGTAGCCTTCGAAAACGCTCTTGTTTTACATCAACGTTAGTAGATAAACGCTGCTTCAGTCAATCTCTGTGAGCTTGTGAAAACAACACTTCGATTGCATTTTACCCCAGTACATGTATCAAGTTCAGATCTGATTGTTGATGGTGAACAATGATCAGGCACTGACAAGGCTGAAATCATTCACTTGGCGACTCCTTTCACTGAAGAATCCAGTGATCAGTGCTTCATGGTGACTTCACTGCAGGAAGATCAGTGGCTTTGAGATTTTCAAGATGGATCAGATTGTAAGAAGATATGCTTCCCTGAGCCGAGATCACATCCCTGGTTTTCCGAATAAAATTCCGAAGGTAGATTGGTCAAGGAATCTGCCTACATTTAATGATGATGGTAAGAAGGATGCTGCTTTACATCTAGTTAGATTTCATATGCATATTCGCAAGTTGAAGGTGGATTTTCCTGAAGATTGCTTGATGAAGATATTCTTGGCCACTCTAGAAGGTAAAGCCCAATCGTGGTATGAAAGTTTGCTGCCTTCTTGTATTTACTGTTTAAAGGATTTTCATGCTATGTTCATTGAAAGATATCAAGCATCTTATCCATCATTAAATTTAGTTCAAGACTGTTGCAAGCATGCCTATAGTTTTATTGAAAGCCTTGAGAAGTTTTATGAAGATGATAATTTCATGGATGAAGAGATCATGGAAGCCCTGTATGAAAAGCCGTTTCAGCAGCACATAGAAATCTTAGAGGATACTTGTCAAGATCAGCAGGTTGAAGATGGCCATATTGCTGTAATTGATGAAAGAGAAGAGCTTGTTTCAGATCTGCCCACAGAAGAAGACAGCGTGTAGGGTAGCCAAGATTCAATTTTAGAATGTAATGCAGTCAACTCATCTATTTCAGATCAAAATTCAGATCATGGTGACCAAGAATACCTTGTGTTGAATCCTATAAAGAAGAACTCGACTGTTGAGATTAGCTGGCATGAAGAAAACGAAGTTACAAATCTAAGTGCTCCCACCTCACCGGAACTAGATCTTCATGAGGAGGTCATTCAGTCAGCTCATGAACAACAAGGTGAGATCTTTGCTCAAGCAAGTGAAAAAGTTTTTCTGCATGAATTTGTGGTAGACGATATAAATGATCATCTTGTGCTTCAAGGACCATCTGAAGTTTCTTCTCTTATGATTGATGAATGTAATGAGAATCTGGCTATCATATCATATGAGGATGACTTACCATGTATTCAAACTACAAAAGATTAGATCATTCAGGATTCCATTTCAGATTCTTCCTCATATGTCTCATGTTTTGAAATGTTATTTCAAGAGGAGATCTGCTCATCTACTTGTTCAGAATTTTTTGAGGACCAGGAACATACTTTTTTCGAAGCACATGATGAAGGCATATCAGAATTTGAAGCAAAGGATACCTTGTTCTTTCAGCAGGAGGTGGCAATGTCAAGTCTTCATGTTTTCCAGGATCCAATGGCAGATTTGTTGCAGCCAGCAGTGATAGTGTTTATTGCAGTATTCAGTGATGAAGGAGAATATGGTCAACTATGTTTTTGGATGCCCAGTGATAGGTTTGTATTGTTGACCAGAAGATCTAATCAGGAGAATCAATCAAGAAGGCATCTGCTTGATTGGTTGCATTGGCATTTTGATATAGTTTGATGTATATAGTCTTGTAAGAAACACCGGTGGTTGTCATCATGATTTCACATCTTGATGGACTGCTGCCCTTCTCTTGTTTTAGTTAAGTCAGTCATGAGTCATTTGTGTTTGGTCTATTGAGTGAGTTTTTTCAAGTTATTTCAGTTTGCCATCGAGTCGGTTTGAGTCAAGCTTCAGTTAAGTCTCAGTCAGTTTTCAGTCAAGTTTTCATTCAATAAATGTGTCAAATTTTTGTGTCAAAGGTGTAAATAATGACTCCATCGCCCAATGGTTGCAAGCACTGGTCTGATCTCCCAGATGTCTAAGGTTCTTGGCACCTCCAAGGAGCTACCATCCCCATTGGAGCCAATGTTAGTGTCGGTCTTGAAAGCCCTTCATCAGCGATCAAAACTCTTTGAATTCGCATTAGTAGGTGTCTCATCAGTGTCAAATTTTTCATCCCGTTAGGCATGCCATAACCCTGATGGAGGAGCTGGTCTATTTATACCCCTCTTGGCTTTGCTGGATCAGGTTATATCAGTCATTAAGCTTTTTCAAGATTGTCTTGTTTTGTCTTGAGGTCAAAGTCCTAGGTCTAGGGTTTTGGTCATTTATCTCTGCAAGGTCATGTTTTTGAAAATCCATGAGTACTCAGCAAGCCAGAGGGAGGATTGTAAATGTGTTTCTTCGATATTTTTATCTTGTACAGTGAATTTTCACCTTGGATTTAAAAACTCTATTTTTAAAGCCAAGGTCATTTTCTCAGTTCTTTGTAAATAAGTGATGAATTTCAAAAGTCTTCAGCGGACAAAGTGCAACCCTGGTCCCCTTGCCAAGGTCCCTCAGATGATCTACCTGCAAAAAGAATCAAGTCAAAACACTCAATGAGTCAAATTCAGGATAAAGGAAACCAAAAGTCAGTGTTATAAAAGTGTCAAAGATAAACTTTAGAAAGTGGGTTTATGAATGAAATTTTTTTAAATGAAACTTATAAAAGCCCAAATTCCCTCCTTTCACTCTCATTGCGCATCCTAACGCTTGCAAGGGAGGTTTGAGAGAGCGATTGAGAGAAAGGAGCAAAGGCAGAGCGATTTCGGGCAGCAGAGAGGAGCGCGACCCGTCGAGCCAGGTGCGCGACCCGTTGGGTGCACGCGACCCGTCAGAGGGTCTCCCACAGTTCAGAAAAACAACGGGCACGACCCGTTAGAGGGGCGCGACCCGTTGGGCGTGGTGCGCGACCCGTTGAACTGTCTTTCTGCAAACTTCAAACGAATTCCCTCAAACACCCTCCAAGCTATCAAATTGTTCGAGGTAGGTGCTCTAAACATGGAATGGTTGCTGGTTATGAATGGTGGATGTCATGAACATGTTAAAATGATCAAAATTTTGCAAGTGAAACTCCTTTATATGGCCGCAATGTTAATGAGCAAACTGTGATAGGGTTTGTGTTGTTTCAAGCTATTTTTCCCTTTGGTTTGTTTCCCTCCTTTCCCTTTCACTCACACTTATATGTTCATCTCTTTTCCCATATTATTTTACAAATGAAATGCAAATCTTTCCCCATCCCTAATCACTAAAATGAAAACCCTATCCCTCTCCCAAAGCATCAAAAAACAAAATTCAAACCTTAATTTCCCTCCACCATATGCATGTGTAAATAAAACAAAAAATGTTGGTAAATATGTCAGCATGTTTGTGCATAGTTTCCCTATTTACCCTATTAATACATGTATGCATATTCCCATGTTCACTTTCATACATGTTTTTTCCCATATGCAATGATCTTTGCAAATGATTTCCCAATTATAAATATGTATTCCTATATGCATAATGATTTGCAACATTTCCCTTAAAAATTCCCTGTTATATTTATATATTCCCATTCCTTGTTAAAAGATCCCTCCCCTAACATTTCCCTCATGTCTTTTTCCCCTTGAAACAGCATAGAGTTCAACACTTTTTGCAGGCAGAGACAGCAGTTCAGTTTGTCCAATTTGCTCCTAAACCGTGTCAGAAACCGAAACTTATGAGCAAAGTGATTACCATTCATCATCCACAGAGGTTGAGGTACAAAGGAGGCCTCGCAGGGGTGGTAAGGGTGGACATCATAAGCGAGAGGAGCCCACCTCTTTGGCAGAATTACAGGCTTGTCCTATGGCAGTCACTTGTTTTCAATACATGTCTTGTTATCAGTTTTGTGAGAGGATCTCCCGGATTCAACATCACAGAGAGTTGGCCCGCCTCTTTGTTTTACATTTGCATGATGGACATGTCAATCTAGCAGGGGTAGATTTTACATTGACACCCGAGGTGATCTCACATGCTACAGGGATACCGAATGTTGGTGAGGTGTGGCCTAAGTGCAAGTTGCTAGATACTGTTCACTTTGAGCCTTATGTCCGTCCACCATTCTTGAGACATTTAGCGGGTGTTTTTCCATTCAGATTTCTCCGGAGCGAGTATGCTCCCATCATGAGGCTTATTATGCACTATTTTACCTGTGAGGGCAGATTTTCACAGGTGTACTCATATCACATTCGCCTCTTGATGCACTTCACCCGAGTGAGGATGATGAACATCCCGGTTTTCTTCTTTCAGAACATTCAGAAGATGGTGCCCATGTTGCAGAGGAAGACCCCGGCCCAGCAGTACAGGAGCTTATGTCATTATGGTTTGATTCAGCTCATAGTCTTGCATCAGTTGACACAACAGGGTATCTCATGGGAGGAGTTTATCTCTCGTGAGTTTTTCACAGTGCCACCCCAGCCACATCATGAGGTCATTCATGAGGAGGGAGGACCATCTCAGTAGCCTGATGTTCCGGTCACCCGACATGTCAGCTCCACACCTCTGGTCACCTATCAGAAAGGCCCAAGGGCCTTATTTGCAGCAGCCAGGCGAGTACTATCTCCACAGCAGGTGGAAGGGGTCTCGCCTTCATCATCAGCTCAGCGAGTGTTATCTCCACATCAGGTGGAAGGGGCCTCACTCTCTTCATCAGCACAGGTAGTACAGAGGGGCAAACAGCCCATGATTCATGAGGGTCCATCAGGAGTTCCAGACATTGAGATGTTTGATCTTGAGGCCAGTTCTCCTAGCCGAGAGGCAAAGGAGATCATTCAGCATCTCAGGGCTGAAAATGATGCTTTGCAGAGGAGACTTGAGGGTGCCCAATGGACTATCACTTACCTGGAGCAGCGGAACAAACAGTTGGAGGAGGAGAAAGCACTTGATGAGTTATGGAGGATTCGTAGTGACCGAGTCTTGAACTGAAGAAGACCCGGTGATCCATTTCCTGCTGACCGAGAGTCCATGCTCATCCAGGTGAATGCATACTTAGAGAGGCTTTTGGCTAAGGCCAACCAAGAGAAAAAGCTGCTGAGGAATATGAAAAATCATTATTGGGCAAGGATGCATGTATGCAAAGCCAAAATGAAAGTTTTTCAAAGGAGGTTGACCGAGGCTCAAAAACAGAGAAAGAAGCCAAATCCCCTCCGTATCTTGGCTGAGGCTTCGCTCAAGGATCATGGCACTCATTAGCCTAGCCATAGCTCAAATCCCAAAAAATTCTGAAAGTTTTGGGTAATTTTGACAATTTTTGGAAATTCACAGGTTTTGGCTCCTCAACGGGTCTCACCCCCGGTGAGACCCTTTGTCATGGCAGCTCCTTTTTGCAAAAACTCAGCATTTCTAGATTTTTTATGCAAATTTACATATGCCTATGGATGGACTTGAGTTTTTATGGAGTTTTGGGCCTCCAGAAGGTCAAAATACATGTAAAATTTGACTTTCTGCCCCTTTTTTGAGTTGCAGAAACCAGTCTTGGGAGAACTAAGTTTGGACAGGGCAAATGACCTCCAAATTCAAAATTCCAGTTGGGTTGGAAAGTAGACTCACAGACCTTTCCAACGAGATATCCTGCACCCAATTATGACACCTGCAAGTGCCTCAAAAAATGCTCCAAATGTGCGCCACCCGTCAGGCAGATGTGCGCGACCCGTCAGGCAAACTTTGTCAAATTTCACTGTACAGCTCGGAAAAGCACAGTTTGACTTGGTTTGACTTTTTGGGGTTGAAGATGATTATCTTTGATGTAATTTTTGTAACTCTAAGACACTTTTACTCTTTTGTAACTCTTCTAGAAGATTCATTCATGTAATGGGTAAATATGTGATGTATGAATTGGTTTCCAAGTTTATAGAGGCAAGTTGTTTTGACTGCCTAGTTTGTAGTGCTTAGTTTAGAAGTGGTTGAAACAGCTCCTAGGATAGTGAGCTCGACCCATGGAGGCAAGGAAAGAGGTTAGATCATCTATATTATGTACTTTCTTGCTCATTTTCATGGTTGGACTCTTGAGGGAGAAGCTATCATTGTATATTTTCACTGTATCTCTGCAATTTTTGGCTAAGGAAGACCAGGGTTTTGCAGTCATCTTTGGGATTCTTGTGGACTCATGTGTTGATGGCGTGTTTTCTCAATGTTCTTGTAAGCTTTGTTATGTGATTCATTTCCTTTCTTTACTGCTGCACATTAAACAAATGAAGTGTTAAAGTATGAATTCATGCTAGCCATGCTCTGCTTTTAAATTTGTTTAATTTCAATGTTTTCTACTGTCTAAACGGAATTCAAAGTCATTGTTTGCTCTCTTTAGCTCCTCATCTTCATTCCTGATCATCTATCTCAATCAAAGGCATCAATACAGTCTCCTACCTCGCCCCAAGGAACCCCCTGCAGAAACTGTGTCAAATCCCCGCACCCAAAATTGCAATTCCTCAAATTTCCACCAAAAACCCAAAAAACCCCAAATCAACCTTTTAAATCAATTTACTAGCCTAATATCAGTGTTACCTTGTTGGTCATCTCATCCCATTGAAGATCTGCCGAGATAGACCGGAGAGAGCCTTCTCCTGCCCCGTAGGGCTAGCTACGAGGCTAAATGGTTTGATGTAGCCTTGAGGTTTACCTTTCTCATCCTGAGGTGAAATTTCAAGCGCTAACAGTATACACATGTATTTCTTACATTGCTTGATGGTTTTGGATTAACTCCACCATTTTATTTACCCACATTCATGTTAGTTTTTCATTCCATTAATTCTCCAACAACCACTTTCCATTTTCCAAGTTCCTTGACTTTTTCTCCCAATATCTCTTTTGCTTCATGAAATTGAAGTTGATAAATTAAAGAAGAAATAAACTATCTTAGATGAGGACATGGAAATGTTAGATAAATAAATAGAAGAAGTGAGCTTTATGGATCCAAATACATATCGAAGCTCTATCAAAAGAAAGGCGAGCACCAAAATCCAGTGAAGAAGAGCCATGAACAGATAACCCAAAAAGAAAGAAACAATTCCAAGAGATATGGGGGATGATGCAAAAGAAATGGATGTAGAGTAAGTAACCGTGACATGCATGGTAGAAGAGCTAAAAGGAAAAATTTGCAAACAATAACGGAAAAATGGTGTAGATGTGGATAACCCATCATAAGAAACAACTTTGTGGATCCAAATATAGATCAAAGCTATATCAAAAGAAAGGCACCAGAAACCAGCCAAGAAAAGCCATGAGAAGACAAACCAAAATAAAAAAAACAACTCTCGGAGATGCCTAGGATGATGCAAAAGAAATGGATGTGGAAGAAGCAACCTTGGCAAGCATGGTAGAAGAGCTAAAAGGAAAATATTTGTAAACAATCCTGAACAAATAGTGTAGATGTTGCATCAGCCCTACTTGAAGCTCTGTAATCATAAAGGGATGACCTCTCAAAGATAAGGTTGGTCAAGATATGGCATCCAAACTCATAACTTCAAAGAACCCTAAAAGAACAACATAGAAGCAAAAAAGAATGGCAAAAAAAGCAACAAAAACCTCATACAAGAAGTGAGCGAGATGCTAGCCAATTCAAGTAAGGTGGTTCTCATGACGAATGTATTCCACTCCATTCCCCATCATTCTTAGTGAAATTTCATCACATGGAACATTAGGGCCCTCAATTAAAAAGGAAAGTTGAGGCTCCCAAAAGTTTAAAAACATAAGGAAATCCCTATAGTACTCATACTACAAAAAACAAAATTCTCCAACGACCGTGTAAGTGAAATCCTAGAGAAATGTTAGAAAGGTAGTGCTTCAATGGAATTGGATGCAAAAGGAAAAGTAGGAAGGCTAGCTCTTATATGAAATCCCATGGAAAGTACCATCACCAATCTAACTATAGCCCCATGCATTCTTTCAGGTCATTTTCAATTCAAAAGTTTTAAGTCAGTAGGTAGAATTACAAATGCATGTGGTCTAGCTCTATTGAATGATCTCCACTCCATATCTTTGAAATACCTATGGATAATAGTGGGGAACTTCCATATCATTAAATTGATGGAAGATAAAAAGGTGGCTTGCAATAACTGGACTCTGATGCATAACTCTTTCTTGACCCCATGCAAGACCTACATGCCACATATGCAGATACTATACATGGGATATTTAATTGGAATAATCAAAAAGGTAGTTGCCCTCAAATTACTTCCAGATTTGACATATTTTTCATCTCAAAAGTTCCTTGGGACAATGAGACCTTTGTGGAGGTTTTAATCCTTCCTTATTGCATATCATATCATTGGCTTGTAAGCTTGGAAGCAAATATCAAAACAAGCCCCAAAAATAGACCCTTTCGCTTTGAAAACTTTCTTCTTAGGGAGCCTTCCTCCTTGGAAAATTCCCAATAATGGTCATAGGAAGCCACTCCTCGATTGGCCTCAATTATGCACCAATTCCAGTAGAAAATCAAGTTCTTCAAAGCTCAAATAAAAAAATGGAATAGAGAATATTTTTGGAACATCCACCAAATCAAATAGGAATTAGAGGATCACATGGAATAAGTCCAACAATGCATTATTCTTGAAGGTCGATCTGACAAATTAGTTGAGGAAGAAAGTGAGCTTCTCACTTAATTAGAAAAAGGTTGCATTTAGGAAGAATTTCTCTAATGCAAAAAATATCACATAAGATGGCTTAAGGAGGGGGAGAAAACTCTAGATTTTTCCACTAATCCATGACCAAACACCACCATCACAACAAAATATTCTAACTTCAAAGAACTACATGATATAAGCTTACAAAACATGAAGAGTTGGAAGGATAATTAGTTGGTTGAATTATCTTTAATAAATCAATTAAATCTAAAGTCACATTTATAATATAAATACTATTTGGTTAATTGGCAAAGGTTACAAGTCATATTTACTATGACAAAATGAAGGGCCAACAAGTACGGCCACCATGTACAACAAAAAAAATGTGAAAATTGATCGGGGGTTAGGAAAGTGTATGTAAAGAACACTTGTATTTTTTTAATAATCAATTCAATTGTCTCAAAAAGACCTATAGTTACATAAATATAAACTAACATCCTTACAATTGACCTTTATCTTTCAGAAACAAGGACGACATCCATGAGAATACTTTTTCCTAGCTTGTTTGTGTTTGTGCATAAATATTGAATAGTCTAGGGTTCCAAGGGGAGTCCAAGAAGTTTTATCCATACTAGGGTGTCTGACATGGTCTCATCCCTAGCACAAAAAAGGAGTGGTGGGGATTTATAGAAAAATAAGACCTATCCACAAACCAAACTTCATTTGATATAAAAACTACATCTTCTTCATTCCAAAAGACAAAAAGATTGCATCTCTCTTGATACTATGTGAGTTGCTAGTATATAGCGTAAAATTGAACTCCGAATCTACTTTATCTATCTTAGAAAGTAGTACATCCCTACCCTCTTTCCAATAAAATTTAATGCCAAAGTGCATCTTGAAAGGTCAAGGATTTGGTTGACTGCAGTATATTCCCCCACAACTAAGAACACATTTTCCCTCAACTTCTAATGACTTTACATCATTACTATTTCCAATGAACCAAAAACCTTCCTTAGAGGCCAAGAAAACCACATGTTGCTTATACACTCCTTGAACATCACCTTCTATCAATACATATAGAGGGTTCAAGCACAAAAGAAGACGTTCGTTTTTCTAAACATTAACTCTCAAATTGAAAGAATTGATTAGAGACAATACACCCATAGCCATGTCCTACTTAGGAAGGCCCTTATAATTGTCCAAGACATGGAAATTTTCGCACTTGTACACCAATCTTATCACTGCTCATAATATTTGACGAATTCAAAAAACCCGTGTGAAAATATTCTTAATCATCTTAAATATCATCTTATTACATTATCCATAGACCTTTTTCCATAAATCTTCTATTATTTTTTTTACAAATTAATTAAAAAACTTATGTAATCTTTAAACGACATATCATTATCATTCACTCACTTTTCAATTTCCTTTGCCACTTCTGCTTATGTTAGCTTTTATAAAATGAGAGGGGAAAATGAATTTTTTTTTATTTTTTTAAGTATGAGGGAAATTGAAGAAACTAATAATTTTAATAAAATAAAAGGCCAAAAATGAAAAGGAAGTTATAAAAAGGGCAAATGAGAATTCTCCTAGTTTTGGTCATTTGTATTTTCAAAGCATTTTCCTTTCCCACTTCACCTTATGTTAGATTTCCCACTTCAGCTTATGTTAGCTTTTATAAAATAAGAGGTAAAAATGAAAAAAATAATATTTTTTTAAATAGGAGGGAAATTGAAAAAAATTATATTTTCTAAATAGGAGGGAAATTGAAAAATATAATATTTTTTTAAATAGGAGGGAAATTGAAAAAAATAAAAATTTTAATAAAATAAAAATCCAGAAAGGAAAAGTAAATTGTAAAAAGGGAAAATGAGCATTCTCTTCATTTTGAAAAGGAAATTGTAAAAAGGGCAAATGAGCATTCTCCTCATTTTGATCATTTGTATTTTTGAAGAAGAAAACTCTTAGTGAGTTTGGAATCCTGTGAGGCTACGGTGTCCAAAAAACCCATTGGGAAAATTTGTTTTGGTGGTGAGAAACCAGCCCTAGGTAGATTGGAGCTAGATTTCGCCATTCACTGTATTGGGGTGGAAGCGAAATTTGACATTGGTGCCACCGTAGCTAGATTGCGAGATTTTTGCATTGTCGTGGCAACGAAATTTTACATTGGTGCTACCCTAGCTAGATTTCAGTGAGATTTCTGCATTGCCGTGGAAGTGAAATTTGACATTTGTGCAAATTGGGCAAGATTTGGAACTTACGAAAGTACTAATTTCATGAATTCTTCCACAAATATTTGTGCCATGAGTTAAATTTGTAATTGCATGTTTGATGAGAGAAGTTCTAGAGATATTGGTGTGCAATTCTCTTTCTATTGGTGTCTGAAGTAGTTCCATATGGTAGAATAAAGATGTCCCAACCATTGCTAAATGAAATCCTGAGAAAATTAATTAAGTGTTGGCTGGTTCTCAATGGCTTAGAGGGCATAATTCTCTGAGAAATATCCAAAATTCATTGCCAAGATTTTACAAGTGTAAAATCCCATCAAGAATGGCACCCAAGTTCATTAAATGAGGCACATTCTCTTGGGTGCGCATATACTTTCAATATAAAACTCTCCTTTAATGGGGTTCTATAGCCAAGCAACAGAACCTTTAAAACAATAGTTCCATAGGAAAGGTCGTATTGAAGCTTTTAGAAGAACTTTGACAAACATTGAAACTTTTTGTTGACTCAGACACATTCAATGAGTGTCTCCTCCTTGAGGATCAACTTTCCCACGGGGTTTTATAGCCAAGAAACATAACTTTTAAAACAATAGCTGCACAGGAAAAGTCGTATTGAAGCTATGGAGGAACTTTGACAAATAGTGAAAGTTTTTGTTGACTCAGACACATTAAATGAGTGTCTCCTTGTTCAGGATCAACTTTCCAATGATTGTTAATATCCATCAGAATTGAAGACTCGGCATTCTTATATAAATCTTCCGTGATGCTATGGATAATGTAATAAATGGCGTTAGACTTATCCCTTGTGACATAGAATTAGGAAATTCTAGGATCAAATTTGCGCTATGCGATGGAGGCATCCAAAAGATCAATTTTGAGCATAAAAGCATCGTAATTTATCTTCCACCCATCAATATCACTAATCACACAGACATACTCTTCCGTAATCTAATCACTTTTGAGGCATGCAAGGCATCTGAAATAAATTATGTGACATGTTACTTGAGTCTAGTGGATGAGTTGATTGACTCTGAAGAAGATGTAGCTATGCTCAGGAAAAGTGACATCATTATAATTTACGTTGGGAGTGATTCAGAGGTTGCCGAGTTCTTCAATGATCTATGCAAGGGAGTCACCGTGAGCCAGATAGATGCATTGGAAAAACTGAAGGGAGATGTAGATGATCAGTACATAAGCAAATTCAAGGTTTGGTTTATCGAGCTTGTGAAGCAGCATTTCTCATCACCCTGGAGAAGTCTAGCTCTGGTGGGAGCAATTGTTGCACTTTTTCTTACCATTGTGCAAACATCTACTCAATACTATCACCTAATTAACCTCTCCAATGCTATGTCTTTTAATTCATATTCACTGCATTAGTAACAACAGGTGCTTTTTACTTTTTTATGATTGATTTGAATGCTAGTGGCCATGACAAGTACTAAGTATAGGAAACTTTGACAAATAGTGAAGCTTTTTGTTGATTCAGACACATTCAATGAGTGTCTCCTCATTCAAGATCAACTTTCCAACGGGCTTTTATAGCCAAGCAATAGAACTTTTAAAACAATAGCTGCACAGGAAAAGTCGTATTGAAGCTGCGAATGAACTTTGACAAACATTGAAACTTTTTGTTGACTCAGACACATTCAATGAGTGTCCCCTTATTTAGGATCAACTTTCCCATGATTGTTAATATCTAGTAGAATTGAAGAGTTAGCATTCTTATACAAATTAATATACAATAGGTTTCCACGTAGGGTTTAGTCCCTTGCTTTTTGTGGCATTGAAAAATTCCCACGCTTTAGAAGTGTGGCTGTAGCTTACTTATCCAACAATAATTTCTACGATAATTAGAACATCACACTCACAACAACATGCTTGCATTTACCAAAGGTACCTATTAAGTTATTAACCTCTTTGTATTTTATTTCCCTGAAAAGATGCTAAACCAAGGCATTGTAGCTTGAAACAATAGGAATTCAAACTAGTTCTTTCATGATATCCATTGTATCAAATCCTCTCTTCACCTAGCCTATTTTCACGTAATCATCGATAAGGATGCCATAAAGATTTTCATCAGGCATGTAATTTTTCATTTTCATGACATTGATTGCATAGCATAATCTATTTTTCCATTTTTTGCACAATCTTTAACTAGCATATGGAAACTCTTGGGCTTAGGCAAAAGGCTTCTCTCCTTGATCTCATGGATGAAGTCAAGATCTTCCTCAATCCTTCTTGTTATATTAAAATGTCAAAAAACAAGAATAAATTTATTACTGGAAAAGATGGGAAAACTTCAACATCTCATCTCCAAGAGCTCTGAAAAGTTTTCCTTATTCAAACCAACATCTCACGAGTACGCTATATGCGGGAAAATTCATGATCATATTTTCTAAAAACATCACTGAAGATTTTGTGAGGCTAACTAATGGTTAGAAATAGCTTCGCACCCTCCTGGCTCTATTTTATTAACAAAAACTAGCAGCAAGAGAACATGTTTCTTCAATCAAAATATATTTTAATTGTGCATTGCAGAGCCTTATGACTAATCCAATGTATTCAATTACTATATTTCTTTCATGTAAATATTTCCTGCAGTTAAATAATGCAGCAATAATTGAAGAAAATTTACCTCAAGTATTGTCATTAGTAGAACAAAGGATTTTAATCATTATTTCAATTCCATCATTTCCAGTACTATCTTCAGTACAGATCTTAAGGCCTCCAAAACATGAACTTTTGTTTTTGGTAAGTCACCATTTAAAAAGGTAATGAGTTGGCTGATATTGCTACTATTTTATTTATGGGTGAAATGATTTAGTATCTTTGCAGTAATTTATTTCTACTTGGACTACCACTATTTCAACAACCCAATGAATGTAGGTACATCATCTGCACTTTCAAAACATGAATGGTTATCTTCACTACGATTACAGAGGTTCACAATAACATTTTTAGAGTGCTTTTTCGCTTTTGAAGATCCAATCTCTGGAATCTGCACTAGAGGAGGTATGCCACATGCAACAATAATTTCCCATTTGCTTTTATCATTTTCATTTGACAACATACAATGCAAGGCCACTGCACATTCCTGCTACTATTTGAAGAAAGGGCAAGAAGCAAAATCAAGCGTTCTGCTCCTTTCCTGCCTTAAATGGCATGCCACATATTATTTGCACTATTGTAGATAATTTTAAGAGACGTTGAGTTCCTTCTGAACATCATTTGCAACCCTTATAAGTAAACCCACTAACAAACACTTTTCTTCTGCATTTTGGAGCTTGCCACATAAGTAGCTATTTGCATACAAGCTGGAAAGGCCTTCTATTGTATGCTCTCGAACTAGAAAAGGTGATCAAGCCTTGAATTGCTTAATCAATACTTGTTCAGTAAATACATTTTCTAGTGAATTATGCAAAATAGGCTATGAATTTTTCCCACAAGCATTTATTAGCATACCAAGTGTAGTTAAGAGAACATACTTTAGATAGTGGGATACAGCCTTCAGTTCTGGCAAGAGTATACAAAATCACCCTTGAGAAATTGACTACTAGCATCTTCACATTAGTTTTTTACTGACTGACTTCATCTTTGCTTCAGGGAAGTTTTCCTTGTGGATATTTTGTGCAACTCATTACCTTAGGTTACAATTTATTCTATTAGAGGAAAACAGAAAAATACACAGAATAACATTGAAAGATGTTTGCAGTTTGTATTAACAACCTCTTAGATTTGTGAAAGTGCTTCTTTTAAACTTAAGAAACATTAAAAT
Organism: Pinus tabuliformis; assembly: GCA_031772625.1. Classification (NCBI taxonomy): domain Eukaryota; kingdom Viridiplantae; phylum Streptophyta; class Pinopsida; order Pinales; family Pinaceae; genus Pinus; species Pinus tabuliformis. The sequence continues at coordinate 978,357,483 of CM062810.1, forward strand.
TGGCCCAAAGAGCATGCTACAATTTAATTTTCTTGAGAACTTTCATTTCTACATTGCATGAAATGAAATTTCACAAGCTTGAGAACATTAAACACTATATTAACCTCTATGCAAACTTGAACCACATGGATTTCTACATACGAAACTGATAAATGGAGCATGGGATATCTGGCACTAAAAGTACCCTACTTTTTTGGACCATTTTAACTTTAAAACTAGTTGAAATTGTCCTAAATCTCTAAGTTCCACTTTTATAATGGTGTTTTCTCCATGAAACTAGGCCCCATAAATGGGGCAACCTAAGTTCCCCATATCAAACACTGAGATGTGGATGGCATGGACTTATTCTGATATTCTTTGCAAGCCCAAATTTATGTATCTCATTTTTGAAGAAGCCTTTGAGTGCAACGTTAATTATAATTCTCTTATGTAATCATTGAACCATTTAGTTTGATTTTAAACAATATTAAAGTACTTTATTTTTTTGTTCAAAACACCATTCAAAAAATCGTGAGAGGCATCCCAAGCTATTAGACAACAAATATTATACTCAAAGAGATCATAGAGTCTTAATGTTACAACTTACATATCAAAACAACATACTAGAAATGGAAGTTTGTGCAATAGTTCTCACATTCTAATAGCACATTTGACAACCTAGCCTCTCTCTATCATCCCATTCCAGAAAACCTCAAGTTTTCCATCTATATCTAAAAAATACATCAAAAACCTTATTTTTAAGATTGACTAGAATCCTTTTTTAGGCTATTCAAAAGTTTTGAAGCTTTATTTCTCTCACTTTCTCCTAAGTATGCATAAATAAGAGTAGTATAAATAAGGGCATCACCAACAAGCCCCTCCAAACATTTTATTGATTTTGTTTTTGTCCCTGCTCAGGTTTTGTAACCTCGAATAGTGTTACTATATAAAAAACATCTTCAGATAAACCTCTTTTGAAAAAATCATCAAGAAGCTTCAGATCTTCGTGTTCCTTATGTTGGAAACAATAGCCATCAATTAGCAATGAGTAGACACTAAAATTAGGCATAAACCTACAATTATCATTTTAAATAGGACCTTTGTTGCTTCATTTATTTCCCAAACTTCCAAAAGCCATGAATAAAATTGTTGAATAAAACCCTTGTATGTATACACAAAAAAATATCCCGCTTTGTAACATCTTGTTGTGAAGTTTATAGGCATTAGCCATGTTACCTCTCTTGCACTATGAATTGATCAACATATCACATGTGAAGTGCTCAGGTTCAGGACCCTTCTTCTCCATTTCACGCAAAAGGTTATTGGCTTCTTCCAATTTCCCTTCCTCATAGAGCTTATGGAGGAGGACACTGTATGTCACCATTCCTGGCACTAGCCCTTTCATTCCGCAATCTAAAATCCCCAATCATATTATCTTCTCTACAATCGCCATCAATTAGGGTAGTATATGTTACATTATTTGGAAACAAATCACCCATTTTGTTCAAAATATTCAATGCATACCTCAATCTACCTTCTTTACAAAATCCATGTATCAGAGTATTGTATGTTACAATGTCAGGGGAAGAACCTTTGCTTGCAATCTTGGAAAGGAAATTGAATTCATTTTCAGTGTCCCCTTCCTTGTAGTATCCTTGAATGAGCAACATTGTAATTAACAATATTTGGTAACAAGCATTTAGGCATCATTTCCTCTATAAGGCCATTTGATTTCATCATCTTGCCTCCTTTGGAGATACCACTAATGAGTGCAATATAAATGACAACCCCACCATTCCATCAAAAAATTTGAAAGCATCGTCCATTTTGGCTTGCTTGTAATATCCATTTATCATAATAGAATACAAGATGGTATTGGAAGGTATGTTTATGGTCCTCATCTATTTGAAAATAGCCTCTCCCTCAAGTTATCCCATCAATGCACATCGAAACACATCAAATGGATTATCATGAATATATTCCAGCACATTGTCAGTCATTTCCAAATGATGAAGTGTTCCATTTTAATTTTCCCAAGCTCATCGTTCCTTCAGTTTTTGATATCTGTGGTGCTCAAAGAAAATCGGAGTAGAGGAGACTACATAAAACCATGCCCTTGGGATTGCAAACATTCATGAATTAATACTTATTGTTCCACACATCTCATGCTATGACTCCCTTCAACTTGACTATGCAGAATCATCATTCTCATCTCCTTACACATGTTCTAGAATAAGATAAAACAAAAATTCAAAAGCAGTTGGGTATAATAATGGTGCTAGAGACAATGGATCTTTATGTAATGCACGCTTGAATTATCAGATATGTAGATAAAGTAGTTCTAGGGAAAATACACATATTTGTTTGATGCAAGATCATTCCACCAAGACACACTCCATTGCCTGATCTCACTTCTCTGATACCATGTTGGAAAACCTTTTCTAATCTACAGATAATTACTTGTGATATTATTTACCATGAGTTTAGCTTATTCAATTTTCATCAAGTAATTATACATCAGAAATTTAACCAATACTATTATGGCTATAGTCTAAAAGATTTTACTTAAAACATAGGAATAAGTATATGGGAACAAAGGAAAAATTGGTTGTAGTTGGTGCAACTAGAGCTTGCACAGTTGTGATAACACAGGTACAACTCCTTTTCTTCCTGCTTTGTCCTAGTGATTTGGAATTTCTAGCCAAATTTTGGTATTTTGAATTGTACATTTCTTGCTCAAATTTATACATAAACACTATGTTATGTGGTGTTTTATTTTGTTTTGGAAATCCACTAGACACAATGTCTGCTCGAATGTAAACTAGCGCATTTGGGAAATCAAAGGGAGTTTGGAAAACTCTTATTGAGGGTTTTTAGAAAGAGGCATTCAATGAACTTGGTGTGTTTTTATTCCTAATATCGAACCCTGCTATATAGGTACTATTAACACCACATTGTCTATTCAGTTTTTGAGTTAAAACTTTCCATTCTACATTTGTATATCCTTTATCTATTCTATTTTACATGTTTATCTTTCATTGATATGTTCTTTTTTTGCTAATGGTTTGTTTTATTTCTTACTTGGTATGGAAAAATGCATAATTGAAATGAAACTGTGAAAAATATATAAATCCAGAAAAAATATTTTAACTACATTTCATCATGATCAAAGCCTATGGCTTTGCTAAAATAGGTTTGCAACTTTAACAACAGAAAAGGTAGAGACTCATTGTAGGTTGGACATGGCTTTAAGAATTATATACCATCAAATCAACACGTCTGAGTAAATGCAGATGCAGCTTAACAAAATACTAACATTTTGTTGTACATTAATTCATTTTCCTTTCAATCTTGGGGTTTGAAAAAATTTATTATCCCATTGAGATGAATTTTCTTAAAACCATGCAGTAAATTTTGTCTTATCTATGGCAATATTTATACTTTGTTTGACTTAACTCTGTCTCTTCCTACGCTAGTCACTCTTTTAAGGATTCAATTTATCACTGTGGTAATATTTTTTTGCTTAGTTGGTTCATATCCTTTGTTAGATTTTCTACCTTGTTTAACTCTAACAGTCCTCTCCACAATACCAGTGTGCACTTAATTGGCAAGTACAATAGTAGTAAGGGTGTACGTTTTGCTGTTCCATACAACAGTAATAATGGCAATAGTTTGTCATTGTTCCTGTGCACATTATAGTATTAGGGACGTGTTGTTATGTAAAAGAGTAGAGGGTATATTTCCAGTTTTTCTATCCTAAATTAATTTTAGTTTTCATGTTGTTTAAGATTAAGCAATTCCATTTTTTCTTCAGTTTAGTTTAGTTTGTAGTTCAGATTCAATTCAGTTCAGTTCTACATGCATGATCTAATATTTGGAGGGCACAAAACCCTAGATAATTAGAGTTCTTTTGCATGACAAGGTTCCAATCTTGGTAGGGGGCACAATTCTCAAGAAAGGGGATGCATGCTTCTGTTTGTCTTCCAGTGGAGATGCACTTACCTAGCACACTTATCCATGCAGCAAGGGTACACTAGATGATTAAACTTGGGCTAGCATTTGACTGAGTCACCTTGAGTGCTTCATGCATGTGACCAGATACTTTTTATCTTTTCTCATCTTCCTATTCTATAAAGGATATGTAGTGAACACTTCCATGTTGGTTAGAAAGCTTCTGGTTTTGAGGTGTTGCGTTGTATTTTCTTTGCTCTACATTCAATAGAAGGTAGATGTGATTTAGAGTTCAGATTTGTGTATATGCTGTTATTATTTCTCAGCAATGCGTTTTTGTAGATTCTAGTATACCCATCAAGGAATTTAAATTTCCTGGGATCTTAGGAATATTCTTTTAGTGAAAAATTTACTTAGTATTGTCTGGATTACATGGTATCAGAGCACTTTCATTGAAACTAATAGGAAGTTGTGCATGGATAGGATTGCAACTTGTTAGAGGGAGTTGTTGAAGGGTTTCAAGGGTGGGATGCTCGAGTTTCAGCAAGTGAAGCAGATTTTGACTGGTTAAAGGTTGTGGCCCATGGGGTGTGATGTACCAGATGTTCCAGGGATTAGAGTGTTATTTTGTGTGTTTGTGAAAGGTGGCATCCACCTATAAGAGGTTGCAGGTTTGATTCTTAGTTCTCGATATGTTATCATGTTTGTTTAAAGAGTTGAAATCATAAGTAGTTAGTGTCTTTAGGATTGTCACATGTTGGAGGGCACTTCCAACTCTATTATACTTCAGGATGCAACATTTCTTGGAAGAGGTTGAATTGTGGTATGTAGTGGAGAAGGAGATTTTACTTTCAACACATACCAAGGAGTTGGTTGAGCATGATTAGAAATTGGTCAAACTGGAATGAATAGTTTTGGATTTGGTGAAGAATCATCTAACCCCTTTCATTGTAGAGAAAAATATTGATAGGGAAATGCATATTACCTTGATTACATTGTATTAGAGTGAGAACATGTCTAGGAGAATGCTCTTAATGAAGAAATCATCCATTACTTGCATGAGCAACACTACTACAATAGTTATCTATCTGATAAAGATCAAGAGTTGAGATATGAACGAGCTACACATGATGACAAGGTAGAAGAGAATGGACTAATTTGGATCAGTTTGAATGGCTTTGGTCCATCTTGGAACCATTTTGTATAGTTTGTATGTGCTTGTGAGACCTTCAATTGAAATTTTGTGGGATGCATTTATCGAGGAGGAAATGGGATTGGAGATCATTTCAGCTAGTGATAAGGATGTACCAGAGGTAGCCCTCATTGGGAGGGTGAGGAAAGGAGGGAATAAAATAGGATTTGTGAAAGGTTAGAAGAAGAATGAAGATTCAAGCTCTTCCAACTAGTAAAAGAATAATTTGAGCCATATCAAGTCTAAGAAGCATGTTCAATATGCTTCTCAGTATCTTGAGAAGTAGGGGAAGGGTAAGCAACAATAATAGTAAAATAGTTTCAATAATTGTAGAACCTCTGAGTATGGATGGCCACTCTACTTCTTAGTGTTATAAGAAGAAAGGGAAGGGTAAGCAACAACATCAATAAAAACAGTTTCCAGGAATTTCAGAAGCTTCAGTTTCATACAAGTTCATTGATGGGTGTCATACAATATTTTCCATGGGGTCATGCCTTTCCACCACCAATATTTCAAGTGTTTGTGGTATGTTGAGAAGTGGAGCCTCAAGACATGACAGTAAACAAAATGGCTTTTCTCAATTGTCCATATGAGTATACCTCACCACTTCTATTTACTGTTATCTGCCTTTAGGACAAAGTAAACATAGCACTCCACATGAGGTACATGATGTTATCTGCCTTTAGGAAAATGTAAATAGAGCACTGCACACGAGAGGCAGGTATATTTAAATTTTACAACACTTCCACACATAATTAACCTACATGATTTGGACATTACCTCTTAAATGATCCTTAATAACCTGCAAGTTATTTCTTAGAAGCATATTTGGATGTGAGTGAATTCATCTTACATATACATTTAGTGAACGCAAAAATATTACTAGGAGTCATCAAGGCCAACTATATGGTTGAAGATATATTTGTCGGCCTTGATGACTCCTAGTAATATTGATTTTGTATTGGAGTTTCTAAAATACATAATAATTATATATGGTGTATTGGCATTTGAAAAATACATAAGATGTCACACGTAATACTAATAATCAACTTCCCCAATGACTAGGAGGCCTTAAAACTCCACTAGTGGTTTTTTGCACTAAATGTGGGTATCATTTATTGATAAAAGTAGGATCTCAGGGAGACTTGTGTGGAAGTTGTCTGTAAAGAGCAACCAAATTTAGAATTAAAACTTTGGCACAACTGCACTCTAACAAAACTAAACAAGTTTATCTTTATGCTTTCAGGGTAGCCCAGGACAACCATATAGATTGGTAATTACTGATTGTACATTCTAGTCTCATTGGCATTTTTTGGTCATTTGTTGGACATCAATAAAATTACATTTCTCTGCTTACTACAAATTAAAAATGTTAAAAAACTATAGTTTGATATGAATTCTCTGAAGGAAGGTTTCCATGTGGTGGAACCTATTATTCTTTTCTCTTAAATAAGATAAATGACCACCAATGAATTCCTTCTTTAGAACTTAGTTCTCCTACAACTTCAGTCCTTCCTTTGAGAGAGTATATGTTGTCCTATTATGATCTCTGAACACATGAGAGGTTTTGATCATCTAGAACTGCCTACAGAGGTCTTTCACCTGAGTAGCTAAGGGAGATAAGGAAGTATCTTGAATCTGACCTTGTGCATTCATCCAATTAACATCCAATGTTGAGTGCCCAAAGACCTATAGATGACCAATATCCTTGTCAAAGGAAGATGTTAATAAGAAAAATAGAGCCTTCAATTTCACCAAGTTATTTTTATCTTTGTCCATGTTTTCCTTAGTTTGAAATTTGTGAGTGTCACAATAATAAAGAACAAATGCATGACTACAAATTTGATATGAGTCTTGGCAGGAAATTCTACATGCAGTAAATTTTTTGTTTGTGTTTCACCTGTATTGCTTTTAAGTTATCAAACTGTAGTGTTATCAAAGGACAATAGATACATGTGTTGATGATAATTATCGCAATTGTAAGATATTCAACAATAAAAGTTTAAAACCATTCTTATGTGGATTGTGTTCATTTAGTCTCATTTTTGTTATTGTTTTCCATCAAATAGGGTCATCTTGGTCTTGTTGCTATAGTTTACCTCTTTCAGAACCTTGACAAAGATGTCTTATTTAAACTTTCATGCTCACATATATCTAAAGTTAATATCCAATCAACTTGCGAGTTGTAGGATGGTATAATGAATCAGTTCTCTTTCAAGGAGGCCACATAGTTATGTTAATGATAAGGTTATCATGCTTCAATCAACGAGCAAGTTCAATATGCCACAGGGTTCATATATGAGCCTTCCAAATAATAATAACCAAGTCTGCATGGTTACTGTAGTTTTCACCAAAAGGAATATACTATGATTTTACTGCAACAATGACCTTCAAGGAGGCCAAGAGATTATGTAAAATCACCATAGAGTGCCATGTGTTGACTAATCTAACCTTCTTGTGCTTAGATTATCCTTGTTTTAGGGACACCTCCAACATAACCATGATATGTCTCTTGGGATCAATATGATCCTTCTTTAACTTTTCTCTTACGCAATCCCTTCACCTTATTCCTGCAGCAAGTTAGATGATTCAATCCTTCAAGCAAGGAATTATAGTGACTTCACCCTATCACAAAAAATTTCTATCTTCAAAGAGAAATATCCTTCCAAAACCAGAGGCACTGATAGAGAGAATAGGTGCTGAACAATTAATACTAATCAATGATCATGCTGATCATGCTTAGAATTTGATGGAGGAATTTTAGATTCCGGGACCCTTCTGAAATATGTTTTAGTCTAGGATTTGGTACTCTTGATCGATTTCTAGGACTCTAACTTCTTAGGAAAGAATCTCATCTTCAAAAGTAATGATAGAATGAATGCAAGCCTATACTTTTTATCTCAAGTATTCGATATATCTTAGACAGATATATCCTTCACTTGATCAGTCCTCTAGAGATGAGAATAGTATTTTAGACAAAGATCTGTAGAGGGTTGACCTTACCTCTAGGGATGATAGAAAATATATTTCCATAAGATTACGATGACGATACAGTCTTAAGCTTGATGAGTAGGACTTCTATAATGTACAAGAACATACCTTGTTGTCTTCCAACTTTTTCCTGTGATAGTAGAATATCTTTAGGATTGGTGCCCATGTTTACTAATTAGGGCTTGAATATGGCCTTGAGAAATAACCCAGATTTGAACTCTGACTTGATTTACCACATAGAGATGGAGGTATCAATGAAATTCTTTAGTGATTGCAATCTCTTTAAGCTTGGGCTTGTCCTCACCTGAGCTCCAATACCATGTTAATTTTGACTTAACATGTTCCTTGTTTAGGTTAGACACTTCATTCAACCATATGCCCATTAATCCCTTTACCAATCACATTAGATATTATATAACAGTAACTGACGAAATAACATAAATGATAGATGCAGAAGACAAGCGAAGACAGAAAGACATGAGAATATGGCTCAAGCCAGGGAAAAACCCCAAGATGGGGAAAACCCTTGATCAAATATTCTTATTATTATCATCAAATGTTCAATAGAGAAAGAGATAGAGTAAAATGATATAAAATAACTTGCCAATATGAATATCAAGCATCACTTCTCCTAGATCCATTCAATCTTGTAATTTGGGTAGTTATTTCATAGAGGACAAATCATATTGTTGTATAAGATTGGTCTGGTTAGGGCAACAATATTCCATTGCTTTATAAGTTGACTGATACAAAAATCCTCCTTTCTACTACAACCTTCCTTATTTCACATGATGCTCCCTTTGGCTGACATAAGGAGTTGGTTTATGACCACATTAAGGTCACTGTCGATATTATCTTTGTGCTTCTGGATTAGGGCTTCTGAAGTATGCTGCTCCAACCCTTAAATTCTATGAACAGTGTGGCCTTTTTCTTCTTACAAGGGCTCTATTATTTGTATTAGTCCTAGCCTATTTTTATGTTTCCATGTCATCCTCAACAATCACCTGAATACTATCATATAAGTTCAATGACTTTCTGTTGTATTTCAGCTTCTTGGGCAAGTGATTCAAGGCATGCGGTCAAGCTGTGAGAATATCATCTAGCTGCAGCCAAACTATAGTAAGAAGTCCCATACGAAACAAGACACAACCCCTATATAATATTTTCCTTAACCATAGTGAAGCACTTCTTCCAAACTTGGACCTATTATGAAAAACCCCTAACCAAACTAGCCCCAACAATAACCAGAATTTATCCTCCTTAATCTTCGCTACCACAGAGATATCTTTTTCCTTTGATTGATGTGTCCCAAATGAGAGAGAATGCTCTTCTATATATACAATTCAGTGGAGTTGAGGGGATGTGACTTTTTATCTTCTTAATTCGACATATAGTTGAGGCTGACCTCATAATTGACATGAGAGAAACATAAATTCAAAATTCCGCTTCTAGTTATCCAAATTTGATGATCTTTAGATCAATTTTGATCCTCTAGGAAATAGGAATTCAATGCCACAATCATATTCCAAAAATGAGATGTTCAATGTCGAATTTGGCCCTAGTTTCCATTTTTTTAAAATAACCATCAATATTTTTTTTTGGCATTTTGGGCTGAATTCACAATAGTATGCTAAAAAGTGTCATTTAAATGTCTGGAAAGTAGGATATTTAAATGTGAGATATATACTCTACATTGTTGGGTTATCTCCTTTTCAAATTTGAGTTTTTTTAGGCTACATGTTAATTGTTTGAACTTTGAACTTTAAAGAAATTCCTAAATGGACTTCATAAATACTCGAATTAATGGACTTCATAAGGCAATGGTAACATAAGTTGTGTTATTTCAAAGATTTGACTTCCATATTTTCACAAAATACAATGTCCTCAATAAATACTTATATATATAGATACTTATGTTTATGATTATGTGTGTTGGAGCGGTTCCTTTATGTATTACTATAATCTTGATGTTGAAAAGCTTTTCTTGACTTTTTTCATCAATTGCTCATAGAATATGCAAAAGGAAATTATTGTCAAAATGTGGCAAAAATTACATTTCCTCCCGATTTATTTTTTTATTGTTCATGACAGGATAATCATGTTGTAGGAATGAGTTATCCTACAGTTTTTTTCAATTTGTGGGTTATTTTTTTCTTCCCATTTTTTTACAAGGATGTAGATTTCATTTTCATGTTGATGGTTTTTTGCATGTATCGTATCTAGCCCCAAATGTTGGTAATGGAGCATATCTTGAGAAGTAGTCATGGACATAGACTCTATCAAAGGTTAGTGTTACAAAACCACTTCCACCTGGTATCATAAAAGGTTTAATGGTCTGTGACATAAAGAAGAGTTATTTAACAACAGTGTCGAAAGGGAAACCTCATGTCTTAGTTGTAAGTCATTTATTCGCGTTTCTTAGCTCTAGGTCATATATTTGATCTTGAGCTTTATCACATGAATTATTTCACTAATCCAATATTCATGGCATGTATTTCTAACCCAATGTTTGGTCAATTTAGTGTGTTCTAAATTGCTAATTAAAATGTCAATCCGGGATTCGTAAACTGACGAAGTGAGGTGTACCATATGTACAAAATAGCCATTTTCTTAGTTTTTTGTCGTTTTTTAGTTTTTTAGTTTGTTTTTGGATTTATCTTTTATGGATTCCCTAGTGTGTGATGGCGAAATTGAAAGTTAAGTATGGATGGTAATGGTGATTTCTACAGTGATTTTCCAAACTTAAAAGTGTTCAAAAAGAAAGCTCTAAACTAACTGTAATGAAATCAATTCTCAAGAGGAATTAAATGTACCAAACAGTGAACTAATGACAATGGCCCAGTATCCTTACTGCTACATGAAAAAGAAAATAAAAACTGAACTTAAAGCAACTCAAAGACTGAAAGCAAAGCAACTAAATCACACTACTTCAACCCCTGTTCTGATCCTTTACCCTTCAACTCAATCTGCCTATGGGGAGTAACCATAAACAAGCTGAGTAATATGATATCCAAATTGCAAGAAATTAAATTGCATAAAAGGAAACTAAGATTTAACTAATCACACTACTTCAACCCCTGTTTTGATCCTTTACCCTTCAACTCAATCTGCCTATAGGAAGTAATCATGAACAAGCTGAGTAATATGATATTTAAATTGCAAGAAAGCAAACTGAATCATTCTACAATAAGTAATATTCTGATTCCTTACTAATAGAGTCACTTGAATATAGAAAGGAAATCATAAACAGATGAGTAATATGATGTCTAAGTAGCAGAAAAATAAATAAGCAAAACGTAATTTGAAAAATGACAGTGCTGGAATTAAACTTCAGGAAATGAAAATCAGCAGGAAGGACAAGATGATCTCATGTCAGTAGTTATCAAAAAAATATGTAAATCTGCCCGAGCTACCTACAACAAAACCTGTAAAAGAAGCACTGATAAGCTAACAGTTAGAAAAGAAACATAAAGGAAATATAGATAGCAAATGAACATCAGAACAACACAATATATATATATAAGCAATGATTTTAAAAAAATAGTAAATGAAAGCAAGTAAGAAACTATACAAAGCTCTGGTGTACAGGGGCCCTCTGCAACCTCGGCCAGTCAATCACTTACTCACAAATCAGATTCAAAAAAACCGTCTTCTCATGTATTTAAATCAAAGTGAAATGCAGTACAGTGGGTGACAATAGTCGAAATTACAATACAAAAAGATAATCTATTCAGCGTATATCAACGCGTTATTTATAAGAAAAAGGTGCTGCAACTAATTCCTAGATTTATGTTGCCAAGAGACACGTAAATCTCCTTGAGCCGAGATCTAGTGTGATGGTCATGAATTCATGGAGTGGTGGCTGCTTGGTTTAGTTCACCGTCTGCTCTCCAGGTGTGCCAGTACCTCCGAAAACTAAGGATCATTCCACGCAAACCTTCACGTGGGCAAAATAGAGCCGTGCCACCGCAAAATTCCTCATTTGGCCTTTCCTTTGACTATCGTTGACCGCGACTGTTTATGAGTGATTTGGCTGATCTGAGAGGACACACTCCATGTACACGTCACTTGCAGCTTACCCATGTGGCTGGTTTCTCCATTGGACACCTGTAGCATAGCCTTTAACAAAATGGCTGTGGAAACTTGGGTTGGCTGCGGAAAGTGACAAGTTTCGGCAGCTGCTTGAACAAAAATCTAAATCAAACAACAACCATAAACATAGTTAGGAAACCATTTCATAAGCTCTTTTTAGACTATTATGCAACGATTTGATAGCTTGGTGGATGAAGTAAATGGAAAAAGAAGGCTGAAAGGGTATATAGGGAAGTGCAGGTTTGGGACTCAACATACCCCCACTGTGAAGGTGTTGCATGTCCTCATGCAACTAAAATTTAGTCACCCCTTTCTAATACATATGTTCTGATGCTTCTGCTAGGACATCTAGCCCTCTTTTCTTCTTCTTTGGTGCTACCACCATTCTTGGTTTCCTTATTAGACATCTGAACTTAAGATTAATCAATGCTCTGCTCAACTTTTTGCACTTTTTCTTCAGTTTCTTGTTTTTCTTTTGCCATAGTCCTAAATGGAGCATAGTGTTATCATGAATAATTTTATCTACTTTGCTCTACTCTTTGAGTGCTTCATTTTCCTGCTTGATATGCCTGTTTAGGACTTCTAATTCAAATACCTCCTGTTTTAAGGACTAAACTTGTGCATCTAGTGGCAGAGTGGTACTTGGACCTGCAGCTGATTTTTCTAATGATTCCAAGTAGTCATATACTTCCTGTTGATTGGGGTCTACTTCAGGTGTCTTTCTTGGACTGAGTTCAAAATCTGGTGGAGGAGGAGGACTACTCTCTAACTCTGGCCAAGAAGGGCTTTCATCATATGGAGGGTTGATTTCAATGCTTGGCTGAGGATGAGGTGGACTACGACCAGCTGGAGTTTTCTCAGGTGTCTCTCCACCCAAGTCAATGAAGTGGGTCCGTTTTATTTGCATTTTACTTCCTTTTCCTCTTAACCTTGTGCTTCTCCTTAAGTATGGTGGACTAGTACTCTTTTCTTGTATACTCTGTTTTCCTTTTGCTTTTTTCTTTGCTATAGCAGCAGCCTGAAGATGTACTAATCTTTCTGACAGTGGTTGATAATCCTCCTCTATGGATTGCTCAGGGGATTGATAGACTTCTTGGATGGTCCTTTTGCCTTTTTCTTTCTTCTATTTCTTGTCTTTAGCTCAATCTTCTTCTTCTTTTTGACCGGTTTCTTGAGTTTCTATAGTAGGGGAGTCTTGGACTATAGTGCTCTTTTCTCTCCTCCTACTTTTTCTTGGTGTCCTTGGTGTGCTACTTTCAGAGGCCTCAGATGGCTCTTGGAAGTAGTTTCTTATCAGGAATTTCTCCCATGTATCTTTGTTTTTCCTTAAGTGGTCTTCAATAAGAATTTTTATAAGTCCATGATGGTATAGATAAGGCTCTATATTGCCTATGTGTTTTTGGACTGTAATGCTCATCTTCTTCAAACTCAAGAGCAAGAAATAAGGCAAATTAAGAGTCTGATTGTCTAAGAAATTCATCAACAGTCTAGCATGGTACATATACATCGAACCGAAGCATCCTTCACAGGTGACAAATTTTTGGATAACTAATAGCAGACTAGCCCATTCTTCCTTTAATGCATGAACAGGAATTCCTTTAGTAAACACAGTGGTGTCCATACCTGGGTTTCTTAGCATGATTCTCCATGCCTCTTCATCCACGCTTTTATTTTTGAACCATCTCTCACCCTCCTGAGGTAAGAGTGTGGCAGCTGCTACTATTGTTTCGGACACCGTGAGCTTCAAATCTCCAATCTCCACTTTCTGACCATCAAATGGCCATGCAAAAGCCTTGGTTACTTCTTTGTTATAACCTTTAAACCTTTGAATGAACCATAACCATTTAGCTTTCTTTAGTAAATCCTTGGCTTGAGGGTAGCCTTCTAGATATTTCGGTCCTTCTGGCTCTGCCCTTAGTAGTTTTCCCATTTCTTTCCCTGTTTCAAATTTCAACTGAGGATGAAATTGCGTATGAGGATTTTAGCAGAGGATAGTAGCTCGGTTGCAGGGTTTATGGTAAAAGGTAATGGCTGCAATCGATAGCAGGTAACGGGAATGCTTCGGATTACAGGCAGAACAGAGGATAAACAGTAGTGAGTGAGTTTACAAATTGAAGTGCGTGTGTATGAAAGGAAGGTCTTAAATGAAATGGTAAGTGACCGGTAGTGGGGACGAGATATTTTTTTTTGAATTAACGACTGCATACGGGAGATCACACATTTTTAATAGATAGCTGCGGAAAATACGGTGAAGAAGAGCCGTAAAGAGATTGGTCACATCTTATGAGCGCAGGTGGCAAATGACAGTGCAGTCAACTTGAGTTTAAACCCGAAAACCCATCATGACACCGTTAAGAAATGAATGCATGGTGTATGGGGTAAGAGCATGGGATAGGAGTGAGGAATGGAGCTATCATATCGAATCATTGCACATAGTAGAACTTTTCATGGTTTGATAACTATGCATAATCATGACTTTAATTGCTATTTGATAAAAATCTTTGCTCATACCTTTGGAAACTTTGTCATTTCTTGCCCATAGCTTTTAACCAACTGTTCTTTCTTGATGTCTTGGAGATGCTCCATGTCTTTATGGCATTTTCTCACTTACACCTGCATTTTTATGATTTTTGTACTAACATTTTGACTGTGAATTTGAAAAACAGAGTGGTGGTAGCTGCGGAAATCGTTTCTGGCTGCGGAAACTGTTTCTAGCTGCAGAAACTACTTCCAGCTACGGAAACTGGGACAACACCCACTTAGCTAAACAAATATGATTAGAAAAGAACTAACTAAGTGAAAATAGTTCTGAAAGGAACTTTTATTGATGAAATGAGAATGAAATGAGTGGAATGTAATGAAAATGAAGCAGAGTGAAGTGAAGAGAAAATGTGAATGAGATGGAGATGGAGTGGAATGGCGAATGAGGTGGAGTGAAGATGGAAAGAGGATTTTTTTTTTGGAAAATATAGAGTGTCAAGTGTCCTTGATTTTCACTCTATATTTTCTGTATAAGACTGTCAATCTATGATTGGTTTTTAGGCTTATACAGTTTTTATTTTTTATTTTATTTTATTATAATTTTTTTTAACTGAAAGAATCAAAGGCTAGGCTGGTGGGGAAGAAGGATTCTTCTCCACCAGCCTTATTGCAGAATTCTCTTGGAACATCTTGACAAATCCTTCTTTTGAGAGTGGCTTATGATAAATTTTCAATCGGTGGCCATTCACAAGAAAAGAAATCTGAAATTCATCAATGGTCTTGATTCTTACTGCTCCATTATTAAAGACTTTGTCAATTTCATATGGCCTAAGCCAATGGGTCTGAAATTTACCTTTAAATTCTTTGAACTTGGAATCAAATAGTAATGCCCAATCTCCCTCTTGAAACTTTCTCTCTTTGATGTATTTGTCATGCCATTTAGCTCTTTGATGTTGAACTAGATCAGTCTTTAAAATTGCTTCTTGTCTGATCTCATCTAGCTCGTTCAACTGCTCAATTCTGTTCTTTTGGGCTTCTGATAGATTCATCCCCAACTGGACTGCCATCTTGAAAGTCTTGACTTGAAACTCAATGGGGAGCAGGACTTCTTTCCCATAAACAAGTTCATAGGGAGAATGTCCTGTTGTATTCCTCCATGTAGTTCTGTAGGCCCATAAGGCTTCAGGAAGCCTTTCTACCCAATCCTTTATGTGTAGATGAACAGTTTTGGTGATGATGCTCTCAAGAACTTTGTTTGTAGACTCCACTTGGCCATTTTCTTGCGGATGGTAAGGAGTAGATTTTCTGTGCTTGATTTTGTATTCTTCCATCAGCTTCTCCATCAAGTTAGATGTAAATTGACTTCCATGATCTGTCACAATTTCTCTTGGGACACCAAAACGAGTAAAAATATCCTCAAAAAGAAATTGAGAAACTGAATTTTCAGTGGCAAAAGGCAATGCTTTGGCTTCTACCCATTTAGTGACATAATCAATGCATACCAATATATAATTTTTCTGTTTAGATGGTGGATTAATAGGTCCAATGAAATCTAAAGCCCATTTTTCAAAGGGTTCAATGAGTACCTGTGGTTGTAATGGCATTTCATTTGAAAGAGTCGGTCTCCCAACTCTTTGGCAGCTGTCACACCTTCTGACATACTGTTTTGCATCTTTGAAAAGGGAAGGCCAATAATATCCTAAAGAAAGGATTTTATAGGCCGTCCTTTTGTCAGCAAAGTGTCCACCGCATGGTTCATCATGACATTCCTTGAGGATGTCAGGCATTTCATCTTCCCGAACACATCTTCTGATCACACAATCTAGCCCTATTTTAAACAATTCATTAGAAATCCATGAATAACTTGAACTCTCCTGGATAATTCTTCTTTTTTCACCAGGAAATAAATGTGGAGGTAGCTTTCCTGTAACCAAATAGTTAGCAATATCTGCATACCAAGGAGTCTTAGTAGTTATTGCAAATAAATACTCATCTGGAAACTTATCCTCTACAGGAGAATCTTCATTAGTATTTTGGATTCTAGACAAGAAATCAGCTACTGTATTTTGTTTCCCTGGTCTATCCAACACAATAATATTGAATTCTTGTAAATTAAGAGCCATCTTGTAACTCTGCCATTAGTAACAGGTTTATTCATGAGATATCTAATTGCAGAATGATCAGTATGGACAAAAGTTTCATAGCCATTTATATAGTGTCTAAACTTATTGATTGCATGAACAACAGCTAAGAACTCTTTTTCCATCACAGTATAGTTTAACTCAGTGGGAGTCAAAATTTTACTAGTGTAGTAAATGGCATAAGGAACTAAATCCTTTTGTCCCAACACAGCTCCTAGAGCTGTATCTAAAGCATCTATGGAAATATGGAAAGGAAGTTTCCAATTTGGTCCTCTCAAAATGGGTGCTTCAGATATTCTTGTTTTCAAAGTTTCAAATATAGATTGACAATCAGGATCCCATTTGAATTCACAGTCTTTTGTAAGTAATTTGAAGAGTGGAGATGCTATTTTGGTGAAGTTTTCAATAAATCTTCTATAGTATCCAGTAAATCCAAGAAAACTTCTAACATCTTTTTGACAATTTGGAATAGGCAACTTGGAGATGACTTCAACTTTTGATCTATCAACTTTAATCCCATCCCCTGAAATATGATGTCCTAAAACAATCCCTTCAGTAAACATCATAAAACATTTTTCATGACTCAATGATAGGTTTGTTTCTTTACATCTTATAAGGACTTTTTCCAAATTCTCTAATGCCTCTTCAAACGAATTACCATAAACTGTAAAATCATCCATATAAACCTCTACACAATCATGGATTAGATCGGAAAAGATTCCTAGTACTGCTCTTTGAAATGTTGCGGGTGCATTACATAATCCAAAAGGAAGTACTCGGTAAGCAAAAGTTCCCCATGGACAGGTAAATGTGGTCTTGTCCTGATCTTTAGGTGCTACCTAAATCTGATTATAGCCACTAAAACCATCCAAAAATGAAAAATACTTTTTGCCTGCTAAAGTATCTAATACCTGATCGATAAAGGGTAAAGGAAAGTGATCCTTCAAAGTTGCTTTGTTCAATTCCCTGTAATCAATGCATACCCTCCATTTACCATTCTTTTTAGGTACTATAACCAAAGGAGAAACCCATCAGTTATCTGAAATTGGATAAATGAAGTTTAAATTAAGTAGTTTTTGGAGCTCTTCTTTCACTATCTCCCTAAGGTTTGGATTCATCCATCTCTAAGGTTTTCTGATTGGTCTATTGTTTTCCTCAATGTAGATGTGATGAATGCAAGTCTTAGGGTCAATACCTTTCATATTAGTATATTCCCATGCAAATGCAGTAGAATGTTTTTGCAAGATTTTGGTTAGTTCTCCCTGTTGTGATCTTTCCAAATTTTTGTTGATATTCAATGTTTTATCTGGAAAGATCTCAATGGTGGAACTACCAAACTCTTCCATAGAGAAAAGAGACATTTGTCTAGATGGTAGATACTCAATATCAGAATCTAACTGAAATTATGTGTGGTCATATTCTGAAGATGTTTCAAAGTTTTCTAATGTGTTCAGAATTTGACTATCTTCACTAACTTCAGAAATGGTAAAGACAGGTTGTATAGTATCCTCATCATCAATCCACTCATTATCTCCTATTTCTGTAATTGCTTTTGCTGGAGGATACAGATTGAATTTCTTTGTCGAATTGCCATCAGAAATATACATATCCCCAGACCTACAACTGATGAAAGCATCAGCTGTGGCTAGCCAAGGTCTTTCTAAGATAAGAGGGTGTCCTCCTAAATTACTCTTGGGGGTTAAAATCATGAAATCTACTGGATATTCCCAAGAGTCTAAGGAGATCAAAATGTCTTCTAATACACCATCTGGTTTGATAATTGATCGATCTGCAAGTTGCAGTAAAGTAGGTGTAAAAAGAAGATTAGGAAGTTTTAGCTGTTCCATAGTTTGTCTACTCATAATGTTGATAGCAGCCCCTAAATCAATCAAAGTATTTGGAATTTCTACCCCATTGATATGTGTTTTGACAATTGGACTACCGAGATCTACATACTTCTGCATAGTAATTTTTCCCATCATGATATCTGCAATTTTTCCTACCAGGTGGATTCTTCTTGTATCTCTAGGTTTCCTTCCTGGTTTTTTTAAGACTCAACTCCTTTATTGTTTTTGCTAGAATAGGAATCTCTCTAATGGCTTGTAACAAGGGAATCTTGATACAGACATTCTTCAATTCATCTAGAAAGTCATAGCCAGGCAACAAGATTTGTTTTTCCACCCGTTTGTCAATTTGTAATCTTTCAGGAAAAGGAGGTGTGGATGAAGATGCAGGTTGGTCAACTATAGGAGTTGTGGTGGTTAGCTCTTTTTCTTTTTCTTTCTAAGTGCTTGGGTTTTGAAGAGATGCTTCAGACCCTTTATTGGCTTCAAGAGAATCTTCCTCAGAAATACTTTGCTTTTGGGCATCTATAGAAGGTTTATCTAAAACTCTACCAGATCTAAGTTGTACATCATTGAGAGGAACAATCATATAGGTAGGAAATTGTTGACCTTCTACCATGTAAGCATTTTGAGGGTTTTTATTATTGGGGTTCAGCAATGGCTGGGAAGGAAGTTGATTTTGACTTCTGTTGGAATGGAAGCAAGAGTTGAGAATTTGGGTTTTGTTGAGAAGGTTGTTATTGTTGAAATGACAATGATAGTTGTGGATTTTGATATGGAATTTGTGAAGCTTGTTGGTTTTGAAAAGATGGAGGATATTGATAAAATTGAGAAAATCTCCCATAAGGATTTCGCATAACTTGTACCCATGATTGAAAATGATTTTGAGGTTGGGACCAAGGTTGTTGCCAAGGATTCCAATTTGGTGGGGTTTGAAAGTTCATAGAGTTGTTAAACCCTTGGTTTTTTTGCCCCTACCAAGGTCTCCTTGCAACAAAACAGAGAGACTCAATTGTATTTGGATCTTCTTGGAAGACAGCTTTGAGCCCAGGAATTGAAGGACAATCCTTGGTCTCATGATTCTCTGAACAAATCGCACATTTTTCTACAACTTTTGAATCCAAGGGACATTCCTTGAGAGCATGTTTCTTTCTACATTTTGGGCAAAAGATGGCTAAAGCTTCAGCTTCTGCTTTCTGCTTATTGTGGATCTTAAGAGTGTCTAGTTGCTCACTAAGACTCCCTAAGATATCAATTTTGAATTCATCAAGAATATTGCCAATCTCAGCCCTACTTACTGATCCAGTTGCAGATTTGTTTGCTCTGATGAGAGAAGGATCTCTAGGCCCTTTTCTAGTTTTAGATTTTCCTCTTGAGAGATGGACACACAGCTCTGCTATATCATGAACTGGAAGTTGAGATATGTCTCCTATTCCCATCATATTCAAAATATCTATCCATTCATCTCTAATGGCTTTTAATAGAAGGGCTTTCAAGGTTTCCTCATCTAAGTTACTCATTTTTGCTCTTTTCAGATTGTATTGGAATCTTTCAAGTAAATCCTCCAAGTTTTCATCTTCTCTTTGTACCATTTTAAATACTTCATCCTTGTGGTTGGTGGGCATACAATAGTCCATGTATCTATCTAGAAATGTTTGTTTCATATCATTCCAAGTCCTAATGGATTGAGTGAGTAATCCCATGAACCATTTCAAAGTAGCTCCTTTCAATGTTGAAGGAAACAGTTTGAGTTTTTTAGAGTCTTCCAGATAATCATAAGTTCGACACACGACCTCAAACTCAAATAGAAATGTTTCAGGATCCTCATTTCTTAACCCATGAAAGTTTGGGAGGACAGATGGTGAAATATTTTTCATTGTTGCTCGAGAATCCTCATCAACTATAGGAAATCCAAATGAGTTATCTCCATCCCTATTTCCCCCATTGTTACCTCTACCTCCTCCATTATTTCCTCCTCCCCCTCCTCTACCTCTACCTCTACCAAATCCGTTAACTCCCTCCTCTGTCATGGTAGTTTCCTCAGAGATTTCAGAGTCCTCTGGTTCCTCTACTAATGGCGAATGAGGAGGAATTTCTCCTTCTTCTTGCTCTGGATTTGGATCTTTAGGAGGCTATGGATCTGAAACAGGTGGCTCTCGAAATGGGTCTACCGCATATGGATCTTGCTCTGCTGCTGGAGGATATGGATTTATAACTGGTTCCTCAGGTGATTCTACTTCTTCAATTACAATGTGTCTCCCTATAGAAGGAAAGAAAGGATCTTTTCCTAGTTCAGATTCGATGGATGGTGTGGAAGAGTCTCCTAACTCAACTACTTCCCCTTGAATTCCAGGAATCCTAGGGCTAGGAGTGTAGGTTGGAGATGATGGAGGTGCCTCTTGTCTATTCCTTGAAGTAGATGGAGTTGTGAAAATCGAACTCTTGGCTCTAGCTAAAAACCTTCCCCTATAATCTCTTACTCTATGCATATCATTTTTATTTTTCTTCAAGTCAGGCTAATAATTCTCTTTCTGATCTTCCAGGTCACTCTAGGTGCAAGAAGAGAGCATACTCAAGAAACTATTAAACCAATAACTTTCTCTTTTCTGATCCTCCAGATCACGCTAAGTGCAGGAGGAGAGCATACTTTGAGAGGTTATCAATTTTCCTTCCTTGAATTTTTTTTTATTTATATATATATATATTTTTTAAGAAATTGGCTACCTAATTTCACTTCCCCAGCAACAGTGCCAAAATGTTTGGTCAATTTAGTGTGTTCTAAATTGCTAATTAAAATGTCAATCCGGGATTCGTAAACTGACGAAGTGAGGTGTACTATATGTACAAGATAACCATTTTCTTAGTCTTTTGTCGTTTTTTAGTTTTTTAGTTTGTTTTTGGATTTATCTTTTATGGATTCCCTAGTGTGTGATGGTGAAATTGAAAGTTAAGTATGGATGGTAATGGTGATTTCTACAGTGATTTTCCAAACTTAAAGTGTTCAAAAAGAAAGCTCTAAATTAACTGTAATGAAATCAATTCTCAAGAGGAAGTAAATGTACCAAACAGTGAACTAATGACAATGGCCCAGTATCCTTACTGCTGCATGAAAAAGAAAATAAAAACTGAACTTAAAGCAACTCAAAGACTAAAAGCAAAGCAATTGAATCACACTTCTTCAACCCCTGTTCTGATCCTTTACCCTTCAACTCAGTCTGCCTATGGGGAGTAATCATAAAAAAGCTGAGTAATATGATATCTAAATTGCAGGAAATTAAATTGCATAAAAGGAAACTAAGATTTAACTAATCACACTACTTCAACCCTGTTCTGATCCTTTACCCTTCAACTCAATCTTCCTATAGGAAGTAATCATGAACAAGCTGAGTAATTTGATATTTAAATTGCAAGAAATCAAACTAAATCATACTACAATAAGTAATATTCTGATTCCTTACTAATAGAGTCACTTGACTATAGAAAGGAAATCATAAACAGATGAGTAATATGATGTCTAAGTAGAAGAAAAATAAATAAGCAAAATGCAATTTGAAAAATGACAGTGCTGGAATTAAACTTCAGGAAATGAAAATCACCAGGAAGAACAAGATGATCTCATGTCAGTAGCTATCAAAAAAATATGTAAATCTGCCCGGGCTACCTACAACAAAACCTGTAAAAGAAGCACTGATCAGCTAACAGTTAGAAACGAAACATAAAGGAAATATAGACAGCAAATGAACATCAGAACAGCACAATATATATACAAGCAATGATTTTAAAAAAACAGTAAATGAAAGCAAGTAAGAAACTATACAAAGCTCTGGTGTACAGGGGCCCTCTGCAACCTCGACCAGTCAATCACTTACTCACAAATCAGGTTCAGAAAAACTGTCTTTTTATGTATTTAAAGCAAAGTGAAATGCAGTACAGTGGGTGACAATAGTCGAAATTACAATACAAAAAGCTAATCTATTCAGCGTATATCAACGCGTTATATATAAGAAAAAGGTTCTGTAACTAATTCCTAGATTTATGCTGCCAAGAGACACATAAATCTCCTTGAGCCGAGATCTAGCATGACGGTCATGAATTCATGGAGTGGTGGCTGCTTGGTTCAGTTCACGGGCTTCTCTCCAGGTGTTCCAGTACCTCCAAAAACTAAGGATCGTGCCACGCAAACCTTCACGTGGGAAAAACAGAGCCGTGCCACCGCAAAATTCCTCATTTGGCCTTTCCTTTGACTATCGTTGACCGCGACTGTTTATGAGTGATTTGGCTGATCTGAGAGGACACACTCCATGTACACGTCACTTGTAGCTTACCCATGTGGCTGGTTTCTCCATTGGACACCTGTAGCATAGCCTTTAACAAAATGGCTGCAGAAACTTGGGCTGGCTGCGGAAAGTGACAAGTTTCCGCAGCTGCTTGAACAAAAATCTAAATGAAACAACAGTCATAAACATAGTTAGGAAACCATTTCATAAGCTCTTTTTAGACTATTATGCAACGATTTGACAGCTTGGTGGATGAAGTAAATGGAAAAAGAAGGCTGAAAGGGTATATAGGGAAGTGCAGGTTTGGGACTCAACACTTGACATGGTTGGTATAACATTCAATTCTAGGCCACTTTTATTTTTAGTCAGAGATTTTATTGATTAAAAGGATGTTCATATTTTGATTGGTTTACTTGGAGCTTGATTTAAAAAAGTTTTGTAAATTCCATGTGGCTGCTATTTTTTGAGGGTGAGCTCTTTGCACCAGTAAGGTCAGATGATTCCTAGAACATAGGTATACAACAAGTGCATCTTTGGCCTTTGTTGTGTATCTATTATTCTTTATATCATCGCTCGATGGTTATTGATTCATGTAAAATAGAGGATGGGAAGGTCCTACCAATTCTCTTGACAAAACAAAATCAAATGGAGTGGTAGAATTGTGTTTTAAAAGGTGAGCCAGAAATCAACACTTGAAAGGTATAACTTGATAATAATAAGCTATCTGATTTGGATCTAGAGACACAACAGACCATGGAAAAAAGATGATGGTATTGATGAGTCTTCCCTGCAAATAAGCTCTAACTATTAGACCACTGCCCAAATTTCAGTTATCTATAATGGCAATAGTGACTCTAGCTTTATTTGTATGAAAGCAACTTTGGCCATTGACCTGTTTGTTTCCTATGAATGGTTTTGATTTTCAAACCCCAACTAGTTTGTTGCTAAACTAGTTAAAGCTTGGAAGAAAAACATATAGTTTTCAAATCTCTTTTCTAAATCTCTTTTCTTGAGCAAATTTTTCTTTTTTACTTTAGGTACTGTAGATTACTACCATGTGACATATACTATGATATAATTGCCTAGATAAATAGATAGAAGTGTTGTACAACATAATATTTCTTAAATCTAAAGAAACAAAATTTCCAAATACAAATTTTATTAATTAATAACATCTTTTAGACTTCTTAGATAACTTATGATTATATTTCGATAGGGGATTTTTTGTACGCTAATATTGTGTTGTCTCTTTGGTTTCTATCAGGTAAAAATGGTTAATAAGGGATGTGTTCTTTAGCAATAGACACACATCTTATTATACTATCGACATGGATATCCATGGTTTCCAGGCATGACAACAAAAACGCAGATGTCAGTGGGATCTCCAAAGTCTGTGTTGGATGAATTTAATATTAGTGATGATTTTGATTCCTTATCAGATAAGGAATGTCACAAGTCAAATTCAAATAAACAGAAGCAGGTCAAGAATGAAGGTGAAGCTATTGCTTTCTATCCAAGTCAATTTCTTTTATTTGTTGGTTGCTGTCATGTTTTGAGTGTGGACTTGTGAAATTCCAAATTGCATGTTGGTTTATGTATATATATATATATATATATATATATATATATATATATATATATATATATATATATATATATATATATATATATATATATATACATATAGATATATATATACATATATATATATAGATGTATATATAGATGTATATATATATATATATATATATATATATATATATATATATATGTATGTATATATATACATATATATATATATGTATATATATATATATATATATATATATATATATATATATATATATATATATATATATATATGTATATATATGTATATATATATATATATATATATATCGTTCATGGTTTTCGGAGATCCGTGTTACAATTGCACATAAGTTTAGATATCATTCAGATATCTAAACACAAAACAACAACAACATTGAGATTTTTCTTTCACTCAACCTATAACATGTTGCATCTATCTTCATCAATTTTCTTCTTCCATATGCTATCCACTTATGACATTTCCTTTGTAATATTTGGTGCATTTGCTAGTTATAGGTCATTTATAGATTGTAAATGTCTTCAGAGTTTCACTTCTAATTGAGTATTCAACTGAACATATTGATTCTCTTATACAAAATTATTTTTCCCTCCCCCCACATTTTGTAACTTCCATAACCATTAGGTAGGGACCTACATCTTGGATGTTGTTTTGCTTCTTTAGTAAAATATTGCTGAGACTTTAATTTATTGAAAATTGTAGTATTTACAATTTATGAAGTTTCAAGGTCTAATTTTTAAAAGTCTAATTCTTTAAAGGGTGCTAGCTCAATGGAAGAGCACCTGCTTTATAAGCAGGAGGTTGGTGGTTCGATTCCATCATGCCCTGACATCTATATGGAATGAAGACGATCATTTTTTGGTGAGGAAGGCTCTTTTGACCATCACCAATGAGCTTTTGTGACATTTTTTGACCCTCACCAAAATATGAAATGGTGACAGTCAACAAACGCCACCATATATATGCATCAATAGTGACAACCTTCAAAGGTCCGTAACCATAAATCATTGTTGTTGATATGAAATGGTGACAGTCATTGTCTGTCATTATAGTCATTATTCGTGATGGACTTCGAATGTCACCACAACACCTATACTTCTGGCAATGCGGTTTTTGGTGACGGTCAACAAATGTCACCATATATATGTGGCAACAGTGATGACCTTGAAAGATCCATCACAATAAATCATTATTGTTCATATGAAATGGTGACGGTAAATATCTGTCATTATAATCAATATTCGTGACGGACCGTGAATGTCACCATAACACCTATGCTTTTGGCGATGCAACTTTTTGCGATGCCACCTTTGGTGACATTCAATTTTTGGTGACAGAGGCTATGGTCCATCACCATCTCTCATATGAAATGGTGACAGTCATTATCCGTCATTATAAATCATTATTGGTGACGGAATTTGAATGTCACTACAACACCTATACTTTTGGCGATGCCACCTTTGGTGACATTTAGTTTTTTGTGACGGAGGCTATGGTCCATCACCATTGCTCATATGAAATGGTGATGGTCACTATCCATCATCATAAATCATTATTGGTGACAGACTTTCAATGTCACTAGAACACCTATACTTTTGGCGACACCACCTTTCATGACGTTCATTTTTTGGTGACAAAGGCTCTTTTGACCATCACTAATGAGCTTATGGTGACATTTTTTGCCCCTCGCCAATGTCCTTTTTTCTTGTAGTGTAGGTTATACCTATAATAGCATTTTTGAAGATCATGCTAATACTTCACCATTTTGAGATGTTGTTGACTCTGCTCATAGCATAAAATATATTGCATAAATTCCAATGTAATTTTGAAGTGAAAACACAATTGATTATTTAATTGAATACTACCCATGTACAGAGTAAAACAATAAAGCCTAGGAAGAAATTTACACATCAATCTGATCTCCCAATGTGAATTGAATACTTTCCAAAGCTTCAACAAGCATATGCAACCAAAAAGCAACTAATATCATCAATTTCAACATCATTACCCAGTTGACCATAGATTCAGAAAGTATTTCAATGTTTACTCAACAATTCAACAATGAATAGGGTGATCGGATAATCTCCAATGCAGTGTGAATAAGGGGGTAATCTCCAATTCAGTGCGAAGAGGGGGATCATATAATCTCTAGCTCATGAGTCACGAATATCCAACTATACAAATTTATAGTGTCTAAACAGAACAACAAAGAGGGGTTTGTATTTACAGTGCAAACCTAGGAGAACAAGCCAAGCTCACACACTCTTTTATAAACATCTATCAAGGAGACACCCCATATATTGCGGAGAAAGGAAGGTCATCGATCAGATCAGAATACAAACCCAAAGGCTATAAGAGACCTAGGATGTTGGTCAAATGCAATGTGAATTCATTGAATCAAATTACTAACCCCTGGCGCTAAAATCCAAGGCGAACTCAACCTATTTTTGTTTTTCCCTAGAATGGAGAGGGCGAATTAGCCCCTAAAAAGTCCCATTACTGGAAATCGGGGCGATGCCAACACAATTCTATGGCCAAAATAGAATTGAGGTGATGCTAAGAATGTTCTATGGCCAAACCAGTCGAAAGTGGGTTTTGGAATTTTTATCCGCCTTCTTTTTAATTGACTAAAATACAATAATCATTCATCTTTTTAATATATTTTCGGCTAATCATTGAAAAGTGTGTAGTTTAAAAAATTCATCCTTCTAAAATATGAAACCCTTTAAATATCGCACATGGGCTAAGATTCGCCCCTAAAATTTTCTATGGACCACATGGTGGGAAGCCATGTATAACATACTCGAGGGAGAAAAACTGAGACCACTAGAAACTAAGGCAACAGCTGATGCCGAAGAATCATCTAAGGCTTCCTACTTTAAAGTAGCATGTTCATTTCTACATAGAATAGATGCAAGGCCTAAGATATTACCATACACAAATATGGTGAAATGGATAATTGATAATGTGAATATTTTAGATTGGATTTTTAGAAATTCAAGACATGAAGTTATGGGATCTTTCATGCAAAACAACTTGCGCCAGATGTACCATCTACCAGAGCCACAAAATCTCTATGATAAACATTTTTTAGAACATTTTGCCATAGAAAACGAGGAACCAATGAATGTTATCTAGAACTGGAGGTTAGGCTCTGAAAAATTCAAACGGGAAAATCTTTATGTACCCAATTTCATCCCTCTCGGCTCCACATAATTTCATAGTTACGATGATGTGCAAACTATTTGGGAAGGTTGATAGTACCAAATTTTCTATAGAGTGGGTTCCATTTACTGATGCAATTATTAACACAAAGATTATGAATTGGAGTCATATTTTGTCAGATAATTTAGCTATGGCTATTAGGGAATACAGGCAAAAAAGAATTATCTCCTCACAAACTATTACCCCCTTTTACATGAGCACTTATGTAATGGATGCCATATGTTTTTTCTCATGATTTCCAAACATGGGTTGGAAGTGGACTATACAGAACCCTATTCCCATTCATGTATATCATAAAATTTTGTGGGAATCCCAATTCAGTTCCCATTTTTACAGAATTTTCCATGTTATTATGTTACCCATTTATAAAACAATTTTTGATAAAACAATCCCCAGGCTTTCCGAAGGGGCAAAGATAGACATCTTGTCAGCTGTAAGATGGTTTGGTGAAGAAAGATTTGCTTATATTAGAATTTTTGGGAGCATTGCAACTCCACATGTCCTCCCATATTTTGTTCCAAACAAGCTACTGGCAAGAGAGATTGCTTATCAGACAGGATGGGATGGTTTAAACAAAGCGCTGAAGGAAATGAAAAATTCCATTTGGCAAACATTTCTATTGTAATGTGGCACTTTCGCACTGCATGATTTTGGGCATGCAGTGAAAGAAATAGAGAATATTACATCTCTAAAACGAGCCATGATTCCAGGTTGACAGTTTGACCCAAACCAAGTTGCCAAAGACTTCACTATCATGGTTAAAATGAGGCAGTTTACTCATGAGGATGATCCATTTGATGACCTTTTCTAGGCATCCAAATCATTTACACAAGTTTTACATTTAGCTTCGCTAAAATTAAGCCTAGATGACATCAACACTTTTCATGTATACAGAAATAAAGGATTGTTGAAGGTCTCATTGGACCTGTTACAAATTGAACAAATAAGAGAACCTATTCCTAGAATGAGCCTGGAGGGAATTTCTATGGATAATTTTGATGAAGAATCACAAGAAAATTAAACGCAGGGGTCAAAACATTCAGAGCATCAATCTCAGAGTGAGGAAGAAAGTCTCAATAAAGGTTCTAATAAAAATAAAGAAGAAAATACTAAGGAAACGAACAAAAAGGCCTTCACCAAGAAACATACAAAGGTTAACGCCACGTCATCTCAAACGGAGAAGGTTCAAGTTATTGATCTAGATAAGGAATGGGAGCAATTCAATCAAAAGCTCCAAATAGAGGCAAATCTTGAAGGGACATCTGGATTCCAAACCCCAAAATCGACTAAACGGGTAACAAATCGAGAGACAACAAGGAAAGGAGTCATAAACACTCAATATATTGAGGTCATCCCAGCTTTTCCCACTTTTGAAATTGTCTTAAAAATTGAAGAAATACCTTTGTTGGACACATTTTACAGCCCTACACACAAGGCCATGGTAAAAAGACAAAGATATAAGAGAAAGTTAGACACAACAATAGTTGTAACTCTTGAGAATGAATCAATGGAAGTTGTATGGAAAGACACTCCTATTGATCCATCTGAGAACCTTACAAAGTTGT
This sequence comes from Pinus tabuliformis, assembly GCA_031772625.1. Classification (NCBI taxonomy): domain Eukaryota; kingdom Viridiplantae; phylum Streptophyta; class Pinopsida; order Pinales; family Pinaceae; genus Pinus; species Pinus tabuliformis. Next base: position 978,386,830 of record CM062810.1, read on the forward strand.
CACAGTTTGCAGGCACCTATGCCACCGCAACCATTGATAAAGCAGAAAAAGTCCCACTTATGATTAAAGAAAAAGAACAAAGAATACAACTGTTAGAACAACAATTGGAATAAGAGAAACAAAGTACCAATCGGCAAGTAAAACAATAGGTAGCGCAACTTCAAGGGGATTTTGAGAAAATGAGGTTACAATGCCATGTAAGCATGTCAGAGACAAACTCACAGATTTTCCAAATGCAGGAAAGGATAGACAGATTCAAAGATAACCCTCAGACATATGAGTTCATTAAAGAGGCACTCAAGCTAAATTCCCTATTGACACAGCAACAAGAGATGTTCTGTTGAAAGATCTCACAGATCAATCCCTACTGTGAAACAAGTAATACATTGACTAACCAAGTGATTGATCTAAGATTTGAATATGAAGAAATCTATAAAAATATTTCGGAGTTTATTGCCTGGTAGGAATCTGATGAAGGAAGAAAAGTTGATCTACCAAAGATAGAAGAATCCCATAAATACATTCTATTTGTAGATTGGGATACACAGTTAAAGTAGGCAGAAAGGGCAATGACAATAAAAGCAGGTATAGCAAACAACATAATTGAGGTCGTGAATGCAAATCTTCACAATGCCAACCTTGTTAAAGAATGCAAACTAGGGGCTCTCCCGGGCATCAGACAACTAGAACAATGATGGAAAGAAATGGCCCAAACCAAAGAGGAAGCAATCAAACAGTTGTCCAAACTTGATTGGGAGACATACTGGTAGTATTTCATAAAACCATATATCCATTGGATCACTCTATGATGCTTAACTAGTTCTGCACGAAAAATGGTGCCAACTCTCTCAGATGCCATATTCGCAAGACAGTTAAAATCTACAGTTGGCCAGCCACCCTAGGTGAAACCAATGATGGAGATCTGCAATCTCAAGGACCAAGTGGCTGACTAAGACAATTCAATTTGATGCAGCTTGTCATCATTTTATTTTCTATTTTTATTTTTTATCTTGCTTACTCTGAGGAAGGTTGTCTTAAACCTACTCAACTTTTTTTGTAATAATCTATTTTTGAAGTATGTATTATATTATTTAAACCTCTCTCATTCATTTAGAGAGGGGTCCATAATTTTATCAAAAACATTTTGCAAGAGATTGCACTTCTGTACTTTTGTAATGTTTTGATGAAATAATTGGAACATCATCTAATTTTCTTGAATATTGAAGAATACTCTACTGAAATTTCATTTATGTACTCTTAGGGTATATTTGATTGGAAGGAAGTGGATCAATATTGTTGATCTCATGAGTAGGACCTTTCATATATGGTACTTTTATCTTAAGATCATGTTTCATTTATGAACTAACAATACTTCTTCTTATATTGTGTTATGTATGAAATCCGAGTTATAGTTTAAACATCAAAGAACTTTTGTATAAATGTTTCACCTCTAATTTCTTATTGAATACATGATCAATTGATATATGTGATATATTTTCCCAAATTATTTTTCCTAACTATTTAGTCAAAATAATTATCATTAAACGATTTCTTATCTTATAGCAATTGAATGGTCTTTATTATCTTTTTCTCTAAGACATCTTTCTAGATTGCATGATTTGAATCATTCCTGGGTATATAATAAGGTAATGTTAGAATAGATAAATGCATGTGTTCGCTACTTAAATAGGTCATTTTTGTTTAGATAATTTTTTGTTATATCTTATATCACCCCAACATCATTATAATATAAATTCTTGTTGGGAAACTGGTCCCATTATCCCCAGTCAGAGCCACCACACCAAACAAAAAAGAAATTGCTTTCAAGGTCCAGACCGGGTGGTTCTCCCCCATGTTGGCATAGTGAATTTCGAGGCTTCAAAATTTTGGTGCTAGAAGGAGGACCAGGGATATGAATGGCAAGTAAATCTAAATTAGAAAGACACTCTATGACTAAGACTCCCTCACCATCACCTCCAAATTCTCAAGCACACTCTAGACCTCCAAATCCTAAACGTGAAGCTGTGAACAAATCTTTACAATCCACTAGAGTTTCCCCAAATAAATCAAATCAACCTTCCTCTACAGAAAGTTCCGTAGTACAAACTTTAATTCATAAATTACAAGGGATTTCTCTATCTCTAGATAAATCTAAATTATCTCAAGCCAATTTTTCTTCTCATTTTCCTTCCTCTCAGAGATTAACCAGATTGCAAAGTGAAAATTTTGGAATTTCCTCTATTTGAATTTCCTCTACCTCATCCTCGAAGGAAAACTGAGAATCTGAGTCGGAAACTCCTAGTGAGATTATTTCACCATCACCAAAAACTCCCTCATTCATTCCATCATCTTCATCACAAGCTCAATCATCCACCTTAGTATATCAGATAATGATTTAAAGTGGTACAGGACCACAATCTTCCTCTAGCCAATCACCTTCAACCACTGGTGCATCTTCTTCCACACAAATACCATGGACAAATACCATGGAGAAATATAGGATCTATTCAAATGGTAGGTCTATTACATCCATTACCTAAACATCCAGAAAAATGGTTGCCAAAATTCAATCTCGATGATGGTCTTCCTGCCGAAGAACATATAAACAACTTCATGTTGTCCATAAATCTAAATGGAGTTGTAGAAGAAGGTGCAGTTGTCAGCATGATCCTAGTACTTTTCGTTACCATCTGGTTCCATTGATAGTTAGAATGCGTTCCAAGAATAATTCCTAACCAAGTTTGGAGATGACCGCTTAATGGCTACTCCTCTTAATGATCTCTCCAACTTGAAAGCTCAATCTAGAGAGCCAGTCAAGAACTTCAATTCAAGTTTTAACAAATTATTAAAAAAAATCCCAGTGGCATCTAGATGAAGTATTGAATTTCAAAATGAACGGTACATTTTTGCTCTTCCCTCAAATGCAACTATTTCTGTTGATAGAGTTGCCAAGCCAACCTTGGTTGAAAACATGAAATAAGCTATAGCTATAGAAAAACAAATTTTAGCTTTAGAAAAGAAAATGAATTAGAAGAAAGAAAATCCAAAAAGGTCACCTTCAAGGATGAATCCAAGAAAAAAAAACACCTAAAGATCGTTTCGATTTTGAAGGTCTGCAAAAAGTAATTAAAACCATGTCTAATGAAATCATTGACATAAAAAAGTAATTAGCTGAAACTTATTCTAGAAAACCTTTTAAACCTTTTAAAAGAAATTTTTGTCTCTCATCCTAAACCTCCAAATACAATATCAAATGTTGAATCAGATTTGGATGAAGAAGAAGTATCAACATCTGAAGAACAAACTGATGAGGAAGAGCTAGTTGAAGTACATGGAATGTGGGATTTCATTCTTCCTTTATCAAACAATGAAGAAGAAGAAGAATATTTACTTGTCACTGCCAAAAGCAAGAACACTGTTGATTTTCAACAGACAAGTCAAAAATAGAAATCATCAACTCCTGTTGTCATAGAAAAAGCAATATGTAAGAAACCTTCTCCCAAGCCTACTCATATGTCCCCTCCTCAATCTAATTCTTCACTTCAATGAAAACCTTGTTAGTTTCTGATGATATGGAATATAGCATAGTCAAAGACATGAAGAAGACCAAAGCTAATATCATGCTATATGAGCTTAGAAATCTCAAACATTAACACAAGCCATTGCTCAAAGAATTAAAAGCAATCCCAACCTCTCTTCTTCCTGCTGTTGTGATTTCTCAGGCTACTCAAGAAATGGGTAAGCCTCCTAGTACTTCTTCAGATAAAATGAAATCAACTAATGTTGCTTTAATTAGAGTTAGATCTAATTCCCATACTCGTCCTTTTCCTTTTACTTTTGAAGTCTTTAATAAGAATTTGTACAATTGTTTAGTTGATTCTAGGGCATCATCCAATATTATGCCAAAAAAAGTTTGTGCAAAATTGAATGTTTTACCCCAGAAATCTGCTCTTCACATTATACAGTTAGATCGAGTGCAAATCGAAGTCATAGGAAAAATTAATGCTATTACCATCAAACTGTCATCAAATCCAAGAGTATGTCAAGTAATTGACGTTCTCGTCATTGATATTCCTAAATTTTATGACTTGATCTTCAGTAGAGATTAGTCTGAAAAGCTTCATGGATATTTCGTAATAGAGTGGTCTCATATGTGGCTTCCTTACAATGGTAAGCCAATTCAAATAAGGGTCGATCATGAGAAGAATTTAATGTATATTATGACTAAACTGGAAGGAGAAAATGAGCTTGTTTCGTACATTAATAATATCATTGGAAATTATTCAATTGAATCATTTTTGGGAAATTTTAATGCATACGCTTCACCTTTTTTGGAAAACTTTGTCACCTCACAGATCAAAAATTATTCGCAAAGAGATTCTTCTAAATGTATCAATTTTGTAAATAAAGAGGTAGTTAATTATTTATTTTGGAAATTATTTTTCGATGGATCTAAATCTAATGATGGAGAAAGGGCAGGTTGCATATTAGTTAGCCCTGAAGGAGAGAAAACTGTGTTGGCATGAAAACATGAATTTGAATGCATGAATAGCACTGCTGAGTATGAGGCATTAGTTCAAGGATTGTATAAAGCCATAGGCCTTGATATCAAATACATTCAAGTCTTTGGAGATTTGGAAATAGTAATCAAACGGGTAAGGAATACTATTCATTGTGTTTCTAGACATTTAAAGCATTATCAATCATTAGTCCAGGACCTCACCTCACATTTCTTAGCATTTAACGTTTCTCCAATTCCAAGACTTCAGAGCACAAGTGCTGATATTTTGGCTAACATTTCATTGAAACTCATACCACCAGGGGATTATAGTCTTGATCGATTTTCTATATAATTAATTTTTAGACCTTCTATTCCCGATAATATCACCAATTAGTGAGTTTTTAATGAAAATCTGGATATCATAAACTTTCTAACATCTGAAGGCCCATATGATGACCAGATAATAGATGAAGACCAACATGATAGCGAGATTAAACAAAAGACAAGTGTAAATCCCATACCTAAATCTGTAGTTAAGTTGCAAGATCTGTATGATCTTAAAGACAGATTCAAGAAACCAACTAACACAAAGCTTCAAAGTTCAACATTGAGCTTTGAATTAGTAAATCTTGGAACTGATATTAAACCATAAAAATATTAATCTAGGTCTTGGTCTTGCACCTGACGAAATATTATCCTTCTTTCATTTGTTGAGAAGATATAAAGTGTTTTTGCTTGGAATTATGACGATCTTAACATACAATACTTCTATTATACAACATACCATCCCTATGATATCCGATGAAAAGCCTATACAATAGAAATTGAGAAAGATTCATCCAAATTTGGAAAATCAAATCAAATCTGAATTAAATAAACTTCTTCAAGCCAAAATAATTTTTCTTGTCATACATTTAAGGTGGGTTTCTAACCTAGTTCCAATCAGGAAAAAGAATGGTGATATTTGAATTTGTATATACTTTCACAATCTCAGCAAAGCTTATAAGAAGCACAACTTTCCACTACCTCCTATGGAACACATACTGCAGTCAGTAGCAGGCTCAGAGTTAATGTCTTTTCTGGATGGATTTTTAGGTTACGATCAAATTCTTGTACATCAAGATGATCAAATAAAGACCACATTCAGAACCAAATGGGGAACACATGTTTATCAAAATATTCCATTTGGATTAATCAATGTTGGCACAACATTTCAGAGAGCCATGGATATAGCTTTCAAAGGTTTGGTAAATAAAACTATGGTCATTTATTTAGATGATATAATTGTATATTCAAAGAAGTGCAATAATCATTTAAAGGACTTCAGACAGATCTTTGAATGTTGTAAAAGGTATGGAATTTCTCTAAACCCAAAGAAATATTTCTTTTCTTTAACTGAAGATAAACTTCTTCGATTTATTGTATCTAAATATGGCATTCACATAGATCTTGATAGGATAAGAGAAATTTTTGAAATCTCTTTTCCTCACAACAAAAAATCCATGCAATCCTTCATAGGTGAGATAAATTTTGTTAAAAGATTTGTCCCTGACTTTTCATGAATTGTTTTACCCTTGCAATCCATGATCAAGAAAAAATATGTTTTTAAATGGGGACATATTGAGTAAGAAGTTTTCAATATTATCAAACAGGCAATTATAAATTCTCCATCTTTAGCAACTCCGAAATTTTACAATCATTTTATTTTATATGCTTTTTCCTATGAAACATGATACACAGCTATTTTAACACAAGTCAATGATGAGGAAATTGAAGCACCAATTTCTTTCTTTAACTCCAATTTGCAAGGTGCTGAATTAAATTACTTAGATGTTGAACAACAGGCTTTCCTTGTTTTCAAATCAATAAAACATTTCAAACCTTTGCTTCTTAAAACTCACACTAAAGTAATGGTCCCATTTTCATCTGTGATAAATTTGCTAATGCAAAGAGAATTAGGAGAGAAAAGACCAAATTCAGTGATATCACTGCAAGAATATGACATTGAAATTAGACCAGCTAAAATTGTTAGAGGTCAAGGTTTTTGCAGAATGTTAGCTGAAGCATCCAACTTACCAACACCAAAAGATTTAGGTGATGATATACAAATATCTGAGGTAAGCCTAAACAATAATAAATCTCAATATGTTTATTCATCTTTTATTTAAAAAATGGATATGCCCCTATGCAACTCAGGTACAAAAGAAAAAGGGCTTTGAGAGTAAAAGAAAAGAAATACGAAATCATCAATGATGTTTTGTTTAAGAAGAATTATGATTCTGTTTTACTAAGGCTCCTTGAATAATCTAAGCCAGAAAAGGTTCTGCGGGAACTCCATGATAGACTAGCTAGTGGACATTTTGGAGCAAACACAACAGCACATAAAATTCTGCATGATGATTATTATTGGCCAACATTGTTGAAATATGCACACAAATATGTAAGGAAGTGAAAAACTTGTCAAACAACTACTAGAAGACAAACAAAACCCACATTTCCATTACAGTCGGTCAACATTGAACAACCATTTGAGCAACAGGGACTGGAAATAATAGGTCAGATTGTTCCTCACTCTTCAAAGCAACATAAATACATCCTTACAATAATCGATTACTTCACTAAGTGGGTGGAAGCAATTCCACTAAAGGTAGGCAATTCTGAAAACATTATTGAATTTATTGATCAATTTATTATTACCAGATTTTGCCTACCAACTGCCCTCATGTTTGACAATGCATTTTATTTCACAAGCAATACTATGAAAAAATGTGCTCACAAAAGGGGTTTTAAACTTAAGTATTCTGCTAACTATTATCCTCAGGGAAATGGTTTAGCTGAATAAACAAATAAAAATATCATAAGGATCATCAAAAGAACTATTCATCAGAGTCAAAGAAACTAGCATAAATCTTTAACACTTTATCTATGGGAAGATCGGATAACACAGAAGGCCTTAATAGGCACTTCTCCTTTTAATCTGGTCTATGGGAAAGAAGTTGTCCTTCCTACAAATTTAGTTATTCCCTCTCTAGCCCTAGTTCAATTTATTGAAGAAACTCCTTCCTCTTCTTTGCAATTAAGGCAATCACAAATCCTCAAACTCGAAGAAGAAAGAGAGAAATCCAAAATCATACATGCCCATCATCAACAGTTAGTTAAATATTTCTTTGATGCAAATTCTGTAAGTCCTAAATCTTTTCAACTTGGAGACCTTGTATTGAAGTGGGGTGAAGAACATGAGGAAAAAGGTAAGCATACAAAATTCCAAAGAATGTGGCTTGGACCATTTCAGTTTGCAGAAAAAATCAACCCATCAACATTTCTATTGCAAGATTTATCAGGTAAGAGAGATTCTCTGCCTGTGAATGGGTAGATTTTGAAGAAATATTTTTCATAGAAGACAACCTCTACTATCCCTTGTACACTATCGCCTTTAATTTTCCTCGGAAAATAAAAGTTAAATAGTATTTACTTTTCGCCTTCCAATAAAAAAATTCAAAAATTTTGATTTTTCGCTTGTATAACTAGAGATTGTTAAGGAAATAATTATAACATTTGAAAATAAGCTAGGTTATATCTCTTTGAAATCTGGTTGTTTCCACCAAAATTATTTATTCTTTGTGAAACCTCAACTTTATAAAGAGACTTTTGTTCTATTATCAGTCAAGAAAAGTATCTCTAACAGAGTAAAGACTCTTTGTAGATAAGCATATTTAACTCTATAATTGTCATCCAAAAACTCTTAAGTAGTCAATGATTCTCCCCATCCAGTAAACTTTTCTCTTTTTAGAGTGTAACTCTAAAATATACTAAAACTTTAAAGATAAGAGATTTCATCAAGAGTCACCTTACCTTGTTCTTAGGGAAATAATAGGCTAAAATTACCAATACTACATATCAAAATAGGGTAATGGCTTGAGATTATTTTAATCAAAAGACAATAGGTCTCATCACAATCTAGCTTGTTCAATTGAAATACAACTAGTGAATGACATTGTCACTATTTGGCCACCAAACCAAGACAATGATTTTTTAGTAATAAAAAAAGAAAAAAAATCTTAGGAAAAAATAAATTGTTTAAAAAAAAGAAAGAAAGAGAATAAGTATATGGTTCTAAATTTATCTTTAAAAATTGCACTCTTATCTAGATGGGATACTTACTCATTGACGGTTAAAAGGTAATCCTATCAAGGTTATGGACGCCTATTGACAACAGATCCTCTACCTATGACAAATGAGTACATCTAAAAGCTAATCTATAAGAGCCCCATACTTTATCTATAAACTAACTAAAGACTAATATAGACAAAGGAATTTTCATTTTGAAGAGGATATCAAATGAATTCTAATTAGGTGAGTTTGTTTTCTTATGCAGAGAAATGTTACTTATATTAAATCTCATGCAATTCCTATTTCCTTAACTATCTTTATTTTGAAAGTTTTAGAAGTTTCAAATTTATCAAAGATAACTGGTTCTTCCAGTGAATCGCCACTTGTTGTACTATTCAATAACCCCCCCATTTATTTATTTGATAGTTAATATTCAATTAATAAATGGGGACACTTTAAATTTTTTCAAAAAATTAGAAAATGAGAGCTTCCTTTTTTGAACTATTAGAAATACAATTTCAAATAAACTTAAGATATCATGCCAAAATCCATATGACTAGGCATACTCAATTTATCGCAAAAAGTTGGACCTTACATAATAAAGGTTAATTGATAGTCGAAATCCACGAATTGAAATAAAAGGGACCACCATAGTAGACTTATGGTATCATTGAACTTTTCATTAAAACTAAGGCTTAAATCTTTTCTTATCGCAATCGCATAGTGACATTCATAAAAGCACAAGACAAACAAAACCTTAATGATATGTGATTTGCGTTATTGTGATATGATAAGTCAAACGCTCATTGCATCATGGCTTTTACAAAAATGCCAAACATGTGAACCATGAAAAAGTTGTGAAATGCGATGTCATCTGGACCCAATGGAATTATGAAAATTGTTATAACTTAGATCAGGTCTGACGTATAGTAAACAACTAATTTATGGAATAATTATTCATTTAAGCAAAATGTGCTCAAAAGGGTAAAATGTATGTCGCTCGCATTGCATATCGCAAAATACTAAATGACTTCAAAGTGATACATAACCAATATTGTGATTTACAATATTGTGATAATTACTATTAATCGCAATTGCATCATCGACATCGCACCCTTTAATGCATCAAATTCAATTATCACTTACAAATTTGCGTTGTGATGGATTAAATGAGTCATAAAATAAATAATGAAAATATCTTAGTGCATAGTTAATGAGTTTTAGTGGAATTTACATTTAAAACGGCTCGATGAGATTTGATATATTTCATCTGTATTTTAAAATGAAAGATTCTTCCTTGTCATCTTTCAGAATTAACTGTGTCATTGCATTTTCGTTGTCATTTCCACTCTGTGTGTTTATTAGATAATATCCATTGCTCAATTCCAAGGAATCTCTGAGGGAAACAACGCTTGAAAATATGGTGAAGAAAGGAAAAGCTACTATGTCTGATAAGTTAGGCATGCCCCGACTCTTCTCTGATACAACTTGCAACAAAGACGGAGGGACCATATCATGGGAAGCCATGTATAACTTACTAGAGGGAGAAAAACTGAGACCACTAAAAACTAAGGGGACAATTGATGCCGAAGAATCATCCGAGGCTTCCTACTTTGAGGCATCATGTTTGTTTCTGCATAGAATAGCTGCAAGGCCCAAGATATTACCATACACAGATATGATGAAATGGATAATTGATAATGTGAGTATTTCAAATAGGACTTTCAGAAATTGAAGGCGTGAAGTTATGGGATATTTCACGCCAGAAAACTTGCACCAGATGTACCATCTAGCAGAGCCACAAAATCTATATGATAAATATTTTCTTGAACATGTTCCCAAAGAAAACAAGGAACCAATGGATGTCATGCAGAACTAGAGGTCGGGCTCTGACAAATTAAAATGGGAGAAATCCGGTATGTACCCAATTTCATCCCTTTCGGCTCCACATAATTTCATAGCTACGATGATGTGTACACTATTTGGGAAGGCTAATAGTACCAAATTTTCTATAGAGTGGGTTCCATTGATTAATGTAGTTTTTAATGCAATGATTATGAATTGGAGTCACATCTTGTCAGTTAATTTAACTATGGCTATTAGGAAATACAAGGAAAAGATAATTATATCCTCAAGAACTATTCCCCATTTTTACATGAGTGCTTATGTAATGGAAACCATATTTTTTTCTCATGATTTCCAAAAATGGGTTGGAAGTGGACTATATAGAACCCTATCCCCATCCATGTGTATCATAAAATTTTGTGGGAATCGCAGTTCAGTTCCCATTTTTACAGAATTTGCCATGGTATTATGTTACACATTTATAAAACCATTTTTGATAAAAACAAACCCCAGGCTTTCCGAAGAGGCAGAGATAGACATCTTTCTAGTCGCAAGATGGTTTGGTGAAGAAACATTTACTTATATCAGAGTTTTTGGGAGCATTGCTTATTAGAGAGATTGCTTATTAGACAGGAGGGGATGGTTTAACCAAAGCCCTAAAGGAAATGGAAAAGTCCATTTGGTCAACCTTTCCGTTGCAATGTGGCGATTTCACACTACAAGATTTCAAGCACAGAGTGAAAGAAATAGATAATATTACATCTCTAAACTAGCCACAATTCGAGGTCGACAGTTTGACCCAAACCAAATTGACAAAGATTTCACTACAATGGTTAAAATGAGGCAGTTTACTCATGAGGAGGATTCATTTGATGACCTCTTGTAGGAAGCTGAATCATTTACATAGGTCTTACATTTAGCATCGCTAAAATTAAGCCCAGATGACATCAACACATTTCATGTATACAAAAATAAAAGATTGTTGAAGGTCCCATCGGACCTATTACAAATTGAAAAAATAAGAGAACCTACTCCTAGCATGAGCCTGGAGGGAAGTTCTAAGGAGAATTATGATGAAGAATCACAAGAAAAATAAACTCGGGAGTCAAAAAATTCAAAGCATCAATCTCAGAGTAACGAAGAAAGTTCCGATAAAGGTTCTGAGAAAAATAAAGAATAAGATACTAAGGAAACGGCCAAAAAGGCCTTAGTCGAGAAACATATAGAGGTTAACTCCACATCATCTCAAACATAGAAGATTCCAATTATTGATCTAGATAAGGAATGGGAGAAATTCAATCAAAAGCTCCAGACAGGGGCAAATCTTGAGGGTACATCTGGATTCCAGACCCCGAAACAGACTCAAAAGGTAACAAATATATAGACAAAAGGGCAAGGAGTCACAAACACTGAAGATATTGAGGTTATCCCAGCTTTCCCCACTTCTGAAGTTGGCTTAAAAATAGAAGAAGTACCATCGTTGGACATATTTTACAACCCTACACACAAGGTTGTGGTAAAAAGAAAAAGAAAGAAGAGAAAGTTAGACACAACAATAGTTGCAACTCTTGAGAATGAATCAATGGAATTTGTATGTAAAGACACTTCCATTGATCCATCTGAGAACCTTACAAAGTTGTCATAGTTTGTAGACACCTATGCCACTACAACCATTGATAAAGCTATAGAATTACAACTTCTTCTTAAAGACAAAGAATGAAGAATGCAACTGCGGGAACAAAAATTGGAACAAGAGAAACAAAGTACCAATCGGAAAGAAGAAAAGTAGGTAGCACAACTTCAACGGTATTTTGAACAAATGAGGTTACAACACCAGGAAAGCATGTCAAAGAAAGACTCACAAATTTGCCAATTGTAGGCCATGATACATAGATTTAAAGATAACCCTAAGACATATGAGTTCATTAAAGAGGCACTCCAGCTAAATTCCCTATTGACACAATAACAAGAGATGTTCTACCAAAAGATATCACAGATCAATCCCTACTATGAAACAAGTAATACATTAACTAACCAAGTGATTGATCTAAGGTTTGAATATCAAGAAATCTATAAAAAGATTTCGGAGTTTATTACCTGGGAAGAATTTGATGAAGGAAGAAAAGATGATCTGTCGAAGATAGAAGAATCCCATAAAGACATTGTATTTGCAGATTGGGATACACAGTTAAAGTAGGCAGAAAGGGCAATGAAAACAACATCGGGTATAGAAAACAACATAATTGAGGCCATGAATAAAAATATTCACAGTTCAAACCTTCTTAAAGAATGCAAACCAGGGGCTCTCCCAAACATCAGACAGCTAGAACAACAGTGGAAAAAAACAACCAAAACCAAAGAGGAAGCAGTCAAATAGTTGTCCAAACTTGACTAGGAGACATACTTGAATCATTTGGTAAAACCACATAGCCAATGGATGACTCTACGATGCTTAACTAGTTCTGCACAAAAAATGGTGCTGGCTCTCTCAGATGTCATATTCACAGGACAGTTAAAATCTACAATTGGCGATCTTCCCCACGTGAAACAAATGACGGAGATCTGCAATCTCAAGGACCAAGTGGTCGACTAAGACCATTCAATTTGAAAAAGCTTGTCATCAGTTTGTTTTCTATTTTTATTTTTTAACTTGCTTACTTTGAGGAAAGTTGTTTGAAACCTCCTTAGCATTTTTTGTAATAATATATTCTTGAAACATGTATTATAGTATTTAAACCTCTCTCATACATTTAGAGAGGGGTCTAGAATTTTATCAAAAAAATTTTGAAGGAGATTTCACTTCTGTACTTTTGTGAATGTTTTGATGAAATAATTGGAACAAGGTCTATTTTTCTTGAATATTGGAGCACACTCTACTGAAATTTCATTTATGTACTCATAGGGTATATTTGATTGGAAGGAACTGGATCAATATTTCTAATCTCATGAGTAGGACCTTTCATATATAGTACTTCTATCTTATGATTGTGTTTCATTTATGAACTAGAAATACCTTTTCTCATATTGTGTTATGTTGGAAATCTGAGTTATATTTTAAACATCAAAGAACTTTTGTATAAATGTTTCAGCCATAATTTATTATTAAATACATGATCAATTGATATATGCGATATATTTTCCCTAATTATTTAGCATAAATATTTAGTCGAAATAATTATTTTTAAACGATTTCTTATCGTATAGCAATTGAATGATCTTTATTATCTTTTGCTTTAAGACATCTTTGTAGATCGTATAATTTGAATAATTCCCAAGTATATAATAACATAATGTTAGAATAGATAGATGCATGTGTTCGCTACTTAAATAGGTCACTTTTATTTAGATCATTTTTCGTTATATCTTATATCACCCCAACATCATTATCATATTAATTCTTGCTAGGAACTTGGTCCCATTATCCCTATTCAGAGATAGCACACCAAACAGAAAAGGAGTTGTTTTCAAGGTCGGACCGGGTGGTTATCCCCCATGTTGTCGCAGTGAATTTCAAGGCTTCAATAGGGTGTTAGGTATAAATGTGTTAAGACCCTAAAGAAAAAAGAAAAGAAGAGTATTTTCCTAGAATTTGGGGAGATATACTATTAACAAGGTGGAAGATTTATCAGTTTACCAAGGATTAGCTATGTAAATAGAATGAGGTTTAACATAGATAATGATACTCAATTATTTCTTTATCATTATTGTGTTATCATTCCATTAATTGCCTTTCCAAAAACATTGTATGTAATGGTTCACCTATATGATCATTTGTTTCTTTCTTCGCTTTTCCTCTATCAATTGTCTCTACTCTCAATCTTGAATGAACCATATTTGAGGATAAGAGGTGGCATTCCATATAGTGTTCATTTCCTTTCTAAATGTTCTAAGAAATATAGATGATACAAGGATATTGGTGGTAGCGTAGTGATGTATTTGTGTTGATAGTATGGTTATTGCAACAAGAGGGCAGATTCTAAATCCGAGTATGAGGGTGATTTGTGGTTCTATTAATGCTCAAGGTGAACTTGGCACATGTCAAAATATTCTCTAAATAAAATAAATAATTCCAACTATAATTCAATAAAAATGAATATATGTGGTTGGTATGAAGAAAATGTGGTAAAAATATTTCAATCTGACTCTCAACCATAAATAAAATATTTTGATGTCCTTGTCAAGTAACAAAATTGTATATAAACTTTAGAGAGTGTTGTAGCGGCTACAACCACCCTCCAAAATTTTTCCTTGGCTTCATTTTGGATCCTCCCTACCAACCATCCTCAGCATCATATCTTGCATTGTCAAGCACATCAACTTAACTGTTTCATAGAGTCTTCTCAGCCTGTGCATGCAAGTTTGTTCCACCCCTTTCACAGGATACTTTCCGTACTTAGTGTCAGTTTGTGGTTGAGCAGCTCCCTCTGGGAATTGCACAATTCTGGAGGGAAACCGACCTTCCATCCAAAAATTACACAAAACTAGCTGAACACCCAGCTGGGCTCTAGAATTGTGCAATTATTCCTGACATTATTCCTCTCAAAAAATGCTCAATTCATCCCAGGATAGCTGCTCAGCCCAGAAATTACCCAATTCGGTGCAGTAATCACCTACTTCTCCCAAAAATTGTGCAATCCCTCTGGGCCATCCAGCCCAACAGCTAGAAGAAATTGCATAAATCTAGCCAGGCAGCCTGGTGGGCACATAAATTGCACAATAAAGTCAGATAGGCTTCCTTGAGAAAATTGTGAGGTCTCACCCAGGATAGTTGCTTAGCTCAGAAATTGCACAATACAGTCAGGTAGGCTTCCCTAAGAAAATTGCGAGGTCTAACCTAGTACAGATGCTCGACTTAGAAATTGTGCAATATAGTTAGATATGCTTCCTTGAGAAAATTTCCAGGTCTGACCCAGGAAAACTGCTCAGCCCATAAATTGTGCAATCTTGGGAGACAATCACCTGTTCCTCCCATAAATTGTGCAATCCCCTTGGGACAACCATCTCTTCACAGCTCAGAAACTATGCATATTTTCATCCCAGGTTCGTAGACCGATGCATGTACCTTCAAGTTGATGGGTTCCCTCCCAGACCGAGCAAAACTGATTTGCATGCATGGACTGAATTTCCCAAGGCAGCATGCAAAGGCATCCCTTCATTCAGGGATCTATTTTTAGCAGCTGGAGGTTACATGCAAGGATAATTTCAGAGACCTCCTACCAAGTATCACCTTTCCTAGATTTGTGGCATGCGTGTCACAACCTTGATTTTATCAAAACTCATCAACTGAACACTGTAGAGCTCATTCCTCACATCGACCTTGCAGTTATGACATCCCACATTGCATCTAGGAGTTGTTGGCACATTCAACTCAGTCATTTCGGGGTAAGGCCGCTTTTCATGACTTGCACTGTGTTTCTATTGTTTTTTGTATTTCGCTTCATGTGAGTGTTGTCTGCTTGATTTCAATGAGCACTTGCTCCTTTTTTGATGTATTTTATCTTGCAGAAGCATCATTTTGATTTTTATTCACATCTCACTGGTGTCGCATGCATGACATTGTTTTTGCACAAACAATCGTCGTCTCGGTGACTCACTTCACACACATGCATGTTTTCCCATTTTATGAATCTGACACTTGCTATTTGCATGTATGATCATTCACTCTTGTTTGAGCTCATCTCATCATTCATTCAAACTTCTCATGTTTCCAGTCGCCCGTTGGCTGGTCTAGGCTGCCTTGGCCCGGACCATGCCTTGACCGTCTAGCACTACACATTTCTAGAAGTGAAGACTTTACCTTCCCTCTAGAAATTGTGCAATTTTGGCCCAACACTAACCTCAAGGCTTGCATTGCGCAATTCATGGAGGCAATGTCCCGCTGGCCCCAGAAAATGTGCAATGCAGTTTGCTAGTTGCATGTCGCTGCTGACTGAAATTATTCACTGTGTATTTTTAGTCCTTAGCAGGCTAGGATGTACTATGCATTACACAATTCCAGTAGTCAAATAGCCTCCTTATAGCCTAGGTTGTAACTTGCGTATTTTTGGCAGTCAGTCTCCTGACCTCCCGACAGAAATTATGCAACCTTCATGATCAATCACATAGGTATGCTGCAAGTTAGTCCTCAAGTTTGTTTTGGTTTTCAACTGATAGATTACTTTGCATTAGTGTTGCCATGTCTCTAGGCATCTCATGTGTTCATCTGTCTCTCAGAAGCACAAGTACAATGGCCTCCAGGAGATCAGAGTCAAATGACACCGTTGAGAGCAAAAAAGGGGTTCCAACTGAGCAAGTGTTTTTGAGCTTGCCTACCTATGAAGACATCAAGTTGTTCGTAGACAAGGACATCAAGATAATATGGCAACAACATCACAGTGAGCAGCACCATCAGTAGCAGCAGAAGGCAGCACACCCACATGCAGCGAGTGCAAGAGGAAGGTTGTTGACAACATAGAGGCGAAGCAAAGCTGCAAGTTCAAAGTAGATCCACTCATGACGAAAGTAGCTTTGGAGATTGAGGATATGAGGTGATTGCATGACAAGAAAATTGCACGAGGGTAGAGAAAGGAATAGAGAAGGAGTTGCATGTGTTGAAGCAACAACCCAAAGAAGAACATAAGTTTCACAGATGAGAGAATGAGTTGCGGCAGGAACAGGTACAACAAGGGGCGCAACATGCACATATGGATGAAATTGCGGCCATACAAGTTATAGATCCATCCCAAAAGTTGGCATGGAGCAGACAAGGTGAGCAGTGTTGTTGATCGCATGCAATGGAATTCAGCAACATGCATGTCATTGTGCACACATATGTGATCCAACCCATTTGGCACACTCACTGAGGTGAAGACAAGAAGCAAGTCTGATTGGAGCTGAACATGTCTTTTAACAAGTTGATGTGCATGGTCACCAACACACACTTGGAGATCATCGCAGACACTATGCATCAATATGTTTTTGTTCTAGCTGCACTCAAGACAACCATGTGCATCCTATCAGACGAGTTGGATGGAGGAGCCACATCAGTGTACCCAGATGCAATGGAGGCAAGAGTTTGCTCTCAATAGGATATTAGCATTTGAGCGCATGGACACTATCACGGACGATCAATCTTGGCATCAACTCACCACCATCGACCATCACAAGGATGTCAAAGAGTTGGTCTCACGACAATGGTCTGAGTGTTAGTGATGTCTTGCATAGCTTTCTCAAGCCATTTTGTCTCACATGGGTACATGTGCAAATTGTATGTATGTCTTGTCAAGTGGAAGTTCAAGTGTTGATGATTGAATATAACAGTCATAGAGTAGTTGAAGATTCATGAGGGTAGATAAACAGTCACAAAGGGGAATGTCAAGGGTCACCCCACCCTTTGCTATAAATAGACCCTCATAACTCATTGTAGAGGCTTTTGGTCAGCCAAGCTTCCAATAGGAGTATCTTAGATAAATA
The DNA here is from genome assembly GCA_031772625.1 of Pinus tabuliformis. Classification (NCBI taxonomy): domain Eukaryota; kingdom Viridiplantae; phylum Streptophyta; class Pinopsida; order Pinales; family Pinaceae; genus Pinus; species Pinus tabuliformis. The sequence goes on from CM062810.1 coordinate 978,404,738, forward strand.
TTGGGCAGTATTGTAATGATCCTTTGCTTCTTCACTATGTAATGCTAGTATATTTCTTTGGAGGAGCAGGCGGCAGTGATTGTAATGTTCCTCTCTCGGAACTAGTGGTTGGTCATGGATGTATTGTATGATTGGAACTTACACTTGTTAATATAATAGAGCCAACACCTTTCATGCCTATGTCATATTGTATTTCAGCTATCTTGTTTACTCTAAATGATATATGTATATATTTTCTTACGCATGCATGTGTACCTATTTTCTATATATGTATGTATGAATCTTACTGAAAGTTGTTATTGGTTTAACCATCAATTTGGATTACTAGCTTACTTTCCTTCCATGTTGTGATGCATCTTTGCTCGTGTGTTCCCTTCTTAACTCAGTGCTTTCACAAGTTTCCAAGGGGCACACTCACCTCACCCTCCATGTGTTATAACCTCTCATGCACCTTCCTTGACTTACTGCATATGTCACACCCTTTCTACCAACAGGGACATCTTACTTACCTCTATGCAAAACCATCGTTAAGGCGATACCATACGACCCACTGTTGGGTCTCCTACACCAAAGGGTCTAAGGTCTAATTCGAACTTCTTACCAGGGAGATCCCCTGACATGTTGGTGGGTCTAGCATCGTCAATACATTGGTGCTAGAAGGAGGGCCAGATGACAAGCTGAGTCCTCACCTTCTGGTTTGAGTCTTTACACATCTATCATGGCATTTGTTATAGTTCACCCTCTGAAATGTCTATCCAACAGACATATCTTTCACACCGAAAGGGAGTTTAGAGATCACTTGTCACAAATCACATATTATGGTGAAGGCAAAGTGGCCTAGCCTAAGCACTTAGATGACTTCCATGCGCTCATGAAGGGAATGGAAGATTTTAATGAAACATAGGTATGTTCATTTCTCGCACACACACTTCACGACTACTTATTGCAATGGTGTCGCACACTTCATCATAACATCATGCACTCATTCAAGCAATTCAGTGATCTAACCGAATATGTTTTCCATCATTTTGATCCTGAAGAACTTGATAAGAAATTATTAAAACAATGGAAGGCCTCGCACAAATCACCTATGTAGTTTTCAGAGCACTTCCACCTATTCATGCCTAAAGCCCTGAAAAGTCAAATGTAGTTTGAATACCTCATTGAAAGATTAGAATATTGCCTTATGAACTCTATCAATCTGAGGAAGAAGTTCAAGCTCAAACCCCTCTCAGCATACTTCGGTGATGGAGCTGCGCAATCATAGATGGACACAGTCACTGTCACAAGTGACTATCTGTCGTCCCTTCATCAAACGGCTCCACCACCATAGAGTGATATGGGAGAATATGTGCACACATCCGCTCAACCATCACATCCTCTTGACATCGCTCCTTTTCATTTTTTTGCAGGCTTGGTTGTGAATCCATTGGGTTATCACATGTATTGTGTACCTCAACCTCTGTCTTCATACATGGATGATCCTTCGAATGACACTGTCTTGTGTTCTTCCATTCCGAACTCTACACTTCTTTTGAATGAGGATCAAGCCATCGACAGAGTTGGTGTTGCACAACCAACGTGTGTTGTCATTCATGAACAGTACGACTCGGAGCTTGAACATCCACTGGTAGCAGAGGACCATCACCATCTATCCGTACCTCCTCCATTTTTCCTTGACATCCTCGATGATCCTACCATCCCTAATTTTTTATGTGTGTCTCTCTCCATAGATGCACCCATTGTTGATCATTCGCAGGACACACCGTATGTCAGCCCATCATCCAACAATGGAGAGAACCAATCATTCATTGAAAATCCACTTGATTGCTCATTTACTTTTTCTGGAAACGTGGAGAGTGAACATTCTTGCTTCTCATCTACTCCTTTGTGTGATTCATCAAACTATGAGGATGCCAACAAACATCCTAAATTTTCTGATCTTAATTGTCATCATCCCTCTACTTCTTCATCTGATCACGATGTTGATTCACTCGTTGTTAATCTTTCTAAGCCACTAGTCTATGATGACTCGTCTATCAACAAAGTCGAAACTCCCCAAACTATCGATGCACTTCAGCCTGAGTTGATGGTTATTTCAAGCCCTCGTTGTCCTGAGGTTGGTTTCACTTCTGATGACGAAATTGTTCAAACACCCAAGGCTCCTCATCACTCATCTATATGCACTCAAGATCAATCCAACACTCATATTTCACTTCCTCCAATCGAACCATGAACCAATCGCTCATGCATTGGAGGAATCTTACTCAACAAACACACTTGTGGAACGTAAGTGGTCTACCTTCCTCACATGTTCTTGCATGTCATAGTCAAGAGTATTGGTATGCTCAACATCTTTACGTAGTGTCACATAGCATCATGGTATGTCCATGGACTGCATGTCATGTACTTTCACTCATTTTTGTTCTGTGGAATCTTGTAAGCTTGGAGTGTGTATTTCTTCATTGTTGTATCTTTCACATTTGTTGGTTCGCATAGTTGTGTTGTTTGTGAACCATGCCTTCACCAACATGGGTCAACCAATGCGTTGATGGCTAAATTGGAAGTATCACTTCACATAAGATGACCCATGCACTGTTAGCTTAGGAGTATGAGTAGTGTTTTATTTTTGAGTTGTTTTCTTGCTTCTTTGTTTGCTTACTCACTTTTCCTTCACATTTGCTTCTACTTCTTGCTTTGATTTTTGGTTTGTTTGCTTGTTATTGTCTGTAGATTAGTTTCGCATGGGTCGTGTGCAACTCTGGAAATAAGTTCAGTAAAGTACAAGAGGACTTGTACAGCTATCAACGTTTGGTTATCTATTGTCTGCTCTCTTATGTAAGAAATTTTCGTCTTCAGTCTATGATACATCAATGGAAAATACGTATTGTTTGAAGTGAACCTTGGTGAAAAAACAACACTTGCATGCTAACTAGTATCACCTACTCTAGTCAGTTTTTTTTGGGTTAATCCTCATAAGCTCAGTGAAGTAGAGTAAGGTGATGTGGAAGACCTTAACAAGCATGTTAGAGGTATATATAAACCACTTCTCTAAAGGAACAACCTCTTCTGCTCTCAATAAGTTGGGATCCCTATTCTACATCTGAAATGAACAAGTGCTATGAAAAATTATGAAAATGAAAAGTGAAAATGTGAAAAATTTGGAAAAAATGAAAAATGAATAAGGAAAAAGAAGTTAAAGGCTTCCTACACAGAGAGGTGATGCAAGTAACTACACTCGGGTACTGACTAGGATTGTTGGCAGCATAGCGATGGTTGTGTTTCAGCGTTACTCCACAAGGGTATTGTCCAGGCCTGCTGGTAGTGGAGCAACACTAGAGATGAAACTAAAAATCTGATGACTATACTTCTTGTGCACTAATATACCCCTCATCCCCAATCAAAACAACTGTGTTGGCTTGGCTTTGAATGTGTGTTGATTGACCAAGGACTTGGCAGATGCTACATCTTAAAACCAAGCAAGTGTGAAAATCAAGTTGACCAAAGAACTAAACAATACGTTCATAGGTGTTAGACTTGATTTTCACGAACAAGGTCCATTCAGAGAGCTAGAGTTCTACCACTGTATCACCAAGTGTTGTAGTGACTACAACCACCCTCCAAATTTTTTCCTTAGCTTCGTTTTGGAGCCTCCCTACTGACCATCCTTAGCATCATGTCTTTCACTGTCAAGCACATCATCTTCAATTGTTTCATAGAGTCTTGTTAGCGTGTGCATGCAATTTTGTTCCACCCATTTCACAGGCTTCTTTCCAGACTTAGTGTCAGTTGTTGGTTGAGCAACTCCATCAGGGAATTGCACAATTATGGAGGGGAAGATGTCTTCCCTCCAGAAATTGCGCAAACCTAGCTGGACACCCAACTAGGCTCCAGAATTGTGCAATTCTTCCTAATAGTCTTCCTGGTGTAGCGATTATTAAATTAAAAAAATACAAAATTTCATTAACTAGAATCTCACTCCCAAACATATGCACATAAAATATGTGAGAATAATTAATAAACTAATTACAGGAGAACTTCTCATACTTCACACTCACTCACACAATATATCCTACATGCCTCATAGGCTCTCCTCAATTTATACAAATGGATTAGAACCTAAGTAGGTTCTAGATTCCTCAACAAACTCCAACAATATCTCTCTTGATCCCTAAATTCTCTCATCCAAATCCTTATCCCTAGATAAGAGCTAACTAATCCATAATCCTCTCAAACATTCCACAATACTCTCGAATCTTCTCCTATTTGCAAGAATTATCATTCTCTCTTAAAAAGTATAGAAAAATACAATAATTAATTAAATCCCTACATTACAAACTAACTCCTCTAGTAAATGATCAAACCAAGTTAGATTCTCCTACATCAAAATCCCAAGGTAAAATAAAATTATGATCTTCTGACCATTAATCTTCAATATATGATAAAACTCTTCCTGGATCCCAAACCTTAATTTGTAATTGTCCAAATGCTCTGCACCTTTACTGTTGCTGCATGTCTACTATCTTTTGGTTCATTATCCTTTCTTCAATTAGGTTCAAATTTTGATTGATCATCCTTTTTGTTGTTAGTTGTCTCCATTTGGACTGTTTCATCATCAATTTCCATAGTTCTTCAATCACAAAATCAATTTATTCTTTCTTATGTAATCCTTTTGTCTCAGCAACTTGCCTGAGATCCTTTCTTTGCGGTAATTTTGCACATTCATTTCTAATCTGTTGGATGCTCTTTTCAACTTTTTATGCCATCCACACATCCTTAATGCCTTTGAAAACACCTTCCTCTACAATTTCCATTTGTTGCTTATCTTCAAATTTAATTTCAAGAAGTAAATTGTTTGTCATCTTTCTAATTGCATACACATCCACCTCTTGTTCTCTATTAGCCAGTACATCAGAAACTTGGCAACTAACACATATCTCTGTCCTAATCAAAGCTTGAGACACTTCCTCATTCGTGACCGCAATCAGACTCTCATACTCATGTTCTTTTAGCAAATACTCTAGCAACTCAATTTCTCTTTGACACCTCACAAGTACTTCATCATGATGTTGTTTATAGTCTTCAATAGGTTCTTCTTCTTTCTTAACGTCTTTCAGTAGTTGTCCTTCCTCATCTAAGAGGTTTTCTTCATCATATTTTACTTCAAGATCTTCACCTATCCTGAAGACATCTTCAAAAGGTTGCCTATCTTCCGCAATACCTGCAATCATACACAAATTGTTAGTTTTAAAAACATAAGACCTTGCGGTCTCAATTGATGCTTCAGCCACCAAGTCTTCTTGTTGCTCTGAATCCTTCATATGATTCAAAAGATTCTTTGTAGATTTCTCCTTTGTATCTTCATTACTTTCAAAAAGCAATGGGCCATGTTCTGGTTCACATACCAAAACTTCATTTACTCTGAGTAACTCTTCCTTCAGTTGAGCATTCAATTTATGCTCCCACTTCACTTGCAATCTATGCCATTTGACTTTTCTTTTCATAATCCATCTGTGTCTCTGTCTTTGTAATAGCTCTAGCAACATGTCAAGTCGTACCTTTAATTCAACAATCTCTTTCTCGTCATTATTAATGCCAATTGCTATGGCATCATCGTGCCCTTTTCCTGGAATTTGCATCTTTTGTCGTGAACTTCACCTTGTTCACTGTAACCTGCAATTTTACCATGTTAACTCCTATGAAAATGGTCATGATTCCTTTCACTTGAACCTTACTAGTGAGAACACTATGCTCCTCGTTTTGCTACAAACAACAACTGAAGTAACTCTTCAAATTATCCTTACAACACTTTGACGAGACTTTGGGTGTCGGGCTCCGCCGATCATGTACCCATTACATTTAAAGACTCAAACTTTTTGACTTGACTTAGCTTGACTTTTTGACCCTGACTCTTAATTTAACCTTAACTTTTACATCAATTATGCATTAATGGACCTTGGGTGTGGGTACAACCGAAAATGCATCATTTTTTACAATAACTCAAATTTTAATTTGACTGCAACTTCAAAAATATTCTCAAATAAACATTGACTCCTCAATTACAACTCCTCTTCCGTGACCCTATCTTGCTTTCAAATTATTACATTATAGTCTCAATTTTGAAGTAGACCATTGCAATATATTTACAATAATCTTATAAATAAACTAAAGGTGGAATATCTATTATGGACTCATGCCTTGATGATAAAACCCCAAATGTCATAGACAACCCACACCTGAGTTTAAAATCAACAATCTCATTAACCACTCTTTATACAAATCCTTCTTCATTAAATAAAATAATATAATCTCACCACTCACTCTCTCTCATACGAATCTCTTTTATTCCTTTATGACTTAAAATAACTTATGAGACAATCTCTTTTATCCCTTTTATGACTTAAAATAACTTATGAGACAATCTCTTTTATCCCTTTTATGACTTAAAATAACTTATGAGACATGAGGTTTATGGTAATTACGTTGACTTCCATACCATTAATTTTAAATTTCAACGTAACCACAGGGAGCCTTTACACATAATGCCAAGTGAACTCCGTGAAGCTTGGATACGATTTTTATGTATCATGAGCTATCGAATCTTCCTCCAATAATCTTTGTTCTCTCCACGCTACAACCTTCGGTTACCCAGGGTCACAATGCAGTTAATTGTTTCACAACCTCGCTCATTTTTCACACTCCTCGTTCAGCATTGCTTGCTCAATCCAAGAATCTGATTTCTCAAAACAACACTTCGAAACTCCACCCAATTTGGCTTTACTTCAGGCTCATTACTCAGCTCCGCTTTAATGAAGATACGTGGGTAAGGATAGGCTCCACGCTGTCTACAGATCTCACACGCGCTTTCAATCATCGTACACGTTTTTCCAATGTTGCTCTTTGCAAGTCTCCACACACTAATAGCGTCTGTACATCATGCATTTTTATGCACAATTTTATGATCAACTTCACAACATTATGAGGGAGCTCCATTGAATGTCCAGACTATTTTAACGCACCAAATTCTACAATCCAGTACTATGAGATCTACTTTAAATCAAACAGGAATTGACACAGGGGTATAATAACAATCGTATTCACAATTGTTCACAACGCTTACCATTTTTCTGTGCTCTGATATCAAAAATGGTGCAACGATTATTAAATTAACAAAATATAAAATTTCATTAACTAGAATCTCACTCCCAAACATATGCACACAAGAAATATGAGAATAATTAATAAACTAATTACAAGAGAACTTCTCATACTTCACACCCACTCACAAAATCTATCCTACATGCCTCATAGACTCTCAATTTATACAAATGGATTAAAACCCAAGTAGGTTTTAGATCCCTCAACAAACTCCAACAATATCTTCCTTCATCCGTAAAATCTCTCATCCAAATCCTTATCCCTAGATAAGAGCTCACTAATCCATAATCCTCTCAAACCTTCCACAATACTCTCGAATATTCTGCTATTTACAAGAATTATCATTCTCTCTTAAAAACTATAGAAAAATACAATAATTAATCAAATCCCTACTTTACAAACTAACTCCTATAGTAAATGATTAACCCAGGTTAGATGCTTCTGCATCACTTCCTCTAAAAAATGGGATGACAAAAATGGGCAATTCATCTAGGGCAGCTACTCGGCCTAGAAATTGTGCAATTTTAGGCAGCAGTCACTTGCTACTCCCAGAAATTGCACAATCCCTCTGGGACAACCAACCCAGCAGCTAGAAGAAATTGCACAAATCCATCCAAGCAGCCTGTTGGGCACAAAAATTGCACAATACAGTCAAACATGCTTCCTTGAGAAAATTGTGAGGTTTGACATAGGACAATTACTCAGCTCAGAAATTGTGCAATATAGTCAAACAGGCTTCCTTGTTAAAATTGCGAGGTCTAACCCAGGATCCCTGCTCAACTCAGAAATTGCGTAATACAGTGAGATATACTTTCTTGAGAAAATTGTGAGGTCTGACCCAAGACAACTGATCAACCCTGAAATTGCACAATCCTAGAAGACAGTCACCTATTCCTCCCATAAATTGCACAATCCTTCTGGGAAAACCATCTCTACTCAGCCCAGAAATTGCACACATTTTCATCCCAGGCTCATAGACCGATACATGTACCTTTAGGTTGATCGATTCCCTTTGAGACCGAGCAAACATGATTTGGATGCATGGACTAACTTTCCCAAGGCAACATGCAAAGGCATCCCTTGATTCATGGATCGATTTTTAGCAGCTGGTGGTTACATTCAAGAATCATTTCAGAGACCTCATGCCAAGTGTTGTGTTTCCTTGGTTTGTGGCATGCATGTCACAACCTTGATTTTATCAAATCTCATCAACTGGACGCTACAGAGCTAATTCCTCACATCGACCTTGCAGCTCTAACATCCCACATTGCATATAGGAGTCGTCGACAAATTCATCTCAGTCATTTCGAGGTAAGCCCGCTTTTCATTTCTTGTGCTGCATTTCTATCACTTTTTGTGTTTCTCTTTGTGTGAGGGCTATCTTCTTGATTTCAGTGAGCGCTTGTTGTCGTTTTGATGTATGTTATCTTTTAGAAGCATTATTTTTGTTTTCATTCGCATCTCACTATTGTCGCATGCATGACACTATTTTTGCACGGACGGTTGCCGTTGAGGCAACTCACTTCACACACATGCATGATTTCTGATTTTTTGAATCTTGCACTTGTTGTTTTCATGTATGATCATTCACTCTTGGTTTCACTCATCTCATCAAGCATTCAGACTTCTTATGTTTTTAGTTTCCCATCAGCCAGTCTAGGTTGCCTTGACCTGAACCGTGCCTTACCCCGCTAGCACTGCACATTTTTGAAAGTGAAAGCTCTTTCTTCCCTGTAGAAATTGCTCAAGTTTTTCCCAACACTGACCTCCAAGCTTGCATTGTGCAATTCTTGGCAGCAGTGTCCTGCTGGCCCCAAAAACTGTGCAATGCAAATTGCTCGTTGGATGTCACTGCTCACTAAAATTGCACATTGTGCAATTTCTCTCCTCAGCAGGCTGGGCTCGAATTTACATTGTGCAGTTCCAATAGTCAATTAGCCTTCAGACAGCCCGAGCTGTGCCTTGTGCAGTTTTGGCAATTAGCCTCCCAACCTCCCAACAAAAATTGCGCAACATTCACGATCAATCACAAAGGTATGTTGCAAGTCAATCCTCAAGTTTGTTTTGGTTTTCAACTAACAGATAGCTTTCCATTAGTGTTGCTATGTCTCTAGGGATCACAGGTGTTTGTCTTTATCTTAGCAGCTCAAGTACAATGGACTTCAGGAGAGCAGAGTCAAAGGACACCGTTGAAAGCACAACGGGGGTTGGAACCAAGCAAGTGTCTATGAACATGCCTACTTATGAAGACATCAAGTTGTTCATAGACAAAGGCATCAAGATGAGATGGCAGCAGCATCACAACAAGAAGCACCATCAACAGCAGCAGAAGGAAGCACACCCACATGTGGCAAGTGCAAGAGGAAGTTGTTGTCAACAAAGAGGTAAAGCAAAGCTGCAAGTTCAAAGTACATCCACTCGTGACGAAACTAGCTTTAGATATTGAGCCTATGAGGTGATGGCGCAACAAGAGATCGTGCGAGAGTAGATAAAGGAATGGAGAAGGAGTTGCATGTGCTAAAGCAGTAACTTAAGGAATAACAGGAGCTGCACAAATGAGAGAATGAGTTGTAGTAGGAACAGGTACAACAGGGGGCGCAACATGCACAGACGGATAAAACCGCGTCCATACAAGTTATATATCCATCCCAGCAGTAGGCACAGAGTAAACAAGGTGAGTAGTGTTGTTGATCGCATGCAAGGGAATTCAGCAACATATATTTCATTATGCGCATGCATGCGATCTCACCCATTTGGCACACTCACCGAGGCGAAGACAAGAAGTAAGTCCTACTAGAGTTGAACATGTATTTTGACAAGTTGATGCACATGGTCACTAGCAAACACTTGGAGGTCAATACAGACACTATGCATCAGTGTGTTGCTCGTCTAGATGCACTCAAGACAACCATGCGCATGCTATCGGACGAGTTGGATAGAGGAGCCATATCAATGTACCCAGATGAAATGAAGGAAAGAGTTCACTTTCAGTAGGATGTCACCATTGAGAACACGAACACCATCACGGACGACCATTCTTGGCATCAGCTCACCACCATTGACCATCACAAGGATTTCAAAAGAGTTTTTCTCACCACAACGCTCCAAGTGTTAGTGATGTCTTGCATGGCTTGCTCAAGCCATTTTGTCTCGCATGGGTACATGCGCAGATTGTATGTACGTCTTCTCAAGTAGAAATTCAAGTGTCGATAGTTGAATGTAACAGTGATAGAGTAGTTGAAGAGTCATGAGGGTAGATAAACGGTCACAAAGGGTAATGTCAAAGGTCACCCCACCCTTTGGCTATAAATAGCCCCTCATAACTCATTCTAGAGGCTTTTTGTTATGAAACCAGCTCAAGAAAAAGATAGAAAAGATAGATCAACGCCTTAAAATTCAGCCTCTTCAAGGGGGCAATCTCCTTTATATTACATAAATGAACAATTCTTGGATGATTCAAATGAAAAAACCTCCTTTATGTATATAGGAGTCTAAGGAGTCACAATATAACCCAGCCGGCCTAACAATAATAATATAAAGCCACAAAAATAACAATAGAGGGATTTTATGGGGCACAGTAATAACAATATGGGGATAATAGGGGCACAACAATATTAATAAGGGGTACAATTACAATAGTAATGGGGTAATCACTAGTATTATAGGGACCCAACATGCCCCTCTCCTTCAAAAAAGTGTTGTACTCAACGCTTGAGTAGTTCTGGATACTTCGGTATAAAATTCTCATCCTCCCATGTGGAATATTCAACGGATAAGTTCTTCCACTTGATAAGATACTCCGAAATTGATCGATTTCGTAGCTGTCGAGTTCTTGTTTCTGTGACTGCTTCCGATTCCAATATAATTTTTCCTTCCTCGTCAAGTTCTGGCAATATTGTTTGAACTGAGAGCTTGTCGCCTATAACCTTCTTTAAACATGAAACATGGAAAACTGGGTGCAATCGAGAAGCTGCAGGAAGCTCCAATTTGTATGCCATAGTACCAATCTTTTGCAACACCTTATATGGACCATAATACTTTGGTGATAATTTATTATCCTTCTTAGCTTGCTTGAGGGACATTTTCTTATATGGTTGTAGCCGTAGCAATACCCAATCACCTACATCAAAACTTATTTCGCTGCGATGTTGATCTATCTGTTGTTTCATTCTATTCTGTGCCAACATGAGGTTATCCTTTAAGCGTGGGAGGACTTGTTTTTGATGTTCGATGTGATGTTCCACTGCCTAAACCTTAGAATTTTCTCTTAAATATGATGTGATGGATGGTGGCTGATACCCATAAAGTGCCATAAATGGGGTCATTTTTGTTGCTGTATGGAAGGAAGTGTTATACCACCATTCAGCCAAAGGCAACCATTTGACCCATTGTGTCTGTTTATCAGATAAAAAGCAACGAAGATATCCTTCTAAACATTTGTTTACTATCTCAGTTTGCCCATCAGATTGAGGATGATAAGATGAGCTATGAGCTAACTGAGTACCAAGACAAGAAAATAATTCTGTCCAAAAATTTCCAGTGAAAATTGGTTCTCTGTCACTTACAATAATCTTTGGGTTTCCATGTAGCTTTTGAATTGTTTCCATAAATGCAGTAGAAATTGTAATGGCTTTAAATGGATGTGATAATGCACAAAAGTGTGCATACTTGGTAAGTCTGTCAACTACCGCCATGATGACACTCTTTCCCTCAGACTTGGCTAAACCTGTGATAAAATCCATTAAAACCTCCTCCCAACGTTGGCTTGGAATGGATAAAGGTTGTAATAGACCCGGTGTCTTAATTGTTTCAACTTTATTTTGTTGGCAAACCAAACATTCCGCTACAAACTTTTGAATATTTGATTTAAGGCCAACCCAAAAAAATTCCTTCTTAACCCTGTGGTAAGTTTTTTAAAATCCTGAGTGCCCTCCTAAGGGAGAAGTGTGCAATTCCATAAGAATCTTTTGTTTTAGCTGGGAATCCTTACAGAGGTATAAGTGATATTTGTACCCTAACGAATCATTTTGCCAGCTAAATGTATCAGACGTATTGGAATCTTGTTGTAACTTTCGAATAAGTGCCCACACTTCTTCATCATTCTTCCATTCCTCCCTTGCTTCATTTATCCAATCTGGTTGGATAATAGAAATGGCACACAACAATGCTTCCACATCCTCATCCTTTCTTGAGAGTGCATCTGCCACCACATTTTTCTTCCCTTTTTTGTAGATGATTTCAAAGTCATAACCCAACATCTTTGTGAGCCACTTTTGTTGCTCTTCAGAGGATAATATTTGTTCTAAAAAGTATTTAAGGCTATCATGATCCGTTTTTACCTTGAAGTGTCTTCCCATTAGGTAGGGTCGCCATTTCTTAAGTGCATGGAGTATTGCCAACATTTCCTTCTCATAAATAGCTTTGTGTAAAAACTTTCCCTTGATTGGACGACTTTCAAAAGAAATGGGTCTTTCATCTTGCATTAGAACATCACCAATTCAATTTCCTGAAGCATCACATTCCACAATAAAAGTTTTTGTGAAGTCCGGTGTAGCTAAGACCGGTGCTTGACACATTGCCTCTTTAAGATGTTCGAAGGCCTTCGTTGCTTCCAGAGTCCATGAAAATGCATCTTTCTTCAATAATGTTGTTAGAGGTGCTGCTATTCTCCCATAATTCTTAACAAACTTGCAATAATACCCTGTCAACCCAAGAAATCCTCGTAGCTGATTTATGGATGTGGGGATTTTCCATTCCTTAATGGCTTTAATTTTGCTAGGGTTTACCTTAACCCCTTCATGAGATACAATATGACCTAGATATTCCACCTCTTGGACTCCAAAGAAACATTTGGATCTTTTTGCATATAATTGTTTTTCCTCCAATAGTTGCAGCACCCTGTCAACATGTTCAACATGATCCTTCCAAGACTTGTTGTAGATTAGTATATCATCAAAAAATACTAACACAAACTTTCTAAGGAATGGTTTGAAAATTGAATTCATCAAACCTTGAAATGTTGAAGGTGCATTGGTAAGGACAAAAGGCATGACCAAAAATTCATAATGACCCTCATGAGTTCTAAATGTTGTTTTCGGAATGTCTTCAATCTTCATTCTGATTTGATGATATCCTGAATGAAGATCCAACTTGGTGAAGTAAATTGATCCATGCAATTCATCCAGTAATTCATCAATGACAGGAATGGGAAAATTATCTTTAATAGTGAGCTTGTTGAGCTCCCTATAATCCGGACACATGCACCATGATCCATCCTTCTTGTGCACCAATACTACTGGAGCAGAGAAAGAACTTTGACTCGGTTGAATTATACCAACCTCTGGCATTTCTGCAACCATACGTTCAATTTCACTCTTTTGGGCATAGGGATATCTGTATGGCCTGATGTTTGGAGGAACACTTCCTGGAATCAGATGAATAGCATGATCATGATCACGCATAGGTGGGAGACCTTTGGGAGTCTCAAATACCTTGGAATGATTGTCCAGGACTTTTTTGAGATCTGGAGAAATAGATGATTCCAATGTGGAAACATCTAGCGAACATAATTGTGCAATCACACCTCTTTGTTCCTTTTTTAAAAGCTTTGTCATACCATTAGAGCTGATTATCATTCCTGGTTTCCCTGCAATACCCCTTAATTCAACTTTCTTTCCTTACGTAGAAAATTTGATGAAAATTTCTTGAAAATTAAAAGCTATTGTACCCAAGGGTTATAGCCATTGGACTCCTAGTACAACATCAACACCTCCCATTGGAATGGAAAGAATTGGGCTAGTCAATACATATTCTCCCATGGATAGCTTGATATTATGACACTTTCTAGAGCAATTTATTGTTCCTCCATTTGCAACCATCACTTGACACTCCGGTGCTGGATATAAGAAGAAATTCAATTCTTTTGCTACCTTACAATGAATAAAATTATGGGTACTTCCTGAATCAATCAACACTATTACCTTTTTCTTCTTGATTTGTCTTTCTATCTTGATGGTTTGAGGAGTGGTAATTCCCGCCAATGCATTACAAGATATGGTCGGATTCATTTCTTCTTTATCTAGGCTTTGTTCTTGGAGTATATCCTCTTCTTTTGACCCTTCTTTCTCCTTTTCTTCTTCCTCTTCACAATCTATGTAGAATAATTTCTTCTCAGCACACTTATGACCTTTAGTGTATTTGCTATCACAACTATAACAAATCCCTTTTGCTCTTTTTTCTTCTAATTGTTGTGGTGTCAACCTTATAAGTTGTGGAAGACTAGGGGCAACAACACTTCCAACTTTATAGTTGTGAGTGGTATGCTTCCTGGTTGCCATAATTTTTCTTTCCATTTTTCTTGCTAACCTGAATGCCTTCTCTAATGAATCAGGTTCCTAAAGGCGAACATCATGTTGGATATTATCCTTTAAAGACCCTATGAACACATCAATCCTATGCTCCTCTGGAATATTTTTTACCCTTATGTTCAATTTTTGGAACTCCTCAATGTGCTCCATTATTGAACCCTTTTGTTTGAGACTTATCAAATGGCTAAAGAAAGTGTTCTTTTTGTATCCTCATAATGTGCTATCAATTCTTCCGTAAAAATTTCCAAAGTGATAAATTGTTTATGAGAGCAAAACCATTGATACCATATAAACTGATTTGGTTCCAAATATAAAGTTGCAATACGTACCTTTTGTGTGTTTTTCACATTATTGAGATCGAAAAATTGCTCCATCTGTAATATCCATTTTGCGAGATCCTTGCCATCAAAATTCCTCATATTGATTTTTGGAATATGGTGGGTCTTTGATCCAAAATTAGAGTCTATGAAATCATGATTAACATTTCTTTTGTTCTCATCATGAGTTTCCTTTACTACCCTTTCACCATTAGTAAGCATTTCTTGTAGAAACTTTGTTAAATCTGTCTTCAAATCTTCTATGCCTGTCTTCAAATCTTCCATGTTTGTCTTCAAATCTATCTTCAAATCATCCATCTTACCTTCCACGTCAATCATCTTAGCTTCTACGCCTTTCTTTAAACAGTCCATCTTAGCTTCTACACCTTTCTTTAAACCATCCATCTTAGCTTCTACATCTTTCTTTAAACCATCCATCTTAGATTCTGTTCCTTTTTGTGCAAGGGACAGTTGTTTCACTTGGTATTGTAATTTTGATATATCATGTTGCATTTCTTCCTCTTCTTCATGAGTCATGCTAGAGCTTTCAGGTTCCTTACTAGGTGTTTGCATTTTCTTTCCTCGGGGCATCAGTTACCGATAATAATGCTCTACTATGCCCTTTGAATTCCTTCAAAATAAATTTCAAACCAATCTTAAACAAAAATTTAAAAGAATCTAGACACTGTTTTTCACTTTGTAGGAGCTCGATATTGCCTCTGATGTATCTCTGTACATTCAAATCCTCCAGTTCTGAAATTATGACTTGCAGTAACCCTCTTTGTCCTCTTTCCAATGCCACTATTCTGATCCAAATTGGATTCTCCAAGGAAGAGTTATGCGAAATCTCCCACAGTGACCTGATTATAGACTAGTTCAGTAGAGCAAAATTGTACGACGTGCCACGAGTCACTGTTTCGACCATTGGCTCTGCAAAATATATACAAGAAACTACAGTCCGTCCTCTTTCTACGCCTTCTTATGAAATTTCAATCCGATACTCAGAGAGAAAGTTATGACGATTTTCCCCAGGTCATCCGTTTGAAATGTAATTCAGGAGTTTGCAAAAAGACCAACTTCCTCAGATCATATCTCCGCAAATATAGCGCGAAAAGCTCTGAAATTCGGACCTAAGCTTCAGTGCGATGTCTTCTCAAGTGGTTTTTTTTTTATCTTCTGAAACGTCGCAGAAAAAAAGTTATAGCAAAAATTCCACGATGACCTGTTTGGAGCAGCAAAACTTTAGAATCCAAAGCTCTGATACCAAATGTTTTAAAACCAGCTCAGGAAAGAGATAGAAAAGATAGATCAACACCTTAAAATTCAGCCTCTTCGAGGGGAAAACCTCCTTTACATTACATAAATGAACAATTCTTGGATGATTCAAATGACAAAACCTCCTTTCTATATATAGGAGTCTAAGGAGTCACAATATAACCCAGCCGACCTAACAATAATAATATAAAGCCACAAAAATAACAATAGAGGGATTCTATGGGGCACAGTAATAACAATATGGGGATAATAGGGGCACAACAATATTAATAAGGGGTACAATTACAATATTAATGGGGTAATAACTAGTATTATAGCGACCCAACACTTTTGCTCAGCCAAGCTTCCAATAGGAGTATCTTAGAGAAAGCTTGGACAATATTGTAACGAGCCTTAGCTTCTTGACTATGTAGAGTTAGTATATGTCTTTCAAGGAGCAGGTGACAATTATTGTAATGTTCCGCTGTTGGAACTAGTGGTTGGTCATGGATGTATTGTATGAATGAAACTTACACTTCTTAATATAACAAATCCAACACGTTTCATGCTATAACAAATCCAACACGTATGTCGTATTGTATTTCAGCTATATTGTTTACTGTAAATGATATATGTATATGTTTACTTATGATTGCATGTGTACCTATTCTATGTATATGTATGTATGAATCTTACTGAAATGTGTTGTTGGTTTAACCATGACTTTGGATTGCTAGCTTACTTGCCTTCCATGTTGTGATGCATCTTTGCTCATGTGTTCCCTTCTTAACTCAGTGCTTTCACAGGTTTCCAAGGGTCACACTCACCTCACCCTCCATATGTTAGAAGTGCTCATGCACCTTTTTTGACTTACTGCATATGTCACACCCTTGCTATGAACAGGGACATCTTACTTGCCTCTGTGTGAAACCGTGGTCAAGGCGATATAGTAAAACCCACTGCTGGGACTCCTACACCAAATGGTCTGAGGTCTAATTGGGACTCCTTACCGAGGAGATCCCCTGACATGTTGGCGGGTCCAGCACCATCAATAGAGAGATAAAATAACTAAAAGTAAAAAATCTTGTATTTTCACTTTTGAGTGTGAACAAGATGTATATTTATTACACCTTTTTAAAAATATTTTAATACAAAATTTAAATTGACTTTTTTGAATATCTATACTAACTAATTTATTTCAAGATCAATTTCATATATATGTATATAGGAAGAGAAGGTGTGTGTGTTAACCATAATAAAATATTTCACTCTACAAAGAAGAGAAGTAATTGGAGGTAAAAAAGTTCAATTAATTCCTAATTAATATAGTAAGAGTGAGATGTGTAATTCATTTGATTCTTAATATAAAATTAATATGCGAAATTTAAAAAATATAACCAACCAAAAACATATTAGGGAGAAAGGGGGCCCAAATCTCTCCAACTACAAATCTTTTTACAAGTTTTGCACTCTAAAAGAATTTTCACCTCAAAATATTTGATCCCTCTCGACGCTTGCTAGATTTGTGATTAAAATAAAGCTATACTAATTAGTAAGTAAATAAAAACCCAATGTTATCACTAATGATGATATAGGAAGAATAACAATTAAAGGTGATTATGGATTCACTCCTTACTATTGCATGCTCAAATATTCCTTGTCTGCTCATCATTATCATACTATATGCACAATCTACATTTAACATCTCACTAAATTTGAATGATGTGATCGTTCTTGTGAATGATATACTATCCAGTAGAATCACAGGTCCTCCTAATATTGGCTTGGGTCCTCTTTAATACAATGTCACTGTCGAGCAACCCAATCATAGGGTCCACCAAATCGATGACTCATGGGGCCCCGAGGCCTGTTAAGGTTTAACACTAGAGGTGGGGGGTGGACACAATCACACAACTACCCAAGTACATGGACAATGCTAATTTATCATTGGGACCCCTCTTTCTCAATCTCAATTTTATGGTACCCTACCACAAAAACCACTCTAGTTTCTCGAAACCTTATTCCAGTGAAACCTTGTCTCACTCTCATTCATAGTTGAATAAATCCTCTGCCTAGATAACTATTATATGTCCTGATGTGGAACCTAATCTTGATATATTCACTTCTCAAGACATTAATTCAAATGTCTGGGGATCTAGCCTTACTCATTACTTCACTCCTTTTCTTTGAGATTCTTTGCAAGCTACATGCGCTCTCTTCTAGCCAAATGTGGGCCACCCCTCCTTAATAATCACAAAATTCAAAATTCTGAGTTCATCTATTACTTATGGATGCACTTTTCATTTGGCTCAGATACAAAGAGTTTCACCATAATCATTACCTTTGTAATTATTCAACCTTTTAGTGAGTTCCTTACGACACTAGTAACTTATACACAAAGTGGTCAATATAGGGATCTAATCATATCCCATCTTCACATTAACTGGCATGGAGCTAGCCATCATGACTTGACCCAAAACAAGGATTTGTTCGATGAACCATGAAAAAATAAATAATTTTGAGATCACTCTCTCTTTGATATAAATCTCACGTTCACTCAATAATTGTCTCCATAGAATATTCACACAATGTTACAACCGTCAAACACAGTGAAAAAAGAGTAAAACTCCACTTAAATTATATTTCTCAGAACCAAATAAATTACAGAGTGTTTATTGATTCTACTACACAGAGCCAAACAATTTCACCACCCAAAATTATCTCTTCTCTCTCTTATCATCTCTCCCATCTTCCTAGCCTAGAAAAAAAACACTAAGACAGAACAGAGGTTGTAACTAACAACCCTCTGGTATTCCTATAGTTTTCCCTATTTTAGAAGATAAATGGCACTCCATATAATAGAATAATTACATATGTCCCATAAAGACACCTCATTATAACCTACAAACCAACAAAGAATCTCCTAGCTAGATGTCACAATTTAGAGTAATTGAAAAAAGGAAATTGTTCATGTGGGTAAAATAAAATTATTTTCTAGGATGCTCTTGGATTAGACTCCCAAGGTAGAAAATATTCCTTCATTAGGTGTTCAACATAAATTCCAAATTTAGAAATTTGTATTATTTTCATCTAACACACATCTTCTATTAGTTAGTTTTTCCATTTTACCAAGTACTCAATATTATTTTCTTGTGTTCCTCTTGGTCATCATCTTTTCCAGTACTACTTCAATCTCTTTCTGAACTAATATTGGCAATTGGTCCTTCCAAATGTAGGTATAGTATTCATCACTTATAGTTTTACCTACAAATTCCTTAAAGGGATATATATCTCTTGCATTGAGAATTGTTTAAATCCCAATATCTCATGGAAGTTATAGTTCATAAGCATTGGAAGAAAACTTCCTTAGGATTTTACTGTACATTCAACAGCTTATGTGATATCCTAAAACACAAGTCAAGAATCTATTGTACTCTTCAGCGGAATCAAAAATTGATCAATGAAAACAATAAGAAGAAAATAAAGAATATCAATCGCACATAACACAATATTTCTCTAGGGAAAGTAACTACTAAAAACCCCGCCTATCTATGTTGTATTAGCCAGAAGATCTCAGAAGAAAATACATTGCTTTTTCAACTTGAAAAATTCCTGCACAAGTACAATCTCTCTCTGCTTCACAAACTAACTCAAGCCATCACTTAGCCACTTTTGTTGTCTGCCAATCCCCTACTTCCTTGCGCAATTCCTATTATAATTAGCTCCTATTTAATTGGGACTCTTCATAACTGTGCAATCCATCCATATACCTTCTACTGATTGCATGCACCATCTGTACAACTTGGAAATTATACAATTGATAGTACATTATCCCTGAAATCTAATCTTAATTGAGTCTTCCTCTAAACTGACATGCATGAGTTATTTACGAGTGAATATTTAGTTAACTGTATGGCACTAAGGATACACTGGTGCACTTCCCCACTACTAGACACCTACTAGTTCCTCCAGCTGTTTGAACTAGTTTAACCAACTATAATCAGTTAGACCAAGTTAATTAATTACAACTCAATAAAAACTCAACCTGGGCCCCTAATATTTAGGGATCACTCTACATGACTCTAGATAGACTTCCAACTCGAATTTCCTAAGTGAATTAGGTCAATTTAACTTACTTAACTATTACAAGCTACTATGAGAATAAAAATTCGATTTAATTCCCAATTTAATTCAATGAAAAATTAAATTAGAATTTCTAGATGTTATTTTTAACATTTCTTGTTGCTATTTTCAACACTCCCTCTAAACAAAAACTGAATTCAACTCTATCCCAATCTGGTACCTTTGGAATGTTTTGCATGAAACACTTCTCTCTAGTTTTGTTGCTACTACAAATTATGAAACTGAAGAAAAAAAAATCCAACCTGAATCAGTATGATGCATTTGTCACCAGTGTCTCTGACTACTACTAGCGCCTGCACTATCTACTGAAAATTTTGCACTTTCGTTGGCTCTGTAGTATGCCATCTGCATTACTGCCAACTCTACTCTGGGTTCCCCATGATCTGCCTGTTGTTAATATCTACCTCTCTCACTCTAACATTTGACTACATCAAATTCCAATAATCCATCCTGATATTATGTACAGTGGTCTCCCGTAGCAAGGTAATGATCCATGAGACAAAAAAACTAAATGGACCATACCCAAATTTTTGCACTCTTGCGACTATTACTTCACATCACCCCACCTCTCACCTCGAGGTATGGATTCGTGTTCTCCCTCTTCCCACCTAGCTTGAAATTCCCCCCTACTGGAGGTTTTTGCTTGAGTGAATGCCTCCACATGGTCTCCTCTCCGCTTCTCCAATTGTGGCTGCTACACAACTTTCTGAGGCTTCTTTTGGGGCTGTATGTTGAGATTTAATTTGCTCTCCCTCTCAACCACCAAGCCTTTGACCTTTTTCTTGCTCGTAAAGGCTTTGCACGCATCTTGTACCTCAAGTGCCAATGTGTTCTTGACTCGCACACTGATCTGTTTCACCTGTCACGTGGCGATGTGTCTAAGGAAAACATTTCCCTTACTAAAAATCACATCATAGCCATGGTCTTCCAATACCGCGATGGAAACAATATTCTTCTTTATTTCTGTAACATATATCACATCTATGATTTTGAGAGAGGAGACAAACTCCCTCTAAAACGTAATCATACCAATTTCGATCACGATATACCTCCCATCATCTCCAAACTCTATGTTCTGCTTGAGGTCTTTCTCCTTAAAGTCACTGAACAGAACTCTATTCCCCATCATATGGAACGAGGCATCATTGTCGAGATACTACATACTTCACATTACAGTGTTGGTCATGCATGCAATGAGAGTGAAATTAAGTTTGAATTGTGAAGCTAAGGCTTCACCTACTCCTGCAACTGCGGGATTCTTCTTGCTTTCTTTCTTCTATGGGAAATTCATGGAAAAGTTCCCTTACTCATGACAGTGAAAACACTTAAATTTCAACAAGTCCTTCTTCTTCCCGCCCTCCTCGCCTTGGGACTTCTTCCCCTTGGCTTTATTTTCTTTAATGACTAATGCAATGTCCTCTTCCAATTCTTTAGAAGAGGTCCCATCTATGGCGTTCCCCTGAATCTCGTTCCGTACTAAATCCAACCATAGCCTCTCCCAATCTAGTAGCTTCTCCCTCTCATTAACAGAGTCTTGGTAACTATGTCAGCTCTTGGGAATTCCTAGAAGAGCTAGGTTGATCATATCGTCTTTGACAATAGTAATCCTGACACATCCAAGCTCATCCTGGTAATGGGTGAACTTGGTAAAGTACTTCATAATTGAGTTTTCCTTCTCCATCTTGACCTTTATGAGTTTGACCTTCAGTGCCAACTTCCTATGGTCATTGTTATTTTGAAATAGGTTTTTCAATCCCTTTCACATTGCGTATGGCATTTCCTTACTATGGATACTCGAGACAATGTCGTCTCGAAATCCTTCCAAGATAGTCCTTCTCACTTTTTCCACACACTTTCTCCATTCAACCATATATTTAGCATGGCGTGCTAGAGGCTTAGGAACGCCATGATCTATGAAATCCTTGAGGACATTACATTCCATTACTTCCTCCATCATATCCTTCCATGCTATATAATTTGAGTTTCCCTCCAAGTCATTCTCAAGTCTCAGGCCATAGAATCACATATTGGTGACTCTGAAGCATGAACTTGAAAATTCAATTTCACCTGCACAAAAAACTCGAATTCTGCTCTTCTATATTTTCTTCAGCTCTGATACCATGTAGATTTTTATTGTATATTCAGCAGCCTATGTGATATGATAGAGTTGGTCTCGTCAGTCCTCCATCAGAGATCAAAACTCTTTATGCATTTCATTTTTAGGTGTCTCGATCCATTCATTCAGCTACATTCCGCTAGGGGCATGCCATGATCTGACGGAGAAAGTCATGCTAGTCATCTCCCCTCATGTCTGGCTCCTGTTGGCTTATGTCTTTGTGTCAAATAATCAAAAAAGTCCATAACAGTCAAGGTCTGGTCCTTTAACAGACAAAAGTCATTTTTGGTCATTAGGTCTAGGGATTGATCAATTTGGTCTTTAATATGTCCAGTAAAGCCATGCAGGCCAGAGTGATGCTCTTGCAAAGTAATGATCCGCAGAGTTTCATCATCATATTGATAGACTTCGACTGTTCTTCAAAACTCTATTTTGAAGAAAAGTCAAACAATGTCATTTGTGACAAAATTTTCAAAAAGGGTCGACAGTTGATTTCTTTAGGTGCAATCATGGTTTTTGTGACCAGATGCTCTGTCATGCAATCCCTGCAAAAAGTGTCGAAAATTTTATTGTTTGAGCCAAAATTTCAAAGGAAAAGTGAAAATCAGGGTTGTTTTAAAGTCAGTGAAAAAAGTGCCAAACATGACATTAGAAAGGTGGATTTTTTTGAAAAAGTAAATTTAATCATGACCTCCAAGTCTTATACACAAGCTTCCATCACAAATCAAACTCATTGTGCGATCAAGGCATACGAAAAACGTTGCAAGGTCGAGGAGTGAGCAATTGCGTGGTTTGGAGCAGTTTGGAGGTGATTACAGGGGCGCGACGCACACAGGCAGGGGCGCAGCGCGCAAACAGGGCGCGGCACACACAGAACCCACCCACAGTTCAAATTTATAACCAGCGCGGTGCACACCCAGAGCGCGGCACACACAGAACCCACCCACAGTTCAAACTTATAACCAACGCGGTGCACACCCAGAGCGCGGCGCACACCCAGAACGTGCCAAAACTCCCTCAAATCTTTGGTGAAGCCCCTCTAATTGCAAGGTAGGCTCTCAAACTCACTTGTTCATCAAATTGGATAAAGATATGGTGGTTTTTATGCCCATGGTTGAAATGAAACAAAACTCTTAAAGCAACCATAAAAAGACACCAAGAAACCATCTTGCTAGGGTTTTGTAACAGTGTTACTGCTGCCAAGGCTTATTTTTCCTACCCTACCCCTGTTCCTTATTCCCCTATGCCATTTTTCCTTCTATCACTACCCTAACACTACCAAACTCATATTCCCTTACCCCTCCTCCTACTACTCAATACAAACCCTAAGACCCTACCTTACCAAAAAACCCAAACCCTACCCTATCAAAATGCCCAAAAACCCCTACATATCCCAAAACAAAATTCTCCTATAACCCCTATTCCCATTTCATTACTCCCCTCCTAATACTCCCTTGTTTCATTGTCCCCCTTGGTGGAAGATTATCAAAACAACACCCAGCTTCACCATCATCAAAGGGGCAACCTAAATACAGTTTATAAACAACAGTCATGGCATCCAAGGTTTCATCAGAGTATGAGGTGGAGACCCACAGTGATACAGCTTCAGGAGAACAGGCCCCTAGGAGACATCACCGGAGTGGCAAACATGTTAGAGATGAGCCAAACACCCTCACTGAGTTGCAGGCATGCCCTCTTGCTATGTCATGTTTCCAGCACCTAGCATGTTTTGAATTTTGTCAAAGGGTGGCAAATGTCAGAGTTCATCATGAGTTGGCCCGTCTTTTTGCGCTTCACCTACATGGAGGTCAGTCTATCTTGGCGGGGGTCATTTCACATTGACACCTGAAGCCATATCAGTGGCAACATGCATACCAAATGTTGGAGAACAGTGGCATGAGAAGAATAAGGTGGAGAGGCATCATTATGAGCCTTACATTAAGGCCAGTTGTTTGAGGCAGCTCACGAGAGTTTTCCCATTCAGATTTTTGAGAGATGAGTATGCTCCGCTCATGAAATTGATCATGAAGTACTTCAGTTGTGAGGGGAGGTTTTCTCTCCTTTATGCCTATCACATTAGGTTGCTCATGCACTTTACCAGGGTGCGGATGATGAACCTCCCATTTTTCATTTGCGGGAACATAGAGAGGATGAAAACTTTCATGCAGAATAAGACCCCTCGGCAGCAGCTCAACAGTGTTTATCACTTTGCTCTTATCCGGATTTTGGTGGATCATCAGTTGGGATTGCAGGGCATTACTTGGGAGGACTTCATCTCCCATGACTTCTTCAGCACTCCACAGGTAGTATCAGAGGCAGAGCATGAGATAGGTGGTCCTTCACATCAGTACGAACGCCACGAGATCGCTATTATGCCAGTATTCATCACCTATCAGAGACGCAGTAGACATTTGTTTGCAGCGGCAAAGCGAGTGTTATCTGCACCCGGGGTGGAAGGGGTCTTACTTCCGATATCAGCATCACAGGAGCAGGGCAAGGGTAAGGAGCCAGTGCAGGAGGAAGGGCCATCAGGTGAACGAGAGACCGAATTCGTTCTCCTTCATGATGATGAGACAGATACAGAGCCAACAAATGCAGAGCTCAAAGAGATCATCTAGGAGCAACAATCAGAGATTGAGTCCTTATCCCTTGACTTGGAGAGGGCCAAGTGGAACATGAAGTACCTGGAGCAGAGAGGCAAACAGCTAGAGGACCAGCAGGTGATTATGGAGTTGCATAACATTCGTGAGCATCGCCAAGTTGCTCAAAGGAGAAGAGTTGAGCTCACATCATTGGAGCAAGAGATCAATGAGGATCGGGAGGCCCATCTCGAGAGCGTGAACATTCACTTGGAGAGGCTGTTGGACAAGGCCAATCAGGACCTTGCCTTGCTGATACACATGGCTTATCATTACAAGACACGAAATATGAGTGCAAGGGCCCGAATAAGGAGCTTGAAGGTGAAATTGAGGAAAGCAACAAGAAAGGCGAAAGAGGAAAAAGAGCAAGATCGGCTTCGAATCTTGGCTGAGGCTTCCTTGGCCCATCATAACACCCCATAGAGAACCTCCAGCCCAAATTTCAAGAAATTTGGGGAATTTTTGGTCACATGACAAATCTTTGGGCAAAACAAAGGGTTTTCCTCCCTGTGGTGCGGTGCTAAAAATCGGGAGCTCCAAATGAGGAATGGTTTGCATTTTTGGATTCATCATGGAAAATCATGACTATTGGTTCTCGGACAAGAAATTTGGGCAAGATATGAGTCTCCAAAAGGTCAAAAACACCCAACAAAATGGCCTTTTTGCCCCTTTTTTGACATACAGGAAGCAGTCTTGGGAGAATGGAGATTTGGAGGGGTAAATGAGCACCAAATTAAAACATTCTAGTGGGGTTAGAAAGTAGACAGGACAGGATTTCCAACAAGCCCACTTGAGAACATTTTGGACACCTGCAAGTGCCCCAAAATATGCCCCAAAGCAGCGCGGTGCACAGAGGAAAAATTACCAAATTTGCTTCCGTTTCGTGAATTTTCGATTCGCGACTTCTCCAAGTGGGCCTGCTCATCTACACTTTGGTTTTTTGGCACCAAAGGTGGCATTTAAAGCATTTTGTTTCCAGATGGACTTCTATCCAAGTGGCGAAGGAAGACAAATGATCACCCAAGCCAAATGTCGTGTTTGTAGCACTGCACCTGTCGCTGATGGTTGGCTCTTCATCTCCATTTTGTAATGATTCGAGTAACTCCCCAACCCTTGGGCGTTCTATCTCTTCATGGCACATTCTATATATTGTATGTAAGCTATTTGCAAAGGGTTGGTTAGTTTGTAACTTCTGGGAGACTGTGGGAAAGAAACTTTGTTTCTTCACTGTGTATTTTTGACAGAGAATTAATGAAAGGCAGTGGCTCTGTTTCATGAGATTCTTGTGGTTGTGAGTGTAGCAAATGTGTCTCTTATGTTTTCATATGTATTTCGTTATGTTTCATAATTCAATTCATGTTCATTTCCAGTGAAATTTTCTGAGTGAGATTAGGTAGAATTCAATTTTATTGCTCTGCCTGTGGGAAAATTTCATGTTCAGTGTTCTTCTTCTGTTGAAAAGGATTCATGTTCCTATGCCCTTTTCACACTCCTCAGCAATCTCTCCATTCTGTGTTATTCCGAACTAAATTGCTACACTTTCCGCTTGCCTTGCCTCATGAAGTAATCTGTGCCTTTGTATTAAATTCTCTGTTCTTTGCTGATCGTTGGTCCCATACCATCCCAGAAGCTCGGTCATTCATAACAATTATTTCTCATATCCATATTCACTTACTAGCCTAAGATCAATATTTCATTGTAAGTCATCTCAGACCGTTTTTGCTTATCTATTCACTGAGCGTGACTCAGAGAGAGCCCTCTCCTGTTCTGGTAGGGCTAACTACCAGACTGACCGTGGTTTGTGGTTACCCTGAATTTTGCCTTCCTTCAGCCTAGGGCAGATTTAGGTGCTAACATAGTGGCGACCATACTGGGGACAAAACTGAAATCAAATCCCCTTGTTTCATAATAATTCTAAGCTTCTAGATGATGAGCTTAGGATTGGATAGGCTGAGTAAGTTGGTTGTGTCCTGTGATTTTCCTCAATAGCACGCTGGCTTCGAGACGATATACCAGAGCCAATCCAGACCTGGATCCTCCTCATATCTATGAAAATCCCAATTTGATTCCTAGACTCCTTCGTCAAGAAAGCACCATAACTCCCATGTTCAAGTCTCATTCATGTCCTGATATTTTTGAGTATCTTGAAGAGCTTGAGTTTGACGAACGGTTTGAAATATCATTGTTTGAGTCTAAGTCCAAAAGGGTTGTTGATTATACTGTCCCCAATCCTCAATTTCTTGTAGATCTAGAAACAGAAAGACCTAACCATTTAATTGATAATTATATTGCGGCATAGCCTCAAACTCCAATTGCTAGTCCCTTACAAAAGGTGCAAACTCCTCCAACACCTCCAAGGCCAAATCCACCGAGAGTGATGGATGCCCATTTCGCACCCCTTGTTCTGCCCCAAGTTCTAGATGATATGCCCACGGATTATCAAAGTAAAATCTCATTTTTTGATGGCACTCCTAACAGCATTACTGCTCAGCAACATGTGGACAAAATGGTAGACTTCTATGAACTCCATGAGATCGATGCGGAGAATGTGGCAATGAGACTCTTTGTACAGACATTTGTAGGTGAAGTGAGGAAGTGGTTCAAAGGTTTGCCGACAGCAAGTATCACTACCTTGGTTGAACTACAAAGACAATTTTTAAATCGATGGGAAGTGAAAAGAATCCCCTTCAAATTCTGGCTGAATATGAACAAATCAAACGAAACACTGGTGAGTCAGTCCAAGATTATTGTATTAGATTCAATACAGTTTATAATGAGATTCCAGATCATCTAAAGCCACCTGTGGGACTGGCTATGATGAAATTTCCGGATGGTTTTGACGCTGATATGGCCTACCAATTAAGAGAGAGAGAACTGGCCACAATGGAAGACATGCAGAAAATTGCGGTCAGCGTTGAAGCAAATCTGCTGTCCAAGAGAGCTAGAGCGAAAGCAGAAAAGAAAGTCACGGTTAAGGAAGATTCTTCTTCAATGGATCAATTACTCAAAAAGGTAGAGCAGATGCTTGAAAGGGTGAAGCTCGAAAAGCCTGAGCCACAAGTTAGGAATCCTAACTTCCGTGGCCAGCAGCAGCCATAATATAGAATAAGACAGAGAGATCAATGAACCCAAGAGCAGGCAGCAAAACATCCAGTACAGACACCTTTGCAGCAGAATTTTGTGCATGGACCGAAGTCAGATGAGGACGGGAATGTAATAGATGAAGAAAACCACCTCTTTACTCCAGATGAGCTGCCTACTTACATTACTAAAGAAGAAGAGTGTGTGGTGAGTTCAGCTGCACACAAAGATGCAGATTTCATTCTAGCAAGTGACGCTGTTTTACAAGAAGAATCAGAGGAGTATCAAAGAGGGTATATGAATGCTCTGTCTGCATAGCAGCAGCGATATTCGCTTAGAAACAGAGATGTGTCGGCCAAACCAATTCAAAAAAAGAAGGATGTTGAAGCATCAAAGAATGATTCATCAGTTTCACAAAGGAAAGGAAAGGAGGCGGTTGGTCCGGAGAGCAGCAAATCAACATCAGCAAAATAATCACATCAGCAAGCTGCATCAAAGGAAAGGAAAAGAAAGAAATCCCAGTCAAAGAGGTAGAAATGATTCTCGCTTTTAATTTAGACAATGAGATTTCCAAATTAAAAGTATCCATCCCCTTGATTGAAATAATGAAGAACAGTAGTTATAGAGGACAAATATCTAAGATGTTGAATTTGGACCCAATGTCCGACATGGTGAATGTTGAAGACGATCAACCTGAAATGATTTTTGGATCAGCATCGAATGGTGAGTCTCCTGATAGTGATGTGCCACCCTTTTACATCAGTTTAAGATTGCATGATTTTGTGTTACATAATTCCATGTTCGATTTCGGAGCCTCTCATAATCTCATGCCCAAGGCTATCATGGATAATCTTGGTCTGGACATCACCCGGCAATACCATGATCTCTATTCATTTGATTCCAGCAGAGTGAGATGTATAGGACTCATCAAAGACTTGGTTGTGAGTCTGGATCAACTTCCAATGAAAAAATTTTGATGGATGTGGTGGTAGCAGATATTCCTCCAAGGTTTGGGATGCTTCTTTCCAAGTCTTGGGTAGTAAAATTGAAATGGACACTACAGCTAGATTTCTCCTATGCAACGATTCTGGTGTTTGGACAAATGAGGAAATTGTATCAGGAACAAAAAATGAAATATATGATCACAAGAAAGGAGAAACCAATAAATCATCCAATTAACTATGTACATACAGATTTAGAGTCTTTTGTTTTGTATTTAGATAGTTTAAATGATATATATAGTCAGGTAGTAGAAGCAGATGATATTCCGGAAATAACAGAAAATTTCAGAGAAATTTTAAAGAAAGAAGGACAAGAAAAGCAAAACAATGTTGGGCAATCAGTTGAAAGTAATGGACAGCAAGCAGACAAGGCACAACAAATAGATTCCCAACACTTAGAAGAGGAGGAAGAAGGTTTGTGGACCATGGATTTTGATGGAGCAGTGGGAAATGATGGCACTAGAATTGGAATTTGGGTACACAGTCCTTTCTTCGCCCCAAACAAAGTGCCTAGTAGCGTGAGGGTTTGCTCTTACAAGTTGGCTTTTGAGTGTTCAAAAATGAAGCTGAATATGAAGCTCTGATTGCTGGCATGAAGATTTTAAGAAAGCTGAATGCTAAGAGGATTTCGGTATATGGCAACTCTGAATTGGTAATAAAGCAAGTCAGAGGTGAGTATCAAGCAAAGCATCCTAGGATGTGTGCCTAACATCATGCAGTTCTAGACATTCTAAAATTATTTTCAGAATATACCTTGACATGTGTGCCTCGTATACAAAATAGTATTGCTGACGCTCTTGCCAAGGTAGCAAGTAGTTTGAAAATCCCAATGAATTCTAGCAATAAATTTGAAATCCATGTCAAGCATCATCCAACCATTCCAGACAATCAAAGATATTGGCAAGTGTTTCAAGATGATGAGGAGATTAATGATTTTCTGCAAAACAAAGGCAAGTTCAAAGAAACCTCAATTGATGTAGAAAACGACGATGGTAAAGGGAATGGTACAGATGAAGCGCAGATCAATGAAATGGATGTGTTACAGCTGAAGAATAACATTATTCCTAAAGGCCTGATACCTCTAGAAGAACTTTTTGATCAAGATGATGTAGCCCGCAAGCCAACATTGCAGCCAACAGAGAAGGGTGTAGAAGAGGTCAACATAGGAACAGCTGCCAATCCTAAGTTGGTAAAATTGTCCAAAGCATTGCCACCAAAGATCATGGACAAATATATCAGTTTGATGGCTTCATTTGCAGATGTGTTTGCTTGGGACTATTCTGACTTAAAGACCTATGATACCAATATAATTCAGCACACGATACCCATCAAGCCCAATCAAAAACCATTCAGACAAAAGTTGAGAAGGATAAATCCAAAGTTGCTACCATCTATTGAAAAGGAGGTAAACAAGCTGTACAAGTCAGGTATCATTGTGCCCATCAGATTTTCAGATTGGATCCCTAACTTAGTGCCCGTACGAAAGAAGACAAGTGAGATCCGCTTGTGCATTGATTTCAGAAATCTCAATAAAGTTTCATTGAAGTACAACTATCCACTGCCCAAAATGGACCATATACTTCAGCGAGTAATGGGGGCATGTCATATGTCACTACTTGACGGTTATTCTGGATATAACCAAATTTGTGTCCATGAGGATGACCGAGACAAGACAGCATTCACCACTCCGTGGGGAAAATTTCATTATGCCAAAATGCCTTTTGGTTTAAAAAATGCAAGTGCCACATTTCAGTGTGCAATGGACTTGGCTTTTGTGAATGAGAAGGATGTTTTTTTTTGGTGGTGTACCTAGATGATTTAACAATGTTTTCCAGATCTAATGAAGAACACATGCACCATCTAAAAATTGTCTTTCAAAAGTGCAGAAAATATGGTTTATCGCTGAATCCTAAGAAGAGCTTGTTCGCCATGGAGGAAGGAAAATTACTCAGGCACATTATTTAAAAGGATGGAATTCGTATTGACCCAGCACGTGTGCAAGCAATTCAGAAAATCGATCTGCCCCGGAATAAAAAAGAGATACAATCGTTCAATGGTAAGATGAATTTTCTGCGTCGCTTTGTGCCTAATCTTGCTGAACACTTAAGAGAGATGACCAACATGCTCAAGAAGGACAGCCAAGTGAAATGGATAGAGGAGGCTATAAAATCTTTCAATTTGGTCAAATTGGCCCTTTCTTCAGCTCCAGTTCTAGTTAGCCTGGACTACACTCAGGATTTCATATTGTTTTCATTTGCTTCGGAGCACACCGTGGTAGCAGTATTATTGCAGAAAAGAGATGATCATGAAAGACCCATTGCATTCTTCAGCAGAGCCATAAGAGATGTAGCTTTAAAGTATAACATCATTGAGAAGCAAGCCCTGGAACTGGTGAAGGCATTGAAGGATTTCCAGGTATATATTCTACATTCGCGTATTTTGGCCTATGTTCCTAATGCTGCTGTAGAAGATGTTTTAGTGCAGACCGATCCAGAAGGAAGAAGAGGAAAATGGATTGCAGCCTTGCTGGAATATTTTGTGGAAATAAAGCCCACAAAGCTGGTCAAAGGACAGGGGTTGGCAAAGTTAATGGCCGAATCAAACTTGCATGCCTTGGACATAAATCTGATCGCTGCTATGTCCAATGAGAATGAGGAAATATCATCCATTCAAGTATCTGAAATGTTTGCTCTGTCCCCATGGTATTCAGATATAATATATGTGCTAAAAAATCTATCACCACCACCCAGCATGCTAGAAATAAAGTGAGAACACTCAAGTTTAAGGCTACCAAGTTTTGCATTCTAAATTCTGCACTGTATTGGAAAGATCCCGGTGGCGTTTTGTTGAATTGTTTGGTGGAAGAGGAGGCAAAGAAAGTCATGGAGGATTTCCACAGAGGAGAGTGTGGTGGTCACCTTTTTTGGAAGTCAACAACAAATAAAATTGTGAGAGCAGGGTACTATTGGCCCACATTGTTTGTTGATGTGTAGAAGATGGTCAAGCAATGTCATAAATGTCAGATTTTTGAAGGAAAACAGAAATTACAGCCTTTACCACTTAAGCCTATTGAGGTGAGCGCTCGTTTCCAGCAGTGGGGGTTGGATTTCATTGGTGAAATTCATCCCGCTTCTTCTGGTCAGCATAGATGGATCCTCATAGCGACAAACTATTTCACAAAATGGATTGAGGCAACTCCCACCAGACAAGCTACAGATACGGTAATCATTTCATTTCTTGAAAATAACATCTTGTCTCACTTTGGTTGTCCGAATAAGTTAATCACCGATGATGCAGCAGCTTTCAAATCAAAGAGGATGGTAGAATTTTGTCATAAATATCACATCATTTTGGGTCACTCAACTGCCTATCATCTGCAAGGAAATCGATTGGCAGAATATTTGAATAAATCATTGGTCAACATCATCAAGAAGCTGTTGGAAATAAATAAAAGGAGCTGGAATAAGAGGTTGGTCCATGCGCTTTGGGTAGATCGGATCAGTCAGAAAAAATCCATTGGTATGTCACATTTTGAGCTTGTTTATGGAGTTGACACAGTATTTCCCACCTCTCTCGCTACCCTGGTAGTCATACTTCTTCAGGAGGCCGGCAGTGAAGAATATCTCATGCAGAGAAGGTTAAATCAAATGGTCCACTTGCAGCAAACAAGAGAAGAAGTTTTCAAGAACACATCCAAATTGCAGGAGAAAATAAAGAAAATTTATGACAGAAAAGCAAAGGCAGATAAATTTCAATTGGATGATGTGGTGCTGAAGTGGGATGCAAGGAATGAAGAGAAAGGTAAGCACGGAAAGTTCGAGAATCTTTGGAAAGGCCCTTTCAAGATTGCAGCATGTAGGGGTCAGAATGCCTTTCTTCTGAAGGAAATGAACGGGGAAGATTGTCCAGGAGGGTTGATCAATGGTCGGCTGCTCAAGCAGTACCACTACTGAGTTATTAACGCTACTTCCACTATCATTGTAAATACCATTTTTATTTCGGCTTGGTTTCAGTCTGTCAAGTTTGAGTCAATTTCTTGGTCATTTCAGTTTCATAAATAAGTCAAAGTCCTATGTTGTAGTCAAACTGATGACTCCATAGCCCAATGGACAAAAGGCACTGTCTAGCTCCTCTAGAGATCTGTTGTTCTTGGCACCTCCAAGGAGCTACCATCCCCCATTGGAGCCAATGTTAGAGTCGGTCTGGTCAGTCCTCCGTCAAAGATCAAAACTCTTTATTCATTTCATTTTTAGGTGTCTTGCTCCATTCATTCAGCTGCATTCCGCTATGGGCATGCCATGATCTGACGGAGAAAGTCATGTTAGTCATCTTCCCTCATGTCTGGCTCCTGTTGGCTTATGTCTTTGTGTCAAATAATCAAAAAAGTCCATAACAGTCAAGGTCTGGTCCTTTAACAGACAAAAGTCATTTTTGGTCATTAGGTCTAGGGATTGATCAATTTGGTTTTTAATATGTCCAGAAAAGCCATGCAGGCCAGAGTGATGCTCTTGCAAATTAATGATCCGTAGAGTTTCATCATCATATTGATAGACTTCGACTGTTCTTCAAAACTCTATTTTGAAGAAAAGTCAAACAGTGTCATTTGTGACAAAATTTTTAAAAAAGGGTCAACATTTGATTTCTTCAGGTGCAATCATGGTTTTCGTGACCAGATGCTCTATCATGCAATGCCTACAAAAAGTGTCGAAAATTTCATTGTTTGAGCCAAAATTTCAGAGGAAAAGTGAAAATCAGGGTTGTTTTAAAGTCAGTGAAAAAAGTGCCAAACATGACATTAGAAATGTGGGTTTTTTTGAAAAAGTAAATTTAATCATGACCTCTAAGTCTTATACACAATTTTCCATCACAAATCAAACTCATTGTGCGATCAAGGCATAGGAAAAACGTTGCAAGGTCGAGGAGTGAGCAATTGTGTGGTTTGGAGCAGTTTGGAGGTGATTAAAGGGGCACGACGCACACAGGCAAGGGCGCGGCGCACACAGAACCCACCCACAGTTCAAACTTATAACCAGCGTGGTGCACACCCAGAGCGCGACGCACTGGGCTTTGTGCGCGGCGCACGGAGACAAAGCACCCAGAACATGCCAAAACTCCCTCAAATCTTTGGTGAAGCCCCTCTAATTTCAAGGTAGGCTCTCAAACTCACTTGTTCATCAAATTGGATAAAAATATGGTGGTTTTTATGCCCATGGTTGAAATGAAACAAAACTCTTAAAGCAACCATAAAAAGACACCAAGAAACCATCTTGTTAGGGTTGTGTAATAGTGTTATTGTTGCCAAGGCTTATTTTTCCTACCCTACCCCTGTTCCTTATTCCCCTATGCCATTTTTCCTACTATCACTACCCTAAAACTACCAAACTCATATTTCCTTACCCCTCCTCCTATTACTCAATACAAACCCTAAAACCATACCTTACCAAAAAACCCAAACCCTACCCTATCAAAATACCCAAAACACCCTACATATCCCAAAACAAAATTCTCCTATAACCCCTATTCCAATTTCATTACTCCCCTCCTAATACTCCCTTGTTTCATTGTCCCCCTTGGTGGCAGATTATCAAAACAACACCCAGCTTCACCATCATCAAAGGGGCAGCCTAAATACAGTTTATAAACAGCAGTCATGGCATCCGAGGTTTCATCAGAGTATGAGGTGGAGACCCACAATGATACAGCTTCAGGAGAACAGGCCCCCAGGAGACATCACCGGAGTGGCAAACATGTTAGAGATGAGCCAAACACCCTCACTGAGTTGCAGGCATGCCCTCTTGCTATGTCAGGTTTACAGCACCTAGCATGTTTTGAATTTTGTCAAAGGGTGTCAAATGTCATAGTTCATCATGAGTTGGCCAATCTTTTTGCGCTTCACCTACATGGAGGTCAGTCTATCTTGGCTCGGGTCACTTTCACATTGACACCCGAAGCCATATCAGTGGCAACAGGCATACCAAATGTTGGAGAACAGTGGCATAAGAAGAAGAAGGTGGAGAGGCATCATTATAAGCCTTACATTAAGGCTAGTTGTTTGAGGTAGCTCACAAGATTTTTCCCATTTAGATTTTTGAGAGATGAGTATGCTCTGCTCATGAAATTGATCATGAAGTACTTCAGTTGTGAGGGGAGGTTTTCTCACCTTTATGCATATCACATTAGGTTGCTCATGCACTTTACCAGGGTGTGGATGATGAACCTCCCATTTTTCATTTACAGGAACATAGAGAGGATGAAACATTTCATGCAGCATAAGACCCCTCGGCAACAGCTCAACAGTGTTTATCACTTTTCTCTTATCCGGATTTTGGTGGATCATCAGTTGGGATTGCACGGCATTACTTGGGAGGACTTCATCTCCCGTGACTTCTTCATAACTCCACAGGTAGTATCAGAGGCAGAGCATGAGATAGGTGGTCCTTCACATCAGTACGAGCACCACGAGAGCACTACTATGCCAGTATTCATCACCTATCAGAGAGGCAGTAGACATTTGTTTGCAGCAGCAAAGCGAGTGTTATCTCCACCCGGGGTGGAAGGGGCCTCGCTTCCGACATCAGCATCATAGGAGCAGGGCAAGGGTAAGGAGCCAGTTCAGGAGGAAGGGCCATCAGGTGAACGAGAGACCGAATTCGTTCTCCTTCATGATGATGAGATAGATACAGATCCAACAAATGCAGAGCTCAAAGAGATCATCCAGGAGCAGCAATTAGAGATTGAGGCCTTATCCCTTGACTTGGAGAGGGCCAAGTGGAACATGAAGTACCTGGAGCAGAGAAAAAAATATCTAGAGGACCAACGGGTGATTATGGAGCTGCAAAACATTCGTGAGCATCGCCAAGTTGCTCAAAGGAGAAGAGTTGAGCTCACATCATTGGAGCAAGAGATCAATGAGGATCGGGAGGCCCATCTCGAGAGCATGAACATTCACTTGGAGAGGCTACTGGACAAGGCCGATCAGGACCTTTCCTTGCTGAGACACGTGGCTTACCATTACAGGACACGAAATATGAGTGCAAGGGCCCGGATAAGGAGCTTGAAGGCGAAATTAAGGAAAGCAACAAGAAAGGAAAAAGAGCAAGATCAACTTCGAGTCTTGGCTGAGGCTTCCTTGGCCCATCATAACACCCCATAGAGAACCTCCAGCCCAAATTTCAAGAAATTTGGGGAATTTTTTGTCACATGACAAATTTTTGGGCAAAACACAGGGTTTTTCTCCCAGTGGCGCGGCGCTAAAAATCGGGAGCTCCAAATGAGGAATGGTTTGCATTTTGGATTCAGCATGGAAAATCACGACTACTGGTGCTTGGAAAAGAAATTTGGGCAAGATATGAGTCTCCAAAAGGTCAAAAACACCCAAAAAATGACCTCTCCGCCCCTTTTTTGACAAACAGGAAGCAATCTTGGGAGAATGGAGATTTGGAGGGGCAAATGAGCACCAAATTCAAAAATTCTAGTGGGGTTAGAAGGTAGACAAGACAGGATTTCCAACAAGCCCACTTGGTCACATTTTGGACACCTGTAAGTGCCCCAAAACAGGCCCCAAAGTAGCGTGGCGCATAGAGGAAAAATTGCCAAATTTGCTTCCGTTTTGCGAATTTTCGATTCGCGACTTCTCCAAGCGGGCCCGCTCATCTACACTTCGGTTTTTTGGCACCAAAGGCAGAATTTAAGGCATTTTCTTTCCAGATGGACTTCTATCCAAGTGGTGAAGGAAGACAAACGGTCACCCAAGCCAAATGTCATGTTTGTAGCGCTGCACCTATAGCTGATGGTTGGCTCTTCATCTCCATTTTGTAATGATTCAAGTAACTCCCCAACCCTTGGGCGTTCTATCTCTTCATGGCACATTCTATATATTGTATGTAATCTATTTGCAAAGGGTTGGTTAGTTTGCAACTTCTGGGAGACTGTGGGAAAGAAACTTTGCTTCTTCACTGTGTATTTTTGACAGAGAATTAATGAAAGGAAGCGGCTCTATTTCATGAGATTTTTGTGGTTGTGAGTGTAGAAAATGTGTCTCTTATGTTTTCATATGTATTTCGTTATGTTTCATAATTCAATTCATGTTCATTTCCAGTGAAATTTTCTGAGTGAGATTAGGTAGAATTCAATTTTGTTGCTATGCTTGTGGGAAAATTTCATGTTCAGTGTTCTTCTTCTGTTAAAAAGGATTCATGTTCCTATGCCCTTTTCACACTCCTCATCAATCTCTTCGTTCCGCGTTATTCCAAACTAAATTGCTACACTTTCTACCTCCCTTGCCTCACGAAGTAATCTGTGCCTTTGTATTAAATTCTTTGTTCTTTGCTGACCGTTGGTCCCATACCATCCCAAAAGCTCAGTCATTCATAAAAATTGTTTCTCGTATCCATATTCACTTACTAGCCTAAGATCAATATTTCATTGTAAGTCATCTCAGACTGTTTTTGCTTATCTATTCACTGAGCGTGACTCGAGAGAGCCCTCTCCTGTTCTGGTAGGGCTAGCTACCAGCCTGAGCGTGGTTTGTGATTACCCTGAATTTTGCCTTCCTTCAGCCTAGGGCAGATCTAGGTGCTAACATGATATACTAAAACACAAAACAAGAATCTACTCTACTCTTCAGCGAAAACCAAAATTGATCGACAAAAACAATAAGAAGAAAAGGAAGAATATCAATCGCACATAACACAATATTTCTCTAGGGAAAGCAACTTCTAAAAACCCTAAATATCTATATTACATTAACCATAAGATATGGGAATAAAATACAATGCTTTTTCAACTGAAACAATTCATGCACAAGTACAATCTATCTCTCTACTTCAAAAACTAGCTCAAGCCAAGACTTAGCCATTTCTACTACCTACTAAGTCCTTAATTCCTTGCACAATTCCTGAGAGAATTAGCTTGTATTTAATTGGCAAAACCACTCTCCATAACTACACAATCCATCCATAGGCCTTCTACTGATTTCATGCACCATCTGTACAACTTGGAAAATTATACAATGGATAGTACACTGTCCCTAAACTCTAATCTCAACTGGGTCTTCCTATGAACTGACATGCATTCTTTATTTATGAGTGAATCTTCAGTTAACTAGTGTGGCACTGAGGATGCATTGGTGCACTTCCCCACTACTAGACTCCTACTAGTTCCTCCAACTCTTTGAACAAGTTTAGTTGACTACAACTTAGTTAGACTGAGTTAATTAATTACAACTCAATAAGAATGCAACCTAGGCCCCTAAAAATTATGGATCACTTTACATGACTCTAGATAGACTTCCAACTCGAATTTCCTAAGTCAATTAAGTCAATTTAACTTAATTAACTATTACAACTTGCTATGAGAATAACATTTCGATTTAATTCCCAATTTAATTCAAGGACAAATTAAATTAGAATTTCTAGATGATATTTTTAACATTTCTTGTTGTTATTTTCAACATTTACATGGGCTAATTTTTTAACCTTCAATTTGTTATATGCCCCCATAGGAAATCATTATTTCATGTAATAAGGAATTACTAAATCACCAAATTGAAGGTCTAGCTATATCATTTTTACATTTTCTCTTCTTTTTTTTTATTTGTTGTTTGCTTCTTGTAGATGTTTCTTCACTCTCTCTTGTTGCTTTTGTATGCTTGTTGTAAAATGGACACCTTCAACATTGTTTATTTCCCATTTTCCAAAGTTCCTAAATTAATAAAATCTTTGTGCATGCATTTCATATACTATCTGAAATGGGCTCATTCTAGTACTCTTATTAGGACATTGATTATAAGAAAATTCATCTTGATCCCACTACTTAGGGTGTTCACTTGCTAAACTTCTCAAGGTGTTTCCCAAACTTCTATTCACCACCTTTCCTTTTCCATTTGTTTGTGTATGGTAAGTTTAACTACGATTTTAATTGGTTCCTAGTTTCTTTCATAAGGTCCTATAGAAAATACCTACAAACCTTGTATCTCGATCAAAAACAATTATTCTAAGAAAACCATGCAATATTACAACTTCTTTAAAAAATAAATTTGCAACACTGGTTACATTAGCGGTTTCTGTAGTAGGTATAAAATGAGTCATTTTAGAGAACTTATCTATAGCCAAAAATATAGAATCATTACCTCTCCGTGTTCAAGGTAATCCGAAAAAGAATCCATGCTAATAGAATCACAGTGTCTACTTGGAAAGGGTAGTGGTCACGCTCTGCACTTTTCCACAAATTTCTTTACTTCAATTTTCATACCTAGAAAATATTAAAAATAATTTAACAAAGAAAATGTTTTGACAGTCCCAAAGTGTCCTAACCATCCTCCACTATGTTTTTCATTTATGAAATTATCTCTCATGGAATATTTCAATATGCAAAGTTAGTTTTCTTTGAACAGTATGTCATCCTAGATTATATAACAATGCCATTGTGTTCTATTCATGTGTCCTGGGTTTTCAAAGGATGCATGTGCTTCCATAAAATATGGATCATCCTTGTACATTTCTATTAAGTCATAAATACCTAAAACATTAAGTTGGAGTTCTCGCAACACCAAGTTGAGTCTGCTTAAAGCATCATCTACCTTATTGATGGACCACTTGTATGCTTAATTACAAAAGTAAAAATTTGTAGGAACTTAGCCCATTTTACATGCCTTTGATTTTATTTTGGTTGGTTGTTAATGAGTTGTAGAGAATGACTATCAATGTACAAAACAAATTCCTTTAGCACAATGTAATGTCTCCATTTATTCAAAGCCTAAACTATAGCATAAAATTCTTTATCATAAGAATAATATCTCTATTTTTCTCCATTTAGCTTCTCATCAAAATAATAAATTGGTCACCCTTCTTGACTCAAAACTTCTCCAATAGAAACTCCTCTTCCATCTATCTCAACCTGGAAAGACTTATTGAAGTTTGGTAAAGCCAAAATAGGCTACTCTGTGACCTTTTTCTTTAGTAACTTAAAAATCCTATTTCTTGCTACAGTCCACTTAAATGGATAGTTGTTTTCTTTGATATTTTCTACAATAGGTGCACAAAGCCTGCTAAAATTCTTAATGAACTTTCTAAAGAAACTTGAAATACCATGAAAACTTCTAACCTCGAACACATTTCATGGGGTAGGCTAATCAATATTTCTTTGACCTTTTCAGGGTCCATCTTCAAACTAGTTTCAGAAATAACAAATCCCAAATATATCAATTCCTTTTTCATAAAGGTACATTTATTCAAATTAAGCAACAATTGCTCTTACTGTGTGATCTTCAAAACAAACATAAAATATATCATATGTTTTTTCTGTATATTAAAATAGCATCCAAATAAACAACAACAAACATACTTTAAGCTTCTTCATATTTCATTCATTAGTCTCATGAAGTGTTGAGTGCGTTAGTCAGGCCAAAATGAATTACTAAGCACTCATATAGTCCATCATTGGTCTTAAAGGCTATTTTTCATTTGTCCCCTTCTCTCATTCGAATTTAATTGTAACCACATCATCCATCCCCTATACTTCTTTGGAATAAGGTTTATGGGGAAACACATGAGCTTATAATTTCTTTGATAAACCCTTTATCTAACAATTTTTTGCACTCTTATCTCTTCATTTTCTTGAGGAGTAATTCTATTGGTTTCCTTGTTTGGAAGATTTTCTCCAAGAATCAAATTTATGTGATGGATGATAATTTGAACAAGGAGTAGTTTACATGGTAATTCATCCATAACTGTGTCAAAAAAATCATCCAATATACTCTTGATTTCCTTAGGAATGTCATCTAAACTTGTTCTAGTAAGAATTACCTTGGGCTTCCCTAATGGCACTGGTAGCTGAAAGAACAGAGACTTGCGAGATGTCATTAAAATCCCCTCCCAGACATCATTTCAGATGATTAGGAATGTCAAGCATGTTTCATTTGGTTTTCATCTGGTGAAGGTTCTAGAGAACCTCATATGATTATTTGGCACCCACTTGGTCACAAGGTTTGATTGTGGGTTTCACGTGATGAGTGATAAGTCTATGGATGGAGGCACTTATTTAGGTGCATAGGGTGGCTTCTATTCCAAGTCATTCCTTTCCCATTCCTTTAAAATTACTAAGTTCTACTATGTGTTTAGGAAGCATGGTGCTTCTTTGGCTCCAGTGGTGGTACAGGGTGTAGTCATTTAGGACATTGGATTGTTTTGTCTGGTAGTGCCAAGTAGTAAATAATAGGATTTAAGGTGTGTAGGGGTTTTTTGAGTGAGGGATACCATCATAAATTGTCTCTCAAGACATCCAGCTTCTCTATTTCACAGGTATATCCAAAAAACATAACTTTTTCTGGTTCTTTTGAAATAGAGCATTGAGTGGTATTGTCTTGTTCTCTTTGTGAGAGTTTTCATGTGTCAGGTGTTCACTACGGTGACCGTAAAATATTGTGGCAACCCCCATGATGTGTATGGTAAGCACCCTAGGGGATTTAATGCAATGGCTTTTCAAGTGGCACATGGTAGTGGCTCAGAGCCATAAGGTCTAGGTATTCCCCAGTACATAACGAGGACAAGAAACTATCATGTTCGAGGTTGAGGTGGTCTTGTAGTTTTCTTATAGTATCTTCTTATAGGTTTTGGTTTTGTTCTTTTTCAGAAGGGACTCATAGGACCACTTATAATTGTTGGTCTACATAATGGTATTCTTCATTGAATTTGGGTGAGTGGGTAGGTTTACAAGTGATCCAACACCAAAGGGGACACACATGTAGGGGTGTTGATCCTTGAGGTCTTGATGCTATGAATCCTATGGAATAAAGGGACATTGGGGAGGAGGTAGACTAGCAACATTCCAACTCTCCAAGCAGAGTCAATTTACCCCCTCCATTTGACTCACTCAAAGCTTAGTTGTGTTAGGTCACAATGCTAGTGGTACAATTATCTTGTGACTGTCATGATGACCACAATGAGGTCATTTCCTTCATGAATGATCTTCGACATAACCAGTGGAACATGATGGATAGACAAGTTTTTCTCCAACATGGCAAGAAACAAATTCAGTACAGACATGACTATCTAGAAGGAAGGTTGGTGCATATGGAAGCCCATGTGCATGATCCTCCTTCGCCACCTAGCAATGAGATGGATGCTCCTGGTCTAGGTAATGTGGCTGACTAAAGATGGTTCTTAGTTTTCTTTGGGTTTTAGGACTCTTCTGGTTAAAGTGGGTAGTTTGCATGAGGTTACTTAGATTTCTCTTCTTGTTGTATTTTTGTTTTTGTCACTATCTCCTAGCTAACAAGTTCGTTAGGAATGATGCTGAGATAATTTTTATATAAGCTTACCATGGTGTACTCTTATGATTAGTTAATAGAAAATATCGATCTACAGAAAAACAAGAATTATCTTGGTTTTACTTATCAAGGAAAAATGACATTGTCCATTTTTACCTCTTACGATAGCTCCTTTCCGCTTATCAGCAACACATTAGGACCAACTTCTTCTTCAAATCCTTCATATTATAAAAGATATAGAATATGCATGTGACCATATTTCTCAATTGTTTAATTGTTTCTTGTACCATTGTGGATAACTCTGCTATCAAACTACCATGGCATTCCCAGTAAAATATGGAAAACATCCAAAGGCATTACATCACACAATATTTCTCCTTGTATCTTCCAATTTGAAAAACTACCTTACATTATTCATTGACTACGATTTGATGACCCTTTTCTAACCATGAAATTTTGTAAAGGGTAGGTGGGGTGTTCTTTTTAAATATAGTTTCATTACCATATCCATATAAACAAGATTATATGTGCTACCACTATCAATTATGGCCTTATAACACTTACCTCTTAACTTGTACATGGTCTTGATCCAACTTCTTCTATGATTTGGTTCCTTAGTTTCCTTTTATGAGTTAATTAGAACTCTCTTCAACAACAGGGATTCTCCTGCCTCAATAGATTCTTCAATTGCCACTGTAGTCTCATTCTCTTTCCCAACTTCTGCCAAATGTGCACTCTTATGTCGTACTAGAGTATTCTTTGGGCATTCCAATGACATATGGCCTAACTATCCACACCTATGGCATCTAAGATGTCGTTTCTACGTCTACCTATACCTCTAGAGGAAGATATTCTTCCTCTACAATCACCTTCTCTTAGTGCGTGCTTACTTGGACTCCCACCTTTCTTCTTTTGGAGACTAAAATCCTTTTCTGCTACTTATTTGTCCCTAGCCTTTCGAATGACCTTTTCCTCTGCTCTTTTGAATATCTTTTCTGCAAATATTTTCCTCAACTTTCAAAGTAGTTTGCTAAGCATACGCCACTATGTTTAGAGTCAAGATACCAATCTCATCTTGAATCTCATACCTCAGGCCATTAAGGTATATGACAACCCCTTTAACATCCTCTTCAATGTGTCCAACTCTAATACATGGTATTCTTTAAGCATTCAAATATTATGCTTATGTGTAATTGTATAGGCAACTATTCTCATTTGAAAAGTCATACATATATAATGTAAGTGAATATTCAATTGAAAACATGTAATTTCCTATTAAAATTGGAAAAAAATTGGCATATATATATATATATATATATATATATATATATATATATATTGATTTTTTAATCAAATTGGCGTATATTTAAAATGTCCAAAAAGTAGCCAATTGATAAGATTTCACCCATCAATTTTCCCTACTCTAATATTTAATTTATAAAAATATTTAGTATATTATTTCACTCTCATCAACCTTTCTCTAAGGTTCTATAGCTACCTAAAAATATTTAGTTGGTATCTTTGCGAATAAACGTGTTCTTACATTTTTCCATCAATCTGTCCCAACATCCGATCTTCGACTTCCCTTTTATTTTCTTGGCAACTTTCACTTTATCCCACCATAGGGATGCATGCCCTTTTAGCCTTATGACAACAAACTTCACTTTATTTTCATCATATACATTCATTTTGGCTATCATTCACAACATTCCTTCCTTTTCCTCCTTCTTCTCTAGAAGATTTTTCCTCATCTTCAATAGCATCTCTCGCATCATCTCTTTGCCTTTAGGCAATTTCCATTGCTACCAATCTGTCTTGAATGTACCACATCTCCTCCTCTAAGGATGCATTCAGTATAGGCATTCTTCTTCCCACAAATCTCCTTCCACCTACTATTCGAGTTGCTCCTTTATGCCTTTCTACCATGTCTGACAACAACTACACTATGATTCCAAAATTCGATGCTAAATTTGGTGCTTATTATTGCACTGTCAAATTATGGCTCATTATCGTAACAGTTACACAGTCTACATTTAATGGCGCATTAACTTTAAATGACATGGTTTTTGTCATGAATAACCTATGGCCCACAAGATCATGGGGCCTCCCCAGACTATCTTGTGTCCTCATTAACACTCAATCACCTTCAAGCGACATGATCACAGGGTTTATCAGATCGATAGTTCATGGAGCCCCAAGGCCTATCAAGGTTTAATGCTCCAAGGGACTAGTAGAGGAAACCAACCCCAAAACCAACAAAATATGTAGATTACCTTAATTTATCACGGGCCCCATCTCTTTCCCCCACTTACCCCTATGGTAGCTTCTCATAGAAACCACTCTCATTTCTTGGAATCTTGTGGCAACGAAACCTCATATCGCTCTCATTCATAGCTGGATAACTCATTCACTAGAATAACTATTATATGTCCTAATGTGGGACCT
The DNA here is from genome assembly GCA_031772625.1 of Pinus tabuliformis. NCBI lineage: Eukaryota > Viridiplantae > Streptophyta > Pinopsida > Pinales > Pinaceae > Pinus > Pinus tabuliformis. The sequence continues at coordinate 978,449,526 of CM062810.1, forward strand.
AATCCATATATATTCACTTCATGAGGTTTTAATAGATAAGCTTGGGGATCCAATCTTATTTGCTACTTCACTCCTTCTTTGCTTACGAATACACCACAAGCTTGATGTACTTTCTTTGAGCTGGATGTGGGTCACCCCTCCTCAATACTCGTGTACTTGCCAAATCCAAAATTTGTTTATTTGCTTATGGTTGCACATTGTGTTTTTTCAAGATACACAAACTAATACATAGAGTTTCACCACAATCATGGCCTCTGAAACTATTTGACCTTTCAATAGGGTCCTTATGACACCGGTAACTTCTACATGGAGTGGCCAAAATGCGGATCTAATCTCCCTTCTTCACATCAACCGGTGCAAAGTTGGCAATCACAACTCAGCTTAAAAATAATAATTCGGTGTATGAACCTTGAAAAACTAAATGATTTTGAAATCATCCTCTTTGATATAAAGCCTATGAGCTCTCAATATTTGTCTCCATAGAATTTTAACACAATGCTACAATGATTAAACACAATGACCATAGGATACAACTCGATTAAAATTACATTACTCAACATAAAACCAATTATAGAGGGCTCAGTGTCTACCAGATAGAGTCATACAACTGCAACAGATGTAGCAAATCTCTTCTCTCTCTCTCTTCAACTCTCTTGTACTCCTCGCATAGAAAAAATATCATTAAGAGAAAATGGAAAGTGTAACTAATAACCCTTTAGTATTCCTATAGTTTTCATTGTTCTAGAAGTTAAATGCCACTCCATCTACAGAAAATTTACATGTCCCATAAGGACACCTCATCATAACCTCGGAACCAACATAAATTCTCCTAGTTAAATATCACGATTCACAGTAACTATAAAAAGAAAATTGTTCATGTGGGTAAAATATTTTTTTTTACTAAGATGCTTGTGCATCAAAAGGTATGGACAAATGATTGATGACTCATATATGAGAAAACATTTCCTAGAGAATGGACTAATACAATTGCTAATGTATTTTAAAGTGGATGGTAATCTGTTTATGTTTGTAGGTGCAAATCGAAGAAGATGGAGGATAAATGAAGAAGACCAAGTATTATGGAATATAGAAAATAAAGAAAAAATAAAAACCGACAAATTTGAAAGAAAACTGCAAATTACTTCACAAATATTCATTAAAGATAACTATGAAGACTTGTGAGGATGAATAATGTCTGAATATTATAATAATTACCATCTGCAATTATGTAGATTATTACATAAATAAGAGCGAAATAATAAAAACTGGAGAAGTTATTGAAATAATTATATTTTTATTTAATGAAATATCTAATCATGAGATAATTGTTATGCTCATTTGGAAATTATATAAAGGATATATTGATATGAAAATTTCATGTCGGGTTTATGTTTGGCATCAGTGCCCAGGAACAATGTTCACAATTTGAGAGCTTTGAGGGGCAAAGCAAATATATTTTGAAGATTAGGACTCATACGCTTACTCTGCTCGTGCAATCTGTTAGAGGCCATAGTATCCTAACGCTGTCTAAATACATTTCCAGTCTCTACTGAATGGAAGGATTGCGCTGCCAAAAGAACGTTCTAAGGAAGAACACCGGTCAGCTCTGTGTTAACCACATGAATCTGCCTCCAAGCATCTCCCATATCCTAATACAAGGATAAGCATTGCAGAATACTGCCCTACGGTAGAAACGAGATCCCACATACGATTCAAAAGGCGATGCGATTTGATATGAAAGAAATATCCAACATTTCTTCCCGTAAGTCCAACAATTTTTCCGAGGTTTGAGGATGAGCGTGAGATGTGTGCACGAACAACATAATTTACCAATATTGACAAAAGGATTTCTCATGTGGAAGTGAGAATGTTCTTTGAAGTCATCTTGTGGTTTCTCACCTGAGACTGCTTGGAGATCTGTCCTTTCTACTCGTATAGCATTTGTTGAATTGTAATGGCTGAAAGTGCCATACTTCCATTAAACTGTAATGCTGCAATTGTGGAATCTTTTCCCATAAGGTGTCTTGTTGGATGGAGACATCTCCCCTATATGAAATAATTTTATGTAGATATTGTATGGAAGATGTAGAGAAATAACTACACAATAAGCTTATAAGAGTTGATAAAGAAGAGAGAAGAAGATGTTGACTCCAATGATAGAAAAAGATGACAATAAAGAGAAGAAGAATGAAGATTCTAACTCCATGACAAAGTAGATGATAGAGAAAAGTGCAAGAAAGAAGAAAAAAGAGGAATTTGGTGCCCAATAGAAGCCCTACAACTATTAAAACTTGAAGAGTAAATAGTTTAAAGAGAAGACCAGAGGTAAATAAGGACCATAAATTCTAAAAGACCGAGTTAAAAAAAAAATGGAAACCTAGGTGAGGTATCTCACAAGGTGAGAAATATTTACTAAGGAAGAATATGTGCATTCAGGCCTTAAGTGAAAGAGAGAGAAGAAGGAGAGTTCATTGAAGCTCAATGAAAGAGATTGAGAAAGAGCATGGGTATAAAATGAAGAGCTTGGTAGAAGGAAAATGCCACAAAAAGGTAAAACAAGAAGTATAATGTGGTATTCCATGATGTCTTGGATAGATGGTCATCTAATGCTTTGTTAAGACACTCCTAGTTGTTAAATCACAAGTTCAATCCCCTCCCATACTCAGGTGTTATTCTTGAACATGACCATGATTTAACCTCAGCGTTGCAGAACTTACAAAAGAAAAGTAGAATGTGGTAGATATGATGTAGCAAAAGAAAGATAAAATATGTAAGAAGAAGAGATACAATTGACTTTTTTACAAGAATAGGAAAAGGTAGGGGCATATTGAAACATAAAGAGAAGATGATAGAAAAACATCAAAGAGTGATGAAAGTAGCATACACCGAATGGACATCAAGTGTGAAGCACACAATTGAACAAATGAAGTGAAAAATACAATGATGTAATTGTAAAGAGAATGGAAAAAGGAAAATGAAGACACAAAGTAGAGGCAAGAAAAAGGAAGTGAAGCAATGTAAGAATAAAACTATCATGTATTAAATATTGAGATGTGGATGCAACGAATCCATGAAAAATGACATCTATAGGAAGTTTAATGGTCCTACACAAATATTATTTTTTAAGAAAGAAATTGTCTTGGTCATATGCTTGTATAAAGGCCATATTAAACTAAGTTGCAATTTTGAAAGCATATGTACCTAATTCAATGATATTGTAAACCTAATAAGGCAAGTGTATGTTCATAATTTGCTTTGTTAAAAATTTCACGGTGCTCTAAAAAAAACTTTGTATTGTAAGTCAGTGGTAAACCAAAAACCACCTGTCATGAGAGAGAACTTGTTGAATCGAATGAAAAAGTGTAATTTAGAAAGAGAAGTTTGAATGTGGGAATAACTATCAATTTGAGGCAGTTTGCATGTTAAGTCCTCTACAAGTCCGATGATAATCCTAAAATCACTTATTGAGCCCTAGATCTTGAGTTATTACAATTTTATTGTTATATTGTTATCTTGGCGAGAATCTTTCATTGTCTCATTTGATTATAATTGTACCCTTTGTCTCTTATACACACACACACACCAAGGAGGCCTAGTCTTAGAATCACTAAATATTTTCGTACACATTGTATTCATTATAAAAAGAGGTTTCCCCCTTGAAGTGGACTGTAATTATCACTTTCTTGTCATCTTTAAGGCACATGGTTCATAAAATTTGGTATCAAAACTATGAATCTAGGGTTTTGCTCATGAAAACAAGTCATGTAGGAATTTTCACTATAACTATTTGTTACGGATGTTTTAGACCATGAAATTTTGAAAATATTTAGAAGACATCTCAAGGCATGTTTGATAAATATTTTAGAGTCTAATTTTATATACTTTTGTAGATATACTATGTGTACATTAGGGTTCGTGAACGGCCTTGAAATTAGTTCCAAACATGTGATCTTGGTTTTTTTTGTTGTAATTGTTCTTGTAGTAAAATTTAGATGTTAAATTTTCAACATATTGAGAAAACATCTCAATGTACATTTAATAAAAAAAAGTATATTATGTTTCAATGTAATTTCATAGATCTACCCTATCAAAGTTAGGGTTTGTGAATGACTCTCAAATCAATTTCAAATGAGTGATTTTGGAATTTTCACTATAATTTTTGTTAACGCTTTATAGTGTCAAATTTTGGAAATCTAAGAATACCTATTGAAGTACATTAGCTAAAAAAAAATTAAATCAAACTTAAATGATTAAATGGGTGGCATATTTTGGAAGATGTCAAAAATCAATAAGTTCTATGAAAGCTACCTTAAATTTCACTTCGCCTATCAAATTTTGGTTAGATATATAAAAATACAAAGAAGAGATATCAAAGTATTAGAAGGCAAAACTTCAAACATAGAAATGATAAAATATCAAATATATATCAAGATGAAGGTCAACCATCCATATATTCTTCAAATTAAGGTTTTAAATATACCTAACTTACAAGTGACATAAATTTTGGTTAGAAGATCCATTTTTGTAGGTGATTGAAACTTGTGATAAAGAGGAGTACTATTATGGAAACAAAGAAATATACAAAAACTACTACATTAATGAAATCTCCCAAAGGATCATTCATGACTCAGGAACAAATACAATACTTTGAGTATTGTTATCCATGTTGGAAAGCCAATTTAAGAAAATAAGTGATACTGTGAGGGTTGAATTGTCATAGGTGAGAGGATTAATTGGAAATATGGAACAAAATATAGGGGAAAGTATGGAAAATATAATGAAATTATGGATCAAATTGAAAAGAAAGATGAAGAGAATTTACATTTCATTATGAAATCTCTAATAAAATCGTGAAACTAAGGAGAAGAATTGTGTTAAGACTTAATCACATATGACGAGTAGTTTATTATAAGTGCAAAGCACAAATACTGAATCAGAAAACCATAATCATGACTTTTCAGCCCAAGATCCACATTATCAAGGCTTCAAGATAGCACCAAGGAACTACTACATTCTAAATATCAATATGAGGATTCTTGATGGTAATGATCCTATAACATGTATATTCCAAATGAAGAAATATTTTGATCTACATCAATTGATATCTTTACAAAAGGTAAATATGTGTCCATGCATTTAGAACAAGATCAATTTGTATGGTATCAATGGCTTTGTGAAAGGAAAAAATATTATATCATGTGTTGGTCTGTTTTTATAGAGGATGATGACATACTATGGATATATTAAGAGAAATGCATTCTTTAATCAATTAGAAAATTGTCTGCAAAAATATTTTATTGCGAAACACATTCAAGAGTTCCAAAATTTGAGTCTCAAGGTAAAGAACATTTCAAATGATAATTTGTGACACCTCTTTATGGAAACTCTAAAGGAAAGCATCTAACATGATGTATCTCTTTGATCCTAAATCCCTAGAGCATAGTTTTCACAAGGAAAGTTGAAAGTAAAAACACGATTACCAGAAAAGTGATCACTGACAACTATAAATAACATAATGCTCCCTCTCCTAATCTTACTCGGCCAAAAGGGTTGACACCAGGCTCAACAAAGGGATTGTGTTTCGATTATGACGACAAATATAGTAAAGGGTATAAATGACACGAGAGGAATTATTCTACATAAAATATGAAGAGGAATAAGGTCAAGAATTTGAACTATTACAAAATGTAGAGCTATAATAGACTGATCCAACAATATCTTCTCATGGATTGGCTAGCAATAACCCTCCAAAATATCTCAAGATAAAGTAATATATCAAAAAGAAAGAGGTAACAATGTCAATTTATTTAAGATTTAGCCATAACATCATCAATTACAAATTATAAAAACATCTAATCTCTTTGTACATCCATAGTTTCAAGTGCTGATTGCATACAAAGGTACCATAAAATGTTAAGGGAAGTACCATAGTGTTAAGATTAATATGGGAGAGTATTTATTGGATAGTTCCATGATAACAATCCAAATGGGTGGTGTTGATGTTGTATTATGTGTACAATAGTTATAATCAAGGGAACAATGGCTCCGAATTTTCAAAATAATGTATCACCCTCCTCCCACATTTACTCAAGTTCACCGATCTACCAGGGTAAACATGTGGTGAAGAGTTACTATGATATGACCCAATGTCCTTGATATAATTAAGAAAGTGGGGTCGACAAATAGAAATTTACTGACCTTCCTCAGGAGCTACAGGACCCCCAGCAGCTAAACAACCACTCTAGGTGCCCAAACCCTGAGCTAGACCACTATGTCACTGACCTAGGATGCCAGTCGTAGGAATAACACTGCATGCATGTGAATCTAGGCCTCCAATAATAGGAATAACACTGCATCCATGCAACTGCATTCCAAATTTCCCATTTTTGAGCCTCCAACTGTGGCATTAATGCCACCTTTTCGGGGCTAGATTCCAGATTGCATAAGTTGCAGGTAAATTTGAAACATAGATTGAGTATTCAGTAGAGGAGTGAAGAAATCAAGGAATTCAAGATGAATGTGTGCATTGTGAACTAAAGCAGGGACAATTACTTTCTGAGGATAGTGATGATGATTTGTGAACTAGAGAAAGGACCACTACCCTATGACATATTCCAAGCATGAATGTGGGATCTCATGGAATAAACCAAGAAAAACCAAACTAGGGCTTCCAAAGGCCAAGCCACCTCAACCCTCAACCAATGATTCCACCTCACAGTCTAACATCACTAACTAGCACTAGATCAGTATCTACCTAATCTGTCTAGGGCTCCAAAGCGTTTGTTACAACTCAACGCCATGGCTAGTAACTAAAACCACAATTTTCTAAAGGCTCCAATGTTTTTTTCCAACCAAGGCTCTAGGACTAATAAATCAACCCACCAAGGGCTCCAAATAATTTGTCCAACCAAGGGTTCAAGACTAGTAAGTCAACCTAAGTTGTTGCAGGGCTTCCAGAGCGTTTGTCTAAGCAAGGCTCTAGGAATTGGTAACCCAACCCATAACCATAAAGAACATGAGTACCAAAAAAAAATAAATGGGAAAACCCGCAGTGCCATGGCTATCCAGGAAATGGAAAGGCTACAAAAAATCATTGTAAATCTAGGCAATCCTCCATGTCAATGATATATCATAACCAAATAACCACATGCATATACCATGCAGGCCAAGACATGCAAGGAAATCATACATACAACTCGATACCTGCAAAGAAATCCCATTATAGTTCATCCCACTATTCCCTTGCATTTTCCCACTTTCCTTTTCATTCTTTTCCTGAATCCAATGAAAGCGAGAGTGCTCCAAGCATTCTCCAAGAATGCTCCAAGATTTCTTTAAGTTTGCAAGAGTATGAGAGAGATAATAGCGAGAGCTTTGAAACTAAACTATCTAAAATATAACACTGATAAAAGCCCATGAATTGATCCTCATAAGCCTTTTTATCATTGAGGCCTCTATTTTCTTCATTTCCTCTATTTTTCCTTCAATTTCCTCCTCACATGCAACCTGTAACCTTTCACCTTCCTTTTCTCTTGTTTTTCATTATTTTCAAAAATAAAATGTCAATTAATTCCTCTTTTCCTTTTCCAATTTCCTTAGCCATAATAAACTGAAATTGACATCACTAGGATGCTTTGCCCACCAGTTAGCTTGGAATATGTGTCCCATGACCTTGGTATTATTTTTTTACATGAAAAATCAAACTGGGGCTATTACAAATAGCTTTAATTAGACTTTTCTAAAAAGAAAAAGGAAAATGACATTGGAGTTCTCCAGTTGAAACCATATAATATGTTAAGCTCTAATAGTATGAAATTTTTCTAAAGAGGACACACTGTTATGAAACCACCTCACAAAAAGATAGAAAAGATAGATCAACTCCTTAGAAATAAGACTCTTCGAGGGGGAAACCTCCTTTACATTACACAAATGAACAATTCTTGGATGATACAAATGACAAGACCTCCTTTCTATATATAGAAGTCTAAGGGATCATAATATAATCAGAGCCGACATAACAATAATAATGTAAAGGAACAATAATAACAATAGTGGCCTTATATGGGGCACAATAATAACAATATGGGGACTACATGGGTACAAAAATATAGTAAGAGGGTTGTACTAATAATAATAAGGGGTTACACTAGTAGTATAGGGGCCTAACATGCCCCTCTCCTTCAAAAAGTGTTGTCCTCAATGCTTGAGTAGTTCTTGATGCTTCTACATAAAATTCTTGTCCTCCCATGTGGAATATTCGGCGGGTAAGTTCTTCCACTTGATGAGATACTCTGAAATTGATCGATTTCCTAGTTGTCAGGTTCTTGTTTCTGTGACTGCTCTAGGTTCCAATATGATTTTTCCTTCCTCTTCAAGTTCTGGCAATATTGTTTGAATTGGGATATTCTACAACTTTTGAATGAGTTTCCACACTTCTTTTTCCTTCTTCCATTCATCCCTTGATTCGTTTATCCAATCTGGTTGGATAATAGAAATAGCACAAAACAATGCTTCCACATCCTCATCCTTTCTTGAGAGTGCATATGCAACAAAAACTTTACAAAAAAAAATTCGGCGAAGATCACATGAGACATCATTTGTCGACGTGTTTCGAACCAACCAGTGTGGTTCATCGTCAGGACAAGTTGAAGAAACAGATCCAGCTTAGCATGTTAAATAGTCTGAGCAGAGACTCCAACAGCTAAATCGACCAACGGCTAATTTTGACCTATGGTCCATAGGTCAAATACTATTCATAATTTAATATTATTATTATTAATAAATTATTCATCAATTATTACAAAATATATACATCATATAGTTGAGGTTAAAATTTTTATTAAATGGTTAGTTAGAAAAGGTAAATTATTTGATTTAATAATATAAGTAATTATTTATACTTAATATTATATTGGTAAAATAGCCTTGATAATAATATATTATTAATATTGGTAGTGAAAATATTATTATTAATTTAATATTATTAATATTAATATTATTATTATTATTATTTATGGAAAAAAGTTAAATTAGGTAAGATATATAGATAAATTATTTAGTTTATTTATCTAAATTATTTATTAATAATTATATATATAAATATATGTATATAAATATATTATTAATCTTAGATAAAGTTAGGTAAAAGACCGATGAAAAAAATAAATAAATAAATAAATTAAATTAAATTAAATTAAATTAAATTAAATAAATAAATAAATTAAATAATTAATCAATTAATTAAAAATAAATAAATAAATATCAGGACAAGTTGAAGAAACAGATCCAGCATGGCAGTTTAAATAGACAGAGCAAAGCCCCCAACGGTTAACAAGACTAACAACTACTTTTGACTAGGTACCTTAAAAAATGCTACCCGGGGGACCAGTCCTTTAAATAAATTAATATTAAAAATAATTAAAATTATATAATAGTTATGTTCAATTATTACCTAAAAATAATTCATGTTAAAAGTTAGTTAAGGACAAATAACTAAAAAACATATCTAAGGGGGAAAATTACCCTAGAGGGGAGAGTCCCTCAAATAATAATTAAAATTATTTTTAAAATAAATAAACAACTTAATTAGTAAAAATAATTTATAAAAATAGTTAGTTAGAGATAAGTAATTAAAAATTATATCTAGGGGAAAAAATATTTCTCATAGAGGGACCAATCCCTTAGAATAAATAAATTAATTATGTGAAAATTTTTATATTAATAAAACTTATATGATAATAGTTAGTAATGGTAATAGTTAAATAAACATAAATAATCAAAAATTATATTGAATTAAATTATATTAAAATTAAAATATAATTAAAACTAAATTATATTAAAATTATATTAAAATTAAAATATAATTAAAATTATATTTAAAATCAAATTATATTAAAATTATATTATTAAATTATATTAAAATCATGTTATAATAATTAAAATTATATTACCCTAGGGGGACCAACCCCCTAAAATAACATGATTTAATTCAAAAAATTAAAATTTTTAAGTTAAATTAGTAATTCAAAATACTTCGTGATAATATTTATTTACAAATAAATTAATAAAAATAAGAAGGAATTAAAAACCGGACCATTAAAATGAGTAAAATAAAAATATATATGTATATATAAAAATATATAGAAGAATAAATAAATAAATAAAAATAATTAAATAAATACATAAATAAATAAAATAAAAATAATAAAAATAAAAAAAAATAAAAAAAAGGACTAGGTCGAGAGTGCTGGGACCCAACACCGACTGATTTTCCAGCCATCATCTCTATTGAGATTACTCCGCCTCTTTTCAATCTCAAGCGCCTCCCTAAAATTTTTTTTTTGTAAACTTGATATGGATCACAGAAACCTAAACTCTACTAACAAAAAATTTCTTCCCTTTTCTGTAGATGATGTCAAAGTCATAACCCAACATATTTGTGACCCATTTTTTATTTCTTCTAAAGATAATATTTGTTCTAAAACGTATTTAAGACTGTCATGATCCATTTTTACCTTGAAGTGTCTTCCCATTGGGTAAGGTCGCCATTTCTTAAGTGCATGTAGTATTGCCAACATTTCCAATGCCACCAGTCTGATCAAAATTGGATTCTACAAGAAAGAGTTATGCACAATCTCCCAAGATGACCTGATTATATACCTTTTCAGAAGAGAAAACTTGTATCAAGTGCCACGTGTCCCTGTTTTGACCTTTGGATCTAAAAAATATGTACAAGAAACTATAGTCCATCCTCTTTTTGTAACTTCTTCTGAACTTTCAATCTAATGCTCAAAACAAAAGCTATGACTATTTTCCCCAGGTCACCTGTTTGGAATGTAATTCAAGAGTCTGCAAAAAGACCAACTTCCTCAGATCATATCTCCGCAAATATTAAGAAAAAAGCTCTGAAATTCAGACCTGATGTTTAGTCCGATTTTGAATCAAATGGGTTTTTTCTCGCTTCTGAAACATCACAAAAAAAAAATTATAGCAAAAATGCCACGATGACCTATTTGGAGCAGCGAAACCCTAGAATTCAAAGCTTTGATACCAAATGTTATGAAACTAGCTCACAAAAAGATAGAAAAGATAGATCAATGCCTTAGAAATAAGCCTCTTCAAGGGTCAACCTCATTTACATTACACAAATGAACAATTCTTGGATGATACAAACGACAAGACCTCTTTTCTATATATAGGAGTCTAAGGGGTCATAATATAATCAGAGCTGACAAAACAATAATAATGTAAGCACATGATAATAACAAAAGTGAGCTTATATGGGGCACAAATAACAATATGGGGATTACATGGGTACAACAATATAATAAGGGGGTTGTACTAATAACAATAAGGGGTTACACTAGTAGTATAGGGGCATAACACACACCATGGTTCATTATATGCCTAAACATCTACATTCTCTTCTATATTGTATCTCCACAAAGTTATCAACAATTATTCCATGGTAATTGGAGATATGCCTAAGTGTCTTCCCCCTACTTGAGATCATGACCATGATATTCATTTATAACTTAGAAGTGTACCTGCAACTAACATCAAGCCTTATAGGTATGCACAAAACAGTGATATTAAGTCTATGATTCAAGAAATGTTAGAGGTTGGAACCATTCAACCTATGCATAATGATTTCTCTTGGTCAACCTTGATGGTTATAAAAAAGGATGGTTTGTGGCATATATGTCCATATCATAAAAATGTCAACAAAAGGACGATCAGAAATAAGCTCCATATTCTTATTGATAATTATTAGATGGATTGCAGGAAGAAAGTTTATTTTCTAATTTTGATCTCCATTCTTTATATCATGAAATTAGAATGAGGCAAGAAAGCATTCCCAAAATATCCTTTCAAACATATGAAGTTCATTATGAGATTTTGTTATGCCATTTTGACTTATTGTTTGCCTCACTCTAGCTAGGAGGGCCAACAAAAGAAACGAACAATTGAAGAGATACGAACAACCCAAATTTGACACGCATACATTGACACAACTACAAAACCCTAAATAATTCTGCACGTACAGTGGTAGAAACACATATAGTGTTTTCACTGACAGTGTTTTCACTACCAGTCTTGTCACTGCTAGTGTTGTCACTACACATTGAGAGAGTCATGCACCAACAACACTATGTGTCAACAGTAGAAAAAACATAGTTTGTGCCACTGTCATAAACAAAATTTGACGCTACAAAAGCAAAACTGATACAAGAAATGAACCAAATGACTGCAAATGACTAGGGTTTGGTAATTCTAATTAAATTCGCTTAACTGAAATTATTCACATAATTTTGTTGTACATTAAAACTGATTTCAGACAAAAAAAATGGTTGTTGAAATGCACAGGTAGAAAAATAATACTTATAGCATAATGTACATACAATTGCATAAAAAAACCAAGTTACATGTCGTGATTTTTTTTACAAAACACATAGGAAATTGCTACATATCTTAAGCATGAAAACCTCCATGAATAATAACCAAGAACAATAATTTACAAACACAATATTGTTTCAAATAACTCACAACTACTGAAAATAAATGTTCAACTCACACACACATCTACTACAAATAAAACAATTGTTGTACATAAGCAGAAATTGTTGCAAGTACCAAGAAAAAGCTATAAATAAACACATAATACTGCAAATAACTAACAACAAAATAAACCAATAAACTATATCACATGGTTGTTGTAAATAACTTGCTACAAATTAAAAAAAAAAAAAAGAAAAAAAAAAAAAACATGAACCTAAATTCTTCTATTAACTTGAACAAGAATTTACATCATAGGTAGCCCTCCCTACCATGGCAGCATGGAGGCTGCGGTGCCTCCAAGCCTCTCACATACTCCAAAAATCACCTATGTAACCCTTTCACAACCAAAAATACAACCCCCAAAGTCCCTCTTACGTATCCCTCGAAAACCCATTACATGATCCCTAACCATAACATCATGAGGTATTATTTTAAGATTTTACGAAAAATATCTTCCAACACCTTTTCCCTCTATGAAAAAATTAAATTTACTTCATTTACATCACATGTCATCTGAATTTTCATTTTCATTTAAATTTCATTTACATTTTCTTTACCATTTCACATTTTCATTTGGACTTTACAAGTACATTTACATTAAATTTCTAAAATTAACCCAAAATTTTATTTAGGCTCCAATAGACCTTCGACACAAAACCTTGGCTCGCCGCTAAGATAACTGCAATTAGACATCCACAGTCACTTTCACTACTATTGGGCAATCCAAATCCTCCTCTAAATGCTAAACTGCAAGTTTCTCCCCTATTCTACTCTACTATGCGCATCCTCCTTGCACATTCCTTCATCCTTCTACACGTGTCTCAACCTCCTTCTCGCAAGACCCCAATCCTTTCTCCTTTTATACTCTACCACCTATTGCAACCTACACATAGCTCTTTGTTTCTCTCCATTCTTCCACTACCCATGTTCGTTGCATCAGCTTAGATTCTCTACATGTTGTCACTCGCTGGTGTTGATGGATTTCTTTGCTTCTACTAGGCTAGGTCCTCTAACTACAAAAGTTTGCCTTTGTCTCCCTTGTGTACCTTATGTTGTTTTGGGACATCTGAAAAATGTGATGTGCTAGTTGGTTTGTGTAGGACCAAATAGTTACACTTGGTGGTGGTCTTAAAAAATACCACCCATATATTTGTCCAATATCTCATTTTGGTGATGAATACTATAGATTATGTTGTAGCTCCCTCGGCATAATTCCCTACATAATTTGTAACCATGAAACTAGTGTTATTCTTAAAGTTGCAGGTTGGCTAGGATGACACCTCCCTCTGACCACGAGTTCATCCACCTAGGCTTCTCTCCATAATTGTCACCACCATCTAGAGATGGGTGTCAGAACTTTTGTAACACCCTCCTCCCACACTTACCCAATATTACCTCTCCACCAGGGTAAATATGTGATGAAGAGTTACTATAATATGATTTAACTCCCCAAGTACACTTAAGGAATTGGAATAAAAAGAAACAAAGATCAAACTAAGCTTCCTCGGGAGCTATAGGACCCCCAGGGGCTATCCAACCACTTCAAGTGCTCGACCCCTGAGTTAACTTGATTTTTCACTAATAAAACTACCAGTCACATTCATAAGAATGCATACATGTGACTATAGGGCTCAATTCGCTCCCATAATCCCGCGAGGAAGAGACTACAATTTTTTTTAGCTAGTTTTGTGCCTGCTACTGCTAGATTTGAGCCACTTTTTCAGAGATAGTCTCCAAACCACTACCCAAAACTTTATGAGACTTTCCAAGACAATAAATGACACTATGACAAGGCCTCTAACACAAAATTGAATCAAGGACTTGACCTAACCAAGCCTAACCATGACAGACATTTCGTCAAACACATGATGAACATGAAATCTACAGGTCATAAATACACATCTGAACGTAGGGGTCACATACTTATCTTGGAATCATTTATAATGTCTAATTCCATCTCATATTAGCTGCAATAACATCTATTAGGTCAAACATTCAATAACCAACCACATATTCATCAAACATGTCAAGATCCATAAACAATATACATCATATAATTGCCATATAACTAGTTAATAACCAACATATAAACCATGGAAAATCAAGGATAATATCACCATCGTAATAAATACATATGCTCATAGATCACAATCGAAAATACCTCTTATTAACATATGCAAATTCAAACCAAGTCAAGAACATCCACATACCACTTGACCATAGATTTCATTGAACCAAATATTTCTTTCATCCAGTAACCCTTGTGCCATATTCCAAGCATGAATGTGGGATCTCATGAAACAAATCTACCAAAACAAAAATAGGGCTTCTAGAGTCCATACCACCTTAACCCTTATCCAGTGATTCCCCCTCACAGTCAAACATCACAAACCATCACCAAATCAGTCTCCACCCAAGCTGCATTGGGATCCAGAGTGTCTGTTCCAACCCAGCTCCAGGACTAGTAACTCAACCCACATCTACCATCAAGATTCCATAGCATTTATCCAACCAATATTTAGGACTAGTAACTTCACCCACTAAGGGCTCCAGACCATTTTTCCAACTAACGCTTCTAGGACTAGTAACTCAACCCAAGTTGTTACAGGGCTTCCAGAGTGTTTGTCCAACCAAGGTTTCCAGGAACTAATAACTCAACCCACAGCCATAAGGAACATGAAAAACAGCCAAAAACCAAAAGGGAGAACCCACAATAGCATGGTTATCTAATAAATGGAAAGGCTAGTAAAAACCAATGTCAATCCAAGCAATCCTCCATGTGAGTGACAACTCATAATGAAGAAACTACATGGATGTTCCATGCATGCCAAAACTAGCAAGTAAATAATACATGCAACTCGATAACTGTAAATAAAACCTGTTATAGCTGTTGATCCCATTGTCCCCTTACGCTTTCTTGCTTTTCCCTTTCCTTCCTTCTCCAAATCCCAAATATGTTGTAATACTCCAAGGGTGCTCCAAGAAAACTCTAAGAGTGCAAGAGTATGAGAGAGAGAATAGAGTGGAAAGCTCCAAGCCAGAGCTAACATAAGTCTTTGAATTGATCCTTACAAGCCTTTTTATCATCGAGTCATCTAGTTTCTTCATTTTCCTTCATTTTTCCTTCAATTCCCTCCTCACATGCAACCTATGACCTCTCACCTTCATTTTCTCCTATTTTCATTTATCTTCAAAAATAAAATGCCAATTAATGCCTCTTTGTCTTTGCCATTTCCTTTACCAATTTCCTTAGCCGTTAATAAACCAAAGTGAAACCCAACTAGGATATTTTTCTCACAATTTAGGTTTGAATATGTGTCCCATGACCTTGGTCTAATTTACTTTTTTTACACAGAAAATAAACTAGGGATGTTACAAAACCCTTCCCCTTGGGGAACACTGTCCTCGATGTTCAATGACACCTATAAACCAACAAACCTCTAAAACTAAAAGATACTACCTATGGAGCTTTATAACATGGCTTGCTGCAATATTTGCGAAGACCACTACTAAAAATATGACAAACATATCGTTTACTAGAGTTTTATAACACAACTCAGCACCGTATTTACAATAAGAACCACATATACTCTCATGCATATTTCTTTAAACATCAAATAAATATAACTTCTATGAAGCTTTATAAACACATATCGATACAATATTTACAATAAAATACACATATACACATGCACATTTGCTCAACCAACAAATAAAGGATATGATGCCCATATCAGCAATAAGGGAATCCAAAGGTTCACACCTCCACCCTCAAAGTAATACCAAGATTCACTTCCTTCCAAAGAAGTCCAGAATCTACTTCCAAAGTCAAAGCTACATCCAAAGTACAATGCTACAATCCTTTGTCATTTTTCCTCTCTGTGAATAGTTATCGGCTCATTGTTCCAAGGCACACTCCATTGTGTTTCTGATTCCATCTGGTAATTCTAATCATCAAAATCAATGTATTCCCCAACATTCCCTTCTCTACCACACAGTCCCTTGGGAAATCTGGTAACCCTCATCCATGTAGTCAACCACCTTCCAAGTTTTACGGGCATTGTTATATACATATGGGGGATAATATGGAGTACCAAAGGAGGTACCCAAGGTAATAATGTAATAATGGGATGGGCCATAGTAATAAATAAGGTGGTTAACCCATATCATGTAAGGGACCACAAGTAGTTAATAATAATGTAATGGGCCCATGGTATTAGTTGATGGTATGAGGGAACCATGGTAATGACCCATGGTATTGTATGTATAAGGCCTATATAGAGGCTAGAGACTCCATGTCAAGGAATATAGTGAAGGATTATTGTATGAACAAGCATATGGCTTGTGGAGTGTTCTCCTTCCTTAAGGAGTGAATGTATGGTGTTGCCCTACCTTAAGGGTTTGATATCAATAAAGAATCATTTCTATCTATTTCTCTCTTATTGTTTCTGGGTATATTTGCATTATCTTATATTTTTGGATCAAATCTACAACAAGTGGTATCAGAGCTACAACAAGTGGTATCAGAGCACTTTCTTGGGCACAAAAGTGGAGAATTTTTTTTTTATTTTTTGCAGGGATTTTTGGGTGGCGAGTTGCAGATCAGATCTATATGTTTTGGTGCAAGATCTGAAAAATCTATTTGCAGATCTGTATTCTTTGTGAAAAAATAGTCGATTTCAAAAAAAAATCGGTTGAATCGGAGCCCGGATGAAGGAGATATCGCTGATCTAAAAATTAGTGGGGTTGTAGACAATTTTTCAGGACAGCGCGTTTGCGGCACAGATTTGGACGTCCTGGTCCAAGATCTACAAAATCTAATTGTAGATCTGGAATCTCTGTGAAAAAACACCTAATTTCAAAAAAAAATCAGTCGAATCGGAGTCCGGATGAGGGAGATATCGCTGATTTAAAATCGGCTCTTTTTTTAGAAATTTTGGGTGACGACGAGAGAGTAGCAGAGCAGATCTGAAATTCTAGTGCCTGGATCAGGATTTCTATCACATGGGCAGATGCAGAATGATTGTTCCATTTCTGAAAATAGGTCATAATAGGGATTCTGAGCAATATTGACTAAACTGTGACAAATTCAAATTTTCGCCAATTTTTTGTGATGGCGGGCCCAAATCGGTATTTGAGGAACTTGTATAAATTTGATGGCTCTCATCCAGCTAGATGGCTAGCACAAATGGAGCAGTATTTCAATCTGAATAGAATCTTAGATGATGAGACTCAGCTTATGGTGGCAAGCACGTACTTGGACAATGAAAGACGACAATGGTGGCAAGAGCATCAATGTTCCAATAGAAGGTTTTGGACTTGGGACATATTCACAAAAGCTATTATGGACCACTTTGGCCGAAAAACTATTCTTGTTGATAAGCTCACACAGACAGACACATTGCCTAGCAAAGATTTTATTTTTACAGAAAAGAAGGAAACCATGGAACCTAAAGGGTTATTTCCTACTGGTATATCTTTATTGCAGGTTCATGGATTGATTCAGAAGGAGAAAATCGTTGTGTTTATAAATCCTAGTTGCAAGCAAAATCTTATAAGTGTTAATTTGGCAAAAATATTTCAAGTTCTAGCACAACACATTGAAACTGCACAGATTGATAATGAGGATGTTCAAGTGTATAAGGATTTGAAGATTTCTATGGATAAGTATGTGTTGCATGGTGATTTTTATGCTTCAGAGACAGATAATATGGATGTTGTTTTGGGATACCCGTGGATGGAATCAGTGGGTACTATAAATATTAATGTGCAGAAGAAATTCCTGAAGCTCTGGTATAAAAAGAAGAAAATTACATTACAGGATATTTCCATCAATAAACAGGTAGAGTCCACGGAGGTTGACGCAGAAGATGTTCCAGGGAATGACATATCAGATGATGAGCAGTTGATGGTCGACAATCAAACACAAACAGAGGCTGAAGCCGAAAAGGTAACAGGTGCTGACACATCTGATGAGGGTTCAGTGGTTGAAGTCATATTGGAAAAGAAGACACCACAACAGGCACCACAGCAGGGTGAATTAAAGAAAAAGACACCGTGGGTTAAAACTTCAACATATCATCACCCACATCACCCTGCAAGAAAGCAACCAACAAGATGGAAACCAATTAGCCACAAGGACAACAACCCCCGTATGATGGATAGCGAGGAGGGAAGATCCACCTACTACACATCAACACAGAAGAGCTGCCATGGTCAACTTCCATCTCAAGCAAGCGAGGCACCAGAGAGATCGAGGGTTCACCTTTCTCTTGGATGGGTAGATGCACATGCATGGTACCAGTGGACTACTCTTTTGAGTAGATCTTATTATTTTTGTTCTTCCCATGTTTCGGGGATGAAACATGCTAATGGGGGTGGAGTGTTATATACCTATGGGGGATAATATGGGGTACCAAGGGAGGTAACCAGGGTAATAATGTAATAATGGGATGGGCCATAGTAATAAATAAGGTGGTTAACCCATATCATGTAAGGGACCACAAGTAGTTAATAATAATGTAATGGGCCCATGGTATTAGTTGATGGTATGAGGGAACCATGGTAATGACCCATGGTATTGTATGTATAAGGCCTATATAGAGGCTAGAGACTCCATGTCAAGGAATATAGTGAAGGATTATTGTATGAACAAGCATATGGCTTGTGGAGTGTTCTCCTTCCTTAAGGAGTGAATGTATGGTGTTGCCCTACCTTAAGGGTTTGATATCAATAAAGAATCATTTCTATCTATTTCTCTCTTATTGTTTCTGGGTATATTTGCATTATCTTATATTTTTGGATCAGATCTACAACAAGTGGTATCAGAGCTACAACAGGCATCCCCTTCTCTACTACACATTCCCTTGGAGGACCCCTCCCTTGGAAAGGTTTCCTCACATTGGAAGGTCCAAAAACCAAGTCATATCCCTTCTTCAAAACCATCATACTGGTCATAGCATGCTCATGGAAATCAATGGACACTATTGGTTACCAGTGTCCCACAATGGCCCTGCTCCTAAAGTGCTTTACCAAAATACCAATGCCCATTCCAATTCATTTCACTGATGCTGCTAATTCTTGCAGTTAGCTTCAAATACCTAGTCTAGGCATTTCCATGCTTTCCTGTACCAAAATCATAATTCCCATCATATTCAAAATGAATTGAAATAAATCCAAATCATACGTCATTGGTAGCCCATTAATAAGGTCCATTTGCACATATGTTCACTTCCTTTCACAATAAGCCAAACCAACTCTTGACCAAATCATCCTATATAAACATATCATATCTGGTTAGCTCAAAACACATCCATCATAGATCAAAATCATGAATCACATGCAATCATCATACGCTAGAACCATATATCACATGTAACCATCATAAATCATAATCATAGATCACATGCATAATAAAATTGAAATAAAATACTGATACTTATCCTTTAATCAGTCCTTTGCTTCTACCTTTGTCCTTTGTCCTTTGCTCCTTTTGTACACACAACGGATCAATTTCCACACCCAGAAATCACCTAGTGCCTTCTCGCCTCTTCAATCACATACACATACACATAGTATACATCACAACACGTACACTTACACCCATTGTACAACACAAAAAAATACACACACCTACGCTCTACGTACAACAAAATACATATACATACACAAAGTACAACATGACGAATACACATGTCATGATACATCAGCTACACAATCCCTATAACATAATAACATAGTGTCAAGTCGTAAAAAGGGTCTTTTTGACCTCTATTTACCCCACATTAACTTATCAATCCAAGAACGATTTGTTATCTCAAAGAGTGTACTCAGTTTGAGGCAGTCATTTGTTAGAGTAATGCTAGTAGTATAGTGCTCAAAATACAAGAGTAAACGGATGCTTAAAACAAGATCTACTTACAGCAAAGCACTTTAAGACTTAAATCATGCATTTAGAAAACTAAGTAAATTATCAGTCAAGGGTATAGTAATAGTAACTCATCCCTCTGTAAACTGATGTAACTAAAAATAATCAAGGAACAGATCATCAACCTAGGAACTGGACAACAAATGTCAACGCTCACTACAGTTTCAGATTGTTCAAAGCAATGGCAATGCAAATAACAGGAAATGGAACAACAACTATAAATGGAACAACAACTAGGAAATGGAACAGCAACTAGTTCTTATAAACAACGAAACCTTATTCTAAGGAGATAAAGGCAGCAATCGTATCCTACAGAAATCAGATAGAAATCCTTACTCTAAGAATAAATTGGACAGCAAATGGAAATAGAACAGCAACTGATTAGCAATGAAATATAGAACATCACTTAGAGCCAATTGTGAATGTACAGTAAACCGAAATAAATAACACACAAAGCACACCTTGATATTGAGAGAAATAGTAATTTGACTCTGATACCACAAATATTAATCTCAGTTACAAATAATAACGATTGCAATTTGTAATGGAACAGCAATGTCAATTGAACAACAATTGTGATTAAGTATAAACCATAGATGAATACAGTAATACCAACTTAAGAATGTTATAAGCCGGTTACTCTGTAATTGAACAGCAATAGCATTCTGTAAGGAACAATAATGTTACATCAATGATTAAAGGAACATCAATGCGTTACAAGGTCAGAATGAACAATACAACATTCTTGTCATAGAGAACGATATTGTAAATATAACAGAGCCGTGATGTAAAATAACAAAACGCATCAGATTACCGAAAAAAGCTAATAATGAAAACCACGCACGAATTAAAGATAATGGTACATGAGCAATTGTTCCACCAGGGCCGGGCCCTTAGCCTCCAAGGACACACTGCTTGAGATTATTCCAGGATCAAAGATGGAACAACAACCAGATTTATATTAAATCATCCAAGTAGAGTTACAGTGGATCACTTCTCAACGAGAGTTGATGATCAATGTTTTAAATACAAAGAGAAATTTCATAAGAACAACAACAGGTCCCCCCGGGCTAGCAGTGCTGCCCCTTTTTATAACAGCTGAGTGGAGATATCAATGATGCAAAAATAGTTAAGATTGTGATCCCTCAGAATCAAAGGATCCTGAGGGATTCGCCAAACTGTTAATTCCAATTATCCCTTTGTTCTCTTGTGCCGATTCGACATCTTCTTTTCCTTTCCTTGGCTGATACGCTTCAATTTGGATCGCCTTGTCTACATATAATTTCCTGCCATAGGGACAGTAGTTAACTCTACCATGTCTTTTTCTTTGGGATGGAAATCTTTTGTTTTTCCATTTTTCTACATAAGAAAATGGCGATTATTAGTTGTTTTGCATTACATACAAATCTCATAGATTTTGCCATAATTTCTTATTATTTACCTAGTTCATGATGCAAAGGGATTATGAGTTTTTAAAGAAAAGATGACAAAATAATCAATAAAAAATACCTTCTTCAGTACTCCACACACCCCCCTACTTACCCTTTTTCATTCCCTCATGAAAACATTGTAGTTGACATGTAAGGCAGTGAGAGAGTAAGCCAGAGATGGCATCTCATGTGGTGGTCTACAACCATGATGCCTAACTAAGTGTTCAAAAAGATGGCCTGTCTGACCCTCAAGCATCTCATACAGGGCTTGGTACCCAGGTGCAGGGTGCCAAATAATCGAACTCCTGAACCTATATCCTAACCAAGATGGCCCTGCCCTCAAGATAAGTTCACCACAGAGGCTCAAGCAATCAGTGGCTAACTTAAAGTTTCATAATTAAATGGTTCCCTGAGTTGGATATTCGGATTAGAGGTCTGATATCGAAATTTAGTAGCTACAATGGCAAGGTCCTTGATGGTAAAGAAGTGTTCTATCCCTTGCCGATTGATTGTTGTATGAATGGGTCCTAATGCTTCAATCACACCCGGAGTCCTCATGAGATTCCTATGTTTATTCCACAACTGTAATGGATCTCTAGGCTCAGCTCTTACCCATAAGTCTAATCCGTTTTCTTGTCTTTGGAAGGCATTATAGGATTTAAGCCATTTGATTTGATTAACTCCAAACGAAACAAATGCCTGTAGTTGGATATCCCCAACGAAAGGGTCGGGGTTCTACTCTGTCTCTTGATATAACACGAGGTTATGCAGATACAATTCACATAATAATATTTGAACCTTTACTCCATAGTTCTTACAACAATTTATAAAATCATCAATAGTATTAATTTGTATAGGGGCTCCTGCTTTGACAGCCTTAATTTTCAATTGCAAATATCGTTCCATTAAAAACAAGGCATAATTTTTAGCAGGGGCTCTACATGTTAGGACGTCAGTGTACAAAGAGCATAAGGTATCCATCTACTTGATAACTACATCTAACCTATGAGTTACCTTTGCGACTTTCTCTTCTTCCTTTCGCCATCCTTCAAAAGCCTGGCTTTCGAATAAATTGACATTCCTTAGCTGTTGTTGTAATTCTTCATACTTTTCTCGAGAAACCGTTTGTTCTGTGAGTTTTTCTACTGCTTGCTGAGCTTGCATCAAACCCTCTCGTAGGGTTACTGTCCTCGGATCACTATCCCATGTAGTAGTGGCAAGTGGAAGATTTACTTGAATCTTCTTATTGCGTCGCCTCATGTTTATGGTTTTCATTCCTTTAGAGGACTGTGCCTCTGTTTGAACTTCTTTGTCACAGGCCGATATATCATCTGTTTGAACTTCTTTGTCACAGGCCGATATATCATTTGTTTGAACTTCAACGTGGGCAACAGTTGAATGTTGTTCCTTTTGTTTTTGAACGGCAGTCTACACTTCAATAGGGCTTTGAATGGCAGACTGCTCTTCAACAGGGTCTTGAACAGCAGACTGCTCCTCAACAGGGTTTTGAATAGTAGGCTGGACGTGAGTCCTCCAAAGCTTTTTCTTGGGGGGTCTCACTGGAGTGGTTGCATGTCTTACCCCCGAAGTCCTTTTTGCTCTCTTTCTCATTTTCAAAACCCTGATTTGTTGTCAAATTCATGCTATCACATTCAACAATCTTTGTTGTTCTTTTCATAGTCTTTTAATTTCTTCTGTTTTCTTAGAAAGAACAGTTGTCTGTTTACTCGAGCCTGGACTTTCACCTTGGCCAATTCCCTAGTTTTCTTCTTGGGGTGCTCCTTCGTTGTTCTGTTTGGGTTGCTCAAGAGTAAAAACCCTAGCCGGTTCTGTTATTTCCTGGGTGACTTCTTTTTCCACCCCTTCTTCTTACTGGAATTCTTCTAGTGTAGTCTGGCTGGGAACAGATTATTCCTCTTATGTATCACTTTTCTCTCCTGTCATACTTTTATCATGAACAGGATGATTCTCTTCTTCTACTTCCTCGTCGTGTAATTCTTCATGTGCTTTTTTGTCCTGAGAAAAATGTTCTTTTTCTTCTTCTTCAATATGGAGGCCTAGTGGGCTGAGAGGTTGGGCATATTCTCCCATATTGGCTATATTTTGGGCCAATTCATCCTCTTGCAATGGATTTTGCAATGGGCTCTCTTTGCATTGCTCTGTCTCTTCCTCCTCCTACCTAGGCTATGCAGTCTCTTCCTCCATTTCTCCTTCCTCATTTCCTTCCACTCCTTTCTCATTCTCTTCTCCTTCTAATTGCGAGGGTTGCTCATCCCCTGAATCATCTATCTCTACTGGTTGGCTAGTATTCCCTTGGGAATTTTCTAGCGTCCCTCTAATCTGTGCCAATCTGACTGATTTCCTTCGTTTCAATGGTCTATTTGGTGTACTTGTAGCATGCTTATGTTTTGGGGCTGGCATAGTCAGTCCCCTGTCTATCATGGCAATTATTTCTTCCCAACTGCTTTGTTGTTGAGAAAGACTATGGCTAACTATTAGCCATATCAACCCATGGTGACTTACTACCGATTCTACATGTTGCGATTTTTTCATACTTTGGGCAACATCATGAAGTAATGAATTTAAAAATGTAGGCTAGTTCATAGAGCATTTCTATTTTAGTACGGCTAAGAGTTTAAGATTTAGTGGTCTTACCACGTCTTTCGTGCCTTCACAGGTGATGTAGCTTTGGATGATCTTTGCCAATTCTACCCATGACTCCCCCAATGCTGCTGGTAGGACTCCCTTTCCTCTGACTATTAGGTTCTGGCCTTCATCTTGGAGGAATTTTATGATCTTTCGCAATCTCTCCTTTTTTAGAGTCCACTTAGGTCCAGTGGCTGGCAGTCCCAAGACCTCTGCAATTATGTCATCGGTTATTGCTATGTGTCTCCCCCTTATTGTGGAGTGATATTCTTGCAAGTTCTGCAAGAATTCTATCACTAAGGTCTTGTTGGATTCCTATAAACGATTAAGATAAACTAGCCATCCTGCCCTTGCCATGATTTCCCGTGCAGCATCAGAAACTGTCAATACCTGTGGTTCTCTCTGAATTGATCTTCCTCCCATGCTTTAGCTCACCGTAAAAATGTAGAGACGGCAATGGAACAACAAGCTGTTCAAACTGTTAGAAATACAGAGAAAATAACAAAACAATAGGGCTCGTTCAAATCCTAAGTCACTTACTAATTGCTGCAGAGCATAATATGGAAATGGCATAGGAACAGCAAGCCATGCAAATTGAAAAACAATATACTGTTTAACCTTGCTATTCCCAAGTAAACAGTTTTCCGAATAATAGTCTGACACGTATACCAGCAAATTATGAGGTCACTTGCCTCCCCCTGCAATGTGATAGGCCATCCTCGTCCATCAAATGAGGGAGCAACATGCCGAATTACATTAGTATAGAGTCATAAAGGAATAGCGTATGTCGAAATGCCATGTTTTACAAAAGGAGTAGTATGTCGAAATCGAGGTGTATAGTAGGATCGCTTAACAAATAAGAGAATGTTGTGATATGATGCGAGGCTGGGAGGATAGGACAGCTGATGTGCACAAAAAGTCTGATGAGGTCATTATCAGCTTTTTCCATCATGATTGGCTGTAATAAATTTTCATGTGTTTAGTGGTTTGGGGAATGATATCCATAATCTTATGTGACATATTACAAAGGTATAAGACAAAGAAGGGTGTTGATGATTACTATTGGTGTATAAAGAATGTGACTTCAATACCATTAACAGAGCTCTGTTGCCGACAGGTGTCCATAACCTTGACAGAGTTGTTTGTTTAACCCATGGAACCATGATCCTTTTTGTATGCTTAGGAAGTGTTGTGCAATGTCAAAATGGAGGCCATTATGCTGGCTTGGTAACCAGTTAAACCATAATGCCATTCACCTGGAAGTAGTGAAAGGTGGGTAGGCCGGCTCGTGATGAGACCTCCTGTTCCAAGGACTCTTTATTTTTTCTGATGTGCCTCTTGGATCATATCCCTGGTGTGGTGGCCATAGTGGGAATGCCACTTCACTTTCTTCCTTATGATCATGGTAGGCTGGCTCTTGATGAAACCCCTATCTTGCATTTGACAAATCGTAAGTTATATGAACATTTTTCTCTTTTTTTCTTTTTTCTTTATAAAGTACTTTCCTATGTATACACAAAGGGTGCTTCAACACTCCTTAAGAGTAGGAATGGTGGAAGAAGTCTTAACATCTCAATAGAAAAATATACACTTTGTTCTTTTTCCTTAATAATGATGAAAGAAGATTATGGGAATTTTTTAAAAAAGAACCACCATGATAAAGATAATTGTGTCCTTTCCTCTTTCATCTTATCAATTCAAAGCAATTTCTTGTAAAAATGGTGATTTTATATAATTTACTAATTTCAGTATGCTCTAGGTTTGTATCCATTGCATAAGTGTATAGTTGTGCTCCAAAAGGCTTGAAATTATCATATATTGAGAAGAATGGTAGCTGTCCTTTAATTGGAATAGTAAGGAGAACAAGAATAAATAAAAGGAATATGAGAATATTGTTTTTTCAAAAAGGAAGAGCAAAAAAAGTACAAGTGTTGTTCCTTTGGAAAAGGAATAGCAGAAAACACAAGTGCCGTTCCTTTGGAGAAGGAACAGTAAACCCCAAAAATGTTGTTCCTTTGGAAAAGGAATAGCAAAAATGAAAGTGTTTCTTCCCTTGGAAAAGGAACAACAAAAAACAAAAGTGTTGTTCCTTTGGAAAAGAAACAGCAAAAAACAAAAGTGTTGTTCCTTTGGAAAAAGAATAGCAAAAAACGCAAGTGTCGTTCCTTTGGAAAAGAAATAGCAAAAACCAAAAGTGTTGTTCCTTTGGAAAAGGAACAACAAAGTGAAAAAGGAATGGCTAATACAAAAAGTGTTGTTCCTTTGGAAAAGGAACAACAAAAAAATGAAAGTGTTGTTCCTTTGGAAAAGGACCAACAAAAAACGAAAAAATGAAAGTGTTGTTCCTTTGGAAAAGGACCAGCAAAAAACAAAAGTGTCATTCCATTGGAAAAGGAACAGAAAAAAACGGAAGTGTTGTTCCTTTGGAAAAGGAACAACAAAAAATGCAAGTGTTGTTCCTCTGGAAAAGGAACAACAAAAAACGCAAGTGACGTTCCTTTGGAAAAGGAACAAAAAAAACCAAAAGTGTTGTTCCTTTGGAAAAGGAACAACAAAAAACGAAAGTTTTGTTCCTTTGGAAAAGGATCAAGAAAGTCAAAAAGGAACAACTAATACAAAAAGTGTTGTTCCTTCATAAGAGGAACAACAAAATGAAAGTGTTGTTCCTTTGGAAAAGGAACAACAGAAAAACAAAAGTGCACACAAATGTTGTTCCTTCAGAAAAGGAACAGCAAAAACAATGGTGTTGTTCCTTTTGAAAAAGGAACAGCAAAAAAATGCAAGCTGTTCTTTTTGAAAGAAAGGAATCAACAAGATAGTGAAGGTGTTGTTCCTTCTAAAAGGAACAACAAAAACAATAGAATTGGTGATTCTTCGAAAAGGAACAACAAAGTGCAAAAAATATGTACAGAGAATAATTTATGCTAACAAAGCAAAAGAATTATGTACAAAATGTAAGAACAATTGAATCACTTTAGTGAACCAGAGGTGAGGAAGATTTCTCTTCCTCCACCAAAATTTGCATGTTGGAGTCTTTGCGGAGTTGCTGGTAGAAGGATTCCTGAGTAAGTGGTTTGCAATATAGTCGAACTATGTGGCCGTTTGCCTTAAAGGTATGTCCAGATCTGTCAATGGTGATTAGGGTAAGGGTTCCATTTACATGTACCTTCTAGATTTCATATGGCCCCAACCAACAAGTGTGAAGCTTCCCAAGAAAATCCTGAAACCTAGAATCGTATAAGAGCACCCAATCTCCTTCGTGGAAGAATTTCTTTTTAATGAGAGTGTCATTCCATTTAGCTCGTTGTTGTTGGATCAATGCAGTGTGTTGAAGGGTAGAGAGCCTGATCTCATCTAGCTCATTAATCTGTTGTAATCTATTAATTTGTGCCTCGTTTAGATCTATACCAACTTCTTGTGCTATTCGCAGTCTTTGGATTTTGAATTCTATGGGAAAAATGGGTTCCTTTCTAAATACCAATTGGTATGGTGAATAGCCAATAGTGCTTCTCCATGTTGTTCTATAATCCCACAAGGCTTCTGGTAATCTTGTAGCCCAATTGCTGCTATGTGACGCAATGGTTTTTGTTAAGATTGCTTCTATTATTTTATTGCTACTTTCTACTTGACTGTTTGCTTGTGGGTGGTATGGAGTAGTAATTTTATGTTAGATATGATAGTTTTTTAGTGTTGCAGCAATCTTGTTACCAGCAAACTGTGGTCCACCATCTATAACTATATCTCTTGGAAGCCCATATCGCACAAATATATGGAACAGGAACTGTATGACGAAATCCTCTGTAGCTCTCAGCAATGCCTCTGCCTCAACCCATTTGGTGACATATTATGTTGCTACCAGAATATATGTTTTCTAGTTCGAGGATGGGTTAATTGGACCAATGAAATTGAGTGCCCACCGCTCGAATGGTTCAATAACCAACTGTGGATTCAGGGGCATTTCGTCAAACTGACCAGGGCATCCTGCTCTTTGGCAACTGTCACAAACTTGAACGAACTTCTTTGCATGTTTAAAGATCGTGGGCCAATAATACCCTGTTTGCAGCACCTTATGTCCAGTTCTCTGATCGGCGAAATGTCTGCCACATGGTCCATCGTGACAAGCTTTCAAAATTTCAAAAATTTCATCCTCCCGGGTGCATCTCCTAATGTGCATATCTGCTCCTGTATGGAACAGGTAGCCCCCAATCCAATAAAATCGAGCACTTTGTTGGACAATCTGTTTTCGTTCATTGGGGGTTAGATGTTTCGGTAATTTGCCTACTACTAAGTAATTCGCAACATCAACATACCAGGGTGTTTTAACAGTGACAGCAAACAGATGCTCATTTGGAAACTGATCTTCAACTGCTGCTGCATCCATAGGTTTGGGAATCTGTGAGAGAAAGTTAGCTACAGGATTTTCTTTCCCAGGTCAGTCCTTGATTGTGATATCAAATTCCTATAATAAATTCAGCCATCTAGTTATTCTACCATTTGTGATTGGTTTATTTGCTAAATATTTTATGGAAGAGTGATCTGTATACAAGATAACAGGATATCCAGTAATGTAATGCCTAAACTTATTGACAGCATGTATTACAACTAGAAATTCCTTTTCAGTAACAGTATAATTCAATTCAGTAGGGGATAAATTCCAACTAATATAATAAATTGCATATGGTTTTTTATCTTCTTCCTGCCCAAGGACTGCTCCAATAACTGTATCTGAGGCATCTAATGAAATTTGAAATGGCAGGTCCCAATTCAGACCTCTAAGGACTGGGGTTGTTGACACAAGCCTCTTCAGATCTTGGAAAGCATGGTCACATTTTTCTATCCAAAGAAAGTCAACATTACCTGTCAATGCATATAGAGGTGCAGAAATATGTGAAAAATGTTCTATAAATCTTCTATAGTAACCAGAAAATTCAAGAAAACTGGGTACCTTTGTTTGAGTGGTGGGAGTGGGAATTAGCAAAATTATTTGAATTTTGGCTGGGTCTACCTGTATGCTAGCTGTTGAGATATAATGGCCTAGAATAAGTCCTTTAGTCATCATCATATAGCATTTTTCATGGCTCAAACAAAGCCTAGTGGCAATGCAGCACTGCAAAACTTTTTCCAGTGTGTCCAATGTTGGGTCAAAATCATCTCCGTATGGTGTAAAATCATCCATGTATACTTCGAGTCCTTCATTTATTAAATCTGAAAATATGCTGAGGAAGCCCTTCGAAATGTGGCAGGAGCATTGCATAAGCCAAAAAGTAGAACTCTGTAGGAAAATGTTCCCCAAGGACAAGTAAAAGTGGTTTTGTCTTGGTCTTCAGGGGCAACCTGAATCTGATTGTATCCACTGAAGCCATCTAAGAAAGAAAAGAATTTATTTCCTACCAGAGTGTCTAATACTTGGTCAATGAATGGAAGGGGAAGGTGGTCTTTTTGTGTTGCTTTATTTAGTTCTCTATAATCTACACAATCCTCCACTTCCCATTCTTCTTTGGTACCACAACAAGTGGAGAGACCCATTTACTATCGGGGATAGGGTAAATGAAGTTCACATCTAAAAGTTTTTGAAGTTCAGCTTTTACAATTTCTTTTAGATGAGGATTAAGTCTCCTTTGTGGTTGGTGAACAGGTCTCACATCTTTTTCTATGTAAATGTGGTGTGTACATAACTGGGGATCAATTCCTTTCATGTCAGGATAGTCCCATAAAAATGCTTCTTTGTATTCCCTCAATAGTTGGGTGAGCTTCTCTTCTTGTTCAGAAGTCAGGTTGGCATTAATGTTTAAAGTCTTTCCTGGGTCAATTTATACAATTTTACTATTTGAGGCATAGTAGGTATTGTTTGATCGTGTGTATCTTTAAGAGGATCTTCTTCTAATTCATTATCAAATGCTGCTTCTATCATGTGACATTGTATGCGGGATCTGGGTTCAATTTGGCTAGTAAAATTGTTAATGGCATCATCTTCTGTTTGGTCTTTGAAATCGAGGGCCTCTTCTATGGTTAATGGAGATCTAATATTTTCGGTGAGGTATGATACAAGATGCTTGTTATTTTTTATTATTGTGACACTTGGTAGCATTGGGGGATATAAAGCTAGATTCTTGATATTTTCCCCCCTAGTTATGGTCATACTGCCTTGTCGGCAGCCAATATAAGCATCGGAAGTTGCAAGCCAAGGTCTGCCTAAAATCAATGGATGTCCATCAAGTCAGTTTTTGGGGTTTATTATCACAAAATCGGCCGGATACTCCGAGAGTCAACAGATACCATGACACCATGTAGTGTGCCTTCTAGCCGAACCATAGATTGGTTAGCTAGTTCTAGGCTCTCTCCAACTTGGGTAAGGTGCTCAACATATGCATTGAAATGAACTTGTACCTTAGCTCTGAAAAATATGAGTTCTTGATGACTACAGGGACTCTTCTAGGTCATTCAATATCCCAGAAAGGACTGCAGGTGGACCAAAATAAGATAGCCATCATCCAAAGCGTCCAACCTCCACAAAAATAGAGGGATGTCAAAAGTTTTCTAGGCTTAGATGGATATTATAGGATATTTATAAAATACTTAAGTAAGTTAGCTTCTCCTTTATTTGGGTTATTGGCCAAAGACTCTATATTTTCATGGTCGGAAAGTTGTCAAGAGGCCTTGGACACCCTAAAGGACAAGTTGACTATTGCACCTATTCTCCAAGGCCCAAATTGGGCTCTTCCTTTCCATATATATGTTGATGCCTCTCACAAAGCCATAGGAGCAACTCTAGGCCAGATAGATGACAAGCTACCTTATGCCATTTACTTCATCAGTAAGAATCTGTCAAAAGTCAAACTGAACTACACACTGACTGAAAAGGAGCTCCTAGTTGTTGTGCATTCATAGAACAAATTTAGACATTACATTACAGGTTACCAAACATTTTTCCGTACTGACCATGCTGCAATTAAATACTTGATGAATAAACCTGATGTAAATGCCTGAATTATTAGATGGTTACTTTTATTGCAACAATTTGATTTAACTATTATTGATAAGCCTAGTAATGAGAATGTCATTGCAGATTTTTTATCCAAATTGACTTTGCCTGTAGGGGAGGAAGGAATGGTTGATGATCAATTACCAGATGAACACTTATTCACCATTTCAGTTCTCTCTCCATGGTTTACTGACATAGCAAATTACTTGTTGTCTGCATAGTTTAAACCAAATTTGTCCTCCAAGGAAAAGTGGAAGATTGTGAGGAAGAGCACCCCATTCACTTGGATTGGGGGAACCTATTCAAAATAGGCCCAGATCAAATTCTGAGAAGATGTGTCAAGGAAGAGAAAGTCTTTGACATGCTCCAGACCTGTCATGATGGGCCTTGTGTAGGTCACTTTGTATCCAAAAGGACAACATTCAATTTGCTACAAGCTGGTCATTTCTAGCCCACTCTTCACTGGAATGTGCAGAGGTATAGTGTCAGTGTGATCGGTTCCAAAGGATGGGGAAACGTACCCCAAGGGATGAAATGCCTCTCCAACATCAAGTTACTTTCAAGCCATTTGACAAGTGGGACATGGATTTCATTGGACCCATTGCCCTCCATCCATGCCAAAGCAGTACATCATTGTGTGCATTGGCTATTTAACCAAGTGGATTGAAGACAAGGCCATCAAAGAAACAACATAAGAGAAAGCGGCTGAGTTCTTAAGGGAAAATGTATTTTATAAGTTTGGGTACCCTAGAGAACTGGTCACTAATCAAGGTAGCCAATTTACATCTCACATGATTGAAAATTTGTTGGGCTAGCACAAGATCAAGCATAGAACATCCACTCCTTACCACCCATAAGCTAATCGAAAAGTGGAGGTATATAACAGTGCACTAGAAGGTATTCTGACCAAAGTGATTAGGAGTAGCAGAAAGGATTGGGCAGATAGATTAGTTGAGGCCACTTGGGCCTATAATACCACCTAGAAGACCACCATTGGATTCACTCCTTATGAGCTGGTCGATGGGAAGAAGGCCCTGTTGTCCATTGCATTTGAATACAACACCTTAAGAATGGCATCACAACTGGATCTAGATCTCACCAGGGCACAACAATAAATATTTCTCTAGTTGAATGGGTTAGATGAATTTAGGATGTAGGCCCTCCTACACACGAAGGTGACTCAAGTTCAAAGTAATATTTGGCATGACAAGAACACAAAGGAAAAATAGTTTCAATAAGGTGATTGGTCTTTGTTGTGTGATTCCAGATAGATTTTAAAGGAAAATTAAGGACTATATGGTTAGGGCCTTATGTCATAGAAAAATGTCATGATAATGGTTCATTACAGATAAGAACCATTGATGCAGAGGTTATCCCTTTACTTGTTAATGGGTACAGATTGAAGGTCTACAAGAATACCTTGTCAAAGCAAGAATTCATCAATGGCATCAGCAAGACGGTGATGGTGGTGGAGCAAGTGTCAGATTCTAACCCATCAAGTCCCTAAAAAAAAGAAAATAAAGAAAAAATAAAAGAAAGAAAGAGAAAAAAGAGAAAGCAAAAAGAAAAAATAAAGAGACTCAAGTGAAAACCTCCATGAGGCACCTGAGTCCCACTATTGGGTTGAGAACCTCTTGAGGCAGCCAAATGGTGTTGAAAATAAAAGAAACAATAAAAAGATCTTTGGGTGAAAACCTCTTTTGAGGCCCCCAGGGCAAGCAGCTAGAATGCAAACCTCCTTGGAGGAAGACTACTTGTTTTTCAAAAAAAAAAAAGTTTGAAAATGTTGTTTGTAGGTTAGCAGGAGGAGGGTCAGCACAACTTGAGATGAACAGAAGGACCTACAAAATCCATATTTTAATTCCTCCATCTCATAGTCTTTATTATTCCATTGATACTTCCATTTATGAACTCCTCCAACTTAGTTTACACAGTCTCTGTGTTTTCTACAGGATTCCCTGTAATCCTACAAGATTTCCTAAAAACCTACAAGAGTTTCTTGTAGGAATTATAGTGGCTTTGGAATCCCAAGAAAAGTGACCCTAGATCAAGGGGATGACTATCCTATGTTAAAAAATAAAATAATCACTCCACCACATCATCACCATGCCTTTCATCACCTTGTTACCCCCACATCCATCCAATAAGTCAATTCAAAAATATATATAGTTTCCAAAGAAGAAAAAACAAATAGAAGAGGGTGAGAATAGAGGATATAGGGGCAATACCTGAAGGCTATACTTCTCACCTACCATTCACTAGAACCCTTCTCTACTCATGTCAATAATCCTCATGCTCGAGAAGTGAAAAAAGTATGAAAGTTTAGGGGAGAGGCAACTAGAGGACATCTTGTAGGTTTCCTGTAGGAAATCATGTAGTATCCTATCACAAAAAGGAAATTTCACAGGGTTGCAACCATCTTCAACATAAATATTCCATGATTAAGGAAGCCCCTCTAGAGCTTAGCAACAATAGCGAGATCATCAGCATCACTCTCCAGTACTTGCACATCCAAGGAAACAAGCATCAAAAGAGGCCAATACAAAAAAATATGCACAAAATACACAACACAGGGACATAATTCTCTAGCAAGAAACATCATCAAATCATATTACCCACGTGTATGCCATCTTACTCATGCTCTCTCGTTAGCACGATATGATAAAAACTGTAGGATTATGTAAGAGTTGGTTTTATAAGCAAAGGTGGCCAGTTAACTTGGCCACCTTCGACCAGTTGATGAGGAGAAAATAGTTAGACCACTCCACACATTGCAACATTGAAATCAAAATAAAAAGGAGATAATGCCAAAAATGGTTAAGTTACGAAGAAATGAAGTGGGAGATGATTACGAGGGAAGTGGAATGATGGACTGATAGTGGGACCAACGGTCCAAAAGGAGGTTCTCGTACTTACACAACCAGCACACCATCCCACTCGATCATACATATAAGGAAATAAAACACTATTTCCCACAATAAAATAACATTTGCAATCTCGATAATTCATCGAAAAGAGGTTGACTCAGCCTTCTTGAAGCAACACCTACAAGAGACAATGAGAATTTTGTAGCACAGAAGCACCTAAAAGATCCTATAGGAATACCTATAAGATACAGAGCAATCATCTATAGGATTATCAGTGGTCACTAAGGGAGGAGATATCAAAGTTTTTCCTCATCAGAATGTAACCAATGAGGTAGGAGATATACCTTCCCATGTTTTCCAGTTAAAAAGAAGAAAAAATCCTCATTTGGTTAATGGATTTGTAGTCTAGAAGAACAATATTATAGAGTTAACATTTAAATCTCTCTCACCCACCAGAATTCTTGAATTATATCCATACAATCCTCCACAGTTACCAGGGAAAGATGATAGGGGGTTTTAACAAGGGGGAACCCATAAACATAGTAAGAATTCATCAACACCCTCCTGTAGTAAAAATTTTCACAAGGCACAATTGGATGGGGTACTTTGAAAGGATGAGAGGATATGATGATGAGGTGGTCAAGAACTTTGCTCTCTCACTCATACCCCTCACTACGACCCATGCCACTACTGTGGTGAAAGGCCTATCAGTAGAAATCACTCTTGAAGTTATAAGCATAATCACAACACTCAGTTTAGGGTTACCTTGGAGGAAACAAGATAAGGGTAAGAACACCCTTGCAAAGAATAAATTCCTTTTGGAAGGGGAGGAGGAAATGGAGGAAAAAAATGGGGTCAGAAGAGAAAGTCTTCCATAGCCTTGGAATGAAGTTAGTTACCACCTCATTAAATATATATCATGTGAAGGGAGATACAATGTGGTGTATGGATACCATTCTGGACTCCTCCAAGAATTGAGATTTGGAGCAGACACACCTCCTCAAAACAGATTAAGTATACCCTACTTTCTTCTTCAATCAGTGATAGATATGAGCATCAAAGTGTAGGAGGGAAAACATCAATAAGTAGCCCATCATGGGTTGATCAAACTTATCCTAGAAGATGCTCTACAAAAACTAAGACTCCTTATTACATGGACAACTTCCAGAGACATGTAAGCAGAGGGAGCAATTCAAGCTCTTGAATATGACAAAAGCCCCACTACTAGTGAGAGGGATGAAGAAACAAAAGGATAAAATGAAGAGGAAATAGAGGAGGAAAAAGATGAAGAAAAGGAAGAGGAAAATTAAGAAGAGACAAAACAAGAAACAAAAGAAGAGATAGATGAGCAGAGTGAGAAACTAGAGGAAGAAGAGAAAGAGAAAGACAAGGCTGAGAAGGAGAATGGAAAAGAGGAAGTAGAAAAGAAAGAAGAATAGAGGGTTATAGTTCAAGGGAGAGAAGAAGAAGAATCACCAAGGGTATCTCCAGAACCAACTAAGAAAGATGCAACAACTACTCTTGCTTCCCTAAGTACACCTATCAAGTCGAAGGGGAAGAGACAAAGACAAACCCCACTGTAATTTAGGATAAGAAAGAGCACAAGGATCAGGCAAGGAAGACCTCAAACACCCACCAAAACTCCTATTGTCATTGAAGACTCATGAAAGCAGAAAGAAAAGATAGCTCCTCTTGAGAAAAATCAAGGAGAAGGATCATTAAGATAAGTCTCTCCCAAATCTCAAATCACTTATGTTAGGAGGCCTGTCATAAGGTCTGCCTCATCAAAGGGAAAAGGTCTCCTATAGGAGGAACAAAAAGACCTATAGGAAGCAGAGGCCATCCTAGAGGAAACTATGTTAAACCTACAGGAAACTCACAAAATGGACTAGGAAGGTATCGCTCAGCAAGAAACAAAGAAGGAAGACCCAGAACTCAGAGAACCTAGTCCCTAACCTCAACTCTTACTACAAGTTCATTGAATGGGGTAGGGTTATCCCACAAAATTTTTCCATCCCCTTATTCTTTGAACTTGAGAAAGAAAGGGCAAGGACACATAGTTGGATGAAAATTGCCAAATCAAAAGGAGTGGAGGATGTAGGCCACATGGAGAAGAAATTAAAGGATATGCACAGAGAAATGAGTAGCATAAGGGACAAAGAGGAAATGATGAAAGATTAGTTAAAAGCAGAGAATGCATGGCTAAGGGGACAATCACAAGAAAGAGGAAGCCAATTGGTAGCTATGGCCAATTTATCCTTAGAGGCAATCCAGTGTAGGATGTCAGCCAATTCTTATGCCTTGTATCTCAAGGAATAATGGCTACAATTCCAAATTAAGACTTTAGCACAAAGAGGACTATGCCCTTACAAGACTATATACAATTCATTAGTCTCCGTGATCAAAGCACCTTAGAAGATAGAGAACAGATGTCTGAGTTTTACCTACACAACATGGCCTTGACAAATTTCAATGTCTGGGACTCAAATTCAAAGATATAAGACTTGAAATTGATGGCCTTAGCATCATGGATGAATCATGAGGAGGAAAGAGCTACAGAGATGAAAAATGTAATTGAAAGAGAAGAGAAAGAGCCACTTAGGATCTGAGTTGAACAATCCAATCCAATGGTTTTCATCAACACCCACAACCTAATTGCAAATGATCCTAAGCTTGCACGTAGGTACCTTGCTACACAAGAGCAAGAAGTCACACACTTTGAAGACACTTTCAAATTGGTAGGAGATTACAACATGAAATCTTGCCAAAGGAGATGGAACACCTTGCCTTACAGCGTGAAAATCAGAGAATACCATTCTCCTCAGAGAATGAGAGAGGCACTAAACATAACACCCATGTACAAGCAAGCTCTATAGAGACTCAAAGTCAATTGGATTGGCTTAAGAGTCACTCCACCACTGCTTTTAGGAATTTTGGAAGGAAGGAAAGAAGAAGAAGAAAGAAAGCAGTGGGAAGAGATAGAGAGGAAGGCAAGATTTTATTCACAAGAAGAAGAAACTACAGCAGAAGCATGGGATGTCAGGGAGGCATCCAGAGCAATGAAGGACATGGATATAAATTAAGTTGCTCAAAGGATGAACAACACTTTCAGTAGGGGGTTGATGATGAGCCTCATCATTGGGTAACTATTTGGACCTTAATACACCTCCAAGGTTATTAAAATCAACTCTTCTCATAATTCCTTACATGTTTTAATTATATTTTTCTTAATGAGATGAGTAAAAGTAAGATGTATGTCTAGTGGTCTAATGTGAATTGATTGTAGGTTTTTGAGAGAAAAGCATGCCATTTTTGGCTAATTAAGGGAAAAAACTTGAATGATACAAGGAGGAGAGATTATAGGAGATAGATCCTCCAATTAAATCCTCACTCATTCGAATATTCCTCAATCGAATCACACTAGCTCAGAGTTGCAAGCAGCTGAGTCATGGAAATCATGGGCAACCGAGCTAGAGACAATTAAGAGCCAGTTCATCTTGAGTTTGGGAGCCAAGCCTCCCTAGATTTAAGGAAGTAGTTGGAGACTTAAGTTGTATAAATAAGGAGGCATAGAGCCTCACTAGGATTCAGATTTTTTATGTAAGAGCACTAAGCATTTTCGAGTGCAAGATTGTGGCAAAACATTGTTATGTAATTTTTGTGATATGATAATGAGAATGAGCATTTCCTTGATCCAACACTAAGTTGACTCAGAGGACTGAAGCTCTTGGGTTAGGGCCCAACCCTAGAATCAAAGGCTCCTCTTCTTGTTCTTGTATGTTTAGGTTTTTTCATAGATTAATTGTTGAATTGGTTTTAGCGTTGTTTCATTGCAAGTAGTGGTAAATTTGATTAGTTTGCTTCCATTTGTGGATGGCTTTAGCAATAGTTTAGAGAGGTAAAGAAATACCAAAAAGGCTGATAGCAGGTGGATTTGGCCTCACTTCTCCCTTCAAGGACCATGGTTTGAGGAAAAACTCCCATTGAGCCCCAAATAGACAGAATTCTGATTTCTTATGGAATTTAGGGTTTTCTGCTACTCAGGCCAGCATTGTTTTTGTTCGCAAGGATAGGTTTCAATTGTAATTTATGATATCTTTAGCTTTTTATTAGATCTCATGGTGTTTCAAAATATTCTATAAGTATTTCCGTGCATGAACTAGGCAACTAAATAATGAAATTTTGTTTTCTTAAGTTGATTGGAAATCTTTCTTGTTTGACATGATTCGGGCATAAATGCCAGTGATGTATGTATTGCATGAGTTTTAATAGTGCATGAAGATCTCATGCCAGCAACCCCAGCCTAACGTCATCCATCCATGATCACCAAAAGCCACTAAGTACATCAACCAATTCATCCTTCCATAAGGATAGCTTTCCAGGTTTGTTGAGCAAATCCAGCAATCTTACAAGCTTTGGTTTGAGCTCTGAGGAAGTCCTAGCCACCCCCTTACCTTGTTTCTTCCATCATTCACCTTCCCTAAGCCCTATACCACCTTCCAAATCACTCATATTTCTCTCGGCTGGATCCTGTAGAAGCATTAGGACATCCTATAGGATGACCTGTAGTGGCCTATTTTGAGGCCGATTTGTGTAAAGAACATCCACGAATATAGGAGAAGACCCCTACTTGCTCCCAAGCCATATGACCTTTCACCACCATTGGTAACCCACCTACCACATCACCAAGAAGATTTAGCATTCACATTTCAAAAAAAAGGACAAAAAGGAAAAAAGAGTTATTTTGTTCATTCATATGCACATCAGTAAAATGTTTGGTTATTTCAGATTGCACACATGTTAGCTTAGCATTATTTTGAAGAATGATACATTAACAAATAGTTAGATGAGTGGTGTGTTTAAAGAATTTATTTTATTCTTTCATTACTACAGTAGACAGTATTTCCATTCTACCAATTAGGGTAAAATTCCCCTTTCTTCATTGGTAATCAAACTTCTTCTGAATAAATAGAAGGTTTGTTTCAGAAACCATAGTGGTCTATCACCAGCTCAGTAGTGACAAAGACTGGACCCATTGCATCTGCTTATGTATACACCACTGTCACCTCCAAGTTTGTACGAACCCCGGATTGTTAAAGTAAAGTTGGTGGCTCCGGGAGTTGTAGCATTCTTGCTACAATACTGGTGCTCATCAGTGATATTTCCAATGTATCCACCGGCACATTGGTTGACCCATGTTGGTGAAGGCTTGGTCCGTGAGCAACCAGGTTGTACAGACCAACAAGCAAGAAAGATATAACAATGAAGACAAACACACTTCATGTTTAAAAGTGTCCATGAGACATAAGTGAGTGCAAGTGCATGACTTGAGGTCCATCAACTTGTCACAGTGTTGTGCAACACTACATGCAGCTTTGAAACATACACATACTCTTGACTATGACATGCAAGAAAATGAAAGAAATAGAAACAGCTTGTGTCTTGCACGTGCCCTTGCAATGTAAGATTCCTCTAATGCATGAGTGATGGGATCATACAGTTCGAGTGGAGAAAGCATGATCTATGTGTGAGATTGATCTTCAATGCATACAGATGAGTGATGAGGAGCCTTGGGTGATTGAAGAATTTCCTAAGTTGAACTGAAGCTAACCCTAAGAGAGTGAGGGCCTGACATAACCATCAGCTCGGGTTGAAGTGCCTCGATAGTCTTGGGTGTTTCAACTTCATCATTAGATAGATAATCATAAACCAATGGCTTCAAAAAATCAACTGCGATAGAATCATGATCGTGATCGAATATGGGAGTGAATGGATCATGATATCCATGATTAGAAAAATCAATGATTTCATCGAAATCCTCATGAGCTGATGAATCAAACAGAGGGATGGATGAAAAATGAACAAATTCATCCTCTGTGTTTCCAGAAAAGGTGGATGAAAGATAAAGTGGATTTTAAATGAATAACTTATCCTCTCCATTGTTAGATGATGGACTGGCATCCGTGTGTCTTGCAAGTGATCAACAATGGGTGCATCTGTAGATTAAGATACACATGCAAAATCATGGATGGAAGGTTCATCGAAGATGTCAGGGAAGAATGGAGGAGGCTCGGATGAAAGGGAGTCATCCTTCATCGAGTGTTGATGCTCAAGCTCCTGGTCATACTCTTCATGAATGTCAGTGCATGCTGGTTGTGCAACACCAACTCTGTCAGTGGCTTGATCCTCGTTCACAATAAGTGTAGAGAGCGGAAGGGAAGAATACAAGACATTATCAACCAGAGTATTAGCCCAGTATGAAGATGGAGGTTGTGGAACAAAATTAATGTGACAACTCGATGGAATCACAACCAAATCTGTGTGACAATTAAGCGAAGTGATGTTGGGAGGATGTGACAATTGAACAAATGTGTGAGCATGATCTCCTACATCACTCTGTTGTGGTGGAGTTGTTTGATGAGGGGACGATGGACAGTCACTTGTGATAGTGGCCATATCTGTCTGTGATTGCGCAGCTCCATCACTGAAGAATACTGAGCAAGGACTGATTTCAAACTTCTTCTTGGGACAAGAAGATTTCTTAACATAGTAAGCAAATCCATCCCAAGGATAGAAAATTTTCATCTAGCTCTTTGAAGCTTGAAACTTCAAATCATGGAAGTGTTGCCAAAAATCCATAGGCGATTCATGCGGAGCCTTCCATTTTTGTAACAGTTTTTGGTCAAGATGGTCTGGATCAAAATGATAGAAAGTGTCTTCAATGAGATCACATAAGTGCTCAAGTGAGTGTACGTTGTCAGCCGGTAGGCTGCACAACCATCGATGTGGAGATTCACGAAGTGTGTATGCAAGCAACAAGCTGGCCTATTCGTCAGAACATCCATCTTCCTCATGGAGCATGGAAAGAAATTCATGTAAGAACTCAGGCTAGGCCACTTCACTTTCACCATCATACGTGTATGTGGACAAGTGATCGAAAAAATCGCTCGTGATGCTAACAAATTTGGAATTCAAAAAACATTGCAAAGGGAGAAGAGTGCAAGAATCCATGATAGATATGCAAAGGTTCAAAACAGGTTGAGAGCACCCAGCTTGTTATCTAGCCCACCTTCTAGTGCCAGAAATGTTGATGGTGTTGGACCTGCTGACATATCAGGGGATCTACCCAGTAAGAAGTCCCAATTAGACCTCAGACCATTTGGTGTAGGAGTCACAACCATGGGTCATACGGTAATGCCTTGACCATGATTTCACACAGAAGCAAGTAAGATAACTCTATTGGTAGAAAGGGTGTGATAGTTACAGTAAGACAAGGAAGGTGCATGAACAGTTCTAACACACGAAGAGTTGGGTGAGTGCACCACTTGGAAACCTGTGGTAACATGCAGCTTGGAAGGGAACACATGAGCAAAGATGCCTCACAAACTAGAAAGCAAGTTAGCTAACAATCCAAAGTGATGGTTAAACCAATCAACACGTTTTAGTAAGATTCATACATACTTATATAGAATAGTCCATACATGCATGCCTAATAAAATAGTTACATATACCATTTAGAGTAAACAAGATAGCTGGAATACAATATGACATATGCATGAAATGTGTTGGCTCTGTTATATTAAGAAGTGTAAGCTCCAGTCATACAATACATCCATGTCTAACCGCTAGTTCTGATAGCAGAATGTTACAGCCACAACTACTTGCTCCTCCAAAGAGATGTACTAGCTATGCACAGTGGAGAAGCCAAGGCTCGTTACAATACTATCCAAGATCTCTCTAAGATAGTCTTATCGGAATCTTTTCTTACCAAAAGCATATACAATGAGTTATGAGGTTATATTTATAGCAAAGGGTGGGGTGACCCTTGACACTCCCCTTTGAGACTATTCATCTACCCTCATGACTCTTCAACTACTATATGATTGTTATATTCAACTATCGACACTTCAACTTCCACCTAACAAGACAGTACATTACAATGCACATGTGCCCATGTGAGACAAAATGGCTTGAGAAAACCATGTAAGACATCACTAACACTTGAACCATTGTGGTGAGACCAACTCTTTGACATGCTTGTGATCGTTGGAGGTGATGAGTTGATGCCAAGCTTGGTTGTCCATGATGGTGTCTGTGTCCTTAATGGTGTCTTTGTTGCATGCAGGTGCACTGATATGGATCATCTGTCCAACTCGTCTGATAGCATGTGCATGGTCGACCTCGTGTGAATGGACTAGAAACATTTTGATTCATAGTGTCTACGCTTCTCTCCAAACATGTGCTGGTGGCGGTGTGAATCAACTTATCAGGGTACATGTTCAGCTCTAGTCAGACTTGCTTCTTATCTTTGCCTCGATGAGTGTTCCGAATGGGTGGGATCACATGTGTGCACACAATGACATGCATGTTGTTCCATTCCCTTGTATGTAATCAATAACATTGTTCACCTTATCTACTCCATGCTAGCTACTGGGATGGATCTATAACTTGTACAAGTGCAGTTTCATTCGTGAGTGCATGTTGCACCCCCTGTTGTACTTGTTCTTGCTGCAACTCATTCTCTCATCTATGCATCTCCTGTTCTTCCTTGAGTTGCTTCTTCAGTACATGCAACTTCTTCTTTGTTTCATTCTCTAGCTTCACGCGATCTTCATGTCACGTCGTCACCTCATTAACTAAGTCTCCAAAGTTTCTTTCATCATAGGTGGATCTTCTTGAGCTTGCAACTTTGTTTCACCCTTGTGTTGTCAACAACATTCCTCTTACATTTGTTGCATCGGGTATGTTACCCTCAACTTCTATTGATGGTGCTATTTGTCGTGATTTTGCTACCATCATATGTTGATGTCCTTTTCTACGAACAACTTGATGTCTTCGTGGGTAGGAAAGTTCATAGACACTTGATCGACTGCATCCCCAAGTGTGCTATGAATGGTGTCTTCAACTGTAATCTCCTGGAAACCATTGTACCTGTGCCACTGAGAGATAGATGAACACCAGCGATACCTGGATATATGGAAATAGTCATGGCAAGCAATTTGTCAGTCAAAAACCAAAACGAACTTGAAAACTGACTTGGAACAACCTATGTCACTGATCATGAAGATTGTACAATTTTTGTCCGGAGCTTGGGAGATTGACTGCAAAACTGTGCAAGGCACAATCCAGGTTGTCAAGAGGCTGACCGACTACTGGAACTATGCAATTCATAGTCCAGCCTAGCCTACTGAGGACTGGAATGGCACAATGCGCAATTTCAGTCAGCAGTGACATGCAAGCAACAAACTGCGTTGTGCAGTTTCTGGGGCCAATAGGAAACTGCCTCCAAGAATTGTGAAATGCAAGCTTGGATTTTAGTGCTTAGCTAGATTTGCATAATTTCTGGAGGGAAATAAAGGCCTTCACTTCTAAAAATGCGAAGTGCTAGCCGGGCAAGGCACTATCCAGGCCAAGGTAGCCTAGTCCAACCAATGAACAATTAAAAATATGAAAAGTGTGAATTCATGAGGAGATGAGTGCAGCCAAGAGGGAATGATTCAAGAAATGGGAAAGCATGCAAGTGTGTGAAGCAATTCCCTACAGCGACGACATTCATGCAAAAATAGTTCCATGCATGCAACAACAGTGAGATGCAAACAAAAACTAAAATAGTGCTAGTACAATCTAGTATGCATGTAAAAAATAGAAAGCACTCACTGAAATCAAGAAGACAACAGTCACATAAAGTGAAACAAAAAAAGCGACAAAAACGCATCACAAGTCATGAACAATGAGCTTAAACCAAGATAACTGAGATGAATGTGCCGACGACTCCTAGGTGCAATGTGGGATTCCAGAGCTGCAAGGTCGATGTGAGGAATGAGCTCTGCAGGGTCCAGTTGATGAGTTTTGATAAGATTGAGGTTGTGACATGCATGCCACAAATATAGGAAAAGAGACACTTGGAAGGAGGTTTCTGAGATGATCCTTGCATGTAACCTCTAATTACGAAAAATAGATCCCTGAATCAAGGGATGCCTTTGCATGTTGCCTTGGGAGGAGCATCCCATGCATGCAAATTAGTTTTTCTCGGTCTCGAGGGGAACCAGTCAACT
This sequence comes from Pinus tabuliformis, assembly GCA_031772625.1. Taxonomy (NCBI): domain Eukaryota; kingdom Viridiplantae; phylum Streptophyta; class Pinopsida; order Pinales; family Pinaceae; genus Pinus; species Pinus tabuliformis. The sequence continues at coordinate 978,493,991 of CM062810.1, forward strand.
CAACTGCACATGCAAGAGCCTGCTCAACTACTGGGAGAAAATGTGCATTTCTAGGACGGAGATGGGTTGGCTACCCAAGGGATTTGCGTAATTCCTTGGAAAAGAAGCTGAGTGCTTCCCAGGATTACACAATTCCTAGGCTGAGCAACCCTGTAAGGAAGAATTATGCAATTTTCTTAGTGAAGCTTGGCTGGAAAATTTGCACAATTTTGGAGACCAGGAGGTTTCTAGATAGAACTATGCATTTTCTAGAGGGAAGGTTGGTTTCCCTCCAAAATTGGATAATTTATTGAGGGATTTTCTCAGCCTACAACTGGACCAAGTCTGGAAGAACAACCTGTGAGGGGAATGCAACAAGCTCTGATGGACAGGCTAACACTCTACAAGAAAATCACTGAAGCTTATGTACTTGACAAAGAAAGACATGCTTCTGTGAAAGGTTGGTAGGGAGGCTCCAAAACGAAGCTAAGGAAAAATTTTGGAGGGTGGTTGTAGCTGCTACAACACTACCCTTAGTGAGTTTGACTTTGAGATTAGATACATCAAGGGTCAGGAGAACACGGTTACAGATGCTCTGAGTAGGAAAGTGTAGTTAAACGATGTTGCAACAGTGAGCTCATATGGGACAAATTTACAGGACTAGATGTTACAGGTGGAACATAAAGATGACAGGTACAAGGAACTTATGCATGGGTTACAATAGGGTACATGTGACCAGGATGTGAATTATCATCTTACAACATATGGCTTGGTGAGATTTAGGGATAGGATCTATGTGTCAGATGACAGTGAACTAAAGAAGACTATCTTGAGGGATTTTCATGTAAAACCATATTGACGTCACCCAGGATATCAAAATACGATGATATAAGTAGAGAAGTTTTACTATTGGCCAAATATGAAGAGCTAAATCTAAAGAAGGAAGTGAAAGAGTTCATGGCTAGATGTTTGGATTTTCAGTAGGCCAAAGTAGAGTGTAAGCATTCATCTAGGTTGCTTCAGCCAATTCTTATTCCAGAGTGGAAATGGGAGGCCATTTCCATGGATTTCATGAGATTGTATGGTGTTCCAAAAAATATTGTGTCAGATAGGGATGCCAAGCTCACTTCCAAGTTTTGGAAGAAATTGTTTGCAGGATTGGCGATATAGTTGGCCTTCAAAACATCATATCATCCACAAATAGATGGATAGACAAAGATGGTCAATAGGATATTAGAGGACATGTTGAGGATGTATGTCATGCATTAGTAGAGGAGATGGGAGGAGTATCTTCCATTGGTTGATTTTTCTTACAACAATGGTTATCAGGAGTCACTGAGGATGAGTTTGTTTGAGGCATTGTATGGACATAGTTGTAATACTCCCATGATTTGGAGTGATCAAGTGTACAAGGTACTTATTGAGCCAGACATGGAACAAGAAATTCACTTTATACAGAGGAATCTAAAGGCAGCACAGGATAGGCAAAAAAGTTATGCAAACCAACACATGACATTTTAGTAGTTTCAGGTTAGGGAACATGTGTGTATGCACATCAAGCCCAAGAAGAGATCCTTGACGATTGGATCATGTACCAAGTTGGCACCATGGTATTGTAGGTGTTTTGAGATCCTTGAGAGGATTAGACTAGTGGCCTACCAATTTGCACTACCTCTAACAGTGAAAGTCCATAATGTTTTTCATGCTTCATTGATTTAAAAATATGTAAAGGATGTTGAATCTCAAGGAACATTTTCGGGGCTAATATTCGTAGATGGGCTAATTTTCAATGCTTTTTCCACAAAAAAATGATTCACCAATTCCCATTTTTTCCTAAAAATGATTCGCCCAAATTTTATAAGAAAAAAATATTTTACCTTAAAAATCACCAAAAGTTTATAAAGACTATATAAAATCATGTTGGTTGCATGGGGCCTAACACAGGTTCAACGTTGGTTAGCTAAACAAATCCCTATACTACTGGCCCTCTCGGCATCAGCCCGAGGCGCACAGAGCGAAGTCTCACCCAAATCAATATGGGGGGATACTGGAACCAAGTTTCCACACACTGAAATGGTTGTGATCTCATTTTATACCCTTGGTTCCCACTTTCACATAGGTCACTAAGATCCAGGGCTTTGTCAATCTAGCCCTTTATTCCAGCCTTCAGTAGCTCTGTGAAGGAGTACGATTGACCTTTGCGCAGCCCTAACCTACAGTCCAAGTACTTTCACGTTGCTATGACAGTGTATTGTACATGTTCCCAAGTTATCTTAAGTGTTTTACTTATCTAACTAAACAATCACAGTTAGTGCCACGTAACTAGATATTTTTACTTGCATTTGATTAACTAATACAGTTACATACATTCACACATCAAATGAACATTGTAAATTAAACCCAAAACGCAATATAACCAGATGCATTAACAGGAAATAAAGACACAGAATTTGTAGAATACTTCTCTTTGTTGATATCTTCAGATGATTACAGACTCTATCCGCCCTGCGCACACATTTGCAGGGGCCCATGCACTCAGTTGCTGAATTCCACCCTAGGCCTTTATGCACTCAGCAGCAGAGCCTCTACCTATGCTAACACCCAAAACTTAGACTCCACTATCAAGATTATTTACTCCATTCTTCGCTAAAGAATTCTTATTTATGACTACTTAGAGCTTACTTACTTAACTCTTTTTATACAATCCCATGGTCCATAGACCATGGGTAGATATTTACATCCGAATTTACTGATCTAAATTGGATCCATGAAAATTATCAAAGTACCATGACTGTATCAAATTAGGACAGACTTCGAATTTATGAACAAAGAGCTATCAGGAAGACCTCCAGACAGTGGCAATTTGCAGCCAGCAAGGAATGACGAGGACCTCGGTAATGGCACGCTGACTGAGGCCCATGGAGACCACGCAGGAGGCAAAACTGGAAGTTAGGAAGCTCAGATCAGGAAACGGAGGCCATTTCTGAAGCTGGGAAAAACCCCTCGAGAAGGAAAAACGTCAAGCACTCTATCACATGGGAAGCTGAGAAACTGTAGGGAAAGAGCTAAAGTGAAAGGTGGGCCCCGTGCTCCAAAACCAGCGGTATATCGGAGGCATATTGGGGCAGTAAGCGGATTTGGTAGAAAATGAGCGATTCCATACATTACATGACGCGTGTTCAGCAAATTAGAGAGAAAACCACCTCTCATCATGGGCTAACGATCAAGCAAGTCAACCGAGCAAAATGAGTGAACACCGTAGGATCTGGGGACTCCAGAACTGATGGCAGAGATTGTTCCCAATGGAGAAATTAGATCTGAAGGGAAAATAAGCTATAGCACATAAAAGTCTGAAGTTTGATTTGACCACTGAGTTGGTGGATGAATAATTTCACAATTTAACCAAAATATCGAACCATAGAGGAAGAGCTGGCGCAATTCATGAGAGGACAAGTGGCCACTTCCCTGTGGGACGTTGGTGATGACGCAAAGGCAGGGAACTCCAAGTGAACAACAACAGGCGATCCAAAGGGGTGGAAGAGGAAGCAAACAGTCAAGGAAAAATTGTCTTTAAGCCATGAACAAATAGAGAACAAAACAGGACAGAGAGAAGAGAGGAAGAACTAGAGAAGAAAAATAGTGAAAGAAAAGGTGAAAGAGAAAGTGAAGCAAGAAGCTGAAAACAAAGAGTCGAGCTGACCTAGGGCAGCATCGAGCAGACAGAACCAGGCTTGAGAGGTTCAAGCCATCCCTGTGAGCATATATGTCGGGAATTGAGCACCATTGGACTCATCCCCTTAAAGACTAGAGAGGTCGAGACTTGGTAAGGAAAGAGTCTATGCACTCCAGTGGCTTGGGGAATCCAAGAACCACCCTACTAAGCATCCTCTATTTCAGGAGACTCAATTTGAGCTCCTCACTATAGAAACTCTGCTTTAAAGAAAAAATAAAACAAGGCTACCACTGAGAGCTAGACCAGAGACATAGCCCTGGAGAATAGGGTGAACTCCTTATTAATGCATTGTGTTCTTGTCTTTTCTTACTATGTTTCCCTTACTGGTTTCCATTTTCGAGTGTGTGTGTATTTTGCAATCTGATCAATCCATTGCCTAAAATGAAATAGACACACACCAACACATGACTCTATAGTACCTTCATTCATTAATTATTTAAATAAGATCACTCACAAGTGATTTTCAAATCAAGTGGTATCAGAGCTTTAGGCTATTAAGGTTAGACAAACTTGTGTTGGTATAGCTGTTGAATGCTAACTAGATTCAAAGTTCAAATTAGGAGAAGGAGATTTGGTTGAATATAATCCTGAAATTAGGAGAGTCTATCCTCGGAAGACAATGTCAGAGGAAGGTTCTACGGCGCTAGACCCTCAATTCATAGATAGTTTCCTAGCCATAAATTCCATGGTAGAAGAAATGTATAAGGACTTTAGAAAACATAAGGATGAAGATTCATCAGGCTCTAAACAAGACAAAGGAGAAGATGCATCTCACTTCCATGACCACTCAAAAGGCAAAGTGAAAGAAGAAAGCTTTCTCACACCTCCTAATAACCCTAAAAAGAAAGCATCTTTAATCAAACTAGATGTTAAATTTCATTTACCTATATATGATGGAGAGTTGAATGCAGAAAAGTTGGACAATTGGATTAGACAAATTGATGTTTATTGCAAAGTACAGAATATCGATTCAGACAATAACCAGATTCAGCTGGCAAGCCTACGCCTTGGAGGAACTGCCTTGGTTTGGTGGGAAGGCAGGACCCAAGCTGACATGAAAAGACATGGTAATACTATCTCTGTCTGGAGTGAATTTGTTTCTGCAATCAAAAAATAGTTCTATTCATTGGCCTACATGCAACAAGCCATGATGAGTTGGCAAACTCTTCGACAGTTGAAAGGACAAAGTGTGCAAGGGTACGCTCAAGAATTTAGAAAGAGGGTATTGATTCTAGGAATCTCTTTAGACTCACGTGAGACTCTGTTGAAGTACATTGGTGGTCTACAAAACTACATGAGGCACACCATCCTCATGTTTAATCCCACTAGTATAGATGAGGTATCAGTACAAGCTACTCATCTAGAAGCTAGAGGAAAGAATGGAAGTCCAGAAGTTGGGGGATCATCCCAACCCACTGCAAGTAATAATAAGGAGAAAAGAAAGCAAAAATGGAAAGCAAGGAAGGCTAACACTGCACAGAAAAGCAAGGCTTCATGCACTCACTATAAAAAGGATGGGCATGATGATGAGTACTGTTGGATTCTACATCCAGAGTTGAGACCTAAGAAGTTCGAGGGCAAGAAGAAGAAGACTGTTGCAGCTATTCAGAAAGATTTGGGGTTAGACTCGAGAGATGAAAAAACTATTGCATCCATAGGTATAAAAGGTAAGAATTCGGAAGCATCTACTAGTAATTCTGCAGAATCTACTATTGATGAAGAAAATGAGAGAAAAATACATGAGCTTTTCCATATTCGAGTTATTTCCAAACATCAAAAGATTGATACTTTGTTTGATAGTGTCTCACAAGTAAATTTAATTTCTGAAGCAATTGTAAAGAAGTTGGGATTAGTAACTATACCTCTCAAGAAACCATACCCATTAGGATGGTTGAATGATAAAGCACAACTACAAGTGACTAGACAATGCAAACTCAAGTTTTCTTTTGGGTCAGCATTTGTAGACAAGGTTGAGTTAGACATAATTCCTTTGGATATATGTGGAACTGTTTTAGGAATTCCTTACTTGTATGATAGAAAAGCTATTTTCTATAGAGCTGAGAACAAGTATCTACTTGTTAAATATGGAATTGAATACTTTGTAAGAGCTCATAAGCTCAAGAATAATTATACTCTCATAAACTCAAGACAAATGAAACGAATGATAAATTCATGCAAACAATTCTTATTGATGGTTGTAAAGGAAAAGAAACCTGATAAAACCAATGTATTTGAAGGTTGTATGCTAAAGAACAAGCTGATTTAGAAAAGGTTGTTTCAAAGTATGATATCTTGTTTCAAGAACCTAAAGGTCTGCCACCCAAAAAGGAAACAGTGCATGATATTATTTTGCAGCTAGATGCTCCATTGCCTAACATTGGAATGTACAGGTTTTCCACTTTAGAGAATGCATAAATCAAGAAGTAGGTGCAGGAGTTGCTTGAGAAGGGGTTCATCAAACCTAGCACATCACCATGTGGGTCACCAATCATTTTGGTGAGAAATAAAGATGGCTCGTGGAGAATGTGCATTGATTACCAAGCACTAAATAAGATAACAATAAAAAATCATTATCCCCTTCCTCACATAGTGGATACCATCAGGTCAGAGTTGCAGAACAAGATGCATGGAAGATTGCTTTCAAAACAAAGCAGGGATTGTATGAGTGGCTGGTTATGCCTTTTGGCTTAACTAATGCTCCTGCAACTTTCATGAGATTAATTAATGATGTACTTAGACCCTTTCTTGATGATTTTGTTGTTGTGTATCTAGATGACATTCTGATATTTAGCAAAACGCGGAGAGAACACTTAAAGCATGTTAAGCAGACACTAGATGTTTTGAAAAGAGAAAAACATTATGTTAAACTCTCAAAATGTGAATTTGGAAAAACATATCTGAATTATTTGGGTCATATAGTAGGGGGTGGTGAATTGAAGATAGATCCCTCTAAGGTGGCAGCCATTGTAAACTGGCCTAAACCCAAATCTGCTACAGAAGTTAGAAGCTTCATAGGAGCAGAACAATATTGGAGGTAGTTCATTTCTAACTTTTCCTCAATTGCAGCTCCCTTACATGCTTTAACAGGATTGAACAAGGTGTTTCAGTGGGGAGGCAAACAGCAGAAAGCCTTCAACACCTTGAAAGAAAAGATCAGTACAGCACTTGTACTAGCACTGCTTGATCTCCAAATACCATTTGAGATCCAAATAGATGCTAGTGACTATGCCATGGGAGCAGTGTTGACACAGCACGGTAAACCCATATGTTATCATTATGAGACATTTAATTCTGCAGTAGTTAACTATCCTACATATGATAAAGAATTGTATGCATTAGTACAGAGTGTGAAAAAGTGGAAACATTACTTAATGGAAATAGAGACAGTAATACATACTGATCATCAACCACTTCAATATCTACACTCCCAAACTATGTTGCAGCAATCAAGACACTATAGACGGATGGATTTTCTACAACAGTTTCATTTAGTCATCAGATATAAAAAGGGCATACACAATAAAGTTGAAGATATTTTATTTAGACCCATTATAAATGCATCTACTATACTTAAGAATAATTCTATGTTACATGAGAGCTACATTGAACAATATGCTCAAGATATAGACTTTAAAGATGTATGTGCAACTTTAAGTCAAGGCAAACAAGTAGAAGAATTGGATTATCATGTAAAGGACCGACTCTTATATCATTGTGGGACGTTATGCAGTCCAGAAACTAAAAGAGTAAAGATAATTCGTGAAGCACACACTTCTCTAATATCAGGTCACTTTGGGGTAAGTAAAACAGTTGCACATCTGCAAATATTTTTTTATTGGCCAAAAATGAACCAGAAGGTTTCTAGATATGTAAGAGGGTGTACTATGTGTGCTAAAAGCAAGCTCAACAATAGAAAACTAGGCTTGTACACTCCATTACCAGTTCCTTCTCACCCTTGGAAAAGTCTTTCCATGGATTTTGTTGGAGGACTGCCTAAATCTAGGAAAGGTCATGATTATCTATATGTTGTTGTGGATAGGTTTAGCAAAATGTGTATTTTGATACCTTGTAATAAATAGATTACAGCTGAACAAACTGCAAAACTATTTTTTGAACATGTATGGGTTCATTTTGGATTACCCACTTCCATTGTATCTGATCGAGACACCCGATTTGTGGGGAAGTTTTGGTCAAGTCTGTGGGAATTGATGGACACCAAACTGAAGAAAAGCACAGCTTTTCATCCACAAACTAATAGCCGGATGGAAGAAGTTAACAGGACAGTGATCTAGTTACTCAGAGGATATTGTAGCAAGCATCCTAAGCTTTGGGATGAACATTTATGTTATGTGCAACATGCTTACAACAAATTAAAACATTCTTCTACACAGACATCTCCTTTTGAGACCTGTTTTGGTTTCACCCCAAGGTCTCCTTTGGATTTTGTCTTTGGTAAAGATACCACAGTTGAGGGAGACAATGATTTGGATAGGGAAACTAGGTTCATTGAACAAATCCAAGAGATCCACTAGGCAGCACAGGAACAACTGGAAAAGAGCCAAGCCAAATAAAAGGCAAGGCATGACAAGCATCAGATGGAGCATAGTTTCCAACTTGGTGACCAATTCTGGTTGTATATCAGCAAGGATAGGATGCAAGGTGAAGGTAAAAAGCTAAAGCCTATCAGGTATGGACCTTTCAAGATACTTGAGAAAATTGGTGAGAATGCTTTTTGCCTTGATCTACCAGCTTACATGCACATCTACTCAGTCATAAATGCAGATTGCTTGAGATTGTTTGAACCTTCACTAATCGAGGATCCTGAAGAGCAAAGTCAATTGCCTTCTATTGATGACCTGCTACCTAAATATCTTAATGAATTGCAGGAAGACACAATTCTAGACAGAAAGGTGAGGATGACGTGCAGGGGAGATGTTGAGTACCTCAGAGTTGGGCTCAAGGGTTCAAAGCCAAGCAATGCAAAGTGGATAGAGATTGGACAAGTGAGAGAATTGTACCCTCACTTAGTCGATGCTTGAAAACCAACTTTTGGGTCCAAAAGCTTTTTCAGTGGGAAGGCCGTGATCCAAATTGGATCCATAAAAATTATCAAAGTACCATGACTATATCAAATTAGGTTAGACTTTGAATTTATGAACAAAGAGCTATCAGGAAGACCCCTAGACAGTGGCAGTTTGCAGCCAGCAAGGAACGACGAGGACCTTGGTCAAAACGCGCTGACTGAGGCACATGGAGACTACACAGGAGGCATAACTAGCAGTTAGGAAGCTTGGATTGGGAAACAGAGGCCATTTCTAATCGTGCATCACTGGGAAAAACCCCTTGAGAAGGAAAATCCCTGAGTGCTCGATCTCATGGGAAGTCGAGAAACCATAGGGAAAGCACTAATGCAAAAGGCAGGCCCCGCGCTCCAAAACGAATGGTATATCGAAGCCATATTGGGGCGATAAGAGGATTTGGTAGAAAATGAGCGATTCCATACATTGCACGATGCCTATTTGGCAGATGAGAGAGAAAACTACCTCTCATCGCAGGCTAACGATCGAGCAAGTCAACCATGCGAAATGAGTGAACACCATAGGATTTGGGGACTCCAGATCTGACGGCGGAGATTGCACCCGATGGAGAAACTGGATTTGAAGGGAAAATAAGCTATAGCACATAAAATTCTGAACTTTGATTTGACTACTGAGTTGGCGGATGAATCATTTCACAACGTAATTGAAATACCAAACCGTTGAGGAAGAGCTAGTGTAGTTTGTGAGAGGACAAGTGGCCACTTCCCTGTGGGACTTTAGTGATGACGCAAAGGCAGGGAACTCCAAGCGAATAGTAGCAGCTGATCCGAAGGGGTGGAATAGGAAGCAAACAGTCAAGGACAAACTGGCTTTAAGCCATGAATAGATAGAGAACAGAACAAGACAAAGAGGAGAGAGGAAGAACTAGAGAAGAAAAATAGTGAAAGCAAAGGCGAAAGAGACAGTGAAGCAAGAAGAAAAGAATAGAGAGCGGAGTTGACCTAAGGTAGCATCAAGCAGACAAAACCAGGCTTGAGAGGTTCAAGCCATCCCTGTGAGGATATCTGTCAAGAATTGAGCACAATTGGACTCATCCCCTTAAATACTAGAGAGGTCGAGACTTGGTAAGGAAAGAGTCTGTGCACTCTAGTGGCTTGGGGAATCCAAGAACCACCCTACTAAGCATCCTCTGTTTCAGGAGACTCAAGTTGAGCTCCTCACTATAAAAGCTCTGATTTAAAGACACAATAATAGAAGGCCACCACTAAGTGTTGGACCAGAGACGTAGCCCTGGAGAATAAGGTGAACTCTTTATTAATGCCTCGTGATCTTGTCTTTGCTTATTATGTTTCCATTATTGTTTTCCATTTTCCAGTGTCTATGTATTTTGTAATCTTATCGATCTGTTGCCTACAATGACATAGACACACACCAGCACATGAGTCTGTAATACCTTCATTCATTAATTATTTAACTGAGATCACTCGAGTGATTTTCAGATCATTTGCACTTTACAAAATAAGGGTGGACGACCCTTTATGAATCATGACACCTCCACACTCCGCAAACACAAAATGCGAAGACTTTACTTCTTTATTGCAAAATTGACCCAAAACATGGGCTTTTAGCCCCAAAGCTACCCTTGGGGGATCCCGTTCCCAACAGGCCCCCAACACAAACATCGTGACTGACCCTCAAGTCACTTTGCGGGAGCGAATATCTTAGCATGAAGACCTCCCAAATCAACCTATATGACCACAACCTCGGCAATGCATTGTGAAGCCACCTACTTCACTTCTTCAACCATCTGCTCGGTCATTGCTCCTAAACTATCAGCCTGAAGCTTCTACTAAGTTTCTTGCAGATTCGCAAGATTTCCTTCAATAGGGACTATGACCGTGTAAGCCTCATCCAACCAGGGCTTCAATCATGCCATCAACACTGCCTCCTTGTGCTGCGCTACATCTACCTGTTCTTTCAACTACTTGGCCTCCTATAGCTTTGCCAGTCTCTACGTGAATGCGACAGTCCGCGTTGTGCCTTTTTCCTCGTTATAGCATTGTTGCAGTTCTCGTGCTTCTTTCTCCAACCGTTGTACATTAGGGTCCTCCTGTAAGCTCGTCAAGACCTCGAATGACTAATCAAAAATTTTTTTGAAGTCTGCTACTGCACTTTCCAACGCCACTATTGCCTCTGTGAAAGTGGTTGCACGCTGCTCCTTTACTTTTGGTAGAGTTAAATAATAGGCCTTCAACTGTAATTCCGTAATCTGTAGGTTCAACTCCAGTTGAACCCTAGCCATCTCCGTGTGAACGTTGTGCACCCTTGTAGCTAGCTTGCAGACGTGCACCTCGACTGGTTCTTCCTCAGGAATGGCCAACTTTGGGACCATTTAGCATGCCTCCTCCATGACCTAAATTATTTGCTTGTTTTGGTCAGTCATTTCGATCACGGTAGCAATGGAAGAGTCTCTCTGTAGGTCCATCTATTCATTATTAACCCTCTACTCATTGATCAGCTGTAAAGTGTGGTGCTCACAGGCCATCAGCTCCGCAATCACTCCATCCTGTAATAGGTGGAGTGCCTTTCTAGGGAGTGCTACCAAGTTTAACCCTACTACCTTGAGGGTGCTGACAGTTGACATGTCAGCTTTATTCTCCATGGCCAGTGCTCCATCGGGCAGTACTATCGCATTGGAGACCTTCGCACGGAGCATCTCGACAGCTTCTAAAGTGCCGATAGCAAGACTGGTGGACACTGTGCAGCTTATGACATGTGGGTCTGCAGCTCCTGCAAACCTGTCTGGATGGCCCCCAATATTATTTTCTACTGTTGTTCAAATGGTTGTAGGGCCTCCGCGGTGACATCTCACACAGTGTCTTTGATTTCCTGCAAATCACCCTCTATGAGGGTGATTGGGTCTAGTGATGTCTTAGTGGCTTTGGATTTCTTCCTCGACCCTCATTTCTCTTGTTCCCTTGGATGCTTGATGTAGGTGGATGTCACCTGTGGGTCCATGTCGTGCTTGCATAGTTTGCTCATCCGTCTCTTCCTTTATATTGGGTAAAGGCGACCTCGCGCCTTTGTTAGAGCCCCGCTCTATTCCACCTGTTTGCTTCTCCATTTGTTGAGGGACATGGCACTCTGCTTGGGCCTTGTCAGCAGCCTCCTTCTTCCTCTTCTCGACGAGCTGTGCCATCTTGATCTTGGCCTCCTCCTTCTTGCCCTGTGTGGTGGACTTTCTCGCCCCCATCACCAAGTCTGATGTAGTGCGCCATTTTGTCGTCCAACGATCAAGTACTACATCAATGGCATCATTTGTTGCCAAGTAAGGCAAGTCATACCATGTTTGCATAGGGTCCTTCCACACCCTGATTGACACATGGTGAAAATCTGCCTTGAACTCTATGTACCCCTGCAAGTTGGAAAACACAGTAGGTGACAACCACAGTTTGCAATTGATAGCTATGCAGATGTTAATCTCCATGAAGATCCAGAAGATATTTTTGTCCTTGATGCATTGTGTATCAATGGTCACCTACAGCGAAGCATACTTCATTTCTTTTGGTATGTCTGGCGCGACCAAGGAGAATTGATTGTCTTCTTGCACCTCCCATGCTACCAACACGATAGACAACAAGAGCCACGTGTAGTGGAAAGTCTTGCTGAGATCCTATGCCTCGTTGCAGTTTGCAAGAAACTCACCGCAGAGATAGTGCGCCCAATTGAACTAGACTCCTTAGGTGCATTGGGCTGTTAGCGTGACAACAGGTGCTAGCACCTCATCGGCACAACACTTCCTCATCAACTTCTTTGCCAAAATCTGCATGGCCACCTTTACGGTAGGGTCACTGATACTTGATATGGCATATCCATGCAACTTCTTTACAAGCTTAAATTTCTCCTTCATGGCCTCCGTGAGGGCCTGCTCACCACCTTTTCTGCGCAACATCATGGCCAGATTTTCACCTATGTAGGGCAGCTGCATGATCCATGGATCAATTTGTCAGTGATGGGTATTGGCTCTTCCAACCACAAAAACCCATCATGCACCAAGCATAGCAGCTTCTTGATGACCAATATGGTAATCGGGGTGTGGTTGTAGTGCGGCACCCATAACAAGTTGAGCAGACCTGCCTTGTTTACTCCCATGAGCCACTTTCGCATCTCCAATGCAGTCATCCCAGTGGTTGTTTCAATAATGTGGTGCACTAGCTATTCTATCGCTAAGTGCGGGAACTTCTCATGGTCAACTAAGTCCCAATGTTATAGTTTTAGCAAAGGAACCCGCCCCAAGTGTGGTCCTTCAAACACAATATCATCCAGTAGTAGAGGGGTTTGCAAGGGGACCTTGCTCTTGTCGATATCTTTTGGCACCTTAGTCTTGCCCTTATGCGGAGGCATGTACCCAGGTAACCGAGTGATAGAGTCAGCACCCTGGACTTCAACTTCCTTCACATCTATCCCCATGTGCTCATCATCCATCAGGGTGTCTTCGATTTCTTCCTCCTCTGGCTCTAGACTGATGGCTTTTCCCTTTTCCTACACAGTGAGCTTATCCTTTGGTGGGTTTCTTCTTGGTGACACGCACACTAATGTTGCAAGCTGCTTGCCCTTTTTATCCTTCACACTCTCCTTGGTTGGGGTCAACTTCAATCTAGGTGTCCATGGTGATTTGGGAACTTCTACTAGTACTTCGGCAACCTCTCAAGCATCTTCTTCTTCCTCCCTAACCACTTCTGGCACAACCTCCTTAGTTGTCACTACTTCGATTTCCATAGCTTCTGTAGGTGTTGACATGATGTTATGCAATAACTCTTGTGTCACCTTCGGCAATGTCTCAAATACTAAACTGGCTATCAAAGCTTCGAAGTTCTCGCGGTTCATGTGCACCTGAGAACTCAACAACTCAATTCTAAAAATGCCAAGTGTTTTTCGCTGGGCAGCCACCTGTAATTTATAGGGTATTTTGAATTCAAATCCGACTGTTCCCACCACATTCAGCTCATTAATGCCAGATTGGCAGCATATTTTCAAGGATCTAACCTAGAAATTTCGTCTTAAATGCCAAACAACTACTCCATTTGGCCGCATTTCTACCATCAAATCATGAACAGTGACTTTAACAGTCACTTTTTGGCTAACCTGGCCACATGGCCAGACCACCGGTGTATGGCTTCAATTGGCTACCATTCACGTTTCCTGAGAAGGGATCTCCATTCAATATAACCAACTGAACTGCTCCTCCATCAGTAATCTCTTTAATGACATAGGGCCTAACTAGTGCATTCTGAAATTTCCTATAAATTTATCAAACTTACTATCATATTAAAAAACCAAATCATTTACCTTAAAGGTACGCAAGTTAATATGTCGATCATGCCATGCTTTTTCATGTTGCTTTTGGACATGTTGGTGAAACCCCACTAGAAATATCTATTCTTCAAGCTCAGACAGCTACACAAGCCTCTCTTCCAGGGCTTCGCGATCCATCATACCTGTGAGTGCTATTATGTGCACACTAGGCACAATGTATTCCATGGGCATCATTGCTTCAACACCATATACAATCCTAAAGGTGTCTGTCTAGTCAAATTTTTGCATGTCGTCCGATAGGCCCATAGTATTGCGGGTATGCGTAGGTCCCAATCACTTCACTGAGCATTACAAACCTCATTCAATGCATTTTCCAACACTTTATTGAATGCTTTCACCATCCCATTAGCCTGTGGGTGATAAGGCATACTCTTCTGGTGATATACCTGAAATTCCTCTGTTAGCTTGTTGATTGTCTCATTTAGAAAGTGCATACTACGATCACTCATCAAAACCTTTGGACACCCAAATTGCATCAATACATACTCAAAAAGGAACTTCACATCAATCACGCTTGTGCAAATGTTCACAAGCTATGCCTCTACCCATCGAATAAAATACTCTGTCGCGGTGATAATGTACCACACTCCCGTCTTCTTCCCTTGGGGCTGAATGGGTCCCACAAAATCTATCGCCCATTTGTCAAAGGGTTGTAACATCATCTATGGATTCAGAGGAAGCTCATCCCTCTGCAATGGCCTGCCCATCCTTCGACACACATCACATGCCTTGTAGTAAGCTTTTGAAACTTTATGGAGGGTTGGCCACCACAACCCTGCGCATAAAATCTTCTACTGGTCATCCTCCTTGCATAATGACCTCCTGCAGTGCCCCCATGAGTGTCCGCAAGGATACTTCTCCTTTCAAACTCCAGTACATATCATCACAATATTTCATCACACCCCATTTTTTACAAATGCCCAGTAATGACAAAAAAGTCTATCACGTGCACCACTAACTCCTTCTTCTACTAAATGATGTAACCTTCTGGGGTAGTTCCTGTCTATTAGGAATTGTACGATATCTTCAAAATGACCATCCGCGACATGCACTGCAAATAGTTGTGTGTCAAGCAATCCCTCCTCGAAATTAGTGGGCTCTTCCCATGTTTCGATGCACGACAGATGGTCTCGTCCCATGTTCAGCAGTCCAGGCTTCACAATAACTTCAAAATCATACTCTTGGAACAATAACAACCATATACAAATTCCTCCCCCGCCAATACAGGCTTATTGACTAGGTATTTCAACATGGAATGATCCGTATACATCCTAAAATGTCCACCCAGCAAAATTATAGTGTTTAAACTTTTGGAGCACGTATACCATGGCTAACCCTTCATGCTCGGTGGTGGAATAGTTCTTCTCTGCCTTAGATAACCTTCTGCTTGTGAATGTTATAGGATGGTCCAATTTTCCTCTGCCAGGCTGTGTTAGTACTGCTCCCAATGCTATCCATGACGCATCGACATGTACGTGAAACTTCTCTTCCACTTCAAGAAGACTAAAATCTGCGCGGTGACAATTTTTTCTTGCAATACATCCAAGATTTTCCTACAGTCCTCATTCCAACAGAACATGACATCCTTTTTCAAAAACTTCTCCATAGGTACGGTGATCTGGGCATAGCCCTTAATAAACTTCTTGTAATTTCTCATGTGTCCTAACATTGCACACAGCGATTTCACACTCCTCTACACCTCCAAGTTAAGTATTATTGTGATCTTCGCAGGATCTACCATCAGTCCCTGTCTACAAACCACATGACCCAGCAGGGTCCCAGAAGGAACATAAAACATGCATTTCCTCAAATTGAGCGTGATCTGGTATCTAGAATTAGGCGCAGACTTGCCACATGGTGCTTCACCAGCCCAAACACAGTCCAGTCATCAAATTACACTTCCATAAACTTATGAAAAAATTCCTTGAACGCAGCAATGACTATGCACGAAAAAATTGCAGGTGCATTCTTCAATCCGAAAGGCATTACAGTGTATTGAAAAAATCCCCACTCTATTACAGAGGTCATCTTTCTTCTATCCTCTGGCGCAATTTTGATCTGATCGTACCCAGAGAACCCATCAATGAAGGAATACGCTTCCTAGCTACCTAAATTATCCAACACTTCATTAGTGAACGGAGTAGGGAAAGGATCATGTACGCAAGCGTCATTCAACTTCCGAAGATCTATGCATATCCTTATTTCATCCTTCTTCTTCTTTTCCTATACCACCATTGGGCTTACCCAATCAGATTATTCTATGGGCTCAATGATGCCTACCACGACCATCTTGTCTAGCTCGTAGAGGACCTTCTCCTTATACTTCGAATTGAGATGGTAAGGTCTTTGCTTAACTGGATTTGCGTCAGTTTTTAATGTGATCTTCATAATTCCCAAGTCTCCTATTATCCCTTTTAGCTCTGTAAACTTGGTAGGGAATAAATATTGGTATTCGCGGAACAATTCAATGACCTTATCCACCGATGCATCATCTGAGTACTCTCCAACCTTCACAAATTTGGGCTCCACATCCGTACCAATATTTACCTGTTTCATTTTCAGTGGCGTGGTTATATCAAGATTCTCAATCTGCAATCCCTCAACCTCGCGATGACCCTCTATTTCAGGGATGTTAATATTTCATGGATCCTCATCTTCTTCTTCATCAGTCACGTTATAGCATTCCAGCATGTGGCTCTGCTGAGTAGTCCAATTGGGTTGAATCAGATCCAAAGAATCCTGTGGTATCCTAAAGATTTCTGCTTTCACCTCTTGTAACACTTCGTCAATATAGTCAAACCTGTCTTCAAAACTTAATGTCATTATGAATTCTTCGCGCAGGATATCCCATTCACCTGTACCATGGTGGTGCTCTATTTCCAAGTACCAATTCATCAGGATGACATCCAAGGTGTGATAGAACAAGTGTACCCATTCCGGTTGGGGCTTCACTCCACAAGGCTCAGCCCATTTGGCTAAGTGTGCATGTGGATCGTCCTTCCTATCATACTTGTCTGTCATTCGTACCTTTGGCTTCCCAAAGTGTGTTCTCATCATCCTCCTGCATTCATGCCAATCATCAAAACTACCCTTGTGCATACCCCAGCATCTCACGGATGTAGCGCGCAGGGCCCAATCCAAAGCTTGGAAGCACTAATTCTCTGGTACTTCCCTCTCAAATGCATCCAAAAATACATCTACATCATTCAAGCCATCATAAGTGGGCAGATTTCTTACCTCTCACAATGCACAATGCAACGATTGGGTCATCATGTTATAGCTCAGTGTGGTTACTTCATGTAATTGATTCTGCCAGCACTCTAATTCTTCATCAGAGTTTGAGGTGCAGGAACTCTCGTGATCCCATGCAAATCATCCATCCACTGTCAGATTCACCCAATCTTGGTCTCGCATTGTTATCTTATATATATATATATATATATATATATATATATATATATATATATATATATTTATATATTCCAAATTGTCATCGCTCTCGTAATCACGAACTGGTTCAGTATAGCGTGATACTTCAGCAAGATCTAGGGGTACTATTACTCGAAGTGATTTCTTTTCAAATATCATCTTCCACTTCTTTAGGTTGATTACCCCTTTCATGTTAGCATTCCAATCAATGCCAAGGAGCGCAAAGTAGGGGTTTTTGTCATCCACAATTTCTATTACTTCAAAGTCAGTCAACGCGCTCACACCTTCAATATTTACAATCACCCATTGTAGCCACCTGATGGGGATTATCTTCTTATGATTTTCCATCCTTAGCTGAATCGAAGACCACTGCAACGCGGGTCTTCCCATCTGCTCCCAAGTATGCTTTGGTAGGACATTCGTGTCTGACCCCAGATCCAAAATAACCTAATCCATTTCATATTCTCCTATTTGCGCAGTCAATCCCATCTCTCTTCTTGTCCTTGCTTTATGCTTACCAATCTTTCATACCACGTGTGGTTCACCCAGAGTGCTTCCAACGCATCTATTTATAAGCTTCTGTAATCCCTTCACAGCCTTGCTATCGCACAACAGCTTCATGCAAGTCTCTAGAAAGGTCATAAGAATAGAAGGGCCCATTTCATGATCAGGCTTATCCTTACTTTCTAAGGTGGAGGCCTCAGCGAAGCTCTTCTTTGCTTCCATGAATGTTTCATGTGCGCGCTCCAAATCAAATTCAACCTCCTTCACCACAGCTTTGGGAACCCATGCGTTGTCTTTGGGTTGTTTCCCCTTATCATCCCCTATTTCAATTCCACTTCATAACACTATATTCACATTCAAATCCTCATCACAAGGCTCAGATCTCATCATTTGCAGGTTCTGAGTCGACTGAGGTGCTAGCACCCTTTTGTCACGTATCCTTGCTATCAGCCTAGGACAGTCTTTTGTCTCATGATCAAACTGAGTACAATATTTGCACAATGGTCACGTAGGGTTAGTACATTCATGGGCATAGTATCCTGGTCCTCCGAAATTGTAGCAAATTAGCTATCCTCAACCTCTATCAGGTCCTCCTTCGGCTCGGCCTCGTCTGCACCCCTGAAATCCTATCCGCGCCATCCCTAGGGGCCACGTTTTTTCCTGAACCCTATAGGCGTGTGTTCTATACATCATCAATTCATAACTTCTGCAATTATGCTCATCATGCCCTATCGACCTATAGAAGTTACAAAATAGTTGTTGCGGTGTTTGTACAAACTTCTGCAGCCAATGCTAGTTATCTGTCATATGTTTCCCTGCTACCTGACATATGGTGCACCACAACACAGGCCCCATGCTTGGTCCTGCTTGAGCTTCTAGCTTCAAAGGCATCGGTCCTCCTCCAGCAATATAGTTCGCAAAGACTGGTCAATGGTCTTTGTCATGCCCCTGACCTTTACATTTCAAGAACCATACCTCTTCGCACACCTCCGATCGAAATGTTCTATCCTGCTTCAAACTTTTCATTTCAAGGAAAAGATTTTGAAACTGCATATGGATCTGCTAAACCCCCATATTTAGATCTTGCATCAGCGTTTCATGCAGTCTCATTGCAATCTCCAAGGCCTCTACTTGAGTCGTAATTTTATGTTGTGATAGCGTAACCCTTAGGTGTGGTAGGAGCGAGGTCACAAACCACTCGCGGCATTGTCCATCTGTTAATTTCATATTAGCTTTGTGGATTTTACATTTCGACCTCTGATCAAATTCCCAAGGCATCTCGCCTGGTTTCATAGCAATTTCCTTAAACCCCATAATTGATTGTGCCTCAAATTTAGGCCTACTGAACTCTTTATTTAGTGAGGTCTGGATGTCCGCCACCCCAACGTTTGGGTTATCATTAGAGTACTTAATGTACCAGGTTAGTGCGCGATCCTGAAAAGCACTAACCAACGTTGCCTTCTTCATGTGATCATCTATGACACCCTGAGCTTCCCATACAACTTTCACAATGAACCAAAACTGGTCCGAGTCCTCATTTCCCAAGCCTTTAAACAAAGGCAGCTTCGCTGAGTTTTACATGCTGAACTGCGGTGGAGGTGGTTGCGGTATGGGTGAAGTCGCAGGTGATGGTGGTGAAGTTGGAGGTGGTTTGGGTGGAGGTGGCAATCACGGGAATCCCTGTCTTATTAACTGAATTGCACTTCGCACAGAATCCTGCACTACTCCCTCTTCATCACCCAATGGAGGTGAAATCAATGGAATATACTTAGGACCCTTTCTTCCTTCATTTCTATAAGTATTTCCACTTCGCGTAGCTCCAAACATCAAGGTAGCTGCATAGCCCATTTTTCACATAATAACATCTTAATACAGGTATTCAAAGACTTCAATTACTTACCTCGCGTACCTTTGAAAAAGCGTCACTCCACCTCGCTGTAACTAACTGAGGTATCAACCGCAAATTCAATCACAAATCCTCCTATGATGCAATTGAGCTAATGATTGACACCACGGGTGATCTTATCCTCAGAGGCTTCCAGTCTCTATATTAACTCCAAGGTCTAGACAATAGGACTATCAAGTCTCCACCTTCCTTTTCTATCCGCTAGCTTCGCAATCCACTCGTATAACTCAATTGGAAAGGAAGAGAAAAATATCTCGTGAATTTCTATATATAGGTACTTGTCCAGCCACAATTCCTTTGTCAGTCACGGATTTCTCTTCTCCTGCACCTCGAATTCATGGATCTTCCTATCCAATTTGTCTTCGATCTCTTTCTTAGTTGGATTCCAATGATACGACATCGCACATCTCTTATGCAGATTCTGGTCCCAGCAATGGAACCATTTGTTGGTTGCATGGGGACTAACCTAGGTTCAACATTAGTTAGCCAAACAAATCTCTACACTACTGGCCCTCTCGGCATCAACCCACATAGTGTGGACTGAAGTCTCACCCGAAGTAGTATGGGGGGATGCTAGAACCAATTTTCTACACCCTGAGATGGTCGTGATGTCGGTTTATACCCTCAGTTCCTAATTTCGTGCAGGTCACTAAACTCCAGAGCTCTGTTAGTCTAGCCCTTTATTATGGCCTTCAGTACCTCCGCGAAGGAGTACGATTGACCTTCGCACAGCCCTAACCTGCGGTCTAGGTACTTTCCTACTGCTATGACAGTGTATTGTACAGGTTACCAAGTTATCATAAGTTTTTTAATTATCTTACTAAAAAATCATAGTTAGTGTCACGTAACCAGATATTCTTACTTTTGTTTGATTAACTAATACAATTACATACATTCGCGCATCACATGAACATTGTAAATTAAACCAAAAACGCAATATAACCAGATGCATTAACAAGAAACAAAGACACAGAATTTGTAGAATACTTCTCTTTGTTGATATCTTCATATTATTATAGACTCTATCTGCCCTGTGCACATAGCTGCAGGGGTCCGTGCACTCAACTGCGAGCTTCCACCCTAGGCCTCTATGCATTCAACTGTAGAGAGTCTACCTATGCTAAGACCCAAAACTTATACTCTACTATCAAGATTCTTCACTCCATTCTTCGCTAAGGACTTCTTACTTATGACTACTTAGAGCTTGCTTACTTAGCTCTTTTTATACAATCCCATGGTCCATGGACCATGGGTATATCTTTACAACTAACTTTACACTTTACAAAATAAGAGAGGACAACCCTTTATGACTCATGACACCTTCACGCTCTGCGACCACAAAATGTGGAGACTTTACTTCTTTATTACAAAATTGACCCAAAACATGGGCTTTTAGCCCCAAAACTGTCCTTGGGGGATCTCGTTCCCAACAATTCATTAGAATTTTGAATATTGTTACTAAAATGTCACCAAGCATTTTATAGTTTACATATTATGGATTAATAAGATTCGCCAAGGTTTCTAATCTTTAAGATAAATTTCCATCCTTAAAATTTTCCCTGATGCTGATCATGTTATTGATTTGTATGTATTGCAAGTGAAGCAAGAAGGAGAATTCCAACCAAAACCCTAATGCATATTGTAGTGGAAACATCTCATGCTTTGGAATAGAGCACTCAAGTAGGTTAAACTATAGTGGAAGCACTTTGGGCTCGATGAAGCTACATGGGAGATTGTTGATCAGATGTGGGATATGTATCCTTCATTGTTTGCCAATGAAGACAAATGAGCCTTGGTATTTGTACATATTTATGTATGGTTTCTCTTGTAAATGCCACAATGAGCTAAGTTATAAAGATCCAATAAACAGTAAGGTTATCATGTTGTCATGTTTTTCATGATGGTTTTTCTTTAAGCAAGATGTTATTATAACTAATACAATGAGTTGAGTTAGAAATCTCCATAGGCCATATGTTTTTCTCTTTAGAAGTTTTTTAGGGTATAGTTGTGGTTTAACACCTAGGACGGTGTTCCCCTAAGGGGGAGAGGTACAACCTCGGGATAAAATTTCTTGTAATAAAATTTAATAAAGGTAAAATAAGACCACGGGAAAGGGACAATTATTCCAAGTTAAAAGTTGGGGAAAATATCCTAGTGGGCATGACTTGTTGTGTTTTATGGTTAAAGGGAAATTGGCAAAGGAAATGGCTAAGGATTTGGAAAGGAAAAAAGGTATTTTTGGCACATTATTTATGAAAATAATGGAAATTAAGAGAAAAGGAAAGTGAAATGTCACAATTTGTATGTGAGCAGGAAAATAAAAATAAAAAATAATAATGGAAAATTGAAGAAACTTGAGGCCTCATCAATAAAATACCTCAGAGCATCAGTTGGTAGCTTTTTGTCAACTTTTTGTTAGTTGTTACAATTTATCTCAAAGAGGAGAAGAGCACCAAAAGAAGAAAGAAAGTAAGAAAGCAAGGAAAGGAAAGGAAAAGAAAAGAAGGACAAGGAAAGAAAAAGAATGCAAGGATCAACAACTTTAATGGGAATACTTGCGGGTAATAGATTGCATGAGTGATTTACTAGCTTTTTTTGACATGCATGGTATGTGTATGTTGGTATTTGGTTCTTTTGTTGTCATTGACGTGTATTTTAATGGGATTCAACAATGTATTTTATTATCCATGGTGTTATGTGATTCTTCTCGATTTGAGCTTTGGATTACCAAATGGTTTTGGAATCCAGGGTGAGGTGGTCTCAAGAAAATTCCCAAAGTCCTAGGAACCCCTTGACTGGTAATGGCAGGATACACGGTAAATACTGAGGTTGGAGAGAGGAAAATTCCTTGGTGAAGAAATTCTAAGGCATCCAAGCTTGGTTCAATTTTGTGATCTCGACACTGGTTTAGGTATGATCACTGTATGGATATGATGGAGTTGGTTTAGCCTCTAGACTCCCTTGGTTGTCTTTGGATTGGTTTATCCCATGAGATCCTACATTCATGCTTGGAATATGGCATGGGAGTGATTGGTTGAAGAGATATGTGTCTCAACCAATCTATGGTTAGTTGGAACATCGAAGTCCCAAACTGAGTTGGTATTTTTCTATGTTTAATAAAAGCTAGGTTTCTCTTGCTTTTGGTAAGGAAATGCACTAGTTATTATGTGTCTTTAATGGTTTTTATCTTATGGTTATTTATCTAGTTATATTCTAGTTATAATCCTGGTTATATGACAAATCTTGGTCATGGCTCTATTCATGTTTTTACTTGTAACTAAATGAATATTGAATGCAAGACCTAATTGGTGTTATGACAACTAATGTGTGAAGGAAGTGACCATTGGTGTTAAAACTCGGATAATTTTTCAGTCCCTTACATTCAAACTTGCATTCATGACTTGTAGGTGGCATATCTACCAAGTGTTTGACATAATGTTAGTCCTAGTTGGGGATGGTTAGGTCTAGTCATGGTTCCAATTTTTTGTTTGCAAGCATTGTCTTCATGCCTTTTATGGGTTCTAGAAGTTTCATGGATTTCTAGGCAAAGGCTTAGCCCTAGTCCTTGAAAGTAGCCTTAATTCTCATAGTCATTAGCACAGCACTAGAAGAAAAAGGCCACAGTCACACTAATGCAGGCCTATAGGAGTGATTGGGAACCCATAGTCATAAGAGGCCTTGACAAGGGAGCGATTGGGGCTCTAGGTCAGTGAAAAGGTGAGTTGACTTAGGGGTCGGGTTACTCCTGGAGGTTCTGTGGCACCTAAGGGAAGTCGGTAAGGTCTTATTGTCTCGAATCCATTTCCTTAATGTCATCTATGAGGTTGAGTCATATCATAGTAGCCTATCATTTCACATTTATCTGGGTAAGCTAGCAAAAGTGGGTACATGTGAGGGGAGGGAGATGTTAGAGGAGAAGTAATTTCACAAAAGTGCACATGCATTCTATAATGCAGGTGTGGTCTTTCCAAGGTCCACCATATGTGAAAATGGTGAAGGATGAAGGTAGCTAGACATTAGTCTCAGAAATGAATCCGTTCATGATTCAGGTGGTACTAGGAATGAAATGAAAGGAAGTAGGGGAAAAGAAACACACACATAGAAAAATAATAGAGAGCATAGGAATTTAGAGAAAACTTAATATTTATTAATAAATTAGAAATTATAATATCTTGGAACAAAAACTTTCTAGAATAGTTGTAGCTATCTCTAAAGAGAGATATATGGAAGCTACACCCTTTAATAAAATATCATACAAGAGGCCAGAAGTATAAAAAAAGAAATGGAGGAATCTATTACAGATATGCAAAATCAATGGAAGGATTTTCCCCTATGTACATGGATTCTTGGAGTTTTATTGGCATAATGTATGTACAATAATCTTGTTGACCACTTAAATTTCTCCATCTATTTGGGGATGAAAAGTGATTGATCTGATCAACTTCTTATCCATCAGAGATTATAAGATGGACCAAAAGGTAATAAGGAACCAAATATACTTATCTAAAATAATGGTCCAAAGCATCCCAAAATAATCCTAAAGATGCCAAGAGAAGAGTTTATTAGTGGCTTTAAATATGATCCTTATTTTGCATGGTGTTAGAATGGCCATCTTAGAGAACCAACCAACAACCACAAGCAATTTTTTTTAACCATGCTTGATGGAGTGAAAGCATGTCATATAATCCATGAAGACTAAATCATGTGGCTTTTTTGGGATAGGTCGAGGAGTGTATAGCCCCTACTTCTTGTTGGATAGTTTAGAAATGGCATAGGGAGTGCATGATTGATATCCTAGTGCAAATCATGTAGAAGCTTTGGCTAGTAGAAATTCTTCTCTAATATTGTTAATTTATTCTCCACACCAAAATTTCCTAGCACACAACTATAATGTTCTTCCTATATTATCTTGACATGCTCTCTTGAAGGAACATCGAGGTGGCCCAAGAAGCCCAAAAGCACATAATGGAGGTGGAATTATGGAACTTGTTTGGCTGTGATCAATGGTTGGTTTGTGTCAATAATGTTATTGTCACTATTGTATAATTATGGCAACTCAAAGGTATTGTCATGGAAAATTAAGAATTGTGTTTTCACCCACAAATAGAGACCAACTGAAGTAGTATGTGACATGATTGGTACTTCCCTTCTCATAGTTGATGTTCAAGTGGATGTTTTGCAATTTATGGACCATATTTTATTGTTGTAATTTTGTAACTTTCCTTTTTGTTTCCATGAATTTCATTTAATTTTGATCAATGTGCATGATCACATACTTGCCTTAGATATAATTCTTCCACTGTTATCATGATCGCACAATGCAATACATATCCTTTCCATAGGTGGTGTATCTTTGTACTACATTAGATATAATTCACTATGATAGGCCACTAGATGTCCCTGCTAAGTGATGAATACATCAATAACATACTCAAAATAATATATCTCAATTAAAAATGGGCATTATAGGTCTATCAAGGTGAGGAATGATGCATATAAGATGTGGTTTTTTAGATCCTTAAATTCTTTCTATTTTTTTAACCCCATACAGAAATTACCTGCATACGAATTCTAAAACACAGAAAATAAACAATGCGAAAGCATAACACATAAAATGCATATACACAGAGATTTTCCCCTGGATCCCAAAACCAGGACTACCAGCTTGATTTTTCATTATATTCCTTTCAATGTTATAATACATATTTATACATGCTGAAGCATCCAATACCATGGACCGAAAACCATCGCGTCCAAAAAACATCTGAGAAAATCATGCACAAAACCATAGGTGAGTCCACCCAACCTAACATAGGGTCCAAAACCAAAATTTTCTAGGGCGCTGCCCTGGACCCCAAAAAGTGGGGTTACGGGTACAACTCAAACCCCCTGTGATGCTCCCCCCCCCCCCCCCACCCCCAAACCCTGAGTTAACTACATGGGCTAGTCGTGGAAAGAATAAAACTCAACCCAACATTCTACCACTCGTTGTTTTCTTTCCACAAGGGGCCACCAGAGAGCTTAGTCATTTTTTCAACCCTAAAACACCCACAATCTCTCTACACCAAGAGAATTTCTCAAAGCTCACAGATTTTGTCAATGCATCTGCAGTATTCCTCAAAGTGTCCACTTTTACCAGCAACACATTTTTGTCTTCTATCATATCCCTCACAAAGTGATACTGAACATCAATGTGCTTTGTCTTTGAATGAAATGCGAGGTTCTTTGGTAAGAAAATTGCACTTTGGTTGTCACCGTCTATCCTTATAGCTCCCTGTACTAACCCCATACTTGAACACAATCTCTGCAACCAAATTGCTTCCTTGCTTGCATGAGTGGCTGCCATGTATTCTGCCTCTGTAGTTGATAGTGCCACTACAAATTGTTTCTTACTCATCCAACTGACTGCACCTCCAAATAGGTTAAACATATACCCACTTGTAGATCTTCTCTGATCCAGATCTCCAACCCAATTTGCATCAACAAAGCCATGAATATCCAACACTCTGTCCAATCCTGGTCTTCCTTGGTAGCACAAACCATAATCACTAGTGCCACACAAATACTTGAAACCCCACTTCACTGCTGCCCAATGCTCCTTTCCTGGTTTTGAAATAAACCTACTCAATAATCCCACTGCATGTGCAATGTCTGGTCTAGTACAGACCATTGCATACATCAGGCTACCGACTACACTTGCATATGGAACATAGGACATGTCCTCTTCCTCTTCTTGTGTCTTGGGACACTGTTCAGCAGATAACCTCACACATATAGGAATAGGAACCTTCACCGGTTTACTATCCTGCATATGAAACCTCTGCAATATTACCTCAACATACTTCCTCTAGTTTAACCAGAGCTTCCTCTTTGCCTGATCTCTTTTAATTTCCATGCCCAAAATATAGTTTGCAACACCAAGATCTTTCATGTCGAATTTGGAGGACAATTGGGTCTTCAAATCCTAGATAACTTCTTTGTCATTTCCAACAGCAACATATCATCCACATACAAGACCATATAAATAACATGGTCACCAATTAATTTAAAATACAAACAGTGATCTGCTTTGCTTCTGGTGAAGCCAAGTCCCCGTATAAATGTATCAAATTTCTGATACCACATCCTTGGTGACTTTTTTAACCCATACAGAGACTTCTTTAACTTGCATGCCAGTTCTTTCTTACCCTTCACCGCAAAGCCTTCAGGTTGCTTCATGTAGATCTCCTCTTCCAGATCCCCATGAAGAAACGTTGTCTTCACATCCATCTGTTCTACCTCAAAATCAAAAGTAGGAGCAACAAATAAAAGTAATCTAATAGAAGTTACCTTGGCAACAGGAGAAAAAAAATCACCAAAATCAATACCTGGCACCTGGAATAACCTTTTACTACCAACTGAGCTTTGTATTTCTCCACTTTTCCTTCTGCATTTGTCTTCTTTTTGAACACCCATTTGCTATGAATGGGTTTCCTTCCAGCCAGCAACTCCACTAGATCCCAAGCCTCATTTTTGTGCAAATATGCCATTTCATGAACCATGGCCTCTTTCCAGAGTTTTCCATCCTCTGAATCCACTGCTTTCTTCACAATTCTGGGATCATTATCAGTGACAGACAAAGCAAAATTTGAATAGAAATTAGATGGACTATACCTCTCTGGTTAGCTTCTTTCTCGAACTGATCTTCTCACAGTCAGAGTTTGTGGCTCTTCATCTTCTGATTCCTCCTCTACTGTAGATTATGATTCTTCCTCCTTTAGCTCAACTCTATCTTCTCTGGTTCCTTTGGTTGAACTTCATGTTTAATAAAATCTTTCACCTCTCTGAACACCACATCTCGGCTGTACAAAACCTTCCTTGTTACCAGGTTCCAAAGCTTATAACCCTTTAAACCATCCTTATACCCAATAGAGATGCACTTTTCATATTTACTATCCAACTTGGTTCTTTTCTCCTTTGGAACATGTACATATGCATCACATTCAAATACCCTCAGATGTGAAAGAGAGGGTTTCTTACCAGTCCATACCTCTTGTGGAGTCTTATTCTCCAATGTTGATCAAGGTGGCCTGTTGACCAGGTAACATGCAGTATCCACCGCCTCTACCCAGAATTCCTGTCCTAACCCAACAACACTGAGCATGCTTCTTGCCCTTTCCATCAACGTCTTGTTCATTCTTTCTATAACTCCATTTTGCTGAGGTGTATATGGAGTACTCTTCTGTCGTGATGTACCACACTTCTTACAGAATTCTTCGAATTCCTTGCTGCAAAAATCTCCACCATTATCTGTCCTCAGCACCTTTATCTTGTTCTCTGTTTGGTTTTCCACCAGAGTCTTAAATTCTTTAAACCTGTCAAAGACTTCAGATTTCTTCTTAAGGAAATATATCCATGTATTCCTTGAGAATTCATCTATAAATGATACGTAGTACATAGACTTACCCAGTGATGGAACCTTCACAAGTCCAAACACATCACTATGTACAAGCTCTAATATCTCTTTCGCCCTCTTACCACTAGAGGGGAAAATCACCCAATTCTGCTTCCCATATACACAATTTTCACAAAAATAAAAAACCAGAGAGCTATTACTCATACCTTCTACCATACCTTTACCATGAAGTATTTGAAGGCCCTTCTCTCCAATATGTCCAATCCTTTGATGCCACAACATGGTGTTCTCTCCAGAGACCACTAGATTTTCTACTCCACATTCAGGAACCACAGAATTATTGCACCCATCAATAACAGTGCTACCTTGTAGCTTGTACAGAGTTCCAATCCAAACTCCCCACATCAATACCAGTGCTCCCTAAACCATTTTGTAGGTATCCTTCTCGAACACTGTTTTTACACCTACATCATCCAACTTGCTTACAGAAATCAGATTTCTGGCCAATACAGGAATATGCAGAACACATAGAAGTTTTCTAACTCTTCCACCTTGCAATTTCAACTTTACTTTTCCACGACCAACAATTCTAGCCTTTCTATCATCCCCCAAGAAGACATCACCACCATCATATTTCTCATACTCACAGAGCCACTCTCTATGGGGAGTGAAGTGAAAGGATGCACCTGAGTCAATTAACCATGCCTCATGATCTACATGTGTACTTGAAGAAGCCAAGTACACATCCCCACCCTCATTTCAGGTGGTTTTCGCCTCTACAGAAGGAGCATCATCAGATCCCTTTCCTTTGTCAGGAGCTTTAGATTTACAATCCCTTTTAAAGTGGCCTTCCTTTCCGCATTTCCAACACACCACCTTTAGAGGTTTTCCTGGAGATTTAGTTCTCCCTCTAGATTTAGATCTCCCACTTGATGACTTATTTATGTTTCTGTTTAGGGACTATCCTCATACAGACAAGGAATCACTATTCTGGCTCTCCATATTTTTCTGTCTCATCTCCTCTGTCAGCAAGGCTGAGACTATTTCATCAAATTGCAAGGCAGTTGCATTGCTACCTATTGCAATAACCAGACTATCCCACGAATGTGGTAGAGAACACAACAAACTGATGCACTTATCTTCATCTGAAATTTTAATATCAACAGATGCTAACTGACTTACCACAGTATTAAATGCATTCAGATGCTCTGTCACGAGTCTCCATCTTTCGTCCTCAAGTTATACAGCTTTTTCCGTAGGAACAGTTTATTCACCAGAGACATAGATTGGTACAAAGTCCCTAACTTGTCCCACAAATCCTTCACCGTAGCTTCCCCTGACACATTCAACAATAATGAATCTGAGACACATAATCATATTGTTCTCTTTGCCTTCCGATCCAACTTCTTCCATTCTTCATTGGACACTCCCGTTGGTTTAGTACCCAAATCTACCACAATCCACTAATCTTTATCTACCTACAGATCCTCCATCTTGAGTTTCCACAACTCAAAACTCTAACCATTAAATTTCTCGATCTCTACCTTTCCACTACTCGCCATCTTCTTTCACCGCCAGAATCGATCTCGTATATCTCCCACTAAATAGGGTCTACCACAGGCCTGAGCGAAACCCCTCAGCAACAAAGGCATCCCCTTGAAGCCAAAACTGCTCTGATGCCAAATGTAGGTATTAACCCCGTACAGAAATTACCTGCATACGAATTCTAAAACACAGAAAATAAACAATGTGAGAGCATAACACATAAAACACATATACATAGATATTTTCCCCTGGATCCCAAAACTGGGACTACCAGCTTGATTTTTCATTATATTCCTTTCAATGTTATAATACATATTTATACATGCTGAAGCATCCAAAACCAAGGACCGAAAACCATCGCGCCCAATACCATGGACCGAAAACCATCACATCCAAAAAACATGTGCGAAAATCATGCACAAAACCATAGGTGGGTCCACCCAACCTAACATAGTGTCCAAAACCAAAATTTTCTGGGGCACTACCCAAAACCCTAGAAAGTGGGGTTATGGGTACACCTCAAACCCCCTACGACCCACCCCCCCCCCCCCCCGCCCCCCCTCTAACCCCCGGTTAACTACGTGTGCTAGTTGTGGAAAGAATATAACACAACCCAACATTTTGACTCAAACCAAGAGAATGCTTATTTAGTTCTAGCCTTTTTCACTTGAATTAAGGGCCAATAGATATGAGAGAACCCAAACATGAAACTTGGTGCAAGTTACCATGGCCCAAGAAACTACAGAGGTTTATTAAATTCTCATTGGATAGCTAATCCTAAATGACTTTGATCTTGTATCTGTCCACATGCACCCCATGTTCATCCATGATGTATCTCAAATATTGAATTCCTTGAATGCCCAATGAGAATTTCTCTAAATTGGCATACAACTTTTGTTGTCATAGCATGCTTAAGTATGTTGAATGTGTTGTGAATTTTTTTCCGATGTTTTGTTCAAGGTGGGGATTTCATCCAAATATACAACAACCAAAGAGTTTCTGAGCATTCATAATTTATTATTCATCATCCTAATTGACATTGTTGGAGAATAAATAAAGCTAAAGAAAATCTCTCAAAAAGGCCTCTTTTAGATTTGAAAATTTTATTCCATACATTAGTTTGTTAAACTGAAACATGATGGTAGCCTAACTACAGATTAATATTACTAAAGAACTTGGAACCCTTAGGCCAATCAAGAACATCATCAATCTAGGGGGATTGGTACTATCTATTCTTTATAATTTCTTTTTTCTTTGCTCTATAATCCAGACGAAGTCTCCATGTCTTATGCTTCATTTGCACTAAGACCATTGGGTTACTATAAGGTGAGGAGCTTATTAAAATGTGGCCCTTTTGGATGATCTTATTAATAAGAAATTTTATTTTCCCATTCTCAAAGAGAGAATCTATATATGCATCCATCATGTAAAGAACCACTAGGTATCAATTCAACTAAGTGTTTAACCTCGTAGTGTAGAGGCACCCCCACAGGTGAATCATAGATATATTTGTATGCCTCTACAACCTTGTTGAACTACCTCTATTGTGTAGAGAGGCATTGTACTAAGGATGTGGTGGTTAAAGTGACCTTTATTTCACCTTCTAACCAAACCATTATGACGAAAAGCATTGCTGTCTAAGATATTATCTTTTGGCATTATTTTGTTTAGATTAATGAAATTGTAGTAGTTGGAACTACATTTGGTACCCTCAGATTGATGACCTCCTACAGTAAGATTGACACTAGAGGGATGATACTCATATATAGGATGATTTTTCAACATATAATTTTATCCTAAAATAACATCACAAAATTCAAGTCAGGAAACGTCGCACAATAACTCAATCTCTAAAGGGCTTAATTATATGGAATAGGAAACATTCATGGCTAACACCAATGTTTGATTCATGGCTCAACCAAACAATTTTGTATGGTTAGGCGTGTGGCACTATTAGTAGCTTCAATATCCTGAATACCTCGACTGGGATTAGGTTGTTTGCATCTCATTATCAATAATGAAATGTAGTGAGGACCCCTTCTCTCACATATTTAAATGGAGAATGTGTTCCCCCTCT
This sequence comes from Pinus tabuliformis, assembly GCA_031772625.1. Lineage (NCBI taxonomy): Eukaryota > Viridiplantae > Streptophyta > Pinopsida > Pinales > Pinaceae > Pinus > Pinus tabuliformis. The sequence continues at coordinate 978,525,974 of CM062810.1, forward strand.
TGATATGCCTCTGGATCTTTTAGTTGGATCTTTGTGACTGCGGCTATAGCAGTAGGTTTTATATTGGTGATATACCTTCCTTTATCATATTCTAAATCAAGATTATAACCATAGTCCATTTAATTTAATTTAATATTTTCTAGCAATGATTGTTTCAAGTAACATTCATCAGTGTTCTGTAAGGGGATTTTGTGGAACTCACACCACTTTTCAATGTCCTCATTTGACTTCCAATTGTCCTTATTTGACTTCCAATTACCCTTATTTTCTTATGAATTGGGTTGGATATATTGATGTGGGAAATACTTTCTATGCCCCTTATTCTACAAGTTTGGGATATCTTTTCCAGGATTTTGTCGCATTGTGTTTGGAAATCCTAACTCTCACTTATTCTTCTGCTTCAAATTCTACTCAATTTTTACAACATATCAATAATATCTCTGAGTGAGGATATATCTAAGAAATCCATATATTTTTGGATGTACCTATGTATACTACTACAAAATTTCAAAGCCAAGTGATTTTGGAGTCTCTAATGACCATATTTTATTTCAAGGTATGAAAAATATTAGCATGTTCTAGCACCATTTGGTCTCTCTCTTATCACATAGCTATCCATCTCATGTACTGGTCATCATAGTTTCCTACCAGGTATAATTCCTCCTTGAGGGCCCAAACAAAACCTTCCCAAGTGGGAAATGCATTGAATATTTTACGCATATATTTTTTGTGTCTCTCATAGTAACCCTTACACCAATCTTAACATGGGGAAGGGCTTAAGGAGCATTAAGGTGATCTTTTCATTGTTAGAAAAATGTTGGATAGAGTAATAGACCTCCAAAATATTTAACCATTTATCCAAGTCATCTACATATATTTGGCCTTCAAGTAATGGATATAAAAGTTAGCTTATACCTTGAAGGGTGTATCTCCATCCTATTGGTATAGGGTCCCTTGGGGTCAAATTTTTGCATTAACGTTTTGTATAATTGTAAATTCTTCACATTTTGAGGAAGAAAAGCATGAAGGTCATAAGAGTTAAAGGGGCTAGGGAGTTTTGATACCCGTCAATGGTCCTCGGACCATGATATTGTAAAAGAAAAGTCTATAAATAGAAGAGTCATAGCGAGTCTAGGAAGTAACTCATAACTAGAATATCATTGTATGGGAAAGTGAGCAAAGGCAAGAAAGTTTGTTTCCTGTACTTAGGTGAAGGGGAAAGCTCCTCCAGTTGAGTGTGCAGAGACCTTGGTAAGTCCGCAGGCCGAGTGCGGAGGGAAGAAGAGTCTGTAACTGAAAGAATACATCTAATAAACATATTTTTGAGCCATGATTGGTGTATCTATGCATATGTAATTACTTCTACAATTTCTGTGTTTTCACTCTGTATCTGAATTTATATGAATGAATGAAGGTAGTAGGTCAACTTAATTTATTGATGCTATGAATGATTGGAGGCCTTTGCAAAAGTATATATTCTGTTTATATGAATTACTGCAATTATTTATATTTTATGGGTTAGGGTTCATGATGACTAGAGGAAGCCCTAGAAGCTACAAGAACCCATCACACTGACCTCTGGATACATAAACCCGGTTTTGTCATCCCCCAATATTACTTCGGGTGAGAGTGCACCCTACGCAACGTGGCTTGTTGCCGAAAGGGCAAGTAGTTAGGGTTTTGTTTGTTGGCACAATTAACTCTGAACCTTGGTAAGGACCTCTCAAGCCAACACATCCAACTTTATACCTCTTGAAGGTGCCTCAACTATTGCTGGAAGAAATTAAAAGTTGTAGGTGAAATTTTCCATCATCTCCTTTGTCACTTGAGTGGTTCCTAAAGTATTAACTTGATAGCATCTCCCTATAGTAATATACCTTTTCTCCCACCATGGGAAGCCATTCCGGTTATTGAAAGTGATCATTCCCAAGTGAAACTAGCACAAGACCCAACTCTATATACACTGACCTCATTGGGGGCCTACACCAAGAAACAAAAAGAAGCAGATTGATATAATTTCATTTATATATGTTGTACAAGGAGAGAAATGAATGGTAGGAAATGAATGAAACACATACAAAGAGAAAGATAAAAATTAGCACATGATTTTAGTGAAAAAACAACTATTAATAAGTAAAATAGCAAAGCAATGCAGAAGAAAAAAACTAAATAGAATGGTGGAAGATGCCTTTGAAGAGATGGAAATGGCAACTACACACATTCACAAAATATCATACAAGAGGCCTAAATAATGGTATTCAAATATAAACAAATAAACTTATAGATAAAAAAAATATATATATAATAATAATAATAATAATAATAAAAAAATCACCCTAAAAGATGAAGTGCCCAAAATTTTGTGATTTTCAAGGTGGTTAATTGGGACACCAACTTTTGAGAGGCATAACGTTTGCATAAAATTTCTATTTGGGGAATTCAATAGCCCATTGAAAAGAATTATTTAAGGATCAAAAATTTGATGAGGGCTAGGGCATGTCATGCCAACCCATATCTCCACAAATTTCCAAAAAACATCATTTAGGGCTTTATAATGGCCCAAAAGTTTGGGACCTAAAATGCCATAGAAAAACTCTCAACCATTTCTCTGTAGTGTAGGTTCCATTAAGTCATAGTCATTGTCCTAATAGAAAAATAAGGGTTGTTCCATTCATTCTTTTCTCCTTAAGATGTAATGACTTTGAAACTACCCAGAAGATAGATGGCCATTGATTTAATGGAAGAGGTAGGTTACCACCGATATCCATCTCTATCAACAAATTTGTTAAGAATGAGTGCATGTTTCTATTATTCATTAACATTTGTTATTCAATTCTATTTTTTGTTTGTTTGTATGCAGAACTTCAATCATAAATTAAATTTTAACAATCATTCTATACATAGCTATGATTTCGATTGCACCATATTATTTGTTACAATATCTACAACTATTGAGATTCTCAAGAGAAAAGATGGGAGTGGTGTAGTGTAGTAAATAGAGGTTGGAAAACACAAATGTTGATGAAGAATTCAATAAAGAATTACTCAGTAACAAAATGGTGATTAGGGATTTCAAAAGGACAATGTTCAAACAGAAACTATAGGACATAATGAATGAAAACTCCATGCTATACAAGGTAAGGTATAATTTTTGAAAATTCCATCATTGCCTTATCTAATTATAGATTTTTAACCAAGGAAATTCTTATGGATAAACATTCTTTTGTCTTGGTTCATATGAATTTTAAGGACCATCTATGACAATACACACACAAACACACACACACACACACACACACACACACACACACATGGAGGGAGGGAGGGAGGGAGAGAGAAATGATGTTGCAAAATTATTCACATGTTTGAGAATGCATATAGAGTCTTGATAAGGTCCACCAAATCTGATAAGGTTGAGGGAGGAAGGTAGGTGGATTTTAGTCTCAATAAATTGTGCATGGTCCTTTGAATGTTTGCACACTTTTTTTAGGAGTGCATATGTATTTCTGCTAGCCATTAACATGTGTTATTCAATGTTAATTATTTTCCATTTCCATGAAGAACTACAATGATCAATTCGAATCAAACACCCATTCTAATAGAGATACTAAATTATGAAATTTAGTTTGAGGATCATTTCAATTTCACGTATTATTTGTTGAAGTGTTCGAGATTATTTTGGTTTTCAAGAGAAATGATGGAAGTGGTGTATCTTATCATTCCCCCCTCTCTGCTTCTCCATCCATTTCTTCCTCCACCTCTCTCTCTCTCTCTCACACACACACACTCACACACACACGTGAAAGATAAGCTCCATGATTTATATGTCCCTTTTCCATATATATTTCTATCTCTACCCCTATCTCCATTCATCTTCCTATATATATATCCCCTTCCCTACCCGCCCCTCACACTTTCCTCTCCCCATCACTCACACTCTCTCCCCCCTTTCCCTATCCCTTCCTCTATCTATTTCTACATCTCCCACCTTCTCTCTTTTCTCTTTCCATCTCTCTCTCTCTCTCTCTACCCCCATCTCTCTCTCCATGTCCCCCCCCCCCCCCATGTATTTTAATTTTCTCATTCCTCACCCTCTTTTTCATTCAATTTATATGTTGCAATAGGGACATGCATGTGTTATTAGCATGCACATGTTCCTACTTATATAAGACAAAAAAAAAATCCCATCATTTTGTCTTATAATACGGGAACAAATCCAACAAAAGTCCCTAAACCATTATCTAAACAACGAAATGTCTAGGAGAGAAATATCAGAAGGAACCTGGGAAGTTGGGGAAATTGTTGGGTTGTGTTATATTCTTTACATGACTAACCTACGTAGTGAACCGAGGAGTTAGATGGGGGGTGGAGCCCCCCCTTTGTTGCACTGATTGCATAGTAGGGGGTCACAATGGGGGCAACAGCCCCCCTTGTCTGGGGGGTTCGAGGGGGACAAGTAGGCTCCCTATATGGGGTTCGGGGCAGCGCCCTGGGAAATTTTTTTTTGGACCATATATTAGGTTGGGGACACCTACCTATGGTTTTCGGTCCATGGTTTTGGACGCAATGGTTTTCGGTCCATGGTATTGGATGATTTGGCATGTATAAATATGTATTGTAACATTGAAAGGAACATAATGAAAAATCAAGCCGGTAGTCCCAGTTTTGGTATCTAGGGGAAGATCTCTATGTATATGTGTTTTATGTGTTATGCTCTCGCATTGTTTATTTTCTATGTTTAAGAATTCGTATGCAGGTAATTTCTGTATGGGGTTAAAGACTACATTTGGAATCAGAGCTGTTTTGGCTTCAAGGGGATGCCTTTGTGGCTGAGGGGTTTTCACTCAGGCCTGTGGTAGACTTTGCTCAGTGGGAGATCTGCGAGATGGATTCTGGTGGCAAGAGAAGATGGTGATCAATGGAAAGATAGAGATCGAGAAATTTAATGGTCAGAGTTTTGAGTTATGGAAACTCAAGATGGAGGATCTGTTGGTGGATAAAGATCAGTGGATCATGGTAGATCCAGGTACTAAACCAATGGGAGTGTCCAATGAAGAATGGAAGAAGTTGGATCAGAAGGCAAAGAGCACAATACGATTGTGTTTCTCAGATTCAGTATTGTTGAATGTATCAGGGGAAGCTACAGCTAAGGATTTGTGGAACAAGTTAGGGACTTTGTACCAGTCTAAGTATTTGGTGAATAAACCATTCCTACAGAAAATGCTATATAACCTGAGGATGAAAGATGGAGACTCGGCGACAGAGCATCTAAATGCATTTAATACTGTGGCAAGTCAATTAGCATCTATTGATATTAAAATTTCAGATGAAGATAAGTGCATCAGTTTATTGTGTTCTCTACCAGATTCGTGGGATAATCTGGTTATTGCAATAGGTAACAATGCAACTGCCTTGCAGTTTGATCAAATAGTCTCATCCTTGCTGACGAAGGAGATGAGACGGAAAAATATGGAGAGCCAGAATGGTGATGCCTTGGATGTACGAGGAAGGTCCCAGAACAAAAAAAAAATAAGTCATCGACTGGGAGATCTAAATCTAGAGGGAGATCTAAATCTCCAGGAAAACATCTAAAGGTGTTGTGCTGGAAATGTGGAAAGAAAGGGCACTACAAAAGGGACTGTAAATCTAAAGTTCCTGAGAAAGGAAAGGGATCTGATGATGCTCCTTCTGTAGAGGCAAAAACCACCTTAGATGAAGGTGGGGATGTGTACTTGGCTTCTTCAAGTACACATGTAGATCATGAGGCATGGTTGATTAACTCAGGTGCATCCTTTCACTTCACACCCCATAGAGAGTGGTTATGTGAGTATTATAAATATGATGTTGGTGATGTCTTCTTAGGGGATGATAGGAAGGCTAGAATCGTTGGTTGCGGAAAAGTAAAATTGAAGTTGCAAGGTGGAAGGGTTCAAACACTTCCGGGTTTTCTACATATTCTTACATTAGCCACAAATCTGATTTCTGTAATCAAGTTGGATGATGTAGGTGTAAAAATAGTGTTAAATAAGGATACCTACAAGATGGTTCAAGGAGCACTGGTATTGATGCAGGGAGTTTGGACTGGAACTCTGTACAAGCTGTAAGTTAGTATTATTGTTGATGGGTGCAACAATTTTGTGGTTCCTGAAAGTGGAGCAGAAAATCTAGTGGTCTTTCGAGAGAAGACCATGTTGTGACATCAAAGTCTTGGACATATTGGAGAGAAGGGCCTTCGAATACTTCATGGTAAAGGTATGGTAGAAGGTATGAGTAATAGCTCTCTGGATTTTGATTTATGTGAAAATTTTGTATATGGGAAGCAGAATCGAGTGAGTTTCCCTCTGGTGGTAAGAAGGCAAAACAGATATTAGAGCTTGTGCATAGTGATGTGTTTGGACTTGTGAAGGTTCCATCACTGGGTAAGTCTGTGTACTGGGTAAGTTTGTCTACTATGTATCATTTATAGATGACTTCTCAAGGAATACATGGATATATTTCCTTAAGAAGAAATATGAAGTCTTTGACAGGTTTAAAGAATTTAAGGCTCTAGTGGAAAACCATATAGAGAAGAAGATAAAGGTGCTGAGGACAGATAATGGTCGAGAGTTTTGCAGTAAAGAATTTGAAGAATTCTATAAGAAGTGTGGTATAGCACGGTAGAAGACTACTTCATATACTCCTCAACAAAATGGAGTTGTAGAAAGAATGAACAAGACATTGATGGAAAGGGCAAGAGGCATGCTCAATGGTGCCGGGTTAGGACAAGAATTCTGGGCAGAGGTGGTGGAGGAAGCATGTTACCTGGTCAACAGATCACCCTCATCAGCGTTGGAGGATAAAACTCCACAAGAGGTATGGACTAGTAAGAAACCCTCTCTTTCACATCTGAGGGTATTTGGATGTGATCATATGTATATGTTCAAAAGGAGAAACGAACGAAGTTGGATAGTAAATCTGAAAAGTGCAGCTTTATTGGGTATAAGGATGGTTTAAAGGGTTATAAGCTTTGGAACCCAACAACCAGGAAGATTGTGTACAACTGATATGTAGTGTTCAGATAGGTGAAAGATGTTATTAAACATGAATTCTAACCAAAGGAACCTCAGAAGATAGAGTTTGAACTAAAGGAGGAAGAATTAGACTCTACAGTAGAGGAGGAATTAAAAGATGAAGAGCCACAAACTCCAGGTGTGAGAAGATCAGTTTGAGAAAGAAGGCAGCCAAAAAGGTATAGTCCATCTGCTTTCTGTTCAAATTTTGCTTTATCTATTACTGATGATTATCCCAAAACTATGAAGGAAGCAGTAGACTCAGAGGATGGAAAACTTTAGAAAGAGGACATGGTTGATGAAATGGCATCTTTGCACAAAGATGAGGCTTGGTATCTAGTGGAGTTGCCGGCTAGAAGGAAGCCCATTGGTAGCAAATGGGTGTGCAAGAAGAAGACAATTGTAGAAGGAAAGGTGGAGAAATACAAAGCTCGGATGGTAGAAAAATGTTATTCCCAGGTGCTGGGAATTGATTTTGGTGATATTTTTTCTCCTCTTGCCAAGGTAACTTCTATTAGATTACTTTTATCTGTTGCTACTACTTTTTATTTTGAGGTAGAACAAATGGATGTGAAGACAACATTTCTTCATGGGGATCTGGAAGAGGAGATCTACATGAAGCAACCTAAAGGCTTTCCAGTGAAGGGTAAGAAAGAACTGGTATGCAAGTTAAAGGAGTCTCTATATGGGTTAAAACAGTCACCAAGGATGTGGTATCAGAAATTTGATACATTTATACGGGGACTTGGCTTCACCAGAAGTAAAGCAGATCATTGTGTGTATTTTAAATAAATTGGTGACCATGTTATTTATCTGGTCTTGTATGTGGATGATATGTTGCTGGTTGGAAATGACAAAGAAATTATCCAGGATTTGATGACCCAATTGTCCTCCAAATTCGACATGAAAGATCTTGGTGCTGCAAACTATATTTTGGGCATGGAAATTAAAAGAGATCAAGAAAAGGGGAAGCTCTGCTTAAACCGGAGGAAGTATGTTGAGACAATATTGCAGAGGCTTAATATGCAGGATAGTAAACCGATGAAGGTTCCTATTCCTGTAGGTGTAAAGTTATCTGCTAAACAGTGTCCCAAGACACAAGAAGAGGAAGACGATATGTCTTGTGTTCCATACGCAAGTGCAGTCGGTAGCTTGATGTATGAAATGGTCTATACTAGACCAAAAATTTCACATGCAGTGGGAGTATTGAGCAGGTTTATGTCAAAACCAGGGAAGGAGCATTGGACAGCAGTGAAGCGGGTTTTTAGGTATTTGCGTGGCACTAGAGATTATGGTTTGTGCTACCAAGGAAGCCTAGGATTGGACAAAGTTTTGGATATCCATGGCTTTGTTGATGCAGACTGGGCTGGGGATTTGGATCAGAGAAGATCTACAAGTGGGTATGTGTTTAACCTATTTGGAGGTGCAGTCAATTGGATGAGTAAGAAAAAATCTGTAGTGGCACTATCAACTACAGAGGTAGAATACACGGCAGCCGCTCATGCAAGCAAGGAAGCAGTTTGGTTGCAGAGATTGTGTTCAAGTATGGGGTTAGTACAGGGAGCTATAAGGATAGACTGTGATATCCAAAGTGCAATTTTCTTGGCAAAGAACCCTGCTTATCATTAAAGACAAATCACATTGATGTTCAATATCAATTTGTGAGGGATATGATAGAAGACAAAAAGGTGTTGCTCGTAAAGGTGGACACTTTGAAGAATAGTATAGATGTATTGACAAAATATGTGAGCTCTAAGAAGTTCTCATAGTGTAGAGAAACAATGGCCATTTCAAGGTTGGAAAAATGACTAAGCTCTCCTATGGCCCCCTTTGGAAAGAAAACAACAAGTGGGAGAATCTTGGGTTGTGTTATATTCTTTCCACGACTAACCTACGTAGTGAACTGGGGGGTTATAGGGGGGCGGAGCCCCCTTTCGTTGCACCGATTGCGCAGTGCGGGGGTCACAAGGGGGGTGGAGCCCCCCGTTGGTTGCACTGATTACGTAACGTTGCTGCCCCCCCTATCCTACAGGTTTGAGGGGGTTGGGTAGCCCCTCTCTATGGGGTCCGAGGCAACGCCCCAAGAAAAAACAAAATTGGACCCTATATTAGGTTGGGTGAACCTACCTATGGTTTTTGGTTCATGGTTTTGGACGTGATGGTTTTCGGTCCATGGTATTGAATGCTTCGGCATGTATAAATCGGTATTGTAACATTGAAAGGAACATAATTAAAAATTGGGATCCAGGGGAAAATCTCTGTGTATATGTGTTTTATGTGTTATGCTCTCCCATTGTTTGTTTTCTGTGTTTAAGAATTCATATGCTTGTAATTTCTGTACGGGGTTAAAACCTACAGAAATTGATTCTCAAATAATGTTACTCATTCTTTCTTGTGACTATAGGAAACTATCCACTTCTAACAATTTTAAGCACGTATTTGGTTCTAATAGTTTTAATATCCATCTATATGCTTTGGGATTTAGAGGAATGTTCTTGGCTGCTAGCATAATTGTTTTTTTTCATGAATCAAAATTTTTTGAACATAAATAAACAAATTCTTTAAAATCAAAGTCTTTCGGAACACATGAAGCATTCACAAATCTCCTAGTCCAGATATTGTTGTTATTCTTCTCTTCCTTTGGCATAGCGTGATTGGCCGAGAATATACATTGAAGTACCAAAATGCATTCTCTAGCTTTATCACTCATACAAAAAAAATTGTATATTTGGCTAGGTTGATCTCATTTTCAATGAATTAGTTCTCTAGTTAGTCAATTTTCCAAGGAGAAATATATTTTTTATGATGGTGTACCTGATAATAGACCACATCTCTAGTCATGTCTCTCATGACTTACCCTATAATCCTAAATGCAAAATTGATGAAGAACCAATGGAATTCTAGTATCCCATATTGTGGAAGTAAAAAGATTCTATAATTTTTTATCTAATCCAAAATGTCTTTGTAAAGTAAACCAATTACATGATAACTAGACAAGAGCCCTGCCAAATGTCTATGCAAGCCCAAGTTTTCATATGGGGAAAGGGGTTCATGAAGAAAGAGAAAGAAGTATGGTAATACAAATTTATGGATCTGAATGTAAGACATTGTCGCTGCCAAAATTTGTTATCGATAAGTATTTTGTTGCCGAAGTCTCTAGGTAATACTCTAACTAGCTACTTATATTCTTATTTTTTTTGGTCTAATGCATGGGGATTTGAAATTTGAATCTCGTGCTTTACATATTACTTCATAACAAGGAGATCATCAATTTAGTTACACCCCATGGGCGATTGGCTAGTTATATTTGAAAGAGAAAAGAAAAAAAAATTATTTCATTGCCATTTACTATTGGAGAAGTCACTCTGAAGAATGTGGTTCATATAACAGAGCTTGCAGAGTCTTTAGATTATTTTAGCTTAAGTGAAACTAAATCCCTTGAAGGATTTGATCTAGAAGGCCTATTTATCACACACCTAGGTATTGTTAGGTACGAGAACTTATTTCCAAGAGATATAGAGAAAAGCAAGGAGAGTTATAGTGCAATAACCAAAAATCAAGAGATCATAATGGATACTAAAGAAATTTTTTAAGAATCCAGTGTCAGCGTAGAGGGAAAATACAAGCAAAGAGGCACAAGTGCTATGCAACAATCTCCACCTTGCACACTCAGTATTGTTCATATTCTAGGCAAAGGAAGAGAAAGGCTACTTCAAGTGGAAAATTGTTTCACATTGGGATATCAAGTGGTGGAGATGACAAAGAGCCACCTCAGAAATTCACCCTACTGAGAGCACACATAGTTGAATCAGTAAAATCCAAAGGTCTTCCCAAGACAACAAGCATTGAAGAAGCTATGGACATGGAAGTTGACAACACTATACCATCTAATTGGGTTAGTGCTTGCTTATGATAAAATAAAAAAATGATCTAGACAAATTATGAAGAAGCCACTACTTTCAATGACCTCTTTGTCACATTTCAAAATGCAAACTAGGACAAGGGCAATAAAAATTTGGGAATTCAAAAAATAAAGGTTCATAATAAAAAGGTTTTTAATCAAGCGTAAATGGATGTTGATGTGTTTAGGGTTGGAGCCATTGGGCTCATAAAATTGCATCAAGCTACTAGTGATGTGCTTGCATATTCAATTAGACAATAGGAAGCAGAAAACTTGAGACTAAAAGTAAGAATTAAAGAGCTAGAAGATGCTCTAAATCTAGGTCATTAGTTAATCATTCCACTATAAATATGGGCACCACCATTGGAAATTTCTACCTGAGGTACATCCCATGGATTTCATAAACCCATAAACCACTTTAATGTAGTAAAATCATATATTATGAGTAACTATATGAAATATTGGAAATTATTGATCATGTGTGGAAAGAAGCTTCCAATCTATGGAATTTAGTACAAGAATTAAGTCATTTGTCGAGTTATGTAAAAGTGATATTGAGGGAGATAAGTATTTCATAAACAATGACTTACTTGGTTTTACTTCGAGGATTGATTTACTCCCTGATCTATAGGGAAAGAAAAAGGACTCATGAATGTTATTCAAATGAAGCAGATCAAAACTAGAAGGTTTGAGAGAATGAGGACACTAGAGAACATTATTTTTGAATGTGAAGACATGGAGATTAAAAGATTTGATTCTAATGTCAAGGAAGTAGAGATGGTTCAAGATCTAAAAATTTCATGCATCACAAGTAGTTCTAGATTAAACACTAGTGGTTGAATTAGAGAAGCTAAAACATTCAAAGAAAACATAGTTCAATAGTATAACTAATTTTATTACAGAGAAAATTATAAAATGGCTAATTAATTTATTTAGTGTTATTGAACATAACTCTCTCCTTGTTGGGAAATTGAGGATCTTCAATGAGTGTGTCAAAAATAAGATTGTATTCCCTCCAATAAAAAAATTCATTCAAGCTAAAATACAAATATTCATTAAAAAAACATGAATCTAAAAGATAGCTGACAGTCAAACACCCACATTCTATGCTTTCACATATCGTGAGTGTTCTTAAATCTTCTAACATTCATTTTTCTATTTTCTAGTGTTTACTTATTCATGTTTGTTGGTTATGTTAGCATCCATAAACCTAATTCCTGGATGATTTTTCCTTATAGGTATCTTTTTCACAATATAGTTCAGAAGAGGCCAATCCTAATCCCTATTAGGACGAATGCATTTATTTTTTCAATTAAGTATCACGATTTCGATAAGTTCTCTAGCCGCTAAACATTATTCTTTGCACCAAAAACAAATGAAATGGTTTAATATCTAAATGTAAGTTCAGTTACATAATTCCTTCCATATGTAATGTCTTCCTTTCCCTAGATACCTTTGTTTTATAGATAAATTATCATTTATTATGTTTACTTAATTTATTATAGAACAATCATTACTATTTTTCAAAATGCATGTGTGGATAGTTAAAGAGAGAACATGCCATAATGATATAGTGAATGAGTTGCTAGGCTGAGGTTCCAGAAGATTATCATTATGGATATCAGCAACCTCTAGGATAAGAAACATTGATCACTATAAATTAGGATCTTTGTATTTTGTATTCAATTCTTGTTCCAATTACTATTATTTTGTTCCAATTATGAGTCCCTTCACTAATTTTGTAAATAATTTTGAGATAACTTTTTGCATAAGATCTTGTATAGGTTTGAATTTATGTGTCATTGTCTAAAAACATTATTTGAACATAAGTTTTCGAGGATATGCTTTCATGTATTAAATTATATCTAATGTTTTGTAATTTATCACAATGGAAATTAACTTCTAATTACTTTGTTCCAATTATGAGTTTGTTTACCAATTTTGTGAAGAATTATGAGCTAATATTTTGCATAAGATCTTGTATAGGTATGATTATGTAGCATTGTCAAAAAATGTTATTTGAACATGATTTTTTGGGGATATGATTTGAGATTTTATAATATATATAATCTTTTGTAATTGATTAGAATGGAAATTAATGTTCAACAACAATTTTGGATCTCATATATTTTTTCCATTTATAGTATTTATTTTAATCATAGCTATGATGATTGGCATTTGAATCTAGATACAGTTCTTGTTACTGTAACTGTGTTTTTTATTGTTTTATATCTAATTTTTTTTTATTGACCAAGATGAAGATGAACATTCAACAAAGACTTCTCAAGAATAAAGATTGATTACTAATTATAAGATAATGTTTTACATAAGTTTTCGAGGATATGCTTTGAAATTTTATATTGTATCTAACGTTTTGTTATTGATTAGAATGAAAACAAATGTTTAACAATTGTTTTGGATATTGGATATATATTACATATGTTTTATTTATTTTAATCATAGTTATGATGATTTGTATTTGAATCTAGATATAATTCTTGTTACTATAACTATTTTGGTTACTATTCAAGAATTCTCAAGCACAAAGACTAATTATTTGATTCTAATTCAGATTCTCTTCACCAATTTGTGAAGAGTTATGAGATAATGTTTTGCATAAGTTTTCAAGGATATGATATGAACGTTTATATTAAATCTAATTTTCTGTTATTAATTAGAATGATATATATTTTTTGATTATGTAATTAATGTCGATGTAAATAAATTTTACTACTTTCGGATCTATGTTTTTGTTGCATGCTTCTATTAGGTGTAAGACTAAATTCATCTATGTTTATGAAATTGTGGAAAGGGTAAAGTGATGGTTATTCTTTTAAGTCAATGCATGCTTTACCTATGTACATTGTTTATTTTTTCAAATAATTTAGTTTGTCACATGACTTTCTTCTGCATAGTATTTGGTTCAACATATTCTTGTGTGGCATAGCTCTTTCCCTTTTCTACACATACTCACTTTTTGATGTCGACACACATTCTTTTCTATGCATACTTCTTTGATGCACCTATATCTTGTAGATCACTTGTTCCACATATGCACATGTTCTGAACCTTTTTACACATTCTCCCCTTTGCACATTTGTTTCACACATTTTAATCATGTGCAACACTTTTACCAAAATCAATTATAAATTGATTATCTCCATATTGATTTTATTTTCTATAAAACTATGAAACTTACCTTTTTTCCTTCACACATGCAATATGTGTTGTTTGAATATGCACTTTAGCTCTGCACACATATTGGTGTGACAGTATTTAACTCATATTTGCCTTAGCTTTGCACATGCCTTATTACACACATCCCTTATTTGACAAACAACTATAATAATATTTTCACATTTTAGGGCATAGGACTCATTGTAGGTGGTTGGGTCAATAATCAAAGATGTTTGTGTAAAATATTTAGTCAAATTCCAAAATAGCTTGCTAGAGATGAGCAAGGTGCCAATGTCTCTTCCACTTTTGTACATCAAGGCACATTTTTCACTCATCACAGTCTTTAACTCATAGATGCATTAGCTATACACAAGCCTTATTGTTCACATCACTTACTTTCACCAATGTTAGTGTTGATAAGATTTTTTCAAGCGAATACACTTGAAAAATATGCCCATATACATTATAAAATGAGAAAGAATATCATTGTTCACTCTATTTATATATAAATGGAATTGTAAATCTAAATAACAAATTTCATAGGCATTTTCACCTCTACACACTTGTTTCATACATCTCTATGTCATGTTTATTTTCCCATGTTTGATCGGTATCTAGTGTGATAATGGTTCTATGGAAGGTGTGTATATCCCTTCTGCATGTCCCTCCTTGCATACACATCCACACTTCCACACCTCCACATAAATTCATCATCCGTGTACTTATTCTAGATATCTTCATCCCACACAAAAAATAACTTCTATGATTAAAAATTATAATTATTATAATGAGGAAGCATTGTTGTAAAGAAATTGTTACATATGGCTTTCAACTAGGTCTAATATATATAATCATGAGGTGTTGGAGTAGTATGAATATATTATCGAGTCGTGGAAAATTATTTTAGGAAACAATTTGTTGTTGTATAAATTATGCATTATATTTGATTATCCTCATCATAGTTAAACTGTATAATTAAAGTCATTGGATGGAAAAATCACTGTTTTTGCACTTGAATATATAGATTCATGAAACTTGACAATATTTCTAAGATTGTTTTCTTTAGTTGATAATTTGCTTCATTCTCACATTTAAGAGTACTAATAAATGTACTCACATTCAGTTCTTTGTCATCGTGAAATAAATCATTTTTCTTTAAAAAAACTAAGCCATAGGCTATAGAAACAAAAAATACATTCATAGGTTACTAAACCGATCAATAACAAGAATAACGCTAATTATTGTTATGTAGATTGAAATCCAATCTAATATGAACTAGTATATTATGTAGTTACACTGCAAAATGGTAATTCAATGGATGTCCCTTCACACTAAACAAATTACTATTTTAATTTTTTATATTGTAATATGTTTCCGAAAATTCAAATCATTTTTATTATTTTTATTTTAATGGTTCAAAATATATGTTTTCTTATGAAAGGTCAAAGGTTTTTAGTGTGTGGAATAAAAGGTATGGAAGAGTGGTATGTGCAAGAAAACCTTTATTACCCACTTCTACAATTGTGAACACTTCTTGGCACGCCTCCATTGTGTACAACACTTATTCTACACACACATGAACTAGTTTTAATACGATGCATGAAAAACACATTCAATGAAACAAATATAACTAAAACTGTAAATTAAGGTTAATTAAAAAAACTACAAAGCATCAATTTCCATGGTATTTGACACACATGAAATTCACATCAACTTAATCAGTCTCCCATGGTTTGGACTAAAGTCTAATAAAAGATTTATTAAGGCTTAATTCTATGGTTAGCAAAAGCTACATTGTCCATAAATGTAAATATGGTTCTTAAATGTATATAAACATATACAAGAGATGCGATAGTGCAACTAGTACTTATTCGACGCATAATCAGGGCATCATTAAAGTGCTTAATAAAATTTACTCTGACACATTGAGTAATGATTACTAGTTGGAAACAAATCAAGAAGGTGTAGAGGACTGTACACCTCGTACTAAAAAAATAATTAAGGCTTAGTCCTACTATTAACAAAACCTTCACTATCAGTAAATGTAAGATGTTTCAGCATTTATTCAGCAAATCGACACTTAATCATGACATCATTTGAATGCTTAAATAAATTTACTCTGATGCATTGTGAAATGATTATTGATTGTAAATAAATAAATAAATAAATTATGCATCTTTTTTTTTGTAAGTAAGACCCACAGAGGATTTGAATCAATGACCTATCCCAAGAAGTGCCTTAACATTTCACACATTCACCGTTAATATAAATCCCCATGGGCTTGTATGCATCCATATCATAAAATAGTTTTTTTTTCATTTATTCATCAAATCAACATTTAATCAATACATTCTTTTAGTGCTTAATGACATTTACTAGTTTTAAACAAATCAAGAATGTGTAAAGGGATCTTCAACTAGTATCTTTCATAGTAGGTTGAAAGGATGTACAAAAGAGGGATAATTCCAAGAGAACATTTATTCCCTCAGCGCCACACCTCCACACATTCCCCCTTCATACACTTATTCTGTACACTGCCCGATTTTTCAATAACATTTTGGCGAAATGTTATATAGACTCAGCGAACTTCTTGGGCCGTTGATTAGTGGATATTAAAAAATTGATTAAGACTTAATATTTGTAAACAAATTAAAAAAATATATAGAAATGGAAAATTCCCCAACGTACAAAAATCTTGTTTTATGAGGGTAAGATGTGGACCCTATCATTTTTGACATTTTTTAGTGAATCAAATAAATTATGTGTAATCATGTGTCATGTGCTCTACAACCAATATCCATCATAGGAGAATGTAGAAATGGTAGGTGTTTCCATGTAAAAAAAGTCATTTTTATCAAATAAAGCGAGTTGACATCAAAATAGTGGCGGATACCCGCATAACCCTTAAGTTACTTCATATTAGAGGTAGATGACAACCTCTTCACACAATATTTTTTTTACATTTTTCCTTGCATGCTTTTTAACTCGAAGTTATTATTGATAACATGTATGCTAACTATCATGATCACAAATAATTCACATTTATTTTAGTTTGTAATTATTTTTCACTTAGGGTATGTTTTTCAACGATCTTAAAGGAAGAGAAAAATGCAAAGTAAATGGATGAGACAGTTTTAGAATTTTGAGATTTATTTCCACTACTTCTCGTAAATGTGGCATTTTGTATCTTCAATTTCTATTTATTGAGAGAGTCATGTATAATATGTTTTACATGTTAAATAGTAACAATTGGTGATTACACACCATACCAAGAAATCTAAATGCCATTGAGAACATTATATATTAACAGAGTATTTTTAAGTACAAACCATAAATGGCTAGTAGAGGAAGGAAAGAAGTTGTTTGCACTAATATTAATAACGCACTTGTTCGTATTGCCGATAAATTTTATTGGTTTACTATGTAAGGGTGGTAAGAAAACTTGGAAATAAAAGAGAATAATAATAATAATGTTTGGACTAGTGGATTGGTGAATGTTGTACACATTCTAGAAGTATTTGATTTCAAAGAAATCGTATATTTGTGCTCAATCAATTTTGATTCAAGCACAAGAACAATTATGCTATCAGTGAGGAAGACCCCAATTCTTCTAACTCGCAAGGAATTCATATGAAATTGAAGCTGTCAAAACAAAATAACTACTTAAAATTGTCAGATGCAGATAGTTTCCTTGAGTCACAAGTAGGCAGGATGAACATTATTTGAGAATTCATTTCCCCAACTTCCCAAGTCCTTTATAATATTTCAATTATAGAAATTTATTCTTTTCAACAGTCATTTAAATACTTTTGTTGGCTTTGTGCCTACATGATGGGCCTAGAAACTACAATGAATGCCCCAAAATCCATTCTCTAACTGCTTTATTACTTATACAAAAAATATGGTTTATTTGACTGGGCTAATCTAATTTCTAATGAATTATATTTTTAGTTATGCAATTTGTACAGTCACAATAGATTCTTTATGATGGTGTACCTAATAGAAACCCTCATCTCCAAGAATGTCTTTCATGACTTACTCTATAAACATAAATTCAAACCCAATGAAGAACAAATGAAGTTCTAGTATCCCATACTATGGAAGTAGAACTCTTCTTTAATTTTTTTTCTAATCCAATATCTCTTTGTAAAGAAAATCGATTACATGGTAACTACACAAGAGCTCCATCGAATATTTGTGCAAGCCCAAGTTTTCCTATGAGGAAAATCGGTGCATGAGGAAACAAAAAATAATATGGTAATTTTAATTTATGGATTTAAAGGTAAGCCATTGATGCTACCAAAATTTGTTATCGATAGGTATTTTCTTGCTAAAGTCTACAATTAATACCATGACTATCTAGTTATATTTGAACATAAAAAGGAAAAACATTTTATTTCTTTTCCATTTACTATTAGACAAGTCACTGTGAATAATGTTGCTCACGTTGTAGATCTTGTAGAGTCTTTAAATTCTTTAAACTTAAGTGAAGATGAAGCTCATCGAGGATTTGATCTAGAAGGCTTATTTACCACACCCCTAGGTACTATTAAGTAGGGGAACTTTTTTACAACATATACATAGGAAGATGAGGAGTGTCAGAATGCACCAACAAAAAACAAAGAGCTAGTAATGGACACTAAAGAAATCACTAAATAATCCAATGTCAGATTTAGGAAAATACAAGCAACGGGGCATAAACCCTATGCAGCAATCTCCACCTTCCATGCCCAGTACTGTTCTAAATTTATCCTTTAGGAAAAGTAAGAGAAACACTACTATAAGTGGAAAAATGGTTCATAGTGTCCTATTAGGTGGCATAGATGACAAAGATCCTCCTTGATGATTCACTCTAGATAGGGAGCACACAGCTGAATCAACCAAATCCAAAAGTCCCCCCAAAACAAGAAGAAATGAACAAACCATGGGCGTGGAAGTTGATAGTGCTATAGAAACTAATTGGGTTAGTGCTTGTTTAGCAGAAAATCAGAAAATAATGTTGCAAATTGCTAAAGAAGTCACTACTTTCAATGACCACCCTATGACTTTTCAAAATGCAAACTATGACAAGTAAAAAATTGAGAATTGAAAAAGTAAAAAAATTAATAATAAAAGGGTTATTGATCAAGTAGAAATGAATGATGAATTTTATGGGGTTGGAGCCAGGGGGATGATATAATTTCATCAAGCCACTGGTGACACACTTGAAAAGTCTATTAGTGAACAGGAAATAGAAAACGTAATATTGAAAGAAAGAATAAAAGAGATAGAAGAAGATAGTATTCCAACTTGTTTTTTACTCCACTTGCAATACGAGAACCACCTTTGGAAATTTATACCCATGGTACACCCCATAGATTTAATAAAGCCATCAACCTCCTTAATGTAATAAAATCATATATTCTCAATAATATATGCGAAAGATTGTAAATTATTGAACATGCATGGAAAACAACTTCTAATCTACGACATTTAGAATAGAGAATTAAGTCATTTGTCAATTTGGTTAAAAGTGATATTAAACTAGACAGACATTTTGTTGACAATGACTTACTTTTATTTAGAGGCTTTATTTATTCTCTAATTTAGAGAAGAAAAATCAAGGACTCTCAAATGCTAATTGAATGACCCATGTCAAAGCTAGATGGTCTGAGAGAATCAAGACACTATAGAACATCATTTCTAAATGTGAAAACATAGACATTAGAAGGTGTGATACCTTTCTCAAGATGGTAGAGATTTTTAGGGATCTAAACTGTCCATGCATCACATGTGACTCTAAATTAATTTTGAGAGGCACACTAATGATTGAATTGGAGAAGCTAAAATAATAAAAGGCAACAAAATTTGATATCATAAATGATTCTACTACAAAGGAAATTAGAAAATGGACAATTAATTTTGTTAGTGTGAATTAATAGAAGTTTGTCTTAGCTATGTAATTGAAGGAAGAGGCTAGCGAAATTGAGAAGGAGATATTCAATGAACATGTCAAAAGGGAGATAAAATTTCCTACAATGAAATACCTTATTCAAACTATGGTGGATAAATTTTTTCGAGAAATCATGAATCCCAAAGAGAATTGGATATCAAACATCATGGTCTATGCTTTCACATATTGTGAGTGTTCTTAAATCTTGGAACATTCGTTTTTGTGTTTACTAGTATTTAGTTATTTAGGTTTGTTGGTTGTGTTATTATGACCTCAGGTAAATCATGAATGTAGTTACTTGTTTTCCCTTACAGGTATCTTTTTTCACATTACGGTTCATGGGAGCCCAATCCTAGTCCCCTTTGGGATGAATGCATTTGTTTTTGTGATTAAGTATCAAAATTTTGATGAGTGATTTAGGCATCAAACATTATTCTCTACACCAAAAAACATTTGAAATGGTTTAATAGCTAAATGTAATTTTGGTTACATAATGCCTTCCATCTACACATACCTTCCTTTTCCTACATACCTTTGTTTTAGAGATAAATTATTATTTATTATGCATAATTAATTTATTAACGAACACTTATCACTATTTTTCAGAATGCAGGGGAATATGGTTAAAGAGAGACCATGCCAGAATGACAACGTGAATGAATTCTCAGATTGAGGTATCAAAAGATTTTCATTATCGATATAAGAAACATCCATGACAAAAAAGCATCGGTCAACATAAACCACAGGTTGAAAAGTTTGTATTCAATTTTGGTTCCAATTCTAATTACTCTATTCTAATTCTTACTATATTCACCAATTTTGTGAATAATTCGGATACAATGCTTTTTATAGGATCTTGTATAGGACTCCATTCTATGGAATTAGCCAAAAACATTAATTGAACATAAGTTTTCGAGGATATTCTTTGAGATTTTATATTATATCTAATGTTATGTTATTGATCACAATGTGTTGATAGCGCTGGACCCACCAACATTCAGGGGATCTCCCTGATATGAAGTCCCAACTAGACCTCACATTGTTTGGTGTAGGAGTCCCATCCAGTACGATGGCTCGATTTCCATTATCTTAAATATATTCCTTAGCTCTTTCTTGTCATCACATGAGAGTTCTTTACCTTGTCTTCGAACAATGAGGTTCGCGTGCTTGGTGAGTTCTTAGGGTCGCTTGTGTCAAAGTTCCTTCACTACAAAGCGAGAGGGTCGAAGTGAGTCTCAGGTTGGAAGGGAATAGTCCAAAATCTATGAGAGACACACAACACAATAGGACATGCGTAGCTTTCGGTGGAGTAGTCCACACGAATGCGGAAATCACAAATACAAGGTGAACAGATAGCATGTATAACACCTAGCGGAATAGTCCACATGAGTGCAGTGAGCGTTATAACAAGTTTACAATAATGAATATGTTGAGTGTCTGGCAGGATAGCCCACATGGGTGAGACGATGTTAACAACTGATACAACACATTTCCAATATCATATTTACTAAAACAACTGAAATAGTTCAACTGTCTTAATACAAGTTAAAGAAACATGCATTACAAGCATCCAAAGAATAATCTTGCAAACGAATAAAATACATGTGTGAAAATGTGTTGGCATGTTAACAGCAAGCAAAAGTTCTGAGACACATCCGTACACCATTACATCACTAACCTTGATAATGGGGCATTGGAGCCACTGCTCACTCCTCAAAGAAAATATTACAAACTCTCAAGGCTATGTGGGAGGAGACAAGGTGAAAAGTCTTTCACATGTACAAATGGGGGGTATATATAGCCAAGGGTGAAACTGACCCTTGTGACTATTCGACTTCCCTCATGACCGTTTGACTTACATGACTCTTCAAATTTACATGAATCTTCAACTTTACATGTGGGTCTCTTGGACTTCCATGTTACATTACATTGATTACAATAGTATAGCCCATAGTAGTGATGTGCCGAGATGACTCATGACATGACTTAGCACAACCGTGCTGGTATGTTCATGTTGCTGGTGATGTCCATGTCGAGTTGCAGTGTTGTTGAGTGATGAATGTGCTCTTGTTGTATCATAGCTTCATCTCCATATGGAAAGGTGTGAGAAGTCATTGATGGTCTTGGTGTTCGCTTGATAGTTCATGAATGTGCATGTGTCTCCTTCACTCGCTTCTTGGTATGCTCCTTGTTCATCCCATTTGTGAACAAATTTCCTTGCATGCACTCCTTGTTTATCCCACTCATGAACATATCTCCTTGCATGTGCTCCTTGTTCATCCCATTTTTCGTCAGGCCATGTCTTATCAATGTACTTGTATCTACAATCACTCATGAAGAGACGCATCAAATCCAGAAATATCCTAGTCTACCATGATGCATTATCTTTCACTTTCAGATGCAGGTGACCGAGAGAGAGGACAAGGCTCTGAAATTGTGCAGAGCATATTTCAGGCCAAGATGTGAGCTCCAAGCACTGCTAGTGAAAATTGCACAGAGGTCACTAGGAGGCTAAGAAGGACAATCTGGATCAAAAATAACTCTTCGCGGGATCTAACTGGGATGGAGGGCAGATCTGCACAATTTTTCTAAGGAGATAGTGCAAGCAGCAAGGGAAGACTGATAGTGAAAACTGCACAATTTATCTGGGGAGGCTGGTAGCGGCCTGCAGGAGGCTGTTGGCCAAAACTGTGCAAAGTTGGGAGGCTGGCCTACTGGACATCCCTACGTAGTTTCCGAGCTAAGCGGGAATTTAGGTAGCTAGGAGACGTCTCATGAAAACTACGTAGTTTTGAGGAGAAGTAGCAGGTCAGCTATCAAGGTGACTAGCTGAGAAAATGGCACAATTTTTTAGGGTAGTGCAGTGACACGCAGCAGGTGTCTGTCTGGCATTTCTACGAAGTTTCATCAGTCAATGGAAGCAGGTGTGCTTGGAAACTTTTGTGCAATTTTTTGGAGGAGTGAGCCCCGAAGTCACTACCCGGTCAAACTCTTTAGTTGATAAGATGGAGGCTTGATGGATCTGCTTATGAGAAGTGAAAATTGAGGTGAATTTTTGAGCAAATTTTGTGCTTTTCTGGGTGACAGTTAGTCTAGTTGATTCCATGATTGTGCAGTGCAGGCTTCCTGGGAGACAGCCTCAAGCTCTGCACAATTATGGGTAACAGTACATTATCACTAATGGCTGAAACTGCACAATGTAGTCCAGTGAATTCCGGTATTTGCAGGCTGATCCAGTCGTCAGAATTTTAACAAAATTACTAAGCGTGTGAGCGAATGAACATCTGCATACCTTGCAAACACCCACTCAACATGACTTGACGACAAGACACCTCAAACCATCAAGACAACATATACTAAGTGTGATTGACTAACGGTGTGAGAGACAAGCGCAACACTTTTGATAAATCATTGAACGACCACGACGATGCTTGTGCGATAGTGCATACAACTTTCTATGTGAGTGCGATAGATGCTTTACATAGTGAGTACAACTCAAAAATTACCTTCATCATCATCAGAACAAGGTCACGATCATGACATAGAAATCAACATGCCAAAGACGACAGTTTGTCAAACAAGTGAAAAGGAAGCATGACATGTCGAAGAAACACAAAAGATGACTTTTTTTGTTTGAGCACACGCATGTTACTAAGGACACGATAATATGACATTGACAATCATTCCTCCAAACTCAACTAAGAGGTGTACTTTGAAAGGTGTTGTTTACTTACCATATGTACCCTCAAGATGATCATGCATCTGACGAAGTTTTCATGTGGTCCTAATCTTTTCCATTACTTGGTTCCTTCGTCCTTCTCCTCAACTCCTTAGCAGTGATCTCAGCATGTCGCCTTTTCCTGTAGTCACTGAGGTAGATTTGCACAATTTCAACGGACAAGGACTATTTCCAAATGATGCCCTAGGAGGCCCATCTATGCAATTTATACATGAAAGACCGACAAGAAAATGGCTAAGTTTGAGATCAATGAAACATATGTAAACATTGATAGGAATTGATTGTGATCGCATACAGACACTTAGTGACACAACATAGACCATCCAGAATGCATAAGACATACTTTTATTGGTGCAACAACATTCATGACAAGAGTGCATGAAGTGAGTGTGAAACATGTCTATGTGACGACAACCACGCATGCACACATTCTTTCCCTTGAAGAAAAGAAACATTCCATTTGCATGACAAACAACAACCCCTATGCCCAAAAATGACACATGCTTCATAAAGATGAGAATACAGACAACTCTTAGGTTCAAAGAGGGGATCTTGAAATCATCAGCTTACCAATAAGTGACCAAGGATGATCAATTTCAAGATCAAAGGTAGGCTTTGAAATTTGCATGCGAGCCAAAAATTTGGAGGGTGGTTGTAGTCACTACAACACTTGGCAACACACTGGTAGAACTCCAGCTCTTTGAATGGACATTGTTTCGTGAAAAAGAAACTTTGATCATCATGGTTTCCACACTATATTGATTGAAAGATGTAGCACTATCCATGCTCTTGATCGGTCAGCACACATTCCAACCCAATTCAACTTAGTTGTTTTGATTGGGGATGAGGGATATATTGGTTCACAAGCCATATGCCTGTAAGAGTTTAAATTTCATGTCTGGTGTTGCTCCACTTCTAGCAGGCCTGGACAGTACCCTGGTGGAGTCACATAGGAACACAAGCATCGTTCTACTGCTAGCGAGCCTAGTCATTACCCCGGTGAAGTTACTTGCACCACCTCCCTTGATAGGAAGCCTTTCTCTTCTTTTGCCTTATTCATTTTTCATTTTTTTTATTATTTTGTTTTAAATCGTGCATAGGCACTTTTATTTCAGAGGTGGAAGAGGGATCCTAACCTATTGAGAGAAAAACAGGTCATTCCTTCAGAGAAGTATGTTATGTATAGTTCTGACATAGTTTTTAAGGTTTTCCCCCTCACCTTACTCTACTTGGATTAGTTGACAAGGGTTAACCCAAAAGGACCGATTAGAGTAGGTGACACTAGTTAACAGTGCACACTTTGTGGTTTCACCAAGACTTACTCTGAACAAAACATATTTTCCATCAAGGCATCATCGACTAAAGACAACAAGTTCTTCATAAAGAGAGAGGACAAAAAATAACCATATGTTGATAGTTGTACAAGTCCTCTTAGATTCTCTCAGCTTGTCTCGAGAACCAAACATAGTTTCACGAGAGGCTAACCTATGGGTATAAGAAATCAAAGAAAGAAAAAGCAAAAAGTAGAAGTAAGCAAGAGCAAAAAAAGTAAGAAGAGCTAGAAAGCAAGCAAGCAAGCAAGCCAAACCAAGTAAGCAAGCAAACAAACATGCAAACAATAAAGAAAACAAAAGCAAGAAGTAAAGATTACTCCTACTCATATGCTAAATAGTGCATGGTACTACTCACGTGAAGTGATATTTCCAATGCAACCACCAGCGCATTGTCTCACCCATGTTGGTGAAGGCATGGTTAAAAAGAAAGATATGCATGTAAACCAATGAACTAGAAATATAGATCATCAAAGACCAACACACTCCGAGTTCTAAAACATCCACATAATATAAAAGAGCGAATGCACAAAACAAACATTCTGCAAACGTACCATCGTGTTGTGATGCACTGCATGTAGATGATAAACATACACACTCTTTGGACTGTGACATATGAGTGAACATGAGAAATACCAATAGCTTATGACTTGCAAGTGCACTCCTTGTGTAATATTCCTCCAAAGCTTGAGCGATGGGATCATGTGATTTGAGTGGAGGAAGGGAAATTTGGGTGCTTGGTTGATCTTCAATGTGAAGCAGAGAGTGATGAGGAGCCTTGGGTGTTTTGAAAATTTTCTGATCAGAAGTGGAACCAACCTTAGGACAATGAGGACCTGACATAACCATCAGCCCAGGTTGAAGTGCCTCAAAAGCCTATAGGGTTTCCACTCTGTCAATAGATAGATCATCAGATACCAATGGCTTAGACAGATTATCAATGATTGAATAAACATCATGATCAAATGGAGAAGTAGAGAGACCATGGAAACCACAATCACTAAATTCAGGATGTTCATCGGCATCCTCACGATTTGATGAATCTTCGAGAGGGATAGTTGACAAACAAGGATGTTCACCCTCTGTGTTTTCAAAAATGAAAGATGATGGATGGGACAAATTTTCAGAGGAATATGTGTCCTCTTCACAATATAATAACATGCTGACATCTGGTGTGTCCTATGAGTGATCAAATGTAGAAACATCCGGAAATGATTTTTCACAGGGAGAATCAAAAGTGGCAAAATCACAAGGGATGTTAGGATAGAGCGGATGAGGCATGGATGGAAGGGAGTCATCCTTCACTGCGAGTTCTTCTTTAGATTCTCAAACACACTCATCATGTATGATAGTGCAGGTTGGTTGCACAACCCTAACTCCGTCAATAAATTGATCCTCGTTCACAACAAGTGTGAATTCCGGAATAGAAGAACACAAGACATTATCATTCAGAGGATCAACAAAATGCGGGGATAGAGGTTAGGGTAACAAGTCCATATCACAACCAATAGGCTTGCAAACCAAATCTGTGCAGATATCAATAGTAGCTAGGGTAGGACGATGTGACAATTCAACAGTGTGCATGTCCTCCCATCTCACACTACAGAGCTAGACGTATTTGATGAGAAGAGTACAGAAAGTCACTTATGATAGTGACATCATCCATCTTATATTTGGCATCTCTAACACTGAGGTATGCAGGGAGGGGTTTGAATGATTCTAAGAATTCTAGATTTTTAGATATGTAAAGAAGATAGTTAAATCTTCCATCTAGGAATTCCCAATCAATTTCATCTTCAAGAAATTGGTATGAAAGATTACAAAAGCATGTGTGAAATTGCTCAACAAATTCATCAGGTGCTTTTCATAATTCATAATTTCTTTGTTTAGTTCTTTACGGTCAAAATGATTGAAAGCACAATCTATCTCTGTGACCAAATGAGGGAGAGAGTGAATAGATTTTTCGGGCAGCATGGAATACCAATGCAGTGGGTGCCCTCGAAGCGTGTATGCAAACAATGCACAGTTCATGTAATCATCAAAGATTTCATGCCTTTCATAGGAGCCTACAATTCCAACCGCATTTCTAACCAAGGCTACTTGTCCTCCACCATCGTATGTTTTACGTGACAAGTTATTCCAGATCTATTTTTATATTTCAAATTTGTTTCCATAAGACATACACTCCAGAAGAGAATTTATGTGTTTAGTCATGATAAGTATGCGGAGATTCAAAAAAAATTGTGAGGACTCAAATTGTCATCTGGCCCTCCTTCTAGTGCTAGAAATGTTGACGGTGCTTGACCCTCCACCATTCAGGGGACCTCCTTGATATGAAGTGCCAACTAGACCTCACATTTTTGGTGCAGGAGTCCCATTAGTACGATGGTCCAATTGCCATTATTTTAAATATATGTCTTAGCTCTTTCTTGTCAGCAAGTGGGATTGGTTTACTTTGTCTTCGAACAGTGGGGTTCACATGCCTGAAAAGTGCTTAGTGTTGCTTGTGTCAAAGTTATTTCACTAAAGAGGGAGAGGGTGGAAGTGAGTCTCAGGTTGAAATGAAATAGTCCTAACTCTTGTAGAGACACACAAAAAAACAGGACATGTGCAGCTTCCAGCGGAGTATTCCACACGGATGTAGAAGTAATAAACACAAGGTGAACAGGTAGCACATACAACACCCAACAAAATAGTCTACATGAGCGCGACTGGTGTTATAACAAGTTTACAAGAATGAATTTGTTGAGTGTCCAATGGGATATCCGACATGGGAAAGATGATGTTAGCAACTGATACAACACATTTCCAATAACATATGTACTAAAACAACCGAAATGGTTCAACTGTCTTAATAAAGGTTAAAGGAACATGCATTACAAGCATCCAAAGAATAGTCTTACAAAGGAATACAATACATGTGTGAAAATGTGTTGGCCTGTTAACAGGATTCTGAATTAAGTGAAAGTTCCAGGACACATCCGTACACCATTACATCACTAACCTCGATAGTGGGGCGTTGGAGCCAATAATCACTCCCCAAAGAAAAGATTATAGACTCGCAAGGCTATGTGGGAGGAGCCAATGTGAAAAGTCCTTTGCATGTACAAATGAGGGGTATATATAGCCAAGGTTGAAACTAACCCTTGTGACTGTTCAAATTCCCTCATAACCATTTAACTTCTCTTTAGCTTTACATGTAGGTCTCTTGGACTTCCACGCCATATTACATTGATTACAATAGTATAGCCCATAATAGTCATGTGGCCGAGATGACTCATGACATGACTTAACATGACCATGCTAGTATGTTCATGTTGTTCTTGGTGTCCATGTTGAGTTGCAGTGTTGCTGAGTGATGAATGTGCTCTTGGTGCATCATAGCTTCACCTTCACATGGTCTTGGTGTTTGCTTGATAGTTCATGCATGGACATGTGTCTCCTTCGCTTACTTCTTGGTATGCTCCTTGTTCATCTGGTTCACGAAAAAATATCCTTGCATGAGCTCCTTGTTTATTCCATTCACAAAAAAATCTTCTTGCATGTGCTCCTTGTTCATCTCGTTTGTCATCGCACCATGTCTCATCCATGTATCTATATATTCAATCACTCATGATGAGATGACATAAAATCTAGAAATATACTAGTACACCATGATGCATTATCTTTCTCTTTCAGATGGAGGTGACTAGGAGAGAGGACAAGGCTTTGAAATTGCATAGAGCACATTTTAGGCCGAGATGCGAGCTCCAGGAATTATCAGTGAAAATTGCGTAGAGGTCACGAGGAGGCTGAGATAGGAAATCTGGATCAATCGTGACTATCTGTGAGATCTGGCTCAGCTGGAGGGAAGATCTATAAAAAATTTCCAAGGAGATAGTACAGGCAACAAGGGAAGACTGGCAATGAAAACATCACAATTTCTTTAAGGAGGCTCACAGCGGGCTACTGGAAGCTATTGGAAAAAACTGCGCAAAGCTAGGAGGCTGGCCTACTGGACATCCCTTTACATTTTCCGGGCTGAGCGAGCTGTGAGGCAGGTGGGAGACTAATCATGAAAACTGCGTAGTTTTGAGGAGGAGCAGCAGGCCGGCCGTCACGGTGACTCGCTAAGAAAACTGCACAATTTTTTAGGGAAGTGTAGTGACAGGTAGTGAGTGTCTCTCCAGCATGTCTATGTCATCTCATTAGTCAACAAAAGCATGCATGCTTACCAGCTTCTGTGCAAGTTTTTGGAGGAGCAAGGCTCGGGGTCTCTACCCAGTCAAACTCTCTGGTCGAATAGCTAGAGGCTTGATGGATCTTCTTACGGGGGGTGAAGATTGAGTTGACATGAACTTCTTCATTGTTTTGGGTGACAGTTAGTCCAGTTGATTCTAGGATTGTGCAATGTAGGCTTCCTTGGAGAGAGCCTCAAGCTCTACAAAATTCTAAGCAACAATACATGATCACTGAGGGCTGAAACTGCACAAAGTAGCTTAGTGAAGATATGGATATTGGAGGGTGATCCGGTCGTCGTAATTTTAGAAAAATGACTGTGTGTGGGTGATTGAACTTGTGCATATATGACCTTGAAAACACACACTCAACATGAATCGATGACAAGACACCTTAAGCCATCCAGACAACATATACTCAGTGTGAATGACTAACGATGTGAGCAACAAGCATGACACTTGTGATAGATCGTTGAACGATGGCAACAACGTTTATGTGATAGTGCATACAACTTCGTGTGTGAGTGCGATGCATGCTTTACATAGGGAGCACAACTCAAACACAACCTTCATCATCACCAAAACAAGGTCACAAGCATGACATAGAAATCAACATTTTGAAGATGACATTTCATCAAACAAGTGAAAAGGAGGCAAGACATGTAGAAGAAACACAAAATATGACTTTTCATGTTTGCACACATGAATGTTACCAAGGATAGGATGATATGTTAATGACAAGCAATCCTGCAAACTCAACTAAGAGGTGTACTTCTAAAGGTGTTATTTACTTACCATACTTACCCTCAAGATGATCATGCATCCGACAAAGTTTGCATGCAATATTGATATTCTCCATTACTTGGTTCCTTGGTCATTCTCCTCAACTCGTTGGGAGTGATCTTAGCATGTCACATTTTCCTATAGTCACTGAGAGGTAGATCTGTGCAATTTCAATGGACAGGCACTACTGCCGAATGAGGCCCTAGGAGGCCTGTCTATGTAGTTTCTACATGAAAGACCGATAAGACAAATTTGGAAACACTATGTAGTTTGGAGGAATAGGACACTACTGTGGGATTGGGGGTCCGGGAGGACACCTCTACATAATTTATGAGTACAATGCAGCGTGATTACTCTGACTGCTCTGCACATTTTTGGAGAGAAGTGTTGGTTGGGGTATCTGTGGGCTACGAGGTTTTGGTGGGCAAGCGAGGTTGGTGTCTCTATGGGTTGTGGGGTTTTAGCAAGCAAGGGAGGTTGGTGTCTCTGCACACTGAGGGGTTTCAGCAGGCAAAGGAGGTTGGTGTCTCTACGAACTGTGAGGTTTCAACAATAAAGGGAGGAATCTTGATGGTTGTAGAAGAAAAACGCACAATTTCGAGAAGCTGATGAGGCTAGGTTTCTCAGGAAAATGGTTAAGTGTGAGATCAGTGAAATATATGTAAACATTGATAGGACTTGATTGTGATCACACATGGACACTTAGTGACACAACGTAGACCATCTAGAATGCATAAGACATACTTTACTTCATGCAACAACCTTTGTGACAAGATTGCATGAAGCGAGTGTGAAACATGTCTATGTGATGAAAACCACTCATGCGCACATTCTTTCCCTTGGATCAAAAGAACATTCCCTTTGCATGACAAACAACAACCCCTCTGCCCAAAAATGACACACGCTGCATAAAGATGAGAATGCGGACAAATCTTAGGTTCAAGGAGGGGAGCTTGAAATAATCAACTTACCAATAAGTGACCAAGGATGATTGATCATAGGATCAAAGGTAAGCTATGAAATTTGCATGCGAGCCAAAATTTTGGAGGGTGATTGTAGCTGCTACAACACATTGAAAGTGAATGTTTGGCAACATTTGTTTATCTCAAATATTTGTTCCATCTGTAGTATTTATTTTAGTCATGGCTATGATGATGGGCATATGAATATGGGACTAGCTCTTCTTACTGTACATGTATTGAATATTGATCAAGACTTCTCTAGTATAAAGATTAATTACTTTGTTCCAATTATGAGTTTTTTCACCAATTTTGTGGAGAATTCTATGATAATGTTTTACATAAGTTTTCAGTAATATGTTTTGAGATTTTATATTATATATATATATATATATATATATATATATATATATATATATATATATATATATATATATATATATATATATATATGATCAAAATAAAAATGAACATTTGACAAGGCTTTGAAATTGCGCAGAGCACATTTTAGGCCGAGATGTGAGCTCCGGGCACTGTCAGTGAAAATTGTGTAGATGTCACTGGGAGGCTGAGATGGGCAATCTGGATCAGTCGTGACTGTCTGCAGGACCTATCTCAGCTAGAGGGAAGATTTATAAAAAAATTCCAAGGAGATAGTGCAGGCTGCAAGGGAAGACTGGCAGTGAAAACAACGCAATTTCTCTAGGGAGGCTGGCAGCGGGCTACAGGAGGCTATTGGCAAAAACTACGCAAAGCTAGGAGGCTGGCCCACTAGAAATCCCTGTGCATTTTCTGGGCTGAGAGATATGTGAGGTAGATGGGAGACTGGTCATGAAAATTGTGAAATTTTGAGGAGCAGCAGGCCGACGTCATGGTGGCTACCTAAGAAAATGCACAATTTTTTAGGGCAGTGTAGTGAAAAGCAGTGGGTGTTTGTTTGGCATGTCTGCGCAATTTCATTAGTCAGCAAGTGTAGGCATGCTTGGTAGCTTCTGCGTAAGTTTTTGGAGGAGTGAGGCCTGGGGTCACTACCCAATCAAACTCTCCAGTTGACTAGTTGGAGGCTTGATGGATCTTCTTACGGGGAGTGCAGATTGAGATGACATGAACTTCTGCGTT
Organism: Pinus tabuliformis; assembly: GCA_031772625.1. Lineage (NCBI taxonomy): Eukaryota > Viridiplantae > Streptophyta > Pinopsida > Pinales > Pinaceae > Pinus > Pinus tabuliformis. The sequence continues at coordinate 978,558,181 of CM062810.1, forward strand.
GTTTTGGGTGACAGTTAGTCTGGTTGATTCTAGGATTATGCAATGTAGGATTCCTAGGAGAGAGCCTCAAGCTTTGCAAAATTCTGGGCAACAATACATGATCATTGAGGACTGAAACTGTGTAAAGTAGCTCAGTGAAGGTATGGTTGTTGGAGGGTGACCCGGTTGTCAGAATTTTAGAAAAATGATTGTGTGTGAGCGAGTGAACTTGTGCATACATGACCATGCAAACACACACTCAACATGACTCGATGACAAGACACCTCACACCATGAAGACAACATATACTTAGTGTGATTGACTGACGGTGTGAGCAACAAGCGCGACACTTGTGATAGATCATTGAATGACCGCAACGATGTTTGCACAAAAGTGCATAAAGCTTCATGTGTGAGTGCAACAGATGCTTTACATATGGAGCACAACTCAAACACAACCCTCATCATCACCAGAACGAGGTCACAAACATGACATAGCGATCAACATGTCGAAGACGACAGTTTGTCAAATAAGTGAAAAGGAAGCAAGACATGTAGAAGAAACACAAAATATGACTTTTCTTGTTTGCGCACATGCATGTTACTGAGGAAAGGATGATATGATAATGACAAGCAGTCCTGCAAACTCAACTAAGAGGTGTACTTTGAAAGGTGTTATTTAGTTACCATACTTACCCTCAAGATGATCATGCATCTGACAAAGTTTGCATGCAGTCCTAATATTTTCCATTACTTGGTTCCTTGGTCCTTCTCCTCAACTCCTTGGGAGTGATCTCAGCATGTCACATTTTCCTATAGTCACTAAGAGGTAGATCTACACAATTTTAACGACAAGGACTACTACTGAATGATGCCCTGGGAGGCTCGTCTATGCAATTTCTGCATGCAAGACCAACAAGACAACTTGGGAAACACTGCACAGTTTTGAGGCACAAGACACTGCTGTGAGATTGGGGTTCCTAGGAGGACACCTCTACGCAATTTATGAGTACAATGCAACTGGACTACGCTGACTGCTCTATGCATTTTTGGAGAGTAGTGCTGACTGGGGTATCTCTAGGCTACGGGGTGTCGGCGGGCAAGGGAGATTGGTGTCTCTATGGGCTATGGGGTTTCAACAAGTAAGGGAGGTTGGTTTCTCTACACACTAAGGGGTTTCAGTAGGCAAGGCAGGTTGGTGTCTCTGCGAACTGTGAAGTTTCAGCAAGAAAGGGAAGAAGCTTGATGGTTGCAGAAGAAAAGCGCACAATTTCAGGAAGCTGATGAGGCTAGGTTTCTTGGGAAAATGGCTAAGCGTGAGATCATTGAAACATATGTAAACATTGATAGGACTTGATTCTGATCACACACAAACACTTAGGGACACAACGTAGACCATCTAGAATGCATAAGACATACTTTTGTTAATGCAACAACCTTCGAGACAAGATTGCATGAAGCAAGAGTGAAACATGTCTATGTGATGACAACCACTCATGTGCACATTCTTTCCCTTGAATCAAAACAACATTCCCTTTGCATGACAAACATCAACCCCTATGCCCAAAAATGACACATGCTGCATAAAGATGAGAATGCAGACAACTCTTAGGTTTAAGGAGGGGATCTTGAAATAATTAGCTTACCAATAAGTGACCAGGGATGATTGATCACAGGATTAAAGGTAAGCTCAGAAATTTGCTTGTGAGCCAAAATTTTGGAGGGTGATTGTAGCCGCTACAACACAATGAAAGTGAATGTTTGGTAACAATTTTTTATCTCGGATATTTGTTCCATCTGTAGTATTTATTATAATCATGGCTATGATGATGGGTGTATGAATATGGGAATAGCTCTTCTTATTGTACATGTATTGAATATTGTTCAAGACTTCTCTAGCACAAAGATTAATTACTTTGTTCCAATTATGAGTGTTTCCAACAATTTTGTGGAGAATTCTATGATAATTTTTACATAAGTTTTCAAGAATATGTTTTCATATTTTATATTATATATAAAAAAAACATTATTGATCAAAATGAAAATGAACATTTGACATTAGTTTTGGATCTCTGATATCTATTCCATCTATAGTATTTATTTTAATCATAACTATGATGTTTGACATTTGAATCCAAATAAAGTTCTTGTTACTATAACTATGTTGGTTATTGTTCAATATTTTTTGCACAACAGTTGATTAATTTGTTCATCTTTTGAGTTTGTTAACCAATTTTACAGATAATTTTTAGATTATGTTTTTCATAATTTTTTATGGTATGCTTTGTTATTTTATATTATATGTAATGTTCTATCATTAATCATAACGAAAATGAACATTAGGAAATAGTTTTGGATCTTAGATGTATGTTTCATTTGAAGTACTTATTTTAATCATAGTTGTGATGATTTCCATTTGAATGTTACTATTTAAGACTTCTCAAGCACAAAGAGATATTACTTCCACACCTCTACACACATTCCCTCTCCACACATGTTCTCCCTCCGCATATAGCAACCTTTCCCAAGATAATGATAAATTAATTAAGGCTTTATCACACAATTAACGTAAACTTGACATTTATTTAGTAAATCAATGTGTAATCATAACATCATTCAAGTACTTAATAGCATTTACTCTGAACCATTGTGTAATGATTACTAGTTCCAAACAAATCAAGAAGGTGCAAAGAGCTAACTAGTATTCATCCTAGCATATTGTAGAACGTACTGAGGATTTATATCCCTCACTTTTGCATCTCCATGCACATTCGTCCTCTTTAAAAAATTAATTAAGGTTTATTGGTTGTAAACAAATCAAGAAGGTTTACTAGTTGCAAAAAAGCCAAAATGGTGTAGAGGGCCCAACAACAGTATTTGTCCTAGTTTTTTTCTTTAACCTTTACAAATTTAGTTGTGTATGAAGCCAAGGATTTGTGCAAAATGTTGATGTATGGAAGATGGGGTATGTGTAGGATAACAAGGTTGCAAAGGGATGGGGTATGTGTAGGACAACAAGATTGCACAGGAAACTTTCTTATGTAAACATGAAATTATTTTAACTTTAAACAAAAACTTAGTATCCATTTTCTTAACATTTTTTCAACAAATCTGCGAATCTACACATAATAAAACCCAAACGCAACAAAGTCTCAATCCCGCTATTAGGGATGTCTTCTCTAGATTCTTCCTTCTTCCATACACATCCCCACTTCCCATCTTCAACATACCTCCAGACATTAGAACACTCAGCCTGAAATGTTTAATTTAACTGTACAACAAAAATACTAGGTAATATAAGGAAATGAAACATAGGTAATATAAGGAAATGAAACATTCTTGAATAACTACAAAACATAAACCCTTGGCTGCCTTACTCGCTTAAGCATATCAATAAGTATTAAAACATGCAAAAACTATGCAGCCATCGCTCTTGTATTAAAATATCGACAGCCTACTTTTAAATAAGTTATTGTAACTTCATAGGTTTTTCGATCCTGCTGCTGCTCCTCGTGAGTGCACTTTCTTATCTCTTCACATATTTCTTATAAAACTTCTTCCGAAGTTTATTTCCACTATATTCTTCATAACCAAGGCTACTCCGCTCTAATGTCACAACGTTTTGCAGAGATCTGCATGCATGTGTACAACATATTCTCTGGATATAAGGATGCTGTGCATCGAAAATGAATTGACAGTTTTCGTTCATGTATTTTATTAAAATAAATCAATGATATATTTTTTAAATGAAATTATTATTTTTAATTTTTCAGAACTCAAAAATTTAAATAAATGAATAACATTAAAAAAAAAATATGTAAAACTATTGTATAAATTAAAAAACTCAAAATTTAAACAAAATTCATTAAAAGAAACAAAAGTTTAAAACTTCTCGACTATGCTCATCACAGAGCTCACAGCGCAATGATTATATAAAAACCTGACCGCACCAATCCTTCAAGCATTTGGCATCGCCTTGTTATCTACAAACCCAGTTACCCATACCAGCATTCTAAACGGTAGCATTAACCTAGTGAGTCGAATTAGATAAAAATAATATAAATGGTATATAAATAAAGTAATATCTGATTAAGATATAAATTTATTATAATTATTAATTAATTTTATAAAAAAATTAAGTATAAATGAGATTAAATTTAGATACTATCACTGTAAATTTAGATATTGTGAATTTATGATATAACAAATTTTTTTTTTTTCAGAGAGAAAATCCACATATGGCCGAAGCCTTCAGATATTTTTACAATACGGCCTAAACCAGCAGAATATGACCGAAGCCAGCAGAAGCAGAATATGACCGAAGCCAGCAGAATCAAAGGCCGAAGCCAAGAAGCCAACAGTATACGGCATAGCCGTTTGAAATCGCCCAGCGAGGGGCCACCGCAGGACTCGATCATGACTGGGGTGGGAAAGCCAACCGCCCCAGCCGTCCTATCATGCACCTCATGTGCATGATATAACAAAAATTTACACAAAGGAAAAACTTACTTTTGAATTTTATAACAATAAATAAAAATAAAATAAAAATTGCAACTAGATAGAAAAAATAACATAATCAGATCATTATCTTATAATGAAAGAATGATTAAAGAACTATTGTGGGCCATTTTCACGGAATGCCCTGCACTTTTCTCGAGTTAAATTTATATATTTTTAATTATTTTAAAATTTTTGCATGTTTAAAAAATCATCAAAATTTTAATATAATTTTGATATATAATTTTTTTTTGTCTATTTAAACTTTTGTCATGGATTATTTTTTTATTTGATCAGATGATAAATCACACTTATTGATAAAAAAAAGCTTCTAACAAAAATTTCTCTTACTTTACCACTGCTTAAATTATACATTATTAACGAAACATAAGCGTTAACATTATAAAGCAGATAAACTTATGATAGGGTTAATACATCTTAAAAAAATATGCTGGAGAGTGCCCTTTTACCATCCGGATACTCCCAATATCAACAAGGTTCCGTTAAGAAGAAATCCAACCGCGTCTGACCCAAAATTTAAATGAAATTAGCTTTCAGCTTCAGCAACAAAACAAATAAATTACACTTTCTATTTGCGATTATTAAAATAGTTCACACATTGAGATTGTCACATAGTAATTAAGTCGTTTACCGGAGCAAACCCTGCTCACAGAAAAGAATACCCTGCTTACAGAAAATAATAGAGTGAAAATTTATTCAACAGAAATACATAACAACGCATAAATGGGTGGAAACATTTAAAAAATAAAAAATAGGAATAATGAGACCTGAAATTCGCCCAAAGTGATGCAGTTAAGGACGAAACGAATGCAGGTACGTATGCTTCTGAAAAAAAATTATAGTCCGGCTCCTGTCCAAAGTTTATATTCTCGAAGAGTAATTTAGCTGGTATGGACAGACTGGATAATTCAGAGAGTACACTTCTTGGGTGAGCAACTAGCCACGGAACCCGTTTCTGTTATTACCATGAACGAAGAGAGGATAATCTGCATTCTAGGGTTTGTTAGGCATGAGGCTGAGTCTCAAACCCCAGGATGCAGATTATCTGCTCATTGTTCCTGAGAGAAATTCAACAAACTTTTTTTTCAACTGAAGAAATTGCGCACGAAACAGCTGTTACCATAAACTCTATATCTCCCATATTCCAATAAATAAGCATCTGTCAGTGAACTCCATATCTCCCATGTTACACTAAAGAAATCATGGGGTATGGAAATCCCTGGATCAAAGAATTTAAGAAGGAATGTCCATCGATCAATTCTAGACTTCTCTTTGGCGCTGGAATAGTGAATAGGTAGTAATCATCACGGACAAACTTCGGTACCTCCCAGACATTTCGAGGAGTCTTTCTCCCATTTTTCTTCCTTGAGTCAATGATGGCGAACGGAAAGCCATCGGGATCATTGAGACCGTACGATATTTTCAAAGGATTCGGTCAGTAAGAACATGGAGCTGGCAATCAGATAAGTTGTCAATGGCTTTGCACCGCAGATTTTTCTGACAGGCTCTCTTATTTTCTGTTTCGTTAAACTGTTGTGTTTTGAATCACTGTACATCCTTTCTTCTATTCGTTTCACCACTTCTTTTTATCCGCTAATTTCTTAGTCGACTCTAGATAATCATGCGCGCTAGGCCCCTGAGCTTAAATCAATTGCTCATTCTCCGAATATTCAGAAAGGGGATGGACATAAATCTAGTCAAAAAATTGACATGACAAAATATTCGAGAAATCAGTAATCGACTTAAAGATACCCGTGTTACGCTACTAATGGCCATCCATTGTATAAAAAACACCTGATGAGAATCTGCCACTGAATTCGAATTTGGTAAGTCGTGGAGATTTAAGTTAAGAGTAAATACCTTAAGAACTCTGAATCAAATGAGACCAACCCAATTGGTGGAGACACCAGAAAGCTGAAAATCAATAATGTGGAAAGCCAAATAGAATTATTATCCAAATATTTCACTCCCTCTCCGACTGCAACTTGCACAAGTTTTAAAAGATGCCCCCTCGCCTTACGTGTACACCTTGATGCTTTTTGGTACATACAGTTTAATAAAGCATCAATGCTACTATTTTTAACTATTATGGTACCCAAAGTTTACGACAGCGTTGAGGATACTATTTACGTAGGGTCCATATGTTTCCATATTTTTGTATAATACTTAAAAAAGGGTTGCATTTAAATAATAATATTAAAAAAAAATCATATTTCAGCCAAACAGTGAAAAGACATAAACCTCTCAATATGCACATACGTTATAACTTCTAACATCGAAAAAGAGTGTCTCCTCGTGTAAATAATATCATTAGATACTAACTGATATCCTTTAGTTTATTTTTAATTCTAATAATTTAAGTAGTTTAATTTAGGGTGGTGATGGTAATCAAGTTTATTAGTTTTGCTGGTAATCATGTTTATCAGTTTTATAACTTCTAACATCGAAATAGAGTGTCTCCTCGTATAAATAGTTTCATTAGATACTAACTTATATCATTTAGTTTAATAATTTAGGTAATTTACTTTATGCTTAATTCTAATAATTAATTTAGGGTGGTGGTGGTAATCAAGTTTATTAGTTTTGCTGGTAATCAAGTTTATCAGTTTAGCGTCAAGTATCTTTTAAATAATCAAAATAATATTTTTAGTGTATTCTAAGTTATGGAAATGTTATGTTGGTTTTTTTTAATGCTGTATCAAGTATATTAAAATAGATTTCCCATTAAATTTATTCTGTAGATTCAATATATAATAATAAGGGAAAGGAAAAAGTTAATGTACTTTATAGATTTATTTTAAATTACTGAAGTAATATATATATGTGTGTGTGTGTGTGTCGTATTTGGCATGGAGTAAAATGAAACTATAAATAAATTTAAGAAAATTTATTTAAGGAAAATTAGATCTACCAATATTAGATATAAAAAAATCAGAGTTCATAGAATTTATTTAACTAGATCTACTAATATTAAATATGAAAAATTTAGAGATCATAGGGGAAATACCATAAATCTATAAATTGGGAGAAACTATAAGAGAGGTATGTTACCACCATTGAGCTCTCACCTTCTAAGACTCCTTTTTAGTTGTCTCTCAACTGTGGATATACTAACAATCAATTCTCATCATAGCAGCAAGGATGTCTCTCTGATTGTACTCAAAGTAGCATAATCCTATAATAGCCTCTAGTTGAGTTACTTCCCCCATGAAGCTTCCACTAATAGGAAAAATAAATGAGTGAAAGAGATAGGTTTTAGGCCTATAACTTGGAGGAATAATGTCTACAAGTCCGAAAGCTCATGACATAACATATCCAACCATTCATTTGTTAATCTACTTATAATTCATTGGATCTAGAAATTTCTAGGGGTCCTTGTAGGTTGTGTTAAGGAAATTAGTGATCTAAGAGTAGTTTCTAGTGAGCAACAAATGTTTGAATTATCTTATACATAGGGAAGGAGTGATTGAGTTCAAAATGACTGATTTTTGAGGTTAAAAATATGTGATTTTGGTATTATATCATTAGTATATCCACTTTGAGGCGTAGAGTGACAAATATAAGTATAATGGATGAATGTATGAGGCTATAAGTTGAAGTGATGGCTGAAACACAGTGCCAAAATGCATAGTAGTGAGTTGGCTTGAAAATGGAGTTGATAGATCAAACAACTAGAAAGTGTCTACAATTTATCATCATCAAAACATATATAGATCATCCCCAAGGTAACTATACCCAAGGTGAGTAAGAGAAAGCATGGCTACCAATATAATGCATTATGGGTCCATGAAATGATATGCAAGATCATGGCCATGCACAACACTATATATATATATATATATATATATATATATATATATATATATATATATATACCATGCACCAATGATAACACCAACGTGGTCTTCAAAGTAGTGATATACTCCACCTTAGCCCAATAGTAATTGCATATATAGATGATGCCCCTTCAGCCCAAGGTCTATAACCCAACTCTATCGATGGTATAATTCTACATTATGTGAATTATGAAGCCATTAATAGATGATAGCAGACCCATCAATGATGAGAATGGATGTAATGGTGCCTATTACAATCAAGCTAGCATGAATAAAATAGTTAATGTTAAACACATACAATAAACCAGTTTTGATTCAATGAGTAAAACATGTTCTAAATCATGAGGAAATCTACCATTGATGACTACAAGTTCTGAGGTACTAGCTAGTTTCTAACACTCATTCCTAGATAATGAGTTGATGTCAATGGGAAGAGTTGTATTAAAGGACGAGCTTAATATATTTGATCGAAATTCCAAAATATTAAATATTTTTTGAAGTGATCGAATTACCAAGTACAACTAACACAGGGATGGTCAACACAAAAAGTCAATAAGACTATGAGTGGGACACAAATTTGGCATGTATATGTCATCTTTTCCTTTTGCTTTCATAATTTACAATTCACTTTTTACTTTTCTATATACATAATTGTACCCATTTTGGATTGGATATCATTTAGGTATATTTTATTATGCTTTATTGAGAAATTGCTAAATTATATGCACATTTTCTAGAAGTGGTGTCTTTTGTCTCTAACCTATGGATAAAGTTGTTACAAATTGGGTGTATTCTACAAAAGAATCAAGAAACAATATGTTGCAAAAAGATAGATAATTGTAGAGCATTGTTTGCTACGAAATAATATTTGATATGGAATTCTATTTGTTATGGAATTCATCCTAAAAATAATGTCTTAATTGTTACAAAAACAAAGAAGTCAATACTCTCCATGGAACTATGATGCCTTAGTTGCTACAAAAACATGGATACCACTACTTTCTATTGATTCACACATATTAAATGTTGCTATAAAAAAGGTCATTTCTGGTGACTCCTAGTCAACAAAGTCATTATTATGAATTGTTTTCATAAAATATACTATTGAAAATATAGAATGCCAATCATGTCACCTATTACTTGTTACTTGATATCAATTCTCAAAGATCATTCCATTGATTCATTGTTACAAAACCTTGAAATATTAATGGAAGCTTTTGTGTTGTTTAAAAATCTCATTATGTAATAGCCCTGGTTAAAAATCCGTGTAATAAAGTAAATAAAGGTAAAATAAGACCATAGTCATGGGACAAATATTCCAAGATGAATGTTGGAAAAAGCATCCTAGTGGGTTTTCATTTGATTTATTATGGCTAAGGAAATTGGCAAAGGCTTTGAAAAGGCAAGAGGCATTAATTGGAATTTTATTTATGAAAATTAAGGAAATTAGGAGAAATGGAAGGTGAAAGGTCAGAGGTGCGTGCGAGGAGGAAATTGAAGGCAAATAATGGAAAATTAAATAAAATTAGAAGCCTCATTAATAAAAATTATTTTGAGGATCAATTGTTAACTTTTTTGTCAGTTTAGTTTTAGAGCTCTCTCTTTCTATTCTCTCTCTCTTTCTCTCTCTTGTATACTTAGAGCATTCTTGGATCTCTTTAGCATTGGATCAAGGAAATAAAAGGAAGGACAAAGAAGGAAAAGGGAAGAAAATATCAAGCAAGGAAGAGCATGATCAAGCAGCTATAGTAGCATTACTTGCAGGTATCAATTTGCATGTGTGATTTCCTTCCTAGATTTGGCATGCATGGTACATGCATGCGTGTATTTGGTTCTCTTGCTATCATTGGCATGGTTTTTTCCAGGTGTGAAAGTGTTCTTCAGCCTTACCTTTCCATTTCTAGATAGTCATGGTGTGATGTGTTCTCTTTTATTTGGTTAAGTTGGATTACCGGATAGTTTCAAAACTGAGTGACGTGATCTCTGAAAGAAACAACATGAGGCCCTCAATCAGGCCTAGGAATTCTTTACTGGTTAATGGAGGGATATAGAGTAAAGCCTAGAGGGTGGATTCTTTATTATGCCTAGGAATCCTCAACCATTTTATACCGAGATCTATGGTAAAGCCTAGGGACTAGGTGATGAGAAAATTCCTCATGGTGTAGGTGGAGAAATCTGGTGGCAACCATTCTTGTTTAGGGCCTAGTGATCTCGTGGGGATTATTGTAAAGCCTGAAGAAGCCTGGTTTGGTTTAGTTTTGAGTCCCACATTCATGCTTAGAATATTGCACAGGGGTGATTGGCTGAAAGAAAATTTTGGTTCAGCCAACCTATGGTCAACTGATTCGTGGAATCCCATACCTAGTTGGCATTTGCATTCATTAATAAGAGCTCCTTCACCTTGGTATTTCATGTGTAAATGTGTTGGATTATATGTGGATTACATGGTTGTTATATCCTTGTTAATTATGTTGGTTATATGTTTGTTATGAGTATCTTTTATGACAGACTTTATGTATGGCTCTCGTCATGTTTTGATTTGAAAATCAATTAACAATGAATATATTACCTAATAGGTGATAATGCATCTAATGTGATAAGGCAACAATGCTTATTTACAAATCTCAGATAAATATGAGACACCTATGCTCAAATATTTCATTATAATCTATAGAATGCATATTTGTGACATGTTTGACGAAATGTTTAGCATGACTAGTAGGGGTCAGATCAAGTAGTTTTGCAAATTATTGCACTAGTATCCTTATTCCATTGTTATTTATCATTTCTAAAAGTTTCACGAAGTTCTGGGTAGTGGCCTAAGACATAGCCCTGAAAACATGGCACATAATCCATAGTCGTTGGCTCAGAACTAGCTAAAAAATTCCACAATCGCTATCATGCCCTTGTTATGGGAGCAACTAAAAGGTCTCAGTCACATGAATTGCTTGTCATGGGAGTGGCTGGGGGTCTAAATCAGTGAAATGTCAAGTTGCCTCAGGGTTGATCACTTGGAAGGGTTGGTTGGCTCTTGAAGGTTTTGTAGTATGTGTGGAAGTTCATATTGGTTTGGTTTTTTCAGTTCCACTTACTTAATTGTACATGGGGAGTTGAATCACATCATAGTAGCCTCTCATCACATGTTTACCCCATCAAATCGGTTAACTTTGGTAAATGTGGGAAGAGGGTGTTACAGAGTGGTATCAGAGCATGGTTCAACACTTGGACAGGATGGGTAGAATGTGTTTGTCCTGAATACATGCCAGTTGCATATGTGTTATTTATGTTGGTGGACTATGTGTTTTTTATGTATGCATGGAGGTGGTCATTGTTGCCATTGTGTCACCATGTGGAAGGTGATGATGCTATTGTTGGTATGTGTTTGTCATGTATGCATGTGAGTGTCTATATGTTGTTATGCATGCATTTCCATGGTTATAGTTATGTGTGTATAGTAGGTCAGACATGCATTGTGAGGTCATTGTATGTAGTTTGTGTCGTTATGATGTTGTTGGTTGTTATGATGTTAATGTGTTGGCTGAGATGAAGCAATATATGCAGATCATCAAAGCGAGGTTGCAAGACTAGACCTAGGGATAAGAGGAGATCGTCATATAGGTTTGTATGGTGGGTATGCAAGTATGTTGGTTAATGGTTGTTAATGGTTGTTAGAAGCATTAAGGTCATGTACATGATTGTTATTCTATGGTTGTTATGGTTACCTGTATGATAGATGTTAATTAATCAGTGGGGTTATATGCATATGTGTTGGATAGTCATGAATGATAGTAACTTTTTGTTGTATGAATTTTGGACATATGCATTATGAGTATGGTTATTACATTAAGTTCTTAATGTTATATGTATCGTGCTAATCTAAATTTGCCTATGCATATGGTTATGGTTATGATATGCAGATATGAGCCAATATACTTGTGATATTGTGTCGTACTAATCCAGATTGACCTGTGTAGACAAGATAGCCTCCCCTAAGATAAATTAAGGTATGAGTTTTGTTATGTCATCTATTTGGTGTTTGAATGTTTGATTATGACGTTTATTTAGTGTTCGAGTGTTTGGTGTCTATTATTTCACCTATATGATGTTTGAATGTTTGATTACTTGTTGATATGAGTATATGTCTATAATATTGCATGAAGGGGTGATCTTGTTTTAAGATGGTTGTACTAACACATATCTGCTGAGACAACAAATATGTGCCTCAGTAAGTAGGTGCTAGTTGTAGTAGTATGAGTAATGACTGTTAGTTGATTATGACACAATTTTTAGCATTGGCAAAGGTTTATTTCAGTTAATAGACATGATGTTTTGATCCTTGGAACATGTGGCTGACATGTGTAAACAATTGCAGGGAAACATGCTTGGTATTAGTGTGACAAGGTAATAGTTGATGTGTTTATAGAACTAATAGTTGGGCAATGTTAGAGTACATAGTAAGACTCGATTGCAGCAAAGTAATAGTAAAAAGAAAGGAATTGGGTGAGAATTCCTTTAACTATGTTTGAAAACCGCAATTCCAAATGAACCAATTATTTGAATACAGGAAGTCTTCTTAACCTCGATTTTGTCCGATATTATGTGGATAAATGTTATATTCCTAAACATGTATTTGATAGATATATTAAGTTGGTGTTCAACTATGGATGGACTCATCAAGGGAATGGATTCCCTTGAGATATGATATATGCACTAGTTTAGTTACAGGTCAACGTGCTAGGTACAACAATGTATGGTAACCTGTGTACTGTTATATTTATTTATACACTGACAATTATGTTTTTATGGAAATATGATTGAGGGATCACATGGAAAAAGAGACTTCCATGAAATCTTGAAGAAGGTTCATGTTGAACTTCCCTTAGAGGCATTGAGAACCCATGAGGTTGAGTCATGGTTTTTGTTGGGAGCTTTGTGCCTTCCATATTTTGTGATTTTTTTAAGCTTGATTTATGGGTTTTGGTTGTACTTGGTTCAATGACTTGCCACTTTGTCTGTGGTGTCGTGTTTCTATTCGTGTTTCATGGATTTCTTTTTATTTGTTTGTTGTTCTTGCCTTTATATTTTGATGATATTAGGAATTGGTTGGGAAGGAGGAACTTAATGGAGCTCAAGAAGAGATGAATGCAACCCAACAGGTGTTGTAAGACCCAAACAAAGCTCGATGCATTTATAAGGGTGGCTGGAGACAAGAGTATGGCAATTAGTTGGATTCACTGGGTCCTTTGGGGTAAATGGAAAATGGCAGGACAATAATGAGAAATATAGAAGGAAAGGTAGAGTAAATGGATTTTAGGCATCTGATGCCTTAGCTATGTTGGGAACTATTTTTCTCAATGTTGTCTATGTTGTGCATGAATAAAGGGAGTTCTCTTAACCTTGACCTTATGATATGTGGTAATTATGTTGTGATTGTGATTATGATGATTTCTATATATGTATACATGTATGCATGTATGTCATTATCTAAGAGGATCATCAGAAATCATGATTTTTTAATGCTAATGTTTATATGTATATATGTATGTATGTATGTTGTTGTATGATAGGATCATGATTGTTTTATATATATATATATATATATATATATATATATATATATATATATATATATATATATATATATATGTCACTGCCTGACATGGTTGTCAGGGATCATTCTTGTGGAGGAATGATTGCTTACGTAGGTGAATGGCATGAAGAGATTTGTGGTCTTATGAGGAATCGAGTGGGAAGAGTAGTCCTGAAAAATTTACGAGGTTAGTATCATGTGGATATTAATTGATATTATGTGATTATAATATGTCTATGTTATGAATGGGCTATGCTAAGGGACACATTACTGGACTGGAAGTAGTGTGATCTGCAACATGTTGATACAAGCATGGACAATGGAAGGACACTAGAAGTAAGGTTTCCTAGTAGAGGTAGTGTGGGTTCTAGGTGTGCAGTGCTATTGTTGTGTATCTGTTGTACATGTTGTATATGTAGTATTGTGTAGATATTGTACTGTGTGCATGTTGGATATGTGGTTCAATGTACATATGGTGTTATGAACATGTTGTATATGCAGTGCTATGTACATATGGTGTTGTGTGCATGTTGTACGTGTTGTGTTATGTACATATGGTGTTGTGTGTATGATTTTACGTGTGGTGCTATGTGCATGTGGTGTTGTGTACATGTTGTACATGTGTTGTTGTGTGCAGGTTATGTTGTGTACATGTCATGCATGTGGTGTTGTGTAGATGTGGTGTCGTGCACATGTCATATATGTGGTATTGTGTGTATGTGGTATTATGTACACGTTGTATAGCTGGTGTAGTGTACGTGTTGCATTATGTACAAATTTTGAAGATCATGCCATGTACATGTGATGTTGTGTACACATTGTGCAGATGGTGTTGTGTACACATGGTACTGTGTACATGTTATACATATGGTACTGGTGTACATGTAGTATTGGGTGCATGTCATACATGTTTTTTTGTGTACATGCAAAACTACATATGTGCATTATGTAGTCATGGTGTTCTGACATGTGTATTCATTGTGTTGTATGCTACGTATGTATATGTATAGTTTTTGGTTGTACATCTGATGTAGGTGTATGTGTTTTGTTGTATGTCGGGTGTAGGTTCATGTATTGCATGATGTTTTATGTTGTGTGTATGTGTACGTGATTGAAGATAAGAAAAGGCACTGTGTGTTTGTCGAGTGTAGAAACCAATACGATGTGCATATGATAAAGGTAGAAGTGAAGGACCGATCAAAGGATAAGTATCAATATTTTATTTCAGTTTTATTATGCATGTTATCTATGATTTTAATTTATAATGGTTACATGTGATCTATGATTATGGTTTATGATGATTGAATGTGATTCATGATTTTATCTATGATGGTTGTGTTTCGAGCTAACCATATGTGATACATTTATACATCATGGTTTGATCAAAGAGTTAGTTTGTCTTGCTGTGATAGGAAGTAAACAAAATTGAAAGTGTACCTCTCTAACGAGCTACCAATGAGGTATGATTTGGATTTATTTCAGTTTGTTTTGAAACTAATGGAAATGATGTGTTTGGTACAAGAAAGCATGGAAAACACCCAATTTGATTTGTTGGAGTTGGCTGTCAAGGAATTAGCAGCAACAAAAGGAATTGAAATAGGAAAAAATGTGCTCATAAATCACTTCAAGAGCAGGGTCGTTGTGGGATACTAGTACCTAATAGTTTCCTTTGATTTCCATGAGCATGCTATGATCGGTATGATGGTTTTGAGTTAGGGATATGCGTTGGTTTTTGTATCTTCCAATGTGAGGAAATATTTCCAAGGGATGGATAGCCCGAGCTAGGGGACATTGGGGAACTTGGAAGGTGAGTGACTGCATGGAAGGGGGTGACCAAATTTCTTGAGGGACTATGTGTCATAGAATGGAAGGTCGGGGATTAATTTGTTTTGGTCATTAACATTTCCAGATGGAATCAGATGAACATATAGAAAGTGCCCTGGAAAAATTAGCTGGTAACTGTTGAATGAAAGGACAAGTGGCACAGGATTGTGCTCTAGATATTGGATGTTGCTTTGATTTTGACAGTGGATTCTGGACTTCCTAGGAAGGAGGTGAATCCCCGTATTACTTTGTGTGTGGAGGTGTGAGCCTATGGATTCCCTTGTTGTGAATGCAAGCATCATATCCTTTTATTTTTTTGTTAGAGAAAATATACATATGTGTATATGTGTATATCATTATAAATATGGTATTGAGTTGGATTTATAAAGCTCCATAGACAATATTATTATTTTCTAGTTGAATAAAATGAGCATATGTATATGTGGTGGTTATTGTATTTACTATAATGAGTTGTGTTATAAATCACCAGTAAACAATATGGTTGTCATGTTTTAAATAGGTTGTTCATTGTAAATACTGCAACAAGCTGGGTTATAAAGCTCCATGGGTAGTATGTTTTTGTTTTTAGCAGTTTTTTTGGTTATAGGTTTGATTGAACAACAAGGAAGGTGTTCCCCCAAGGGGGAAGGTTATGTAACAACCCTGGTTAAAAATCCATGTAATAAAGTTATTAAAGGAAAAATAAGACAATGGTCATGGGACACACATTGCAAGCTGAATGTTGGACAAAAAATCCTGGTGGGTGTTCATTTGGTTTATTATGGCTAAGGAAATTGGCAAAGGCAATGGCAAAGGATTTGAAAAGGAAAGACACATTAATTAGCATTTTACTTATGAAAATTAAGGAAATTAGGAGAAATGGAAGGTGTAAGGTCGGAGGTTACATGTGAGGAGGAAATTGAAGGAAAATAATGTGAAATTGAAGAAATTAGAGGCCTCATTAATAAAAGGGCTTCTAAGGATCAGTTGGTAGCTTTTTTTTAGTTCATTTTTGGAGCTATTTATTTCTACTCTCTCTCTCTCTCTCACTCTTGGACACTTATAGAATTCTCAGAGCTCTCTATAATTAGATCAAGGAAAGCAAAGGAAGGACAAAGAAGGAAAAGGGAAGCAAAGATCAGGCAAAGAAGAGTAAGATCACGCAGCTACAATAGGATGTAGGTACCAATTTTCATTTGTGATTTCCTTACTAGATTTAGAATGCATGGTACATGCATGTGTGTATTTGGGTCTCTTGTTGTCAATGGCATGGGTTTTTCCAAGTGTGGAAATCTTCTTCATCCTTTCATTATGATTTCTAGATAGCCATGGTATGATGGGCTCTCCTTTATTTGGTTAATCTGGATTGTTTGATGGTTTTGAAACTAAGTGAGGTGGTCTCTAAAAGAAAGAACAAAAGGCCTAGGAATCCTCGACTGCTGAATGATGGGATATATGGTAAATCCTAGAGTTTTATGCCCTCGATCACGCCTAGGAATCCTTAACTAGTGAATGGTAGGATATACGGTAAATCTTGGAGGGTGGAGTCTTGATTAGGCCTAGAAATCCTTGATCATTGTACGATAGGATATTTAGTAAACCCTAGAGACTAGGAGATAGGAAAATTCCTCATGGTGTAGGTGGAGAAATCTAGTAGTATCCATGCCTGTTTAGGGCCTAGTGATCTGGTGGGGATTGCAGTAAAGCGTGAAGAAAATTGGTTTGTTTTGGTTTTGAGTCCAACATTCATGCTTGGACTATGGCATGAGGGTGACTGGCTGAAAGAAGGATTTGTTTTATCCAATCTATGGTCAGGTGGTTCATGGAAGTCCCATAACTATTTGGATTTTTCATTCATTAATAAGAGCTCCTTCACCTTGGTATTTCATGTGTCAATGTACTAGCTTATATGTGGATTATATGGTTGTTATATCCTTTTTATTTCTATTTTTTTTTTTTTATCTTGTTGATGAGTATGTTTTATGATAGACTTGATGTATGACTCACATCATGTTTGGATTTGAAAATGAATGTACAATGAATATATGACCTAATAGATGATAATGCAGCTAATGTGATAAGGCATCAATGCTTATTTATGAATCTCAGATAATTATGAGACACCTATGCTTAGATCTGTTGTTATGGCTTGTAGAATGCATATTTCTGACATGTTTGACGAAATTCCTATCATGGATAGTAGGGCTCAGATCAAGTAATTGTAACAATGATTTTATTAGTAGCCTTATTCCATTGTTATTTATCATTTCTTAAAGTTTCATGAAGATATGGGTAGTGGCCTAAGTCCTAGCCCTAAAAAAGTGGCACATAATCTGCAGTCATTGGCTCAAAACTAGCTAAAAAAGTCCATAGTCAGTGCCATGCCCTTGCTACAGGAGAGAATGGAAGGCCTCATTCACATGCATGGCTTGTCAGGGGAGTGGACCAGGGTTTAGATAAGTTAAATGTCAAGTTGTTTCACAGGTTTGTCACCTAGAATAGTTGGTTGACTCTTGAAGGTTTTGTAGCATGTGTGGAAGGGCAGATTGGTTTGGTTTTATTGGTTCCACTTCCTTAACTGTACATGGTGATTTGAATCACATCATAGTAGCCTCTCGTCATATGTTTACCCTAATGTAATTATTAACTTTAGTAAATGTGGGAGGAGGGTGTTACACATTACTATACTAAATAGTGTACATTTTCCTTTAGTATCAACTACAAAAGCATCTTCAAAATTATTTAGATCATTATATGTTTTACTAATGGATTTTGTTCATCAATTACCTTAGATAACATGTTTATTAACTATTGTAATTTTTTTTAAATAAGATGCTCTATTTTTATTAAATGACTGTAATGAACATCATCACATTTGAAGAATGAATAATCCTTCAAGTATGCAGATACATCATTTCCATTGAATAGTTTTGTCAATCTATTGAGAAAAAAAACATGCTCCCTCTAAATAGAGGAAGTGAAAGAGGATTAAGACATACAATCATTTTTGTGAATAAAAAGACATAGTTCTGAATTGTACTCTCTTAATTTCTAGATGCAAATAGGTTTTCCTACTTTTTTGTTATAATACTTTATTGAACTAGCTAAGAAGTAAAAACCTTTTCTAGCATCTCGGCCCATTGAACAAGGGCCTACTTTTGAGGAAACTCATTCCCTTTCTCCCTACTATTTATTTTTCTTGTTTAATATTTAATATTTTGTATTTATGTCTTTACTCTAATTAGAAAAATGTTTGTAAAAATAAATTTATTTTGTAAGTTATACTTAATGTTTACTATGCTAGTGTTTTAACAATGTCAATTAGTTAATGAAAAAATGATATAGGTATGATCTTATAGGACTCATCAGTGTCAACCATCACCAATTTCATAACATCTTACATTCAAATAACATAAGATTAGATTTCTAGAGAAGTGTTAGTAACAAAGTTAAAATGTTGAATTGATCATTTAAATATTGAGACCTACATATGTTTTTCATGACACCTCACAAGTTTACAATCCCTGGGTTAATAATTGAATGTACTAATAAACTAGTTTCCTTGCTAGGAATTAATAGAATATATAGTATACATATCATTTTTGGTGTCGTTGTTAGGAAAGTTCCAAAATACTTCATAAGTTTTATTAATTTAGAATAGATAATAAATGGTATGAAAATTTACAAAATAGGAGTTGTCAACATCCATTTATTTAATATCCCATACGAAGTTTTTTTCATAAAATGTTATAAGGATGAATCAACCTAGAAATCAAAGAGAAAAAGTATGTGGGATAGCAAGAACCATCTACAAGTCTAACCAATTCGTGGGTAAAAAAAGACGAGGAGAAAGTTCAAGGAAAATATTCCATACTTGAAATATTCATTGGACTAATTCTATTGTTGAATCTATGATGGAACTAAAATTGGAACAAATGTCTTATGTAGCAGAAACATAATTTGATCTTCCCATTGAAGTGAATAGTAAACACAAAATAGTTGAATAGTCGACAACCTAATATTAGTCTAGAGTTTCAAAAACCCTTCTCACAAAGTTGGAGATATTAAACTATCCTTTTCCTCTCAGAAGCTAACACTAAAAGAGGAACCACCCTTTAATGACCCTTTATTATTCATATTGGTGGAAGAAGAAGAAGTTGGTTCTAACATCACTTTTGAATTGTTCATATAGGATCTTAATGAAGAGGAAACCATGAAATTTTCTTCCCATTTACCTCTTCATAATTTTAGTGGTTCATTTAGTGAACATAAAAATATTCTTCTTTTTTATTTTGATGCTTTTTGTAGATGCTATGATTGTAACACAAATGCTCAAAAATCGAAGTTATTTCCGACCACATTAAAGAACATAGCACTTTTCTAGATTGTGGGATTTGGTGGTAAAAGAATTTGAACACAATGATGAGACGATATGAAATATTACTTCCTTGAGAAGTATAAAAAATATTTCAAAGCAATATATGTCTATGAATAAATATTTAAGATGACTCATAAAGGTGATGAGAGTTTTGAAGACTATGAGGAATAGTTCCAATAAAATTTACAAAGTTCCAAGTACAATCAATTGGATAAAGATACATTACTATCCATTTTGACCAATGAGATACAAGATGGTTTCTTTTAACTTTTGAACTTAATGGGACTAGGTATAATTTTTCAAATATACTATTATTAGATTTGTGAATTTTGTAAAAGGAATTTATTGGTAATTTGAAAACTTTGTAAAGGTCAAATAAACATTACTGTTATAATTAATAATATAGTTATAGGAGGAGCTACTCATGGTGAAATATGTATTTTTTTGGAATTTTTTAATACTAATATTCTTAGTTATATATGTTAATATTCTTACACATTATGGGTTATGAAGGAACATGCAAAATTTGAAAAGGAACTATCAATATTATGCTTAAATTGAAGAAAGAAGCACAATTTACAATAGCTCACATTAAGTAGTGTTCATGTATGTGCCACTTGTGAGAAAATAATGGTACTAACGTATCTTCTTCTTTTCCTAAGTTGAAGAATATGTACTAAGGAAATAATCAAGGAACTAAGTAGATTTATATTTTTTCTCAAAAGAAACAATGGAAAATATAATAGCTAGGTATAACTCAATACCCTTCTCCCTTTTATTACTCATTTTGGACTAATAAACAAATGCAGTATCCTCCACAATCTTGAAGCCCTTATATTTCCTAGTCATGATATACATAATAGTCTGCTAAAAGTTACCAATGACCAAAATGGTGAAGAATTTTTCTTGGGAACTAGAAATAACAAGTTTCTCAACCAATTCTCTCTTGAAAGCAACAACTCCAATTACCTTAGAAATAACATAAACTACAACCACCTGCTAATAACCATCCACTAAGACCACAATTACCTCTAAAACACATATACAATAAAAATAATCCAAAAACTCATTCCACTTAAACCATCAAGATCAAGTAAGACTCTTAATAATTGAACTTCTCCAATCATCTTATAAGAGAGAGAAGTGGATATTCAAAATAAATTAGGAAACCAAAATGAAATAAAAATCATTCACTAATCATTCTTCAAATTTTCTACAAATAAATTCCCCTAAATGTTCAAATTACCATAATCTAGTAATATATCACTACGTTGTTATACATAGAGGTTGAATATTGAAAAAACCATTACTTAGCTTAAATTTGACTTACTTGAGGACCTGAAGAATACAGGTGTTAAGATTTCATTATTTCAGGTCTTTGAATATATGCCCATTTATGCTAGGGATGTTTGAAAATTGTGTGTTTAAAGAAACCTAGAAAGAAGACGAGGGATCATACAACTTTCAAGGTAATTGGTCAACCTATAGATTTGATGCTTGGAAGAATCATCACTACCAAACATCCAAATATTAGGAGTTGTACTGTGCTATTTACATTAACAATATTTTCATACCTAAGACTATAATTTATTTAGGGGGTAACGTAAATTCTATGACAAAGGAAACCATGGAGAAAATAAAATTGTCTAATCTATGAAAAAATCCCATAGTTCTCCAAATGGCTCATCATTCTACCATCAAATTAAAGGGTATTATACCATCTCTATGTACTCTTAGTAGTATCTAGTATACTTTATGGTTTTACAACTAAAAACTAATATTGGGTGTTGCTCCACAATCCTAGGCTAGTCATGGTTAACCATCCTAATGCATATATTGGTTCTAGATCTAGGGATATGACTATTTCCCAGTGAAATGCTACAATGGAACTCCTCCAACTCAACCAGGATTAGATCAATAAAAACCTTTGTAGGTTGGAAATCGATAAAAAAATAAAAAAATAATGAAATAATAATTTATGATTAATATCATGGTTGATTTAAAAAATAAGGGTAAAGATGATCTCATTTGCATTCCATAATTGATATAGATTTTCTCACTAATAATGTTGTGCAAATGTTAGTAATAGGATGTTTGATATCTATTATAAATCATTATCATAATCAATGCCTACATATATTTATTTTATATCCAATTCAAAAAATACCATTCCAATAGAAATCAACCTAAGGGAAACACTAAATGTTAGCTCTAGACTAGAAAATACACAAAAGAGATAGCTCATTGGAATTTCAATGGAACTGTGACAATGCATTTGTATCAAATAATACCATCATGATAGGAATTCATCCCAATATTTGCATTCATAATATTATATGAAGGGAAAATTTCAACCTATTCGATAGCCTCAAAGATGAATGAACCTTACAATGAATGAAATATCCAAGGAATAATTACAAAACTTACTAAATGTGAATTTAGTATATATTTATTAGATATCCTTTGGGTATCACCCCTTTTCATAGTTCCAAACAAACATGGTAAATGGAGGATTTGTGTATGTTACAAAGAATCAAACAAAATTAATTTGAAATATGACTAACCTTTACCTTTCATTGATCAAGACTTATATGCCTTAGAAGGAAAATTGTATTTTAAATTTCTTGATAGGTTTAGTAGATACAACCAAATTATAAAGAAAAATACCACATTTCCCTGCACATTTGAACATTCTTCTATCACGTTCCTTTTGAACATGGAAATGCACCTACTAAATTTAAACAAGGTATACTTGGTATATTTTTTAGAACTAATATATGATTGTGTGGAAGTTTACATGTATGATCTTAAATTTTATGGTGACAAATTTGAGGAATACTTGTTGAATCTAGAGATAGTTCTCAATTAATTTAAGAAAACCACTTTATCCCTCAATCATGAAAAATGTCATAGGTTATTAACTAAAGGTATAGCCTTAGGACACCATATTTCACCTATTGAATCAAAGTTGATCCAAGGAGTATTGAAGGCATATATGAACTTTCCAACCTAAAATCACAAAAATATGTTTGAATTTTTATGGAATGTGATAATTATTTTCATAGGTTTCTTGAAAAAATCACTAACATTGTGTTTCCTATGTTTGCAGTACTTTCTAAAGATGCATAATTTATTTGAAATAGATAGTGTCAAAGTACTATTAAAGATTTGAAATAAAGGTTGTGAAAGACAAAATTTTTAAGAGGACCAAATGTTCCTTATATTTTCGTATATCAATAGATGCCTCTAACACAACTATTGGAAGAGTTTTGGGATAGAAAGAAGAGAAAAGTAACACAACATTTATTTTATTAGAAATAATTTAAGTCCTACAGTGATAATTTTCCTACTAATTGAAAAGGAATTTTTTTTGTTGTATACTTTATTAATAAATTATGGAACTACATAACTAAATATCCTAAATTTGTACTATTTTGTAAACTCTTATGAATATTTAATTGTAAAATTTTATTACAACAAATCTTATAACTACTGGAATATTTAATGTGAAGGTTAATTTTATTTAGATCTAAACTTTGTTAATGAATATTCTTATGTTTAAATTTTTAAAATAGATGAAATGCAAAAGATGGAAAGTATAAAATATGTACACACCATCCACAAATAAACATAATATTTTCCCTAGAAAACTTGTATAGGAGACACCAAAACTAGAGGGTGAGGCGAATCTACTCTCTTTTCTCTCTTATGAAAATATGAAAATACAAAGAAGAAGGGATTGTGTGTGTAGTTAACTACGAAATGTTTCCTACGAGGCCTTCATGGAATCATATCCCCCAATATTCTACTCTCTAACTTCACTCTCCTAGAAGCTCTGCTCAACTACGGAACAAATGTAATGACATAGAATCGAATGCTTCTCCTCTTAGTAGCTCGATATTTAAAAGTTCCCTATAGCCATCTAGGAGTAATGTTTTGACTTATTCAACCCTCATATGGAGTGATTGTTTCGTACCCTCTAGAATATTTTTTAAATTACACATCCTTTAGCCCTATATAACTAAGTAATGAGGCTATGTGGCATCCTCTCATGTCTTGATTGTAAACATGGTATGTCAACTTCAAGGAGGCATAAATTTTGCATGAGAGTTGTAATTGATGCGATTATTGCATTTCTTGAAAGGTATCTACCTATATATTAGTGACAATTGGTCCTAGAACAAGCAAGGGAAGTATTGACCCAAAAAAAATTGTTTAATGACTAAAAATGGCTCCAAAAGGTTTAAATCCCAATTTTTACCTACTATTAAAATGACCTTGCAAGTTAATTTGTCCAATTTATTCATGCTAAAAGAATTGAGATAAATGGAAATAGTATATTGATATAGTCAAGATCATTTACATATGAATGGTTTTTCCATTTATTATTTAATGAATAAAGCAACTACTAATGGTGGAGTGACTAGATGATTTTTACTCAATCTCAATTGTTCATAAACCTAGAAATGGAAATTTTGTTACATATTTCCTTTTAAGGATTCCAATGAAGGTGAAGTTATGCTTGTAGAAGATGCTTTTCATTATGAACATTTGTATGTTGTGTCTACTAACATAATTTGATATACATATATTCCCAACTATTTCTCTATAGTAAAACTTTGAATATATATCTTACCAAGGAAAAATGGAAAGTTATTGGAAAAGGTGAAAAGTATTTTTGGGTTCAAGGAAACATTTGTTTTCATGTGGCCATATCTCACAATCCAATATTTCATTCAAGAAAAAAATTATGACATCCTAAAATCTTGTCATGATGAAACTTTCTTATGAAATTTTTTTGAAAAGAATCCTACATAGAATGTGGTGCAATTATGTTATTATTGCCCTGCCATTTTTAAAGCTACTAACAAGCATGTGACAAGTTGTGAAAATTGTGAATGGATGGGACAAACTATTTAATTTGATGAAATTCCATTGCAAACTCAATTCATGATGAACCCTTTTAATAAATGGTCTTTAGATTTTGTGGGACCTATCAATGCACTTTCTAGATAAAATGATTACATAATTTTTTTGCATTTATTGTTACCAGATGGATTGTGCCTAAATAAATTTGAAGATCTATATAATAGACAATCACAAATTTATCTCTATGGGGAAACTTTGTCTAATATGGTGTCCCATGAGAAATTCTTACAAATCAAGAACTTGATTCGCTTCTAAACACATACAAGGCATCATAATGTAGTAGCATATCTAACATAGGAAATATACACCATATTATGCACAAGATGATAGACAAGTGGACATCACCAATAAATTTACAAAATCAATATTGTCCAAGAATATGTAGTCACAAGGATTGGGCTCATAGAGTTCCATGAGTTTTATAGGCTTATCATAATACTTGGAGGAACACCATAGGATTTACCTGTTATGAACTAGTGTATGGTAAACATATTGTATTCGCTGAAGAATACATTACTGGTTCAATTAAATATATTAAAAGCTCAAAAACACCAACTAAAATAGATTCCTAAACTTCAGAAAATGATTTATGTTTTTGTTGACAGTGCTAGAATCCGCCAAAATATGCAGGGGGTCTCCCTAATGTGAAGTCCCAATTAGACCTCACATTGTTTGGAGTAGGAGCCCCAACCAAAATATGACTAGTTGCCGAAGTGGTGGGTTTAAAGAGTGTGTCTTGGCTGCAATAACTACATAGAATGATGTATGTGTAACTTTGGTGGAAACAAGTGTATGGCCTTGGTGAAGTGGAAAATGAAATGCATGAGAAGTTCCATCACATTAAAGGGAAAGAGAGTTGGCCCATTAGATGCATGTAATAGTATTTAGCTTTAAAGAGACACACAAGAATCTAAAGAATCATAAGTTAACGTGAAAAATAGTTCACAAGATAAACATGATCAAAATAACATAACAACATGCGTCCAACAAGATTCATACCACAGCAAACAAAATAGTTCATAAGAATTAGCGTAAATGAAAGAACACATATCACAAGCATAACAAGAATAGTCTTACTACATGCAACATTCCTAGTCAAAAATCCATGTAAAAATTAATAAAGGTAAAGTAATACCTTGGTCATGCGGCATGCAGTTCAAGTTGAATGTTGGGAAAAAAAATAGTGATGGGGATCACTTGTGATTAATTAATGGCTAAGTAAATTGGTAAATGAAATGGAAAAGGATTAGAAAGGTGTGAGACATTTATTGACATTTTATTTATGAAAATAATGGAAAATAGGAAAAAATGAAGGTGAAACGTCACAGGTTGCATGTGAGGAGGAAAATGAAGAAAATAGAGGCCTCCTTGTTACACAAAAATATCGTCACCATGATTATTTGCAGTCAGTATGGGTCTATCATCACTTGTACTGTCCTCCTAAGCAAGTCTCAGACCTCAGCTCTTCAAGTCAAGCTTTGAAAATGGGAGAAAGACATTGAAAATCAATAAAACTCTGGTTCCGCACTTTCTCTCACTGTCACCTACAGTCCTGCACCTTCTGTTTACAAAAAATGCAGACCTGCCCGCTCTGTCCCTAATGGTGTGGGTGCGGACCCCTATGAAAGTCAAAAGGTGCAAGTTTTATCTTAAAAAACTCACTTTGAGTTAATTCTAGAGGTTTCTAGAAGGAATTTTGACGTGGATTGTTCGCTCTGAGGTGGTTCATGCATCCCAAAAGAGAAGGAGCTAATCCCTTGATGAGAGGAGCTATCCCTTTGAAGGAGGGCTTTATCCCTTTGAAGGAGGACCTAGTAACCTCCCTCCATTACACTATAAATACAGGCATTGGGCTAGTTGCTAGGGAGGTTAGAAGTTGAACATTTTTTAGGGTAAATGCTGGTGAAATCAAGACTTCCTAGTTGAGCTTAAGAGGAGAGATCACATACCTTTTTGGCTTCATTGGGTAGTGAGTGAAACTTGTCAAAGTAGAGGAGACTTCTTGCTAGACCCTGGGAGGAGCTTGTACAGCGTCAAGGCAAAGGTTGTAAAGTTCTTCTTCTTTTGAATTAATACAATCAAACTCATTTTTCTCAACAAGTATCTCATGTTATTTGTTTCATGGACTCCTTGACTTTCATGTTAAATATGTTTTATGCAATTGGCTTTTCAGGTGCTATTTAATTTGTTTTGCCTTGTTTGTGTTTGCAGATTCGCGAAAAAGGAGCTCATTTGGATCAAAGGAGCAAAGGCATCCACAAACTTGCATTGGACCTAAGGTAGGCCCTAAAAACACTTGTTTGCCATTGTTTATAAAAGCATATTTAGAGAAAGATAGTGTCTGGTTGGTTTTATTGTCATTAGGTCTTCTTTAGATTCTAGGAAGGTCTATCTTGTCCACAAGATTGACTTATTTCGTGTGACAAAATGGCGACTCCACTGGGGACTTGATTGTTTTCCTTGTTTTTACTTTGACCTGAGAAACTGTGTTATTGTTTCTGTTTTTGGCTTGTTGTGTGTAAAATTGGGTAGAGTTTGTAGATCCAAGGTTATTTTTCGTTTTTCATAGCTTTGGGAGAGGACCACACCCTAGTCGTTTGACACAGTGCGTACCTACCCGCAGCTTGGATTTTAGCACAGAGCGGGACCGCACCTGTGTCAACTGTGGACCTGCGGACCCTGTCAAAATTTTGAAAAACCTAAGATTTCCTCTGTTAGTCAACTTAGTTTTTGTTTAGAAATTGTTATCCACTGCCCAGACCTGCATATAACATGTCAGAAGCTTTCCTTAGGTTGATTTCGTTACTGTTAGGGTTTTAGGTGAAATTCCTAGGAGTTTTGCTTGTTGGGTTTGTTTTTCATTTTGGTTGTGTAGTGGCTCTGAGCTTAGAAGCTGTAGGGACTTCAGATCAACTTAGTGTCTACCAGCCTTCTTATGAGTCTGACCATTTATGAAATCTCCCCTTGTTGAGGAATCCGCTTTGAGTTTTCTCTTTACAAAACTTCGAAAAGCTTTTGTTTAAAAGTTTGGATTTTCATTTTCAAAAAGAAAACAAAATTGGTTGTTTTTGACTGATTTGTGATTCTGCATAAATTAGTCCTTAGCTTACATCTAGCTAAGTAAAACATCCTTAAAAAAGACATTTAGTAAGCTTTGACTTCAAATAGGTTTTTATAATTTATAGATCTCAAAGTTAGTCATTTCCATAGTTTAGAGTGTTTTATAAAAAATATAAAAATCTCTTTTGAAAAAATGTTTGTTTTTGTAGTGATTAAGTGCTTTGAAACAAAAAGGCAATTTTTTGTGAAATAACTAGTTGTCTCGTTTTGAGTGCATTGGAAAAAGCAAAAGCTCTTCTTTTAATTTGTTTGATTGAGAAAGATTTGTGTTTACAAATTATTTGCATTCTCAAACTCTTTCTTAGTTTAGAAGTTCATCGAAGAGAAAAAGATTGTTTAAACCATCTTAGGTGCATTTTTAGTGATTTTGAATCGAGTCTTCATACCACGAGTTTCATCTCCGCACCTTTTGACTTAAACAAAAAACCAATAAAAAATAACACTTAAAGTAAAATTCATTTAGTAACATTTTTATTTCTAGGGCTCTGATACACCAACTTAGCTTAGGCTAGTGTCTTGGAGTAGGAGAGTAATTAACTCTCCAAGACAGTAAAAACAAACAAGTAGTTGTATCTTGTGGTAGGGAAGAAATCCAATTGTTGCATTTATGCTCTGGGAAAGCTCCTCTTAAAGGAGAAGCAGGAGATCATGTCCGAACCAGTGTGGGAATCAATCCTTCCTCATTGGGAACGACACCATATATTCACGTATTAAAAACGGTAAACCTCGAATTAACCATTGTCGAGGAGCCTGGGGTCACTTGTTGGTAAACCTTGGATTATGTCAAGGAGCCTTCAAGGGGATTGAGCTTGCTACTTTGCCCTTGCGTGCGTATCAGATCATAGACTGTTCCCCCAGGTATATTTGTCTCAGTTGGTAACCTTAGTGGCCATATTCTTTAGGATTCTTCCTAAGGTGACAGTGGTGGGAAGATCCTACTGTACCTGGAGCAGACGTCGGCTAGACTCACTTGGATTTTCTGGGGGTTCTCTTCACTCGAGATAGTTAAGTGGAGGAACTTGTGCCAGTCTATTCATTAAGCAGGTTGTCGGGGTAACTGTTCCAACCGCCATTTCTGTATTGAACTCTGCGACGTTGGATTTCATCACCAACTAGTGTTTTCAGTACGGAAAGTTACTGTTTGTGTGTGTTTGATCTCCTAGATTCTTTAGGCGTGTGATTCAAATTTGTTTGGTTCTTTAGAGACTTTAGGTGCTTTTCATTGAGATTTTACTTTGTTTGTGTGTGAAGTAGTTAAAAGTTTTTAACTGTGGCTGAATTACCAAGGCAATCCCGTAGACTTTGGGGCCAATCTCCTGAGTTTGTAAAGGTGGTTGAGTTACCAAGGAAGTCCCGAAGACTTCGGGGCCAACCTCCTGAGGAAGTACCGAGCCAGCTTGAAGCCTTGAAAGTCCTCGTAACTCCTAGAGACAGTAGAGTTGGGTCACCTGAAGAAGGAGAATCTTCTTTGATAGTACATCCTGATTTTCAACCGTTAGTGGCAGATTATAATCCATAGTCAATGTCTATTTCCGAAATTGCTGGTAGCTTTTCATCTACTAGTGATATAGGTGAGGAACCTGAAATATCCGAGCCTGAAAGTGAATTTTCTGCTACTCCGACATCGGGGTTTGTTTCTCCAACTTCTAGTGGTCCTGGTTCACCTAGGGTAGAAAGAGTAATCACCCAAGATCTTCCTTCTGGACTTATTGCTATTGAAGAACTTGCTCCGGAAGAAGAAGTAGGCATCCCTATCCCTGAAAATCAACCTGTTATTGAGCTAAGGGAGTGTGAATCAATTTTTTACAGTCCACCTAGGAGCAGTTCTTGGTATCTTTCTTTGACTAATTTCTTAGAAAACTCAGGGTTAAGTTTTTCACCACCTCGCGCTCCTTATCACCCAACACCTAGAGGTTTTTATACTCCCGTAAATATGTTAGGATAGTCATCCATGTTTACTCAATCGCCTGAATCCTTTTTGTACGGCGGTCCTTCTGTTCCCTCCGGGTATCAGTCACTTTCTGGTACTTTTTCGGGAGCATCTCCTCAACCCATTGAGCAAGGGTTATTAACTGGAAGCAATGGTACTAAGTCGTTGAGCGTAGAAGACATTCTTATGATGTCAGGTTCTTTTCCCAATCCTCAACCTCAAGGTGGCCAGTTACCGCCTGGGGGGCAGCCTCAATTCTCGCCTAGGGGGCAACCTCAAGGTACACAATTTGCATCTGGGGGCAACCTCAAGGACAGTACATACCTACGAGACAGTACGTTCCTCAAGGTCAACCCCAGACTCAATATGTACCCCAAGGTCAACCCCAGTATCAATTTATACCTCGAGGTCAACCCCAGTATCAATACGTGCCTCAAGGGTATCAACCCCAAGGTCAATACTCGAACCGAGGTTTCCAACCACCCTCCGGTCAAACGTATGTTCAAGGAACGGGAAATGTACCTTTCAATTATCAATCCTACCCTCAACCCGATTATGGTCCTCAGTATTCTCAACCAGTTATGGGTCAGTATCCCGAAATGAATATAGTGTGGGATCCATCGCAAACTCAACAGGTGTTGCAGCCAAATGTACAGTTGTCATCTCAAATTGGACAACCCTTAGTTTCTGGTACACCCCAGCAACCAGTCCAGTCTAACATTCAAACTTCTGTAGCTTCGGTAGTTTCTCAGCCTGGGCCTAGTACACCTCGTACTCCGCCTAAAACAACTGCTACAACTGCCGCAACATATGTTCAATCTACCCCACCTACTTCTGGAGTATCGACAGCTCCGGTTTCTACTGTTCCTGTATCTACTCCTCAGACATCTTTACCACCGTCTGGATCTACGATTCAAACTTCGGTTCAGATGCTTGTAGGACAACCTGGTTTAAGTATGGTTGTCACAAGTCAACCACAATTTACTTATCAACCGTACCAGGGACAATACCAATTCGGTCCTGCTGTGCAGCAACCATTCTATCAGTATCAACCATACCCTGGGTACACTTATCAACAACCTCAACAACCCCAATACAGTCCGGTTAATCCTGGTTTTCCGGGAGGATACAATATCCCAAATGCAATTCCTATTCCTAGTTATCTTGGATATCCTCCTCTTGGGGCTGGTCTTATGACCCAGAGTTTTAGGGATCATAATTGGTAGTTACCGTTTATCGCAACTTTAGACTTACCTGACTTGTCGCGCCTAACGAACGATCCCATTAATTATCTTCCGGTTTGGCCGCCAATGCCGAATAAGTTGCCCAGTGACATTCCTAAGTTCGAAGGTAAATCAGGAGAGGACCTGTCGAACCATGTGATGACTTACCACCTCTGGTGTGCGTCTAACTCCATTTCAGATGATTCAATCCCTCTTAGACTTTTCCAGCGCACTCTAATTGGTCTCACGGCCAAGTGGTACATTGAGTTATCGCGATGCACTTTTTATAATTTTAGTTAGTTAGCAACCTCGTTTTTAACTCATTTTCAGTTGCCAGTCCGATATGACAATGGCACGGAATTGTTAACTTCGTTAAAGCAATCGACATCCACTTACATTTCAGATCATATTCATGAGTGGAGACGTCGACGGTGTTTAGTGAAGGTATTTATTCCGGATCAGATCTTGGCCGAGTGGTTTGTAAAATCTTTGTTGCCAAAGATCACTGAAGATGTAGCTAAAGTCGGAGTTGTTACTGAGGAGCAAGTGATTGCTCAAGCACAGTACCTTGACTTGGTCTATACTCAGTCAGGTACATTACACGAAAAAATCCCCGATCTTCCCAAGAAAAATCAAATCGCTGCAGCTCCTTCGGGATCTCATGTCGCCGATGGTATGATTGGTACGGTTAACACTAAAAGTAAGAAGAAATCTTCCAAGAATTCTTCTCCTATCATAACCTTTCCTGATTCCCCAATAGGAGATTCTTCTGTAGAGATCTCCGCCGATATTCACGTTGTAGAGTCATCTACATCCAAATCAAAATCCGGTGGGAAGAAGAAACGAAAGAAGAAGAATAAAACAGACAAAAATTCAAAGGAGAAACCTGAAAAGGCGGAACCCAATGATGAAAAGCGCAAACCTCATTATCCTTGTCTCATTTGTGATGATGAACATTTTACAAGAGACTGCCCTCATCGTGCAGAGGTTACGAAGATTGTCAAAGGTTACCAAACTCCTGTTGTTTTGAAGGATCCTTTTCCAGCTCAAGACAGTAAGATGATAGGTTCATCCTCGAGTGCCAATGAAGAACCCATACTGATGATGTCCCATGTTAGGATTGTGACTCGATTGCAAGATTATGGTAGTAAAAGTCTTGTTGATGGTAAAGAAGCAGAATCCTCTCATTCTAATCCATCAACCTCAGCTCCCGGTTATGATCCACTACAGATCGAGAAACCTAATCCAGACTTGGTAATCAAACCGCCCGCCAAGGGTATACTTCGAAAGTCAGCTTTCAATCCACATGCGAGAGCAGCTCAGAAGCCTATAGGGGTTGAACCAAAAACCGTTAGTCTAGATGTGGAGGTGGTTGATGCCCCTCTAGATTACAACCTTCTCTTGGGTCGAAGTTGGTCTTACACTATGACAGCGGTCGTTTCATCAGTCTTTCGAGTAATAAAGTTCCCACATAATGAAAAGATCGTAACAATAGACCAGCTGGCTTACTTTTCATCCAACCCAACCTCTTCTAAGAGTATTCAACATGTCGGTAAAACGACTATCCCATATAAGGATGTTGGAGTAGGACTAGTTAAAGATGCCGGTTTACTGAGAACTTTTCCTTTTCCTCCGATCAGCACATCGTCTTCATTTGCAACCATTCATATGATTACATCAGACACCATAGTTTATGATGATCATTGGATCGTTCCTTCTGAATCTGAGATAGACTCATTTGGTAATGCCATGCCTTTGAGTCCATATGAAATTGCTTATGAAGCCGTGCAGTCATTTGCTGACCCATCTTCAACCAAAAATGACTTCATGAATGTGGTCCGTGAGGAATCACTTTTCACATCAAACTCGGATTTAATCACGTTTTCTGAACGTGTTCACTCTAACGAGAAAATTCGCAAAATCCTATGTGTAGATGATTTACCATGGGAATATCTCCATCACAGATCTTCATTTTTACCGGAGAATGATTGTTTTGAAAATGATTTCTCATCAATTTTTACAACTGAATATGTCAAGGAACCTCAGAATCTAATGAAACATCCCGATTCAAAGTTAAATTTGGGAAACATCTCTCGAACTATTCCTATTGACATTTCTGTTAAGCCCGGAATTCTTGAGAACATTCATATAGGTGCCTCGTGTACAGATGATGAAATTCAACTATATAAGGCCCTATTTCAAGAATTCCGCGACGTGTTTTCCTGGTCCTATGAGGAAATGCCAGGAATTGATCCCACAATTGTTGTTCATGAGATCAAGGCTTACCCGGACGTTAAACCCATCCGGCAACATTTGCATCAGATTCCCCCACGAAAAGCTGCTGCAATTAAAGTAGAAGTTGAAAAATTATTGAAAGCAGGTTTCATTTATCCGATCCCGTTAACGGATTGGGTATCGAATATTGTTCCGGTTAACAAAAAGCAAGGAACAATAAGAATATGCATCGATTATAGGGACATTAATCGAGCCTGTCCAAGGGACAATTATCCAACTCCCTATATCGATCAAATTATTGATGATTGTGCCGCCAGTGAAATATTCTCCTTCATGGACGGTTTTTCCGGATACAATCAAATCAATATTCTACCTACCGATCAACTAAAAACGGCTTTCATTTGTCCATGGGGGACATTTTCTTATTGCAAATTACCTTTTGGGTTCAAGAATGCCGGAGCAACTTTTCAAAGGGCGATGTATTATGCGTTTCATGACATCAAGCACATTGTGCAACCCTATCTCGATGACTTGCCTGCTCATTCATTACATCGAGCTGATCACCTCGTCCATTTACGAGCAATCTTTATGAGGTGTAGGCATTATCGGATTCGTTTGAACCCACACAAATGTGTCTTCTATATAGAAACGGGTCGATTGCTGGGGTTTGTAGTTTCGAAAGCCGGCATTCGCGTTGATCCCTCGAAGGTCGAAGCTATCATCAAATTGCCTCCTCCTTCGAGTCTTCGCCAACTCCAAAGTTTGCAAGGGAAAGAAAACTTTTTACGATGATTCATTCCTAACTACACCGAGGTTACAAAGGGTTTTACCCGATTGTTGAAGAAGAATACTCCATTCTATTGGGATGACATAGCTTAGAAATCTTTTGATGCACTCAAACACGCATTGAACCATGCACCGTTATTGCATCCTCCCAACTACAACCAGGATTACTTCTTGTATCTCGCCGCCTCTCATTCCACCATTGGAATGGTCTTAGTTCAGGAAGATGAATTTCGAACTGAACATGTGATATATTACCTTAGTCGAACTTTAAATCCAACTGAGCTAAAATACTCACATGTGGAGAAATTGGCATTGGCAGCTGTTCAAGCTGTCCAACATTTTCGTCACTACATTTTACTACATAAAACTACGGTAATTTCGGATTGCAACCCTATGATCTACATTTTAACCAAGCAATTGCTAGGGGGCAAGTACTCTAAATGGATCGTTATCCTACAGGAGTTCGAATTGGAATTTGAGAAATCCAAGTCTAGGAAATCTTTAGTTTTTGCGGAGTTAATGTGTGATTTCCCGCGTGCTAACACGGAAACTGTGGCGGAGGAGCCCATTGCAGACGAATCCTTGTTTCTAATCAACACTTTAGATCCATGGTATGGGGATATCATCGTTTATCTCCAGACCCAATCTTTTCGGCCAGAAATTTCAAGGTCAGAACGTCGAAAAATTCGATTACAATCCCAACAATTCAGGATTATTGGAGATACTCTTTATCGCTGTGGGGCAGACTTTGTTTTTCGACGTTGCTTAACTCACGAGGAAGCTGAAAGGGTTCTAAATGACTATCACTATGGAGCGTGTGGCGGTCATATGTCTGGGTATGCCACAGCCCAAAAGATATTTCGTGCTGGCTACTTCTGGCCGTCTTTATTTAAAGATTGTATTACGGCGGTCCGAAAATGCCACAACTACCAAATTTTTGATCGAAAGATGTGCGCTCCACCTACTCCTCTCCACCCTATAATTTTCGTTGGTCCTTTTTCCAAATGGGGTATCTATTTTATTACATGTAACCCTCACTCGGCCGGGGGGCATGCGTATATCATCGTTGCGGTAGATTATTTTACTAAGTGGGCCGAGGCGATGCCTACATTTGAGGCAGACGGCAAGACAGCTGCAATTTTCATGTTCAATCATATAATTGCTAGGTTTGGTGTCCCACAAGCGATAATCACTGATCATGGGCATCATTTTCGAAATGTTATGATGACCGAACTTACAGGCTAGCTTGGTTTACGTCACGATAGTTCAACCCCTTATTATCCACAAGCGAATGGTCTTGTTGAATCCATCAACAAAGTTTTAGTTATCATGATCCGACGAATCTTTGGGATTCATCGGTCAAATTGGCATAACATGCTATTTTCAGCGCTTTAGGCATACCGAACTTCAGTAAAAAAATCAACAGCGTTCACTCCTTTCCAACTAGTCTATGGTCTAGAAGCTGTGTTACCGATTGAATGCGAAATCCCGTCACTGCAAATGGCCATCTAATTACTTCCAGCCACTTCCGAAGAGGAAAAGCGTTTGTTATACTTGGCTCAATTAGATGAGAATCGACGTGATGCTGCATTAGCGATCGAGACTCACGCACAACGCATGAAAGCTCAGTATGATTGAAATATGACCCCTCGAAATTTTTCGGAAGGAGATCTAGTCTTAGTTTACGATCAAGCTAATGATAAATTAGGTGCTGGAAAATTCGTTCCTATGTGGCATGGTCCCTATGTTGTCAAGCAAAAGCTAGCAAAAGGGGCCTATGAATTGGTAAACCTTGACGGGGACTCTTTGGGTAAACCCAGAAATGGCCTTTACTTGAAGAGGTATTATGCTTAAAAGAATGGGTATGGAGATTTTTAGTTAGGATAGTTTTTCTTTCTAGCTGGTGTGTTTTAGTTTAAAACAGTGTGCTTAGCTTAGAGAGTGTTTTTTCGTCATTATTCCTGCTTATCTTGGTTTTACTCTTGATGTTGCAGATGTCGATGCCTCTCCAAACATACATTGGTTTCGTTGATGGTGCTTGTCGTAATACACGGAACATCTCTTCTGCAGCTTGGGTTATCTATTCGCCCTCTGACGAGTTAGTATCTATACATGGGGTAAGCCTCGGTCAAACAATGAACAACATTGTCGAGTATAGTGCAGTGATTGAGTTATTATCTGAATCTATTTCATTTGGGATTCGGAGTTTGATAGTGAGGTTATATTCTGAACTCGTTGTATTACAGCTTAATAGAGTGTATGCCATTAGAAATCCAGTGTTATTAAGATTATTTTTGAGAGTGCGTCTCTTGGAACGTGAATTTGATTATATTGAATATCAACATATTCAAAGATCTTTAAATACATTAGCAGATGCAATTGCTTCTCTAATGTTAAATAGACATTTGCAACAATCATACATGTAAATTTAAAACCATTCCATAACATGATTTACAAGATAAGCTGGTAATAATGATATATATATATAGGAGTGTGTCAAAAAATACATCGTCCTCGATCATAGGTTGGAAAACACCTTATGATCAGCAAAAATGATAAGTACAAAAAACAAAAATGTCACATGTGCCCACAATAGGCGATCATCCTATCACTGGTGATGATCTCTATAAGAAACCACTACACGGGCCACCTTGCAAAGGAACCTCCTAAAAGGTCCCGGGACCCCAATCACATAACACTGAAGTCGACGAGGAATGTCATCTATAGTGGTCTCTGGAATATCTCATGTCAAACGCTCGAGATGACCCTCCAACTTGGCTAAAACCTCTGTTGATTCATCCTGTGGGGCTGGCGTGGGTGTAACTGGTTGCTCCCTCTCGTAAGGCCGGAGAGCGGCTCGTTGCTATGGACCCACATCTGCATTTGAAACTTTTGCTATTAGTTTTGAGACGATGGAAAAATAATAAAAATAAATAAAATAGGAAAAATTTTGAAAATGATTTTACCTGAGTCATCCCACTGCTCTCCTGGTGGAAGAGCCATGTCTGGGTCACCACGAAAATCTATCCCAGCGTAAGGGAAGTCCTGAATAGAAAAGACCTGGTTTTCCAGCCATTGGAAATACTCAAGTTTGAATCGAGCAACCTCTGTCCTCTCGTCTGGGTGACGGGCCATAACTGTGACCCATCGCATCAGTTTGGGCTCTCGAGGAAGCCCAGCTCCAATAGTAAGGTGTTGCGGGATCAACATAGGAACCCTCTCCAGGCCAAAACTCACAACCAAAGCCCCATAACCAAAGGTCTTTAGTCGTCCGTTCTTGGCCCTGGTCAGTTGGCCTTTCACATTGGCCAACACGGCATTGCACCAGTTGAAGATGGTGCCTCGGAAGCAATCAACTGCCATACGCATCTGGGATCCAGTGGCAATATGTAATGCAGCAGCTCCGCAAAGTCTGGTGACAGTAAACGCAATCACCATGAGTTCAGGACAGGATATGGTCTTTATGTCTATCCCTTTGTCTCTAGCCTGGCTGTTGCAGTACTCTAGCTGGAGGCTATCGACAGACTGGCCACTTGCCCTAGCCCCAAACAGAGTCAAGTCTTCGCCTCTCTTAGGCAAACCAGTCAAGAAATATATGTCCACCAACTCGATTTCTAGCTGGTGGCCGCCAATGAAGAAGCACTTGTCCTATATGCTCCATCTGTCAACCAACCACTGTAAGAAATCCACCTGAGCCCTCATGCCAGGAATGGCCCAGAATTTGTACAAGCCACACACCCTCAAAGCATCAAGTGAAGGCTGATGATTCCATGTGGCAGCATCCACGTCCTCATGCTCTCGTTCACGCCAATCTAGCATGATGTACTCTCTGCATCAAGCATAAGGATAAATTAAATTGCTAGAAATTATTTTGATTGGTCCATTTTTGAGAATTTTTGGGTTAAAAACCCTTGCAACGTGGACCGCACCCTCCGGGTTAGACACAGTGCGTGGGACCGCACTTTGTCTACATGGAAGGTGCGGACCCCGAGCTTTTTCCCAAAGGAGAAAAAGTCAGGGTCCGCAGGCCAGCAGTGGTAAACCTGCGGGCCCCCGCACGCGGGTTTTATGCCTAAAAACCCTCCCAAAAATGAAATAAATGACTAAAACAAAAATTGAAACGGTTAAAAGTGAAGAGTAGGATTATGTGGATTACCTGGAGAAGACGGCGTTCGATTCCGACGGTTGGATTTTCCGCAATCTTCACGGGAAGTTTTCTGAGCAAAAGCACTATTTTCTCACCCAAAACTCAAACGGTAAAAATGAATTGACGAAGGCCCTTTTTATAAGTTTTTTGAGTAAATAAATTTCAAATTTGTTTATGTTTCACTTTGGAAAGGTATTTTTGCATCATGTTTATCCATTTCAAATAGGTATGAGTAATGTTTGCATTTTTGTTCAGGATAACGGATTATTCAGGCGAATTCTATCATTTTCGATGAAAAAACATTTAGAGTGACCTTTAAGCTCTTTTCTGACTCCTGAAACATGAAAAGATCGCCGAGTTCTTCTTTTAAACTCGTTAAAACGGAATTAAAAGATGGTCCACTTACAGCTCTTTTCTAACCGTAAAAACATGAAAAGATTGCCGTATTTTTGTCGTTTTAAATTCGATATCGGTTATAAAACGACGTGTCATTGGTCGCTTTTTTACTTTTTCGGATCAAGGGCACTAATAACGAAAAGTACTCCTTGGTCGTAAAAGATCAAGCGGTTCCCTCAAGTATTATTTTATACTTTTTCGGGCTTGGGAGATACAAATTTACAAAAAAGGTCAACCCTAGAGTCTTCTTAAGTTTTTTCAGACTCTCTAAAATTGAAAAACGCCGAGTTTCTCCTATACTGGACTCGTTAAAATTTTACAGTAAAGGACCTGTTCAATTACAAACAGGAACGAACCACTCCTTCTTAGGGTTCAAATTTAAACTAAGTTGGACTCATCCAAAGGATGCGCTTATAATCAAGCAAATGTTATCCTCCTCAAGCTTGTCAAAAATAAAGAGGTACTTGCCAGAAATGGTGGGGGAAAAGAGAGAAAAATGAGCCTGTTTGTCATACTTTGTAACCACTCTTGAACACGACACTTTTATTCATCTGGGTTGGGAAATCCTTTGCCTAACAGTTGATCAAACCACATTGAAAGTCTTCAGCCAGTTTCTGGGTATTAACTTTGGGTCAATCGTCACCAAGCCATCTGTCGTGTCGTTATGTGTTCAAGAGGTCACTGCCAATAAGCCATTCATCTGCAAAATATCTGTCATCTATCTTGACCATCCATGAGCCAGTCCTTGCAACTAAATTTCTTCAACTTGATCTATGATTTCATGTTGTAGGCTTGCCTACGACGGATCGCTTTCTATCGACTTCAGCTCATTATCTAGAAAGATGATCTAGAAATCGTCAGTACCTTGAGATCTGCATGCCTCAATGGCAGGTTTCTCGCCTTTGACGACAAGTTGCATCATTGACCTTCGATCAAAGGATTCCGTGACATGTTCGACATCAACACATTTATTTGCATCTCATGGATTGTACTAGGTACTTTGAGAGCCATTGACATCACTGGTGGTTTCTCTCACACTTGTTAACAGTTTACATCATTGACTGGTAATCAAGTGGTTTCTACCATGTTCGACATCAACACATTCATTCGCATGGATAGAATCGTACTGTTTTGAGAAGTAGAAATGAAGACCCTAGATCTAGTTTCCACAATCCAGGCTCCGAGGAATTTTTTATTCATTATATAATGGACTATTCATAAACAGATGGTTGCGTCCATACTGTGTCCACATGAGTCTATACTTGTGATGTTTCACAAGATCATTCCTATATCAGAGCAGTAGTTAGTTTTTTTTTAGTCAATTTTGATCTGAGTATGGGAATGCCTACCTCAGCGATGATATGATCTCATATATATATCTTGCATTGAATTTTTTTACAAGTTCCAACCGGGCTCTCCACAAGATGATCCTCAAAATGATAAAGTACTTCACTCTTCCTAAATGATCAATGAAATCCTCATCTACTACAGACTTCGCACTTTAGGGGGCAATCTGTTACACAAAAATATCGTAACCATGATTATTTGCAGTCAGTATGGGTCTATCATCACTTGTACTATCCTC
This sequence comes from Pinus tabuliformis, assembly GCA_031772625.1. Classification (NCBI taxonomy): domain Eukaryota; kingdom Viridiplantae; phylum Streptophyta; class Pinopsida; order Pinales; family Pinaceae; genus Pinus; species Pinus tabuliformis. Next base: position 978,598,656 of record CM062810.1, read on the forward strand.
CTAAGCAAGTCTCAGACCTTAGCTCTTCAAGTCAAGCTTTCAAAATGGGAGAAAGACATTGAAAATCAATAAAACTCTGGTTCCACACTTTCTCTCACTGTCACCTGTGGTCCCGCACCTTCTGTTTACAAAAACTGCGGACCTGCCCTCTCTGTCCCTAATGGTGTGGGTGCGGACCCCTGTGAAAATCAAAAGGTGCAAGTTTTATCTTAAAAAACTCACTTTGGGTTAATTCTACAGGTTTCTAGAAGGAATTTTGACGTGGATTGTTCGCTCTGAGGTGGTTCATGCATCCCAAAAGAGAAGGAGCTAATCCCTTGATGAGAGGAGCTATCCCTTTGAAGGAGGGCTTTATCCCTTTGAAGGAGGACCTAGTAACCTCCCTCCATTGCACTATAAATACAGGCATTGGGCTGGTTGCTAGGGAGGTTAGAAGCTGAACATTTTTGAGGGTAAATGCTGGTGAAATCAAGACTTCCTAGTTGAGCTTAAGAGGAGAGATCACATACCTTTTTGGCTTCATTGGGGAGTGAGTGAAACTTGTCAAAGTAGAGGAGACTTCTTGCTGGACCCTGGGAGGAGCTTGTACAGCGTCAAGGCGAAGGTTGTAAAGTTCTTATTCTTTTGAATTAATACAATCAAACTCATTTTTCTCAACAAGTATCTCATGTTACTTGTTTCATGGACTCCTTGACTTTCATGTTAAATATGTTTTATGCAATTGGCTTTTCAGGTGCTATTTAATTTGTTTGCCTTGTTTGTGTTTGCAGATTCGTGACAAAGGAGCTCATTTGGATCAAAGGAGCGAAGGCATCCACAAACTTGCATTGGACCTAAGGTAGGCCCTAAAAACACTTGTTTGCCATTGTTTATAAAAGCATATTTAGAGAAAGATAGTGTCTGGTTGGTTTTCTTGTCATTAGGTCTTCTTTAGATTCTAGGAAGGTCTATCTTGTCCACAGGATCGACTTATTCCATGTGACACTCAATAAAAAGGCTTATGACGATAAGTTCACAGACTTTTGTCAGTTCAGCTTTGGAGCTCTCTCTATTCTCTCTCTCTCTCATACTCTTAAACACTTAGAGTTTCTTGGAGCACTCTTGGAGGAGTGTGGCATACTTGGAGTATTGGGGCAAGGAGGAAAAGGAAGAGCAGGAAAGCACAAGAGGACATCAGGATCAATAGCTACAATACGTTTTTCTTGCAGGTATCAAGTTTCATGTATGTTTTTCTCACTATTTTTGCCATATGCATGTGGTTATTTGGTCATGGCCTTTCATTGGCATGGAGGATTCCCTGGATTGAAAGTGGTTTTACCTAGCCTTTCCATTTCCTCGATAGTCATGGTGTTGTGGGTTTTACTTTTTTTTGGTTGGTTTTCTTATGCTTTTGGTTGTGGGTTGAGTTACAAGTTCCTAGAAGCCCTGCTTGGAAAAATGCTCTAGAATCCTTGTAACAACTTGGGTTGAGTTACTAGTCTTGGAAGCCTTGGTTGGAAAAATTCTCTAGAAGCCCTTGGTGGGTTGAGTTACTAGTCCTGAAATCCCTGGTTGGACAAACACTCTTGAAGCCCGCAATATTTGCGGGTTGAGCTACTAGTCCAGGAAGCCCTGGTTGGAACTAATGTTGTAGATCCCTAATTATCTTGGGTAGAGACCAATCTAGTGATGGTTAGTGATTTCCAACCGTGAGGTGGAATCACTTGTTGAGGGTTGAGGTGATTTGGCCTCTAGACGTCCTATATGGTTTTGATTGATTTTTTTTATGAAAACCCACATTCAAGCTTGGAATATGACATAGGGGTGACTGGATGAAAGAAAGATTTGGTTTAGCCTAGTCTATAGTCAGGTGGTTTGTGGAAGTCCCATACCTAACTGGCCTATAATATCATCAATAAGAAATCTCTTTCTCCTTGGTATTTTATGGGAAAATATGATTTTTTATATGTGGATTATATGGTTATTATATTCTTGATATTTCTGTTGGTTATATGTTGGTTATGAATGTGTTTTATGACAATGGAAATGTATGCCTCTCATCATGTTTTTTTACATCACTCAATGTACAATAAATATATGGCTTAATACATGGTAATGCAGTTACTGTGATGAGACATTAATGTCTCTTAGTGATTCTCATATAAATATGAGACCCCTATGCTCAAATCTGTTGTTTAAACATGTAGATTTCATGTTTGTGACATGTTTGACAAAATTCTTGTCATGGCTAATAGGGGTACAGTCAAGTCATTGTTTAATTAATTACATTTGTATCATTATTCCATTGTTATCCTTCATTTTTGGAAGTGTCATAGAATTCTGGGTAGTGACCTGAGCCCTAGGCTTAAAAAAATGGCACATAATTAAGAGTCTTAGGCACAAAATTGCTTGGGAAAGTCCCTTTTTGTAAGAATACTCATGTTGTGTAAGTGACTAGAGGGTCCTGGTCACACTCATTCACATGTCATGGGAGCGACTGGGGGATTAATGTAGTAAAATTTATTTTGTCTCAAGGGCTAGTCACCTAGAAGGTTTAGATTGCTCTTGGGGGTTCTGCAATAGGTCTGGAAGGTCTGTGTTGTTGTGTTTTGTTGGCTCCACTTCCTTAACTGACAAATAGGGATTTGAATCATCTCATAGTAACCCTTTATCACAAGTTTACCCTGGTTGGATGTCTACTTGGGTAGATATGGGAGGAGGGTGTTACAGCGTGGTATCAAAGCATGGTTAACCCCTTAGACTAGATGGGAAATGTGTTGGTAATGCATTCATGTTGGTTGCATATGTGTCCTTATGTTTGTGGTCTATGTGATTGTTGCATATGCATGGTGTTGGTTATGGTTGTAGTGATGTCTCCATGCAAAGGTTTATGGTGTTGTTGTGGAATGTGTCATCATGAGTGTATGAAAGGTTATGTGTTGTTTATGCATTTCAAGTGTTTACGCATTGTCAAGTGTGCATTTTTATGGTTTATGTTTTCATACATGAGGTCATGATTTGTAGTTGATATGGTCATGTATTAAAGACTGGACTATAGTTAGAATGATGTATATATGTTGTTATATCTATATGCTATATGTCTATATGTTGTTATGATTATGTTTATACATGTATCATGCTAAATTGGTTGATATTGTAGATGAGATATCCTCCCTGAATTATGCTAAGGTACATTGGTTTGTTTATGATTTGGTTTAGCTAACATAAGAAGCCTTGCAAGAAAGAGATCAAGATGACTAGCAAGATGGTAGACTACAGTTCCTGAGATTCTCCTTATGGATCATATGAGTAGCATGATGTTGGGAATTCTTCTGACTTAGCAAACACATTGAGAATCTCGAAGGTAAACGTAAGGAGTTTCAAAGCAAATAATGACAAAATCATACATGCACAAGAGAAACAAGAATAATTTAATGAACTAATCCTTCAAAGTTTGTCAAAACTATAGCAGTAGGGACCACTTCAGGTCATCCATGGGCAGGAGGATAGAACTAATGGGGCATATGGAAATAGGTCTCCTAGTAGGTACAGGTTAGATAGAGATTACAAGATCATAGATGGCAAGTTCTTGGATACTCTAAATAGGAGAGGTGATAGACACAAGTACTATTCTAGTTCTGGTTCTAGTAGGTATCATGATCATCATCATTAACATTCTTATAGGAGAAGTGACAAGGGATATTTTCTGGATGAGTTTAAGAAAGAAAAGGCACTTACATTTTATGGAGATATGAAAAAGTCACATGATGCAAAAGCATGGTTTCTTGGAATGAATAACTTCTTCAGATTGCACGATTATTCAGAGAAAAAGAAGGCCAGAATAGTTACATTCAACCTTAAAGGTAAAGAAGGTATCTGGTGGGAAGATGTAAAGAATGTTAGAGATATTTATGAGGAGTAGTTGAATTGGAGTAATTTCAATAGGTTATTCCAAAATAATTATCTATCAGATAGATACTATGACGATAGGGAAAAAGATTTTTATGAGTCGAAGATGGGATCTATGACCGATGAGAAGTACACTAGCAAATTTCTAGAGTTATTGAGGTATGTTCCTTAACTCAAGGAGGAGAAGGTCGAGATCCATAGAGTCATCAGTGGGTTTCTGATAGCACTCAAACACAGGATTGATTTTGATGAACCTAGATCATTGGAGGAGGACATCCGAAAGCTAAAGTATTGTTACAAGAAATCACAGTGCAGATATTATACTAAGTCAGACTGGAAAGGTAATGTAAAGAACAAAGGAAAATGGGACAAGAAGTGAGAAATACCTCAGGGTATAGGTAATAATGATAATGCAATGCCATCTAAGAATTTCAATGCATCTTATAGAGGATAGAGACTTCAATCTGAGGAGCAGAATAAGGATGAATGTTGGAATCCTTTATATTGTTTGACTTGTGGAGGAGAGCATCACAGGAGAGATTGTCCATAACATCATGGTGGTAGACCATAGATCTACAGTGCTCAAGAGGCACAGATAGTGGGAGATGTTGGACAAACTATTCCTAGTGTTACACAAAAATATCGTCACCATGATTATTTGCAGTCAGTATGGGTCTATCATCACTTGTACTGTCCTCCTAAGCAAGTCTCAGACCTCAGCTCTTCAAGTCAAGCTTTGAAAATGGGAGAAAGACATTGAAAATCAATAAAACTCTGGTTCCGCACTTTCTCTCACTGTCACCTGCGGTCCCGCACCTTCTGTTTACAAAAACTGCAGACCTGCCCACTCTGTCCCTAATGGTGTGGGTGCGGACCCCTGTGAAAGTCAAAAGGCGCAAGTTTTATCTCAAAAAACTCACTTTGGGTTAATTCTAGAGGTTTCTAGAAGGAATTTTGACGTGGATTATTCGCTCTGAGGTGGTTCATGAATCCCAAAAGAGAAGGAGCTAATCCCTTGATGAGAGGAGCTATCCCTTTGAAGGAGGGCTTTATCCCTTTGAAGGAGGACCTAGTAACCTCCCTCCATTGCACTATAAATACAGGCATTGGGCTGGTTGCTAGGGAGGTTAGAAGCTGAACATTTTTGAGGGTAAATGCTGGTGAAATCAAGACTTCCTAGTTGAGCTTAAGAGGAGAGATCACATACCTTTTTGGCTTCATTGGGGAGTGAGTGAAACTTGTCAAAGTAGAGGAGACTTCTTGCTGGACCCTGGGAGGAGCTTGTACAACGTCAAGGCAAAGGTTGTAAAGTTCTTCTTCTTTTGAATTAATACAATCAAACTCATTTTTCTCAACAAGTATCTCATGTTACTTGTTTCATGGACTCCTTGACTTTCATGTTAAATATGTTTTATGCAATTGGCTTTTCAGATGCTATTTAATTTGTTTGCCTTGTTTGTGTTTGCAGATTCGCGACAAAGGAGCTCATTTGGATCAAAGGAGAGAAGGTATCCACAAACTTGCGTTGGACCTAAGGTAGGCCCTAAAAACACTTGTTTGCCATTGTTTATAAAAGCATATTTAGAGAAAGATAATGTCTGGTTGGTTTGCTTGTCATTAGGTCTTCTTTATATTCTAGGAAGGTCTATCTTGTCCGCAAGATCGACTTATTCTGTGTGACACCTAGGATCTATGCAGCACTGGATAACAGGCAAGAAAATCACCATGCATTTATTATCGAGATGGATGATAAGATTTGTGATCAAGTTGTTTCTATTTTTATTGACCCTAGATCTAATTATATTTATGTTAATCCTGTCCTGGTGGATAAGTGTGATTTGTGTTGGGTGTGCAGCATGATTATTTAGAGGTCTTTGTTTCAGCCAGATGTATACCCCAGGAAGTTTGTACACCCCTCCACGTGGGGGGGTGCAGGGGGGGGACTTGTCCCCCCTGTGGGGATTCGAGGGGGGCCAATCCCCCACGGTTGGGGGGTTTGAGGGCCAACGGTCCCCTGGAGGGGGTTTCAAGGGCAGTGCCCCCGAAGCTAAAAATAGATGTAAAATTGCCTTGTAAAAGTATAGTAATTTCTAGTCAATCTGGGCCATTCATTAGGCGGATGATCTGATGGTAGAACTTATGTTTAGTTTAGGTTTTTTTGCCCTAGAAGGAAACCCCTCTCTTTGTATTAGGGCATTGTATTGAATTTATGTAATAGATGTGTATTCTCTGAGCGAGAAACAGAGAGGTGAGACTATGAGAGAAAATAGAGGACATTACAGCTGATCTACTGTAGGTTGTGTCTCTTCATTTTGCTGGATAATAGAAAGGAAGGACTGGCTGTTCGAGGTGGACGTAGCCCAAACTGGGTGAACCAGGTATATCTGTGTCTCTCTGGTTTTATGCATTTTATGTGTTTATATTTATGCAATATTCTATGTGTTCCATTGCTCTGTAATATATAATTTTCTAACAACTGGTATCAAAGTTGAAGGTCTATTTGGCTGATAAACTCGCAGGAAAGAATGGTTCTTGGTTTGAGTGGGAGCAATGGCGGAAGATGGTAAGCTTAGGGTCAAGAAATTTAATGGCCAAAACTTCTTACTATGGAAGATGCAGATGGAAGATTATCTGCATCAGAAAGATCTGTATGTACCATTTGGCGGAAAACAAAGATGCCGACGGGTATGACAGATGAATAATGAAACCTTCTCGATAGAAAGGCACTCGGAACAGTACGGTTGTGCCTCGCAGTGTCAGTCGCCTTCAACATTTCGAAGGAAACAATGACAAAGTGTTTTATTAAGGTGTTGGCAAAACTATATGAAAAACCCTCGGCCTCAAACAAGGTATTTCTTATGAAATGGTTATTTAATATGAAGATGTCAGAAGGTGGATCTATTGCAGACCATTTAAATGATTTTAATATTGTTACAAGTCAGTTCAGTTCTATAGGGGTAAACTTTGATGATGAAGTTAGAGCTCTGTTATTCTTGTGCTCATTGCCTGAAAGTTGGAATGGTTTAGTAATGGCCATTAGTAACTCTGTTTCTGGATCTAGTACCTTAAAGTTTTATGATGTTGTCGGTGCTATCCTTAGCAAGGAAATGCGACGGAAATGCTCTGGTGAGACATTGGGTAATGCTTTGAGTGCAGAGTCTAGGGGAAGAAAAATGGAAAGAGGAAAGAGCTCAGGATATCACAGTAAATCAAGGAAAGGAAGATCCAAGTCCAGATCGGGGATAGTGTGCTAGAAATGTGGAAAGAAATGACATCTAAAGAAATACTGTAGATCTCGGAAGGGAAAAGAAGGAGATGCATAGCAAGAAAGCAATCATGAAGAAAATGTGACAGGTGAGGTGTTACAAGATGCTTTGATTCTTTCTTTCAAAAATATTATTGATTCCTGGGTGGTAGATTTAGGGGCCTCATTCCATGCCACACCTGATAAGAAATATTTTCATGACTATGTTCAAGGATATTTTGGACAAGTCCATTTGTGTGATGATAAACCCTATAAAATTGTTGGAATGGGTAAGGTTCTTGTAAAATAGTAGAATGGAAACCAATGGCTACTAAAGGAGGTAAGGCATGTTCCAGATCTGAAGAAAAATCTGATTTCAACACGGTAGTTAGGCGGTGAAGGTTGTGTGACAACTTTCACAGATAAAGCTTGGAAGGTCACCAAAGGAGCCCTGGTAAGAGAAAAAGGAGAAAAGGTTGGTACATTGTATTTATGCAATGGTATTTCTAACTCTGTTAATTCTTTAACTTTCAAAGGAGCAAATGCAGCATTATGGCATCATAGGCTCAGACACATGAGTGAGAAGGGGATGAAGATTTTTCACTCAAGGAATTTGTTGCCGGGATTGAAGAATGTTGATTTGGACTTCAGTGAGAAGTGCATTTATGGAAAATAGAAGAGAGTCAAATTTCTTAGAGTTGGGAAAGAAAAGAAGAGTGAAAAATTAGAGCTTGTGCATACAGATGTATGGGGACCTGCTCAAGTATCATCTCTCAGTGGCTCTCGTTATTATGTTACTTTTGTTGATGATGAAACTACAAAAATTTGGATTTATTTTATTAAGAATAAATCTGATGTATTTGATACTTTCAAGAAATGGAAAGCTTTGGTTGAGATTGAGACAGGAAAGAAATTGAAGTGTCTCAGATCAAACAATGGAGGTGAATATTGCAGCAAAGAGTTTGATAAGTATTGTTCAGAGCATGGAATTCGTAGAGAAAATACGGTTCCAAGAACACCACAAGAAAATGGTGTCATAAAGGATGAACAGAACAATCATGGAGCGTGCAAGGTGCATGAGATTGCATGCAGGATTGCCTTGACAATTTTGGGCAGATGCTATAGATACTGCAGTTTATCTAATAAACAGAGGGCCTTCAAGTTCCTTGGATGGTGGTGTTCCAGAGGAAGCATGGACAGGTAAAACGGTAAACTACTCTTTTTTAAAGCCTTTTGGTTGTGAGGCCTTTGTCCATATTAATAAAGAAAATATAACAAATCTTAAGGCAAAATCAAAGAAATGTACCTTTGTTGGATATGGTGTTAATGATTTTGGTTATCACTTATATGATTATGAAAATCACAAAATCATTAGGAGCAGAGATGTAATATTCAATGAAAAGGTCTTGTATAAGAATCAGTTGTAGGAAAAGAAATAGGAAACAGAAAACAAGGAATACATAGTTCTTGATAAGATCACTGAAAAAGTAAAGGTGCCTGAAAATAATAATAATCAACAACCACCACAACAGCAAAAAGCACCCTAAACACCTGAAAGTGGTGTTAGAAGATCTACCAGGATAAGTATACCCCCTGAACGATACTCTCCTTCATTATATTATTTATTATTGACTGATTCTAGTGAACCTGAATGTTATGAAGAAGCAATGTAGGTTGAAAGTAGGAAGAAGTGGGAGCTAGCCATAGAAGAAGAGATAGACTCCTTAATGCATAACCAAACTTGGGACTTAGTTAGGTTGCCTGCAGGTAAAACTACATTGCAGAATAAATGGGTTTACAGGCTAAAGGAAGAAGATGGAGGAAAACAGAGGTACAAAGCTAGACTTGTGGTGAAGGGGTTTGCACAGAAGAAAGGTATTGATTTTGATGAAATATTTTCTCCTGTTGTTAAAATGACTTCAATTAGAACTATTTTAAGTCTAGTAGCAGTTGAATATTTGCATCTTGAGCAATTAGATGTAAAGACATCCTTTCTCCATGGGGATTTGGAGGAAAAGATATATATATAGTAGCCACAAGGATATGAGGTGAAAGGGAAGGAGAAACTAGTGTGCAATTTGAAGAAGAGCTTGTATGGCTTAAAACAGGCTCCAAGGCAGTGGTATCTAAAATTTGACAAGTTTATGTCTGAACAAGGTTATACTAGATGTCACTCTGATCATTGTGTTTATCTGAAAAAGCAAAATGATGGCAGCTATATTATATTGTTATTGTATGTAGATGACATGCTTGTTGCAGGGTCTAACATGCAGGAAATAAATGTGCTCAAAAGAAAATTGGCAAATTCATTTGCAATGAAGGATTTGGGAGTTGCAAAACAAATCCTTGGTATGAGAATAACTAGAGATAGGAAAAATCGCAAATTAACATCATCTCAGAATGAGTACATACAAAAGGTGTTGAAAAGATTTAATATGCACAATGCAAAACCAGTTAGTACACCTTTTGCTAGCCATTTCAAACTTAGTAAGGAAATGTGCCCAAAGACCCAAGAAGACATGGATTATATGTCTAAAGTTCCATATGCATCAGCAGTTGGAAGCTTAATGTGTGCAATGGTCTACGCAAGGCCTGATATTGCACATGCAGTGGGAGTTGTAAGCAGGTACATGAACAATCCAGGAAAGGAACATTGGATGGCAGTGAAATGGATTCTCATATATTTGAAAGGTACCACAAATCAAGCATTATGCTTTGGTGGTTCAAACATTTCTCTACAGGGATATGTTGATGCAGATATGGCAGGTGACAAAGATAACAAGAGGAGCACTACAGGATATGTATTTACTGTAGGTGGAACAGCTGTCAGTTGGGTTTCAAAAATCCAAAGTGTTGTTGCACTTTCAACAACAGAAGCAGAGTATATTGATGCTATAGAGGCTACTAAAGAAATGATTTGGTTACAAAGGTTTATGGGTGAATTGGGTAAGAAGCATGATATGGGCATGTTATACAGTCATAGCCAAAGTGCCATTCATCTTGCAAAGAACTCAATATTTCATTCCAGGACTAAACACATACATCTCAAGTACAATTTCATATGATCAGTGTTAGAAGATGGAGAGTTGAAATTGGAAAAGATACACACTAGCCAGAATCCTGCAGATATGCTAACAAAAATTGTAACCAGGGAGAAACTGAGAATATGCTCAGTTTCAATTGGTCTTCAAGGATGACGATGAAGATGAGAAATAGCCAAGTCCAAAGAGGATTCATTGTCCAGCAAATGAAGCAGCGGTGGAGTTGCTACAATCATTCTCTAAGTGGGAGATTGTTGGGTATGGAGCATGATTATTTAGAGGTCTTTGTTTCAGCTGGATGTATACCCCAGGAAGTTTGTACACCGCTCCACATCGGGGGGTGCGGGGGGGGACTTTTCCCCCCCGCAGGGGTTCGAGGGGGCCAATCCCCCCTAGCTGGGGGGTCTGGGGGCTAGCGGTCCCCCAGCGGGGGTTTCGGGGGCAGCGCTCCCAAAGCTAAAAACAGATGTAAAATTGCCTTGTAAAAGTATAGTAATTTCTAGTCAATCTGGCCGTTTATTAGGCAGATGATCTGACAATAGAACTTATGTTTAGTTTAGGGTTTTTTGCCCTAGAAGGCAACCCCTCTCTTTGTGTGAGGGCATTGTTTTGAAGCTGTGTAATAGATGTGTGTTCTCCAAGCGAGAAACAGAGAGGTGAGACTGTGAGAGAAAATAGAGGATATTACAACGGATCTGTTGTAGGATGTGTCTCTTTATTTTTTTGGATAATAGAAAGGAAGGACTGGCTGTTCACGGTGGACATAGCCCAAACTGGGTGAACCATGTATATCTGTGTCTCTCTGGTATTATGTGTTTTTTGTGTTTATATTTATCCACTATCCTATGTGTTCCATTGCTCTGTAATATATAATTTTCTAAAAATTTGAATAAAGCAGTACATGCATAGTCTTGGTTAGTGTAGTTGGCCACAGGTACAAAGAAGCGAGTTCATCATTGGGTAAGAGCTTATGCATTTGATTTGAATGGTCTGCCTACCTCAACACATTTGAATGTATTAAAGTTGGGATCATACAGTATGTTGTTTGGTATGGATTGGTTATATCTTCATAGAACCAATCTATCTTGTTATGACAAGGCTATTGAGTGTTTAGATGATAATGGAGAACAAAGAGTCTTGCAAGGTAAGAATAAAGCAACATTAGTGAGAATGGTGACAACTATGTAGACCAATGATATTTCTACACTAGTTTCAAGATGTATTTCCCACAGAGATTTTAGAGTTTCCACCTCACATGGAAGTAGGCTTTTCTATTGAGTTGGTACCAGGGGAAACACTAACATATAAGGCACCTTCCAGGATGAGCACACTAGATTTGGTAGAGTTGAAGTTTCATTTGAAGGATATGCTTGACAAGGAATACATTACGCAAAGTGTATCACCATGGGTTGCATCGGTATTGTTTTTGAAGAAGAAGGATGGTACTCTTAGGTTATGCATTGATTACAAGTAGTTGATCATAGCTGTCACACGGAATAAGTCGATCTTGCGGACAAGATGGACCTTCCTAGAATCTAAAGAAGACCTAATGACAAGCAAACCAACTAGACACTATCTTTCTCTAAATATGCTTTTATAAACAATGGCAAACAAGTGTTTTTAGGGCCTACCTTAGGTCCAACGCAAGTTTGTGGATGCCCTCGCTCCTTCGATCCAAATGAGCTCCTTTGTCGCGAATCTGCAAACACAAACAAGGCAAACAAATTAAATAGCACCTGAAAAGCCAATATCATAAAACATATTTAACATGAAAGTCAAGGAGTCCATGAAACAAATAACATGAGATACTTGTCGAGAAAAATGAGTTTGAATGTATTAATTCAAAAGAAGAAGAACTTTACAACCTGTGCCTTGACGTTGTACAAGCTCCTCCGAGGGTCCAGCAAGAAGTCTCCTCTACTTTGACAAGTTTCACTCACTCCCCAATGAAGCCAAAAAGGTATTTGATCTCTCCTCTTAAGCTCAACTAGGAAGTCTTGATTTCACCAGCATTTACCCTCAAAAATGTTCAGCTTCTAACCTCCCCAGCAACCAGCCCAATGCCTGAATTTATAGTGCAATGGAGGGAGGTTACTAGGTCCTCCTTCAAATGGATAAAGCCCTCCTTTAAAGGGATAGCTCCTCTCATCAAGGGATTAGCTCCTTCTCTTTTGGGATGCATGAACCACCTCAGAGCGAAAAATCCACATCATAATTCCTTCTAGAATCCTCTCGAATTAACCCAAAGTGAGTTTTTTAAGATAAAACTTGCGCCTTTTGACTTTCACAGGGGTCCGCACCCACACCTTTAGGGACAGAGTGGTCAGGTCCGCAGTTTTTGTAAACAGAAGGTGCGGGACCGCAGGTGACAGTGAGAGAAAGTGCGGAACCAAAGTTTCATTGATTTTTAATGTCTTTCTCTCATTTTCAAAGCTTGACTTGAAGAGCTGAGGTCTAAGACTTGCTTAGGAGGACAATACAAGTGATGATAGACCCATACTGACTGCAAATAATCATGGTGACAATATTTTTGTGTAACAGATTGCCCCCTAAAGTACGAAGTCTGTAGTAGATGAGGATTTCATTTATCATTTAGGAAGAGTGAAGTAGTTTATCATTTCGAGGATCATCTTGTGGAGAGCCCGGTTGGAACCTGTAAAAACATTCAATGCAAGATATATATATGAGATCATATCATCGCTGAGGTAGGCATTCCCATACTCAGATCAAAACTGACTAGAAAGCTAACTACTGCTCTGATACAGGAATGATCTTGTAAAACATCACAAGTATAGACTCATGTGGACACAGTATGGATGCAGCCATCTGTTTATGAATATTCCATTATATAATGAATACAAAATTCCTCGCAGCCTGGATTGTGGTAACTAGATCCAGGGTCTTCATTTCTACTTCCCGAAACAGTATGATTCTATCCATGCGAATAAATGTGTTGGTGTCGAACATGGTAGAAACCACTTGATTACCAGTCAATGATGTAAACTGTTAACAAGTGTGAGAGAAACCACCAGTGATGTAAATGGCTCTCAAGGTACTCAGTACAATCCATGAAATCTGAATAAATGTGTTGATGTCGAACATGTCACGGAATCCTTTGATCGAAATTCAATGATGCAAACTGTCGTCAAAGGCGAGAAACCTGCCATTGAGGCATGCAGATCTCAAGGTACTGACGATTTCTAGATCATCTTTCTAGATAATGTGTTGAAGTCGATAGAAAGCGATCCGTCGCAGGCAAGCCCACAACACGAAATCATAGATCAAGGCGAAGAAATTTAGTTGCAAGGACTGACTCAGGGATGGTCAATATGGATGACAGATATTTCGCAGATGAATGGCTTATTGGCAGTGACCTCTTGAACACATAACGACACGACAGATGGTTTGGTGACAATTGACCCAAATTTAATACCCAGAAACTGTCTTAAGACTTTCAATGTGGTTTGATCAACTATTAGGCAAAGGATTTCCCAACCCAGGTGAATAAAAGTGTCGTGTTCAAGAGTGATTAAAAAGTATGACAAACAGGCTCATTTTTCTCCCTTTTCCCCCACCATTTCTGGCAAGTACCTCTTTATTGTTGACAAGCTTGAGGAGGATAACATTTGCTTGATTATAAGCTCATCCTTCGGATGAGTCCAATTTAGTTTAAATTCGAACCCTAAGAAGGAGTGGTTCATTCCTGTTTGTAATTGAACAGGTCCTTTACTGTGAAATTTTAACGAGTCCAGTATAGGAGAAACTCGGCATTTTTTCAATTTTAGAGAGTTTGAAAAAACTTAAGAAGACTCCAAGGTTGACCTTTTTTGTAAATTTGTGTCTCCCAAGCCCGAAAAAGTATAAAATAATAATTGAGAGAACCGCTTGATCTTTTACGACCAAGGAGTACTTTTCGTTATTAGTGCCCTTGACCCGAAAAAGTAAAAAAGAGATCAATGACACATCGTTTTATAACCAATATCGAATTTGAAACGACAAAACTCCGGCAATCTTTTCATGTTTTTAAGGTCAGAAAAGCGCTGTAAGTGGACCGCCTTTTAATTCTGTTTTAACGAGCTTAAAAGAAAAACTTGGCAATCTTTTCATGTTTCAGGAGTCAGAAAAGAGCTTAAAGGTGACTCTAAATGTTTTTTCGTTGAAAATGATAGATTTCGCCTGAATAATCTGTTATCCTGAACAAAATTGCAAACATTACTCATACCTATTTGAAATGGATAAAAATGTCGCAAAAATACCTTTTCAAAGTGAAACATAAACAAATTCGTGATTTATTTACTCAAAAAACTTATAAAAAGGGCCTTTGTCAATTCATTTTTACCGTTTGAGTTTTGGGTGAGAAAATAGTGCTTTTGTTCAGAAAACTTCCCGTGAAGATTGCGGAAAATCCAACCGTCGGAATCGAACGTCGTCTTCTCCAGGTAATCCACATCATCCTACTCTTCATTTTTAACCGTTTCATTCTTTTTTTTAGTCATTAATTTCATTTTTGGGAGGGTTTTTAGGCTTAAAAACCGCGCACGGGGGCCCGCAGGTTTACCACTGCTGGCCTGCGCACCCCGACTTTTTCTCCATTGGGAAAAAGCCAGGGGTCCGCACCTTCCATGTAGACAAAGTGCAGTCCCACGCACTGTGTCTAACCCAGAGGGTGCGTTCCCCGTCGCAAGGGTTTTTAACCCAAAAATTCTCAAAATTGGACCAAACAAAATAATTTCTAGCAATTTAATTTATCTTTATACTTGATGCAGAGAGTACATCATGCTAGATTGGCATGAACGAGAGCATGAGGACGTGGATGCTGCCGCATGGAATCATCAACCTTCACTTGATGCTTTGAGGGCATGCGGCTTGTACAAATTCTGGGCCATTCCTGGCATGAGGGCTCAGGTGGATTTCTTACAGTGGTTGGTTGACAGATGGAGCATACAGGACCAGTGCTTCTTCATTGGTGGCCACCAGCTCGAAATCGAGCTGGCGGACATATATTTCTTGACTGGTTTGCCTAAGAGAGGCGAAGACTTGACTCTGTTTGGGGCTAGGCCAGGTGGCCAGTCTGTCAATAGCCTCCTGCTAGAGTTCTGCAACAGCTAGGCTAGAGACAAAGGGATAGACATAAAGACCATATCCCGTCCTGAACTCATGGTGATTGCGTTTACTGTCACCAGACTTTGCAGGGCTGCCGCATTACATATTGCCACCGGATCCCAGATGCGTATGGCAGTTGATTGCTTTCGAGGCACCATCTTCAACTGGTGCGATGTTGTGTTGGCCAATCTAAAAGGCCAACTGACCAGGGCCAAAAACGGACAACTAAAGACCTTTGGTTATGGGGCTTTGGTTGTGAGTTTTGGTCTGGAGAGGGTTCCCATGTTGATCCCGCAGCACCTTACTGTTGGAGCTGGGCTTCCTCGAGAGCCCAAACTGATGCGATGGGTCATAGTTATGGCCCATCACCCGGACGAGAGGACAGAGGTTGCTCGATTCAAACCTGAGTATTTCCAATGGTTGGAAAACCATGTCTTTTCTATTCAGGACTTCCCTACGCTGGGGTAGATTTTCATGGTGACCCAGACATGGTTCTTCCACCAGGAGAGCAGTGGGATGACTCAGGTAAAATCATTTTCAACATTTTTTTTTATTATTTTTCCATCGTCCCAAAACTGATAGCAAAAGTTTCAAATGCAGATGTGGGTCCACAGCGACCAGCCGCTCTCCAGCCTTATGAGAGGAAACAACCAGCTGCAGCCGCGCCAGCCCCACAAGACGAATCAGCAGAGGTTTTGGCCGAGTTGGAGGGTCATCTCGAGCGCTTGACAAGAGATGTTCCGGAGACCACTATAGATGACATTCCTTGTCGACTTCAGCGCTATGTGATTGGAGTGCTGGGACCTTTTAGGAGGTTCCTTTGCAAGGTGGCTCGTCCAGTGGTTTCTTATCGAGATCATCACCAGTGATAGGATGATCGCCTATTGTGGGTACATATGACATTTTTTTTTTTTGTACTTATCATTTTTGCCGATCATAAGGTGTTTTTCAACCTATGATCGAAGACGATGTATTTTTTGACACACTCCTATATATATCACTATTACCGGCTTATCTTGTAAATCATGTTATGGAATGGTTTTAAATTTACATGTATGATTATTGCAAATGTCTACTTAACATTCGAGAAGCGATTGCATCTGCTAATGTATTTAAAGATCTTGGAATATGTTGATATTCAATATAATCAAATTCACGTTCCAAGAGACGCACTCTCAAAAATAATCTTAATAACACTGGATTTCTAATGGCATACACTCTATTAAGCTGTAATGCAACGAGTTCAGAATCTAACCTCACTATCAAACTCCGAATCCCAAATGAAATAGATTCAGATAATAACTCAATCACTGCACTATAGTCGGCAATGTTGTTCATTGTTTGACCGAGGCTTACCCCATGCATAGATACTAACTTGTCAGAGGGCGAATAGATAACCCAAGCTGCGGAAGAAATGTTCCGTGTATTACGACAAGCACCATCAGCGAAACCAATGTATGTTTAGAGAGGCATCGACATCTGCAATATCAAGAGTAAAACCAAGATAAGCAGGAATAATGACGAAAAAACACTCTCTAGGCTAAGCACACTGTTTAAACTAAAACACACCAGCTAGAAAGAAAAACTATCCTAACTAAAAATCTCCATACGCATTCTTTAAGCATAATATCTCTTCAAGTAAAGACCATTTCTGGGTTTACCCAAAGAGTCCCCGTCAAAGTCTACCAATTCATAGGCCCCTTTTGCTAGCTTTCGCTTGACAACATAGGGACCATGCCACATAGGAACGAATTTTCCAGCGCCTAATTTATCATTAGCTTGATCGTAAACTAAGACTAGATCTCCTTCCGAAAAATTTCGAGGGGTCACATTTCGATCATACTGAGCTTTCATGCGTTTTGCGTGAGTCTCGATCGCCAATGCAGCATCACGTCGATTCTCATCTAATTGGGCCAAGTATAACAAACGCTTTTCCTCTTCGGAAGTGGCTGGAAATAACTCGATGGCCATTTGCAGTGACGAGATTTCGCATTCAATGGGTAACACAGCTTCCAAACCATAGACTAGTTGGAAAGGAGTGAACCCTATTGATGTTTTTACTGAAGTTCGGTATGCCCAAAGCGCTGAAAATAGCATGTTATGCCAATTCGACCGATGAATCCCAATGATTCGTCGGATCATGATAACTAAAACTTTGTTGATGGATTCAACCAGACCATTAGCTTGTGGATAATAAGGGGTTGAACTATCGTGACGTAAACCAAGCTGGCCTGTAAGTTTGGTCATCATAACGTTTCGAAAATGACGCCCATGATCAGTGATTATTGCTTGCGGGACACCAAACCTAGCAATTATATGATTGAACACGAAAATTGCAACTGTCTTGCCGTCTGCCTCAAATGTAGGCATCGCCTCGGCCCAATTGGTAAAATAATCTACCGCAAGGATGATATACGCATGCCCCCCGGCCGAGTGAGGGTTACATGTAATAAAATCGATACCCCATTTGGAAAAAGGTCCAACAGCAATTATAGGGTGGAGAGGAGCAGGTGGAGCACGCATCTTTCGATCAAAAATTTGGCAGTTGTGGCATTTTCGGACCGCTGTAATACAATCTTTAAATAAAGACGGCCAAAAGTGGCCAGCGCGCAATATCTTTTGGGCTATGGCATACTCAGACATATGACCGCCACACGCTCCATAGTGATATTCATTTAGAACTCTTTCAGCTTCCTCGTGAGTTAAGCAACGTCGAAAAACAGAGTCCGCCCCACGGCGATAAAGAGTATCTCCAATAATCCTGAATTGTTGGGACTGGAATCGAATTTTTCGACATTCTGACCTTGATATTTCTAGCAGAAAGGATTAGGTCTAGAGATAAATGATGATATCCCCATACTACAGATCTAAAGTGCTGATTAGAAACAAGGATTCGTCCGCAATGGGCTCCTCCGCCACAGTTTCCGTGTCAGCACGCGGGAAGTCACACATTAACTCCGCAAAAACTAAAGATTTCTTAGACTTGGATTTCTCAAATTCCAAGTTGAACTCCTGCAGGATAACAATCCATTTAGAGTACTTGCCCCCTAGCAATTGCTTGGTCAAAATGTAGATCATAGGGTTGCAATCTAAAATTACTATAGTTTTACGTAGTAAAATGTAGTGACGAAAACGTTGGACAGCTTGAACGGCTGCCAATGCCAATTTCTCCACATGTGAGTATTTTAGCTCAGTTGGATTCAAAGTTCGACTAAGGTAATATATCACATGTTCAGTTCCGAATTCATCTTCCTGAACTAAGACCATTCCAATGGTGGAATGAGAGGCGGCGAGATACAAGAAGTAATCCTAGTTGTAGCTGGGAGGATGCAATAACAGTGCATGGGTCAACGCGTGTTTGAGTGCATCAAAAGATTTCTGAGCTATCTCATCCCAATAGAATGGAGTATTCTATTTCAACAACCGGGTAAAACCCTTCGTAACCTTGGCGTAGTTAGGAATGAATCTTCGTAAAAAGTTTGCTTTCCCTTGCAAACTTTGGAGTTGGCGAAGACTCGAAGGAGGAGGAAAGTTGACAATAGCTTCGACCTTCGAGGGATTGACGCGAATGCCGACTTTCGAAACTACAAACCCCAGCAATCGACCCGTTTCTATATAGAAGACACATTTGTGTGGGTTCAACCGAATCCGATAATGCCTACACCTCATAAAGATTGCTCGTAAATGGACGAGGTGATTAGCTCGATGTAATGAATGAGCAGGCAAGTCATCAAAATAGGGTTGCACAATGTGCTTGATGTCATGAAACGCATAAGACATGGCCCTTTGAAAAGTTGCTCCAGCATTCTTAAGCCCAAAAGGTAACTTGCAATAAGAAAATGTCCCCCATGGACAAATGAAAGTCATTTT
Source organism: Pinus tabuliformis (assembly GCA_031772625.1). NCBI lineage: Eukaryota > Viridiplantae > Streptophyta > Pinopsida > Pinales > Pinaceae > Pinus > Pinus tabuliformis. Next base: position 978,617,802 of record CM062810.1, read on the forward strand.
TGGTTGATCGGCAGGTAGAATATTGATTTGATTGTATCCGAAAAAACAGCCATGAAGGAGAATATTTTGTTGTCGGCACAATCATCAATAATTTGATCGATATAGGGAGTTGGGTAATTGTCCTTTGGACAGGCTCGATTAATGTCCCTATAATCGATACATATTCTTATTGTTCCCTACTTTTTGTTAACCGGAACAATATTCGATACCCAATCCATTAACGGGATCGGATAAATGAAACTTGCTTTGAGTAATTTTTCAACTTCTGATTTAATTGCAACAGCTTTTCTTGGGTGAATCTGACGCAAACGTTGCTGGACGGGTTTAGCGTTCGGGTAAGTCTTGATCTCATGAACAACAATCCCGGGATCAATTCCTGGAATTTCCTCATAGGACCAGGCAAACACGTCATGGAATTCTTGAAATAGGGCCTTATATATTTGAATTTCGTCATCTGTACACGAGGCACCTATATGAATGTTCTCAACAATTCCAGGCTTAACCGAAATGTCAATAGGAATAGTTCAAGAAATGTTTCCCAAATTTAACTCTGAATCAGGATGTTTCATTGGATTCTGAGGTTCCTTGACATATTCAGTTGTAAAAATCGATGAGAAATCATTTTCAAAACGATCATTCTCGGGTAAAAACGAAGATTTGTGATGGAGATCTTCCCATGGTAAATCATCTACACATAGGATTTCACGAATTTGCTCATCAGAGTGAACGAGTTCAAAAACGTGATTAAATCTGAGCTTGATGTGAAAAGTGATTCCTCACGGACCACATTCATGAAGTCATTTCCGGTTGAAAATGGGTCGGTAAACGATTGCACGACCTCATACGCAATTTCATACGGACTCAAAGGCATGACATCACCAAATGATTCTATCTCATATTCAAAAGGAATGATCCAAGGATCATCATAAACAATGGTGTCTGATGTAATCGTATGAATGGTTGCAAATGAAGACGATGCGTTGATCGGAGGAAAAGGAAAAGTTCCCAGTAAATTGGCATCTTTAACTAGTCCTACTCCAACATCCTTATACGGGATAGTCGTTTTACCGACATGCTGAATACTTTCCGAAGAGGCTGGGTCGGATGAGAAATAAGCCAGCTGGTCTATTGTTACAATCTTTCCATTATGTGGAAACTTTATTACTCGAAAGACCGATGAAACGACCACTGTCATAGCGTAAGACCAACTTCAACCCAAGAGAAGGTGTAATCTAGAGGGGCATCAACCACCTCCACATCTAGACTAACGGTTTTTCCTTCAACCCCTATAGGCAAATCCTGTAGAATGCCAAAAGGATGAAACCCACGGCCATCAAAGGTCTTTAGAATCGTTGGGGATTGATTTAGCGAAGGAGAACCAAGCGATCTCCAACACTGTATCGACATAATACACGTTGAGGCTCCCTCAACAATTACAGTCCAATGAATAGGCCTGTTTTTTACTATCACTGGGATCTGGAAAGCCATTTGATGAGGCAAACGCGATGTACTATTTTCTAGATCGAAAATTATTAGGTTCGAGTCCTGAACGTCAATAGCTCCTATAGCCAACAAAAGTAATTTACGTTGTGCTGGACATGATTGCAGCACTTCCAAAGCCGACATTGCTGAGAGTGAAACAGCGAAATACTCAACAATGTTATAGTTCTGAGCCGCTCTCGCATGTGGATTGAAAGCTGACTTTCGAAGTATACCCTTGGCGGGCAGTTTGATTACCAAGTCTGGATTAGGTTTCTCGATATGTAGTGGATCGAAACCGGGAGCTGAGGTTGATGGATTAGAATGAGAAGATTATGCTTCTTTACCATCAACAGGACTTTTACTACCATAATCTTACGATCTAGTCGCAATCCTAACATGGGACATCATCAGTATGGGTTCTTCATTGGCACTTGAGGACGAACCTATCATCTTGCTGTCTTGAAATGGAAAAGGATCCTTCAAAACAGTAGGAGTTTTGGAACCTTTGACAATCTTTGCAACCTCTGCACGATGAGGGCAGTCTCTTGTAAAATGCTCATCGTCACAAATGAGACAAGGATAACGAGTTTTGCGCTTTTCATCATTGGATTCCGACTTTTCAGGTTTCTCCTTTGAACTTTCGTCCATTTTATTCTTCTTCTTTCCTTTCTTCTTCCCACCGGATTTTGATTTGGCTGTAGATGACTCTACAACGTGAATATCGGTGGAAATCTCTGCAGAAGAATCTCTTGTTGGGGAATCAGGCAAGCTTATGATAGGAGAAGAATTCTTGGAAGACTTCTTCTTACTTTTAGTGTTAACCGTGCCAATCATACCATCGGTGGCATGAGATCCCGAAGGAGCTGCAGCGATTTGATTTTGCTTGGGAAGATCAGGGATTTTCTCGTGTAACGTACCTGACTGAGTATAGACCAAGTCAAGGTACTATGCTTGAGAAATCACTTGCTCCTCAGTAACAACTCCAGCTTTAGCTACATCTTCAGTGATCTTTGGCAACAAAGATTTTACAAACCACTCAGCCAAAATCTGATCCGGAATAAAAACCTTCACTAAACGCCATCGACGTCTCCACTCATGAATATGATCTGAAATGTAAGTGGATGTCGATTGTTTTAATGAAGTTAACAATTTCGTGCCATTGTCATATCAGACTGGCAACGGAAAATGAGTTAAAAACGAGGTAGCTAACTGACTAAAATTATAAAAAGTGCCTCGCAGTAACTCAATGTACCACTTGGCCGCGAGACCAATTAGAGTGCACTGGAAAAGTCTAAGATGGATTGAATCATCTGAAATGGAGTTAGACGCACACCAGAGGTGGTAAGTCATCACATGGTTTGACGGGTCCTCTCCTGATTTACCTTTGAACTTAGGAATGTCACTGGGCAACTTATTCGGCATTGGCGGCCAAAACGGAAAATAATTAATGGGATCATTCATTAGGCGCGACAAGTCAGGTAAGTCCAAAGTTGCGATAAACGGTAACTGACAATTAGGGTCCCTAAAACTCTGGGTCATGAGACCAGCCCCAGGAGGAGGATATCCAGGATAACTAGGAATAGGAATTGCATTTAGGATATTGTATCCTCCCAGAAAACCAGGATTAACCGAACCGTACTGGGGTTGTTGAGGTTGTTGATAAGTGTACCCAGGGTACGGTTGATACTAATAGACTGGCAACTGCACAGCAGGACCGAATTGGTACTGTCCCTGGTACGGTTGATAAGTAAATTGTGGTTGACTTGTGACAACCGTACTTGAACCAGGTTGTCCTACAGGCATCTGAACTGAAGTTTGAATCGTAGATCCAGACGGTGGTAAAGATGTCTGAGGAGTAGATACAGGAACAGTAGAAACCGGAGCTGTCGATACTCCAGAAGTAGGTGGGGTAGATTGAACAGATGTTGCGGCAATTGTAGCAGTCTTTTGAGGCATTGTACGAGGCGTACTAGGCCCAGGCTGAGAAACTACCGAAGGTACAGAAGTTTGAATGTTAGACTGGACTGGTTGCTAGGGTGTACCAGAAACTAAGGATTGTCCAGTTTGAGATGACAACTGTACATTTGGCTGCAACACCTGTTGAGTTTGCGATGGATCCCAAACTATATTCATTCCGGGGTACTGACCCATAACAGGTTGAGAATATTGAGGACCATAACCGGGTTGAGGGTAGGGTTGATAATTGAAAGGTACATTTCTCGTTCCTTGAACATACATTTGACCGGAGGGTGGTTGGAAACCTTGGTTCGAGTACTAACCTTGGGGTTGATACCCTTGAGGCACATACTGATACTGGGGTTGACCTTGAGGTATAAATTGATACTGGGGTTGACCTTGGGGTACATATTGAGTCTGGGGTTGACCTTGAGGAACGTACTGTCCCGTAGGTATGTATTGTCCTTGAGGTTGCCCCCCAGATGCAAATTGGGTACCTTGAGGTTTCCCCCCAAGCGATAATTGAGGCTGCCCCCCAGACGGTAACTGGCCACCTTGAGGTTGAGGATTGGGAATAGAACCTGACATCATGAGAATGTCTTCTATGCTCAATGTCTTAGAACCATTACTTCCAGTTAATAACCCTTGCTCAATGGGTTGAGGAGATGCTCCCGAAAAAGTACCAGAAAGGGACTAATACCCAGAGGGAACATAGGGACCGCCGTACAAAAAAGATTCAGGCAATTGAGTAAACATGGACGACTGTCCTGACATATTTAATGGAGGATAATAACCTATAGGTGTTGGGTGATAAGGAGCACGAGGTGGTGAAAAACTTAACCCTAAGTTTTCTAAGAAATTAGTCAAAGAAATATACCAAGTACTGGTCCTAGGTGGACTATAACAAATTGATTCACACTCCCTTAGCTCAATAACAGGTTGATTTTCAGGGATAGGGATGCCTACTTCTTCTTCCGAAGTAGCAATTTATTCAATAGCAATAAGTCCAGAAGGAAGATCTTGGGTGATTACTCTTTCTACCCTAGGTGAACCAGGACCACTAGAAGCTGGAGAAACAAACCCCGATGTCGGAGTAGCAGCAAATTCACTTTTAGGCTCGGATATTTCAAGTTCCTCACCTATATCACTAGTAGATGAAAAGCTACCAGTAACTTCGGAAACAGACACTGACTGTGGATTATAATCTGCCACTGACGTTTGAAAATTAGGATGTGCTATCAAAGAAGATTCTCCTTCTTCAGGTGACCCAACTCTACTGTCTCTAGGAGTTACAAGGACTTTCAAGCCTTCAAGCTGGCTCGGGACTTCCTCAGGAGGTTTGTTATCGAGATAAGTGTCTATTCAGAACGACTCTATCCCACTAAGGTGTGACAGTTACCTTAGAAAGAAACAGAGAAAACTACTTTTGTATTCTTCTTTATGAACTATAAACAAAGAGGAATAGGATGAACCAAACTGTGTCTTGCGCTAGTCCTTTGATCCAATCTCTCTCTTCTTTGACAGCTTCCAGCTACCTGCTTCCTTACTTTCCCAGCTTCACCAAGTTCCTGTAAGATCACAGAAGAATAAAACTACACAAAGACATGGATTTATATTCATAAATAGCTTAGGATCAGATTTAAGCTAAACATACAAATGTAACAAGCATCAATGATACACAAGCATGTAGGAGAAACTCAAATAGTTTTATTGATATAACAAGAAGATCAAGGAGGAGTTACAACCGATGATTCCTGATCCAGCATCAACCTCCCAGCAAAGAAGCCCCTCTTCACCTCCAACAAAGCATAAATCACCCAATACTCCGATATCTATCTCAAAACCAACAGCAATTCTTTGCAATGTACAAAATTCCAGCCTCTGGATCTTTGGGATGAGGGATCCATATATAGATGTATGCAAGGAGTATGAGTCAGCTTATGATTTGACTAGTGTCTTCTCTCTGTCAGTTCTTGCTTCCACTTGGAGACTGAGAGCCTCTTACTCATCCTTGGTCGAATTCAGTGAGGCAAGTGTCATTGGAGAAGATTTTGGAAGCTTCCATTGTCTCTCCACCTTGTGGAATGACTCTGCCACTTGTCATTTCCTGCTCAACGCACCCTGGTAGTGCATTTAGGTGCGTTACAACGCACCTAGCTAGTGGACTTGGGTGCTATGCAATGCACTTGGCTAGTGGAGCAGCTGAAATGATCCTGATTTGACTGATTCTGAGCAGTCTCTGGTGGAGAACTTCTGGGAGAAGCTGTAATTTGTTGACCTTGTTCCTTTAGGAGTTAGAACAACACTTTTAGGGACTTAGGAGCCCTTGGTTTATGGACATTTCATGCTTAGAGCTGTAAGGCACAAAAATGTCTATAACAGTTGCCCCCTAAAGTATGAGGCCGTTTATCGGGTGAAATGCTTTATTAGGAGGATCCGAAGTTCTTTCAATGCTGGGAGGAGACCTGTAATAAGATACAATACAATACATTATCTTCATACTGTTTTCATGATCTAGCTGAGGCGGGCATTCCCATGCTCAACTTTATAAATTCATTTTCATGTATATAGGACAGACAATCGTCTGATGGTAGACTGATGATTCTGATAGAGTCATCATCCTTTTGGTAGGATGATTATCTGTGCTGCAATGTTGTACATTTCGATGTCTTTATTTTCCTGAATATATATCGCATCCCAGATGGATGAAACTAGATCCGGGGTCTTCAATCTCGTCCAATCTTCACTCGAAGTACAAGTCGATCCATGCGAGAAATGTCTTGAAGTCGAACATGGAAAGACATCGCTTGATTACCAGTCAATGATGTAAACTGTTAACAAGCGCGAGAGGAATCACCGATAATGATAATGACCCTCAAGGTACTGCAGTACAATTCACGTGGTGTGAATAAAGGACTTGGCATCGAACACCACGCAAAATCTTTCGGTCGAAGGTCATTAATGTATACCTGTCGCCGGAAGTGAGAAACTTGCCATTGAGGCATGCAAGCTTCGAAGTACTGAATGGGGTGTTCCTAGATCAACTTCTTGGATAATGAACTGATGTCGACAAGAAGCAATCTGTCAAAGGAGGTCCTTAATGAATCCCACATCAATGACACGGAACGAAGCAAATGATTTTGATGGAGGTGAAAACGATCTGATGATATATGGTTCAGGATGGCGGTCATGAAAGAATGAAGTATAATGTATGGTAGTGGATGGGACACAGGTGACTTCTCTGGATGACTTCTCTTGAACATGTCGGTGACACTTATGTGATGGATTGGTAGCATTTACCCCAAATGTGGATGGTATGGCGTGACCATGGTGATGCGACCAATGAATGAAACAACCCAACCCGACTCGGGCACGGAGTGGAAGTGTCATGTTCAAGAGCGACTTGCTACCAATAAAGATTCTTTGAGTTTTCTTCCCAATTTTTCCCCAGTCATTGCTGACCAGTACCTCTTTATTTTTGTCAAGCTTGAGGAGGATAACATATGCTTGTTCTATAATTTGCCCTTCGGGCAAACCCATCGCTATGTTTTAACGAGCCTAACGATAGTGAAACTCGTTCTCGTCTACAGACAAGTTTGTCGCTATTAATCTTTTTAAAGAGTCTAACGACAAAGATAACTCGGTCCTTTTCATTTTTAGAGAGTCTGAAAAGGTACGTAAAGGTAACTGCAAATTTCCTTTTTCGTCATCTAATCCCTTAACTCCGAAAAAGTATAAAATAATACAGAAGGGATGAATTTTCGATTAGCTTTAACGAGCCGAACAAAACAAGCGCTCGATCTTTTTGTGCAATAATCCCTCAGGTCCAAAAAGATTAAAATCTAGAGGAGGGATAGCACTTCCTGTCGCTTTAACGAGCTGGAAGGCCAAAACTCGGCAATCTTTTCATATTTTACGAGTCATTTGAAAAGAGCTTAAAGAAGACTCGTCTTTTGAGGAACGAGTGATAAAATGGGTAGCAGCTGATTCCAGGTAAGGTTTGGAATTTTCCAATCACGGCAGTGTCACAAGGATGGCTAGTGAAATCACTCTTCGCAGCTGTTCCTCAAAATGGGTAAACAATCAAATGGAAGTGAATGGTCGGCCAACAGAAAAGTGGAGGTGACAGTGCAAACACGACCAAGGATTTAATGGCTGAAATGTTACATTCACGATGGTTATTTACCGAGGAATAGTTCATTTTTTAACGAGCTTAAACGCGGATGGAAACATTTGCTCATGTCTTATGTTTATTTTTTAACGAGCTTGAACTATGTGCTAAAACTGCTCGATTAATCCAGTCATATGATAAGAATGTCTCATATAAAAATGGCAATTTTTAGAGTTTTGCCCCACATCATTTCTTTATGCAAGTTAGGTGACGACTAATCCTACGAGTTTAAAGGGTTAGCCTACGAGTTTAAAGGGAGGACCTAAAAATTTAAAAAATAAATAGTCGCCCTTCACTTGCACTCCAAAAGGTTTGCATGCCCCCAGGTATAAAATATGGTTTCAAGGTTACCCCTCAATTTGCAGACAAAACATTTTTTCTATTAGGAGAGGCCTACCTCTTACAGGTTACCCAAAGATTGTTCTATTTACGGCGTAAACAAAACACTTCTTCGGCGATGTATACCGAGATAAACAAGGGTGAGCGATGACGCCCGCCAACTCACATAACTTTGACAAGAGAATCTTATTCTAGAATAACCCCTCTTCCACCGACAGACCGGGTACAGACTGGTCATATTCTCCCGCGGAAACCTACCCTATACCCGAAGTTTTCCTGCCAAAGCAGACCAGGACGCATGCCCCCTGGGTTTCAGTCATATCCCTCCGAATTACTCGCGCTCATCGAGAGGACGGACTGGGGATTGAGACATTTCTTGCGTGAAGAGACCATTTAGGGACGGTATGTGACTATTTGCTATGCGTGATCCGGGAAATGAAAGCTGGTCCACGAGCTTGACGACTCTTCCTTCGTGCGGAAAACACATTACTCTAAAGAGTGAGGAGACGATGGCTCCCATGCAATAAATATAGTCTTGTCCAAGGAGTAGATTATAATCCAAGGGTCCTTGAACTACCATGACGTTGATGTAAACTGTCTTCCTTCTCAATGTTATGGGCACATCGGGAAGGATCCCTAAAGGTCGACTGGTTCCTTTATCAAAGCCTGTCAGATTTCTCATCTTAGGCAAAAGTGATGGCGAACCAAGCACTTTCCAAGCAATAGAGGAAAGGATACTCACAGAAGCCCCCTCGTCTATGATGGTACCAGCCATGACCATTCTATATATTTGAACGATAATTCGGAATGGTACACTTGCTGGCAAACGGGGTCTGCCTAGTTGATTCCAGTCGAAGGAGACAACTAAGTTGCTTGGAGGTGGGACCGAGTAGACGGTCGGGTATGGCTCTGACGAACTTCCTTCCTGCGGTAAAGGAATGGGTAGATTTCCCCCATGTTCGTCGGAGTCTGTGTTGATGAAGAGAATTTGGACGGCGTCATCCTTGTTCTCTTCAGTGACTGTATCATCCGAAGATAAAACCTCTGAAGGCAAGACTGGGTCAACTGCCGCCTCGACCTTTTGACTTTCGTCTGGTATGGATTCAGTTGGTTTATCTTCAATGATAGGCGCTTCAGCCGACCACCTGAGCGGGCCAGCTGGATTCTCAACTAGTGACGGACTCAGCAAGAGTTTTTTATATCCAGGAGGAAGTCGTAACGGTGAAACCGGGCGATCATCCAAAACTCTTTTAGCTTCGTCTAAGAAGGGACAGCGGTGGAGGGCATGATTGCCTTCGCACAATTTACAAGGAAATCTAGCTTTCCCTTTTTGTCCTGGGGCTTCACTTTCACTAGTTGACGGTGTGCTTTCAACATGATCACCAGAAGTTGATGACACCGGATTGTGAAAATGAGGAGACCAGTCCCTTAATATCCGGGGGATGCAAGGACAATCTCTGTGAAAGTGGTCTCCTTTGCAAATGACACATAGCGATTTAGGCATGGTCGGTGCAGTGTGTGGATTTTCGTTAGACGACATTCGTTTTCCCCCATTCGCCTTTGGCTCCTTCCTCTTTTTCTCTTTCTTCTTCTTTTCCTTCTTCTCCTTAGGAACTTGACTTTTAGCTTTACCAGTTCCATCAAGCAAAGAGGAAGGAGGAGAGGAATAATTAGAGGAAGTAGAAGGCTGGTGGGCAACTCTGGACTCGTCTAATTGCTGATTCGATTGTTCAGGAATAGTGGTGTTCTAAACGACATTGGTTGAGAAGAGCCATACTGGCAAGCCAATTGTCAGTCCTGGAAGCGACAATGTGGCCATATGGGGCACACCAACATCTCCCCAAGAGGAGAAGGGACTAGGATTTCCACCAAGGGGAATTCCTTGGTTGGTAGGCTCCATTTTCTCAACCCAAGATCAACGTAGGAAAAGGGTATGAATATTCCGTTTAAAATAAATTTTAACACGCTTTCACACAACTTGTTTTTTCAGTTTTTAAGAGTCAATAAAAAACAAAAGATGACTCTAGTCTCCTTCGATTTTTAATGAGCCTGAAGTCACAAGTGCTCAGATGGACCTTTTCCGTTAAGGAGTCTGAAAAGGAACGAAAGGGACTGCTCTAGAGGTCTAGGTAGAGGGAGTACCAAACCAATCGCAAAACTACAGAATACTTTTTACGGTACGATAGTCAATCTTCCCGAATGCTGTGTTCGGTGCATTGCGATCAGTAGGGCGGCCGACACGGCTTCCTATGGATAAAGGTTTTAAGCCTATAGGGGTCTCCCAATATATACTCGACGGTACGTGGGAGCACAAGTCTGTACTGGCACTTATCGTCTCAAAGTGGAGGAATCACCCAACCATCAGTGAGGACAACAGTTACCAGGCTTTACGACACCGGAATACATCTCTAGCCTAGACCTCTAAATGTTGTGCGTTAAGTTACAAAGCATTGTTAAGTTCATTGAATTTATTTTAAGTTGATCTTTCTTATGAAGTTTTCCTTTTGGGATCACCACGAGATGTATATGTAATTCCTAAAATGCAATCTAAAGATGATAAACAAACTTTTATCTCTTTTCAGCAATGAAAATCCTAGCTACTAAAGGAAAAGAAAGACACAATCTTTTCGCAAAGAGCAAAGAGCACACTGTAAATGCACTTTTCCTAAATCAAGCCAAACAGACTTCCAATATGCAAATGCACATGCATGTTTTTTGTTTTTCACTTTCTTAATATTGATGCCTAAAAAGAAAGTTGTTGTACAAATCTGAATTCGCTTTCAAGTAAAAAACACAAACAAGCTTCTTTTCGAAATCAAAAGGTAGAGATGATTACGACACTTTATGATTTTGAAATAAATACTCGTTTCGACACTAGAAAGTCACAAATTCATACCAAAGGCAAAAGTAAAAGCATAATCGACTGTCAACAGCAAATAAACTTTCTCCTATGATCAAAGTCGACACTTGCGACAGATCTGAATCAAAGGACGATAGTATGACTACTCTACTTTTGCAATGGAAAACTGTAAATGACGTAACAAACACACAAAAACATCTACAGTTTCTTTTATACAACTGAGGCGGAATTACAGCAAGGAAAAGGGGTTTTTAAACAGACACATACACTGATCACAGGCTGCAAAAACCAGAGACAAAACTGAAAAAAATGAAGCAAAGAACCTCAGCTACACAAGGTTAGGCTGATCAGCGCACCTGTTACACAGAGAAACTGGATTGCAACGCAGGTTGCCCTCTCGGGAACTGCGCTGAAATGCAGGAACTCTTCACAGTACCTGCGTTGGGTCAGAAACGAGAATTCTATCCAGGTTCTGGGTCACGGTTTGCAATTTAATCTATGGTTTTTGGTCGAGTAAAAGCAATCAGTAATGCACAATCAGAGGGTAGATTTAAAGAAGGTCTAAGAGCCATCACAAAGGGCAATCAGATCATTTGTGAATCAGCTGTTCAAATCATAAACAGATCCAGTGAATGGAATGAAGCAGCAGATGTCTACTTTGCATTTGTTAATGGCAAACGCAGTTCGATTGCTACTTCTAAGTTTATGAAACAAACAACAGGAGAAACACAAACAAACTAACTAGAAAATCCTCCCCAGTGGAGTCGCCATTTTGTTATCGAGATAAGTGTCTATTCAGAACAACTCTATCCCACTAAGGTGTGAAAGTTACCTTAGAAACAAACAGAGAAAACTACTTTTGTATTCTTCTTTATGAACTATAAACAAAGAGGAATAGGATGAACCAACTTGTGTCTTGCACTAGTCCTTTGATCCAATCTCTCTCTTCTTTGACAGCTTCCAGCTACCTGCTTCCTTACTTTCCCAGCTTCACCAAGTTCCTGTAAGATCACAGAAGAAGAAAACTACACAAAGACATGGATTTATATTCATAAATAGCTTAGGATCAGATTTAAGCTAAACATACAAATGTAACAAGCATCAATGATACACAAGCATGTAGGAGAAACACAAATAGTTTTATTGATATAACAAGAAGATCCAGGAGGAGTTACAACTGATGATTCCTGATCCAACATCAACCTCCCAGCAAATAAGCCCCTCTTCACCTCCAACAAAGCATAAATCACCCAATACTTTGATACCTATCTCAAAACCAATAGCAATTCTTTGCAATGTACAAAATTCCAGCCTCTAGATCTCTGGGATGAGGGATCCATATATAGATGTATGCAAGGAGCATGAGTCAGCTTATGATTTGACTAGTGTCTTCTCTCTGTCAGTTCTTGCTTCCACTTGGAGATTGAGAGCCTCTTACTCATCCTTGGTCGAATTCAGTGAGGCAAGTGTCATTGGAGAAGATTCTGGAAGCTTCCATTGTCTCTCCACCTCGTGGAATGACTCTGCCACTTGTCATTTCCCGCTAAACGCACCCTGGAAGTGCATTTAGGTGCGTTGCAACGCACCTAGCTAGTGGACTTGGGTGCTATGCAACGCACTTGGCTAGTGGAGCAGCTGAAATGATCCTGATTTGACTGATTCTGAGCAGTCTCTGGTGGAGAACTTCTGGGAGAAGTTGTAATTTGTTGACCTTGTTCCTTTAGGAGTTAGAACAACACTTTTAGGGACTTAGAAGCCCTTGGTTTATGGACATTTCATGCTTAGAGCTATAAGGCACAAAAATGTCTATAACAAGGTTGGCCCCGAAGTCTACGAGACTTCCTCAGTAAATCAGCCACGTTTAAAAACTCAAGAGGTTGGCCCCAAAGTCTACGGGACTGCCTAGGTAATTCAGCCACGGTTAAAAACTTTTAACTACTTCACACGCAAACAAAGTAAAATCTCAATGAAAAGCACCTAAAGCCTCTAAAGAACCAAACAAATTTGAATCACACGCCTAAAGAATCTAGGAGATCAAACACACACAAACAATAACTTTCCGTACTGAAAACACTAGTTGGTGTTGAAATCCAACGTCGCGGAGTTCAATACAGAAATGGCGGTTGGAACAGTTACCCCGACAACCTGCTTAATGAATAGACTCGCACAAGTTCCTCCACTTAACCGTCTCGAGTGAAGAGAACCCCCCAGAAAATCCAAGTGAGTCCAGCCGACGTCTGCTCTAGGTATAGTGGGATCTTCCCACCACTGTCACCTCAGGAAGAATCCTAAAGAATATGGCCACTAAGATTACTAACTGAAACAAATATACCTAGGGGAACAGTCTACGATCCGATACGCACGCAAGGGCAGAGTAGCAAGCTCAATCCGCTTGAAGGCTCCTTGACATAATCCAAGGTTTACCAACAAGTGACCCCAAGCTCCTCGACAATGGTTAATCCGAGGTTTATCGTTTTTAATACGTGAATATCTGACGTCATTCCCAATGAGGAAGGATTGATTCCCACACTGGTTCGGACATGATCTCGTGCTTCTCCTTTAAGAGGAGCTTTCCCAGAGCATAAATGCAACAATTGGATTTCTTCCCTACCACAAGATACAGCTACTTGTTTGTTTTTACTGTCTTGGAGAGTTAATTACTCTCCTACTCCAAGACACTAGCCTAAGCTAAGTTAGTGTATCAGAGCCCTAGAAATAAAAATTTTACTAGATGAATTTTACTTTAAGCGTTATTTTTTATTGGTTTTTTGTTTAAGTCAAAAGGTGCGGAGATGAAACTCGTGGTATGAAGACTCGATTCAAAATCACTAAAAATGCACCTACGATGATTTAAACAATCTTTTTCTCTTCGATGAACTTGTAAACTAAGAAAGAGTTTGAGAATGCAAATACTTTGTAAACACAAATCCTTCTTAAGAAACAAATTAAAAGAAGAGCTTTTGTCCTTTCCAATGCACTCAAAACGAGACAGCTAGTTATTTCACAAAAATTTCCCTTTTTCGTTTCAAAGCACTCAACCACTACAAAAAACAAACTTTTTTCCAAAAGAGATTTTTTATTTTTTATAAAACACTCAAAACTATGCAAATGACTAACTTTGAGATCTATAAACTATAAAAACCTATTTGAAGTCAAAGCCTACTAGATGTCTTTTTTAAGGATGTTTTACTTAGCTACATGTAAGCTAAGGACCAATTTATGTAGAATCACAAATCAGTCAAGAACAACCAATTTTGTTTTCTTTTTGAAAATGAAAATCCAAACTTTTAAACACAAGATTTTCGAAGTTTTGTAAAGAGAAAACTCAAAGCGGATTCCTCAACAAGGGGAGATTTCATAAATGGTTAGACTCATAAGAAGGCTGGTAGACACCAAGGTGATCTGAGGTCCCTACAGCTTCTAAGCTCAGAGCCACTACACAACCAAAATGAAAAACAAACCCAACAAGCAAAACTCCTAGGAATTTCACCTAAAACCCTAACACTAATGAAATCAACCTAAGGAAAGCTTCTGACAGGTTATATGTAAGTCTGGGCAGTGGATAACAATTTCTAAACAAAAACTAAGCTGACTAACAGAGGAAATCTTAGGTTTTTCAAAATTTTGACAGGGTCCGCAGGCCCACAGTTAACACAGGTGTGGTCCCGCTCTGTGCTAAAGCAAAGGTGCGGATAAGTATGCACTGTGTCAAAAGGCTAGGGTGCGGTCCTCTCCCAAAGCTATGAAAAACGAAAAATAACCCTAGATCTACAAACTCTACCCAATTTTACACACAACAAGCCAAAAACAGAAACAAAAACACAGTTTCTTAGGCCAAAGTAAAAACAAGGAAAATAATCAAGTCCCCAGTATGGTCGCCATTTTGTCACACGGAATAAGTCGATCTTGCGGACAAGATAGACCTTCCTAGAATCTAAAGAAGACCTAATGACAAGCAAACCAACCAGAAATTATCTTTCTCTAAATATGTTTTTATAAACAATGGCAAACAAGTGTTTTTAGGGCCTACCTTAGGTCCAACGCAAGTTTGTGGATGCCCTCGCTCCTTCGATCCAAATGAGCTCCTTTGTCGCGAATCTGCAAACACAAACAAGGCAAACAAATTAAATAGCACCTGAAAATCCAATATCATAAAACATATTTAACATGAAAGTCAAGGAGTCCATGAAACAAATAACATGAGATACTTGTTGAGAAAAATGAGTTTGATTGTATTAATTCAAAAGAAGAAGAACTTTACAACCTGTGCCTTGACGCTGTACAAGCTCCTCCCAGGGTCCAGCAAGAAGTCTCCTCTACTTTGACAAGTTTCACTCACTCCCCAATGAAGCCAAAAAGGTATGTGATCTCTCCTCTTAAGCTCAACTAGGAAGTCTTGATTTCACCAGCATTTACCCTCAAAAATGTTCAGCTTCTAACCTCCCCAGCAACCAGCCCATTGCCTGAATTTATAGTGCAATGGAGCGAGGTTACTAGGTCCTCCTTCAAAGGGATAAAGCCCTCCTTCAAAGGGATAACTCCTCTCATCAAGGGATTAGCTCCTTCTCTTTTGGGATGCATGAACCACCTCAGAGCGAACAATCCACGTCAAAATTCCTTCTATAATCCTCTAGAATTAACCCAAACTGAGTTTTTTAAGATAAAACTTGCGCCTTTTGACTTTCACAGGGGTCCGCACCCACACCTTTAGGGACAGAGCGGGCAGGTCCACAGTTTTTGTAAACAGAAGGTGCGAGACCACAGGTGATAGTGAGAGAAAGTGCGGAAACAAAGTTTCATTGATTTTTAATGTCTTTCTTGTTGGAAATAATACTGAGGGGGGGGGTGAATCAGTATTATCATATCAATATAACTTTTTCTCTTTCCATATTAAGATTCATATGTGATGCAACAAGTATATATCCACTAAACATATGATTCAGTTAGTTGATCTCTAATGAGTGCATCAGAACATTATTAACCATATGAGCAGTAAACCAGAGTAGTAAAATAGAACAGATCATCACACACAAGAAGCACACATGAACACCATGATGTAAGGTGGAAACCCAATGTGGTTGAAAACCACCTGCTGCAAGTCGTCTCAATCTTCTTTAATAAGAAATACCTTTAACAATAGTTCTGTACTGGTGTAGACTTATACCATTACACAGGCTTCTACCTGCAGAAGGCTACAACCTTCTCTCGTTCTCCAGACTCTTCTAGAAGGGAGCTACAACCCCCTTTGCGCAGCCTGCTACCTGCTGAGATGCTCCAACCTTTACTTGTTTTCCAGCTGCTACTAGAAGGGAGCTACCACCCCCTTGGCTCTTGTACTAGTTGATGTACTAGTCAGTAGGTGCGGACCTATCGAAGGCTACAACCTTCTCTTTCTTCCTCCAGTTACCACGTTTCATCAATTTTCAGACTGGATACACTGAAGCACAACATCATAATCTGAAAGGCCACGTTTCATCCAATTTTCATACTAGACCCATTAATATCATTGAAGCTCATAATCAATCAATACTAGCATCATCAATCTCTGAATTACCCAATACTGAATCAATGCTTTCACCAAAGCCAACCCGCATACAGATCTACAAATATTTCCTTATAACTTTGCAGCTGTTCCATACATCAGACATACCCAGATCATACCATTCATAAAACATACGTCAATAATTCAGATCTAGTCTATCAAACCAGATAATGATAAACATTCCAATCCTTAAGATCTCGATCCATCAAGTATCAAATAGATCTGCAATCAACCAACTTCCTTGTGCATAAGCTGAATTAATACTTTCTCAGCACACAACAACCAGATATCAAATCAGAACCTTGAACACCACAGTAATAGATAAAAACAGCTAAAACATATTTTAAGTAATGTTTGCAACTTCACCAACAGAAACCTGCGTATAGATCTATAAATTCATTCTTTTAAACATTCAGATATTAGTTAACCCAGCTTATCAGATTTATAGATCAAGCATGCACCACATATCACAGATCAAAATCATATAGAGATACCACTATTCCAGCCTTAAGATTTTGACCCATCAATAGAACTTATCCTTCTCCTTGCGCTCAGGTTCCTTCTTTATTCAGATCTAGATCTGCACCATAACCCAATCACCGTATTCCAGATCTAGCATTTTATCAGATATTCAATTAATCAAAAGATGCCTTGCCAAATGATCTCCTTCCTCTTTTATAGACTTAGTCCTTTCTCAATACCACGGTCCAAAACCATAGGATCAAAAAACTGTTGGACTAATACCATGAACCAACCATGAAAGTGCGTGAGATCAACACTTTTGGATGCAATACCACGAGCCAAAACCATAGGATCAAAAACTGTCGGACTAATACCATGAACCAACCATGAAAGTGTGTGAACTTTTCTCTTGCATGAAAGTGCGTAAACTTTTCTCTACATGAAATAAACTTTTCTCTGCATAAAAGTGCATGAACATTTCTCTACATGAAATAAACTCTTCTCTGCATAAAAGTGCGTGAACTTTTCTCTACATGAAATAAACTTTTCTCTACATAAAAGTGCGTGAACGTTTCTCTACATGGAATAAACTTTTCTCTGCATAAAAGTGCGTGAAATTTTCTCTACATGGAATAAACTTTTCTCTGCATAAAAGTGCATGAACTTTTCTATACATGGAATAAACTTTTCTCTTCATAAAAGTGTGTGAACTTTTCTCTACATGAAGGAAACTTTGTTGCACTATAATTTATCAAATAAATTTGCTGCACTATAATTTATCATTTGTGTGATTTGCCATCAAGGACAACACTTGTCTCATAATGCCAACAATCTCCCCCTTTGGACTTGTCATACTGAGAATTGTCATCTGATATCTCTTCCGTAGATTCATCTAGATATATATAAGTGAGTTTATCTTCTATGAGTTGTTTGCCATCAAGTACAACACATGCATCATAATGCCAACAATCTCCCCCTTTGGACTTGATGGCAACAATACCAAATCACTCTCCCCCTTTGACATCAAGGGCAAAGGGCGAACCAAGATATTCTCTTTCCTAGAAAGGCATTCCGCTGTTCATACTCCCCCTGAGTACCTGTTTAAATCTCTGAATGAGCTCCCCCTTTGTATATGCCAAGGTGTACCAATCTGTTCATGCTACATGTTGAAAGTTCTACTCTTGCTGAATTGTGTTGTTCATGCTCCCCCTGTATGTAAGCAAGGTCTGCAAAAAGGTGTTCTACAAGAACATGACTCTATACATCATACGTGACCTTCTTAGCACCAAATACTCATACATACATCCATCTCCCAACCAAGTGGGGATATACCAGAAAATGACAACCAAGTACATTACATCATTCATCCCAGGCATAGTGGGGAAACCAACATAGGCCGTTACATGACCTTGATATGACTGAAATATTTCATCAAATGACTACAATAGATAGAGACACACTATTACATCATGAGTCTTGATATGACCTTTACATCGAATGATATACATGACATTTATAACATAGACCAAACACCTAAATAAGATCATGATAAACATTAGCAACGACACTGAATGATCTGCTCCATAGCATCTGTCACCAGCAACTTGTATTAGTGCATGAATCATCAAGGTATGTCCGTATCAACTCATCCTTTTGAACAGAATTCTGTATATACAGAATCATTCTATCATATGTGAGAAACACCATAGCCATCCAGATCTGCATGGACCAAGTATCATCAATTGAGAATATCAATCAACATATGTACGAAACAACCTATCATCATAAAGGTAAGAACTCATCATCATCAAGTCTCCAACAATGCAAATTTGAATAATCATCCATGTATCCAGCCAACAATCCTCATCCATATATGTGCCAAGAACAATAGGAATCCTGCATCATAACTGTAATATATGATCTTTATGCATATGACGACAACAGCATATGAGTGACTCATCATCAAGTAAAGAAGATGTGAATTCAAGCTAAGTACTTCTCCTTATCCTTATGAAGATCACCATGTAAGCACCATTAGAGGATCAACCACAAATCTGATCTAAATATCAACTATGTAACCCCAAGAATCATCTGAACAACTCTTAACCATATCATATCAAGATGAATCATTTATCAATATAAGCATCATCACCAAGGACTATTAACCATAATGCCAACAATGCATTAAAAGCATATGCTCCCCCTAAACATGTGCCATCTTGTTTACTGTCACATCTGATCATTCATATCAGCAAGAAGTATCAATGCATCATCATTATCAAGTTAGAAACAAAACACTTCTAACCATTAAGTCATTTCCACACATCATTAGCAAATTGTAACCATTATCAAACAGCGCAAATAATAAACTGAACCATGACTGATCCTTTTCCTGAACCTGTCCCTACTGCCTTTCCTCAAACAATCATATACGCGACTATGCCATAACCAACTCGCGTATATACGTGACTTCTCTTTAAGAAACTTGCGTATGAGATTTAGGACACTGAAGTTTTACACTTCCAGCTTCCTCTAATTCTGTTATGTCTGTATGTTGTGCTGTGTAACCTCTTTCTGACTGTACTTCTTTCTTCTTCCACATCTTCAAGTGTGATGATGATGTTTTCTCCTTTTGGTATGGTGCCCATACTTTGTTCCTGCATTCCTTAGCTATATGTCCAAGCTTGTTACATGCATAACATCTTACATGTTTCATATTCCTCCTGTAGCAATCAGCAGCTTTGTGACCAACCAAATTGCAAGAAAAACAATATCCATTGAAGTACCTGGAATGTGATGATCTTTCGGTGTGATGATCTTGAACCATCCTTCTTCTGCATCAAGCTGCAACATGTCCAAGATTATGACATTCATAACATTCAATATTATTCATCTGCGTAAATGGCCGACCATAGTTAGGAGTAAGATATTTTCTTTGAGGAGTCTCTTTCCTTGATTGTTGATGGGGTTGACCTTTCATCTCCTTGTTGATCATTTTAGATTTCTCTTTAGAGTTCCTTGCCTCACCTTGTGAACTAGATTCACCTTCAACAGATTCATGAAAACCAAGACTAGTCTTGATAGCAGGAGACCTTTGACTACTAAGAATATCATCCAAGGCTTTAGTACTATCTTGAAATCGTAATAGTTTATCCTTTTCTTCTAATTTACCTTTCAAGATATTTACCTCAACTTGAAGTTGTTCCTCCTTTTCTAGACATTGCTTCTTCATGTCTTCTTCAACTTCCTTCCTTCTTCCAACTGATGCCTTAGTTTGAGAATATCCTTTTCTTGTTCTTAATTCAGATCCTGCTGCATTTGACGAGTTCTGAAGGCACATTCCAGTTGATATTTTAAGCTGATATCTTCGTTTACCTGTTTTTCAATAGCTTGGAGTAGATCTTTATTCTGCTTCTTTGATTCTTCAAGATCTTCCTTTAGCGAGCGGATCGTGGCTTCAAGACTTTCATAGTAACTGGATCTATCTCTGAGTTTCTTGATGGTTGTGCTTCTTTCATTGACTTCATCTCTTAATGATGTCACTTCACCCTGCAACTTTTGACATTGATTTTCCTTGTCCTTGAGTAACTTTCTTACCTTGTTTCCTTCCTCTGATTGAGCTTTTAGTTTGGTAACTTCTTCTTTGAAAGCACATTCCCTTTTGTTCAATAGATCTTGTTGATCTTTAATTTTGTCTGTAAGCCTTCTAAATACTTCCTCTATTTGATACTTTTCTTGCTCACCCATAAAAGCAAATTCAGTTGCTTCACTATCACTTTCATCTTTTCCAAATGGATAGATAGCTGGAACATCATAGGATAGAAAATTCATACCTGATAGTTCATCTTCATTCTGAAATGATTCTGAATTTGATTCTAAATCTGAAGAGCTTCTTATACCTAATCCCCAATCGATTCTCCCACTGTCATAGTTCTTCTGAGATGTCTTCTTCTTCTTAGGTGCTTTCTTCTTAATCTTCTTTCCCATAGTTCCACGAATCTCCTTCAAGCGATCAAGCTTCTACCAAAGGACCTGCTCTGATACCAATTGTTGGAAATAATACTGAGAGGGGGGGGTGAATCAGTATTATCAGAGCAATATAACTTTTTCTCTTTCCATATTAAGATTCATATGTGATGCAACAAGTATATATCCATTAAACATATGATTCAGTTAGTTGATCTCTAATGAGCGCATCATAACATTATTAACCATATGAGCAGTAAAATAGAACAGATCATCACACACAAGAAGCACACATGAACACCATGATGTAAGGTGGAAACCCAATGTGGGTGAAAACCACCTGCTGCAAGTCGTCTCAACCTTCTTTAATAAGAAATACCTTTTACAATAGTTCTGTACTGGTGCAGACTTATACCAGTACACAGGCTTCTACCTGCAGAAGGCTACAACCTTCTCTCATTCTCCAGACTCTTCTGGAAGGGAGCTACAACCCCCTTTGCACAGGCTGCTACCTGCTGAGATGCTCCAACCTTTACTTGTTTTCCAGCTACTACTAGAAGGGAGCTACCACCCCCTTGGCTCTTGTACTAGCTGATGTGCTAGTACGTAGGTGCGGACCTACCGAAGGCTACAACCTTCTCTTTCTTCCTCCAGGTACCACATTTCATCAATTTTCAGACTGGATACACTGAAGCACAACATCATAATCTGAAAGGCCACGTTTCATCCAATTTTCATACTGGACCCATTATTATCATTGAAGCTCATAATCAATCAATACTAGCATCATCAATCTCTGAATTACCCAATACTGAATCAATGCTTTCACCAAAGCCAACCCGCATACAGATCTACAAATATTTCCTTATAACTTTGCAGCTGTTCCATACATCAGACATACCCAGATCATACCATTCATAAAACATACGTCAATAATTCAGATCTAGTCTATCAAACCAGATAATGATAAACATTCCAATCCTTAAGATCCCGATCCATCAAGTATCAAATAGATCTGCAATCAACCAACTTCCTTGTGCATAAGCTGAATTACTACTTTCTCAGCACACAGCAACCAGATATCAAATCAGAACCTTGAACACCACAGTAATAGATAAAAACAGCTAAAACATATTTCAAGTAAAGTCTACAACTTCACCAACAAAAACCTGCGTATAGATCTATAAATTCATTCTTTCAAACATTCAGATATTAGTTAACCCAGCTTATCAGATTTATAGATCAAGCATGCACCACATATCACAGATCAAAATCATATAGAGATACCACTATTCCAGCCTTGAGATTTTGACCCATCAATAGAACTTATCCTTCTCCTTGCGCTTAGGTTCCTTCTTTATTCAGATCTAGATCTGCACCATAAACCAATCACCGTATTCCAGATCTAGCATTTTATCAGATATTCAATTAATCAAAAGATGCCTTGCCAAATGATCGCCTTCCTCTTTTATAGCCTTAGTCCTTTCTCAATACCACGGTCCAAAACCATAGGATCAAAAAGCTGTTGGACTAATACCATGAACCAACCATGAAAGTGCGTGATATCAACACTTTTGGATGCAATACCACGAGCCAAAACCATAGGATCAAAAACTGTCGGACTAATACCATGAACCAACCATGAAAGTGTGTGAACTTTTCTCTTGCATGAAAGTGCGTAAACTTTTCTCTACATGAAATAAACTTTTCTCTGCATAAAAGTGTGTGAACATTTCTCTACATGAAATAAACTCTTCTCTGCATAAAAGTGTGTGAACGTTTCTCTACATGAAATAAACTTTTCTCTGCATAAAAGTGCGTGAACTTTTCTCTACATGGAATAAACGTTTCTCTGCATAAAAGTGTGTGAACTTTTCTCTACATGGAATAAACTTTTCTCTGCATAAAAGTGCATGAACTTTTCTCTACATGGAATAAACTTTTCTCTGCATAAAAATGCGTGAACTTTTCTCTACATGGAATAAACTTTTCTCTACATAAAAGTGTGTGAACTTTTCTCTACATGAAGGAAACTTTGTTGCACTATAATTTATCAAATAAATTTGCTGCACTATAATTTATCATTTGTGTGATTTTCCATCAAGGACAACACTTGTCTCATAATGCCAACAATCTCCCCCTTTGGACTTGTCATACTGAGAATTTTCATCTGATATCTCTTCCGTAGATTCATCTAGATATATATAAGTGAGTTGATCTTCTATGAGTTGTTTGCCATCACGTACAACACATGCATCATAATGCCAACATTTCTCTCAATTTCAAAGCTTGACTTGAAGAGCTGAGGTCTGAGACTTGCTTAGGAGGACAGTACAAGTGATGATAGACCCATACTGACTGCAAATAATCATGGTGACGATATTTTTGTGTAAAAATAGTGATCGTTAAGAAAAGTTATATGTTACCGACGATTGATGATTTGTTCAATCAATTGAAGGAAACAACAATGTTCTCAAAGATTGATCTAAGATCTGGATATCATCAGGTACGCATTAAAGAAGATGACATTCACAAGACAACTTTCCAGACCAGGTATGCACATTATGAGTTTGTTGTAGTTCCATTTGGTTTGACTAATGCTCCACCTACTTTTATGTGCTTCATGAAGAGTGTGTTGCATCCTTATTTGGACAAGTGTGTTATTATGTTCATTGATGATATATTGTTATATTATAAAAATGAAGAAGATCGTGTCAAACACTTAGCAGCAGTATTGAGATTGTTGAGAGAGAATGAGTTGTATACTGAGCTCAGCAAGTGCAGTTTCTTTCAGAATGAGGTAGATTAATTGGAACATGTAGTTTCGGAGGAAGACATAGCAGTGGACCTATAAAATGTAAGAGATATCGTTGAGTGGACAACTCCTTGGAATCTGGATGAGGTGAGATCCTTCATGGGGTTAGTAGGGTATTACAAGAGGTTCATCAGGAAATGCTTGCAGATTGCTTATATTATCACATCGTTGCAAAGGATAGGAAAGATGTTTGAATGGACAGAGGAATGTTCAGCAAGTTTTGAGCAGATAAAGCAATTGTTGACACATGCTCTAGTGTTAAATATCGCAGATATAAACAAAGATTTTTTGGTATGTACATATGTTTGCAAGAGAGGCTTGGTGGAGTCCTCATGCAGGAAGGATAGGTAGTGTGTTATAAGTCATAGGAAATAAATAAGTACAAGAAAAACTATCTAACACATGATCTTGAGTTGGAAACGAGCATTCATGCATTGAAGGTGTGGAGTAACTATCTTCTTGGCAGATGATTTGCATTGATGAGTGATCGCAGTGGATTGCGATATCTATTTGACCAACTAAATTTGAATGTCAAGAAAGCTAGATGGTTGGACATGATCAACAATTTCTACTTTGAGATCAACTATATTAAAGGTAAAGAGAATAGGGTTGTAGATGATCTTAGCAAGTGGATGCAGGTAAATCATATAGAAACTATGATATCTTATGGACAGATCTATAGGATAGGATATTATAGGCAGGTCAACAAGATGTCAGGTATATGGAGCTTAGGCACAAGTCTCACAGAGTATACGTACAGGTATAGGCAGTGGTATAGGTACAAGTGTAGGTGCACAGTATGTGGACTATTGTCTCACAATAGATGGATTGGTCAGGTTTGGAGACAAGATATATGTGCCAAACAACAATGAACTCAAGAAGGTGACCTTGAGGGAGTTTCATGCGAAACTATATTAAGGTAAACCAAGATATCATAAGACACAAACAATGGTGAATAAGTTTTACTATTGGCCGAATTTGAGGAGAGATGTGGCAAAGTGTGTAGCTAGGTGCTTGCATTGGTAGCATGTGAAGTAAGAGTGTAAGCATCTAGGTGGACTACTACACTCGATTCCAATTCTAGAGTGGAAATGGGAGGTCATTTTGATGGACTTTATCACAAGTTTACCGAGGAAATCTAGATAACATGATTCCATCATGGTAGTGGTGGGTAGGTTGACAAAGGTTGTGCATTTCATTCTAGTGAATTATACATACTCAGCGAATGATGTAGCACATGTCTTCATCAAATATGTGGTGAGATTGTATGGTGTTCCATAGAAGAATGTGTCAGAAAGGAATGTAAAGTTCACTTCCAAGTTTTGGAAGGAGTTGTTTTCAGGTTTAGGTATGGATTTGGCCTTCAACACAACTTATCATCCGCAGACAAATGGATAGACAAATAGGATCAAGAGGATATTAGAGTACATTTTGAGGATGTATGTGATGCACCAGCATCAGAAGTGGGAGGAGTATCTTCCACTAGTGGAGTTTTCTTACAACAATGGGTATCAAGAATATTTGAGGGTGAGTGTGTTTATTGTATGGGTGGAGTTGTAATACTCCTATCAGTTAGAGTGACCGAGTGAGAAAGTTGTTGATTGGACTAGACATGTTGACAAAAATGGAACAGGAAATATAGGTAATCAAGAAGAATATGAAAGCAACATAGGATAGGTAGAAGAGCTATGCAAATAAGAATAGGCTATTTAAGGAGTTTCATGTTGGGGAGAATTTGTACTTGTACATCAAGCCGAAGAAGAGATCCTTGTAGATTGGATCATGTGCCAAGTTGGCACCCTGGTTTTGTGGACCTTTCAAGCTTCTTGAGAGGATTGGGCCAGTAGCCTATCGATTTGCACTACCTCCGATAGTGAAAGTCCATGTTGTTTTCCATGTGTTATTTCTTAAGAAATATGTATAAGATGTTGATCATGTGATTGACTGGTATGTATTGCAAGTGGAGCCAGAAGGAGAATTCTAGCTAAAAGCCTAGTTCCTTTTACAGAGAAAGACGCTCATGCTCCAGAACTAAGCAATCGAGCAGGTTAAGGTGCAGTGGAAGCACTTTGGTCTCGATGAAGCTACATGGGAGATGGTGAATTAGATGTGGGCTATGTATCCTTATTTATTCGTTGGTTGAGTGAATGTTTTGGTATATGTCCTTGGTATATGTTTTGGTATATGTTTTGTTATGATTTTTTCGTATATGTACATACATATATGGATGTAAATACCATCATGAGTTAGGTTATAAAGCTCCAATAAGAGGCATGGGTGTTATTGATCCGAATGGAAAATGGCATCAACCCATGGTACTCATCCACCCATATTATTCATCGACCCATGAACTTTACCCATGGTATTGTAAATGGCATCCGCCCGTGGTATTGTAAAATCCACCCATGGTATTCATTCACCCATGGAATTGACCCTTGATATTGTAAATGAAAAATACTATAAGTAACAAGTCACATTTTGTAAAAGGAGATTGTCCGCCACAATGTAGCCTTTACAGTTCAGAGGCATGTAGCCATCACATCTCTTCTCAGAGATAAGCTACCATCGTCCTAGCTGGTTTATTTCCATTACTATTTTAAATAAAAGTTTCTTTGTGGTTTTTTTTATTGGGCATTCTCCTTATTTTTCTTCTAGCAATGCAAGTTTTCAGATCTTGGGGGTCTCTCCCCCCAAGATCCATTTCAATCTTTTAGATCTTGGGGGCCTCCCTCCAAGATCCGGATCAGTGGTATCAGAGCAGGTTATGATTCCATGGGAATGAGGGTTTGATGCATATTTCAGTTTCAAATTTTGCAGCAATATTCAACAAACTTCAGACATGTGCTACAACCTCCACAGAGCACTTTTTTGGGTCAAGCAGGAAGAATTTTTCTTTTTTCATTTTTTTACAGGAATTTTTTTGGGCGGCGAATTTTCAGATCAGATCTGAAACATTGGTACAAAATTTACAAAAACAAGTACCATATCTGGATTCCTCTCGAAAAATCACCCAATTTCAAAAAAAAATGGGTCAAATCGGAGTCCGGATGTGGGAGATATCGCTGATTTAAAATCAGTTATTTTATCAGAATTTTTGTGACGGCGGAAATGTTGCAGTGCGAATCTGAGATCTTAGAGTGTCCAGATAAGGATTTCCAACTCATGGGAAGATGCAAAATGATCCTTCTGCTTCCAAAAATAGGTTATAATAAATATTTTGAGTTATATTGGCCGAGTTATGTCCATTTTAATTTTGGAGCAGCATTCGGAGTGGGTTTTCATTGGAGACGTGCCCTCCCACCCCACTTTAGTAGGCACCTGCTTCACCTTCATCAGTTTCAACATAGCAGCATTCGGCTTGGGTTATTTGGAGACGTGCCCTCCCACCCCAGGCTATGTAGGCACCTGCTACTTCATCAACAACCAACATCACGGTTATGGCTCATCCACAAACATCGAAGTCCATTTGCTAGGCCGCACACTGTCAGTATCACAGTTGGTCACAAGCATTACAGGGTATCTCTATCCTCGGATCTTCATGGTTATGGGTCATCCACAAACCCACACTTCATCGAAGTCCATTTGATAGGCCACACACTATCATCATCACAGTTGGTCACAAGCATTATAGGGTATCTCTATCCTCGGATCTTCATTTATCATGGTTATGGGTTAACCACATAAGACCCTTATCTTCAGTGGCTCTTCATATTCAACAAAGGCTTCGCAAGAGGTAACTTTACGCAATGGGGACCATTGCTTCTTAAGGAGGGAGGAATGATCCGAATGGAAAATGGCATCAACCCATGGTACTCATCCACCCATATTATTCATCGACCCATGAACTTTACCCATGGTATTGTAAATGGCATCCGCCCGTGGTATTGTAAAATCCACCCATGGTATTCATTCACCCATGGAATTGACCCGTGATATTGTAAATGAAAAATACTATAAGTAACAAGTCACATTTTGTAAAAGGAGATTGTCTGCCACAATGTAGCCTTTACAGTTCAGAGGCATGTAGCCATCACATCTCTTCTCAGAGATAAGCTACCATCGCCCTAGCTGGTTTATTTCCATTACTATTTTAAATAAAAGTTTCTTTGTGGTTTTTTTTTATTGGGCATTCTCCTTATTTTTCTTCTAGCAATGCAAGTTTTCAGATCTTGGGGGTCTCTCCCCCCAAGATCCATTTCAATATTTTAGATCTTGGGGGCCTCCCTCCAAGATCCGGATCAGTTATGTCATTACAGTTGTCATGTTGTTATATTGTCATGTTGGTTCTCTTCTCAGCAGGTTGATCATTGTAAATTATAAAGCTCCATGAGTAGTATGTTTTGCTTACATTATTCTTGTTGGTTGTAGGTGTCATTAAACACCAAGGAAAGTGTTCCCCCAAGGGGGAGGGTTACATAACAGTCCTATTCAAAATTCCATGTAAAAATTAATAAAGGTAAAATAATACCTTGGTCATGGGACACATATTTCAAGTTGAATGTTGGGAAAAAACACAATGATAGGGATCATGATTGCACTGAATGTTCCTTAATCACCTTGGCAATATTAGATCTCTAAGATAAAATGTGAAAATGAGCTCTAGAGGCATTCATCAAATAGATTTGAGCAAATTAGTGTTTATGACACACATCCCTAAAATCAAGGAAAAAGCGACACTTGGAGGAAGTTTCTAAAAATAATGAGAGTGCCTCCTTCGGGATACTAAATTAGATCCCTATTTTTTAGGGATATTTTTTTACTTTTTAGATTTTTTCATTTTTTAAGGGAAGCTTTCCATGTATACTGTCGAGAAATACTATGAAATTCTGGAGAAATGGGAAACTTTCTAGATCAGTGCACTACCCAGTTTCTGAGCTTAGTGAGGGATTGCATAGTTTCCGGGTTTAGTGTTGGTCTTCCTTCATGACTGCACAATTTATGAGCTCAAGGTTTAATGCCAGTCAGGACTGGACAATTCCTATCATCAAGGATTCTTTCCCTTAAGGATTGCATAGTTTATGGAGGCAAGCCCAGAACTATTGTGAGACCAAGTTGGGAGATCATATTGTGACTTATAGGGATCATCTATGTGTGAAATCAAGCAATTACAAGCTTAAATGAAAAGATAAGTCTCATTTGAAGCATGAATACCTGAATCACTGTAAGATGATCTCATGTGGATAATAAGGGAGGCTCCAAAATCGAAGCATAAGAAACATTTTGCAGGGTGGTTGTGGCTGCTACAACACTGGCGACACACTAGTAGAACTCCACCTCTCTCTATGGAACTTGTCTCATGCAAGACAGGTCTAACTCTTCTAGAGGTATTGTTGAGTTCATTGATTATCACAACTTCCTCACTTAGCTTGACTTAAAGATATAGTCCCTACCATTCTCTTCATCGACATGACACATACCAAGCCAAGTCAGAATAAGTTGTTTCAATTTGGGATGAGGAGTATATAAATGCAAAATTAAAATAGATTGTGAGAGTCTTAGTTTTCATCTCTGGTGTTACACCACTGCCAACAGGCATGTATAGTACCCTGGCAGAGCCACTTCAGGAACAAAAGCTGTCAGACTAGGATATAACTCCTTAAAACAAAAACTCTCTATATTATTCATTCAGGTTGCTCATTGTTATATACAAGAGGGAGTGACTGTTCGGTTCATCTCCTGACTCTTTGTCTTCTCTGTTATTTATTTACATTAATTACAGTTGTTCACCCAATCCTTAAGATTAGGCGTCAACATTCCCCCCTTAATATGAAAGAGTGTTGGTGAGTCCAAGCATTGTTCTGAATCTTTCAAGCTTTTCTCTTCCAAGTGCTTCAGTGAAGATGTCTGCAATTTGCTCATTAGTGGAACAATGGCAGAGATGGATTATTTTTGCCTCAACACGATGTTGAATCAGATGATATTTAGTGTTGATGTGCTTTGTTCGATCATGGAACTTTAGGTTTTTGGCCAACTTCATTGCAGATGTATTGTCAATCATGAGTGGAGTTGATTGTGCTTGTTTTACCTGCAAATCTTTAAGAATTTTCCTGAGCCACACAATTTCTTTTGTTTCTTTAGCCACTTCCACGTATTCTGCCTCTATTGTGGAATCTGCTAGGACTGACTATTTGCGTGATCTCCAGGAGACAGCTCCTGATCCAAGACTCATATCATAGCCTGAAGTAGATACCCCTGTTTCTTTATCTCCATCGAAGTTTGAATCATAGTATCCAATCAAGTTGAAGTCGCCCACCTATGTATAATTAATTCCAAAGTCTTCAGTTCCCTTCAAGTACCTTAGAACTCTTTTTGCAGCAGACGAATGTCCCTCACAAGGTTTTTGCATAAACCTGGAGAGGATTCCAACAAAAAATGAAATGTCTAGTCTGGTAGTAGTCAGGTAGTTGAGACTTCCTACAAGTTGTCTATACTTTGTTGCATCCTCAAATTATTTTCCTTCAATGGATGTGAGCTTTAAGTTTTGTTACATTGGAGTAGTTAGAGGATTGCATTCAGTCACGCCAAACCTGTTCAATAGATCTCCAATGTACTTCTTTTGAGAAAGGAATATGGACTTCGGATGTTGAGTTACTTCAATACCAAGATAGTAATGAACATATCCCAAATCAGTCATTTCAAAACCTTTCTTCAATTCCTTCTTTATGGATGTAATGTAGCTTTCATTATTCCCTATCATCAAAAGATCATCTACATACACCATAAGATATACAACTGTTTTGCCAACCTTCTCTACAAACAACGTTGCATCATCAAGATCATAATGTTTGAAATTGAGTTTCAGAAGATGCTCAGTTAATTTTTCATACCAGGCTCATGGTGCTTGTTTGAGGACATACAAGGATTTCAGAAGTTTGCATACTTTATGTTCATGTCCTTTCACAACAAATCCTTCAGGCTGGGACATAAAAACGTTCTCTTTTAGATCTCCATTTAAGAAAGTAGTTTTTACATCCATTTGATGGACTTTCCAACCATTCTAAGCTGCTAGGGCAAAGAGTATCGAGATGGTAACCCATTTTTCTTTAGGGGAAAAAGTATCCTCATAATCGACCCCTTCCTTCTATGAAAAACCTTTTGCCACAAGTCTAGCTTTGTGCTTGTCAAGTGAGCCATCAGCTTTATACTTGTTCTTGTAGACCCACTTGCATCCAATTGGTTTGGTTCCCAATGGAGGATCAACCAGCTTCCAAGTGTCATTCTTTATCATGGCATCATACTCCTTTTGCATTTCTTCTTTCCATTCATTATGAGAAGCAGCTTCTTTGAAGGAATTTGGTTCAAAATCTGTAGACAAATTCAATTCACAATCATAAGAAACATCCATATCAACTAGTGAATCAGAGTCATCTACATTATCACCACTTTTCTGATTTGAATTTCTAGTTCCTGTCTTTCCAACCTCATCGGGATGAACACTTTCAAGTGTCTTTGTCAGCCACTTTGGGGGACCTTTCTCAGATGGTCTAGGCTGCTTCGTTGATTGAGTTGGGACTGAATCAAGATTGAGTCTCCCAATTCTGTCAATCACATCACTCAAAGCATCATCTGTAGTTGGAGATTCATGCAGGGGAGAGAGTGCTTCTGAAGAAGATTCCACAGGTTGATCTAGTATAGGAATCCCCCCTTCAAGATGTGGAATCTGATTATCAAATTCTTGAAATGTCTTTGCAGTTGTGAATCTATCCAAGCGATCAAGTTGTCTTTCAACAACATTGTCAGTTTTAGATGATTCAAGAAAGATTACATCTCTAGATATCACAAACTTTTTGTTGATTTCATCATAGAGACGGTATGCTTTGGAGGTGTTTGAATACCCCAAGAAGATACACTTACGACTTCTTGCACCAAGTTTTTTTCTATGTACCTTTGGTATCAAGTCATAATAGGTGGAACCAAAGGCCCTGAGATGCTTTAC
Source organism: Pinus tabuliformis (assembly GCA_031772625.1). Lineage (NCBI taxonomy): Eukaryota > Viridiplantae > Streptophyta > Pinopsida > Pinales > Pinaceae > Pinus > Pinus tabuliformis. Next base: position 978,649,331 of record CM062810.1, read on the forward strand.
CGAAGGAATGTGCCCATACCACATTTCATAGGTAGTCTTGTTTCTAATAGCATCAGATGGACATCTATTCTTTATATATACAGCACATAGAACAGCATCAGCCCAAAACATTACTTTTACATTTTTGAAGAAGAGCATGGAGCGTACCATATTTAAGATTGTCCTATTCATTCTTTCAGCTACTCCATTCTATTGGGGATTATAAGGCACAAGTGTTTGATGTTTGATCCCATTTTGGCGAAGATATTTTTCAAATTCATTTGAAGTGTATTCTTTTCCATTATCAGTGAGAATAGAGCCAATATGAGATTGTGCATCATTTTCAAACCATGCATGAAAGTTCTCGAATGTTTGAAAAGCATCAGATTTGTTCTTCAATAAATATACCCAACAAATTCTAGTGTAGCCATCAACAAAATTCATCATATATTTATTTCCATTTGCAGAAGAGACAGGAATTGGACCACATAAGTCTGAATGAATGAGTTCAAGTTTTCTATGTGCTCTGGAATGTGAATCATGAAAGGGCTGTTTGCTATGCTTTCCTAGAATACAAGCATCACATTTCTTAAGCTTCGTAGGAATTGTAGGCAATCCAGCAACACCATTTTTCTTCAACAAGTGGAGGCTGTCAAAGTTCAAATGTCCAAATCTAGCATGCCATAATAAACTTGATGGAAGTGTACCTTCTTCATAATGAGAATTGTATGAGAAATGTTGTGCACGAGCAAAGGTACCTTGCAGCTTGAGAAGCCTTTCTTCTTCCATCCCCCTCATGACAAGTGAGTGGTTAGATGATTTTCTCACCTCAAGCTTGCCATCAAAAATATGAATGGAGTGACCTTGCTGGCGGATGTGGACCAAGGAAAACAAGTTTCTCCTTAGCTGTGGGCGATATAGAACATGATGCAGAAGAAAGTATGGAAGACCAGGCAATTTAAGCCTGATTGTGTCAAGCCCTGATGGCTTGAGTTTTGATTGGTCTGCAAAGTATACTGCTCCATCAACATTGTTAGTGAACTCTTCAAAAAAATATTTTCTATGAATCATGTGGCAAGTTGCCCCTGAGTCAAGCAACCAATCATTTTTCCATGATGCAAGTGAAGCATTAAATAAATCTTCATTTACTCCAATATTACATTGCGCCACAACATAATGAGTTGATTCATGTGCTTTACCTTTGTTTGTGTCATTAGTTTTACCTTTCTGTTGGTTTCTTTGCTGCTCAATTTTATCCCAAGGTATCTTGCATGTGGAGGCATCATGTGATCCATTTCTTTTACAGCGTATGCAGTGCAAATCTGACTTTTATCCTTGAAAGTGTCTGCCCCCCTACCTCTGAAATATCTTCCTCTTCCTCTTTGACCACCTCTTCCTCTGGAAGAGTCTTGAGAATGATTCTTTCCTTTGTGAGAAAGGCACACAACCTCTTTAGAAGATTCAGGGGTTGTCTTCTTTCGAAAAGCTTTCTCTCTTTCATCAAATTTTTTCACAAGAGAGTCAAAGGTAATATCATTGATATTTCCATTTGCTTGAAATGACTCAAGATAATTAGAGTAAGTAGGATAAAGTGACTTGAGAAAATAAATCAGAGGAATATCCAATTCAACCTTAGTGACTTTAATATCATGCATAATTGATTTTACTTTGGATGCCAGAAAAAGAGGATCATTATTTTGCAATTCAAGGGTGAAGAGTTTAATCATGAGTTGAACAATTTCAAGTGCAGAGTGTGAGTCATAGAGTTCCTTCATCTTTTGTAATGCTTCAAATGCATTTGAAAATGGTTTGATGTGTCGACTCACCTCTTCACTTATAGATGTAGCAATCAATGCATATGCTTTGTTGTTTTTATTCTCCCAGATGGCGAGCTCTTTATTAGAGGTAGGTTCAATTGGATCCTTGCCTCCTTCTCCCACACACACTCCTTTCCATAGCTCATTAAAAATAAGAGTATGTTGGAGTTTCCTCAACCATTCTGGATAATTCTCTTTTCCAGTGAGAGTTATTCCCACAATAGATATGATTGAATGCATATCGAACAACATAATACTTCAGCATTCAACATTCACCTGAATACCAGAGTCATAGTCTGACTGTAACTGTCAATGGAAAAAATGAACAGTGGATGATGAGCGGCGGATGAGCGGAGGATGAACGGTAGATGAGCAGAGAAATAATGTAGAGCAGGACCATTGATGGTGGAATATCGACGGTTATCGGGTCAAACATCGACGGTTATCGGGGGCGAAGAAGTCTAATCATTAACAGTTATCAGAGGACAGTTTTAAGGCGATGAGTGGAATATCGTGCAGGCTCAAGGCAGTAAGTGGTTTAGAGAGGGGAGCATGCGATTCCATAGAGCGACGGACACGTGGTTCTGATGAGAGAGAAGAAACCACTTATATCACACGTGACATAGTCGAGCATGTTGGTCGTGCAATATTGATGTGGGTTGTTAGATCTGAGGTCAAGAGATCTACCATCAAGGTTGACTGGGAGGAGAGAGAAAAAGGTGCGTATATTGGGTGGGTAACCACCATGCAACTAATGCGCCCCATGTCATCGTCAGCTGTTGGATCTAAGGGTGGAGATCAATGGTCGAGAATGAGCCCGCAAAACCTCGAGAACTGTGTTTGAGTGGGGTCCGGTAAATGCATCAAGCAATAGGAAAAGAATGATGAATCGATGAATATACAGTGAATATGGTGAAATATGGTGAATATGGTAAAATACAGTGAATATGGTAAACATTTATCCACTGCAAACGAGCCTGGAAAGTACCCCAATGGAGTTGCTTACTACACCTCTCTGCACAGGAAGCCTTTCTCTTCTTCATCCTTTATTTCATTTTTTTTCAAAAGAAATGTGCATAAGCACTTATTTATTTCATGGGGCGCTTGAGGGATCCTATCTTATTGAGACAAGAAGAGGTTGTCCCTTTAGAGAAGAATGTTTATATACACCTCTGACATACTTGTTAAGGTTTTCCTGCCCTCCTTACTCTACTTGACTTAGTTGATAAGGATTAACTGAAAATAGAATATTGATTAGAGTAGGCGGTACTAGTTAAGAGTGCAAGCATCATCATTTCACTATGACTCTCTCTGAAAGGAATGAATTTTCCATCAGAGTATCATTGACTAAAGGAAATGAAAGATTCACATAAAGAGAGGGAATAGATAGATAACCAAGTGTTGATAGCAGTAAAACTTCCTCTTGGACTTCACCTCAGTTGTGTGAGAAGCCAAACAAAATCTCATGTGGAAGTTATACTATAACTGAAAATAAAACAAACAAAGGAAAGAAGCGGAGTGAAATGAAAAAAATGTAAAGAAAATATATGGAAAAAACAAAGAAAAGTGAAAATAATCCAACTCCTAACCTAAACAGATCACAGGCCAAACTTATGTGAAGTGATACTTCCATTGCAGCCATCGACGCATTGGCTAGCCTATGTGGACGATGGAATGCATGTCAAGAAAGATATACAAGCATAACAAAACAAAAATGATAAGCCAATAAAAACCAAAACATCAAAGTTTGAATGAACACGCAAAAAAGCAAAAATGAAAAGCACATGAGAGACACTCTGCGGATGTACCATGGTGTTCAAACACACTACGAATCGAATACATGCAAGCACAAACTTTTGAACTTGAAAGAAGAGAGAACATGAAGAAGGAATATTTTTTTTTCTTTGCAACCGTGCTTGCCACGTATGACTCCTCTAATGAACTAATGATAGGATCGTGTAGTACAGATAGAGGATGTGAAAATTGTAAAATAGATTGATTTTCAATGTGTACAAGAGAGTGATGAGGAGCCTGGAAAAATTCAACACATTTCTAATCTAAAGTGGAAATGACCTCAAGACTATGAGGACCTGACATAACCATCATCTCGGGTTAAAGTGCCTCAATAGTGTGGGGAAGCTCTAGTTCATCAAAAGATGGATCATCAAAGGTCGTTGGCTTAGAAATATCAACAATGGAAAAAGCATAATTGTGATCGAATGAATCAATGAAAAGATCATGATAGCCATGATCAGAAATTTCAAGATTACAAATAGAGGAATCCTCATGATCTGATGAAGTGTAAAGAGGGGATGATGAAAAATGAGAAATTTCACCCTCTATATTCCCATAAATATAATATGAGAGATTTGGAGGATCAAGCTAAAAATATTTTTCCTCTCCGCACTCAGATGAAAAGCTAGCATTCCATGTATTCTGGGAATGATAAGATTCAACGGGAATGGAAAAATCGTGAAAAAATCCAGGACAATGCGGAAGAGGTGTTGACAGAAGGCGGTCATCCTTTACCACATATTCTTATTTATACTCCCACACATACTCATCAAAAATGATACCGCGGGTTGGTTTTTCAACACCAACTCCATCCAGAATTTGATCCTCATGAACATCAAAAGGGAGATCTAAAAGCAGTGAACACAAAGCATCACAATCCAAAGGATCATAATGACTTAAGGATGGGGGGTATAACACTTCATCACAACTATTAGATTGACAGTCTAAACCTACACTAAAATTTTGCGTAAGTGGGGTGGGAAAAGATGGTGGTAGATCAACAGATGAATTCTCAACATCCCCCATCTCGACCTACGAAACTAGAGTTGTTTGATAAGAAGCGGACATAGGATCACTTTGAACATCAACCTCATCCATCACAAATTTAGAAGATCTAACACCAAGGTATGTTGGGAGAGGCTTGAAAGATTCTAAATCATGTGGATTTTTCGAAATGTGAACAAGATATTGAAATATTCCTATCAAGAACTTCCAATCAACTTCATATTTTGGAAATTCAGAACAAAAATGCATGAAACGATTTTGAAAATGACATAGTGATTCACCAGGTAATTTTTGCAATTCCAAAATTTTCTTGCATAGACGTTTACGATCATACATATCAAAAGTATGAGATAGTTATGTGACAAGATGTTCTAAAGAGTGTATGGAGGAATCGGGCAATGTGTGACACCATTCCCTTACGTGCCCTTCAAACATGAGAATGAAAAACCTATAACCAACATCCTCATGGTGGATGCTTTTCTCCATGAATAAATCAAGAAAATGAGCAGTATGCTCAAATAAGGTTGTCTCACCCTTGCCATCAAATTTCAGAGTTGACAAGTCATTTATGATACTCATCGGCACTTGCAAAATTACATTTATGGAAAACATGTTGGGGTTATCATTATGGAATAAGTCATTAAATGAGTACAGGAATTCAAAACATACTTTAAGGGCTCATCTTGTCATCTGGCCCTCCTCCTAGAACTAGAAATGTTGATGGTGTTGGACCTGACAACATTCAAGGGATCTCCTTAATATGAAGTCCCAAATAGACCTCATGCCATTTGGAGTAGTAATCCTAGTAGTGGGTGGTAATGTTATGCCTTGATTGTGGAAACACAAATAGTGAAGTATGATAACTTTGGGTGAGAGAAAGTGTGTGAACCTAAGGAGAGTCAACTATGATGCATGAAGGTTGCAACACATAGAGGGAAAAAGGAAGTGTGCACCTTAGAAGCCTGTAATAATATGCATCTAGAAAGGAAAACACGAGAATAATGAAATCACAAGCTAAGATTTGGAATAGTCCAGAAGCTAAAGTGATGGATTAAAACAACAATACACATTCAATGAGATTCATACAAATGAAAATGAAACAGTTCATAATAATAAGCATAAGTTAAATAACATACATTGCAAATACAACAAGAATGGTCCTACTATATTTACAACATATGCATGAAATTGTGATGGCTCTAATTTTATTATTATAAGTGAAAGTTCCATTCATACATACACCATTGATGACCACTAGCCCTAATAATGGAACATTAAAGACAAGAACATCTACTCCCCAAAAGAAGTATACTCACTCTACACCATAGAGAAGTCAAGGCTCTTCACAATACTCCCAAACTCCTTCTAAGCCTAAGCCTAGCCAAAATCTTCTCTCCCAAAACCTTGTTACATGAGTTATGAGGTTTTATTTATAACAAGAGGGGGTGACTCTTCAACTCTCATTTGTGACCTTTGGACTACCCTCACGACTCTTCAAATTCTTTACAAAATGACTCATTACATTACATGACGACTCTTCATATTCCAATATTGTCACTTGGAATTTCACTTACAACATAATTACAAATAATATTGCATTTCACACTTGTAACCATATAAGAAAAAATAGGTTAAACACAACTCGAGAGCCTAACAAGACACAATACTATGATGCTCGAGTTTGGGAGAAATCTATCTCAACAACCTCCACTTGCTTCTTGTCGATCACATATTAATGCTAAGCTTGATATTGTGTGATTACGTTCCTAAACTACGTGATGGTGTCTGGTTGGAAGAGAACTCTAGCCTCCATGGTATCCAGGTAAAATTTCTTGGAACCAATTTCAAGTTTGTTCTAAAGCATGAGAAACATTGTTCTAATTTGGACAGGACCACCGACATAATTCTGCAAGTTATGTTTGTTCAACTCTAAATCCTCCTTGGTGGAAATTTGTCTCAGCTTCTCCAAGTACTCTTCGATCTCTTGCTAGAATTGGTTCCTAGATTTTTCTTTAGTGAGTGAACTGACTAATGGGATCTAGTGTGTTTTCACCAAGACATACAAACTACTGAATAATCGTACATATGAGGTCCGAATTCTACCAATAAATTAGGTGAGATTCTTTTTGTTCTAAATTAACATTCGAACTGTCGCTTTCTCCACCTCTCCCTGTGGCTTCATTTTCTTCACTAAGTCAAGTGTTTCCCCTTTGTATCACATTATCCACTCTTACACATAGGTAATGAAAGCTTGTATGTTCTTGAGATTTTAAACAAACTCTTTTCTCCGTTGTTATGACCATGTAAACAGACAATCATTTTATCTATGGTGACAAACCCCTCATAGAGCTTCTGCATGGTTTCTCCAAGTTTTCATACTTTAGCGAGTATCACCATTCTCATCTCCTCCAAGTAAACCTATGCAGAAACTGCACTCTGTGCTACTGCACGAAGTTATTTTTCCTCTTTCCTGGCATCCTGCAAGTTTTGTGCCAATTGCTCATTCTCAGTCATCAAATACTGAATGTTTAATCTTGTTGCTCTTGGATATGAAAATTTCGCTTCAGCAATGGAATTTCAATGCTTCCTGGTGTCTGACACTATCACCCTTTCTCTAACAAACATAGGTGATTAATGATCATCTGGAAAATTCTTTCTTTGTTCTTGTACAATTCTCTTTTGGAATTCAACGAATGATATATTATACACATCCATTACCATATCATCATCAAGGGAAACAACTCCCCCTTCCTCGCTTGGGGCTGGCTCTGCTACTGGAGGTGGTAGAAGACTATGATTTGACCTATGGTGCACTCGGCATCATATCAACATCTTTATTCTATGGCTCATGTTCCATCTCCATGTTTGTCACTTCAATCAAATGCTCAATCTATTGAGGAAGCTCCCAATTATGCATCTGTTCACCTTCCTCCTCAATTTTTGGTTGGTTTAGTTCCTTCTCTTCAACCTGTATCAGTGTTGTCTCCTCTGTCATTATGCCTTGCCTTTGTTATTCTTCTTGCTTCATATTCTCTCCTGGTTCTCTCCTCCTCAACTCTTTTTCTTCCTTTAGCTTCTTCTTTGTCTCCTGCAACTTCAGTTTTGCTTCCTACAAATTCTTTTTTGTATATTCATCCACTCTTCTCTTTGTATCATCTACTTCCCCTTTTCTTATGTTTCCAAAGCTACTTTCATTATAACAGGATCTTATTTCATCTTGTAGCTTTGTTCACCCTCTGGACTGTCAGCAATCTTCCTCTTTCCCTTTTCATGCATGAGATTGCTTCCTACTATTGTTATTTCTTCTGGAGTTACTTCCATCTGTGGATAAACCTTTGAATCCCTTACTAAAATAACCAGCTCACAGAGTTTGGAGGCATTGTAGAAATTCCTCCATGGGTCCTCCTCTTGCCAATGGAATGCCCCGACGATCCACAGAAAGTAAACCCTCACATAGTGGTCTTTACAAATACCACTGGGATCATGCGAATTAAAGTCCTAAGTACCAAATTCAAAATTCAGTATCTCCTTTCCCTTGAAATCCATGACTTTCAAGTTATTTATCTCATAAATTCAATTTTCAAAGGAAGAGTGGGCCATGGTGCTTGCTTCTTCCTATGCAATGTTGGTGACAACCCTGTGGTGAGATGATGCGTCACTTATTGCATGAAAAGATTGTCAGTGACATACCTTGGTAAAACATGCGAAGGCTTATCTCTGCCAAACAGTTGAAGAAAGGTTCCACCTAGGGAGGCATACCAATTTGCGATGTTTGTGATCACCTCCATTTCTTCTCGTGACATGCAAGGTGGATATTCTTCAAAGATAAGCTTGTAAAGTGATATGATGAAATGGTCAGTGAGTTGTGCCATTACTCCTTGATAACTGCAATCTCAAACTAAATTGTAATAAATATGCACGACAGTTTCTCGTGGTGTCCATGTCCAGTTCATTCCATGGAACTACTGTTGTGCACAAATTGCATCGAGTAAATATGAAGACATATAAAAACTTTCTCTCTCACCCTTGGGAGGACTCTAAGATTTTTCTACATGGGGCTTCAACTGTCGAGCCAACATATATGACCAGTTGAATGGTTTCCACTCGTTCACAACCTGGTCCAATCAAATTTCCCACCCTTCAGGAAAGGTTTTTATGCTCTGCTGACAATGGATCCTGCAAGCTAAGATACCCAAGAGTTGGTAGGCCTTCCTGAGGGACTTTGTCTTGTATACATGGGTAGGTGTCTATCAAAACTTCAATGGCTCTTTCACCCACCCTTTCACAATGTCTCTTCTGTTTACATAGTTTTTGGTGGCATAGAAAAGTGAGTCCATGTTCCCTACTGACTCCATCATGTGATATATCTTCTGATAGTCTTCTACCTAGAAGGTGGTGAGCTTCTATGCACTAGCATTTCTCAATGTCATTGTCTTCTCATGAATGTGTCATACAAGCCAACTGATGACATCTGCACATGGGAAGACTGGATACCTGCATGTAACCGTGTATAATCCTGACTATCGAATGTTGAGATACACTTGTTGGTCCTCTAAGTCTATCTCAAAGTCCTTTGCAAAAGCATCTTTGACATGCTTCCATGTCACTGATAATCCGTTTTCTATAAACAAATGAGTGTCAGTATACACTAGCAAGTCTACTGGCGCTTTCTCAACTGCTTCCCTAGTACTTCTTTCAATGGCTTCTTTTGAAGAATATCTCTTTAATGCCATGGTAATGGTGACTGCTGGAGAGGTTCTCAACAACTTTTGTACCTATGGGACAGAAAATACACTCATGGAAAGCAAAATCAGTCTTAAGCAAATCTACTTACAAGGCATGATCAAGCAGCAAACTAAGCATATTATGGGGAGGACTGTGTGTAATTCTCATTGACAAGAGATTATGACTACTTGTAGAAACTGTGCACTATGCATTCTTAGCAACCAGGGTCGAAGCTTGTGGCTTGAAACTGTGCAATGCACAGTTTAGCCTGGACAGAGTTCTAGGAGACACTCCGTATTATGCAGTCTCAGTGGTCAAAGTGACAAGCTGGCTCCTAGAACTACACAATGCATAGTTGGAGCCAAGCTAATATATTGAGCCTTAGGGTTACGCAGTGCCCCGATTGGGCAAAGTGAAAATCGGCCATGGAAAGTGCATATATTCCAAAGGGAAGTGTGGAAAACGAGAAGATATGAGGGATAGTGTGATCTTGAGTGTATATTTGACTAAGTATGAGTAAATCCATGTAGATCAAGTGCAGCAATTGATCAAATATAAGGAAAATCAAGTATGTGGGGGGAGTCGCTGGAACGACGACCATTGGTGAAAAAACAGGGAAACCAATGCGACACTTGTGAAAGGAAATCTAAAACTTAAAAAAAAAACTTCTATAAGTTGAAACATCAACAACTATGAAGAGAAATAAGTGAAATAGCACTCACACAAGAAAAATGACAAAAAGCGACAGAAAAGGCGGTAAAAGATGACAAAAGAGAAACTCACCTAGAAAAGTGATGATGATAGCATTGAAGGTTCCTTGATCTCCTCGGGAATGCTATATCTCCAAGATTTAATGTGAAAATGAGATCTAGAGGCATCGATTAAATATATTTGAGCTAATTAGGGTTTGTGACGCATATGACCTGCATGCCTAAAATCAAGGAAAAGGTGACATAGGGCGGAAGTTTCTAAAAACAACTAGAGTGCCTCCTTCGGGATACTAAAATAGATCCCTATTTTTTAGAGATGATTTTTTTTCTTTTTAGCTTTTTACCTCTTTTTGGGGAAACTTTCCATGTACATTGCAAGGAAAGACTACGCAATTCTGGAAAACTGAGCAACCTTCCAGCTCAGTGCACTGCGCATTTTCTAAACTTAGTGAGGGATCGCACAATTTTTGGGTTCAGTGTTTGACTACCTTCCAAGAATACGCATTTTCCGAGCTCAAGGCCAACTTCCAGTTAGGACTATCCAATTCCTATCATCAAGGTTGTTTGCCCTCAAGGATTGCATAGTTTCTGGAGGGAAACCCAGAACTGCTATGAGACCAAGTTGGGAGATCAACTTGTGACTTAGAGGGATTAGATGAGTGTGAAAGAAATAAATTACAAGCGCAAATCAAAATATAAGTCTCAGTTGAATCATGAATACATGGATCAATGCAAGATGAGCTCCTGTGGATAAGAAGGGAGGCTTCAAAATCAAAGCATAGGAAAAATTTTGGAGGGTGTTTGTAGCCACTACAACAGAACCTTTTGTTGGTGTCCTATGCGGTCCCCAACTACTTGAACCTTTTCAATACCTTTCAATGGTGACTTTATGGATGGAGGATGATATCCACAAACTTCCATAAAATGGTGATAATTTTTATGAAGTATGGATGGAAGTGTTGTATCTCCATTCTGCAAGTGAAACCACTTGACCCATTTCTTCTATTTATGATATCCAAAGCAATGAAGATATCCTTCTAAACATTTATTCTAAATCTCATACTACCCATTATATTGAGGATGGTAATTTAAGTTGTGAGCCACTCAGTACCCAAACAATAAATTAATTTAGTCCAAAAGTATCCTAAGAAAATTGGATCTCTATCACTTCCAACAATATTTGGGATCTGATGTATCTTTTGGACTATTTCTATTAATGCTATTTTTACTGTACTTTCTTTAAAAGGATGATAAAGAGGGAATAAATTGGCATAATTTTTTTCTTAATATATTACTATCATAATGGCATTCTTCCCTTAAATTTTGGGTAAGAATGTAATAAAATGCTCCCAACATTGACATGGTATATCTAGCGGTTGTAGTACACCTGAGATCTTGAATTTGTCTCCCTTATTCTATTGGTGGACCACATATTATATCACAAAATTTTTAACATTAGTTTAAAATCATCCTAGAAAAAATCATTCTTCATCATATAGTGTCCTTTCATGAACCCTAAATGTCCTCCTATAGGCGAAGTGTGCAATTATAAAAGGAACCTTTGTTTGAGTTGAGAATTTAGACATAAATGTAATCAATCTTGATACCACAATAGTTGATTATTCCACACAAATTTATCCACCCAAGTGTTATATTCTATTTGTTGAATGATATTTCATTCCTTTTTATGTCGCATCCATTCTAACCTTTCTTCTTCCACCCAATCAGATTTTGGAATAAAAATAACACATAGTAAAACCATTGTTTCATAATCTTTCCTTGAATGTTCATATACCACTATACTATGTTTTCCCATTTTTTAGATAATTTCAAAATAATAAGCTATCATATTTGTGGCACTTTTTATCCTCTAAATATAATCATTTCTCCAAGAAGTAATTCAAACTATCATGATTTTAAATTATTTTGAATTATCTTCTTATTAGGTAAGGGCGCCTTTTTATAACCACATGTATTATGGCCAAGATTTCTTTCTCAAAATTTAGCTTGAGAAAGTTCATTACTTTAAGCTGGCTACTTTCAAACGAAATGGTTTGAAAATAGAATTCAGTAAGATTTTAAATGTTAAAGGTGTATCAGTAATTCAAAATGGAATAACCAAAAAATAATAATTGTGGATGTATTCTAAAGCCCTTATTTACGAGTTTTTTCTTTCCTAATTCTGATTTGATTATATCTCGAGTGGAGATACAACTTAGTAAAGAAAATTAATCCATGTAATTTATCTAATAATTCAGCAATGATACTAATAGGAAGGTTATATTTCATGTTCATTTGGTTGAGGTGTTTATAATATGGACACACATTCCATCATCCATTCTTTTTCATCTAGCTTTAATGATACCTTTTGTGTATATCTATACCTAGAATAACTATTGCTAGGTGGTGCACTTCTAGGTTTAAAATAAATAGCATGGTCATAATTTTGGGTAGGTGGAAAAATTTTAAGCATCTCTCAAAATACCTTGGAATTACTTTTGATAACTTTTTGGAGATCCATTGGAGTAGAGGATATATATACTAGAACATATGATGAGAACAAATGTGTGATTCCACCATGGTGTCCCTTTTTTAGCCTTTTTTCATGCTATTAGATATCATCACCTTATAAGTTTTCCATGCGATACCTTTAAGCCCATTTCCTTTCTTTTTCTGGAAAATATCATGAAAAGATATTGAAAATTAAGTTTCATAATTCCCTATAATTATAACCATTGGACACATCATACAAAATTAGCACCACCCATTCGGACTATAATCATGGAACTATCCAATAAATAACCCCCCATATTCAACTTAATACTATGGCACTTCCATGAAAAATTTAGGGAACCTCCATCTACAATAATTATATGAAATGTTTGGTGCTAGAAATATAAAGTGATTGAGAAGTTTTACTAATTTTTAATTGATAAAGTTAAGGATACTTATAGAAACAAACAAAATTCTTACCTTTCTATTTTTGATATATCCTTTTATCTTAAGGGACCGTGGAGTGTTAATTCTAGCCAATGCATGCCAAACTATTGTTAAATAGTCTCTTGTAGCTCTAGATCTTGTTTTGTAGGGATTCAATTGGATGAACAATACTTCACCATGTTCATTCATAAAGGGGGCTTTTAAATTGTGAAAAATAGATTCAATATATTGTATGTACTCTGGCGGGGTAGCGGGGATGTGGGGTAGGGGAAAATTATAGGTGTTGGGTGGTATAAAATTGGGTATTGATTTTAAAAATGTATTGGGGAGGGTTCACAAAGGATTTTGGAAGTGTTTTTTATCAATATCAATTGAGATTAGTCATATTATTTAATATCCGATGAATGAGGTTTCTATGACATAGGTTGACTAAATGGAAAACTCATGATGTTTTGATAGCTCCAATTCTTGATATTCTTCCTCATCACAGTTTATATAGAATAATTTATTATCACCACATTTGTGCACGATAATTCACATGTTCTATTATTTCATCAATTTACTAATGTGTCAACATTTTTAGTTGAGTTGGGATATGAGATTGATCATGATGTTCTCTATAGGTTTTAGGGACCACTTTTCTAGTAGTCATACTTTTACTTTCAACTTCCTTCACCACACTGAAAGCATGCTCTAGGGATTTAGGTTCAAGAAGAAATCCCTCATGTTGCATCATTTCTTTAAAGTCACCAAAAATAGGTTAAATAAGCTATCATTTAAAACGTTCTTTACCATGGGATTTAAATTTTGAAATTGTTGAACATGCTCTATAGTTGTGCCTTTCCCTAAATATTTACCAAATGACTAAAGAATGTATTTATATTAGTATCCACATAATGTGTTATTAATTCCTCTATAAAAATGGGCCAAGATACAATATATTGTGTTTTTATTTCACAAAATCATCTATACCATAAAAATTGATATTGTTATAAACACAAGGATGCAATATTTACCTCTTTTAAGGCTATCACTTGGTCTATGTTGAAGTATTACTACATCTAGAATAACCATGTTATAGAATCACTACCATCAAACATCCTCATATCAATATTTGGAATGAAATAGATCCTTGGCACCTTAATGAATTGCTAATGATGTGGATATTGAGGTGATGAAAAATCATGATTTTGTGATTAAATATTTTTCCTTTCCCAACACTATTGTTCACCTTATACCCATGACTTCCTTAGATCACCATATCCCTTCTAGGAATCCTCTCTGAGGTAATATTTTCCATGGATCTCCAGGATTTTGTATTTATTACTTCATGGATTTTTGTATTTTTTCTTTATTTTCATTCACCTTCTTTTCCATTTCATCCATAATTAACCTTTGAATTTTTTCCCAAGGATGTGATAAATCAACTTGTTGAAACATACTAAGATTCATTTCATTAAATTTATTCTCTGATTGGGACAACCTTTATTGTAAGAATTCAAATTCTTCATATGTCTTGTTTAATTTTTTGTGAGTACTAGTTTTTTTTTCTTGACACCTTTTTTCATATGATAAAATAATAATATGCCTCTTTATCACAATTTTTCAATCACCAATAATCAAAATTTATGTCACTTATAAGTTACATACCTTTAAAACTTTAACTTGGATACTTTTTTGATGGATGATCTTTATCCTAATATGGATTTGAAATATGATACCTCCCAACTTTTCAATTTCATATTGTAGTACTTTCATATGTATTCTCTACAATTCCAGAAGTTTTGATTAACTTTTATTTTCCCAATAGAGATTTTAGTGATTTTCCTAAATCATGTTGACTTTTGGCCCCTTCCTAATAATGGATTCGTACATAATGCCACATAACTAGTTTTCCATATATGATTCTGATTTTTTTATCTAATGTAGATTAGTTTTCCTCCTTAGAACCCTATAAATTTAATAATATGAAACTTTTCTGTCAAAACATTATAGTGAACATACCAAGATGACTTGTTTAGAACATGACTGTAGAATTGGTCATAAAATCTAGATTTTATAGGTTACACATACGTAATTATAATGAAACTAAATTTTAGATTTATACCATTTGTACTTCAATATTCAGTCTCAATATCCTCAACTTTATTTTATTTACAGATTCCCAAAAAAATATTGAAAATGCAAATATGTCTTCCTTCAAATATAAAAACCTACAATCATACCTCTAATACCAAATGTTATAAATCATGCACCTCAAAAATTATATTAAGTCAATGAATACAATCCACTTAAAGTGAAGAATGTCTTTTTACAATGAATATAATACTAGATAATATATGATGCCCGTGTGTGTGTGTGTGTGTGTGTGTGTGTGTGTGTGTGTGTGTGTGTGTGTGTGTGTGTGTGTGTGTGTGTGTGTGTGAGAGAGAGAGAGAGAGAGAGATAAAGTGTATAATTATAATGAATATGTACAATGAAACATTTCGACCTATATTATAATATACAACTCTCTATAATGAGCTTTAGGGTTATCATGGACCTTGTCTAGAGCTTAATAATTCTTTTAGTATGAGACAATTCTCACTAGCTCCCTCTCTTGGCATCATAATTAGTATATATTCCCATCCCTTTAGTAGTTGCTAAGTATACTCGCTAAAGAAAAAATAACATATTGCCTTTGCTTTAACCAATTCAAATTTTAGTAGATATTATAACATGTATATGACAATATATTCATCATTAACATCAACTAATTACATCATCGATAAAATATGAAAATGGAGATGTTACATTAAATGTAAATACCCCTTTGTTGTTATATTATCTAAATCCCAATCCTTATGACTAATGCATATAACATATACTTGAGAAATTGGGTAAATTTTTTCTTAATAAAATAGCTACCAAGGGGATCTAAAATATTTCATAAAACCACTAGAATAAATCCCTCCCTTGTTCCATTTAATTTATCCATTTCTAATAATGACTTCCAAGATCATGTTTAGAATGCTAGTATATCTTTGCTTTATCATGGTGCCTTTAGTTCCATATTAAAATTTCATAATATTCCCAAGTATGTTGAGAGACTACTTCATAAATTTGATCCTAACAAATATAAACCACTATAAAGATAAAATAAAAAAATTTATGCTATCAATAAAATTAAGAAACATCAACATGAGGATGCTTTCTATTTCTTTTTCTTATATACATTAAAAAATTAAACATATTTATGATACTTGAACCTAGTGACAAGGTCTATTAGCAATTATGAATAATCAGGAACAACAATCTTAATTATGTTTATAGAGGAAAAGTTTACATAACTTAATCAAGGATACATAATAATTGATGTGAAAAAAAAAGGATAAAGGACTTTTGTGAAATAATAACCACCATTCATAATAAGACTTGAAAAAGCAAAGATTTTAGTCATGTTTAAGTGGAATTTCTTACATCCACTTTCCTCCCCTCCATTACAACATTTGTTAAAAGAGAGAGAAAGAACAGATTGGAAAATGTTTTTAAAATATAAATTGATAATAGAGAATAAATTAATAGTCTTAAAAATAATCCAAGCCTGAAAGAAAATAAATCCACCACCAACTGTAATAAACCTATGTCCTTGACCAAACCACCAATTAAAACTAAGTAAAAGGACTCAATTAGCAAAGAAAGTTAAGACAGGAATGTGAATAAGCTTCCAAATGAAATAATATATTTAAGAAAGATATTTGGAAAAGGTGCTTTGAAGAAACCATTTTAAACATTCCTTAAAAGGAAAATTCAACCTCCCTTGAAGCCATTTCAAGCAATGTGAACTTACACAAATGAATTTTCCGCAAGGAATTTTTTTCCCATGTCTAATAACTTAGAAAACACATATCCCTATTTCATAAAGATGTTCAAAGTATTTGCGTCACCACCCCAATTCAATATGTTTAAACAAGTAATTAAGGATAGGTAGATAGTGGATGAAGTAGAAGAGGTAGAGCAATAAAAAAATTCAACATGATAAGAGAGAAAGTGGTAGAGAAAATATAGACCATCCAAAATTCTCAAAAAAACTTATAATTTAAGGAGTAAAAGAAGCCAAAATTTAGTTTCCTCTCATTCAATTTTTCGTAAACACAAAACTAACAGTGATTAAAATTTTTAATCCATTGTACTACCTATATCTAGCTTGCAAAGAAAGACCATTAAAATTTGTAATCCATTATACACCTATACCTAACTTGCAAGGAAAAACCATTAAATACTTAAGCAGTAAGAGGGAAGATATTACAATTTTTTACCTCTATAATTTAACCCAACAAAAATTATACTTCTAGCATCCTTGAATCAACTAAAAAAATAAATCAAAATAAACAACCATAGGAAAAGACAAATCCCTCGAGCAACACCAATATTGTTTAGTAGAAGTCTAAATTAACAACAATTATACTGCTAGAATCGTTAAATCAACCTACAAAAATTAAATCAAAATAAACCACCATAGAAAAGACAAATCCGTGGAGCAACACCACTATTCTTCAGTGGAAGTCAAAATTTATTGCAAAAATAATTTGGAAAAAATATGGATCCCATAATCCACATTTCATGTTGACCTCTAAGATATTTGAGAAGAATTCTCATAATTCCGTCATTGATTCTAGAGATTCTTCTATTCTCATGCCATATGGTGTATGCACGAAATCAAATATTGAGCATATTAAATTATCCATGCATATTGATTAGATATAATTAAGATAAAGGTGATTATTGTGCTTAAATATGTATTTATTAAATTAGCCTCCAACCTAAACTTTCACAACGTTATTGATAGAATTGTAGATATTTCAGAGGTTTGTTGTTTAATATTTAGTAGGGGATTGGTCATAAAAAGAACAAAAGTTTACATAGAGGTGAATAAAATTAAAATTAAGGTAGAACGTGAAAAAGACATGGATAACGTGAAAAAGACATGGAAATGGATGAAATTAGGGTAGAGTTTACTCTTTTGAATGGAACTCTACTTGAATGGTTTATGAGGCACAATACTTGTTAAGGTTTTGCAAATGGGGTAGTAAGCTAAGTGTGTTTGATTGTGGGGAAAACTCCATAGTTAAGCGTGCTTGAGCTAGATGCGATCTGGGATGGGTGACCTCCCGGGAGGTCCTGGTTACCAGGTGCAAGCCTCGGAAGTGATGATTGGCGCTATGTGATTCATTTCATTATTTTCAATCCCTCTTCTTCACAGCTGTGAGCATCACCCGATGCAATGAGTGCTAAGTGGACTATTCAAAAATCATGAGAAATTAACTAGTTATGGCTACCTCTCACAGAAATGGTCATAGATGAGTGACTTACTTAACGCAGTTGAATCCCAAAATGATATCTAATATAGTGCACTGTGAAAACCCCAATAGTTAATTCAAAAGAGAGGCACAATACTTGATAAGGTTTTGCAAATGAGATAGCAAGCTAAGTGACCTTGATTGTGGGGAAAACTCCATAGTTAAGTGCACTTGAGCCAGAGGCAATCTGGGATGGATGACCTCCTCGAAAGTCCTGGTTACCGAGTGCAAGCCCCAGAAGTGATGATTGGCGATATGCTATTCATTTCACTAGTTTCAATCCCTCTTCTTCACCCGTGTGAGCATCACCAGATGCAATGAATGCTAAGTGGACTATTCAAAAGTCATGAGAAATTAGTCAGTTACGACTATCTCTCATGGAAAGGGTCATAGATGAATGACTTACTTAATTCAGTTGAATCCCAAAATGATATCTAAGATAGTGCACTACGACAACCCCAATACTTAATTCAAAAGAGTGAAGGGAACTCTACCTGAATGGTTCATGAGTCACAATACTTGCTAAAGTTTTGCAAATGGGGTAGCAATATAAGTGGGTTTGATTGTGGGGAAAACTCCACGGTTAAGCGCACTTGAGCAAGAGGCGATCTGGGATGGGTGACCTCCTGGAAGTCCTAGTTACCGAGTGCAAGCCAAGAAAGTGATGATTGGCGCTATGTAATTCATTTCACTATATTCAATCCCTCTTCTTCACCCTTGTGAGCATCACCCAATGCAATGAGTGCTAAGTGGACTATTCAAAAATCATGATAAATTAGTTAGTTACGACTACCTCTCACGGAAATGGTCATAGATGAATGACTTACTTAATGCATTTGAATCCCAAAATGATATCTAATATAGTGCACTGCAAAAACCCCAATACTTGATTCAAAAGAGTGAAGGGAACTCTACTTTAATGGTTCATGAGGCACAATACTTGCTAAGGTTTTGCAAATGGGGTAGCAAGCTAATTGGGTTTGATTGTGGGGAAAACTCCATAGTTAAGCGTGCTTGATCCAGAGGCAATCTGGGATGGGTGACCTCCCGGGAAGTCCTGGTTATCGGGTGAAAGCCCTGAAAGTGATGATTGGCGCTATGGGATTCATTTCACTAGTTTCAATCCCTCTTCTTCACCCTTACGACTACCTCTCATGGAAATGGTCATAGATGAATGACTTACTTAACGTAGTTGAATCCCAAAATGATATCTAGATGGTTATTGATGATGGTCAATAGACAATTGGTATCCTAAATTCTGAAAAAACATTACAAAAGAATGTTATATATGATGAAGAACATACAAAATCTATATAAGACCCTCAAAATAATATCACCAATTTAAAGGCCAACATCATACCTACCAATGTGGTCACATTGGAAAACCTTTGATGCACAAAAACTATTCAAGAAGCCAACCAATGTTAAGACACATAATGCATGTATGTGGTATGAAGCATTCAATTTTGGATTTAATAAACATCCTTAAAATGTAAATCTTGGACTATGTTGCACTAAATAGGAAAGACGAACATACATTAAAATATTTTAATAGTAAAAGAATATATATTTTTATTTTTTGCAAAGGAAAAAAGCGTTGGATTTCTATCAAAAAAAATAAGATCCAGTATATTGTTCAGAAATGTCATCCATAAATTTCTATCTTGTGTGACAAAATATATCCAAGAGTATTAAACAAGAACAACTTGTAAAACAACAAAAACCAGTAAATAAAAACAACATCTACCAAAGTGGTCAAAGTTCAATATATAGGTCAATGCTCTACCTAGAACCAAAAACATTCTCCAAAATATATGATATCAAAAAAGCATATGATAGGCCTGTCATTTAAGGTAATATTACTGTGCCCACCTCCCTGATTGCGCCCTCCACAACTAATCTAAAATTCATAAAACCAAATGTACCTCGAAGGCCTTCCTTTGACATCGCATCTGCTTCCTTGTTCGCCTCCTTGTAAATGTGAGAAATTGATCTAATATTGATGTTTTCCATTAGGAGCCTGATCCATTCAATCCATCCAAAAACGGAGGGACGGTCAAATTCAGTAAGACCCTAGATGCCTAGAATGACAAATATGGAATCCCTAAATACATGATAATTATCAATATGCCCCTCCTTCATGAACCAGAGTAAGCCCCACAAAGCCAATATCTCTACCCTCGTGTTAGTGCCAGTTCCTCCATTCCAAAATATCTCATGTTGAGCCTTCATTTAGTCTCAAGATCACGCCACACTCACATATTCCTAGTTGAGCTTCCCCATCAAAAAATCCCACAGGTAAAAGGATCTCATGGGGATTCTTGTGATGTGGAGTTTCTTTGACCTTGTCATGATCCTTGGAATAGGAGGACATCTAGTCAAGAATACTTTGACATATCATACTTTATTGATCTGTCTGCCCTCAAATATGTGCTTGTTTCATGCATTCCATATTTCCCAAATAATGTAAATGGTATCTCCTTGTATTTCCCACATCCAGTAGGCCACTAATCAATAAAATTCTCCATACCGTGCGACCTTCTGTCAGGGGTCATTAAATGAGAGAAATGTGCTCCCAGATCTGCCGACTAATGGGGTATAGAAATAAAATGTTCAAGCCAGTTTTTTAGCTTTCTTTGCACAAGGTGCACATTCTCAGACCCATATGTCCTTTCTTCTGTTGGTTGTCCCATGTCAAGGCATTATTCCTGTTAGGCCCCTATACTACTAGTGTAACCCCTTATTGTTATTAGTATAACCCACTTATTATATTGATGTACCCATGTAGTGCCCATATTGTTACTATTGTGCCCCATAGAAGCCCACTATTGTTATTATTGTGCCCTTACATTATTATTGTTATGTCGACTCTAATTATGTTATGACCCCTTAGACTCCTATATATAGAAATGAGGTATTTTCATTTGTATCATTCAATAATTGTTCATTTATGTAATGTAAAGGAGGTTTCCCCCTCGAAGAGGCTAAATTCTAAGGTGTTGATCTATCTT
The DNA here is from genome assembly GCA_031772625.1 of Pinus tabuliformis. Taxonomy (NCBI): domain Eukaryota; kingdom Viridiplantae; phylum Streptophyta; class Pinopsida; order Pinales; family Pinaceae; genus Pinus; species Pinus tabuliformis. Next base: position 978,670,651 of record CM062810.1, read on the forward strand.
TTCTATCTTTTTCTTGAGCTGGTTTCATAACATTTGGTATCAAAGCTTTGGATTCTAGGGTTTCGCTGCTCCAAACAGGTCATCGTGGCATTTTTGCTATAACGTTTTTTTTGCGATGTTTCAGAAGTTTCAAAAAAAACCCATTTGAGAAGAAATCGTGCTGAACCGCGGTTCCGAATTTCAAAGCTTTTCGCGCTATATTTGCAGAGATATGATCTGAGGAAGTTGGTCTTTTTGCAGACTCCTGAATTACATTCCAAACAGGTGACCTGGGGAAAATCGTCATAACTTTCTCTCTGGGGATCGGATTGAAATTTCGTAAGAAGGTACAGAAAGAGGACGAACTTTCGTTTCTTGTATGCATTTTTCAGATCCAAAGGTTGAATCAGTGACACGGGGAACTTCATACAATTTCGCTCTTCTGGAAAGGTCTATAATTAGGTCATCTTGGGAGATTGTGCATAACTCTTTCTTATAGAATCCAATTTGGATCACACGGGTGGCATTGGAAAGAGGACACAGAGGGCTACTATAGGTCAGAATTTCAGAACTTAAAGATCCGAAAGTACAGAGTTACAGTCGTTTCAAGGTCGAGCTCCTAAAATCAAGAAAAAGCAAGATGAGGAAGTTTGATGGCAAGGATCCGGTAAATTGGATGCTTCAGATGGAGCAATATTTTGATCTACATGGTGTACAACTGTTACAAAAGGTATGTATTGCATCTTCATATTTAGAACCAGATCAATTTTTATGGTACGAAGGGCTTTGTTCTCGTAAACAACTTGTTACGTGGTCAATTTTCACGGAGGAAATGATAGCACATTATGAGGATACAAAGAGCAACACCTTCTTTAGAGCAACAAAACAACAATTGGAAAGAGTAAAAGGGCTTTGTGACATAGTGGAAAGCAAATTTATGGAAACCAGGAAGCATACCCCTCACAACTATAAAGATGGAAGTGTTGTTTCTCCTAGCCTTCCACAACCTAGAAGGGTTACACCACAACAATTGGAAGAAAAAAGAGAAAAAGGGCTTTGTTACAATTGTGATAGCAAATGCACTAAAGGTAATAAGTGTGCTGAGAAGAAATTATTTTACATAGAATATGAAGAGGAGGAAGAAAAGGATCAAGAAACATCAAAAGAAGAAGATATACACCAGGACCCCACCCCAGAGAAAGAAGAAATGAATCAGACCATATCTTGTAAAGCATTGGCAAGAATTACCACTCCTCAAACTCTCAAGATAGAAGGACATATCAAGAAGAAAAAGGTGCAAGAAGTGAAAGATCACATCGATAAAGAAGAAATGAATCCAACCATATCTTGTAATTCATTGATTGAAATTACCACTCCTCAAACTATCAAGATAGAAGGACATATCATGAAGAAAAATGTTCAAGAAGTGAAAGATCACATCGAGCATCAAGAAATCAATCCAACCATATCTTGTAAAGGATTGGAAGAAATTACCACTCCTCAAACTCTAGAGATAGAAGGACATATCAAGAAGAAAAAGGTTCAAGCAGTGAAATATCACATCGAGCATCAACAACAATTTCTCCAAATTTTAAAGGATAATGTCACTTTGGTGCAAAATCAAACGAAACAACAGGTAGATCAACATCGTAGTGAAAAATGTTTTAATGTAGGTGATTGGGTATTTTTAATACTACATCTCAAGCAAGTTATTTATGAGAAGGAAATGTTGGCAATACTACATGCACTTAAAAAATAGCGACCTTACCGAATGGGAAGACTCTTCAAGGATGAGGATGTGGAAGCATTGTTTTGTACTATTTCTATTATCCAACGAGATTGGATAAACGAAGCAAGGGATGAATGGAAGAAGGACGAAGAAGTATGGCCACTTATTCAAAAGTTGCAAAAGATCTCAATTCAAACAATATTGCCAGAAATTGAAGAGGAAGGAAAAATCATATTGGAACCTGGAGCAGTCACAGAAACAAGAACCTGACAGCTACAAAATCGATCAATTTCAAAGTATCTCATCAAGTGGAAGAACTTATCCACTGAATATTCCACATGGAAGGACAAGAATTTTATACAGAAGCATCAAGAACTACTCAAGCGTTGAGGACAACGCTTTTTGAAGGAGAGGGGAATGTTAGGCCCCTATACTACTAGTGTAACCCCTTATTTTTATTAGTATAACCCACTTATTATATTGCTGTATCCATGTAGTGCCCATATTGTTACTATTGTGCCCCATAGAAGCCCACTATTGTTATTATTGTGCTCGTACATTATTATTGTTATGTCGGCTCTGATTATGTTATGACCCCTTAGACTCCTATATATAGAAAGGAGGTATTTTCATTTGTATCATCCAAAAATTGTTCATTTATGTTATGTAAAAGAGGTTTCCCCCTCGAAGAGGCTGAATTCTAAGGCGTTGATCTATCTTTTCTATCTTTTTCTTGAGCTGGTTTCATAACAGTTCCTCCATCCCAACCACGCAAATAAGATGATTTTGAGTGGGATTTGCCACTTCAAAATTTTATAAAACCAAGTTTTGTTATGAAGATCCAGTGCTTGTCTTATACAAAATTGGTTTGCATCTGCCACAACGATCGAATGGTTAAGTAGCCTACCTCCCCATATGCAACAGTGACCACTGTCCCGATGGCACAAGTCAACCAATCGAAGTTGTCTAATATAATCCTGCCATTCCTCCGCACCTTGTCCAGTCAAACTAATCTCCTTTGTCGAACACCATATAGGGAAGCATGCCAACCATTGTTTGATGGCCTGATATAGGAATAAATAAACTTTGGATTGTATAGACTCTAAAGTATGAAGACTCAAAAAATGCTCCTTGACAACTCCATATATATTTTCTATACCAATTAGAATCTTGTGGTTGCTCCCAAACTCCCATGTCATTCGTAGGCACCACCAAGGAAAGATTTTAATAAAACTCCTCCAAATCAGTGACCTCTGAGTCCTAGGTGATGTCAGATTTATAAATAGAAGTAAAGTTTCATGGCACTTGAGATATTTGTCATGAATAATGTCCTACCAGACCCCCCTTCCCTTCATTTCCCTCCAGAATGATTTAGGTAATAGTGCAATACCAAATATCCTCTAATCCAATAAACCCCACCCTCTAAAATCCTTAGGGAAGGTCAATCCACCCCACTTGCATAAATGATATTTAGTGACAGTACATGTGCCACTCCAAATAAATTGGGAGATGATAGTGTTTATCTTTGCGAGAATGAGGTGAGCCCAATAAATATATATTTTATAAAGAAATTCCTATATGAGCATGTTTCTACCTCCCAAAGTGATCCATCTGTGTGTCCAATTGTAAAGCCTCTTCTTGTATCTGTCAACCATCCATTGCAAATCACAATTTTTAAAATTATTGGGTTTAAATCTAAAACCCAAGTATGATTTCAAAACGTATGTCATGAGAATAATCCAACATACCATACCAATAGAAAAGAAATACAATCCTTCTCAACATAAACATAAAACATGCGTCCTATTTTAGAACCATTAGTACAAAATGAACTTGAAATGTTGGTTGATGTTAAAATCATTTTCATTATTTTCCTCTCTATTTATTCTAGTTAACATAGTATTTATTCATAAGAAAAGTGGGAAATAAAATTCTCTATTTATTTTAGATAAAATAGTATTTATTTATAAGAAAAGAGAGGAAATCAAATTCTAAGTGGATTTTAATTTAAGTTAGGCATACGAAAAAAGACAATTATTCAATATATCTTATGGAATAGATATTGCAACTAGTTTTTGGTTTTAAAAGACGTCCTTTATTAGATAGGATTTTTTTATATTAGTAGGTTTTGGTTTCTACATAGTATAGGTTGAAAAGTAGTTTCTAAACAAAGGGTAACATTCTCTTAGAAAAAATTTGTTTCTTTCTTATGAGTTTATGCACCGCTTTCCAAAGAGATATGGACATTGCATTGAAAGGATTGCTGAAGAAGAGTGTAGTGGTTTATTTAGATAATGTCACTCTTTATTTTAGGAAATGTTCTAGTCACCTACACCACCTCAATTATATTTTTAAAATATGTAGGAAATATGGCATGCAATTGAAATCCATCTAATTACGTAAAAAATACTAGTATTTCTCCTCATCCATTATTCAAAAATAGTATTGGAAAATAAAGTTTAGTTTAGAAAGGGTAAATATAGATAACTCCATTGGAGATACAAATGCTTATTGATAGCCATGAAAGGTCTCGAATGATAATATGGATCATTGGTAATATAGTTTCTCATGGGTGGCTAATAAGGTGTTCAAAATTATGCTCAAAAATCAAAGTGTCAAAATCTTGTCAAACTTAGCTTCAGATTGAAAAGCTCGTTATTTTGAATCCAACGGTGCAAATGGCACTCAAATTTGAGTTTGTATGCAGAAGTTAGAGCAAGTCAAATTCAATTTTGACTTGTCTGTGTGGTAGGATTGGATGACATGGAAAGGGTCCCAGTGAATGGGGAAGCGCCAAGTGGTAGGTTGCAACAAGGTTTCACATATCACATATCACGGAAAAACAAAGGATGTAGGACAAGAATCAGTCGTCGGCAGGTTGGGTTACGATTTTTGATAATCACATATTGCACCCAAAACCCCACTATTATTTGATCCAGGAGGATCCGTTGATTCAAATCGTACAGGTGTTCAAATGTCATTCAGTGTCGTCATCGCTTCAGTTCAGTTTCAACAGTGTTGGTTATGTTCAGGTTGTTCAGGTAATGTTCATAGTTTTTTCATGGCATTCAGTGGAGATGGTTTAGCGCCTAGTTGTCGACTTGAGTTCATTGACAATTCCCCAGGGTTTGGTCGATGACATGTGTTTTGTACTTTTACAAACAGGATTGGTGTCGACGTGGTTGTATCATCCATCATAGATGTTTGATGTTTCGTTCATGGCATAGGTTCACCATCCGGGTTTTTGTTGCAAAGATAGTCAGAGTCGACGATGTGCGTGGGTTTATCGTCGCATATGGGTTTATGTCACATTTTGACAAAAGATGTAAAAAGGGTTTTTTAATTCTAAATCAAAAACCCTAAATTCAACATCTCATTCCTAATGACTTAATCCTAAACCTATTCCTAAGATCAAAACCTATGCCTAAATCCAAACCATGTATGTACAAATCCTATGCAAAATACACCAAACCCTAATTCCTAAAACCTATGTACATTGCAATCCATTTAAAAACAATGTATAACCATCACCCTAATAACAAATTTATGTGTCAAAATGTAACCCTCGGCCTTTTCAAACCATACAAAACAATATAAAACAAACCCATATATCATTCCAACCACAGGTTACAAAACCGCGTCGAAAATGGATTCATGCGAGCAGTGTTGGAAAACATAGTGCAGTTAGTAAACCGCAGGTCCCTAACCGCTGGTCATAACCGCAGTGGGACCGCAAGGCATGTGATTAGAACAAAGGTAAGCCTTCAGGGTTAGCACAGGAGGAAACCACGCGATGAATTGACGTAAATTGTGGCCATGTGAACGCAGCCAATTGACTGCCATTGCCACCGTCACCGTAACCATCAATCAGCGAAACCATTGCCATACAAACCGCGGGTTAGGTCGACTGTTCAAATGTGGTGTCACCCACCTCCGCCTGGTTATCTTCAAGCTAACAGTTTCGGGTTATATTAAAGTCAGTTTTGGATTTTTATGAATTAAATTTCTTTTCAATTAATTCGAGGACCTTAATGAACCCTAAGGTGTCCCCTAAGGTAGCTAAAATCAAACCAATTCAACCTTCAAGTCAACTTATTCACCCCAATTTCAATCAACAAAATTTCAATGTACTTGTAGGCCTATAAAAGGCAGATTTGCCCATTGAGGAAGAGGAGAGTGGTTTTGAGCTTTTGTATGCAGGTTCTGGAGGGATAGAGGCGATTTTATTTTCAGGGTTTCAAGAGCATCGGGAGTCGGATTTGGAAACCGTAAGTGGCGTTGAAAAGCTAGTTCAAAGAGCTATTTGATGATAGAGGTAAAAATTTCCTATGTGCAAGTTCAGACTGTCCAAATCACTATGTAATCAACTCCTTTCTTCTCATTCCTAATAAAAACGGTTGCCATCTTGAAAGCGGACCCAGAGACGTAGTCCATCAGGGACGAACTCCATAATCAATCTTTCTGTCTGGTATAACTATGTTTTTGTTGTTTATACTTCTATTTTGCATCTTACTTATGGTTTATTAGCTGTCATAAAGTGTTATGTTCATATAGTTTTCCTCGATTTCCACACTTTCAGTTAACATTAAATTCTTAGATGGCTAATCACTTCTACATCGGTTTTTAGTATATAGTCATTTCAGATCATTATTTGTTACCACTGATAAAGTTCCAAATTGCGATGGCTTCCCAGACGCGATACTTTCTTGTGTTACAGTTTAATCTCCCAGTGGGTCTGTGATATTGCATCATAACATTTTGTTGTGTTAAGAACCCGTAGCTGATTTCCAATTGCGATGAGAGATAAGACCCCAGACGCGGGAATTTTATATGACATAGTTTAATACCCCGACGAGTCCACAATACCGCAATCATAGTGTTCTCATGTTAAAAACACCTTTGGTCACTGAACTTCACCGATTTGGATGAGCGATGGGTTCCAGACACGGGATTTTATATGTTGCAGTTAATTATCCCCGACAGGTCCACAATATTGCAATCACAATGTTTTGTCATCCCATAAGAGCCTGCAGTCAATTGTCGATTGCAATTTGCGATATGGCCAACAAGATATACCCTGCCGTGTGGCAAATTTCTCACTCCGTTAGTATATTTTGGAGTGGAAATTTGGTTTTTGGTCAGTTTTGGAGCAATTTGTGGAACAAATAGTGGAAGAAATGGGAGAAGCCATAACATCTTTAGTTCTTATCCAAATTGGATGCAAAAAGAGTTGGATGACCATTTTTTAGTATTATGAACTCATTGAGATGGGTTTTAGAGGCATTTGAGTGTTGTAAACACACTTTTATTGTAATTTGAGCATAATAGAGAGGCCCAAGCCATTCGAAGCTAGATCAAGGAGACATATCCCAAGATGGGTGAACTCCTTTATCATGTGCCTGTTGTGTGTTGTATTTTGATGTTCTTTTCTGTTATTTTGGTGTTGTTCAGCATATGTTTTATGTTAAATTGTTTCTAACATTTACATAGGAAACTCTGATGGGAATCAATTAATTAAGCAAAAATATTGAACCCTTAAGCACTTGATAAGAAAATGATAATAATCTTGGGTTTCGTTCTAAATGGGGAATTCACATAGCATTACTAATATGCTCCATTTCAGATCATGTTGGTATCAAATCACTGGTTTTTCTTACTAGATTTGCTTTGTGAAGGAAGGATTTAAATGTTTGCAAGTTTATGTCATGCTTACAAGGTTGAAACTCAAAAGAGGTGAAGGAAAGCTGGTTGCAAGCCTTGAAATTGGGTCAAGTGGAAGAAGAGAAAGGTTTCCAAAGTCTTCTACACTAGTACATCCTCAAGTTGCAGACGTTGCGGCTGAGTATTTAGAGACCATGTCTCATGAAGGAGAACCTATCATGACAGAATATGAAAAGACCTTCAGAAAGGTTTTCTTTGATATGACAAAGATGGTTAAGGTCCTTTATGAAGAGAGGAATAGTAGGATTCAAGGAGAAAGTTCCAAGCCTCCCAATGGAGAAGGCTCTTCAGGAGGAGGTAATGGGAATGGAGGCAAACCTCCACCATATTCTTCATCTTATTCTTTGAAAGCATCTTCACCCTCTTCCACTAATACCATCGCTACTCATACTCATCATCATTCTTCGAAAGGAATTGGTAAATCACCTTTTCTAAACCTTGATGCTAAAGTTGAGTTGCCTATGTACAATGGTGAAGTGAATGCAGAGAACTTGGATAACTAGATTCATTAGCTGGAGGTGTATTGTAGAAATCCTAACCTTCAAGAGGATGACATCAAAATTCAGTTCACTTCATTGAGAATGGAGGGTGTAGCACTTGTATGGTGGGAATCAAGGACTCAAGACGAGATTAGAAAAGATGGTAAGATCTCTATTTCTTGGAATGATTTCATTGCTACTATAAAAAGACAGTTTTTCCCTTTAGCTCATATGAAAAAGGCTATCATGAATTGGAAAAAATTCAAATAGTTAAAAGGTCAAAATGTGCAAGAGTAAACTTAAGAGTTTAGGAAAAGAGATCTTATGCTACGATTAGACTTACAGTCACAAGATACTTTGTTGAAATACATAGGAGGGTTGCATAGCTATCTTCGACATACCATTCTTATGTTTAGTCCCACGAATATTGATGAAGTCTATGTTCAAGCTACAAACCTCGAAGAAAGAGGGAAAAATGCACAAGAAGAAAGTAACAAGAATCCATTTCAGAGTCGTGAAAAAGGGAAGAAATTTAAAGGAAAGCAGAACAAAAATGCTTTTGTTAAGAAATAAGGGGAGAAACCAGTGTGCAAGAATTGTTCCAAAGAGGGCCATGATGAAGCACATTGCTAGAAGCTTCATCCACAATTAAGGCTGAAGAAATTTAACAATAAAGGAAAAGAAAGGAAAACATTTATGCGCAACAAGACTTGGGTTCCGACTTAGGTGATGAAGCAAATATTGCAACCACAATCACTAAGGAAAAATCTGTGGCAAAGACAAGCAAAGAGGAAGTCGTGGCAAGCACCAATGCAACAAATAACTACAATAATGTTTCAAATGAGGAAAACAAAATAGAGTTGTTCCATATCCGAGTATTTCCAAACACAACAAAATTGATACGATGATTGACAGTGGATCCCAGGGAAATTTAATTTCTACAAACTTGGTCAAGAAGTTGAATCTAGAAACTGTGCCTCATCATAAACCGTATATATTTGGTTGGATAACCAAGGATTCCAATTTGTAGGTCACACGAAAATTCATTTCCAGGTTTGCATGTACTGCCAATTTCATTGATGAAGTCGAATTAGATGTTGTGTCATTGGATATTTTTGGGATTGTATTGGGAAGCCCGTATCTGTATGATAGGAAAGTTTTTTTCCACTGATTTGAGAATAAATATCATTTTTTCAAAGACGAAGTGGAATATATTGTGAGAGCCCATCACAAAAGGCTTAGTCTGTCTCTACCAAGAGCAAGGGAAATGAAGCAATTAGTCAATTCCAGCAAGAGTCACGTGTTCCTTATGATCAAGCAAAAGAATAAAATGGAGTAGGAATCCTTTGCAGGCTATGATGTGAAGCTAAAAGCTAAATTGGTTCATGTGGTTAATAAATATGGAGAGATGTTTCAAGAACCAAAGGGATTGCCACCAAAAAGGGTAATTTAGCATGAAATTCAGCTACAGCAAGACTTTCCACTCCCAAACATTGGTATGTATCAAATGTCAATTCTGGAAAGTTTATAAATTAAGAAACAAGTCCAGGAATTGTTAGGTATAGGTGTAATTCATCCCTTGACTTCGCCATGTGGTTCACCAATTTTATTGGTACCCAAGAAAGATGGAACCTGGCGCACATGTGTATATTATTGAGCTTTGATTAATATTACAATAAAGAATCGATACCCGCTGCCCAGAATAGATGATTTGCTAGATCAGTTGAAAAATGCAAAATATTTCACTAAATTAGACTTGAGAAGTGGATATCATCAAGTAAGAATAGCTAAGGAAGATATTTGGAAGACTGCTTTTAAAACCAAACAGGGATTGTTTGAGTGGCTAGTTATGCCTTTCGGTCTTTGCAACGCTCCAGCTACATTCATGAGGGTTATGAATGATGTTTTAAGATAATTCCTTGATGATTTTTTAATTGTATATTTAGATGATATTTTGATATTCAGCAAATCACAAGAAGAGCATGTCAAGCATGTGAGGAAAGTTTTGTATATCATGAGAAAATAACAATTATTTTTGAATATGTCTAAATGTGAATTCAGGGAAACTTCCTTAATGTATTTGGGCCACATAGTCGGAGGAGGTGAGCTGAAGATTGGCCCCTCTAAAGTTTCGGTCATTGTGAATTAGCTAATACCCAAATCAGTCACAGAAGTAAGGAGTTTTATAGGAGAAGTGCAGTATTGGAGGAAGTTCATTTCCAATTTCTCTTCCATAGCAGCTCCACTACATGCTTTGACTAGTGTGAAGGTTGTCTTCCAGTGGGGAGGAAAACAGAAAAAAGCATTTGATGCTTTAAAACAAAAGATCAGTTCAGCCCAAGTTTTTAGCATTGTCGGACTTGAAACAACCATTTGAAATACAAACAGACCCAAGTGACTACACCATGGGTGAAGTTATTTTATAGCATGGTAAGCCCATTTCATTTCATTATGATATTTTTAATGGTGTTGTTATTAATTATCCTATGTATGATAAAGAGCTTTATGCATTGGTGCAAAGTGTAAAAAAATGGAATCAGTACTTGATGGGAAAAGAAACCATTATTCATGCCGATCATCAACCTTTTCAATATCTACAATCTCAAACCAAATTGCAGCAGTCAAGGCACTTTCATTGGATGGGATTTTTACAACAATTCCACTTAGTAATTAGGTACAAGAAAGGTATTTATAATAGAGTTGTTGATATGCCTTCTATACCAACTGTTAATGTAGCAATTTTACTCAAGAATCATTCCATTATGCCTGAATGTTATGTTGAACAATACGCATAGAATGCTGAATTTCAAGTGGTATATTTAAAACTGAGTCAAGGCCACCAAGTTGAGGAATTAGACTGCCGTGCACATGATAATCTGTTGTATCATTTGGGAAAAAAATTTGTTCCACAGGGAGAGAGAGTAAATGTCACAAGGGAAGCACACACTTCTCTTATTGTTGGACATTTCGGTGTAAGTAAAACAATGGAAAATCTTCAGAGCTACTTTTATTGGTATTGTATTCTTGAAAGTGTGTCACGTTTTATCAGAGGTTGTTCATTATGTGTAGTCAGTAAGCCTAGTAATAGGAAACTAGGATTGTACACACCACTTCCGGTGCCTTCACGACCATGGGAAAGTGTTTCTATGGATTTTGTAGGAGGTCTTCCTTTATCAAGGAAAGGTCATGATTATTTGTATGTATTTGTGGATAAGTTTAGAAAGATGTGCATATTAATGCCTTGTAAAAAACAAATTACAATTGAAAAAACAGCTCAACTTTTCTTTCAAAATGTATGCGTTCATTTTGGATTGCCTACTTCTATTGTATGTGATCATGATTCTTGATTTGTTGGGAAATTTTGGTCAAGTTTATGGTACTTGATGGACACCAAATTGAAGAAAATTGTAGGTTTTAACCCCGTACAAAAATTACCTTCACACGAATTCTAAAACATAGAAAATAAACAATGTGAGAGCATAAAACATAAAACACATATACACAAAGATTTTCCCCTGGATTCCAAAACAGGTACTACCAGCTTGATTTTTCATTATGTTCCTTTCAATGTTACAGTACATATTCATACGAATATCCAATACCATGGACCGAAAACCATCACGTCCAAAACCATGGACCGAAAACCATCATGTTCAAAACCATGTGTGAAAAATCATGCACAAAACCATAGGTAGGTCCGCCCAACCTAATATAGGGTCCAAAAACAAAATTTTATGGGGCGTTGCCCTAGACCCCATAGAGTGGGGTTACCTGCACCCCTCAGACCCCCTATGACCCCCCCCCCCCTGCAATGCAATTGACACAACAAAGGGGGGGCTTTGCCCCTCTTCTAACCCCCCAGTTAACTACGTGGGCTAGTCGTGGAAAGAATATAACACAACCCAACATTCTCCCACCTGTTGTTTTCTTTTCCACAGGGGGCCACAAGAGATCTTAGTCATTTTTCCAGCCCCGCAATGCCCATTGTTTCTCTACACCAAGAGAACTTCTCAAAGCTCACAGATTTTGTCAATGCATCTACAGTATTCTTTAAAGTGTCCACCTTTACCAGCAACAACTTTTTTTCTTTTATCATATCTCTCACAAAGTGATACTGAACATCAATGTGCTTTGTCTTTGAATGATATGCAGGGTTCTTTGCCAAGAAAATTTCACTTTGGCTATCACAGTCTATCCTTATAGCTCTTTGTACTAGCCCCATACTTGAACACAATCTCTACAATCAAACTGCTTCCTTGCTTGCATGAGTGGCTGCCATGTATTCTGCCTCTGTAGTTGATAGTGCCACTACAGATTATTTCTTACTCATCCAACTAAATACACCTCCAAATAGGTTAAACACATACCCACTTGTAGATCTTCTTTGATCCAGATCTCTAGCCTATTCTGCATCAACAAAGCCACAAATATCCAACACTCTATCCAATCCTGGTCTTCCTTGGTAGCACAAACCATAATCACTAGTGCCACGCAAATATTTGAAAACCTGCTTCACTGTTGTCCAGTGCTCCTTCCCTGGTTTTGACATAAACCTCCTCAATACTCCCACTGCATGTGCAATGTCTGGTCTAATACAGACCATCACATACATCAGGCTACTTACTGCACTTGCATATGGAACACGGGACATGTCCTCTTCCTCTTCTTGTGTCTTGGGACACTGTTCAGTAGATAATTTTACACCTACAAGAATAGGAACCTTCACCGGATTACTATCCTGCATATTAAACCTCTGCAATATTGTCTTGACATACTTCCTCTGCTTTAACCAAAGCTTCCTCTTTGTCCTATCTCTTTTAATTTTCATGCCCAAAATATAGTTTGCAGCACCAATATATTTCATGTCGAATTTGGAGGACAAAAGGGTCTTCAAATCCTGGATAATTTCTTTGTCATTTCCAACCAGCAACATATCATCCACATACAAGACCACATAAATAACATAGTCACCAATTAATTTAAAATATAAACAGTGATCTGCTTTGCTTCTGGTGAAGCCAAATCCCCGTATAAATGTATCAAATTTCTCATACCACATCCTTGGTGACTGTTTTAACCCATACAAAGACTTATTTAACTTGCATGCATGTTCTTTCTTACCCTTCACTGCAAAACCTTTAGGTTGCTTCATGTAGATCTCCTCTTCCAGATCCCCGTGAAGAAACGTTGTCTTCACATCCATCTGTTCTACCTCAAAATCAAAAGTAGAAGCAATAGATAAAAGTAATCTAATAGAAGTTACCTTGGTAACAGGAGAAAAAATATCACCAAAATCAATTCTCGACACCTGGGAATAACCTTTTGCTACCAACTGAGCTTTGTATTTCTCCACCTTTCCTTCTACATTTGTATTCTTCTTAAACAACCATTTGCTGCCAATGGGTTTCCTTCCAGTCGGCAACTCCACCAGATCCCAGGCCTCATTTTTGTGCAAAGATGCTATTTCATCAACCATGGCCTCTTTCCAGAGTTTTCCATCCTCTGAATCTACTACTTCCTTCACAGTTCTGGGATCATAATCAGTAATATATAAAGCAAAATTTGAACAGAAAGTAGATGGACTATACCTTTCTGGCTATCTTCTTTCTTGAACTGATCTTTTCACACCCGGAGTTTGTGGCTCTTCATATTCTGATTCCTCCTCTATTGTAGAGTCTAATTCTTCCTCCTTTAGCTCAAACTCTATCTTCTTAGGTTCCTTTGGTTGGAATTCATGTTTAATAACATCGTTCACCTCTCTTAATACCACACCTCAGCTATGCACAACCTTCCTTGTTACTGGGTTCCAAAGCTTATAACCCTTTAAACCATCCTTATACCCAATCAATATGCACTTTTCAGATTTAATATCCAACTTGGTTCTTTCCTCCTTTGGAACATGTACATATGCATCACATTCAAATACCCTCAGATGTGAAAGAGAAAGTTTCTTACTAGTGCATACCTCTTGTGGAGTCTTATCTTCCAATGTTGATGAAGGTGATTCGTTGACCAGGTTATAGAAATTCCCACTGTAGATCAATAGATTATGCAATATATTAAAACACAATACAACATCTAATTCTACAACACTTTGCAGAAGCTTAATCGAATTGAGCAAGATCAAGAGAGCACATATAACTTAAAATGATAAATCAATCACACATAACACAGAAGAAATAACCTGAGGAAAGCCTCAACCTAAAACCCCAACTCTGTATTATCATACAAGTGGAAATCTTGTTCAAGTTACAACAAGAATCAGCTCTCAACCTATCATGCTCTCTCTGCAATCAAACAATATAGCTCACATACTAAATAGACATAATATATGTCCTCCTCAAGCCTCCAAGCCTCCTATTTCCTTGTACAATTTTTCTTGGGGTCCAGTGAAGCCACATGTGTGAATTGACCTCATCACACTCACAAAACCTGAAGAAGTAACTACTTAATCCTCAAGGAAATAATTCCTTCTGCATGCAAGGAATATTCAAAATGGAATATTCTAGCAACTGATAGTACACTGCCCCTCCATCTGATCTCAACTGGGTCTCTGTCTGAACTGACATGCATGAGCTATTTATGAGAGAATATTCAATTATCTGAAGTGCAACAGTTACATGCATGCAAGCATTAACTACCTGAACTCACATTAATTCAAAAAATTGTTTGAATTATTCTAACTAGACTTGACTCAATTAACTGAGCCAACTAATTATAACTCAATATTACAACTCATCCTTATCTCTTTAATTGATGGATAAATTCCTCAATTAATGGAGAAATTTTTGCATGTCCCCACATAGACTTCATGTGTGATTTTCCTTAACTAATCAACTCAAGATGAATTAATTAATTATTTTACAAATAGCTACTAAGATCAAATTCGAATTTTACTTCACTACTTTAGTTCAGGGACTAATTAAAATAGGAAGGTATCCCGAAACGCTATTTATAGAATTCTATTTTTAGCACTTCCATTTTTCATTGCTTGTTACTATGTTCAACACTGGTTGAACTGATATTTATGGCAATGCTACTTTTAACATTTCTATTTTTAGCATTTCTTGTTGCTATTTTCAACACTTCATCTCAACAAGAAAGGGATTATCAGTAACCCCAATCCTGTCTCTGTGGAACTCGAACTTGCACTTTGACAATGCCTTTATCAAAATATCTGCATCCTATTCCTCGGTTGAAACATACAGCAACAAAATGATCCTCTTGACCACACAGTCTCGAAGATGGTGATACCAGATATCAATGTGCTTGGACCTGTCATGAAAAACTAGATTCTCAGAGAGTTTGATACAACTCTGGTTATCGCAGTAGATCACTGTAGGATCCATCCTTTGACCAAACAATCCCACTAGAATATTTTGCATCCAAATGGCCTCACATGTAGCCTGACTAGCGGCCATGTATTCAGCCTCTGTTGAGCTAAGTGCAACTGATCTCTGTTTCCTGCTATACCAGGAAACTGCAGCTGAACCAAGGTTGAAGATTCCTCCAAAAGTTCTCTTCCAGTATGATGGACTCCCTTCCCAATCCGCATCTGTGAAGCCCTGAAGCTTCACTCCCTCTGTCTGTTTCCCAATCCGCATCTGTGAAGCCCTGAAGCTTCACTCCCTCTGTCTGTTTGTACCACAATCTGAACTAAGATGTGCCTATGAGGTATCTCAGCACATGCTTCGCTACCTTCCAGAACAGCTTGGTAGGTTGAACCATAGCTTGACTCAGCTAGTTCACCGCAAAGCATAAGTTCGTTCATGTGTTCACCAAATACATAAATGAACCCGCCAACAGCTGATAAATAGTAGCAACTACTACCTCACCTGAAGTAGCATCCTCCTTCCTCCAATTCCTAGCTAGAGGAGTCTGAATGGGCTTGCACTTCTCCATGTGAAAGCGCCTGAGTATCTCATTAGCATACTTTCCTTGAGACACAAATACTTCACCATCTTTCTGCCACACCTCCATGCCTAGAAAGTAGTGCATAAGGCCCATGTCCTTCATCTCGAACTCTCTTGCAAGGTCATCCTTGCAAGACTGTATCAGTTGATCATCACCTATCAAATCAGATCATCGACATAAAGAACAATGATCAATGGTTTACCTTCTACCATGATGTGGTAAAGGTTCGCGTCTGCTTCACTCTTGGTGAAGCCCAAACCACTGAAATAGTTTTCAATCTTGGTGTACCAAGAATGGGATGCTTGCTTCAGCCCATACAAAGCCCTCTTGAGTTAGCACACATGCGACTCATGATCGAAGGTCTCTAAACCCTCTAGCTGCTCAATGTACACCTCCTCCTCAATCTTTCCATTAAGGAATGTTGTCTTCACATCCATCTAGTGGATCTTCCACCCCATCTTAGTTGATAGTGCCAACATCGATCTAATCGATGAGTACCTTGCTTACGGGAGAAAAAGTCTCATCATAGTCAATCCCCTCGACCTATGTGAAACCCCATCAGCTGTCTGCTTTACCTTGTAAAGCCATCTGGAACTCACCATTGACTTGCCCTAAGGCCTTGGGACAACATTCCACACACTGTTCCGAATGATAGAGTCGTAGTCCTCTAACATTGCATCAACCCAGACTGGTTACTGCACTACCTCCTCAAATGAATAAGGTTTGGTATCTACACACTCCCCAACCAAGGCCATGTACCCAGTGTACCCGTCGGGCGACCTCCTTTGTCTATGCTGAGAAGATGGTTGTCCCACATTCTCCCGTGCATCCAGCATCTACCTGTCAACTTCCCTTGAGAGTTTCCGCCCATCTCTGGAAGTATCAGCATGAGTGGATGTCTCCACTGCCAAATCCTCTACATGTGGCTACTCCACATAAATCTGAGGCTCCTCCTCCTTAGGAACTAAAAGTTCCTCCTCTGCATGCAACTTGATCTCCCTCTCAAGTGACACTTGCATGTCTTTCTTCTCGTCGAACTTCAAATACATGTGTACCATAGCCCTCTAAGTGGAAGGCAAGTACACCTGATAGTTGTGGGGTGTATCCATGTACCCCACAAGTATTCCCAACTCAGCTGTTGGGTCTAGCTTCTTCCTGGAATATTTGGTCACATGACAGTACACTGATGATCCAAAGATTTGGAAGTGACTTACATCAGGTCGCTTCCTGGAATAGGCCTCCATAGGTGTCTTCATTCTGAGTATATTGTGCGGGCTTCTGTTCTGCAAGTATACTGCCATATTGCATGCCTCAACCCACAAATGTAGTGGTAAGATTTGGTCATGCAACATCACTCGAGCTGCTCCCACAATCGATCTGTTCTTCCTTTCGGCCACCCCATTCTGTTGTGGTTTATGGGGTGCCGTCAATTTCCATTTAATACCTTCTGTAGTGCAGATGTCTTTAAACTATTGGGAGACATACTCTCCACCATTGTCGCTACGCAAGTCTTTTATTTTCTTTCCAGATTCTTTCTCTACCAAGGATTTAAACTAAAAAAACCTCAAGAAGGTCTGATACTTATTTTTCATAAAGTAGATCCAGCATGTACAAGAAAAATCATCAATAAAAATAACATAGTACCTTTATTTAGCAGTGGAGGCTGTAGAGAGAGGTCCACAAACATATAAGTGAACTCGCTCCAAGATTTCTCCAGCTCTACTGTCTTGATCCAGAAAGGAATATTTCGCATACTTACCCAAGGTACAACCTTTGCATGTAGTCATCTGCTCAAGTTTTCCCTTAGGTAATCCGGTAGAAATATGTTACATGATCTTCAGGGCTCCATGGTGCAAGTGGCCCAG
The DNA here is from genome assembly GCA_031772625.1 of Pinus tabuliformis. Taxonomy (NCBI): domain Eukaryota; kingdom Viridiplantae; phylum Streptophyta; class Pinopsida; order Pinales; family Pinaceae; genus Pinus; species Pinus tabuliformis. The sequence continues at coordinate 978,688,338 of CM062810.1, forward strand.
TCTTCTATACCATAGCTCGCTAATATCTTGGCTCTGCACCATCTCAGCTTTGGAACTCAAAGCAACACAGTTGTCTACCTCCAGCTTGTAGATATTCTTGACTCAAATCCCTATTCTCTTTGTCTATCCAGTACCGATATGCCTCAGGAATACCATTCCTTTACTAAAGACTACATCATAGCCTTTATCTTCTAGCATAACGACAAATGCAAGATTCTTCTTCAGACCTGTTACATACTTTACATCAGTCAAGGTGAGGGGAGCTCCATGCTCCCTCTGAAACACAACCATACCTTCACTTGAAACACAATACTTTCCATCATCGCCCATCTCGATCCGCATCTGGAGATCCTTCTCCTCCAAGGTACTGAAAATATTATTGTCACCTGACATGTGGAATGAAGCTCCACTATCCAAGTACCACACACATCCCACTGTGGATGAAACCATACATGTGATAAGCGAGAAATCCAGCTCAAACTGTGAGGCCAGTGCCTCACCATCAGAGCCCTTCAAGAAACCCTTCTTGGATTTCTTCTGTGGACAATTTGTAGCATAATGGCCCACTTCATGACAATGAAAGCATTGCACTTTCGATTTGTCAATATTCTTCCCCCCATGGGAAGAATCAGATTTGGGATGGGACGCCTTCCCTTTCCCTTTCCTTGCCTTACTTGCCAAGGCTAGATTTTCCTCATCTTCTTGCTTCGATGAGGATCCATCCCTGGTGCTTCTTCTTATTTCCTCCTGCATCAGATCTAACCAAAGTCATTCCCAATCTGGAAATTTTTCTCTTCCATTAACTGAGTCTTGGTAGCTATGCCAGCTCTTAGGAAGACCAAGGAGTGCAAGACTCACCATGTCATCATCAACTATCGTGATCCCTACACTTCCAAGCTCATCCCTACAGGTGGTGAGCTTGTTCAGATATGTAGAGATCGTGTCGCCCTTTTCACACTTGATCTTACAAAGTCTGTCTTTCAGCACCAACTTCCTTTGATCGTTGTTGTCTTGATATAGATCTTTCAATGTTTTCCACATCAAAAACAGTGTCTCCTTCCCATGGAGGCTCGAGGCAATGTGGTCTCGAACTCTCTCCAGGAGGATTCTCCTTTCTCTAGCCACACATTTCTTTCATTCCGCCAGTTGAGTAGCATCAGTCGACTTGGGGACTTCTTGATCAACGAATTCCCTTAGACCATTATCCTCTAATAATGCCTCCATGTGATCCTTCCAGGCTATATAATTCGAGCTACCATCAAGGGCATACTCGAGTCTTAAACTTTTGAACGCCATTGGTGAAATTGAGATGTGATAAGAACTCGATTTCTATATTCAGGAACCACAACCTTCGAACTCCTCCTTCTTGTATAATGTTCTTCGCCTTGATCACCTTTTCTCTGATACAATGTAGAAATTCCCGTTGTAGATCAACAAATTATACAATATACTAAAACACAATACAAGATCTATTTCTACAACACTTTGCCGAAGCTTAATCGAATTGAGCAAGATCAAGAGAACACATATAACTAAGCATGAGAAATCAATCACACATAACACAGAAGAAATAACCTGGGGAAAGCCTCAACCTAAAACCCCAACTCTGTATTATCATACAAGTGGAAATCTTGTTCAAGTTACAAAAAGAATCAGCTCTCAAGCTATCCTGTTCTCTCTGCAATCAAAAAATACAACTCACTAACTAAATAGACATAGTATATGTCCTCCCTCAAGCCCTCCAAGCCTCCTATTTCCTTGTGTAGTTTTTCTTGGGGTCCAGTGAAGCCACATGTGTGAATTGGCCTCATCACACTCACAAAACCTGAAGAAGTAACTGCGCAATCCTCAAGGAAAGAATTCCTTCTACATGTAAGGAATATTCACAATGGAATATTCTAGCAACTGATAGTACATTGCCCCTCCATTTGATCTCAACTGGGTCTCTATCTGAATTGACATGCATGAGTTATTTATGATAGAATATTCAGTTATCTGAAGTGTAGCGGTTACATGCATGAAAGCATTAACTAACTAAACTCACATTAATTCAACAAACCGTTTGAATTAATCTAACTGGACTTGACTCAGTTAACTGAGCCAACTAATTACAACTCATCCTTATCTCTTTAACTGATGGATAAATTCCTCAATTAATGGAGAAATTTTTGCATGTCCCCACATAGACTTCATGTTTGATTTTCCTTAACTAATTAACTCAAGATGAATTAATTAATTATTTTACAAACAAAAGCTAAGATCAACTTTGAACTTTACTTCACCATTTTAGTTCAAGGACTAACTAAAATAGGAAGGTATCACGAAATGTTATTTATAGAATGCTATTTTTAGCACTTCCATTTTTCATTTCTTGTTTCTATGTTCAACACTGGTCAGACTGTTATTTATAGTAGTGCTATTTTTAGCATTTCTATTTTTGGAATTTCTTATTGCTATTTTAAACTCAGGTAACATGCAGTCTCCACCGCCTCTACCCAAAATTCTTGTCCTAACCCGGCACCACTGAGCATGGCTTTTTCCCTCTCCATCAACGTCTTGTTCATTCTTTCTGCAACTCCATTTTGTTGAGGTGTATATGGAGTAGTCTTCTGTTGTAATATACCACACTTCTTACAGAATTATTCAAATTCCTTACTGCAAAACTCTCCACCGTTATCTGCCCTCAACACCTTTATCTTCTTCTCTGTCTGGTTTTCCACTGAAGCCTTAAATTCTTTAAACCTGTCAAAGGCTTCAGATTTCTTCTTAAAGAAATATATCCATGTATTTCTTGAGAAATCATCTATAAATGATACATAGTACACAGACTTACCTAGTGATGGAACCTTCATAGGTCCAAACACATCACTATGCACAAGCTCTAATATATGTTTCACCCTCTTACCACCAGAGGGAAAACTCACCCGATTTTGCTTCCCATATACACAATTTTCACAGAAATCAAAATCTAGAGAGCTATTACTCATACCTTCTACCATACCTTTACCATGAAGTAGTCGAAGGCCCTTCTCTCTAAGATATCCAAGCCTTTGATGCCACAACATGGTCTTCTCTCTAGAGACCACTAGATTTTCTACTCCACTTTCAGGAATCACAGAACTGTTGCACCCATCAATAACAGTGCTACCTTGCAGCTTGTACAGAGTTCCTATCTGAACTCCCCGCATCAAAACCAGTGCTCCCCAAACCATTTTGTATGTATCCTTCTCGAACATTGTATTTACACCTGCGTCATCTAGCTTGCTTATGAAAATCAGATTTCTGACCAATGCAGGAATATGCAAAACACCCGCAAGTGTTTAACCCTTCCACTTTGCAACTTCAACTTTACTTTTCCGTGACCAACAATTCTATCATTCCTATCATCCCCCAAGAAAACATCACCACCATCATATTTCTCATACTCGCAGAACCACTCTCTATGGGGAGTGAAGTGAAAGGATGCACCTGAGTCAATCAACTATGCCTCATGATCTACATCTGTACTTGAAGAAGACAAGTACACATCCCCACCTTCATCTGAGGTGGTTTCCGCCTTTGCATAAGGAGCATCATCAGATCCCTTTCCTTTGTCAGGAGCTTTAGATTTACAATCCCTTTTGTAGTGCCCTTCCTTTCCACATTTCTAACACACCACCTTTACAAGTTTTCCTGGAGATTTAGATCTCCCATTAGATGACTTATTTTTGTTTCTGTTCTGGGACCGTCCTCGTACAGACAAGGCATCACCATTTTGGCTCTCCATATTTTTCCGTCTCATCTCCTCCATTGGCAAGGATGAGACTATTTCATCAAACTGCAAGGCAGTTGCATTGCTACCTATTGCAATAACTAGAATATCCCACGAATCTGGTAGAGAACACAACAAACTGATGCACTTATCTTCATCTAAAATTTTAATATCAACATATAATAACTGACTTACCACAGTATTAAATGGGCTCAGATGTTTTTTCACTGAGTCTCCATCTTTCATCCTCAGGTTATACAGCTTTTTCCATAGGAACAGTTTATTCACCAGAGACTTAGATTGGTACAAAGTCCCTAACTTGTCCCACAAAGCCTTCACCGTAGCTTCCCCTGATACATTTAGCAATACTGAATCTGAGACACGTAATCGTATTGCACTCTTAGCCTTCTGATCCAACTTCTTCCATTCTTCATTGGACACTCCCATTGGTTTAGTACCTAGATCTATCGCAACCCGTTGATCTTTATCCACCAATAGATCCTCCACCTTGAGTTTCCATAACTCAAAACTTTGACCATTAAATTTCTCAATCTCTATCTTTCCACTGCTTGCCATCTTCTTTCACCACCAAAATCGACCCTGCAGATCTCCCACTAAATAGGGTCTACCATAGGCTCGAGCGAAACCCCTCAGTAGCAAAGGTGTCCCCTTGAAGCCAAAATAGCTCCATTACCAAATGTAGGTTTTAACCCCGTACAGAAATTACCTACATACGAATTCTAAAACACAAAAAATAAACAATGTGAGAGCATAACACATAAAACACATATACATAGAGATTTTCCCTTGGATCCCAAAAGTGGGACTACCAGCTTCATTTTTCATTATGTTCCTTTCAATGTTACAATACATATTTATACATGCCGAAGCATCCAATACCATGGACCGAAAACCATCGCGTCCAAAACCATGTGCGAAAAATCATGCACAAAACCATAAGTAGGTCTGCCTAACCTAATATAGGGTCCAAAAACAAAATTTTCCAGGGCTTTACCCCCCTTCTAACCCCCCAGTTAACTACATGGGCTAGTCGTGGAAAGAATATAACACAACCCAACAAAAAGTACAGCCTTCCATTTGCAAACAGATGGTCAAAATGGAGTGGTTAACAGGATATTTATTCATTTTCTAAGAGGACATTGCAACAAACATCCTAAGTTGTGGGATGAATAGTTGCATTATATTCAACATGCTTACAACCAAGCAAAACACTCTTCTACTCTAACTTCACTTTTTGAGGCATGTCTTGTTTATTTGCCTAAATCGCCTTTGGATTTCATCTTTTAGAAAGATGTAGCTGTAGATGGACATAGTGACATAGACAAAGCAAAGAAATTCATTGAGAAAATTCAGTTTAACAGTTCAAGAACAACTAGAAAAGAGTCAAGGCAAGTATAAGACACTACATGATAAGCATCATGTGGATCATTAGTTTCAAGTAGGTGATGAAGTTTGGCTATACCTTAGCAAGGAAAGGCTTCAAGGTGAAGGTAAAAAGCTGAAACCAATTCTTTATGGTCCATTTAAAATTCTAGAAGAGATTGGTAATAATGCTTTCAAGCTTGATTTACCCTCATATATGCAAATATATTCTGTAGTTAATGTTGAAAAGTTGAGATTGTATGAACCTCCTTTGCTTGAAGATCAAGGAGAGAATGTTCAAATTCCATCTATTGTAGACTTTTCTCTAGAATTCCTTGATGTGCTTCAACAGGACACTATACTTGACAGAAAGACTAGGACAACAAAAAGGGGAAGTATTGATTATCTTCGGGTGGGTCTCAAAGGAACACATCCATCAAAGGCTAAATGGATTGAAGTGGGGAAGGTGAGGGAATAGTACCCTCATCTGTTCAATAACTGAATATAAATATTTTGGGCTCCAAAAGGATTCAAGTGGGGAGGAGTGATTAGGTGCTCAAAAAAATGCTCAAAAATCAAAGTTCTAGAATCTTGTCAAACTCAGCTTCAAGTTGAAGAGCTCATCATTATGAATCCAAAAGTGTGAATGACACTCAATTCTCAGTTCATATGCAGAAGTTACAATAAGTCAAAGTTCAAGTTTGACTTGTCAATGTGACAAGATTGGATGACATGGCAAGGGTCCCAGTGAATGGGGAAGTGATAAGTGGCAGGCTTCTACCAGGTCTCGCATTTCGTATATTGGGGAAAAAAGATGCAGGACAAGAATCAACCCTCGACAGGTTGGGTTGCGATTTGCAATAATCGGATATCGCACCCAAAACCCCAATGTTATTTATTACCATTGGTAAAGTTCTGAATTGTGATGAGTGCCCGGATGCGATACTTTATTTTGTTATAGTTTAATGCCCCAGCAGGTCCACGATATCGCATCACAACGTTTTGTTGTGTTAAGAGCCCGTGGTCGATTACCGATTGCGATGAGTGATAAGACCACAGACGTGAGAATTTTATATGACATGATTTAATACCCGATGGGTCCACAATACCGTGATCACAATGTTCCCGTGTTAGAAAACCTTTTACCGCTGAACTTCGCTAATTGCGATGAACGATGGGTTCTCGACATAGAATTTTATATGTTGCAGTTGATTATCCTGGGCAAGTTTGCAATATCACAATCGTAATGTTTTTCTGTTCCTAAAGGGTCTGCAGCCAATTGTTGATTTCGATTTACAATCTGGATGATAGTATATAACCTACCGTGCAGTGAATTTCTTGCTTTGTTAGTAGATTTTGGAGCGGAAATGGGATTTTTGGTCAATTTTGGAGCAATTTGTGGAACAAATAGTGGAAGAACTGGGAGAAGTCATAACTTTTTCAGTTCTTATCCAAATTGGATGCAAAAAGAGGTTTCATGGCCTATTTTGACTATTTTGAACTTATTGAGACAGGTTTCAGAGGCATCTGAGCATTGTAAACACACTTTTGTTGCAATTTGAGCATAATAGAGAGGTCCAAGACATAAATTGGAAGCTAGATAAAGGAGACGTAGCCCAAGAGGGGTGAACTCCTTTATCATGTGCTTGTTGTGTGTTGTATTTTGATGCTCTTTGTCATTATTTTGTTATTTTTCAGCATATGTTTTATGTTAAATTGTTTCTAACATTTACATAAGAAACTCTTATGGGAATTAGTTAATTAAGCAAAAATATTGAATCCTTAAGCACTTGATAAGAAAATGATAAGCATGTTGGGTTTTATTCTGAATTGAGAATTAACACATCATGACTAATCTGCTCCATTTCAAATCAGTGGTGGAGTAAGATCACAAGAGAATGAAACAACACATCTGATCGAAATATCCAACCCCATTTAGCGAAAAACCTTGTGATGATGAGTATTACTTAAAACATTAGGTCAATATTTAAAGGAAACCAAATTCATGCCTTATATATTCAAGAAAAAATTATGAAATCACTAAAGCTTCATGATTGGGATACCTTAGGTTAACGATACAAGCCACAAAATTGAGGAATCCATTTTTTAAATTCCAAGGCATGATCATTCTTAAATTTGTGACTTTTCGTGAAAAGGAACGATTGAATAACTGTTCACTACTAGACTCTTGGAATCACCCAATGCATTTCCATTTGTTATGTTCACAACAACCCCCTATGTTTAGAGAAAAACATAAGGGTCCACTTTCTTCTCATTTGTGTAGGTGTACTTCCTTATTTTAAAAAATGCATTGAACTTTTTTTGTCATTATCTTAATGAATTGATTATTTTATATCGTTAAGCTAGATGGGGCTTCATGTTTCATTTGTTTAGCTTTTATATGGTTTCTTTTCTTCCTTGAACTTTATTCTGGAATGCATTTTGGCTTATTTCCTTCCTAAATATTTTCTTCTTTAGGTTGCTTTCTTTGAACTATTTTGTGCCCCAAATTCTATATTAATGCTAACTCTCCAATCATGCACTCTTCTTATTCTTTTCTTCAAAGATACTCCCCATTCTCAAAATCATCTTAATTTCTATATTTGAATCCAATTTACATTTGATTTCTATATCAATACCCATATTTGGATATCTGCCTTGATTTTGAGGTTAAGACCTCCTTTCTCCATTCCTTATCTTTTAACTTTCCTTTCACTTTGTCTCAAACCTTTCTTTCACCTTAATTATTGAAATAACCTAATTTGGTTTTCAATCCTAATTACTAAATTAGGTCCTTATTAACCAACTTTGGTGTGGATGGTCAAGAATTTGTGAGTTTTCTTGATCTCGATATCATGCCCTCCTCAATATCTCTGAATTGTTCAAATTTTTCTAACTGTACAAGCTCTTTCTCAACTTTTGTTTGAATGTCTTTTCCTCCCATTCAAAAATTTCCCTTCTTTTTTCAAATCTAACCAAATCAAAATCTTTACTAAAGTGAAATTATTAGCCCCAATTCCCAAATAGGCCCCTCTTCTCACTTCTTTGTTGTTTCTTTGCCTTCATTAAAAAATCAACCCCAATTTCCAAATTAGGCCCTCTCATGGCCATTCAAACTGTATGAAATTATGGCTTTGATTGATGTCAATTTGTTTTGTTTATCATTTTTAAAACTTATATACTTCCTTAAATAGCCATATTTATTTTATGGTTTCAAAAACTCAAAATTGGGCCTTCCATTCACTAATATGCGTTAACCTTGGCCTAATTTTACAATCCTCCCCAATTTTGAAATCAACCTCCTTTGTGATATTATGTTTATCACACCTTAAATCCTAACTACAAACTTCAAACCATGATCCCAAATATTAATGATTTGCAGTAGTGAAATATTTTCAAATTTAATTGCAATTAGGTCCAACTTAAAAAATAAAGACCCTGATGTGAACCCATGGATGGATCTTATGATTAACATGGACCTCAAAATTAGGACTACCCTGGTCTAAAAATAGTGATAAGGGAGCTGATTTTTAAATTATCCTTCACCAACCGTTTCCACCACGCTTCCTAACGCTTCACATGTGTGAGATACTTTAACATTCAAATTGAGTTCTTTAATGTATGTAGGCTACTTATATGTGTGCACATGCTTTAAAACGTCATATATTAGGTATATTCAATAGTGCCATATGCTTGAACTATCAACTTTTACAAACTTTACTAATAATTTTTTTTCGAATCAGGTTCGTTTCAATCACTCGTGTAGTTCTAAGCTTTTCGTAAATAGTCTCTCTATGGCTTAGTAGTTATTTTTGTTCTCCTTGGAGTCAGCTATGATTAGATCCTCCTCTTTGTTATCCAACAACAACATAAGTGATCAATGATGTGGTATATGGGCCCCAAGAATTTCTTTGGTAGTCATCTATTAGTTCGAACAAGACCTTCATGAATAGGTGATATAATATCTTTACCAAATCTTGACTTTGGGAGTTTCATAGGGTTCATATGAGGGGATTTTTGTGTCCTTTTTATATTTCCTCTCTATTATTCTTGTTCTCACTCAAAATATGGTGTTTTCTCCAACCCTTTGGTGGGGTTTAAGATAAAAATAAGGTTCTAAGCTCTCAAATCCTATGTTATGTCATGAAAAACCTTCACGAGTTTGTTCGTTTTAGGGCGTGTCTATATAGTTCCTTATTTTCTTACCATCCTTTTCTCTTAATGGGAGGATTATCATGCCTTGAGGAAGAGGAACGTGTGGCATAAGAGATCATCATAATAGTAGTGCTCCATCAACCTCTCGTCCACAATAGACAATGGAATTTTGAACATAGTTTTTTTAACAATAATACCCTTCCAATAATTCAAAGAGAATTTTAGGGTGTTGAGAGGGAAGCCATAATTTAATGATGACTCATTGCCCAAAGTGGATTGACAATTTGGTTCCAAACACAAGAAACACAAGATTTAGGAACACCATATAAATGTAGACAGTGGATATCAAAATGACAACAATGGAAGGAAATATTTCCAATATATAATTCATAGATTTTGACGAGGATGTTGGCCTAACTGTTATAATTTAGGTGGACTCCCCTACTGAATAATTTCGGCTTATGGAAATTGACAACATATTGGTTTTTGGTATTAAATGATGATAAAATAGGCTCTTAGGCTTCAATAATAAAATATAATATATTTATTAAGTACTATATAATTTGTTTTTTTATCACTTTCAAAAATTTCATCACGGAAAAAGCTATAATGTTATGCTTCTATTCTCATTTCTCTTTTGGTTGGTTAGCAAGCTTCATCATTTTGATATGATTTAATGCAAAGTTCCTACCACCTTATAGGAAAAAAAAATATAGGTGGTCAATATTCAAATTAATTAATTAATTATTAAGAGTAATGATTGATCATAATAATAATAATATATTTAGTTTTACCTCCAAGGAGGTTTATCTACAAGTGGTTCCCCTCACTTTGATATGATGTTATCTCACACAAAAAGGGGTTGTGTCTCCCACTATACTTAGTGTATTGCATGGGCTACAGTCACTTCATAGATGATGGTTCAAAGTTGGCATAATGTTAAACATCATTTTAATATTAAGGGCAATATAGGGAGGTATAAGAGGACTCAACAAGAGAATTCTATCATATTGGCAGAGCTAGAGGAAACAATTGATAGTATATACTACAAGTTGACCATTCTAGCCAGGAGATTAACCAACATCTCATCCTCCTAAGATGAGGGTAGTGACTAGCTAGCACAGATGCCTAGAGATTTTGCTCAATAATTGTTATGATTCACTAGTTTTATGTTTGTAGCACTAGTAGTTCTTTTTATCTTCTCATATTAATGTATATCAAGGTATGGAATAGCCAACCTATTTTTATAAATTTCTATGTATAACAAGCTCTAATTAGAAGTGGTCTTAGCAAGTCAAAGCTCTGAACTTATATTACCTGTCTAGAAATTTTTTTATCTATATAATTATTATTTAACATAATACAAAGCATCTAACATTAATATATCTTTATTTAAAATTTTAATTTTAAAAAATAAAAATATGAATAGTTAGTTTTCAACAGTTAACCTTGGGTTAAGATGCTTCCTTTTTATTTATTCATGAAGATTGTATGATTTTTCCACCTTGTCCTGAGGATGAACCACATTGCTTGGTTCGAAACACCTTTTAATCTAACCAAATCCTAATCATGTGATTAAATCTGAATTTTTTTTTATCTACAATATAAATCACAAAAGTCTCATATCTAACAATATATATATTTTTTATAAATCTATTATTTTAAAAATATTTATTAATAAAACTTTAAGAAATAAATAAAATAATAAAAATTAATGATTATTAAGAATAATAATTTTTTTTTGGTGTGGATCGGAAGAATTATTAATTTTTGCTATTGGATAGCCTATAATAACTTGAGGTGGCCAACAGACCTGGTTTCCCATCTCCACAGGTTGAGGCCACGAAAACAATGTATATGGTTCAACTTGTCCTTATATAAATAGAAAAAGAAAGGCACTACCGCAACTTACAAAAAAAATAATAATAATAATTTATTTTTAAAATTACGACAAATTTAAAATCAATTAATATATGAGCCCCAAGGGGTAGGCGAGTTGGTAATCACAATGCAGTGAAGTTCGTTAAGACATAATAGAGGTGGTGGTAGAGATAGGGGTCACGAGGTTGCTCTTGTTGCCGATTCCACTATAATTAAAAAAATATATATATATCAATTCATGTATGTATAAAATAATGGTAAAAATCAAATTCCCAACAAAAAATTTAATGAATTACCATTAAAACAATTAAGACTTAAAATATACAAAACTCATTAAAATATTAAATTTGGAAATTATTATTTGGAAATTATTATTTTTCTTATAATATTTCTTACTGTCCCGTCAAAGTGATAAACCGTCTCACCTGAGCCATGCTTCAGTGGGAAACTTTCGTGAAACAAGAGTACCCCAAAAAGGGGAGCCATTAAAAACATATGTACCCATCTCCAAGTTCGCACGTATAATTTTATAATACATGATAATAAATATTTTTATAGCTTATTTATATAATAATTTTAAAATACAATAAAATTTATTAATATTATATTTAATTTATTAGTTTATAAAACCACTCATTTGTAAAAAAAAAAAAAAACCCAAAAATATAGATATAGATATATATACTTTTGAAATTGAAATAACATCCCCGCTCGCTATGATTTGTAACTTAACCTATTTCACATAGATACAATCCACTCCCTATTAACATACTTTCAATTACGAGAGAGTTGGCATTGAAATCCCAACATTTTACCCCTGGCGTGCATAAGCGTGGTGTTAAAAGCGAAATGGTGTCCCGAGGAACACCTTTGGGTTTAAGCATCAACATACTTAGAAAAAGGAAAAACCATTCCTCCAAAATAAAATTCCACAAGTTTTTAGACGAAAAAAAGACCATTTGTAAAATAGGAACATCATATTTACTTTTCAAATTGAAATAACATTGGCACGTCACTGAATCCAAATATGCAGCTAAAAAACCATTTTAACTATGACAAATCAAGATTTAACCTCAATTTCTTCCGCCGGATTCCGTCACCAGAATCTCCAAAAAATCACATTATAAACAACTCCATTTACAATTTCACAGAACATCCACTCCATATTAAAATACTTTCAGTTAAGTAAGAGTGGGCATTGAAATCCCAACAGTCTACTGAAGACTTTCATAGGCGTGGCATCCTCTTAAAAGCGAAAGGGTGTTTAACCATCAACAAACTTCAAAAACAAAAACCATTCCTCCAAAATAAAATTCCACAAGTTTCAAGATGAAGAAGAAGCCAAACTCTACAGCATTTTTTAACCACCCAGATAATACTGAGAAGCAGTAGCCATGGAGATTGTCACACAAAAAATGGCTTTTGTTCATTGCTGTTCCTGCTCCACCACTGATGCTACTATCTAGAAAGATGAGAAAACCGGAGTCATTACTTGCTGGGATGCTGAGAGATGAAATGGAAAAACTTATGAACGTGTCCCCGGACAGATCTTGCATCGTCTTGTTCATTAGGGTTACATACAGATCTTTGCAATCCCAATGTGCTAAATGCTTCATATTTTTTTTCAGCGATTCCAGTAGGATGTAGGGGAAATAACTCCAGCGTCAGAGTTTCACTATCGTGCGCAACAACTTGTCTCTGAAAACCAACCAAACGTTATGAATACCCATTATCGGATTTGTAGCAAGGACAGTTATTCAACAAAAGTTGTCCAACGCCATTCACGATATTGATGAGTAACCAAACTAATGTAGAGAATTAGGAAACTAAATGTGTTAGAATTTATATTTCTGTGATCTATATTAAATTTTTGAAAAGAGTTTTTCGCGAAAATCACATCTAATTTACTTGTCTACCCATTTGATCGAACCAAGTGTGATTCATAAAACCCTTTTTAAAAACTAAATAGGATTATTACCTCAGGAATGACCACTGCCGATCGTTGTTGTAGTTCACAAATTTCTGGTGACGAAGATTCGAAAATGTTAGAGTAGACACAAATGATTTGCAATGATCAACTTAGAAACATGAGAAAATATCAAACTATCGAACATTTTGTTTTGGAGAGAGGTATTAGAGAGATTACCATTTGTGAATGATGCACCTGCCAAGGAAGGTGGTGTATCAGACTGACCTAGGGATGCCACTCTCTCTCGTTTCTGTCTGCGCTTTTTGCGAGCTGTATGGTTATGAAACCAGTAATACACATTCTTGCTTTCAATGTTTCCATACATTCGCAGTCTGCAAGTTATTTGCTCTATTTCCTGACGCTTGGGTCTGTGGATCCCTTCACTGTATATGGTTTTCAATAAGGCTATTTATTCTCCAGTTGGACACCATCTAGTCGTCATGGTGAATTGTCCTTCAACCACTGCTCTACTCTCATACCCTTTTCTCTTCCCTCAAGCATTTTTAAGAAGGTAGGTGTGTGGTCAGAATCGGTGATAAACAGAAAAGAAAGGAAGGGATTCCGTTGCAGGAAACTTTTCAACTTCCAAGAAAAGGAGGAGAAGGATTTGATCGTAGCAGAACTCCAACTTCCAAGAAAAGATTGTGAGGAACAATGGGAAAGTTATATGAAAATTGTATTTGCAGATTTAACTTTGAATGAGACCAACACTTCGCTCTATCGTTGACTTCGAATGAGACAAAAAAACATGGCTGAAAACTCACGTGTGAGAGTGCAAGAGCAGAGGAGAAGACTACGGTGAATGTAATAGTTTGTAAATGAGTATCAGTTATGCGAATCCATGGTGATCTGTGCTCATGGCAAGAGAATCACCGACTGTTTCCTTCAACATAAATTGTTTAATTGGTACATAAATTGTTTTATGAGTAAATTGTTTTATATTCTGTAAGTAAAAATATAGGTTAACTTGTTTAATTTGTACATAAATTGTTTTATGAGTAATTTTTTTTATTTTTTGTAAAGTAAAAATATAAGTTAACATGTTTCATTTATGCACACATTTTTTTATATTCTGTAAAGTAAAAATAGAATTTTTTCAGAAATACATATTGCTATTTTGTATTTTTCCTCATTTGAATAGTGAATTGGTTATATACATTTGCTGTGATGTAATTATTAATTTCAATTTTTTAAATATTATTTAAATTTTTTAATATAAAATTATAAAAATATTATTGGCTCTATTGTGTTTATAATTATCTTTATTTTATTTTATAAAAGTGTTTATTATAAAATTATAATTTCCTTTATTGGTTTTATTTTCTTTATAGTCATTTTTATGTTGTTTTATGGAAGTGTTTTTCAAAATTTACAAAATTTCATATATATATATATAAACAAGTTATTTATATATTATTAAATTTATTTCAAAAATATTTTTATTGCAAAAAAATATTTTTATTTTAATTAAAATAAAAATAATATATATATATATATATATAGATATATATATAAATAAAATGCAGACATATAATTGATTTATATTAATGTTATAGGTTTATTTATAAAGTTTATAACTTATTACATCTCTTTATTATTTGTAATTTAAATGATAATAAATATCCTAATATTGTTGTCATATTAAAGAATATTTCATGTAACACATGCACGAATTTATTTTTACTTTCTCTCTTTTTTTAAATAATTATTTGTAAAGATTTGATATGTTTAATATTTGATAGGTTTAACAAAACAATCTGCTGTAAAGATTTGATATGTTTAATATTCTATAAGTTTCATATATATTATGATATGGAAATTCAATAATTAGTTAGTATGGTTAAATTAATGAATTTTTTATTTTTTTGTTTTTATCAGTATTAATATTACTGTACAAATTTGTATATATGATATTTCATATAAAATTCTGAATAGTAATAGATGTGATTTAGATTTATTTCATTTTATTAATTTTTATTTGAATTTTTAAAATTTAAAAAAAATATATTATATTAATTTTATTGATTTAAAAATTATTTTTTATTAAAAATAATAATATTATTTATTTCTGAAATATATTTTAATTATAAATTAAATTTATAAATAGTCCAAATCAATATTACATATTTGTTTATCCAATAATATTAACCAACTTTCATATTATGAGGATCAATCACAAAAAAAACTTTTCAAAACTCTAAGCCTTTTCAAATTTCTCAAAAATGGCATATGAATTCCATAAGAATTTTATGAATAAAAGAGATATAGTTTAGTATTGGGAAATAGGAAAAATGATTAGATTAACATAATTATAATTGGTAAACGTCAAGCATCATTTTGTTTTCAAATTAGATTTTTTTAGTAATAATATTATTTATTTCTAAAATATATTTTAATTATAAATTAAATTTATAAATGGTTAAAATCAATATTACATATTTGTTTATCCAATAATGTTAACAAACAATAATGTTAACAAACTTTCATATTATAAGAATCAATCACAAACAAATCTTTTCAAAACTCTAAGCTTTTTCAAAAAATGGCTTTATGAACTTCATAAGAATTTGATGAAGCAAAGAGATATAGTTTAGTATTTGGAAATAGGAAAAATGATAAGATTATCATAATTATATTTGGTAAACATTAAGCATCATTTTTTTTAAATATTTATAATTTAAGAGAACTGAGTGGATATTATAATAAAATTTGAGATTTTAAATTTTTTAATAATAAATTAATAAAATAATTTTCACTTAAAAAATGTTAAATGATAATTTTCATATTTTGATAAATTTAGATTTAATTAATTTAGTTTTCTTGTATTTTTTTAGAAATGTTGGCTAATTCATTTTAATATTTTTAGTGTTAAATAAAATTTCAGAAAAATAAAAATAAAAATTCAAACTTTAAAATAGATTTATAATGTTTATTTTATTATTTAATTTAAATATAATATTAATTTCTATAAAGAAATAAAATATTTTTAATTACAGTAGAAATATAATTCATTAAAAAAAACTAAAAAGTAATTACAATCTAAGATATTGTTCTTAATCTGCTTCAAGTCCAACTACTTCATTTAAATATACAGAAAGCAAAGGCAAAATCACAACGAACTCTTCTAAACTGAACATCGTGATCTACGAGCAAATTCAAAATGCTTTCCATTACCATTTTGGATTGTCTATAATGATCAATTAAACAAGTTCATATCTCAAGGATAGTCCAATTTGATTGTGCACTGGGGAAAATTGACAACCGGCCGCAACAGTAAACCTTCGAAAATCACCCCCCAAAAACCACGTGTTTCTCTCAGACTAAAGCGAATTATGGAAAACCACATAATTTTAAACTAAATTGACCTCTTTCACACAAAAACCTATGTTGTTTCTCTCAAAATAAAGCGAATTATGGAAAACCACATAAATTTAAACTAAATTGACCTCTTTCGCACAAAAACACATGTCGTGGAATTTTAAGATGTGTTCGAATTTGCTAAAAAAAATTCAAGGAAAAATTGCCACTTTTTATCCACCTAATTTTTGAGTTGGAATATTTGACCATGTCACTTTTTATCCAACGAATCTTTGAGTTGGAATATTTGACCATGTCACTTTTTATCCAACGAATTTTTGAGTTGGAATCTAGATGGGAACTTGGAAGTTGAAACATGAGAGTTTTTATAACAAATTTCTTTATGAACCATCATTAACAAAATCATGAATAATAATTTTTAACAAAATCATGCATAAATGAAAACAAACATTATTCAGATCAATTAAACAACATATCTCAAGGATAGTTCAATTTGATTGTGCACTTAGGAAAATTGACAACCACTGCAACAGTAAATCTCAGAAAATCATGCTCAAAGGATTACCTGTTTCTCTCAAACCAGAGGGAATTATTGAAAACTACACAATTGAAAACTAAATTGGCATGTTCTATACAAAACACATGTTGTGGAATTTTAAGATTTGTTGATTTGTTCTAATTTGTTTAAAAAAATTTAATAAAAAACTATCATTTTTTATCTAACAAATTTCTAAATTGGAATGTTTAACCATGAATTGGAGTTTGGATTTGAAATAAATTTCTAAATTGGAATGTTTAACCATGAATTGGAGTAGTCTTATGTCGTGTTATACCACACTTCTTACAGAATTATTCAAATTCCTTACTGCAAAACTCTCTGTTAACACCCAGGTTGTTCCCTATGACTCCCAAGGGAATACGGCCGGGGTAACCACTAACCAATCTTTGGATCACAGTTCCTAGCCAAACTGTAATCAGAGAGGGCTCTCTCTTGATAATTTGTCTCTGTTTTGATGGTGTTTTAGGCTAGTTATTATGCTCAGGTTTTGGTTTATGTTTTGGTTGAAGGATTTCTTTCAGGGCTTAAGGTGTAGTGTTCAGAGAATAGTATATCATTGGGCAATGGAGTCTGGAGTTGTGAAATGCTTTGAATTGCAGGTTTGGTGATGTTCGGACTGCAGGGCCTATTGTGTATCTTAAACAAACAAATTTAAACTTAAGGGGTGAAGCATGGTCAGCCAACAGAAAGCAATTAAGAATTCTCTATTAAGCTAGTGATGTGAAAGTGAAACATGTTGCACAGGAGCAAACTTGAATTCCTGAAACAAAGCTCACTGTGAAAGATACATTCTGAAAGTGCAGCAATTAAGAATTACACTTATCAAGATTATAGCTGAAGAAAAACATTCATTAACAACACAGATTGAACTCAGGGTATTCCTTGAATAAGTCTTGAAGGTTATTCTTTTTCCTTGTTGCTAAACGCTTAGAAATTAAAAACATATATGGGTTGTAAAAGATTAAAGCACATAACAAAGAGAGTTACACAAACTTATTGTATTGTGAAGTACACAGGAATCCTGCAGTTTTCAACAGACACCAGAACGCATTCAACACTTCAGAAATCCGAGAAATTCCATCACTTTCTTTATTAAACTTCTGAAAGGATTACAGCATAAGAACTTCTTCAGGAGAAATCAACAACAACCCTTTGCAAAACATGCGAAGGGGACTTTATAGAAATGTTTATACAAAATATCTCAGGCATTGAGTCATCTGAGAGAGAAATATCTTCATTACTTCGTACAGAAAAGTAGAAAAGAAGTTGTTGCAGCTTTGAATGCAACATAACTGCTCTTTAAGTCTGTCAGAGGATATTTTGACCTTTGGAGGTCACTGAGTCGGTTGGAACGCTTTGCTTTAATGCTGGAAAATGTGCCTTGAAGTTTGCTGCGCTGTATTTTCTCGGCCCTGCCACCTGTGACTTGCTTGCTGCTGTGGTGGCCAAATAGCCCTGCTGAGTTGGCTCAGCCTTTTATCTTTCCTTTGTATGCTGACTTTATTGAACTGTGCCTTGCATAACAATTCATATTTTTATAAACAAAATTTGGTGAATGGCTCACTGTTTACAAAATTGTTTTTATCGCTTTGGTCCACCAGTCATGTGTAGGTAATTGATGCCTGAGGATTGCATCTATAGTCTCCTCTGCCTCTGTATACTTATAAAAATTGGGAGGGGCCTCAAACAGGTGTTTGATTTCATTCATTATAAAAAATAGATTCTCTACTCTGTTATAGAGAGTCTGTCCTGTGGCTGGCCCTGTATCCTCTGAGGTGCTGGGCTTCTCATTGATCTGACTAGTGGCAAATGTGTTAACTCTTTTGGCATATTTGTCATGTGTAAACAATTTCCCTGCGCTGTTCAGTAAGCTAGGGAGCCCTCTGTGTTCCAACACCTGAAACTTTTCCAAAAACCTGTTCACCTCAGTCTGCATATCCTGGGTTCTTCTTTCCAATGTCTGCACTAAGTTTCTCAGTGTGAGAACCCTTTTGATCAACTGAATGTGCTCAGTTCTGTTTGGAATTCCCATGGCAGCCAACTGAGTGCTTGTCCTATTGTTAAGCACATTGATCATCCTGGTGGCTATCTCAGGCATGTTTCTTAGAGCAGCTCTTGCTCTCTGAATTTCAGTGTGTGCTTTTGGAATAAGGTCCAACTGCTCATGGATGGTTTCAATAAATTGCCATTGCTCATTGATAGATTGACCAATGTTAGCCCACAGCACTATTTTTAGCTCAGCCACCACTTTATCTAATTTGAGCTCATTTTCTAGCTCTTTGATTTTATCTTTGAGGGCTTTTATCTCCCTGCCCTTTTCTGCCACAGACTGCTTGGATTTATCATATCTATCATTCACTTTGGCCAATTTATCTCTGGTCTCATTCAGCTCTGTCATTTGGGCTTCTAGGGCCTGGATCTCATTCCTCAGCTTTTGCATGTCCAGGCTTGGGGCCTGCTTTGTTGTTGGTGGTGCTGCTGAGGTGGATGTTGCTACTTGTTCTGGCTGTTGAGGAGGAGGAACAGTAGGTGGAGCAGTTTCCTCAAGATTTATTACTTCAGGAGGAGGCTGGGAGGTCTGTCCTTCTTCTCTTTGTTTCAAAGTTGCCTGTAATGCTGCCTGTGCAGCCTCTGATTCTCCCAGCTTTTCTTGTGCCTGGATGAGCTGTTTGTAGAGAGACACCAGCAAATATGTGGCTTCTTTATCATGCCTTTGCTAGGCAACCTCATCTGTTTGAGGGTGGATTGTGGCTGGCATTTTTATCTTTTTCTTCAAGGCAGCCATGTCTGCATCCCTTAACTTCAATATCTCCTGGATGCCCTTGATATCTTTGGGATCATGCCCAATTTCAACAATTATATCTTCTAAGGACCTAATTTTGTTGTCCTTAGCCTGTGATGATGCCCTTTCCAACTCAAGTTGGGCAGCTGTATTATTAAGGCTATTTTCCAGCCTGTAGTTGTCCAAGGTTTTGTCTGCCAAGGAGGCATAGACCATCTCACCTGTTTGTTTGTGCAACTCAATTTTATCCATTGGGTGGATGTCTTTGGCAAGGACCTCAAGATTGGTCCTTATATAATCTACATGAGTTTTGGGCTGTGCTACAGTTGGTAAGAAATGACTCATGATCATCTTTCCTTCACTGACATCAAAAGCAGACATCAGTCTTTGCTGGTTGGTGGGAGCCATCTTCAGCAAGTGATTATACAGCTGTATTTTTATGGGCTCACTCCTTTTCTTTATGTCTATGAACTGCTGTTTGATGCTGAGTTCACCCTCTCTCTGCTGGCTAGAGGAGCTAACTTCTCCTCCCACAGTCCTGTTCTGTTCCCCTTGGAAGGAACTTGCAGATACTTCCCTGCTAGGTGGGCCCATGCCCAGAGACTGCCCTGTTGGCATTTCCTCATCAGATAAAGGGTTCATTCTCTGTCTTTTCTCACCATGACTTTCTGATGTGGTCAAGGGAGTCTCTCTGTCCCTTTTTCTGCTAGTATCCTCCTTTTGTGGAGTTTGGAGGATTGAGGCATCAACTGATGTTTCTTGCCTTGGAGGCACTGTATTTTGTGCCTGTTGTTCTGTGGAAATGGGGGCTTCAACTGTCCCTTCTTGCTGTGTGGGCTGCTCTTTATTGTGCTGCCCTTCTTCTTGCTGCATTTCCTGTTGTTGTTGCTGTACCTGTTGCTGCACCTTCTCATGCTGTGGCCATTCAGTATCCATTTCTTTTTCCTTGCCCTTGCCAGATATATCTTCAGTGGCTTTGGGTGGTTGTTGGTTTGCAGTCGAGGAGGATGCAACTGCTCCCACTTGTGTGATTGGCAGTGAAAACACCTGTGAACAAAGTTCAAGGTCAGCCATCTTTTTAAGATTCCTCACTGCTCTTTGATTCAGCTCTTCTTGTGTAACCGGCTCTTCTAGGATTCCTCTCCTCCATTTTGCTTGGTTAGCATGTTTTTCAATGTGAGGGATTTTTAGATGATCATAGCCAGAGAGCCTATATCTGAGCCTTCTCAAAGTGATGAAGTGGTTGGGGTCATAAGGTTTCCAGAGGAAACTAGTTTGAAGGCCAAGGGACTCAAGCATGTTGTCTGCTTCTTTCCAACCTTCCTCCCTTTGGTTATAGACAAAGTGGCCCAGTTGGTTCCTGAATTTCAACTGTGCTTTCTTGCCTTTGCCTGAAAAGTGAAGCACATCAACGTTGCCAAACTACCTGAAGTATTCTAGGGCAAATAGCCTCATAGGCACATATCTGGGTAGTCTGTAGGGAGGCAGTTCACACCCATACATCCTGATGACGGTGTGGTGCTGGTAAAAGTACCAGTCCCCGATGCTGTATGATTTGGATAGCTGCAGGATCCTTTGCATTTCATCTGTGAGTCTCGGAGGAGGTGAGCCCATCATCATTGTCATAGCTGGGTGAATGAACTGATATATGAACTCACAATAGGTGTATGGAGTTTCACCTCTAAGGTGGAAAACAGATGACCAATATACCACTGATCTTGGATTGCCTTGGGCACCCTCTCTTTTGATTGGAAAAGAGAATTTCTGATGTTGATGATATAAGATCAAGTGGTAAATGTAGGAGGTATACCTGAACACTCTTTCTCTTGCTAGGTTCATTAGTTGCTCATGTATTTTGTCTGCTATATAGGTGGCATAGTCATAGCAGATAGGAGACTTGCCAGGAGCGAACATGAGCATGATTACCAGCACAGTTTGATCAACGTACTCAATGGAGTTGTAGCCCAAAATGGGACTGATCATGTCAGCCAGATCTCTGCCCAGTTGGTTGAGGTATACCTGATTGATAGGAGGATACTTCACAGAGTCAGAGCCAATATACAGCTGGTTTAGTTTGGTGACCTGAGCATCTGTCATTCTGGCTCCTCGATTTATCAGGTCTACAAGTGATAGAGGGACCAGCTTCTTCTCAGTCCTGAAGCAGAGCATATCTTTGATAGCTTCTGGGGTGACATATAACACAATTGATCCTGAAGGGTCAAGAACTGCCCTCTGAGTGGGGTCATAATTTTCAGCACACAGATGGATCAACTCAGGGAATTGGTTAACTTGAGGGAGCTTGAAAATAGGGAGGAATGAGCTCCATATGCCCAGCACATCTGTTCCAGCCTCATGCTTAGCCTTCAGTTCATTAAGCAGGTGAATGTGGAACTTGGTACCCATCAGCATTTCCTCTGAAATCTGATAGTCCATGTCTGCCAGGGACTGCCATTCCAAATGTCTGTGAGGGGCGTTTAATGGAGCAATGTTTAGTTCTATTGGAGCCACTGGTGGATCCATGACTTCTCCTAGGATTTATGGATAGAGTTGCTATGCAGAGCAACCCAAGAGTCTTCTTTGAGGGAGAAATGTGAAGTGTATGGAACAGAGGATGAGTGAGACAGTTGCAGCAATTGAAATACTGCTTGAAGGACTGATAAAACAGTAACAGGGTTGAGCAAAGTGTTTTCTGTAGTGAGTTTGGTCAGTTAAGGTACCTAGTTCACGACTGCGCGAACTTAGGTGCGAATTTCAACTCAATTTGTCAAATGCGGCCCTGCAGGAGTTTAATGGCTTCACTGGCTGGATATAAGTGTAGGTCACAGTGTTTTTAACGGTGAAAACAGAGTTTTAAGGTCTGTCGACAGTTTACTTGCAGAATTATGGATAAAACCAGGTTTATGGGATGATTTTGAAGAATACCTGGTGAATTCGTCGGCAAGAGTTGCGAATGCAGGTGCAACAGAGGCTCTGGCGGTCTCGGAATCGACTTTAGCAGGCGGGTGCTGGTTTGGACGTGAGCAACATGCAGAAATAATAGTAGTGTCTTTTGCCAAAATGGAAAAAACACGAGATTTTGGCCTAAAAATGGATTTTTGGCAATATTGGCGCGTTTTTGGGATGACGTCAGCATGACGTCATCGGGTGGGGTCGGAGTCGGATGACGTCAGCATGACGTCATCGGGTGAGGTGGCGAGCTGCTATTGGTCCACGAAGATGATGCGGTGGCAGACACGCTGGCATGAGGGCAGACAAAGAGGTCGACGCGATGGCGGGGTGGCAATGACGTGGGGATGACGTCGGATGAGCGGTTTGACCGAAACCGGAAATGGCTGGTGGTTTTATATCACACCGCTATAGCTACGGAGGTGGAATCTGTCAGGCGTACCTCCGATGTATTGTGGAGAAGGCGCGTGGCGGGCCCCTGACGTCACCTTCTGACAGATATCGGAAGGTATCTGTCGGACGTCGGGGCCGCTCCGATATCAACGAGGGCCGTCGGATCTCATGGGTCCGATCCGACGGTTGACGGAAGGGTGATTTGACCGAACAATACGGATGGGGGGCGGGATTAATTTATTGTTTGTTTTGGAATATGCGCCCGGCGGAAAACCTTAGGATACGGGTTTTTGTAAAGTTTTTTCAATGTATTTTGGAAAATCAAACATATGCGCCGAAACTTTGGATAAGCGGCATAATGTGGGTTTTTGGATTTTTTCACAATTTCAAGGGGTTTATGGGTAAGAGGGGGTTTTTATAAGGTTTTTCTTTACAAACGGAGGTTTAATGGGTAGAATGACTTGAAAGAAGGGAGAGGGGTGAGGTTTTAGGTTCATCAAAGTGACCAGATGCCAATTTGATCCCTGACAAAGGACTTATTGGCTATAATGCCAAGGGGAGGGATATATATACAAAATTTGGGGTTTATACACCATGGTGTTAATAATAGTAGGGGAAGGGTAACATAGGGGAATTACATAGTAGAGTTAGAGTTAATATGGGGGAAAATGTGAATGAAGGGGGAAATCACTAAGTTTATTTGAAACTTACTTAGTTTTTAGGGAGTAGATCAAAATGCAAAGAAATTTAGACAAGAAATGTGGCTTTTCAATGAATAAAACCAGCATCAAACCTCAAGTTTTCTAAGCAATTCAATTGATGAGGGGATGTTAGTAATGAGTGGGAAAAGGGATAATTGGGAAGTTAGACATGCTTCTTCGTTTTTCTTTTCTCATCTTGACCATCAAGGTTAAATCTGAAATGAATACCACTTCTGCAACCCCATCTACTTACCCAGCTACTTTGCCTAGCATTTTTTGTTTCTTCTTGAAGGGTGCATTTAGGCTTGCAGACCCTTACTTGCCTTTTCTTTTCTTTGGCTTTTTCTTTTGCTTTTCTATCTACTTCTACCCTTATTTCTTCCAAGGTCCCAGATTAAGCTGTTGGGAGCCTTTTCTTCTCTACCTAAACTACTTGTCTGCCAAGATTAAACAGTTTGGACAGACTTCTTTCTCTATTCTACAACTGAAAATTCAAACATGGCATGATCCAGATTAGACTGTTGGACCATCCATCAAAATTTGAGTCTATATCAAGCTATAAGCACAGATTGTATTCTTATGGAAATATGTGATCTTTGCATCATCAAAGCAGAGCATATTTGGACCTTTCATTGCCAATCATGAAATATGAAACCTATTGGTATAGGTAGCTAACAGTGGCTCCACATGGGGATGGTTTTTCATTTGAAAGACCAAGAACAGCAGGTCAGATTGCCTTGCCCCTTGACTGCTCTTGCCAATCTTGAAGTTTGCTGCTTTGAAATGCCAAAATTGTGTGCTTCTCTTCTTGGTAGACCCCTGACTCTATTCACCTTGTGCTGGTAGTTAATCAAACTTGAGAAACTGCATTTTTACATTTTAACAGAAAGTAATATATACATTTGGATATGTACAATGGAAACTCAGGCTGTACTTATGGATGGTAGTCAAAATAGTGCTTCAGCATCCTGCCATTCACAGGACCTTCATCCAAATCAGTTTCATTGAGACTCTTAAGGAAATAAGTGTTGTTTCCTTGTACTGCTTGGACAGCAAATGGTCCTCTCCAAAGGGAATCAAATTTTCCATGTTTTCCCTTATCCTCTCTTCTTGAATCCCACTTGAGGACTTTGTCATCAATGTTGAAATCTTCTGCCTTAGTTCTTCTATCAAAGGCCTTCTTCAATTTTTCTTGTAGAACTTGAACTCTGCTGAAAACTTGGTCTCTAGTCTGCTGTAAACATATGATCTGATTGATTCTTCTTTGCATATCATTTGGTTCAGCTTGGCTTTCTTGAAGAAGTTTCATAACAGGCACTCCTAGTGATGAAGGAAATTTGGCCTCTAATCCATAAGCCAACTCATATGGGCTGGTCCCAATTGATCTTTTGGTTGTTAGTCTATCTGCCCATAGGGCATTCACAAGCTTCTTATGCCAATTCTTTTTGTTCTCTTCTAGTACTTTCTTTATGATGTTTACCAGACTTTTATTTGATGACTCATCAAGGCCATTTCCTTGGGGATAATATGCAGTAGAATGGCCCAAGGTGATGTGAAATTTATGGCAGAAGTTCACCATTTTCTTGGATCTGAAAGCAGCAGCATTGTCTGTTATTATTTTGTTAGGACAGCCAAATCTAGCCAATATGTTGTTCTCCAAAAACTGAATGATAGTGGAATCATTTGCTTGTCTGCATGGAACAGCTTCAATCCACTTGGTGTAGTAGTCTGTGGCTGTTAAGATCCATCTATGTTTGCCTGAGGATGAGGGATGAATTTCCCCAATGAAATCCAAGCCCCATTGTTGAAAAGGTCTCTCTGTTGCAATAGGCCTTAAGGGAAGTGGCAGCAACTGTCTCTTTCCCTCAAACACTTGACATTTATGACATGAGGTGGTGAATTTCTTGACATCAGAGAACATGGTGGGCTAGTAGTACCCAGCCCTTAGTATTTTATCCACAGTGGACTTCCAGTACAAGTGTCCACCACAGTCACCTGCATGAAATTCCTTTATGATATTGTCAGTTTCATTCTCAATTAGGCAGTTTAGCAATATTCCTTCATGGTTTTTCCACAATAAATTTCCATCCATAACACAGAATTTAGAAGCTTTCATTTTTAGGAACCTACATTTAGTTCTGGACAATCCTGGGGGAGCACACAGGTTTTGCAATACATAACATATATCAGAGTACCAAGGGGATTGTTCAAAGGCTACATTGATCTTTGGAGTCGCCAGCTCCGGTTCACTGTCCAGCTGGTTGATGTCCAAGGCTTGGAAATTTGCTTCTGTCATTAATTTGGCCAAGCCTTGCCCTTTTATTAGTTTTGTAGGTTTTATATCAATGTCAAACTCCAAGATGTTGGCAATCCACTTTCCTCTTCTGCCCTCTAAATTTTCTTGGGTGAGAATGTCTTTGACAATAGGACTTGGCACATATGCTATGACATGGGAATAAAGGATATAAATCCTAAAGTCTTTAATGGCTTTGACCAAAGCATAAGCTTGCTTTTCCATGATTTGATACTTTAAAGGTGCATCTCTAAGAGCTTTGCTAAAGAAAGCAATTGGCTTCTCATTTCCTTGGTCATCTTTTTGCAATAAAACAGCAGCAATAGTATGCTGGGAGGCAAAAGAGAAAATGATAAATTCTCTGTCAAACTGAGGATTGGTCAACACTGGGGTTTGGGTAAGGGCCAGTTTTATACTTTCAAAGGCTTGATTGGCTTCAACATTCCATTTGACTTTTGAATCTTTCTTTGGCATGTTATTTAATAATCTGATTAGTTCTGCTAGGTTTGGGATAAACCTTCTCAAGAAATTGATTTTTCCCAAGAATCCCTGTAACTCTTTGACATTTCTTGGGTGGGGCATTTGTAGGATAGCCTGTATCCTATCTGGGTCAATTCTAATGCCATCTTTAGAAATGATGTGGCCCAACAGCTTACCTTCCTCTAAACCAAACAGGGATTTCTTGGGATTCAAGGAAATTCCATATTTTCTGCATTTTAGGAAGATCTGTCTCAAATGTTTTATATGTTCTTGGTCTGATTTTGAGAAAGGTGTAAGGTCATCTAGGTAAATGACAAGGAAGTCATGGATCTCCTTGGCGAAAGCAATATCCATGGCTCTTTGAAAAGTTGCCCCTGCATTTTTAAATCCAAAAGGCATCTTTACATATTTGAAAGTTCCCCATGGGGTGGTGAATGTTGTTTTATCTTGATCATCAGGGTGCACTAGGATTTGATTGAAGCCTGAAAATCCATCCAGTAATGAGATCCTTGAGGCCCCTACCACTCTTTGGAGAATGTGATCCATCTTGGGTAATGGATAGTTGTCTTTGAGGGATACTTGGTTCAGATTTCTTAAGTCCACACACAGCCTAATTTCACCAGTCTTCTTCCTTGTAGGGACTAAGTTGGAGATCCATTCAGAGAATCTGATTGCTGCTATGATGCCAGCCTTGAACATTTTCTGTACTTCTTGTTCCATTGCTGGGAGAAGCATAGGATTGATTCTCCTCAATTTTTGTTTAAAGGGCTTTTGATCAGGTTTGAGAGGGATTGTATGCTGGATAACAGAGGTGTCATAGGACTTTAGGTCCTCATAACTCCATGCAAAGACATCCTGGAACTCTTTAAAGAGGTCAATGTATTTTGGCTTTTGGTCAGGAGGTAAAGAAGCAGACAATTTAATTATTTTGGGTTTGTCAATTGTACCTATGTTGCATTCTTCAATGGCTGTATTTAAGGGCTGCATTTTTGGTTTTCTGGGGATATCATTTGAGTCAAAGATGTCTTCTAGTGGAGTAAGGCCTGTTGGTAGAAAATTGTCTTTCAGCTCTATGATTTCAGTTTCAGCATTGGCCACTTCCTCACCATTGATTGATTGAATTTGCTGAATGTTGTCCTTGTTGAAAATAGTTGGATTTAGCATTTGTTTTGCTGTTCTAGGTGATATTGGGTGAGTAGTTTTCTGAAACTGTATTTGTGATGGACTTGCTCTTTCAAGTATTTGTGATTGACTTGCTGTATCAAGTATTTGTGATTGACTTGATGTATCAGTGTCAATATTTAATCTTGCAAATTCTTGTTGCAGAGTCAAAAAATGGTTTATTTGCTTGTCATCCTCAAATACTTGCCAATCATTAACATTGTTTGGAATGGAGGGTCTGTGTTTTACCTCAGCTGTAAAACAATGATGGGGCTCAAAAGGCAGTTTGCAGGTACTTGCAAAGGTGGCCAAACTATGAGCGTGCAGATTGTGGGTTCTAGGAATTTTAGTGATTTGGAATTCAGAGAAAAATTTTAGTACCTTAGCAACAGCAGACCTATAAGTCCTTAGTCTTTTGTCGTTGGTGACAAAATTTCCCTTCACTTGTTGAATAACTAGATCTGAATCACCCATGATTGAAACCCTGGCACCTTGTAAGAACTTTACTAACTTGAGGCCTAGTAAAAGAGCTTCATACTCTGCCATGTTATTAGTACATCTGAAGTTTAATCTATACGCTCTGCCTTCCGCATGACTATTTTCTTTGTTGTGTACCCAAACTCCAGCTCCTACCCCTAACTTGTTGACTGAGCCATCAAATTCAAGGAACCATAGAATGTCCTGTTGGGAAGGAGATTTAATGATCTGTTCATGGGCTGGCAATGTGAGTAGAAGTTGTGGTTTTTCCTCTAGCTTCTCTTCTAGGACAGTTTCATCATTTGATTGGGTATGCTTGATATTTAGAACAGCAGCAGTCTCTAGTGTTTGATTGACTGTTGTTTCATGAGTGGTAGTTCTTTCCTTTGAGTCTTTCTCCTGTATGAGTATCTTGGTTTCAACCTCACCTTTTGAGGGAGTTGTGTTATCATTGAAGAGAATGTATGAGTCTATGTCAGAATGGACAGCATATATGGGAAAGTTTTGAGGCTTTTCTTCACTGCTGACCATATATTTCATGAGTGTTTCTCTGTACAGTCTTTTTGGTTGCCCAAAAACAGAGATGGTGGCATATGACATGTCTAATTGCAGGGAACCTTGGAGTTTAGCTCCCCAAGATCTTGATAACAGCATCCCATACTTAGGTGGAATATCAGCAACTACCACATCCATTAGGATTGTCTTGTTTGGGTATTGAACCAGAGATACACATAAATCTTTTATGAGACCTAGACACTTGACTTGGCTGGAGTCAAAGGAAAACAGGTCCTTGTATGGTCTTGTTATGTCTAGATTCAATCTCTCCATGACTGCTTTTGGCATGAGATTGTGAGAGGCACCTGAGTCAAACATTGCATTATGTAGTATTTTATCGTGAATGTGTAAGCTGACATAGAAAGGTAATACCCCTGTGACTACCGTTTTTCCATCCACTTCTGGGCCAAACAGGAGTTCTGGGGTGTCATCCAGCACATTGACATCATCTTTGTTGCTAGTGAGTTGAAGGGACTTCTTGATCTGTAGTTTATAGATGTCATGCTTGGCTAGTTCTGAGAGAGGAATTGCTATCTTTAGTTTGCCAATTTCAGTTTCTAAGTCAAAGGGTTTTTCAGATTGGGTCTTGGGGTTATGGATGACAGTCCTTTCCTTGTTCATTAAATCTTCTTCTTGATTTTTATCTTGACTTTGGGACTTGCCTCTTTTACTCATCTCTTGGGGAGTAACATTCAAATTAGGCTGAGAAGGTGAAGTGGCCACAGGCTGCTATTTTGAGGACAGTGGTTCAGTGATCTCTACAATAATCACTTCTTCTGTAGGTGAATTTGTTTTGTCATTAGGCTCTGTGACTATGACTCTTTCAGGCTGTTGATTATCCTTTATCTTTTCAGGCTGGTTTACATTCACAGTTCTGCTCCTTAGCTTGTATTGTTTATGGACCTCATAAACAGCAGTGTCATAGCCTTGCTTGAAGTCAAAGGATTCACCTGATTTAGTTTGGAACAGTTTGGTTTCATCATCTTCTTGTGTTAAGAAAACTTGACTTTCACCATCTAGACCCATTAAATTAATCTCAGGGTCTTCATTGGGCTCTGTTGATGTGGAAGTTTCTGCATAATTCTCTTGGAAAGGGGGTCTTATGTCTTGATCAGCACTGGGTTTGCCCATGCCTGGGTTTTGAGTTCTCCTAAAATTTGGATTCCTAGGAGGATTGTTTTGTGGTGCTTCCCATGATGATTTTCTTTCAACCAATTCCACTCTATCACCCAATCTTTTCATTCCAGTGAGAATTGCATCTAGCTTTTGATCAAAGGCAGAGGGTTCCTCTTTGAAAGCAGTCCTCTTTTCCAACCTTGCCCTGTTTCTTTTGGCAATTAGGTTGGCTTCCACTGTAACAGCAACCCTTTGGGCCTCTGCAAGGGATTGAGGATCTCTTTCCTTCAACTGATAGGCCATGTCAGGGTCAAAACCATCAGGGAATTTGTACAAGGCTAAATCAGGAGGAGGTCTTAAATTTTGTGGAATCGCGTTATATACATTGTTAAATCTTGCACAATATTCCAAAACAGTCTCTTGGGGACCTCTTTTGATAGTGTCATATTCCCCAAGTATGTGCAGAGGATCTTTCTTCTTCTCCCATCTACTAGTAAAGGCTTGATACAGTTCATCAGGAGTTGTGATGGAGTTTGCATTCAGGGATCTAAACCAAGTTCTTACATCCCCAGTTAAGCTTTGCACAAACATCCTCATTCTCACACTGTCATCATCTATTTCATAGGTCTCAAAATGGTCTTGCATCCTTTTGGCATGCTGGACAGCTGTCAGAGGGCCATTGGAGTCAAAATACGAGATTTTGGTTTGGTAATCTTGGGGTAGAGCTGCAGCATTAGCTGGTATCTGCAAGGGTGCATATCTGTTAGCCATATTTACAGGGTTTAGAGGATTAACAGGGGCAGCTGGGATAATAGGAACAGTGGGTACCACAGGGGTGACAAGTAAGGGTGAACCTAGAGTGTTGGTCAAGGGGATATGTGCAGTGGACGAAGATGTGAGAGGAGGACTTTGAGATGTGGATGGTGAACTAGGGGAACTAGGGGCAGACCGGAAAAGGACCTTGCATGGAGTAGAGATAAGGCTGGGATGATCTGAATCTGAGGTTAGATCAGCAGGCTGCTCCTGCCTTTGCTGCCTCCTAATGTTTCTAGGGATGGTGTTTGGGTTATCAACAATGATGGGTGGATTAGGGTCAGGATTTGCCCTAGTATGCCTCGGATTTTTCTTGGGAGCCAGCTTCTAACTGTTTTTTAGGATCTTATAGGAAGTTTTTATATTTGCAAGGACTGGATAAAGATTTTTGGAATGGCTATATATATTTCAAAGCTGAGATGGAGATTCACTGAAAGAGCTCTTCCCTAAAGCTGTCAATGTGACACAGTAACAGTTTTGAAGGCCTCCTGACTTGTTTCACGCTTGATTTCAGGCTTTGAGAGATATATAGAAATTGGAAAATCCTAAATAGTCCCCAGCGGAGTCGCCAATTATGTTAACACCCAGGTTGTTCCCTATGACTCCCAAGGGAATACGGCCGGGGTAACCACTAACCAATCTTTGGATCACAGTTCCTAGCCAAACTGTAATCAGAGAGGGCTCTCTCTTGATAATTTGTCTCTGTTTTGATGGTGTTTTAGGCTAGTTATTATGCTCAGGTTTTGGTTTATGTTTTGGTTGAAGGATTTCTTTCAGGGCTTAAGGTGTAGTGTTCAGAGAATAGTATATCATTGGGCAATGGAGTCTGGAGTTGTGAAATGCTTTGAATTGCAGGTTTGGTGATGTTCGGACTGCAGGGCCTATTGTGTATCTTAAACAAACAAATTTAAACTTAAGGGGTGAAGCATGGTCAGCCAACAGAAAGCAATTAAGAATTCTCTATTAAGCTGGTGATGTGAAAGTGAAACATGTTGCACAGGAGCAAACTTGAATTCCTGAAACAAAGCTCACTGTGAAAGATACATTCTGAAAGTGCAGCAATTAAGAATTACACTTATCAAGATTATAGCTGAAGAAAAACATTCATTAACAACACAGATTGAACTCAGGGTATTCCTTGAATAAGTCTTGAAGGTTAGTCTTTTTCCTTGTTGCTAAACGCTTAGAAATTAAAAACATATATGGGTTGTAAAAGATTAAAGCACATAACAAAGAGAGTTACACAAACTTATTGTATTGTGAAGTACACAGGAATCCTGCAGTTTTCAACAGACACCAGAACGCATTCAACACTTCAGAAATCCGAGAAATTCCATCACTTTCTTTATTAAACTTCTGAAAGGATTACAGCATAAGAACTTCTTCAGGAGAAATCAACAACAACCCTTTGCAAAACATGCGAAGGGGACTTTATAGAAATGTTTATACAAAATATCTCAGGCATTGAGTCATCTGAGAGAGAAATATCTTCATTACTTCGTACAGAAAAGTAGAAAAGAAGTTATTGCAGCTTTGAATGCAACATAACTGCTCTTTAAGTCTGTCAGAGGATATTTTGACCTTTGGAGGTCACTGAGTCGGTTGGAACGCTTTGCTTTAATGCTGGAAAATGTGCCTTTACGTTTGCTGCGCTGTATTTTCTCGGCCCTGCCACCTGTGACTATGCTTGCTGCTGTGGTGGCCAAATAGCCCTGCTGAGTTGGCTCAGCCTTTTATCTTTCCTTTGTATGCTGACTTTATTGAACTGTGCCTTGCATAACAATTCATATTTTTATAAACAAAATTTGGTGAATGGCTCACTGTTTACAAAATTGTTTTTATCGCTTTGGTCCACCAGTCATGTGTAGGTAATTGATGCCTGAGGATTGCATCTATAGTCTCCTCTGCCTCTGTATACTTATAAAAATTGGGAGGGGCCTCAAACAGGTGTTTGATTTCATTCATTATAAAAAATAGATTCTCTACTCTGTTATAGAGAGTCTGTCCTGTGGCTGGCCCTGTTTCCTCTGAGGTGCTGGGCTTCTCATTGATCTGACTAGTGGCAAATGTGTTAACTCTTTTGGCATATTGGTCATGTGTAAACAATTTCCCTGCGCTGTTCAGTAAGCTAGGGAGCCCTCTGTGTTCCAACACCTGAAACTTTTCCAAAAACCTGTTCACCTCAGTCTGCATATCCTGGGTTCTTCTTTCCAATGTCTGCACTAAGTTTCTCAGTGTGAGAACCCTTTTGATCAACTGAATGTGCTCAGTTCTGTTTGGAATTCCCATGGCAGCCAACTGAGTGCTTGTCCTATTGTTAAGCACATTGATCATCCTGGTGGCTATCTCAGGCATGTTGCTTAGAGCAGCTCTTGCTCTCTGAATTTCAGTGTGTGCTTTTGGAATAAGGTCCAACTGCTCATGGATGGTTTCAATAAATTGCCATTTCTCATTGATAGATTGACCAATGTTAGCCCACAGCACTATTTTTAGCTCAGCCACCACTTTATCTAATTTGAGCTCATTTTCTAGCTCTTTGATTTTATCTTTGAGGGCTTTTATCTCCCTGCCCTTTTCTGCCACAGACTGCTTGGATTTATCATATCTGTCATTCACTTTGGCCAATTTATCTCTGGTCTCATTCAGCTCTGTCATTTGGGCTTCTAGGGCCTGGATCTCATTCCTCAGCTTTTGCATGTCCAGGCTTGGGGCCTGCTCTGTTGCTGGTGGTGCTGCTGAGGTGGATGTTGCTACTTGTTTTGGCTGTTGAGGAGGAGGAACAGTAGGTGGAGCAGTTTCCTCAAGATTTATTACTTCAGGAGGAGGCTGGGAGGTCTGTCCTTCTTCTCTTTGTTTCAAAGCTGCCTGTAATGCTGCCTGTGCAGCCTCTGATTCTCCCAGCTTTTCTTGTGCCTGGATGAGCTGTTTGTAGAGAGACACTAGCAAATCTGTGGCTTCTTTATCATGCCTCTACTGGGCAACCTCATCTGTTTGAGGGTGGATTGTGGCTGGCATTTTTATCTTTTTCTTCAAGGCAGCCATGTCTGCATCCCTTAACTTCAATATCTCCTGGATGCCCTTGATATCTTTGGGATCATGCCCAATTTCAACAATTATATCTTCTAAGGACCTAATTCTGTTGTCCTTAGCCTGTGATGATGCCCTTTCCAACTCAAGTTGGGCAGCTGTATTATTAAGGTTATTTTCCAGCCTGTAGTTGTCCAAGGTTTTGTCTGCCAAGGAGGCATAGACCATCTCACCTGTTTGTTTGTGCAACTCAATTTTATCCATTGGGTGGATGTCTTTGGCAAGGACCTCAAGATTGGTCCTTATATAATCTGCATGAGTTTTGGGCTGTGCTACAGCTGGTAAGAAATTACTCATGATCATCTTTCCTTCACTGACATCAAAAGCAGACATCAGTCTTTGCTGGTTGGTGGGAGCCATCTTCAGCAAGTGATTATACAGCTGTATTTTTATGGGCTCACTCCTTTTCTTTATGTCTATGAACTGTTGTTTGATGCTGAGTTCACCCTCTCTCTGCTGGCTAGAGGAGCTAACTTCTCCTCCCACAGTCCTGTTCTGTTCCCCTTGGAAGGAACTTGCAGATACTTCCCTGCTAGGTGGGCCCATGCCCAAAGACTGCCCTGTTGGCATTTCCTCATCAGATAAAGGGTTCATTCTCTGTCTTTTCTCACCATGACTTTCTGATGTGGTCAAGGGAGTCTCTCTGTCCCTTTTTCTGCTAGTATCATCCTTTTGTGGAGTTTGGAGGATTGAGGCATCAACTGATGTTTCTTGCCTTGGAGGCACTGTATTTTGTGCCTGCTGTTCTGTGGAAATGGGGGCTTCAACTGTCCCTTCTTGCTGTGTGGGCTGCTCTTTATTGTGCTGCCCTTCTTCTTGCTGCATTTCCTGTTGTTGTTGCTGTACCTGTTGCTGCACCTTCTCATGCTGTGGCCGTTCAGTATCCATTTATTTTTCCTTGCCCTTGCCAGATATATCTTCAGTGGCTTTGGGTGGTTGCTGGTTTGCAGTCGAGGAGGATGCAACTGCTCCCACTTGTGTGCTTGGCAGTGAAAACACCTGTGAACAAAGTTCAAGGTCAGCCATCTTTTTAAGATTCCTCACTGCTCTTTGATTCAGCTCTTCTTGTGTAACCGGCTCTTCTAGGGTTCCTCTCCTCCATTTTGCTTGGTTAGCATGTTTTTCAATGTGAGGGCTTTTTTGATGATCATAGCCAGAGAGCCTATATCTGAGCCTTCTCAAAGTGATGAAGTGGTTGGGGTCATAAGGTTTCCAGAGGAAACTAGTTTGAAGGCCAAGGGACTCAAGCATGCTGTCTGCTTCTTTCCAACCTTCCTCCCTTTGGTTATAGACAAAGTGGCCCAGTTGGTTCCTGACTTTCAACTGTGCTTTCTTGCCTTTGCCTGAAAAGTGAAGCACATCAACGTTGCCAAACTGCCTGAAGTATTCTAGGGCAAATAGCCTCATAGGCACATATCTGGGTAGTCTGTAGGGAGGCAGTTCACACCCATACATCCTGATGACGGTGTGGTGCTGGTAAAAGTACCAGTCCCCGATGCTGTATGATTTGGATAGCTGCAGGATCCTTTGCATTTCATCTGTGAGTCTCGGAGGAGGTGAGCCCATCATCATTGTCATAGCTGGGTGAATGAACTGATCTATGAACTCACAATAGGTGTATGGAGTTTCACCTCTAAGGTGGAAAACAGATGACCAATATACCACTGATCTTGGATTGCCTTGGGCACCCTCTCTTTTGATTGGAAAAGAGAATTTCTGATGTTGATGATATAAGATCAAGTGGTAAATGTAGGAGGTATACCTGAACACTCTTTCTCTTGCTAGGTTCATTAGTTGCTCATGTATTTTGTCTGCTATATAGGTGGCATAGTCATAGCAGATAGGAGACTTGCCAGGAGTGAACATGAGCATGATTGCCAGCACAGTTTGATCAACGTACTCAATGGAGTTGTAGCCCAAAATGGGACTGATCATGTCAGCCAGATCTCTGCCCAGTTGGTTGAGGTATACCTGATTGATAGGAGGATACTTCACAGAGTCAGAGCCAATATACAGCTGGTTTAGTTTGGTGACCTGAGCATCTGTCATTCTGGCTCCTCGATTTATCAGGTCTACAAGTGATAGAGGGACCAGCTTCTTCTCAGTCCTGAAGCAGAGCATATCTTTGATAGCTTCTGGGGTGACATATAACACAACTGATCCTGAAGGGTCAAGAACTGCCCTCTGAGTGGGGTCATAATTTTCAGCACACAGATGGATCAACTCAGGGAATTGGTTAACTTGAGGGAGCTTGAAAATAGGGAGGAATGAGCTCCATATGCCCAGCACATCTGTTCTAGCCTCATGCTTAGCCTTCAATTCATTAAGCAGGTGAATGTGGAACTTGGTACCCATCAGCATTTCCTCTGAAATCTGATAGTCCATGTCTGCCAAGGACTGCCATTCCAAATGTCTGTGAGGGGCGTTTAATGGAGCAATGTTTAGTGCTATTGGAGCCACTGGTGGATCCATGACTTCTCCTAGGATTTATGGATAGAGTTGCTATGCAGAGCAACCCAAGAGTCTTCTTTGAGGGAGAAATGTGAAGTGTATGGAACAGAGGATGAGTGAGACAGTTGCAGCAATTGAAATACCGCTTGAAGGACTGATAAAACAGTAACAGGGCTGAGCAAAGTGTTTTCTGTAGTGAGTTTGGTCAGTTAAGGTACCTAGTTCACGACTGCGCGAACTTAGGTGCGAATTTCAACTCAATTTGTCAAATGCGGCCCTGCAGGAGTTTAATGGCTTCACTGGCTGGATATAAGTGTAGGTCACAGTGTTTTTAACGGTGAAAACAGAGTTTTAAGGTCTGTCGACAGTTTACTTGCAGAATTATGGATAAAACCAGGTTTATGGGATGATTTTGAAGAATACCTGGTGAATTCGTCGGCAAGAGTTGCGAATGCAGGTGCAACGGAGGCTCTGGCGGTCTCGGAATCGACTTTAGCAGGCGGGTGCTTGTTTGGACGTGAGCAGCATGCAGAAATAACAGTAGTGTCTTTTGCCAAAATGGAAAAAACATGAGATTTTGGCCTAAAAATGGATTTTTGGCAATATTGGCACGTTTTTGGGATGACGTCAGCATGACGTCATCGGGTGGGGTCGGAGTCGGATGATGTCAGCATGACGTCATCGGGTGAGGTGGCGAGCTGCTATTGGTCCACAAAGATGATGCGGTGGCAGACACGTTGGCATGAGGGCGGACAAAGAGGTCGACGCGATGGCGGGGTGGCAATGACATGGGGATGACGTCGGATGAGCGGTTTGACCGAAACCGGAAACGGCTGGCAGTTTTATATCGCACCGCTATAGCTACGGAGGTGGAATCTGTCAGGCGTACCTCCGATGTATTGTGGAGAAGGCGCGTGGCGGGCCCCTGACGTCACCTTCTGACAGATATCGGAAGGTATCTGTCAGACGTCGGGGCCGCTCCGATATCAACGAGGGCCGTCGGATCTCATGGGTCCGATCCGACGGTTGACGGAAGGGTGATTTGACCGAACAATACGGATGGGGGGCGGGATTAATTTATTGTTTGTTTTGGAATATGCGCCCGGCGGAAAACCTTAGGATACGGGTTTTTGTAAAGTTTTTTCAATGTATTTTGGAAAATCAAACATATGCGCCGAAACTTTGGATAAGCGACATAATGTGGGTTTTTGGGTTTTTTCACAATTTCAAGGGGTTTATGGGTAAGAGGGGGTTTTTATAAGGTTTTTCTTTACAAACGGAGGTTTAATGGGTAGAATGACTTGAAAGAAGGGAGAGGGGTGAGGTTTTAGGTTCATCAAAGTGACCAGATGCCAATTTGATCCCTGACAGAGGACTTATTGGCTATAATACCAAGGGGAGGGATATATATACAAAATTTGGGGTTTATACACCATGGTGTTAATAATAGTAGGGGAAGGGTAACATAGGGGAATTACATAGTAGAGTTAGAGTTAATATGGGGGAAAATGTGAATGAAGGGGGAAATCACTAAGTTTATTTGAAACTTACTTAGTTTTTAGGGAGTAGATCAAAATGCAAAGAAATTTAGACAAGAAATGTGGCTTTTCAATGAATAAAACCAGCATCAAACCTCAAGTTTTCTAAGCAATTCAATTGATGAGGGGATGTTAGTAATGAGTGGGAAAAGGGATAATTGGGAAGTTAGACATGCTTCTTTGTTTTTCTTTTCTCATCTTGACCATCAAGGTTAAATCTGAAATGAATACCACTTCTGCAACCCCATCTACTTACCCAGCTACTTTGCCTAGCATTTTTTGTTTCTTCTTGAAGGGTGCATTTAGGCTTGCAGACCCTTACTTGCCTTTTCTTTTCTTTGGCTTTTTCTTTTGCTTTTCTATCTACTTCTACCCTTATTTCTTCCAAGGTCCCAGATTAAGCTGTTGGGAGCCTTTTCTTCTCTACCTGAACTACTTGTCTGCCAAGATTAAACAGTTTGGACATACTTCTTTCTCTATTCTACAACTGAAAATTCAAACATGGCATGATCCAGATTAGACTGTTGGACCATCCATCAAAATTTGAGTCTATATCAAGCTATAAGCACAAATTGTATTCTTATGGAAATATGTGATCTTTGCATCATCAAAGCAGAGCATATTTGGACCTTTCATTGCCAATCATGAAATATGAAACCTATTGGTATAGGTAGCTAACACTCTCCACCGTTATCTGTCCTCAGCACCTTTATCTTCTTCTCTGTCTGGTTTTCCACTGAAGCCTTAAATTATTTAAACCTATCAAAGACTTCAGATTTCTTCTTATGGAAATATATCCATGTATTCCTTGAGAAGTCATCTATAAATGATACATAGTACAAACTTACCTAGTGATGGAACCTTCACAGGTCCAAACACATCACTATGCACAAGCTCTAATATATGTTTCACCCTCTTACCACCAGAGGGAAAACTCACCCAATTTTTCTTCCCATATACACAATTTTCACAAAAATCAAAATCTAGAGAGCTATTACTCATACCTTCTACCATACCTTTACCATGAAGTATTCGAAGGCCCTTCTCTCTAATATGTCTAAGCCTTTGATGCCACAGCATGGTCTTCTCTCCAGAGACCATTAGATTTTTTGCTCCACATTCAGGAACCACAGAACTGTTGCACCCATCAATAACAGTGCTACCTTGCAGCTTATACAGAGTTCCTATCTGAACTCTGAACTCCCCGCATCAAAACCAGTGCTCCCCAAACCATTTTCCAGGTATCCTTCTCGAACAGTGTATTTACACCTGCATCATCTAGCTTACTTACAAAAATCAGATTTCTAACCAATGCAAGAATATGCAGAACACCCGGAAGTGTTCTAACCCTTCCACCTTGCAACTTCAACTTTAATTTTCCATGACCAACGATTCTATCCTTCTTGTCATCCCCCAAGAAGACATCACCACCATCATATTTCTCATACTCGCAAAACCACTCTCTATGGGGAGTGAAGTGAAAGGATGCCCCTGAGTCAATCAACCATGCCTCATGATCTACATGTGTACTTGAAGAAGACAAGTACACATCCCCACCTTCATCTGAGGTGGTTTTCATCTCTACAGAAGGAGCATCATCAAATCCCTTTCGTTTGTCAAGAGCTTTAGATTTACAATCTCTTTTGTAGTGCCCTTCCTTTCCGTATTTCCAGCACACCACCTTTACAGTTTTCCTACAGATTTAGATCTCCCTCTAGATTTAGATCTCCCACTCAATAACTTATTTTTGTTTCTGTTCTGGGACCATCCCCATACAGACAAGGCATCACCATTCTGGCTCTCCATATTTTTCTGTCTCATCTCCTCCATCGACAAGGATGAGACTATTTCATCAAACCACAAGGAAGTTGCATTGCTACCTATTGCAATAACTAGAATATCCCATGAATCTAGTAGAAAACACAACAAACTGATGCACTTATCTTCATCTAAAATTTTAATATCAACAAATAATAACTGACTTACCACAGTATTAAATGGGCTCAGATGTTTTGTCACTGAGTTTCCATCTTTCATCCTCAGGTTATACAGTTTTTTCCATAGGAACAATTTATTCACCAGAGACTTAGATTGGTACAAAGTCCCTAACTTGTCCCACAAAGCCTTCGTCGTAGCTTCCCCTGATACATTTAGCAATATTGAATCTGAGACACACAATTGTATTGCGCTCTTAGCCTTCCGATCCAACTTCTTCCATTCTTCATCGGACACTCTCGTTGATTTAATACCTGGATCTATCGAAACCCACTGATCTTTATCCACCAACATATCCTCCACCTTGAGTTTCCATAACTCAAAACTTCGACCATTAAATTTATCGATCTCTATCTTTCCACTGCTTGCCATCCTCTTTCACCACCAAAATCGACCCCACAAATCTCCCACTGAACTGGGTCTACCACAGGCCCGAGCGAAACCGCTCGGCAACAAAGGCATCCCCTTGCAGCCAAAACAACTCCATTACCAAATGTAGGCTTTAACCCCGTACAGAAATTACCTGCATACGAATTCTAAAACACAAAAAATAAACAATGCGAGAGCATAACACATAAAACACATATACATAGAGATTTTCCCCTGGATCCCAAAAGTGGGACTACCATCTTCATTTTTCATTATGTTCCTTTCAATGTTACAATACATATTTATACATGCCGAAGCATCCAATACCATGGACCAAAAACCATCGCGTCCAAAACCATGGACTGAAAACCATCGCGTCCAAAACCATGTGCAAAAAATCTTGCACAAAACCATAAGTAGGTCTGCCCAACCTAATATAAGGTCCAAAAACAAAATTTTCCAGGGCTCAGCCCCCCTTCTAACCCCCCAGTTAACTACGTGGGCTAGTCGTGGAAAGAATATAACACAACCCAACAAAAAGTACAGCCTTCCATCTGCAAACAGATGGTCAAAATGGAGTGGTTAACAAGAAATTTATTCATTTTCTAAGAGGATATTGCAACAAACATCCTAAGTTGTGGGATGAACAGTTGCATTATATTCAACATGCTTACAACCGAGCAAAACACTCTTCTACTCTAACTTCGCCTTTTGAGACATGTCTTGGTTATTTTCCTAAATCGCCTTTGGATTTCATCTTTGAGAAAGATGTAGCTATAGATGGACATAGTGACATAGACAGAGCAAAGAAATTCATTGAGAAAATTCAGTTGATTCACCAAACAGTTCAAGAACAACTAGAAAAGAGTCAAGCCAAGTATAAGACAAAACATGATAAGCATCGTGTGGATCATTAGTTTCAAGTAGGTGATGAAGTTTGGCTATACATTAGCAAGGAAAGGCTTCAAGGTGAAGGTAAAAAGCTGAAACCAATTCTTTATGGTCCATTTAAAATTCTAGAAAAGATTGGTAATAATGCTTTCAAGCTTGATTTACCTTCATATATGCAAATATATTCTGTAGTTAATGTTGAAAAATTGAGATTGTATGAACCTCCTTTGCTTGAAGATCAAGGAGACAATGTTCAAATTCCATCTATTGAAGAATTTTCTCTAGAATTTCTTAATGTGCTTCAGCAGGACACTATACTTGACAGAAATACTAGGACAACAAAAAGGGGAAGTATTGATTATCTTCGGGTGGGTCTCAAAGGAACACATCCATCAAAGGCTAAATGGATTGAAGTGGGGAAGGTGAGGGAATAATACCCTCATCTATTCAATAACTGAATATAAATCTTTTGGGCTCCAAAAGGATTCAAGTGGGGAGAAGTGATTAGGTGCTCAAAATTATGCTCAAAAATCAAAGCGCCAGAATCTTGTCAAACTCAGCTTCAGGTTGAAGAGTTCATCATTATGAATCCAAAAGTGCGAATGACACTCAATTCTGAGTTCATATGCAGAAGTTAGAGTAAGTCAAAGTTCAAGTTTGACTTGTCTATGTGGTAGGATTGGATGACATGGC
Organism: Pinus tabuliformis; assembly: GCA_031772625.1. NCBI lineage: Eukaryota > Viridiplantae > Streptophyta > Pinopsida > Pinales > Pinaceae > Pinus > Pinus tabuliformis. The sequence goes on from CM062810.1 coordinate 978,730,095, forward strand.
AAGGATCCCAATGAATGAGGAAGCGACAAGTGGCAGGCTTCTACCAGGTCTCGCATTTCGTATATCAGGGAAAAAAAGGATGCAGGGCAAGAATCAACCCCCGACAGGTTGGGTTGTGATTTGCAATAATCAGATATCGCACCCAAAACCCCGTTGTTATTTATTACCACTGGTAAAGTTCTGAATTGTGATGACTGCCTGGATGCGATACTTTATTTTGTTACAGTTTAATGCCCAGCGGGTCCACGATATCGAATCGCAACATTTTGTTTTGTTAAGAGCCCGCGGTCGATTACCGATTGCGATGAGCGATAAGACCCCGGACGCGAGAATTTTATATGACACGATTTAATACCTGACGGGTCCACAATACCACGATCGTAATGTTCTCGTGTTAGAAAAACCTTTTGCTGCTGAACTTCGCTAATTGCAATGAACGATGGGTTCTCGACATAGGATTTTATATGTTGCAGTTGATTATCCTAGGCGAGTCTGCAATATCACAATCGTAATGTTTTTCTTTTCCTGAAGGGCCCGCAGCCAATTGCTAATTTCGATTTACAATATGGATGATAGTAAATAACCTACAGTGTAGCGAATTTCTTGCTTTGTTAGTAGATTTTGGAGCGAAAATGGGATTTTTGGTCAATTTTGGAACAATTTGTGGAACAAATAGTGGAAGAACTGGGAGAAGTCATAACTTTTTCAGTTCTTATCCAAATTGGATGCAAAAAGAGGCTGCATGGCCTTTTCTTAGTATTTTGAACTTATTGAGACAGGTTTCAGAGACATCTGAGCATTGTAAACACACTTTTGTTGCAATTTGAGCATAATAGAGAGGTCCAAAACATTGGAAGCATGATAAAGGAGACGTAGCCCAAGAGGGGTGAACTCCTTTATCATGTGCTTGTTGTGTGTTGTATTTTGATGCTCTCTGTCATTATTTTGTTGTTTTTTAGCATATGTTTTATGTTAAATTGTTTCTAACATTTACATAAGAAACTCTCATGGGAATTAGTTAATTAAGCAAAAATATTGAATCCTTAAGCACTTGATAAGTCAATGATAAGTGTGTTGGGTTTTATTCTGAATTGAGAATTAGCACATCATGACTAATCTGCTCCATTTTAGATCAGTGGTGGAGTAAGATCACAAGATAATGAAACAACACATCCGATCAAAATATCCAACCCCATTTAGAGAAAAACCTTGTGATGATGAGTATTACTTAAAACATTAGGTCAATATTTAAAGGAAATCAACTTCATGCCTCATATATTCAAGAAAAAATATGAAATCACTAAAGCTTCATGATTGGGATACCTTAGGTTAACGATACAAGCCACGAAATTGAGGAATCCATTATTTAAATTCCAAGGCATGATCATTCTTAAATTTGTGACTTTTTGTGAAAAGGAACGATTGAATAACTGTTCACTACTAGACTCTTGGAATCACCCAATGCATTTCCATTTGTTATGTTCACAACAACCCCCTAGGTTTAGAGAAAAACATAAGGGTCCACTTTCTTCTCATTTGTGTAGGTGTACTTCCTTATTTTAAAAAATGCATTGAACTTCTTTTGTCATTATCTTAATGAATTGATTATTTTATATCGTTTAGCTAGATGGGGCTTCATGTTTCATTTGTTTAGTTTTTATATGGTTTCTTTTCTTCCTTGAACTTTATTCTGGAATGCATTTTGGCTTATTTCCTTCCTAAATATTTTCTTCTTTAGGTTGCTTTCTTTGAACTATTTTGTGCCCCAAATTCTATATTAATGCTAACTCTCCAATCATGCACTCTTCTTATTCTTTGCTTCAAAGATACTCCCCATTCTCAAAATCATCTTGATTTCTATATTTGACTCCAATTTACATTTGATTTCTAGATCAATACCCATATTTGGATATCCGCCTTGATTTTGAGGTTAAGACCTACTTTCTCCATTCCTTATCTTTTAACTTTCCTTTCACTTTGTCTCAAACCTTTCTTTCACCTTGATTATTGAAATAACCTAATTTGGTTGTCAATCCTAATTACTAAATTAGGTCCATATTAACCAAATTTGGTGTGGATGGTCATGAATTTGTGATTTTTCTTGATCTCGATATCATGCCCTCCTCAATATCTCTGAATTGTTAAAATTTTTCTAATTGTACAAGCTCCTTCTCAACTTTTGTTTGAATGTCTTTTCCTCCCATTCAAAAATTTCCCTTCCTTTTTCAAATCTAACCAAATCAAAATCTTTACTAAAGTGAAATTATTAGCCCCAATTCCCAAATAGGCCCCTCTTCTCACTTCTTTATTGTTTCTTTGCCTTCATTAAAAAATCAACCCCAATTTCCAAATTAGGCCCTCTCATGGCCATTCAAACTGTATGAAATTTTGGCTTTGATTGATGTCATTTTGTTTTGTTTATCATTTTTAAAACTTATATACTTCCTTGAATAGCCATACTTATTTCATGGTTTCAAAAACTCAAAATTGGGCCCTCCATTCACTAATATGCGTTAACCTTGGCCTAATTTTACAATCCTCCCCAATTTTGAAATCAACCTCCTTTGTGATATTATGTTCATCACACCTTAAATCCTAACCACAAACTTCAAACCATGATCCCAAATATTAATGATTTGCACTAGTGAAATATTTTCAATTTTAATTGCAATTAGGTCCAAATTGAGTTCTTTAATGTATGTAGCCTACTTATATGTGTGCACATGCTTTAAAACGTCATATATTAGGTATATTCAATAGTGCCATATGCTTGAACTATCAACTTTTACAAACTTTACTAATAATTTTTTTTCGAATCAGGTTCGTTTCAATCACTCGTGTAGTTCTAAGATTTTCGTAAATAGTCTCTCTATGGCTTAGTGGTTATTTTTGTTCTCCTTGGAGTCTAGTTATGATTAGATCCTTCTCTTTGTTATCCAATAACAGCATAAGTGATCAATGATGTGGTATATGGGCCCCAAGAATTTCTTTGGTAGTCATCTATTAGTTCGAACAAGGCCTTCATGAATAGGTGATATAATCTCTTTACCAATTCTTGACTTTGGGAGTTTCATAGGGTTCATATGAGGGGATTTTTGTGTCCTTTTTATATTTCCTCTCTCTATTATTCTTGTTCTTACTCAAAATATGGTGTTTTCTCCAACCCTTTGGTGGGGTTTAAGATAAAAATAAGGTTCTAAGCTCTCAAATCCGATGTTATCCCATGAAAAACCTTCACGAGTTTGTTCCTTTGAGGGCGCGTCTATATAGTTCCTTATTTTCTTATTTTCTATATAGTTCCTTATTTTCTTACAGTGCTTTTCTCTTCATTGGAGGATTATCCTGCCTTGAGGAAGAGGAACTTGTGGCATAAGAGATCATCATAATAGTAATGCTCCATCAACCTCTCGTCCACAATAAACAATGAAGTTTTGAACATAGTTTTTTTACAATAATACCCTTCCAATAATTCAAAGAGAATTTTAGGGTGCTGAGAGGGAAGCCATTAGGGTGTTGAGAGGGAAGCCATAATTCAATGATGACTCATTGCCAACAAAGAAGGTTTTGAGTAGATTGAAAATTTTGTTCCAGACACAAAAAATACAAGATTTAGGAGCACCATATAAATGTAGATAGTGGATATCTATTAGCAGCTAAAACCCATAATGGGCAAGGTGCTAGTGGATTGATTGGAGGAGAAATAGGAGATTTTTCAATGCATGGACGAGACACAGAGTCAAATTAGAAAATTGAATATCAAAATGACAACAATGGAAGGAAATATTTCCAATATATAATTCATAGATTTTGACGAGGATGTTTGCCCAACTGTTATAATCTAGGTGGACTCCCGTATTGAATAATTTCAGCGTATGGAAATTGACAACATATTGGTTTTTGGCTATTAAATGTTGATAAAATAGGCTCTTAGGCTTCAATAAAAAAATATAATATATTTATTAAGTACTATATAATATGTTTTTTTATCACATTCAAAAATTTCATCACGAAAAAGGCTATAATGTTATGCTTCTATTCTCATTTCTCTTTTGGTTGGTTAGCAAGCTTTATCATTTTGATATGATTTAACGCAAAGTTCCTACCACCTTATATGAAAATAAAAATAAAAAATATAGGTGGTTAATATTCAAATTAATTAATTAATTATTAAGAATAATGATTGATCATAATAATAATAATATATTTATTTTTACCTTTAAAGAGGTTATCTACAAGTGGTTCCCGGCACCTTGATATGATGCTATCTCACACAAAAAGGGGTTGTGTCTCCCACTATACTTAGTGCATTGCATGGGCTATAGTCACTTCATAGATGATGGTTCAAAGTTGGCATAATGTTAAACATCATTTTAATATTAAGGGCAATATAGGTAGGTATAAGAGGACTCAACAAGAGAATTCTATCATATTGGCAGAGCTAGAGGAAACAATTGATAGTATATACTACAAGTTGACCATTCTAGCCAGGAGATTAACCAACATCTCATCCTCCTAAGATGAGGGTAGTGACTAGCTAGCACAGATGCCTGGAGATTTTGCCCAATAATTGTTATGATTCACTAGTTTTTATGTTTGTAACACTAGTAGTCTATTTTATCTTCTCATATTGATGTATATCAAGGTATGACATAGCCAACCTATTTTTATAAATTTCTATGTATAAGAAGCTCTAATTAGAAGTGGTCTTAGCAAGTCAAAGCTCTGAACTTATATTACCTCTCTAGAATTTTTTTTAACTATATAATTATTATTTAACATAATACAAAGCATCTAACATTAACATATCTTTGTTTAAAATTTTAATTTAAAAAAATAAGAATATGAATAGCTAGTTTTTCCAGCAATTAACCTTGGGGTACAATGCTTCCTTTTTATTTATTCATGAAGATTGTATGATTTTTCCACCTTGTCCTGAGGATGAACCACATTGCTTGGTTCCAAACACCTTTTAATCTAACCAAATCCTAATGATGTGACTAAATCTGATTTTTTTTTATCTACAATATAAATCACAAAAGTCTCATATCTAACAATATATATTTTTTATAAATCTATTATTTTAAAAATATTTATTAATAAAAATTTAAGAAATAAATAAAATAATAAAAATTAATGATTATTAAGAATAATAATTTTTTTTGGCGTGGATCAGAAGTCTTATTAATTTTTGCTACTGGATGGCCTATAATAACTTGAGGTGGCCAACACACGGTTTCCCATCTGGGCAGGTTGAGGCCACCAAAACGATGTATATGGTTCAACTTGTCCTTATATAAATAGAAAAAGAAATGCACTACCGCAACTTACAAAAACAAAAAAAATGAATTAATATATGAGCCCCAAGGGGTAGGCCAGTTGGTAATCACAATGCGGTGAAGTTCGTTACAAAGGCACTGAAGGTCACAAATTCAAATCCCCTGAACTTACCCTAGAGCGGTATGGGCAGGCTCAGCTCCCAGTGGTTATAGAAGTAGTGGTCGGGGGTCGCGAGACTGCTCCTATTATTGATTCCACTATAATAATAAAAAATAAAAAAAATAAAAAATAAAATAAAAAAAATCAATTAATATATGTATAAAATACTAGTAAAAATTTAATTCCCAACAAAAACTTTAATAAATTACCATTAAAACAATTACGACTTAAAATATACAAAACTCATTAAAATATTAAATTTGGAAATTATTATTATTCTTATAATATTTCTTACTGTCCCGTCAAAGTGAGAAACCGTCTCACCTGAGCCATGCTTCAGTGGGGAACTTTCGTGAAACAAGAGTACCCCAAAAAGCGGAGCCATTAAAAACATATGTACCCATCTCCAAGTTCGCACGTACTAATTTTATAATACATGATAATAAATATTTTTATACTGTCCCGTCCCGTCAAAGTGAGAAACCGTCTCACCTGAGCCATGCTGCAGTGGGGAAGTGTTGTGAAACAAGAGTGCCCCAACAAGCGGAGCCATTAAAAACATATGTACCCATCTCCAAGTTCGCACGTACTAATTTTATAATACATGATAATAAATATTTTTATAGCTTATTTATATAATAATTTTAAAATACAATAAAAATTATTAATATTATATTTAATTTATTAGTTTATAAAAATATTTAATTATTTAAAATATTATTAATTATATTTAAATTTATTTCCAAATAATTTGATATTTCAAAACTACTCATTTGTAAAACAAAAAACCAAAAATATATATATATATACTTTTGAAATTGAAATAACATCACACGCTCGCTATGATTTGTAACTTAACCTATTTCACATAGATACGATCCACTCCCTATTAACATACTTTCAGTTACACGAGAGTTGGCATTGAAATCCCAACATTTTACCCCAGACGTGCATAAGCGTGGTATTAAAAGCGAAATGGTGTGCCGTGGAACATCTTTGGGTTTAAGCATCAACAGACTTTGAAAAAGGAAAAACCATTCCTCCAAAATAAAATTCCACAAGTTTCCAGACGAAAAAAATGACCATTTGTAAAATAGGAAGATTATATTTACTTTTGAAATTGAAATAACATTGGCACGCCATGATTTGTAATTTAACCTATTCATAATTTCACAGAAAATCCACTCCATATTAAAATACTTTCAGTTACGTAAGAGTGGGCATTGAAATCCCAACAGTCTACTGAAGACTTTCATAGGCGTGGCATCCTCTTAAAAGCGAAAGGGTGTTTAACCATCAACAAACTTCAAAAACAAAAACCATTCCTCCAAAATAAAATTCCACAAGTTTCAAGATGAAGAAGAAGCCAAACTCTGCAGCATTTTTTACCACCCAGATAATAATGAGAAGCAGTAGCCATGGAGATTGTCACACAAAAAACGGCTTTTGTTCATTGCTATTCCTGCTCCACCACTGATGCTACTATCTAGAAAGATGAGAAAACCGGAGTCATTACTTGCTGGGATGCTGAGAGATGAAATGGAAAAACTTATGAACGTGTCCCCGGACAGACCTTGCATCGTCTTGTTCATTAGAGTTACATACAGATGTTTGCAATCCCAATGTGTTAAATGCTTCATATTTTTGTTCAGCAATGCCAGTAGGATGTAGGGGAAATAACTCCAGCGTTAGAGGTTCATTATCGTGCGCAAGAACTTGTCTCTGAAAACCAACCAAACGTTATGAATACCCATTATTGGATTTGTAGCAAGGACAGTTATTCAACAAAAGTTGTCCATCGCTATTCACGATATTGATAAGTAACTAAACTAATGTAGAGAATTAGGAAACTGAATTAGGAAACTAAATGTGTTTCTGTGATCTATATTAAACTAAATGTGTTTCTGTGATCTATATTAAATTTTTGAAGAGTTTTTTTGCGAAAATCACATCTAATTTATTTGTCTACCCATTTGGTCGAACCAAGTGTGATTCATAAAACCCTTTTTAAAAACTAAATATGATTATTACCTCAGGAATGACCACTGCCGGTCGTTGTTGTAGTTCACAAATTTCTGGTGACGAAGATTCGAAAATGTTAGAGTAGAAACAAATGATTTGCAATGATCAACTTAGAAACATGAGAAAATATCAAACTATTGAACATTTTGTTTCGGAGAGAGGTATTAGAGAGATTACCATTTGTGAGTGATGCACCTGCCAAGGAAGGTGGTGTATCAGACTGACCTACGGATGCCACTCTCTCTCGTTTCTGTCCGCGCTTTTTGCGAGCTGTATGGTTATGAAACCAGTAATACACATTCTTGCTTTCAATGTTTCCATACATTCGCAGTCTGCAGGTTATTTGCTCTATTTCCTGGCGCTTGGGTCTGTGGATCCCTTCACTGTATATGGTTTTCAATAAGGCTATTTGTTCTCCAGTTGGACACCATCTAGTCGTCATGGTGAATTGTCCTTCAACCACTGCTCTACTCTCATACCCTTTTCTCTTCCCTCAAGCATTTTTAAGAAGGTAGGTGTGTGGTCAGAATCAGTGATAAACAGAAAAGAAAGGAAGGGATTCCGTTGCAGGAAACTTTTCAACTTCCAAGAAAAGGAGGAGAAGGATTTGATCGCACCAGAATCCAACTTCCAAGAAAAGATTGTGAGGAACAATGAGGAAGTTATATGAAAATTGTATTTGCAGATTTAACTTTGAATGAGACCAACACTCCGCTCTATTGTTGATTTGGAATGAGACAAAGAAAAACATGGCTTGAAAACTCACGTGTGAGAGTGCAAGAGCAGAGGGGAAGGCTACGGTGAATGTAATAGCTGCGAATCCATGGTGATCTGTGCTCATGGCAAGAGAATCACCGACTGTTTCCTTCAACGTAAATTGTTTAATTGGTACATAAATTGTTTTATATTTTGTAAAGTAAAAATATAGGTTAATTGGTTTAATGTGTACATAAATTGTTTTATGAGTAATTTTTTTAATTTTTTGCAAAGTAAAAATATAAGTTAACTTGTTTCATTTGTACACACATTTTTTTATATTCTGTAAAGTAAAAATATAATTTTTTCAAAAATACATATTGCTATTTTGTATTTTTCCTCATTTGAATAGTGAATTGGTTATATACATTTGCTGTGATGTAATTATTAATTTCAATTTTTTAAATATTATTTAAATTTCTTAATATAAAATTATAAAAAAATTATTGGCTCTATTGTGTTTATAGTTATCTTTATTTTATTTTATAAAAGTGTTTATTATAAAATAATAATGGGTTTTATTCATTTTTTTATATTATGTAAAGTAAAAATATAATTTTTTCAAAAATACATATTGCTATTTTGTATTTTTCCTTATTTGAATAGTGAATTGGATATATACATTTGCTGTGATGTAGTTATTAATTTCAATTTTTTAAATATTATTTAAATTTTTTAATATAAAATTATAAAAAAATTATTGGCTCTATTGTGTTTATAGTTATTTTTATTTTATTTTATAAAAGTGTTTATTATAAAATAATAATGGGTTTTATTGGTTTTATTCTCTTTATAGTCATTTTTATGTTATTTATAGAAGTGTTTTTCAAAAATTACCCAATTATATATATATAAAAACAAGTTATTTATATATTATTAATTATATTTCGAAAATATTTTTATTGCAAAAAAAATATTTTAATTTTAATTAAAATAAAAATAATATATATATATAATTGATTTATATTAATGTTATATGTTTATTTATAAGGTTTATAACCTATTGCATCTCTTTATTATTTTTAATTTAATTTATAATAAATATCCTAATATTGTTGTCATATTAAAGAATATTTCATGTAACACATACACGAATTTATTTTTATTTTTTCTCTTTTTTAAATAATTATTTGTAAATATTTGATATGTTTAATATTTGATAGGTTTAATAATACAATCTGCTGTAAAGATTTGATATGTTTAATATTCGATAAGTTTCATATATATTACGATATGGAATTTAATAATTAGTTAATAGGGTTAAATTAACGAATTTTTATTTTTTTTGTTTTTATCAGTATTAATATTACTGTACAAATTTGTATGTATGATATTTCATATAAAATTCTGAATAGTAATACATGCGGTTTAGATTTATCTCATTTTATTAATTTTTATTTGGATTTTTAAAATAAAAATAAAAAAATATTATATTAATTTTATTGATTTAAAAAAAAAATTATTAAAAATAATAATATTATTTATTTTTGAAATATATTTTAATTATAAATTAAATTTATAAATATTCAAAATCAATATTACATATTTGTTTATTCAATAATATTAACCAACTTTCATATTATGAGAATCAATCACAAAAAAAAACTTTTCAAAACTCTAAGCTTTTTCAAACTTCTCAAAAATGGCTTATGAATTTCATAAGAATTTGATGAAAAAAAGAGATAAGAATTTGATGAAAAAAATAGATATAGTTTAGTATTTGGAAATAGGAAAAATGATTAGATTAACATAATTATAATTGTTAAACATCAAACATCATTTTGTTTTCAAATTATATATTTTTTAATAATAATATTATTTATTTCTAAAATATATTTTAATCATAAATTAAATTTATAAATGGTTAAGATCAATATTACATATTTGTTTATCCAATAATATTAACAAACATTCATATTATAAGAATCAATCACAAACAAATCTTTTCAAAACCCTAAGCTTTTTCAAAAAATGGCTTTATGAATTTCATAAGAATTTGATGAAGCAAAAAGATATAGTTTAGTATTTGGAAATAGGAAAAATGATTAGAATATCATAATTATATTTGGTAAACATTCAGCATCATTTTTTTTCAAATTAGATTTTTTTTAAATATTTATAATTTAAGAACATGGAGTGGATACTATAATAAAATTTGAGATTTTAAATTCTTTAATAATAAACTAATAAGATAATTTTCACTTAAAATTTGTTAAATGATAATTTTCAGATATCTCAAAAATAAATTTAGATTTAATTAATTTAATTTTCTTGTATTTTTTAGAAATGTTGACTAATTCATTTTAATATTTTTAGTGTTAAATAAAATTTCAGGAAAAAAATAAAAATTCAAACTTTAACATATGTTTATAATGTTTATTTTATTATTTAATTTAAATATAATATTAATTTTTATTAAAAAATAAAATATTTTTAATTACAGTAGAAATATAATTCATTAAAAAAACTCAAAAGTAATTACAATCAAGATATATTCTTAATCTGCTTCGAGTTCAACTACTTCATTTAATTATACAGAAAGCAAAGGCAAAATCACAACGAACTCTTCTAAACTGAACATCGTGATCTACGAGCAAATTCAAAATGCTTTTCATTACCATTTTGGATTGTCTATAATGATCAATTAAACAAGTTCATATCTCAAGGATAGTCCAATTTGATTGTGCACTGGGGAAAATTGACAACCGGCCGCAACAGTAAATCTTGAAAAATCACCCTCAAAAAACCACGTGTTTCTCTCAAACTAAAGCAAATTATGGAAAACCACATAATTTTAAACCAAATTGACCTCTTTCACACAAAAACCTATGTTGTTTCTCTCAAAATAAAGTGAATTATGGAAAACCACATAAATTTAAACTAAATTGACCTCTTTCGCACAAAAACCCATGTCGTGGAATTTTAAGATGTATTCGAATTTGCTCAAAAAAATTCAAGGAAAACTTGCCACTTTTTATCCACCAAATTTTTGAGTTGGAATATTTGACCCTGTCACTTTTTATCCAACGAATTTTTGAGTTGAAATCTAGATGAGAACTTGGAAGTTGAAACATGAGAGTCCTTATCACAAATTTCTTTATGAACCATCATTAACAAAATCATGAATAATAATTTTTAATGTATTAAAAATAAAGGAAAACAAACATTATTCAAATCAATTAAAGAAGAACATATCTCAAGGATAGTGCAATTTGATTGTGCACTTGGGAAAATTGACAACCCAATGCCAACAGTAAATCTCATAAAATCATGCTCAAAGAATCACCTGTTTCTCTCAAACCAGAGGGAATTATTGAAAACTACACAATTGAAAACTAAATTGGCAGCTTATATACAAAACACATCTTGTGGAATTTTAAGATTTGTTGATTTGTTCTAATTTGTTCAAAAAAAATTAATAATTGACTATCGCTTTTTATCCAACAAATTTCTAAATTGGAATGTTTAATCATGAATTGGAGTTTGGATTTGAAATCTAAATGAGAAGTTCAAAGTTGAAATATAAATATTATTATAACAATTTTTTTAGTAAACCATTATTAACAAAATTATGCATAATAATTTTTAATCTATTAAAAATAAAAGAAAACTAACGTTACTTAACCCAAAAAAACATAAAAAATATAAAAAAATTATGATAATTAAAATAATAAAATATCAATGTAAAAAAATAAATTAATAAATTAAATATCCATGATAATGACAAATTAGTTTCCAAACAAAACCAAAACCAAAACCTATACCTATACCTAGATTTTATTATTAGCTTGGAACTCAAAATTATGACTAGACTTGTTTAAAAATAGTGATAGGCAAACTGATTTTTAAATTATCCCTACTTCACCAACCATTTCCCCCACGCTACATAACTCTTCACATGCATGAGATATTTTAACATTCAAATTCAAATTGATTTCTTTAATGTATTTAGGCTACTTATATGTGTCTACATGCTTTAAAACATGGGCAATATATTCAATATTGCCATATGGTTGAACTATTAACTTTTATAAATTTTAGTAGTATTATTTTTCAATGCATGATATTGAGGTTCATTTCAATTCTTCTGGTAGATATAAGTTTTTGGTTAATATAGTTACATATAATATATGGGTAATATATTCAATATTGTCATATGGTTGAACTATTAACTTTTATAAAGTTTAGTAATATTATTTTTCAATGCATGTTATCTAAGGTTCATTTCAATTCTTATGGTAGATATAAGTTTTTGGTTAATATAGTTATAATTTTTTGGTTAATAACTTCTTTGTGGGTTAATGGCTGTTTTTTTTTCTTTTTGGAGCCTAAGTTTTATTTTTTCCATAGGAAAAAAACACTAGTTTATATAATGTACTAGTACATATTTATGCAAGATTACAAATTTTTATAGAACTTTATTTATCAAGACTCTATTAACCATATATTATTATTATATTCAGCCATGTTCTAGCTATGCTTCAAAGTACATGTCTTATATAATGATAACCAAAATATATCAAAACAGAGTGACAGTCAAATATAATTTGTAAGAATCTAGGATAGAGTTATGGATCCCTCCTCTCTAATATGATTTTCTTCTAGATATAAATAGAACATGTACACAGTTCCATTAGATAAGCTCTTTTTTGATAGAAAGTCTACCACAGTGTTCGTCTCCCTATATATATGTTGAAAAGTGATGTGATGGAAATTATGTCTGTGTCCATGAATGTGAGCAATCCAACCATTTAGATTCAGTGAGGAAAAAGAAGTATTTGCAGTAATCCCATCAATGAGCATTCTTGATTCCTCGTATATATTAATGTTATAAATGTTTAGTCTTTCGGTAAACCACAGTAGTCCCCATAGTGCAATTACCTTTGCCCTCATATTAGTACATGTACCTACATTCCATGAGATTTTGTAGTGTGTCGTGTAATCCAATCTTAGCCATACCCCACAAATTCATTGTCCCCATTGTGCCACCCCATCAAATAAACTTGCAAGAAACATAATTTGAGGAGGAGAATTTCGGATCGAAATATTCTAACTCTGTGAAATTGCTCCTATAGTGTCCATCCAATTTCCAACTTTGTATAGAATCTTGAAAGTGTCGATTTCCTAATTTTCAAATATAAAACCATTACGAGTTTTCCATAGTTCCCAAAAATTGAATAGAGGTATAGCTTGCAGACAACCACCAGTTGAAATATTGTTCTATGGACGTGAATTTTTTGAAAGGGATGTTGTTCTGTATCATGATGAAGTGCCAAACTTGCACAATAATCAAGCAATCCAAGGGAATATTTATGTTTTTCTCCAGTGAATTTTTTAAAAGTGAGCATCTACGCGGCCCCTCCCTACCTTTTTTCCCTAGATTCTCTCAGGTCAAATTCTTGTCGTGCCAAACCAACCAAGAATATAGTATAATCTTATAGGGAACCTTTAATTTACGGATTCTATATAACCATCATGATTGTGTAAATGAGTTAATGGAAGTGAATATGTACCTATATGTATTGGAAACGACCACTGAGTTGCCGTGTAATATATCATCCCATGTGATGTAATCTTCACCCTCATTCTGACACAGTCCCAGCCTCGAGAGGGACTATATATATATCTTCTCCATTCATCTACATAATTTCTAGATAAGCCTGTTTCTTCCACCCTATGCCAGATAGGGAATAGTACTCGTCATCTCGCAATGACCTATGCAAGACGAAATAACCTCTACATTGTATTATGTTTATGGCATATTTAGATAAACTATGTGCCCCCTCCATGCCGAAGATTCCTTTACCAATAATAATCTGGTTCTCCGTACCAAAAGCCCAGGTAATCCTCCTGAGGAACCATTCTTTGATTTTGTGAAAGTTGTCCCATATACAAGAACCAAATTTGAGTCCAATGTGCCCAGAAATAATCCAATATTTTTCTGCCCTGTTGTATAAATACTTGGATGCTATAATATCTTTCCATATTCCTTCTCGATAAAGTGCATGCCAAAGAGATTTTATGATTAGTGCCCATCAAAAATATTTAATATCTAGGAGCCCCCATATGCAATATTCTTTTGGAACAAAGATCCTTTCCCATTTAGTTAGATGGAATCTATGTCTATTCTACATCCTCGTCCAAATGAAATTAGCCACAATATTTTTTATTTTATTAACCACATAAGAAGCATGGCCCCTTGGCATCTAGTTAGGATTATATCTTTCTCTCTATTAGCCAATAACAACATAAGTTATCAAATATGTGGTATACATCCCAAGAATTTCTCTAGTAGCTACCTACTAGTTCTATCAAGCCCTTCATGATAGATTATATAATATATTTTCCTATTTTTTACTTTGGGAATTTCATAGGGGAGGTTTGTTTGTGTCCCTACTCACTTATTTCCTACATCCTTTTATATCTCCTCTCTCTAGTTTTATTCTTTTCACTCAAACAATGGTTTTTTCTGTAACACTTTGGTGGTTGTTTATGGGTCTAAGATAAAAAGAAATAGGTTTTGCACTCTAAAATCCTATGTTGTCCCATGGAAAACCTTCATGATTTTGTTCCTTTGAGGGGGCATCTGTATAATTCCTTATTTTCTCACTCAATCCTTTTCTCTTCATTGAATGATCATTTTCATGTCTTTAGGAAGAGGCTCTTATGGCGTAAGAGTTTGTTGTACTAGTAGTGTTCTATCACCTCTCATGAACAACTGAAAATGGATTTCTCAACATGAGTTTATTACAATAATACCCCTCCAATGATTCAAAGAGAAATTTACTGTGGTTAGAGGGAAGCTAGAATTCAATGATGATTCATTGCCAACAAAGAGCTCTTCGAGCAGATTGGCAATTTGGTTCCAAACATAGGCAACACAAGATTGATGAAAAATTGACTAAACTAAGAGAGGGGATGAATCAGTTTAGTCCATTCATGTACATTAAAACTATTTTCATTAAAATCATTAATTGAAACATTACATGAGAAACTTAACAAATAATGACTAGTTGACTGAATATGTGAACAACAAGTAATAAGAAAACCAAAACATCACATTAGCGCATAATAACAACACATATTGACACCATATATAAGTGGAAACCCATAAAGGAAGAAAACCATAATTTTATTATTGTTGTGATGAAAAGGAAAACTCCTACTCCTTATTACATATTATTTTTTGTAGGCTCCAACCTACAAGAGGCTGATACCTCAATTTTTCTACAAGATACAATGTGCAAGGAAGCTCGAAGTCCCATATGTTTTCTATAGGCTACAACCCACATGAGACTCCTACCTCAACCAGCTCCACCTGGATATTTATCAAGCCACAACTTGAAAGGAGACTACAATCCCCTGATACGAACAAGAATAAACAATGTGTTGGTTTACCTGGTCAACAATTCTGCATAACTCCATCTTCATCTCTTCCCATTCTTCTCTTCAAATCTACTTCACATAAGCTATGTATGTGCTAGGTAACTATGCATAACATCTCAATCAGCTCTCACATTCTCTAACACTCTAACCAACCATCTCTCCAACCTTGCAAAAATTTATAAATGAAGTTTGATGGTTGTTTGTGTTCCACTTATATGAATATGAAATGACAAAACTTATCTCTTTGCCTTCCAAGGGTGTCTATTCAATTCGAAAACTGCTTAAATTCTTCAATATGAAAACATATAAAATGAATCATTCATTCATATTCTTCATGTCAATAAAATAAATAAATAACTTGCAATAATATAATATTTCATTCATATTCAAATAGTCCTGCATCACAAAAAGTTTCCATGTCTTTGCCTTTTCCTTGCATCTTGCCTTGCCTTGCATCATGTCTTTGTCTTGCCTTTGTTGTCATGGAGTCTTTCCTTTTCCTTGCATCACAACAATTCATCTCAGCTAAACCAATCTTCAAATTAGCCTTACACAATAAGCTTACTAGGCATACCAATCTGCTTTGAAAACATAACAACCATATATAGTATACCTTGATGCTTCTTTGTCATAACAATATATGCAAGCAACATATGAAACAAACTAGAAATGTTAGAAAATTATATATTACAGAGCAATGGAACACATAAAATATTGCAGAAATATAAACACAGAAAATGCATAAAACAAGAGAGACACATATATACGTGGTTCACCCAATTTGGGCTACGTCCATGGAGAAACAGCTAGTCCTTCCCTTTATATTATCCAGCAAACTAAAGAGATACAACCTACAACAGATCCACTGTAATTCCCTCTTTGCTTTCAATCTCCTCTCTCTTCCTCACTCAGAATACAGATCTACATAGACGCAATACAATTCCCTCATATATAGCAAGGGGTTGCCTTCTAGGGAAAAAACCCTAAACTAAACATAACTTCTACCGTCAAATCTCCGCCTAATGAACGGCCCAGATTGACTACGAAATTACAACCTTTTACAAGGCAATGTTACATCTATTTTTAGTTTCGGGGGCACTGTCACCCCCCTTGCAGCGAATGTTTTACGAGCGATGTTGCCACCTCATTATGAACTAGGGTCCAATGCAGTGGTACCTTTGAATAAAGAAGATAATTAGGCTCCACACCCAACAAGAAATTTGTTTTCCTTTATCTCCAAGGTATGATAATGCTTGTATCAATACAAGTGTGCCATCAAAAATACATGTGGCATCATATTTTCCCGCTTTTTTACCCTTTTTTTCTTGTTGTTCCTTTTCCATCACTTTCATCTCTTGCTGTCAAATATCCTTGCAACATCCCTTGCTGCTCCTATGCCTTTGCTACTTTTTCACTGCTCCTTTGCCTTTGCTACTCTTGTGCTACTCCTTTGCCATTGTTTCTTCTTGTTCTGCTACTCAAGTTGCTCCTTCATAACTTGCTCCTGCTCTTTCATACCTTGTTGCTCATTTTCCATCAATGACAGTAATTCCATCAATCTCCCACTTTGACACTGATGGCAACACATTCATCCTCCCTCTTTTGTCTTGAAAATGATTTCTCTTGATGTTCATAAGCTCTACCTACATCCCCCTTTGACATCAATGAAAAGGGGTTTGGAGATTTAAGACTAGAAAAACTAGACTCTATCAACATTTTGCTATAGATTTTTGAACATAGAATAACTGGAAAATATTCCCTCTAGTAGGTTTTTAGGTTTTGGATACTTTTTAACGTTGTCAGGACCAATGAAAAAACACTCTATGAATTAGAATAAAGGTAGATTAAGCTAAAGAAATAACAGTGAAAAGGCATTTGTGTTATAAAATTATATATTACGGAGCAATAGAACACATAAAATATTGCAGAAATATAAACACAGAAAACGCATAAAACAAAAGAGACACATATACGTGGTTCACCCAGTTTGGGCTACATCCACCCCGAACAACCAGTCCTTCCTTTCTATTATCCAGCAAAAATGAAGAGACACAACCTACAGCAAATCCGTTGTAATATCCTTTGTTTTCTCTCACAGTCTCACCTCTCTATTTCTCACTCATAGAATACACATCTCTATCTCAGCCTCAAATACAATGCCCTCATACAAAGAGAGGGATTGCCTTCTTGGGAAAAAAACCCTAAACTAAACATGAGTTCTACTGTCATATCATCCGCCTAATGAACGGCCCAGATTGACTAGAAATTACTATACTTTTACAAGGCAATTTTACATCTGTTTTTAGCTTCAGGGGCGCTGCCCCCGAGCCCCCGCTGGCCCCTGGACCCCCCAGCCGGGGGGATCGGCCCCCTCGGACCCCCGCAGGGGGGACACCCCCCCCGCGTGGATGGGTGTACAAACTTCCTAGGATATACATCTGGCTGAAACAAAAGACCTCTGAACAATCATGCTCAACACACAACAATTTGAGGAAATTATAAAGTTATTGGTTGGCTACCAAATCATGACACTGCTTAGTACAAAGTTTTTCAGACTTTTCCAGTTGTGAAAAAATTACCGGCATCAAACAATGATCCTCAAGAGTGAAGGAACCCTAGATTAATTCCAAGCTAAGCTTCAAGAGTTGTCGACATACCAGAATCTGACTCTAGTTAATACATGTATGAGTGGAGCTCCCATGATTAGATAAAATATCTAGCTTTACCATGTTGAAGAGTTTTCTTTTCGATTGTTCTGATTTTGAACACTATGTTTCTCACAATTGAACTCTCCTAGGAGATCCAGTTCCTTAACTTCTACAAAGAAGTGTCTTCATGCTGCGAGATCCAAGGTATAGAATTTACAAAATCACCAATTATACAATACACACCAACATGTGTATGTGTTACACCACCTTTTATCCCTTCTTAATAAGCTCGTCCAATACATTATCACTCTCCATTAATGATACTATGCTTCTTGCATACTTCTTTGTTCCTACAAACCATTCGATAACATGATATCTAACCAAGAAGTAGTTGCACCCCAACACATGATGTTGAATGTGTTTCTTTGTTATATAATGGAGAAAATGAGTGCACAACCACTGATATTGATATTGAGCACAACCATACTAGAGTTAGGAGGAAATAAAAGCTACGCAACATAAGGTGTAGATTGTCCTAGAAACCACCTAGTAAGTGAAGAAGTTCCACCAAATAACACGATAGGAAACCATATTTCATTCATAAAATAGAAACTCTGTTGGATAAATGATAACTCATGTACTTCGATATAATATGAAAGGCACATTAGTGTTTCTTCATGAGGTGGGAAATGTAATATTTCACAGACATTTATCTTCACAACATCTGTATTTACTAATGCCTATTCTTTAATAAAATTGAGGCATCCTGCTAATGTATCAATGTCAAGCAAAACTACTTTACCATATTAACAAGAAGTACAACCCATTATTAACATAGGAACCTAATGAGTCATGGAAACAAATTGTTCATTAGGAGAAACATCTGACCTTTCTTCGCATACCATTTCCTCTTGCTTTGTGACTTCAATTAAATCAACAAGCATGGAAGAAGGAGCTTTGTGTCATGTCAATATTTGAGACGTGGCATCTTTACCTTCCTGAAAATTAAGAATAGCCATCTTGAGACCTTGGTAACCAGTGCTCACAATGTCCTCTATCTCAATTTGCAAAGAACTGACATATTCAACAGCCAATATCGACTTGTTATTCCCTGACCATATTTTCCTTCATTCATAACCTTCCCAACGCATTGCTTTATAATGCTAATCAAACTCAACTCGACAAAGACGCACCAACCTTTACCATCGCACAACACCTCTCCTCATGTTGATTCCTAAAAGCGCTTGTTTCATCGCTCTGCCTGGTCTCCCTCTCACAGTATGATAAATTATTTCGGCTCTCACCATATATGTGTAGAATCAACTTTCACTCATCCAAAACCCTAGCCTTCTCATAAAAGAGAATCATTAACATGGCTGCAATATACAAGTTGGATTTAGCATTATATGTAGATATAGTACTTGGTTTCCAGTTGTCCACCATCAACGTGGAACAAATTTGTTTTCAACCATCATGAATATTCAACGTTACTGAACTTAATGAAGACGTCTCGTTTCTGCATTGACCCATTTGGCCTGTGGCAGATTTTTACATAATCCTTTAATAAAACCCAACGATCCATTCTCATTGCAATATCACATTCATCCGCAATCAACACCACCATATATTATTATCATTGACTTATATATATCAACGCAATTTTGGATATCAAAGTGTATTGCAGCGATAATATTAACCCATTAAACATATTTTAAGCACCATATCAACAATTGAATATATTCACCATGAAATATATCAAGCATCAAATACATCCATCATTGGATATGTGAGAAAATACCAATCTAACGTATGCCACCAATATATATTGCATCGCAATATTAATGCACCCTTAATGCTGGAATATATCGACAATGTATTAATGCTTTCCCAAGGAGTCCAATAACAATTAGAGTAGCATATTTTCCAACAATATCCACATCAAGCTATACCTTGTTCCAAAACAACAGTATAATACTTTGTTTCACCATATTTCTTACAACTTGTCTCTTTGAAATTCATTCTACTCTCACAATTGTTACAATGTATTGTTAGCAATGCCAATGTCAATGTAATAACTCAGCCACGAATGCATTAACCCTACCGACTTCTAGAACTATGTCAATCAAGCATTGAGTGTCACACTCGATTTTCATCTTTTCATTTCAATGTTTAGTTGATATGGCTACATGGGGATGGAAATCTTGACTTTGAGATGCAGTAGTTGAGTAAGGAATAAATGTAAGGCAATCATCCCATGAATATTAGGCTTTTTATATAGTCCATATTAGGATTACCAATATATGCAACAAAAAATATTTAAGGCTTCATTCATAGTCACGTATGCAAGGTGTTATCACTCAGGTTGTTTCCTTTGACTCCCAAGGGAATACGGCCGAGGTAACCACTAACCAATGTTTGGACTGCAGGTTCTAGCCCACCTGCAATCAGAAAGGGCTCTCTCTTAATGATTTAGCTTTGTTGATGATGATTTTAGGCTAGTTATTGATTTCAAGGGGTTTTGTTTAAGTTTTGGTGGGAAGGATTATGCTTCTAAGTAGAGAGGTAGGTATAGTATGAAAGTTTCAAACCATTGGGCATGGATTCAAGGAGTAGGATTACTGGTGCATTTTCTTGGTCACAAGAGGAATATGGAGCAAGATAGCAGCACATGAAACAACATTCAAACTAAATGGAGATGGATTGAACGCTAAGGAATGAGAGGCAATTAAGAATCTCTCGTTCAGCTTAACAAAGGGAAGGTGAATGAGCTCTATCTAGGAGCAGTAAAGAATCCCTAGATAACTGTCAAACATGGGTGAATTAGGGGAAATATGAGCCAAAAGGAATTCATATTCATTACCAATTCAGATGAAAACATAAAGAAACAGCAGAAATCGAGCACAGAGTGCAATTAAACAAAGTCCAAGCTATTCATTTTTCCTGCTATTTTAGATGGTGAAATATGTATGATATGAGCATATATCAATGAAAAACAGAGGTAGGAAACACTTATTGAGTCATGTCGTAGCACAAGAATTCCATAATTCACTCTTCAAAACATTAACAACATAGTAGACAGTCCATCTTCCAAACTTTCAGCAGTCTTTGATTAAAGAAATCATCATACATACAGAGCGAGTCTCTAGTGGAGCGAATCAACCAACCAACCCTCTAAACAGTAAATTAGGGTGGTTTTTATAAGCAAAATATCTACAAGAATCAGATCTGAGACAGATCTGATGCAATAAGTGTCTTTAACCTAACATATGCTTGAAATAAATGCCAAAATATCTATCTAATGTTGCGCTGGGGGCAGCTGCCTCAAAAAATGAGTAACTATGATGTCCTTAGAGCTCTGTGCTAGCATTTGGCCATAACTATGCTTTGATTTCTGCAGCGCTACCCTTAGGTGGCCTTATGCATTAACTTTGATCTGGTGAGCTTTGATGGCCCAACACTGTTTTATTGACTTTGATGGGGGCCTCTTACTGTTTGCCTTCTTTGGAAATACGGATTTCCACCAAAACACTGACTGATAGTCTTTGCCGCTTCCTCTGATACACTTTCATTGAACCTGGGCTCCTTGTTGTCTTCTGAATGCTTTAAACTATCCCATCGACATTTTATGGCTGCTGTCCGGCCCTCTGTTGCCTTAAGAACTGCTTTCGCCCCTTTTCTGAATCCTGCGTGAAGAAATTCCTGTCAATTTGCGAATTTCGGGCCTGCTGGTAGCTGAGCCATGAGAGGGCTTCCATTTTGGCCTATTTTTCTTAGCAATGCGCGATTAAGCGCTAATCGTGCATCAAAAACTACCTCGGTTTTTCATTCCGGGCATCCTTCGCTGCAAATTTCGCGCTTCGCGCCCTTTTCGGTGATGACGTCAGCATGACGTCAACGGTGGGTCCCAGTACGATGGTGACATGGCAGGGTGACGTCAGCAGGGTGACGTGGCAGTATGGCAGGGTGACATGGCAGTTACACGGTGGCAGGGTGTGGACACAGGCGGATGAGGTGGCAATGACGTGGCATAGTGGCGGGGACGCAGGTTGATGACGTCACGAGGATGTGGTGCTGATGTCAAGGGCGGGGGAGTGGTTTCCGGTTTCCCCGCACCGCTTTTCCGCGTAGGTGGTATTGGGGGAGGGGCCTCCGAACACACCGGGAGGCTGACACGTGGCAGGGGTACGGCAGGGAAACCGCCCATCCCCCGGACGTTAACCTCTGGCAGATCGGGGCGCAGGAATAACCACCCACCGTTGATCTCGGGCACTGGCCATCGGACGGCTGGCGGTAAAGGTGAGGTGATAGGGGGTTTAGGGACGGGATCCGCCCGACATATTTAAATAAAAACGCGCCGAGGGGGTCAAAAAACTTGGTTAATGCGGAGTGTGGGGGTTTTATGTGCGCGAAAGGTAGGATAGTAAGGTTTCAAGGGTAAAGGGGTGGATATAGGTTATTAGCCTAACCAGAGGTTAGACCAATCCCGGAGTTATAACACGGATGGGTTCATAATAGTCCCAGATGGACTATTATTTCCCAGAACTGTATGTACATAGCTATAGTGCTATAGGGTGGGATATTTAATATTTTTTGGGATTTTATATAGTTATTTGTAGCAATTAGGGATGGGAAAGTAGCTAGGGAGCTATATAAAATAGAATTAGAAGTTAATATGGGATTGATGAAGAAAGCGCTAAGTATGGAAATCTTAGGCTCTAAAGGGGAAATAGGACTTGTAGAAGAAATATGAGATCCATAAGTAAAGTAGATCTTTACTTAGGCAAGTGTTATGAAAAATGATGAATTTAAGAGATATCAAGCAGATCTTGACCTCTTTAGGGGAAGTTAGTGAATGATTTGGGAAAATTAAGAATGGGAAAGTTAGACATGCCTCGCTTGAGCTGCTCCAGGGAAAATTGCCTCATGCTTGTGATCACAATGGATATAACACTTGAAAACATAAAATGGATCACAATTCCTCATTTTGCCACCACAAAAATACCTACCCATCCTACTCACCTAACATTTTCACTTCTTTTTGTTTGGGTGCACTTGAACTAGCAAACCCAGCTTTTCAACTTTTCTTTTGGCTGTCCTCCTATCTAAATCTAGCCTTATATCTTCCAAGGGCCCAGATTAAGCAGTTGGGCTCCTTCATTTCTTTACCTACCTAACAATCTGCCAAGATTAAACAGTTTGGACGGACATTTATTCTCTATCTCTAAAAACAAGCAATTTAAACCTAGGGAAGCCAAGATTAAGCTGTTTGGCCTTCCCTTAACTGTGAAATCTTTTAAAAATGAAACTTTTGCAGCATGGAAAAGATGAACATTTTTGGCACTTCCACTGTCAAACATGAAATATGAAACCTATTGCAATAGGAGGCTAACACAAGGCATGAACGCATTAGACTACACACTGGTGGGAGATATTAATGTTGCCATATTATATCCACTGTAACAGAATACGATACGGCTACAGAATATGTAAATTTTTGCCGATTATTATGAACGGTGCCAACATTTTGCCAATGCATTAAAATTTGACACCATATGATAAATTATGGTAATAGAATGAATCTGCAAATTATCATAATATTCTAAATTCAGAATTATCATTCACAACTTTATTAACCGTCCCACTAGCCTGATGTATGTAACTCTAGATATTTGTACCTAAACGTTTCACAATATGTTAATATAACGAATTCACAACATATGTGAATGTTGTTGCCATCAACACACCATAGATATCTTCTAATACAATGCAAGAGTCTTTGATTACTTAACACCAACACAGAGAAACCCTAATTTGCATGTAACAAACTAGGAAGTAATAATGCATGCCATATGATAACCATTTATCCATCCAATGAATAACCTTCTTTTAGCGCAGGGGAGGTAGAATTCATTCGCCGCACATATATGCAATTTAGTGTCTCGGTGTCTTCAATATCTCAACTAAATCCATGTTTCTTTGTCTTGATACCTCTTACTTGTGTTGATCTGGCATGCAGTGGCCTACGTTACTCTATCATTTCTAGGAGTTTCACTCCATATTTTTCTGCCTCAAGTCTGTTAGTAAGCCTCTGCATACGTAGTGAAAGTTTTTAACCCCTTTGTTCATCTAGCCATGCTACCATTATACTGCAAATTCTCTTCAAGACTTTCTTCATTTCATTATGATTTCAAATATACTTGCTTTGAGCTCTTTGTAATTTCCCCCTTATCTTTAGTTTGTTCAACTATTCGAAAATATGAATGTTAAGAACCTTTTCACCTTAGGTATCTTCGAGGATAATCACCCTTCACTTATTTAAATTTAGGATTTCAATCAAGTTGTTGTTATGCATCCATTTTCAGTGCTTATGGTTGTAAGTTTTATCGTAAGTCCAGATTTGATGATAATCTTTTTGCCATTTTGTAACAGCCCTAGTAAAATTCCATGTAAAAATATATAAGGCCACAGTGATGGGACATGTATTCAAAGATGAATGGTGGGGGAAACATCCTAATGGGTGTTTATTTGATTTATTATGGCTAAGGAAATTGGCAAAGGAACTGTCAAATTCCTTGGAAAGGCATGGGCCATTTATTGACATTTTATTTATGAAAATAATGGAAATTAGGAGAAAAAGAAGGTGAAAGATCACAAGTTTCATGTGAGGAGGAAAATGAAGGAAATTAATGGAAAATGATGAAAATAGAGGCCTCATTAATAAAAATGTTTCCGAGGATCGATGGGCAATACTTGGTCAGTTCAATTTTGGAGCTCTTTCACTATTCTCTCTCTCTCTCATACTCTTCGATACTTAGAGTTTTCTTGGAGCACTCTTGGAGGATGTGGCATACTTGGATTTTTGGAGCAAGAAGGGAAAGTAAGAGAATGAAAGTGCATGAGGGCATCAGAATCAGCAACTACATCATATTTTCTTGTAGGTACTGAGTTGCATGTATGTTTCCTTCACTAGTTTTGGCATCATGGAACATGCATGCAGATTCTTGGTCATTATCTGTCACTAGCATGGAGGATTGCCTGGATTGATAGTGGATTTTCCTAGCCTTCCATTTTATGGATAGCCATGGTGATTGTGGGTTTACTTTCATTGTTTGTTTTTGGTTGGTTCTCATGTTGCTTATCTTGGGTTGAGTTACTAGTCCTGGAGCCTTGGTTGGAAAAATGCTCTGGAGCCCTATATCAGCTTGGGTTGAGTTACTAGTCCTAAAGCCTTGGTTGGAAAAATGTTATGGAGACCTTGGTGTGTTGAGTTACTAGTCTTGGAGCCTCGGTTGGACAAATGCTCTGGAGCCCTCGATGGATGGGATAGAGACTGATGTGATGATGGTTTCGTGATGTCCGACAGTGAGGTGGAATCATTTTTCGATGGGTTGAGGTAGATGGCTTTTGGAAGCCCTGGATGAGTTTTGATTGATGTGTTTTATGAGATCCCACATTCATTCTTAGAATATGGCATAAGAGCGAATGGCTGAAGAGAGATTTGGCTCAGCCATTCTACTATCAGGTGCAATGTGAAAGTCCCATCCTGGGTTTGGATTTTGCATCATTAATGAAATGTGATATCTCCTCATATTTATATGAGTATTATGATGGATTATATGTGGTGTATATGGATGTGATTTTATTGATATTTATGTCCCTATTATGTTCGTTATATATTTTATGACAACAACTATGTATGGCTCTCAGCATGTTTATACTTGTATGTGAATGGATAATGTGTCTATGACCTAATAGATGAATATGCAATGAATGACATGAGGAATCAATGGTTCATAGTGATTCTCAGATAATTATGAGATCCCTACCCTTAATTTTGTTGTTTACACGTGTAGGTTACATGTTAACGATATGTTTGATGAAATGCCTATCATGGCTAGTAGGGGTTTGGCTAAGGTCTTGATCATGTCATTACTTTTGCAACATTGTATCCCTGTAATTTTCCTAATTCTAAGCATTCATTCCATTCTGGGCAGTGGCCTGGGATTTGGGCCTAAAAGAGTGGCTTAAATTTCGGGGTCGCTGTCATAGAACTAGCAATTTGGGTCTCTGGTCGCTGGCAGGCAGGCCTATGAGAGCGACTATAGGGTTATAGTTGCATGCATGTCTTGTCACAGGAGAGACTTTGCCTTTAATTCTTCTAAATGATAGGTTAACTCAGGGGTTGGTCACTTGGAGTGATGGATTAGCTCTTGGGGGTCTTGAAGCACCTAAGGGAGGTTTGTGTGATGTGTTTCCATCGATTCCATTTCCTTAAGGTTACCTAGGTGGTTGAATCATATCATAGTGGCCTCCAATTGCATGTTTACCTCGGTTGGCTAATTGCTTCGGTAGATGTGGGATAGGTTGTTACAGAGTGGTATCAGAGCATGGTTGTGCTCTCCTTGGGGTGTGTGTTGATCATGCTTTCATGTTGGTTGCATATGTGTTCCTTATGCATGTATTCCATGTTCTTGTTGCATTGGCCTGGTGTTGATCATGGTTGTAGTGATGTCTCCATGTGAAGGTTGAAGGTGTGGTCGTAGAGTATGTCTTCATGTGTGTATGGTTGATTATGAATTATTATGCACGTCAATGATCACATATTATCAAGTGCACATGAGGTGGTCGTTGTTGTCGTGCATGAGGTAATGGTTTGTGTAGTTGGTATGGTCATACATTCATGACTAGACTCTAGCTAGAGTGGTGTGTATATGGTTTTGTACTCATGTGTTGTACGTATATATGCAGTTGTTATGCATGTATGGTCTTGGTTATAGTTATGAATGAATAATAGGTCAAATATGCATTGTGAAGTCATTGTATGTAATTTA
The DNA here is from genome assembly GCA_031772625.1 of Pinus tabuliformis. Classification (NCBI taxonomy): domain Eukaryota; kingdom Viridiplantae; phylum Streptophyta; class Pinopsida; order Pinales; family Pinaceae; genus Pinus; species Pinus tabuliformis. The sequence goes on from CM062810.1 coordinate 978,757,174, forward strand.
GGTAATCATGGTGCTATTGGTTGTTATGATGCTAATGTGTTGGTTGAGATAGAGCAAGAGATGCAGATCATTATAATGAGGTTGTAACATTAGACTTTTGGGTAACAGTAGATTACCAAACAAGTATTGTATGTGGGCATGCAGGTATGTAAGTTAAGAATTTTTATATGCATTAGGTTTATATACATTAGGTTTATGTACATGTCTTTTGATTTTATGGTTACATTCATGATGGATGTCAAATGATTAGTATAGTTATATGCACATGCATTAGATAGTCAAGAATGATAGTAACTTGTAGTTGTATGCATTTTTATTGTTGTTTTATATTAGATAACCTGATGAGTATGTTATAGGTTAACTTCTTGTTGTTATATGATAGTTATCTTGACAATTAGGTTATATGTTGTTGATGAGAATGATATATAGCTTATGGTTGTTATATGTTAGTAACTTGATGATTAGGGTTATTGCATTGAATATCTTGATGTTCTATTTATTATGTTAACCTGGATTGACCTATGTAGATTATCATGGTTGTGATATTCAAGTATGAGCTAATATATTTGTGATATGGTGCCATACTATTCCAGATTGATCATGCATATGTGATTTTTATGCATGAACAACAAATGCTTATGAGCTTATGATGTGAACATGTTAGTTAGTTACTGTTATGGATATAATGATTTATGTTTGAGTTGATATGTTGTGAAGATGTATCGTTATAACCTAGCTTTATTGTGTAGACAAGATAGCCTCCCCTGATATACACTAAGGTATGAGTTCACTTATGTCATATATTTGGTGCTTGATTGTTTGATTATGTCATCTATTTGGTGTTTGAATGTTTGGTGTCTATTATGTTGTATAGTTACTTCATTTAACATGGTATGTTTGCAAGTTGGTTGAATGTTTGATGAATTGCATAATATGAGTATGTGTTCCAATGATCTTATTTTAAGATGATAGTACTAATACATATGTGTTGAGATTGTTGATAAGTACTTGAGTGTAGTAGGTGATAGTTGTAGCATTATGTCTAATGACTATGAGTTGACTATGGATTATGACATGTTTGTTAGTCTTGGTAAAGGTTGATTTCAATTGATAGATATGATTGTCTTGATATTTGGAACATGTGGTTGACATGTGTGAGCAGTTGCAGGAAGCATGCTGGTATTAGCCTAACAAGGTAATAGTTGATGTGTTTATATCACTAACAGTTGGGTGATGTGACAATGCATAGTAAGCCTTAAATTGCAGCAAAGTAAAAAGTTAAAAGGAAGGAGTTGGACAGGAATTCCTTTGGCTATGTTTTGAAACCCTAATTCCAAATGAATGAGTGTTTTTCCTACAAGAAGTCTTCTTAACCTTAATCTTGTCTGACATTATGTGGATACATGCTATATTCATTAACATGTACTTGGCATGAATATTAACTAGTCTTTAATTACATATGGATCTGTCAAAGGAATGGAGTCCCTTGAGATATGGTGTGGATGTGTTCAGTTGCAAGAAATGTGTTTGGCCCAAAAAAATGAGGTAACTGGTGTATTTTTATGTTTATTTATGCACTAACAATTATGTGTTTATGGCAGTATGATGAAAGGAGTTGCATGGCAAGAGAGGTTGCCATGAAACCTTGAAGAAGGATCTGGTTGAGTTTCCTTAGGAACCATGGGGATTGAGTCATGGTGTCTATTATTACTCTTGTGCCTTTGGTCTTTTGTGATTTTCTTAAGCTTGATTTCTAGTTTTGTTATGTTTAGTGCATGGCCATGCCACTTTGGTTGTGGTTTCATATTGTTGTTATTTGTTTTCATGACCCTCCTTGTTTGTTTCTTGGCTTGCCTTTTATGTTTTGAGTCTTGGTAATTGGTTGGGAAAGAAGGAAATTTAATGGAGCTCAGGGAGATTTGTGTGGTACTCAATAGGTAATGTAAGACACATATGAGGCTCTATGCATGAGTAATCACAATGAAAGTTAAGCTATGAATGCCGGTTGGACTAGTTTGATCTATTGGTGTAAATGGATATTGGCAGTATAGTCATGAGAAAGGTAACAAAAAAAGGTAAAGTAAATGGATCTGAGGTGTCAGATTCCTTGGATATGATTAGGAATGATTGTTCTCAATGTTGTGCATGAATAAATAAATTTCTCTTAATCTAGACCTTATGTTATCTAGTAACTATATTATGATCATGATTATGATGATGTTTATATATCTATACATGTATGTATGTATGTCATTGTCTAACAGGATGATGATTGTTTTATGTTGATGATTATATATGTATGTATCCATGTATCTATGTTACTCTCTGACAAGTTGTTAGGGATCATTCTTGTGGAGAAATGATTGCTTATGCAGGTGAATGACATGAAGAGGTTCCTAGTTTATGAGGAATCAAGTGGAAGAATATTTGTGATAAATATATGAGGTAAGTATCATGTGGTTATGAGTTGATATTATGTGATTATATTAGGTCTATGTTATGGACAGGCTATATCGAGGGATACATCAGCGAAATGAAAGTAGTGTGGTATGCGACATGTTGGGACAATCATGGATAATACACTGGAAGCAAAATTTCTTGGTAGAGGTAGTGTGGGTTCAAATGTGTGGTATTATTGTTGTGCATATGTCATACAAGTTGCATCTTTGATGATTGTGTGAATGAAGTATTGTGCATATGTAGTGTGTGTCCATGTTGTTTATGTAATATTATGTACAAGGTGTTGGTACATATAGCGTTGTATGAATGTTGCATATTCAGTGTTGGGTATAGATGGTACTATGTACATGTTGGATATACATTGTTGTGTACATATTGTATTGTGTGCATGATGGATATGTGTTGTTGTGTGCATATGGTGCTTTGCGCATGTTGGATATGTGGTGTTGTGTATAGATGATGCTATGTACATGTTGGATATGTAGTGCTATGTACATATGGTGTTGTGTGCTTGTTGTACATGTGGTGTTATGTACATATGGTGTGGTGTGTATGATTGTATAAGTGGTGATGTGTAGATGTTGTACAAGTGGCAATGTGTGCAGGTAGTGTTGTATACATGTCGTGCATGTGGCGTTGTGTACATGTAGTGTCGTGTACATGTGTGCATGCAGTACTGTGTACTTGTGGTATTGTGTACACATTGTATAGGTGGTGCAGTGTACATGTGGCGTTGTGTACACATTGTGTAGGTGGTGCCATGTACATGTGATGCTATGCACATGTGGTGCAGGTGGTGTTTTCTATAGGTGGTATTGTGTACATGTTGTATATATGGTACTGAGGTATGTGTGGTATTACGTGCATGTCATACATGAGGCGTTGCGGGGATGAAGTACTATGTATGTGCATTGTGTAGTCGTGGTATCGTGACATGTGTATTCATTGGGTTGTACTTTGTGTAGTATTTTTTTGTATTGTATGCCAGGTGTAAGTACATGTATTACATGGCATTGTACATTGGGTATAGATGTATGAGTTGTGTTATAAATCAGTTGTAGTTTCATGTATTGCATGGTGTTGTATGTCATGTGTGGTTGTATGAGTGTGCTTCACACTATGGGTATATGCACATGGTTTTGGAGAAGGCACTAGGCGTTCTCAGGTGTGGCAACAGATCCGGAGTGCATATGGAATAAGGAAGAAGGCAGAAGCTAAGGATTGATTAAAGGATAAGTATCTCATTTTAGTTTTATTATATTGCATGTGATTTATGATTTTGGTCTATGTTGATTACATGTGATCTACAATTCTAGTTTATGATGGTTACTTGTGATTTATGATTTTGATATATGATGGTTATGTTTTGAGCTAACCTGATGAGATACTTTTATACATGTTGACTTGGTCAAATATGCTAGTTTGACTTGATGTGACAGGAAGCGAACAAGATTGCAAATGTACCTTATTGATGAGCAGCCAATGAGGTCTGATGTGAATTTATTTCAATTTTATTTTAAATCTAATGGAAGTTATGTGTTTGGTACAGGATGTACAGAAATGCCCAGTTCAGTGGTTGAAATCGACTACAAGAATTGGCAACAAAAAAAGGAATTGGAAAATGCAGCAGTATGCTAGCAAAGCATTCAAGAACAGGGCCATTATGGGACACTGGTACCTAATAGTGTCCATTGATTTCCATGAGCATGCTATGACCCATATGATGGTTTTGAGGCAGGGATATGCCTTAGTTTTTGTATCTTTTGATAAGCCTTGCCAAGGGATGGACTGCCCAAGATGAGGGTGCCAGTGGAACTTGGAAGGTGAGTAACTACATGGAAGGGGATGACATAATTTCCTGAGGGACTTGTAGCAAAGAAGGGAAGGTCAGGGATGGATTTTTTTTGGTTAATAGCATTTCTAGATGGAATCAAATGCACATTGGAAGTTTTCCTTCGAACAATGAGCTGGTAACTATTCACTGAGAGGACAAGTGGCATAGGAATATAGCATTGGACATTAGATGTAGTTTGACTGTGGCAGTGGATTTTGGACTTCATGGGAAGGAGGTGAATCCTAGTATTACTTGAGGGTGGAGGTTTGAGCCTCTAAATTCCCTTGTTGTGGATGCATGCGTCATATATTTTATTTGTTAGTTGAGAGAATGTGTATATGCGTATATTACTGTAAATATTGTATCGAGTTGGATTTATAAAGCTCCATAGACAATATGGTTATTTTTTGGTTGAAGAAAATGTGTGTGTATATGTGGTTATTGTAAATATTGTAATGAGATGTGTTATAAAACTCCAGTAAATTGTATGTTGTCATGTTTTAGTAGGCAGTCATTGTAAATATTGGAATGAGTTGCGTTATAAAGCTCCATGGGTAGTATGTTTTTTCTTTAACAGTATTTTGGTATATGTGTCATTGAACACCGAGGATGGCATTCCCCCAAGGGGTAGGGTTCTGTAACAACCCTAGTAAAATTCCATATAAAAATATATAAAGCCGAGTGATGGGACACGTATTCCAAGCTGAATGATGGGGAAACATCCTAATGGGTGTTGATTCAGTTTATTATGGCTAAGGAAAATGGCAAAGACAATGGAAAAGGCCTTGGAAAGGCAAGAGGCATTTATTAGCATTTTATTTATGAAAATAATGAAAATTAGGAGAAAAGGAAGGTGAAAAGTCACAGGTTGCATGTGAGAAGGAAAATAATGGAAAATGAAGAAAATAGAGGCCTCATTAATAAAAGGGCTTATGAGGATCAGTGGGCAAGACTTGGTCAGTTTAGTTTTGTGGCTCTTTCATTATTATCTCTCTCTCTCATACCCTTGGATACTTAGATTTTTCTTGGAGAACTCTTGGAGGGTGTGACATACTTGGATTTTTGGAGCAAGAAGGCAAAGAAAGAGAAGGAAAGTGCAATAGGGCATCAAGATTAGTAGCTACATCAGATTTTATTGTGGGTATCGAGTTGCATGTATGTTTCCTTCACTAGTTTGGGCATGCATGGCACATTCATGTGGATTCTTGGTCATGATATGTCACTGGCATGGAGGATTGTCTAGATTGATAGTGGATTTTCCTAGCCTTGCCATTTTCTGGATAACCATGGTGATTGTGGGTTTACTTTCATTAATTTTTTTTGTTGGTTCTCATGTTCCTTAGCTTGGGTTGAGTTACTAGTCCGGGAGCCTTGGTTGGACAAACACTCTAGAGCCCTATATCAGCTTGGGTTGTGTTACTAGTCCTGTAGCCTTGGTTTGACAAATTCTCTAGAGCCCTATATCAACTTGGGTTGAGTTACTAGTCCTGAAGCCTTGGTTGGAAAAATAATCTGGATCCCTTGGTGGGTTGAGTTACTAGTGTTGGAGCCTTGGTTGGACAAACACTCTGGAGTCTGGTAAAAGTCATGGGTTGAGTTACTAGTCCTAGAGCCTTAGTTGGAAAAGTGCTCTGGAGCCTTGGATGGCTAGGATAGAGACCAATCTGATGATGGTATGGTGATGTATGACCATTAGGTGGAATCATTATATGATGGTTTGAGGTGGATGGCCTCTAGAAGCCCTGAATGAGTTTTGATTGATGTGTTTTATGAGATCGCACATTCATGCTTGGAATATGGCACAGAGGTGAATGGTTGAAGAGAGATTTCGCTCAGCCATTATACGGTCTGGTGGAATGTGGAAGTCTCATCCTAGGTTTGGATTTTGCATCATTAATGAAAGGTGGTATCTGTTGGGTCCCTATAATACTAGTGATTACCCCATTACTATTGTAGTTATACCTCTTATTTATATTGTTGTGCCCCTATTACCCCCATATTGTTATTTCTGTGCCCCATAGAATCCCTCTATTGTTATTTTTGTGGCTTTATATTATTATTGTTAGGTCGGCTGGATTATATTGTGACTCCTTAGACTCCTATATACAGAAAGGAGGTTTTGTCATTTGAATCATCCAAGAATTGTTCATTTATGTAATGTAAAGGAGGTTTCCCCCTCGAAAATGCTGAATTCTAAGGCGTTGATCTATCTTTTCTATCTTTTTCATGAGCTGGTTCCATAACATTTGGTATCGGAGCTTTGGATTCTAGGGTTTCGCTGCTCCAAACATGTCATCGTAGTATTTTCGCTATAACTTTTTTCTGTGATGTTTCAGAAGTCGCAAAAAAAACCCATTTGAGAAGAAATCATGTTGAACCTTGGGTCCGAATTTCAGAGCTTTTCGCGTGATATTTGCAGAGATATGATCTGAGGAAGTTGGTCTTTTTGCAGACTCCTGAATTACATTCAAAACAGGTGACCTGGGGAAAATCATCATAACTTTCTCTCTGAGAATCAGATTGAAATTTCGTAAGAAGGTATAGAAAGAGGATGGACTGTAGTTTCTTGTATATTGATTTCAGAACCAAATATCGAAAATTGTACACGTGGAACTTCATACAACGTTGCTCTTCTGGAAAGGTCTATAATCAAGTCATCTTGGGAGATTGTGCATAACTCTTTCTTGGAGAATCCAATTTGGATCAGGCTGGTGGCATTGGAAGGAGCACACAGAGAGCTACTACAGGTCACAAATTTAGAGCTAGATGATTGGAAAGTACAGAGATACATCAGAGGCAATATCGAGCTCCTATAAAGTGAAAAAAGGTGTGTAGATTTTTTTAAATTTTTGCTTAAGCTTGGTTTAAAAATTTATTTTGAAGGAATTAAAAGGGCATAGTAGAGCATTATTATCGATAACTGATGCCCCAAGGAAAGAAAATGAAAACACCTAGTAAGGAACCTGAAAGCTCTAGCATGACTAATGAAGAAGAGGAAGAAATGCTACATGATATATCAAAATTACAAGAACAAGTGTAACAAATGTCACACTCACAAAAGTTAACTTAAGCTAAGATAAATGGCGTGGAAGCTAAGATGAATGGCATGGAATCTAAGATGGACAATTTGAAGATAGATTTGAACACAAATTTGAAGACATGCATGGCAGATTTGAAGACAGATTTGACAAATTTTCTACAAGAAATACTTACTAATGGTGAAAAGGTAGTAAAGGAAACTCATGATGAGAACAAAAGAAATGTTAATCATGATTCCATAGACGCTAATGTTGGATCGAAGAATCACCATATTCCAAAAATCGATATGAGGAAGTTTGATGGCAAGGATCCCGCCACATGAATATTACAGATGGAGCAATTCTTCGATCTCAATAATGTGCAAAATGCACGAAAGGTACGTATGGCAACTGTATATTTGGAACCAAATCAGTTTGTATGGTATCAATAGCTTTGTTCTCGTAAACAATTTATCACTTGGGAAATTTTTACGGAAGAATTGATAGCACATTATGAGGATACAAAAAGCAACACTTTTTTTAGCCAATTAATAAGTTTCAAACAAAAGGGTTCAATAATGGAGCACATTGAGGAGTTCCAAAAATTGAACATAAGGGTAAAAGATATTCCAGAGGAACATAGGATTGATGTGTTCATAGGGTCTTTAAAGGATAATATCCAACATGATGTTTGCCTTTGGGAACCTGATTCATTAGAGAAGGCATTCAGGTTAGCAAGAAAAATGGAAAGCAAAATTATGGCAACTAGGAAGCATACCACTCACAATTATAAAGATGGAAGTGTTGTTGCCCCTAGTCTTCCACAACCTACAAGGTTGACACCACAAAAATTGGAAGAAAAAAGAGCAAAAGGGCTTTGTTACAGTTGTGATAGCAAATACACAAAAGGTCATAAGTGTGCTGAGAAGAAATTATTCTACATAGATTGTGAAGAGGAAGAAGAAAAGGAGCAAAAAAGGTCAAAAGAAGAGGATATAATCCAGGAACAAAGCCTAGATGAAGAAAAAATAAATCCAACCATATCTTGTAATGCATTGGCGGGAATTACCACTCCTCAAACCATCAAGATAGAAGGACAAATCAAGAAGAAAAAGGTAATAGTGTTGATTGATTCAGGAAGTACCCACAATTTTATTCATTGTAAGGTAGCAAAAGAATTGAATTGCTTCTTATATCCAGCACTAGAGTGTCAAGTGATGGTTGCAAATGGAGAAACAATAAATTGCTCTAGAAAATGCCATAATATCAAGCTATCCATGGGAGAATATGTATTGACTAGCCCAATGCTTTCCATTCCAATGGGAGGTGCTGATGTTGTACTAGGAGTCCAATGGCTACAATTCTTGGGTACAATAGCTTTTAATTTTCAAGAACTTTTCATCAAATTTTCTACAGAAGGAAAGGAAGTTGAATTAAGGGGTATTGCAGGCAAACCAGGAAAGATAATCAGCTCTAATGGCATGACTAAGCTTCTAAAAAAGGAGCAAAGAGGTGTAATTGCATAATTATGTTCGCTAGATGTTTCCACATTGGAATCATCTATTTCTCCAGATCTCCAAAAAGCCTTGGACAATCATTCCAAGGTATTTGAGACTCCCAAAGGTCTCCCACCTATGCGTGATCATGATCATGCTATTCATCTGATTCCAGGAAGTGTTCCTCCAAACATCAGGCCGTACAGATATCCCTATGTCCAAAAAAGTGAAATTGAACGTATGGTTACAGAAATGCTAGAGGCTAGTATAATTCAACCGTGTCAAAGTTCTTTCTCAGCTCCAGTAGTATTGGTGCACAAGAAGGATGGATCATGGCGCATGTGTCCGGATTATAGGGAGCTCAACAAGCTCACTATTAAAGATAAGCTCCCCATTCCTGTCATTGATGAATTACTGGATGAATTGCATGGATCAATTTACTTCACCAAGTTGGATCTTCGTTCGGGATATCATCAAATCAGAATGAAGATTGAAGACATTCCGAAAACGGCATTTAGAACTCATGAGGGTCATTATGAATTTTTGGTGCTGTTCTAATGCAAGATGAAAGACCCATTGCTTTTGAAAGTCGTCCAATCAAGGGAAAGTTTTTAAGCAAAGCTATTTATGAGAAGGAAATGTTGGAAATACTCCATGCACTTAAGAAATGGTGACCCTACCTAATGGGAAGACACTTCAAGGTAAAAATGGATCATGATAGCCTTAAATACTTTTTAGAACAAAGATTATCCTCTGAAGAGCAACAAAAGTGGGTCACAAAGATGTTGGGTTATGACTTTGAAATCATCTACAAAAAAGGGAAGCAAAATGTGGTGGTAGATGCACTCTCAAGAAAGGATGAGGATGTGGAAGCATTGTTGTGTGCCATTTCTATTATCCAACCAAATTGGATAAACGAAGCAAGGGAGGAATGGAAGAATGACGAAGAAGTGTGGGCACTTATTCGAAAGCTACAACAATATTCCAGTACTTCTGATACATTTAGCTGGAAAAATGATTCGTTATGGTACAAAGGTCGCTTATACCTCTGTAAGAATTCCCAGCTAAAACAAAATATTCTTATGGAATTGCACACTTCTCCCTTAGGAGGGCACTCAGGATTTTTAAAAACTTACCACAGGGTTAAGAAGGAATTTTTTTGGGATGGCCTTAAATCAGATACTCAAAAGTTTGTGGCAGAATGTTTGGTTTGCCAACAAAATAAAGTTGAAACCATTAAGACATCGGGTCTATTACAACCTTTATCCATTCCAAGCCAACGTTGGGAGGAGGATTCAATGGATTTTATCACAGGTTTACCCAAGTCTGAGGGAAAGAGTGTCATCATGGTGGTAGTTGACAGACTTACCAAGTATGCACACTTTTGTGCATTATCACATCCATTTAAAGCTATTACAGTTTCTATTGCATTTATGGAAACAGTTCAAAAGCTACATGGAAACCCAAAGATTATTGTAAGTGATAGAGATCCCATTTTCACTGGAAATTTTTGGACAGAATTATTTTCTTGTCTTGGTACTCAGTTAGCTCATAGCTCATCTTATCATCCTCAATCTAATGGGAAAACTGAGATAGTAAACAAATGTTTGGAAGGATATCTTCGTTGCTTTGTATCTGATAAACATGGGTCAAATGGTTGCCTCTGGCTGAATGGTGGTATAACACTTCCTTCCATACAACAACAAAAATGACCCCATTTATGGCACTTTATGGTTATCAACCATCATCCATCACATCATATTTAAGAGAAAATTCTAAGGTTCAGGTAGTGGAACATCACATCGAACATCAACAACAAGTCCTCCAACTCTTAAAGGATAACCTCGTGTTGGCACAAAATAGAATGAAACAACAGGCAGATCAACATCGCAGTGAAAGAAGTTTTGATGTATGTGATTGGGTATTCCTATGGCTACAACCATATAAGCAAATGTCCCTAAAGCAAGCTAAGAAGGATAATAAATTATCACCAAAGTATTATGGTTCGTACAAGGTGTTGCAAAAGATTGGTACTATGGCATACAAATTGGAGCTTCCTGCAGCTTCTCGATTGCACCCAGTTTTCCATGTTTCATGTTTAAAGAAGGTTATAGGCGACAAGCTCCCAATTCAAACAATATTGCCAGAACTTGACAAGGAAGGAAAAATTATATTGGAACCGGAAGCAGTCACAGAAACAAGAACTCGACAGCTACGAAATCGATCAATTTCAGAGTATCTTATTAAGTGGAAGAACTTATCCACAGAAGATTCCACATGGAAGGATGAGAATTTTATGCAGAAGTATCCAAAACTACTCAAGCGTTGAGGACAACACTTTTTTGAAGGAGAGGGGCATGTTGGGTCCCTATAATACTAGTGATTACCCCATTACTATTGTAGTTATACCCCTTATTTATATTGTTGTGCCCCTATTACCCCCATATTGTTATTTCTGTGCCCCATAGAATCCCTCTATTGTTATTTTTGTGGCTTTATATTATTATTGTTAGGTCGGCTGGATTATATTGTGACTCCTTAGACTCCTATATATAGAAAGGAGGTTTTGTCATTTGAATCATCCAAGAATTGTTCATTTATGTAATGTAAAGGAGGTTGCCCCCTCGAAGAGGTTGAATTCTAAGGCGTTGATCTATCTTTTCTATCTTTTTCTTGAGCTGGTTCCATACCAGTATCTCTTGGTATTTCTATGAGTATTATGATGGATTATATGTGGTGTATATGGCTATGATTTTATTAATATTTTTGTCCCTGTTATGTTGGTTATATGCATATTTTATGACAACAACTATGTATTGATCTCAACATCCTTTTACTTGTATATGAATGGATAATGTGTCTATGACCTAATAGACGAATATGCAGCAAATGACATGAGGAATCAATGGTTCATAGCGATTCTCAGGTAAGTATGAGACCCCTACTCTTAATTTTGTTGTTTACACCTATAGGTTACATGTTCACGATATGTTTGATGAAATGCCTATCATGGCTAGTAGGGGTTTGGCTAAGGTCTTGATCATCTCATTGCTTTTGCATCATTGTTTCCCTGTAATTTTCCTGATTCTAAGCATTCATTCCATTCTGGGCAGTGGCCTAGGCTTTGGGCCTAAAAAAGTGGCTTAAATCATGGGGTCACTGGTACAGAACTAGAAATTTGGGTCTCTGGTCGTTGGTAGGAAGGCCTATGAGAGTGACTATAGGGTTAAAATCACGTGCATGCCTTGTCATGGGAGCGAATTTGAGTTTAATTCATCTAAACACTAGGTTAACTCAGGGGTTAGGCACCTAGAGTGATGGATTGGCTCCTGGGGGTCGTAAATCTCTTTATGGAGGTCTGTGTGTTGTTTTTCAGTTGATTCCATTTCCTTAAGGTTACCTAGGAGGCCGAATCATATCATAGTGGCCTCGCATTGCATGTTTACCCCTGCTAGCCGGTTGCTTGGTTAGATGTGGGAGGACGGTGTTACACATTCGCCATTCTTTGCTTTGCTAGGACTGATGTTATATATATATATATATTTCAACAAGATTCTCACTAGTGCCACTCCAAGAGAAATTCTGGTTTTTTTTCATCACTTGTCGGAGCATCATGTATTTTATACCTCTTTACTTTAATTATTGGCATTCCAATACAAGCTATATGTCTTGAGGTACCAAAGAGATGGCGATAAAACAATCCATAACCATTTGCACATGTTGTGGTTCATAGTTTTCCAACATCTTGTCATCATCCTCTGGAGCATCTTCAAGAAATCCATAGAGCCCTGGAAGAAAGGTCCTTCCATTCATTATTTTAAAACACTAAATGGCCTTTGGGAGGTCTGTATGTAGAATTTACCATGCCTCTTCTAAAGGCTCATTGGTTTTCCAAATTCTATTGCAATTCTTTCCAAATAAGAAAACAAACACCACCTCCATCAATCTCAACTCTTGAAAGATATCTAGATGTTTGTGTCTCCCATGTTCTTAATTTTTCTATTTCACTTTGCAAATGTCTATTCTCTTTTTCAACTTCGTTTAGCCTCATTTTAAGAATGTGTCTTTCCTTTCAGGACTATAGCAACTCATCTGAAAATGTTTTATTATGGTCTTGCAAGACAAGAATTGATTCTTCAAGGGGTTCAACCTGAATATTCATTTTTTCTCTTTTAAATCATTTAAATTTTCCTTTATTCCTTGACTAGTATACTGGCTCTCAAATATAATTCTAATTTAGGATATTATTTCTCCTTTATAATATTTTCATTTTCTTTTCCTACATATTAAATCTTTTTAGCATCATATAGTTTCTTATTGTCTCTGGTCCTGAGAGTCAAACAATCCATTTCAATTCACTTGATTGTTGGTAATGTGCGCTGCTTAGATTTGAAAATGCACAATATATTCAAATCATTTCTCTGCATAGAAAAATATATTAGTAGTGGATGTTGAAAATGCAACAAGATGATGGAGCTTAGTGGAAAGAAGTCGCCTTCACTAAGTGGGCCCACAAGCTATTTTTGGCGCAAAGTCTATTTTTAGACTATGTCTATTTTTAGACATATGGATCATGGTCTATGATTTGCAGTATGTTATTTGTGGATGATTGGTCATATCGGTAAAAATAGATGGACTTCTATTTTTAGACATATGGGCAGGTTTCTATTTTTAGACTGCCAGGCTAAAAATAGAACAGTCAAATTTTATTGTCTCATAATAATATTTGGACTATAAACATTATCTTATCCTCTTGGAGCACTTCAGTTTGAGCTACAGATGTGGCACATGCAGCTGTCAGAAGGAAATACATTTTTCTTATGGTTCAGTTGAGCTATTGCATGCAGGACTTCAGTTAGAACTCATGTGGTTGAGTTTCGGTGGAATTGATTGTGGAGTTGATGGAGTTGTGTTCAGTTTGACTTGGTTGAGCTAGTTGTATTTTTAGTCTAACTAAAGAATACACTAGTGATGAGTTGTGCGAAATAAATATTAATTAATTCACTAATTATTAACTCATAAAGCAACTAAAGGATACATCAGTTAACTCAGTGCATGTACAGTTCAGTGGAGACAGGTGTTAGAGGTTGAGATTGCTATTAGTTGTGACTATAGTTGTGCATGAGATCTTGCACAATCAATGGGATTGAATTATGCTAATGAGGACTGCACAATGTGGGCTAATACCAAGGTAATTGTAGCTTGTGCTCACGTGATTTTCACTTTGGATTGTGCAGTGGAGACAGGCAAAGCAGCGGAGGAGATTTGAACCTGTGACTTGTTCGGATCTAAGCTAGTTTTGTGTGTAATAGGTGGAGATAGTACTAAGTACTTGTGAGGAGTATTGTACTATGTATTGTTACATGTTCTCAATCATTATAATATACAGATAGTGTGGGGTTTTCCGTTGTATGCTTTCCCTGGGTTACATACTGTGTTAATGTGTGCATGCGATTGATGTTTCATTGTTTTTAATGTTGCTAAAATGATGATCAACGTAGAGGAGGTTATGTATTATGCATGTATTCCACAATAGTGTATAATCGGGATAATCTCTGTGAATAAGTGTTTATTATTCAAAATTTCGACATGGTATCAGAGCTGTTGATCATCAGATCTATTATTCAGAAATTGTTTACATTTTATTTCTTCAGGCAGAGTCTGTAATCGGGCCAGGTAGCCTCTGGATTCATCCTTCCTTTGGAAGGTGAGATATCCGGTAAAAGCCCATACAGTCAATCTCTGTACGAGAAATACTTTGTTCTCACGAATTCTAGATCAAAGGCGGTTGAGTTTGGAGCTGGTGGAATTCGAATTTGCAGCAGTGTTTTCTTGGTGTCAACGTGGCAATGTCTTTCAACAGATTGTGATTGGAGTATGCTCTTGAGGGCAGCTCGAACTATATTGCATGGAAGGACAGGATGGAGGTGGTGTTAGATGATAATGGGCTGAAGGAGTTCATAGAGGCTGAGGTCCCAAAGCCTACTGATGTTGCTGAAGTTGTGGCTTGGCAAAAGAAGACAACAAAGTGTCGAAGGATTCTATTGGAGGGCATGAAGGATCACATTGTATCCAGCCTGCATGGAAAGGCTTCTCCATACTTGATGTGGAAATCATTGACAGATCTATTCTAAATCAAGAGCGACTAGAGGAAGTTGGCGCTCAAGGATAAACTCAGAAACATTAAGTGTGAGAATGGAGACAGTATGCCCAGGTATCTCACGAAGTTCACCCAATGCTGGGATGAGCTGGGAAGTGTGGGGGTGATTGTCGATGATGAGGACTTGGTGAGCTTGGCTCTCCTTGGTCTTCCGAAGAGTTGGCATTCCTATCAGGACTCTGTCAATGGTCGGGAGAAATTGCCAGGATGGGAGAGACTTTGGTCAGATCTTGTGCAAGAGGAGATCAGGCGGAATACCAGGGACAGATCTTCATCAAAGGCATCTGATGAAGAAAATTGTGCTTTGGCTGCCAAAGCAAAGAAGGGGAAGGAGAAGGGTTCTCTTTCTGAATCCAGTTCTTCCAATGATGGGAAGAAGGTTGACAAATCGAAAGTGTAATGCTTTCGCTGTCATGAGGTGAGCCATTATGCTACTAATTTCCCAAAGAAGAAATCCAAGAAGGGATCCGGTGAAGGATCTGAAGGTGAGGCACTTGCTTCACAGTTTGAGTTGGATTTCACACTCTTCGCATGCATGGTTTCATCCATGGTGGGAAGTGGTTGGTTTCTTTACAGTGGAGCTTCTTTCCACATGATCGGTGACAAAAGTTTGTTCAGTACTTTGGAGGAGAAAGATCTCTAGATACTCATAGGGATGGGTAATGATGAGAAGTATAGTGTCT
Organism: Pinus tabuliformis; assembly: GCA_031772625.1. NCBI lineage: Eukaryota > Viridiplantae > Streptophyta > Pinopsida > Pinales > Pinaceae > Pinus > Pinus tabuliformis. The sequence continues at coordinate 978,772,824 of CM062810.1, forward strand.
CAGGTGTAGGCATGGTTATTTTTCAGAGGGAGCATGGAGCTCACCTTACATTGACCGATGACAAGTATGTACCAGGACTGAAGAAAAACTTGGTGTCGATCACGATGCTGGAAGACAGAGGCTATGATGTAGTCTTCAGTAAGGGAAAGGTTTTCCTTAGACACATCATCACTAGACAGGTGAAGCAGATTGGTTCACGGGTCAAGAACCTGTATGCTCTTAAGGTTCAATATGCATGCAAAGCCTTGAGCAGTGAGGCAACTGATGGAGACTTGGTGGTTGAGAGGGAACGCATATTACCTCTCAACATGCAGAGCCAGAAGAAGTCTCAAACGATTGTGGAGGAGCCACAATTGGTGCAGCAGCTTCAGGAGGTTGTGGAGCAGCCACAACAAGGGAAGCTGAGAGGAGATCGAGTAGAGACATCTACTCATGCAGAGACCTTCAATAGGGGGAAAATTTGAGCCAGGTGGGTAGAGGGATCGCATGCAGCCATACCTCCAGGTAGGAGGTAGGGTGATGTGGATTGATCATCCTAAGGAGGAGGGGCAGGATCCTTGAGGTACCCAACCTCTTGGATGAGACCTTGCTACGGGAGCCCCGATGTGGAGTAGCAGGAACTGACTGATTGGGTAGAGACAGATGCGGATGGAGCGGCAGAGAGAGCGACAGTGTAGGGAATCCCAAGACAGCGCATAGCTAGCAGGCTGCAGCAATGCGAGAGGCACAAGTGTTTTGCACAGTGCTAGGTGGCATAGAGAAGTGTGCAATGGTGCGAGATGCATGGAGATGTTGCAGTAGCGCAGATGTCAGAGAGGGAGCACTTGTCAGCAGCAGGTAGAGCTTCAGCATCAGAGTATGTTCCTAGCCCAACAGAGTGGTCAGTTGGGAGTGTTTTTGTTCCAAGTGTTATTGGAGCAAGTGGACTGGGCAAATGTGTTGCATGCAAAACATTCCAGAGTTGCAGGATAGGGGTTGCAGATAATCCATATCTTGTTGAGGGAGTGTTGAAAATGCAACAAGATGATGGAGCTTAGTGGAAAGAAGTCGGCTTCACTAAGTGGGCCCGCAGGCTATTTTTGGCACAAAGTCTATTTTTAGACTATGTCTGTTTTTAGACATATGGATCATGGTCTATGAGTTGCAGTATGTTATTTGTGGATGATTGGTCATGTCGGTAAAAATAGATGGACTTCTATTTTTAGACATATGGGCAGGTTTCTATTTTTAGACTGCTAGGCTAAAAATAGAACAGTCAAATATTATTGTCTCATAATAATCTTTGGACTATAAACATTATCTTATCCTCTTGGAGCACTTCAGTTTGAGCTACAGATGTGGCACATGCAGCTGTCAGAAGGAAATACGTTTTTCTTATGGGTCAGTTGAGCTATTGCATGCAGGACTTCAGTTAGAACTCATGTGGTTGAGTTTCGGTGGAGTTGATTGTGGAGTTGATAGAGTTGTGTTCAGTTTGACTTGTTTGAACTAGTTGTATTTTTAGTCTAACTAAAGAATACACTAGTGATGAGTTGTGTGAATTAAATATTAATTAATTCACTAATTATTAACTCATAAAGCAACTAAATAATACATCAGTTAACTCAGTGCATGTACAGTTCGTGGAGACAAGTGTTAGAGGTTGAGATTGCTATCAGTTGTGACTATAGTTGTGCATGAGATCTTGCACAATCAATGGGATTGAGTTATGCCAATGAGGACTGCGCAGTGTGATCCAATACCAAGGTAATTGTAGCTTGTGCTCATGTGATTTTCACTTTGGATTTTGCAATGGAGACAGGCAAAGCAGCGGAGGAGATTTGAACCTGTGACTTGTTCATATCTGAGCTAGTTTTGTGTGTAACAGGTGGAGATAGTACTGAGTACTTGTGAGGAGTATTGTACTATGTATTGTTACATGTTCTCGCTCATTATAATATACAGATAGTGTGGGGTTTTTAGTTGTATGCTTTCCCCAGGTTACATACTGTGTTAATGTGTGCATGCGATTGATGTTTCATTGTTTTTAATGCTGCTAAATTGATGATCAATGTAGAGGAGGTTATGTATTATGCATGTATTCCACAATAGTGTATGTTACACAGTAATTTTTCACTGTCTCCCTGTCAGTCACCCTACTGTGTCAGGAATTCACAATAATCAAGTTCATGCCTTCTGAACTGGCCCAAAACCCACTTTTCCAAAGTTTTCCTCATCAGCGCGTCTGTTTCTAAAATATCCGCGCTGACCTGCAGCTCTTAGTGTATTCAGTGCGCTGCCAGCGCGGAAGCACATCACTTTTCCACACTGGTCGCATTTTATGAGCCAGCGCACCTCTCCTTTGTATTGGGTCGCGCTGACGTGACTTTCCCAGTTATTGAGGCGCGACGTCAGCGCGTCAGTCGCCTTATAATCCGCGTTGATCCTGTTTGGGCGAATTTGTTCCAACAGCCAGCCTTCCAGATAACTCCAGGTGTGGTTGTTGGCTTTGTGAGTATCGACTCCCTTCTATGGCATGTCTGTTCGACCCTTTGTAACCGTTTCCCTCAAGAATAAGCTCATCCTTCTACCCTTTTAGGAGGCTCCTTCTCCTATATAAACTTCCACCATTACCATGAGCAGCTAGTTTTGGAATAGCTTGGATTGTATAGAGCTTATAGTGCTCAGATTGCTACTACTATAGGTATTTGGTGTGCTAAGTGTGGAAGTGATTGATAGCTTAGGGAAGGTTGTTTTGTGTTGCTTTTGTGAGAGAGAGTCTCTTGTCTTGGGAGAATCATTTCCAAAGGTGAATGCTTGAGACGCTTTCTGACTGGCCCCTCCTGAGAAGGATACCGACGTTAGAACATTTGGTTGTACTCTTCTCTGTCTTGATTAATAATAGATGACTGTTATTATTGTTCCATTCTCATTTGTACATGCAATGGTTAAATGTGAATTACGTCTTTTCTGACTGATGTATGGTTGCTTTTATTAGATTTCACGCTTGCGTTTGTTTCCTCTTCGTGTGTGCAGGTGTCTATTCGCGGGGATCGCGAAGGATTGTGACCAGCCAAAGCGAAGGAGCGAAGGCAGCATCTCTTCGTCAAACGACAGTGCTGGAATCCAAGTAGGTGCTCTTTACCTCTTGTTTAATTGTAATTAGGAGCATGCATGGCAGCATTGTGTGATTGTTGCTAGACCCTTGCTGGGCTAGTAGGGATCGCCTCTATCCGTAGAGGGGATTTACCTCTCCAACAATTTGGCGACTCCGCTGGGGATCAGCCTTTTGTCTCTTGTGTCCACTCTTGTGTTTGAATTTGATTGTTCTCTCTTTTCAAAGATTGGGGATTAATTATCAGTCCTTTGCGTTTCCTGGGCTGATCTGGGAAATGCCCTTGTTTGATTGAAAGATTGGTTGTTTTGATTTGGGAGTTTTTGATTTGCCTGTCACTATTTTTGAGCTCCATCGCGGATTTAATTTTAACAGTCGCGCTGACATCGCGCTCACCCTTTTGCAACATCCTGTTCATCGCTTAATTACGCCTAGCAGTCGCGACGATCCTGGAAATCGGATCAGCGCGGAAAACCCGTGTTCTTCCGCGACGTCAGCGCCACTTGCTAGCTTTTTACCCACGCTGACCTTGGGTTGCTAGCTTAATTCCCGCGACGACTGTGTTTTTCTGAGATCAGCTCGGTTTTTTGGGCAAAAGTCGCGCTGACAGCGCGGGTGGTCTGTGTAAAAATTGCGCTGACATGGGTTTTTAGTGTAAAACTTGCGCTGATTCCTAAAAAGTTGTTTTCATAACTTTATCTCCTGAATTCATCAATCTTTCTTATCCCCTGTTGTTTCTTATCCCTCATTAGCTTGTTTTGATTGCTTTTGGTTAAGGGACGCTCTCTCTTTGATTTCATTCGAGTGAGTCTTGTGTTTTTAGACCATGTGACCTAGCCCTTTAGAAGTTTCATCGAGAAACCATTTGCTTGGGTTACTTGTCTATTCAAGGTTCATCCACAACCTTCTTATTGATTTGCTTGAGGCTTTTTCACTGCTTGTTGCTGGTTGATTTTTAGTGTCGATTATTGAACCATTGTTTTACGTTGATTCGATTTCTTCACTACCAAGCATAGATCACAATTGTTTGGATCGATCAGTTCACACTTGCTTCCTTCTTGCTTGAATTCCCCTTTGTCTTGTTGAGCTTAGATCACATTGCTCATACAAGCCTTTGTTTTTCCTTTGATTTGGAGAAACTGTTTTGGTGTCTTGGGAACTTTGTTGTGTTTTCATCGAGTGATTCTGTTTCTCTTTTCTCGGTGTTGTTGTCTCTCAAAATTCATTGTAAGTGCATTTTGTCATTGAAAAGAAAATCGAACTAAAATCTTTTGCATTCAATAGTTAATCAAAGAAAAGAGCATTTTGTTGATTTGCATTATCAAAAAAAAAAGTTTCATTTCTTTGTTATTAGCTGCATTAGATTGTTTGATTGTTTGATTTCATTTTGTTTGATTGAAAGCTCTTAACCTTATCATAGTTAGAATTCATCGAACAAAATGGTATTCTTTGGCATATAGTTTGCATCTAGGTAATTGTGAGAGAACATACGGTAGGGCCTGAAATCGAAACTTAATTTCAAGGTCAACCATAAAATGAACTGAATTAACCTAAAAACGCATTGGAACTAAACGCAAATATCTAGAGGTCTAGGTTAGAGACGTGTTCCGGCGTCTTTAAACATAATCACTATTGTTTCACATTACGGTTGGGTGATTCCTCCTCCTGTGACTCGATAGTGGTCTAACATGGACTGCGCTCCCACGTACCGTCGCGTATATAGGGAGACCCCGCTAGGCTTTTATCCTTTATCCATAGGAAGCTCAGTCTGCCGCCTTGTGAACCGTAACGCACCGAACACAGCATTCGAGAAGATTGACTGTAGTACGGAAAGTCCTTGGCTCTCATACGATTGCTAAGGTGTATAAGCAGTTTTACGGATCGCTTGGTAAACCCTATACCTAGAGTCTCCAGAGCAGTCACTTTTGATCCTTTTCGGACTCCCTAAATGAAAAGGTGCCTGTGAGCGTCTTGTCACTTCGTGCTCATTAAACATTCGAAGGAGACTGGAGTCATCTTTTCGTCCTTTTCTCGACTCTTGAAACATGAAAAGGTCAAGTTTGGTTCTTGTGTCTTAAAAGTTTATTCGGCCATGATAACATCACCTGGTTAGATCTTGTGTGCGTTAGCTTGAGTAGGTTTCGTTTTCGTTTGCTATGGCAACTTTTCAAGGATTCACTAACCCAGGTTCCCCCTCTGATGGGAACCCAGGACAATTCCCTCCTCTTGGGAATGTTGGTGCTCCGTATATGGCGACGTTGTCCCTACCAGGGTTAACTGTCGGGTTGCCTGTGTGGTTGTTTTCAACCTCTTTGGTCCCTACCGTATCGGCTGTTAGTCCATCAGTCCCTCCACCTGAACAACGTCATGTTGATCCTAAGGTGGATCTCTCCCCTTCGACGCCTACTTCTATGTCTTCCTCTTGTACTTCGCCTGGTGAAACTCTCGGTGCGGGTAACCAGGTGGCTAAGAAGAAGAAGAAGAAGACCAAGAGGAAGAAGTCTCATAAGGGAGAGCCTACACACACAGTCCCCCCCTCAAGTCCAGCTATCCCCTCAAGTATACCATAAGTCGGGTCACCTTCTGCCCCTCGGCGGAAGGTCAAGTTTCCTTGTCGATTATGCAAGGAGGACCATCTGCTTCGTGATTGTCCTGGCATTCCCAGGGTATTAGAAGTTTGGTCTCACGATCCGGCCCGCCCTTCATCGTCCACTAATGATCATGGCGATGCTACCTCATCAGTTGGGAATGGTAAGGAGAAAGGGAAGTTTTGAATCCTCTGTCGACTTTGTGAAGGCAAACATCCCCTTCACCTTTGTCCCCTCATGGATAAAGCCTCTGCTGTGTTGGAAAGTCTTGCTGCTCCTCCGAATCCATTTCCCACTGGTTATCAACGTCTTTCCACAGCTGTAGATCGCACCCCTGTTGACAAAGAGATCGCTTCAGATTCCCCTTTTGTCCAGGCCCCTCTTCCCGAACCTAGTTGTTCCCAGTCTGTTCCAGACCCGTCGTTGTTCGGAAAGTGTGTTGATTCGAGTTCACCTCCTCTCAAGCACTCTGTTTCGGAAGAGAAAAATTCTCATGTTCTTCTCGTCTCCTCAGATTCTCCTGAGCTTGATAAAGGTTCTCCTAAAACCTCTCCGAAGAATTTAGATTCGGTTCTTTCCGAGCAGGCGGGCAACCATATGGTTCCCCCACCAAGTAGTTCGGTCATTTCCTTTGATTGGAGTCGTTTGACTACCCCTCCCCTTCCATCCCACGTGCCTTTCTGGGTCACCGCCTATGCTTGCAATAAGGCGCTGCCCGGCACTGTGTTAGACGAAGGAGCATCGGTTAGTCTCATGCCCGTTACTACTTGGCGAGCTTTGGGTTCCCCATCGCTTGTACCTGTCGCACCGCATCTCACCGCGTTTGACGGAGGAACGAGTCAGCCATTAGGGATCCTTCCAAAGTTTCCTATTACTTTGGGAGGCAAGACTGTCTATATAGACATCTCAGTTACCCAAGGTTCTTTAGACTTCAGTCTTCTCCTTGGTCGTGATTATGTGTATGCCATGGGAGCCCTTGTTTCTTCACTTTTCTGTGTGGTTTGTTTTCCACACGATGGAAGAATCGTGACGTTCGATCAATTATCATTTGTTCGTCCACAAGCCCCTCCGGCGCACTCGTCCTTCCCTCCTGGCTTTCATCCACAAGTTGCATCTGCCTCGCCGCAAATCAACTATGTGGCCACCTACCCTGTGCCCGTACCCAGTGATAACACCATCGTGCATAGTGTCCTCGGGGCATTAGGTCCTGATTTCCAAGATGTCGGCCTTCCCTCCGGAGCCACTTTCTTGGGGGCCTTCACTTCCTGTTCATTATGATGAAGTCTGGATGGAGCATAGTTCTTTTCCGGTGTCAAGCTCCTTAAAAAAATGAAACTGGGTCTGGTCGGAGCATAGTTCGCTTTCCTGTGTCAAGCTCCTTAAAAAATGCAACTAGGTGTTCGAGCATAGTTCCTGATCTTGTGTCAAGCTCGTTAAAACATGAAACAAGGGTTATGAGGATAGTTCTTTTACTGTGTCAACCTCATTAAAAAAATGAAACAACTCCCTTTTCAGATCGAGTCTTTGATTAAGATCTCGTAAAATCCCAGTCGAGTCTTTCCAAGATCTCGAAAGTGAACCTTCATTCCATCCACTTTGTCGAATGCAATGAAGCTTGGGGGGCATGTACCTTGATTTGCATTATTATGCTGGGGGCATGCGAACTTATAACAAGCATAGTTTTTCGTTTCAAGCTTGTGTAAACATGAAACCGAATCCAAGCAAAGTTCTCCACGGTTCAAGCTTGTGTAAAAATGAACCCATACCTGATTTACATCTCGTGATTGCCTTTTATCTGCTAATTTCTGTTAGATGAACCTTGGTTGTTTCATTCCATTGCTACCATCTCTTTCGCCGATCATATGCTCTCACTTGGTTGTTTATCCTTTCCTAAGGAACCGCAGCGATGAGTGGTTTTATTAGCCAGCCTCTTGACCATTACATGTTTTGAGCAGTTCCACCATTGCCGGAACTAGTTGCTATCCTTTATACCACTCGTTCCTCTAGGACGAGTCACCTTTAAGCTCTTTTCTGACTCGTAAAATGTGAAAAGATTGCCGAGTATTTTTCCCTTTTTGACTCGTTAAAGAGAATAAAAATGGAGGTCTGCTTTCAGCTCTTTTCTGACCGTTTAAAGATGAAAAGATTGCCGAGTCCCCCTCTCGACTCGTTAAAGAAATGAGAGGCGGTCGCCTTTAAAGCTCTTTTTTCGACCGTTTAAACTAAAAATATTGCCGGGTGTTTTTCGTTTCGCACTCGTTATTGGCTCCAAAACGACGTACTTCTCACCGCTTTTTTACTTTTTCGGGTCGAAGTTACTATTTACGAAAAGTACTCCTCGATCGTAATGGTCGGGCGGTTCTTTCGAGCATTGTTTTATACTTTTTCGGGCTCGAGAGACACAACTGTACGAAAAAGGACCCCCTTGGAGTCTCCTTTTCCGCTGTCTTTTCAGACTCTCTAAACAAGAAAAGACACCGAGTTTTTCCTTTGTCAGGCTCGTTAAACACTTGATGACATCGGGCATTGTTGAAATGACACTCTTCAAGCATATGCTATCCCTGTCAAGCTTGTCATCAAAAAATAACCGGGGTACCTGCCAGAAATGGTGGGGAAAATGGAACTGTAGTCATAATTGCGTCGGCAGTATGTCGCTCTTGAACATGGCACTAGTCTGCATTCGTGTCTGGGTGGGGATATCTCATCTCGTTTCACATTAGCCTCCGTGGGTTTGGGTTACCCTGTTTTGACCTCTCATCTGCTCATTGCCCTGTCACCATGACCTCTGCTCATTTGATGTCAAATACTGCCAAATCCACCGTCGTGCCGCCAATATGTTCAAGAGAAGTTGACCTCTGCATTAGTACAACCTTCCCTTATATCTCACACAAATCATTTTACCTCTGTCTCGTGTCGATGATGTGGGAAACATTATGGCCCACCTTCGATCAAGGTCACTTCCTGTCGACTTCAGCTCATTATCCAGGAAGGTGACTTAGAGACTCCCTTCAGGTGCCTTAGAGCCTGCATGCCCTAATGGCAGGTTCTTCGTGTTCGACGCGAGGTTTACATCATTAACCTCCGATCGAATGATTCTGTGGGTGTTCGACACCAGCTCATTGATTCACACGCCGCATATTGTACCTATAGTACCTTGAGGACCATTGTCATTTTTGGTGGTGCCTCTCGCGTCTGTTAACAGTTTTCATCACTAAATGGTAATCAGACGATGTTCATGCATGTTCGACTTCAGCTCATGTATTCACATGCTTGGACTTGTACTTTGTTCGGGTCGGGACGGAGCGCAAGACCTTGGATCTCTGTCTGTTATGGTCTAGGTTGCGATTTTGTGGATGATCATTACATGACTCATTGATGGATGGCTGCGCCCATACCTGAGTCTTCACGGGTGGCTGCGACCATACCTTATCATTTATTTTGGTCTCTGCTAACTGGGTGGCTGCGTCCATTCCACAGACCTTTTCGCATGTCTTTCGGATGGCTGCGCCCATGCCTAGACTGCATGTACTTGATTATCAGAGATATTCGGTCCTTCCTGGTGGTGTTCCAGTTCGGCGAGTGTTGTAAAGCATTTCACCCCTCCCACTCTCTCGGTATTCATGCTTTAGGGGGCATCTGTTACACAGTAATTTGTCACTGTCTCCCTATCAGTCACCCTACTGTGTCAGGAATTCACAATAATCAAGTTCATGCCTTCTGAACTGGCCCAAAACCCACTTTTCCAAATTTTTCCTCATCAGCGCGTCTGTTTCTAAAATATCCGCGCTGACCTGCAGCTCTTAGTGTATTCAGTGCGCTGCCAGCGCGGAAGCACATCACTTTTCCGCGCTGGTCGCATTTTATGAGCCAGCGCACCTCTCCTTTGTATTGGGTCGCGCTGACGTGACTTTCCCAATTATTGAGGCGCGACGTCAGCGCGTTAGTCGCCTTATAATCCGCGTTGATCCTATTAGGGCGAATTTGTTCCAACAGCCAGCCTTCCAGATAACTCCAGGTGTGGTTGTTATCTTTGTGAGTATCGACTCCCTTCTATGGCATGTCTGTTCGACCCTTTGTAACCGTTTCCCTCAAGGATAAGCTCATCCTTCCACCCTTTTAGGAGGCTCCTTCTCCTATATAAACTTCCACCATTACCATGAGCAGCTAGTTTTGGAATAGCTTGGATTGTATAGAGCTTATAGTGCTCAGATTGCTGCTACTATAGGTATTTGGTGTGCTAAGTGTGGAAGTGATTGATAGCTTAGGGAAGGTTGTTTTGTGTTGCTTGTGTGAGAGAGAGTCTCTTGTCTTGGGAGAATCATTTCCAAAGGTGAATGCTTGAGACGCTTGCTGACTGGCCCCTCCTGAGAAGGATACCGACGTCAGAACATTTGGTTGTACTCTTCTCTGTCTTGATTAATAATAGATGACTGCTATTATTGTTCCATTCTCATTTGTACATGCAATGGTTAAATGTGAATTACGTCTTTTCTGACTGATGTATGGTTGCTTTTATTAGATTTCACGCTTGCGTTTGTTTCCTCTTCGTGTGTGCAGGTGTCTATTCGCGGGGATCGCGAAGGATTGTGACCAGCCAAAGCGAAGGAGCGAAGGCAGCATCTCTTCGTCAAACGACAGCGCTGGAATCCAAGTAGGTGCTCTTTACCTCTTGTTTAATTCTAATTAGGAGCATGCATGGCAGCATTGTGTGATTGTTGCTAGACCCTTGCTGGGCTAGTAGGGATCGCCTCTATCCGTAGAGGGGATTTACCTCTCCAACAGTGTAGAATCGGGATAATCTCTGTGAATAAGTGTTTATTATTCAAAATTTCTACAGTGGAGGTTTTCACTTTCAAGTTTACTTTGCTCTCCATTCAGATTTTCTTTAAATATTTTCTACTAACATCTTCTTGATTTCCACGTCTCCAATGAGTATTTATAGGACTTCTCTCCCCCTGAGATGTTGTTACTACTCTAACACCAATTGAATTCTTCTTTTGCCTTCATTAGATTTCATCATATTTCTAAGTTCTCAAGGGTATTTGTAAATTTACAATCTTTGGCTTTGTGTCCAAGGTTTCTATACAAATAGCACCTTATTTGACCAAGATATTGTGAAAAATGTGTGTTTATTCTCTTGTTCTTATTTACAGATAGTTTACATTCATCAAATTTATGTCCAAATTCATTGCAAAAATAAAAATAGCCATAGAAAATATTTTTGTACATAGTGTATGATTTTCTTCTCTGTTTACACACTTGAGGGAGCCTTCTTGTTCATTGCATCTGATGTTGATAGGTATTGAATTTCTTTTTCTTACAATATGTTGCTACATGTGTAGGTTGATGGCAAGACAAACATTTGATATCTTTCCCAAGAGAAAAGAATCTCCTTTGAGATCGTCTGAATTTTTTCAACTCATCTTTAGGAGGAAATGACCTTTTGCAAAAATCATTTTCTTCAACTCATTCTTTGGCTCTTGTTGTTGTTGCTTGGCTTTGTTTGTTTCTTTTTCATTTACTCTTCTTGTACCTTCCTCTAATGGTCTTTTCAGGGCTACTTCATTATCCTCTATGACTTCCTTTGAGCTATTGTTCTTCTCTTCTGAGTTCTTCTTGGAGACCTTCTCATATTCTAACTCTTTAAGTAATCTTCTCTTTTCATCTAATTCATTATTTGCTAAGACAACTTTAGCTTCTAACTTTTTACCTTGTGCTTCTTTCTCCTTCAGTTGACTGTTCATAACCTCTCCTAATCTCCTTGCTTCTTTAAGTTGTGTCTTCAGGCCAACAATTTCTTCCTTATGCTCATGTTCTCTCTCATCACATATTTGCACTAGTTTCTTCAGATCTTTGTTTTCATTCTTCAATCTTCCTATTTCAATCAAGACTATGTCAAGCTTGTCTTGTTCTTCAATTGTCTTTTCTTCATGGCAGTAAGTTCCATTCACACTAGCAGAGACCTCATTTGACTGAACCTTTTCTTTTTGACAAGTATTTTTCTTCTTCCTATTTCTCTTCTCTTTTCCCATAGTGTAGCTGCTAGTGCCTCCTTCATGCATGGGTTGAACTTTATCCCATATTTATTTTGCAGAATTTAAGTCTATCATTGTATCAAGATCTTTATTATGAAGATTTTTATACATAACACATTTTGCCTTAGCATTCCACGGTTGTTCTTTCATAGAGGGAGATTCTTTGCAGTAACCATCACTTACAAGCTTCCATACACTAGGTCCATAAGCTATCAGTTTTGTTTTAACCTTATCTCTCTGATCATGAAAGCTTGTTGCACTCAACATAGGTACACTTTGATAGTCCATGACTTAACCTGGCCTACCTTCAAGTTGTTAGTCTTACATAGAAGGAACTTGTCTCTAATACCAATTAATGAAAACTTGACTAAACTAAGACAGGGGGGTGAATCAGTTTAGTCCATTCATGGACATTAAAATTATTTTCATTAAACTCATTAACTGAAACATTACATAAGCAACTTAACAAATAATGACCAGTAGACTGAATATGTGAACAACAAGTAATAAGAAAACCAAAACATCACATCAACACGTAATAACAACACATATTGACACTAGATATAAGTGGAAACCCGTAAAGGGAGAAAACCATGATTTTATTATTATTGTGATGAAAAGGAAAGCTCCTACTCCTTATTACAGTTGATTTTTTCTAGGCTCCAACCTATAGGAGGTTTCTACCTCAATTTTTCTGCAAGCTAAAACATGCAAGGAAGCTACAACTCCCATATGTTTTCTACAAGCTACAACCCATAAGAGGCTCCTACCTTAACCAGCTCCACCTAGATATTTATCAAGCCACAACTTGAAAGGAGACTACAATCCCCTGATATAAACAAGAATAAAAAATGTGTTGGTTTACGTGGTCATCAGTTCTACATAACTCCATCTTCATCTCTACCTCCTCTTCCCTTAAAATTTGCTTCACACAAGCTTCGTATGTGCCAGGTAACTAATGCATAACATCTCAATCATCTGTCACATTATCTAACACTATAACCAACCACCTCTCAAACCTTACAAAAATCTATAAATGAACTTTTATGTTTGTTCATTTTCCACTCATACGAATATGAAATGACAAAACTTATCTATTTGCATTCCAAGGGTGTCTCTTCAATTCCAAAACCACTTAAGCTCTTCAATAATAAAATATATGAAATGAATTTCATCATACCCAAATGGCATTCATTCATATTCTTCATGCTAATAAAATAAATAAATAAATTGCAATAATATAATCTTGCATTCATATTCAAATATCCCTACATCACAAAATTTGTCCATGTTTTTGCCTCTACCTTGCATCATGGCTTTGTCTTTCCTTTGCTTTCATGGAGTATTTCCTTTTCCTTGCATCATAACAATTCATCTCAACCAAACCAATCTTTAAATCAGCGTTACACAACAAGCATGCCAAGCATACCAAACTTCTTTGCAAACATAACAACCATATATAGTATATCGTATTGCTTCTTTGTCATAACAATATATGAAAACAACATATGAAACATGCGAGCAAGTTGTTCTCCTTTACCTCCAAGGTATGATAATTCTTGTATCAATACGGTGTGCCATCAACAATACATGTGCCATCATATTTTCCTACTCCTTTACCCTTTGTTGTTCTTGTTGTTCCTTTGCCATCACTTTCATCTCTTCCTGTCAAATATCCCTGCAACATACCATGCTTATCCTATGCCTTTGTTGCTCTTTCACTTCTCCTTTTCCTTTGTTTCTCTTGTGTTTCTCCTTTGCCATTGTTTCTTCTTGAGATTCTGCTCCAAGCTACTCAAACTTCTCCTTCATACCTTTCTCCTGCTCCTGCATACCTTGTTTCTCTTTTTCCATCATTGACAATAATTTGATCAAATATATAGGAACACCATATAAATGTAGATAGTGGATATCTATTAGAAATTAAAAACCATAATGGGAAAGATGTTGGTGGATTGGTTCAAGGAGAAATATGAGATTTTTCTATGCATGGATGAGATGCAAAGACAAATTAGAAAATTTGATATCAAAATGAAAACAATGGTAGGAAATATTTCCAATATGTAATTCATATATTTTGATGAGGATGGAAGCCCACCTACTATAATCTAGGTGGACTCCCCTATTGAATAATTTTAGCATAATGGAAATCGACAACATACTGGTTTTAGTGGTAAATGAAGATAGAATAGGATATCAATCTTGAATAATATATTATAACACATTTATTAGGTATTATATAACATGTTTTTTTATCACTTTCAAAATTTTCATTAGGGAAAAAGCCATAATGTTATGCATCCATTTTAGTTTTTCTTGTGGCAGGTCAGTAAGAATCATTTTGATGTGATTTAATGCAAATTTCCTACCACCTTATATGAAAAAATTATTGGTTGTGAGCATTCAAATTAATCAAATAATTATTAATAATTAATTATTTTTATTAAATAATAATATAATTATTTTTACCTCCAAGGAGGATGCCCATAAATATTCCCCCTTGCCCCACCTTGATATGATGCCAACTTACAAAAGAGGGGGTTGTGGTTCTCACTATACTCGGTGCATTGCATACACTCTCGTTTCTTCATAAATCATGGCTCAAAGATGGAACAATGTTAAATATCATTTGAATATTGTAGGTGCCATAGGGAGGTATAGGAGGACTCGACATGATAATTTTATTATATTGGTAGAGCTAGAGGAAAAAATTGAGAGTATAGACTACAAGCTGACCATTCTATCCAGGAGATCAACCAACGTCTCCTTCTCCTGAAATGACAATAGTGACCTGCTAGCACATATGCATGGAGATTCTACCCAATAGTTGTTATGAGTCACTGAATTGTTTTGCTTGTAGCACTAGTAGCCTTTTTTTTCTTCTCATGTTGATGTATATCAAGGTATGACATAGCCAACTTACTTTTATAAAATTAGATTTATGTGGTTGTTAATTTTATGTGGTTGTTAATTTTAAGAATTTGCTTCCGTATTTTCATTCACAATGATCACTTTTAAGAGACTTTTCAAGTACAAACTAGAACCCATCATCAAAAGTAATATTATAAATATATTACATTTATAAAGATTTAATAATAATAACTTCATTTTAAAATTATCACTGAGTCTCCTTGATGGGGGTGATGAACATCGAGGTTAGTGGGACAGGTGTGCAATGAGAGGGTACATTCGGAGAACGGGAAGGAAGACAGGCTCCTTGTCCTTCCATTATACTTGGTGAACAGGTAGTTTAATGATGTTGTGTCTGAAGCCTCAAGCTCATTCATTCTCCTCGTGTTGGATTGTTGGAAAGGTAAGCTAGTTTATGGTGCTCGTTGGGGTTCAGGCATGTCTTATCATTCTAGTAGTATGGTGGTTGGTGGCTTTTGGTCTGAGATTTGTTTGTTAGTTTGGTTTCTTAGGCCCTAGGTTAATCTGGGAGAGGTGGAGGTTTCACTGGTGTCACATCCTCCACCACGAATGGCTCACACAAGTGGCAAGTTCATCTCCTGTAGTATAGTGCCTCTCCTTTGTCAGTGGCTTAAGTGAATTTTTCATAGTAATTGTGTTGGTTCACGTGCCTACTCCTATACAGTTTTCTAAATTTCCTCCTGGATCTTAATTGTGTTTAGGAAGGTGTTTGAGGTTCTTGTATGTCATATTTCTTTTGGGTATTCATCCGTGTGTGGTCTCTCCTTGAACTCTTGAGCATTACCACTAGGTGAGTACCTATTGAGTTGGGTGGTTGAAGGGCAGTCTGAAGAAAATTGTTATGGTTGGTAATTGGCTCAAGTTCATTTCTTGTGGCCTCACGCTCTAGTGTCAAGTTCTCTTGTTAATGGCTTTGTTCCCTGGTGCTCTCCTTAGAAGTGGAGTATCTAAGGTCTTAGTCTATTCATTGGTGGGTTTGTGTATAACTCCCTAGTTTGGTGATAGGTGGTTGTCCGCCTTGTGGAGTAGAAAACTAGTGGATAAGTCAAGGTTGTCTTTGGCCTTGCTACATTTTGTGACCAGTTGGGTGGTTTTGTTGTTCGTTGTTGCAGTCTTTCCCGAGGCCCTCAACATGAGACCGTGTCGCATCACTCCAGCTCCCAATCCAAGAAGAGGGGAGGCTCTTCCAACCAAGTAGGCATTCGTGCAAAGGCGAAGGTGGATATGGAAGGTCATAGCATTTATCGTTCCAAGAGGGGTGGATAAGTTGCTAGGGGTATGGTTCATGCGGCATCGGGATCTTGTGGTGGCAAAGGTGGTTTGAGAGCAGGGCGGGGTAGTCATGCAGTTGGTGGTGACATGGAAGGAAGAGTGGCAAGTGAGGCTAGATCAAGGGTGCGGGGTAGGGCTCATAAGTCAGGGCGTGTAGGAGCTACTGGCAGGAAGAATAACTCCGACGGCTGTCACGATCTACTTCAGTCCCTTATGGATCGCCTGGAAGTTTATGATCAGGCCAAAAAGGAAGAAGACGAGGTTGTCATGGCTACGCTCAATCAATTGCATTACTTTCAATTCCATGTATGAGAAATGATTGTGATGGTGTGGCAAGGTTAGAATATGTTATTTGTGTTAAAAATAACAATAAGAAATTCAAATTTAATTTGTGCTTCAATTAAATTGTGAATTAAAATCAAATTATATTCTCATAGCAACTTGTAATAGTTAATTAAGTTAAATTGACCTAGTTGACCTAGGAAATTCGAGTTGGAATTCTATCTGGAGTCATGTAAGTGTGACCCCTAAATTTTAGAGGTCCAGATTGACTTTATTGGAGTTGTAATTAGATAACTCAGTCTAACTGAGTTATAATCAGTTAAACTAGTTCTAACTGTTGGAGGAACTAGTAGAGGTCTAGTAGTGAGTTATTGCACCAGTGCATCCTTAGTACCACACCAGCTAACTGAAGATTCACTCATAGATAACTCATGCATGTCATTTCAAAGGAAGACCAAGTTGGGATTAGAGTGCAGGGACAGTGTACTATTAGTTGTATAATTTTTTGAGTTAAACAAATGGTGCATGCAATCAGATGAGGACCTAAGTTTGGGTTGTGTAGTTATGGAGGAATAATTTCCCAATTAAATATGGGTTGATTCCCCAAGGAATTACGCAAGGAAGTAGGGCCTTGGCAGGCAACAAAATTGGCTAAGTGTTTGCTAGAGCTGGCTTGTGAGGCAAAGAGATTGATCATACTTGTGCTGGAATTGTTCTAGTGAGAACAAGCATTTTATTTTCTTCTCAGATCTTCTAGTTAATGCAATATAGATAGTTGGGGTTTTGATCATTTTCTTTCCCGAGAGAAATATTGTGTTATGTGCCTCCTTTTCTACTTATCATTTTCATCGATCACCTTTGGTTTTCATTGAGAAGAGTAGAGTAGATTCTTGTCTTGTGTTTTAGAAAATTACATGAGTTGTTAAACCTACAGAAAAATATACATATTATCAGAGTTGGAGAAAGTATAGAAGAGGATATTTCGAGCTTTTTGTGCTAGTGAAAATTGAATTTGCAGTTCATACATCAGATCAAAAATATGTCTTTCTATGGGTTGCGACTTGAGTATGCCTTGGAAGGAAGCTCGAATTACATAGCATGGAAGGATAGGATGGAAGTAGTACTGGAAGACAATGGCCTCAAGGAATTCATTGATCAAGAAATTTGTAAGCCTCAAACATCAGATGTTCAATATCTGGTTGAATGGAGAAAGTGTGTGGAAAAGGTGAGGTAGATTATTCTTGAGGGAGTTCGAGACCACATTGTCTCTAGTCTCAGGGGCAAGGAAACTCCATACTCAATCTGGAAGGCATTGACAGACCTGTTTCAGAATAGTAGTGGCCATAGGAAGCTGGAACTAAATGACAAACTTAGAAAGATCAAGATGGAGAAGGGCGACTTAATTTCAAAATACTTGACTAAGTTCACTCACTATCGTGAAGAGCTTGGAAGTGTTTGGATTACTATTTCTGAGAATGATATGGTGAGCCTAGATCTTCTATGACTCCCCAAGAGTTGGCATAGTTATCAGGAATTTTTCAATGGGAGGGAGAAGCTGCCAGATTGGGAATGACTCTGGTCATATTTTGTGCAGGAAGAGGTTCGGAGGAATACCAGAGACGGATCCTCATCAAATACTGATGAGGAGGAAAATTGTGCCTTAGCGGGTAAGGAAAAGAAAGGGAAGTGGAAGGCATCCCATTCCAAATTGGATTCTTGTCATGGAGGTGAGAAGAAGGACATGTCAAAAGTCAAGTGCTTTCATTGTCCCGAGATGGGACATTTCGCTACAAATTATCTGCTCAAAAAGTCCAAGAAGAAGTCCTCAGGAGGAGCAGGAGGTGAGGCTCTTGCCTCACAATTCGAATTGGGCTTTACCCTCATCACATGTATGGTGTCATCAATGATGAGTAATGTATGGTACCTAGACAATGGACCTTCTTTCCACATGACTGGTAACAAGGATCTCTTTAGTGACTTGGAGGAGAAGGATCTCTAGATGCATATCGAGATGGGTGATGACGGGAGGTATAGAGCTACTAGGTTGGGTACAGTTACTTTTCAGAGGGATTCAAGTGCTCGTCTCACCTTGTCAGATGTTATGTATGTTCCTAGTTTGAAGAAGAACTTGGTATCTATTTCCATGTTGGAGGATAGAGGCTAGGATGTGATCTTTAGTAAGGGAAAGGAATTCCTTCATCACATATCCATGGGACAGGTGAAGAGGATATGGATTTGGGTGAAGAATATCTACAAGTTGGAGGTAGAATATTGTGTTGCCTTGAGCACAAAAGAAAAGAAGGTGCAGAGCCAAGACATCGATGAGTTGTGGCATAGGTGGTTGGGTCACTTGCATCATGGCGCTTTGACAATCATGCAGCAAATTTCTACTAGTTTTTCCAAAGGTACACTAGATCAAGTTTACACATGCAAAGGGTGTACTTTGGGAAAATACACAAAAGATTCCTTTCACAAAAAAGATAGATGAGAACTGACGATCCTCGATCGATTCCATTCAGATGTGTGTGGACCATTCTCGACAACATCCACGGCCAAACACATGTATTATGTTATATTTTTTGACGATTTTTCTCATAAATGTTGGATCTTTTTCATGCAGAAGAAAGATCAGACTTTTGCAAAGTTTTGTGAATTTAAAGCATTGGTCAAGAAAGATACTGGCAGGAAGGTTAAAGCTCTTAGGAGTGAAAATGGTGGAGAGTATGTTTCAAATGAGTTTAAAAACTTTTGTGCGGAAGAAGGCATTAAAGGAGAGTTGACAACACCCCATAACCTATTAAAAATGGAAGATAAATATATTATTCATCAAACTGAACAACTCTCACATGAGGAATTAACCTGGAGACTACCTCTGGCAGAACCATCTACATGCTCATCATTACAAATCATGAATATATAGTTTACACATATATAGGGAATTTAGAACAACTACCTAAGAAGTAGGAACTAAATCCTAATCTGAGGCATACACATAACAACTGAAACAACAATCTCCTAAAATACATTTCTCCATTATCTTCAACACTCCCCCTTAATGGAGAAAGGGCTCACTAGCACTCCTAACATCTCCCTAAATAACTCAAATTTAATTCTTCCAAGAGGCTTAGTAAAAATATCTTCACCATTGTCACAAGTATTACAATATTCAATATGAATTTCCTTTGGCTGAACCTTCTCCCTAACAAATTGAAACTATGTATCAATATGCTTTGTGTTTTTGTGAAATAGTGGATTATTTTCAAGTTTGATGGAGCTCTGATTGTCACATTTTATAACTGTTTCAACCTTTTGTTCTTCTCCAACATCATAGAGAAGTGTCCTTAACCAAACTGCTTCACATGTTCTTGAACACATTACTTGATACTTTGCTTCCGCTGAAGAGAAGGATACAATGTTCTACTTCTTGTTGCTCCATGCAATGACCCCAGACCCAGTACTAAATGCATAACCGGTTATGGATCGTCGGTCATCTAGATTTCTACCTGAGAAACCTGAGTCTAAGTCTAAGAAACTTGTCAATCTAACATCAAACGAATCAATATAAATAATACCAAAGTCTAATATTCCTTGAAGATACCTTAATACACCTTTTCCTACATCCTAATGATTCTCAAGAGACTTTGACATGAATTGGCTCAATACATTGAGTGCAAAAGCCAAATCCAGCATAGTTGTAGTCAAGTAAATTAGACTAGCAACTAGTTGTCTATACAATGTTTCATCTACCTCCTTAGAACCATCATCATTCTAAAGTTCAGTGTTCTGTTGTAAAGGCATTGTTGCATCTTTTCATTGATCCATTCTGAACTTTTTCAGTAAACTCTTGACATACTTACCCTGTGACAGAAAATTCTGGCCAGAATCCCTCCAGACTTCTAGACCCAAATAATAGTGTAACTCTCTGAGGTCTTTCATTTCAAAAACATGTGACATATGCTCTTTGATTTCTTTGATGAGTTCATCAGCATTTCCTGTAATGATAAGATCATCTACATATAAAGAAATAAAAAAAAAAAAAATCCCCTTTTCATCAAACACAGTGTATAGATTAGGGTCATTCTTGCTTCTTTTATAACTATGTTGTAGGAAATATGAATCAATTTTATCATACCACAACCTGGGTGCTTGTTTTAGTCCATACAATGATTTCTTCAATCTACAGACTAAATGTTCTTCCCCTTGTTTAACAAACCCCTCAGGTTGCACTAAATACACTTCTTCTTTTAATTCCCCATTTAAAAATGCAAATTTCATATCTAGTTGGTTTATCATCCAATGATGTTTGGTAGCTAAGGAAATTAACTTTATGATTGTGTTTAATTTAGCTACAAGGGTGAAGGTGTCCTCATAGTCTATACCTTCTTTCAACAAGTGCCGCTTCGCAACTAGCTAAGCTTTATATTTGTCTATACTCCCATCTACTTTAAATTTATGCTTGTATAGCCATTTACAACCTATGGGTTGTTTGCCTCTAGGTAATTCGACTATATCCCAAGTTTTTTTTGTTAAGTATTGACTCATATTCCTCTTCCATGGATGCCCTCCATTCACTATATTGACTTGCTTCTCTATAATTAGAGGGTTCGACAACATTTAACATAGTAGTTATAAGAGCATGATCCCCATTTCTTGTTGGCAACTGAATTTTCCTACCTTATCTCCTGAGTGGTGGCGTGGCTTCAAATCTATTCTTATCATCCCTTGGTGGGCTTGGCCTGCTACCTACACCTATACCATCCACATCTTCCTTTTTTTGTTGTTGTTGCTATTGCTCATGGTTGTCTCCTATTTCATCACTCCCTTCTTCCATCAGAAAAGGCATGTGCCAGTCTTCATTGGCACTCTCATGGTTTCCATCATTAACCTACTCATGAAATACTACATCTCTACTTGCAAAGACTTTATGATTATAGGGATTAAACAATTTATAAGCTTTAAACTCTATAAAATACCCAACAAAAATGCATTTAATGGCCTTTCAATCCAATTTCTTCATATCCTCCTTTGGAACATGAGAAAAAGATTTGGAGCCAAAAAATCTTAAATGATTAACTACAGGCTTAAAACCTAATAAATATTCGAATGGATTTTTAAGATCAAGGCTTTTTGTTGGACTCCTATTCTTCAAATACACTACAGTATTTATTGCTTCAGCCCAAAATCCATTAGACAAATTCTTACCTTTTAGCATGTTGTGATCACACTCCACAAGGGTTCTGTTTTTCCTCTCTGCAACCCTATTCTATTGAGGAATGTGGGATACTGTGAACTTCTATAGTATCCCATGGTATTTACAGTATTTGATGAAATCAACCTTCTTGTATTCTTACCCTTGGTCCGAGTGGAGAATCTTGATGAATTTTCTTGTCTTCTTCTCAATCATGCTTCTGAACTCTTTAAAGTATTCAAAAGTATGACTCTTTTTTCTGAGAAAATATACCCAAGTGAATCTCATACAATCATCAAAAAATAGTAAGAAATAATAGGCACCTCCCAATGACCTCGTCTGCATTGGCCCACATAAATCAGTGTGCACTAGCTCTAGTATATCTCTCTTCTTTCTATCTACATTTACAGGAAACTCATCTTTGTGCATCTTCCCAAGAGCACATGCTTCACAATCAACATGAAAATTCTTTAAAATAGGGAGACCATTGACCATACCTCGTTTTTGAAGTAGCAGCAGGTCATTGAAATTAATATGGTCAAAATTTTGATGCCATAAATCTTCTGCGGTCATAGTTGATGATGTCAATGCTTGGTGTGGCACACTTCTCACATTAAGCTTGTATAGACCTCCCACACAAACACCTGATGCAATTGGCTTCATACGATCTAAGATATCTTTAATAACACAATAAGATTTAAAAAACTCTACCTTAAGATTTTGATCAGTTATCATAGAAAAACATATCAACTTCTTTTTTATTCCAAGTACATACATTTTGAATATGCCTAATATTTCCATTAGGCAAAAATGACAGGAACATTACCATACCCTTTGATTTGGTACCCTCTATCATTTCCATGATAGATGCTTTCTCCACTGTTGGTCTCTTTGAAATTTTCAAACCAATGCTTGTTACCTGTCATGTGGGTGGAAGCTCCTAAGTCCACAAACCAAGTTTTTGCTTCATCATCCTCAACAGAAAATGCAAAATCAAATACAAACATTCTAAGATTCTGATTCTAATATTCATCAACAAAATTTCATGCATGCTTCTTATGTCTATGGAGACCTTCATCAAACTTCTTTTTTTAACAGTTTTAGCTATGTGACTAATTTTACCACAATAAAAACATTTGGGTCCTGAATCACTTCTATTTGAGGACATGCCTTGGAATGGAGGTGGCTTTCTTTGTGGCATTCCTCTATTGTTGTGTCCTGCATTTTCCTTCCCTCTGAAGGGCTTCTTCTTCGCCATTAAAGCAAGATCTAAACTCTAGGTTTAATGGTCATCCACCTTTCCTCCTCCTACAATAGGATCCCTATCAATTCTTCAAACTTGAGGGCTTTCTCTCTCACATTCAAGCCAGTGATAAACATATGATAGTCGTCAGTCATACCATTCATGGTAATCGTGACTAGATCAGTGTCTGACACTGTTTCGCCAATGTTGCCCAGTTTATTTTTGAGATCCTTAATACAAGAGATGAACACTACTATTGAATCATTCTCCTCCATTTTAATGGAGAGAAGCTTGCTCTCTAGAAACAACAGGTGATTTGTGTTCTTTATCTTGTACAAGTCTTTGAGAGTTGTCAAGATGTTTCTTGTAGATTTACATTCTCGGATATGAGGAATAATGCAATCTCACAGATAATTTAAGCAACACCATCGCTTTATTCTCCCTTTTTTCCCAATCATGGATTGTTGTTTTTGTTCCACCTGTCACTAGGGTCAGCTTCAACTCATCACCGATTGCAATCGCCCATGCGTTTTGCCCCTCCAACAGGATCTGCAACTTAAATTTCCAAATTGGAACCATCGAGCTTATTTCTCTCGTTAAAATATGCCTCTGCCATCTGGTTATTCATATTGACAGTTTTCCCTCAAGAAACAAAAAAAATTGACCCACAACAATTAAAAGACGGATCTATCTACAGATTCAAGGAGAAATCTCAAAAAAAATGCATGTGTGCCCTCTAAAAAAACAATCCCTCTCAAACATTTCTTCTTCCAATAATTAAAAAACAAACGGATCTACCACCAGATCCAAAAGGGCGATCAGAAGAAAAAAACGATCGTTTTGTTCAAACACAACTCCTTCAAATGGATGCTTAAAAAAAATCACTTTTCTTTAAGGATCTAGAACCCCTTTAAAAAATAATGAGCCTTTTTTTCTAAAAAATGCGCCCACTGACTTTTTAACAAAAAAATTTTATAATCCCATTTTTTTTTTAAATAACAGAGAAACAAGCGCACCATTCTATCATTAATCCTGTGGATATTGCCTACTCAATTCCTCTTAATGGTGGTCATCCGGTTTTATTCCTTTTGTAGATATTGTTTGCAGAATTTGTTGTAGGGCTACTAGGGATCACATTCTCCATTTTTTATTGGTTCATGTCCATTAAGAGATGATTTTAGGTGTTGTTCCGACTCAAGAACTCATTATCCCTTCTACGCAGACTCTGGAGGTGGGAAATCTCCGTTAAAAGAAATGAAGTTGCCACTGAAATTTGAGGGAGCTCCAACACGTAGAGATTTGACACCCTCTCTCGAATCGAATTGTGATCGACTACCACATCCCTCGACTCTGTATACGCATGTTCACTACACACAACTCCAACATGTCGCACGCACATCACACCTCACCAGCACGCAACACAGGTCAAATATTTTCCTCCTCAATCAATGCTGTGACAAATGACACCACCAGCATGGGAACCGATATGTAGGTTGTCGCCCCACTGGTACAGCCACACCACACTACTTCTCAATTTCAAAAATGCGCAAATCAATAACACTATTTGCCAACAATCTGCCTCCACAAGTCTGGCGACAAGTTGACACACGATTGATTTGTTGCAGCCTCACAGTCTCCACCTCTGCTGCTCCACCGCTTGACCTCCCAACAACCTCTACAACACGAATCCACCACATCTCCATTGATTCAATATGTCACCATTGCACACATGACCTTCAACACAACCACTGCAGATCCAAGGTTAATGCAACAACATCTTGCAGATCTGACCCCAAGGCAACCAATATTTCGGTCAAACTACATATATTTGGTCAAACGGATCAACGTGTTTTCTGCCTCAAGATGTGTGTTGAGTCAAATTTGGTTAATTGTAGTCTTAACAAAGTGAATTTCTCTACAGTAAAGGTGCTAGTCAATTGAGAACATCGTGTTTCTTGAGCCAAAATACGCGTTGATCAAGCAGTGAATATCTTCTCCACCTCCGCCACTAAGGCCACACTACAGCCACCAAGAACTCTCCCAATCACCAAAGCACTCTAGCTTTACCTCAGTCAAGCTTGAAGCTCTGATACCATGTTAAAAATAGAAGACAAAGATATTATTCATCAAACTGAGAAGCTCTCAGGTGAGGACTTCACCTGGAGACTGCCTCTTGCAAAACACTCTACATGCTCATCGTCACAAATCATGAATATATAGTTTACACACATGTAGGGAAGTTACAATAGCTACCTAAGAAGTAGGAACTAAATCCTAATCTAAGGCATACACATAACCAATGAACCGACTATCTCCTAAAATACATTTCTCTATTATCTTCAACATAACCCACATCAGAATGGGGTGGCCAAAAGAAATAATATAAACATTGTAGGGATAACACGAGCGATGTTGCATGACCATGGCCTACCACTACACTTATTGTTTGAGGCATGCAACACAACTATTTATTCGCAGAACAGAAGCCCTCATCGGATTCTTGGGATGAGTACACCAGTGGAGGATTTCTGTTGGACACCTAATCCTCTATGGGTTAGTGTGGAAGCAGAATAGACTAAGGAAGTGCAAGAGACCTTGGGATGTGGAACCCAACAGTCAAACCATGTACTATAAATGTATATGTTTTGTTAATAAAAAATGTACTCTCATGTTTTATCTTTCCTATTTTTGTCTTTTCCATGTGTGTGTTTAACATGGTATCAGAGCAAGTGTATTCCTGCCCTGCATAATTACTTTGAGCCATTTGTTTTATGGCCTTTATGTGCAGGTCATTTTTGCTATCACTCATGCATTTCATGAATATTTTCTCAGCTAAATTCTAGCTGCAACCTCTGTCATTTCTCCAGCCCTATTTTTAGCATTCCTACCCTTGTAACTCCCTTTTCTGCCTATTTGCCTATTCTACCTATGTTCTGCCCATATTGCAGAAACTGACATCACTGACATAGTATGGTGCGATGAGTGCATATTTGGTGATATTGCATAAGTTAATTGACCTCTAGCATAATGTTCCATTGCAGCTTTTTTGCAGCATGCATATGCTGCTCTCTCCCTTCCCCATAACATTGGCCTCTGGCGTAATGTATGGCCTACATTGAATGTTGAATAACTGTCGCACTGTCTGAATGTTGTCATACGATTCTCCCTCTCACCTCTACTCTCATATGCTACCATAGGCATTGTTTTAACGTCGCCATACGCTCCATAATCTCCCCCATCTAGGCAGTACGCCAAATCAAAATTGACTGGTCTTCTCAGCTGGAGCAGAAGCTAGCTTTGGGAACAACGCAGCAAAATCTCGTGGAATCCATCAAGAAGATGAGCATCTGAGGGAGGATTTTTGCTATGAGATTCAAAGGCTGGAGCGACTAACTCTTTGGTTGTGTGTGGATATTGTCTTTATTAGAAATTTTCTGATTCGACCTCTGAAAATATGTCTTTGATTCCCTGCATTGTGCATTGAATGCTCTATCTCCTCGCCATTCGCTATTTTCTGTGTTGAGGACTATTGATATTCATCGAAGCAACATTACAAGGCAACAATTGATACAATGGTGGAGGCTCATTGCAGGCAGATAGAAAATTCTTGTGGGCTCTTAATATTCATTGAGATCGAAGGAGTTGAATATGAACGATGAACTTGTGTTGGTCGCTCTTAGAACTGCGGTGAACAATGACTACATTAAATTGAACACCGGACAAAGATGGTATGATTTAAAATTCAATTGAAGTTTGCAATGTGCTAGTTGTTTTGTTTCAATGGCTGAGTTCAAGCCCGAGCAGTACACCACATCGCGGTGAAGCTGATAGATTGACTCAAATGCTAGGTTCCTACATTGGTTGAAGGGAAAACAATTGTCATTGGATTGAATTGACATTAGAACATAGAGTGAAACACTAATCATTGTTGCATTGTTCATGAATTTTATGAATTATGAATCGATCATTGCTACTTTTGCAATGAACCTGAACCTAAGCTGAATCATTCTTTAAAGATTTGAAGGTCGAAGGAATACAAAACAATGTGTGATCTCCATGCATGACTCCTGGTATTTTGCATTGAAATTTTAAAGGGCCGCATTTGGTATTGGTAAAATAGACTGTGCATTAGCCATTTTTGAGGACTGCAGATGCATATATATAATCATTGAGGTTTTCAACATGGTACCAAATGTATCTTGGTCTCAGTTCCCGAGCTCACATTTGATTTGGAGGCATGGTAGCCGAGAAAACACCGACTTGGAGATTTGAAGGTAGCAATTGAGAGATATCATATATCTGGTCCTTAAACCCACGTGATAGCATTTCATCTCCTTCATCGAGCACAAACATTGTGATTGAATCAGGACGCAAGGCACGACACTGCAACATGTCATAGACTCTACCTGGTGTCCCCACAACAACATGAACACCTGCGGATTGGGAGCAAACTGTCCCATCCTCTGAACCTGTGATAACCTAGTTTTGTGATGAGTGTGCAACAATACAATGCAAGTAATCTGAATGCATTGAATGGTTAAGGGTTTCGAGAGTGAGCACTTCATCATCTACATTGTATGCATATATCTTGTACAGCTGAATCAAGTACTCTAGCGTCTTGTGAGCAAGGTTACAAAGAAGCATATATCCAAACAGTAAATGCAAGAATGTGGCAATAGATTTATCTAGTTTTGCATTGTATTCTCTATTTTGAAGCTCCCGATCTATCTGTAGGCTTTCTGAATTGAACAAAGTCTTCTTAAATGTAGCAAAGGATCTCTCAATTGTGGAGAGTTCATCAAGCCCTCTGAGAGCAATATCATAAATGCTTTCCAAACTAACGTCTGCTGCTTCAATGGATCGAAAAGAATTGATGGCCGCATGAAAGGCCTCTTTTTCAAATCCTCAACTTGCACATGGGTGGAGGCAATAGCTTTAAGTTGTGATTCCAGAGAAGTTGCTGTGAGAATAATAGCACCCAGATTGTCTCCTATATAAAAAAATAAAAAATAAAAAATAAAATAAAATAAAATAGGGGCGAGTTCAACTCGAATGCGAGGACAATTCTTCATGAAGATAATTCTTAGATGAATGGGCTGCTGATTGCTATTATTAAACCTTCAAATTAGTAAGATGAAATTTATCAAGTTCTGGTGCAGAATTAACAGTGAACAATTTTATGAAGTTTACCATCATTCCCTTGGCATAGCAGGCAATCCTAGGGTTGTAGCAGACTCTCTAGAAGTTGAATTTGTTATACAAGTGGCTGGGTCAGGTTCCTTTTCAATTTGCGCACCGTATTTCTTGAATAGATGATTGTGTAAAGCTTGCATCCTTGCTGATATATATTTCTAAGTATTCATAATGGAGAAACAAGTATTTTATTTGTTGTAGCGTTTGAGTCTCATTGTTTGGGAATGCACAATATACTTTCCTTGTATATGAATGAAACCAACCATCATTGTGTGTGTGGATTTGGAAAATAATTGTAGAGTTAAAATCTTGCTTTTGGTTCATTCCTCAAGGAATAATATCACTTGATTGTTGTATTTTTCTGGGAGAACAAAATTTGAATACCTTGTAGTGACATTAGTTCATAGTTGGTTTAAAGTGTAAGTTTAACATTGGAGAAAATGGCCAGAAGCAATGAAGTTTAGAGTTATTCAAAACTCTGATATTGTCTACTACTCATGATACATTAAAAGTCAGCAAAGTTTCTCTCATAGACATTCGGGTCTATCTACAAAATGCACAAGAGAAAATTGATTTTTTGCAGCTCAAATCTCAGCTACAGTAAGATTAATTAAAACAAAGGAGTCATTCTAAACTTGTTTCTATTCAGAAGATTGAAACAGACTCCCATAAAGTAGCAAGGCTACATGCAGATGCAGAAGTTCAACTTACACTTCCCAAGCCCATCATCAGACCTTGGGAAGATCTTGTCCAAAACAAACATAGAACTGGTCTCAGATATGAGAAGGACTTGTCCTTTCATATTCCAAACTACTCAAAGCCCATTCAATTTCAGAGTGTTGGATTCATTCATTACAGTTCACCTCCAGCTGTTCCAGATTCTGCCCCTCTTCCACAGCAACAGCGACAACAACAAATTGTGAAATGCCAACACTATGACCGAGTTGGCCATTTGAAAGATCATTGTTTTGATCTTCATCCATGTAAGCATTGTCATAAAACCACCCATTCTTCACATAAATGCTTCAGAAACAAACGTCCTACAAGAACAAAGATTCATCTTAGATGGATCGCTTCTTGGCAATGGGCATCAACAGCCAAGAAGATATTCCAATCACATTTCTGAACTTGTTCCAAAGTATTGAACAGTCTTGCAGTTGAGTTTTCTCCATCATCTCACCTTGTATCTGACAAGGGGGGAAATGATGGTCATCTACAAACTTCAAAGTCACATCAAGCGAGCCTGAGCCACAACCTACCACCCAGTTTTAGAGTTGTAGCCAAAGACAAAGATGCCCCTAAGCATGCCTTCATTTGGTAATGCCTCTTCAAAGAATCTAGGACACTTCCCTAGCAGAAGACTTCAAGTTCTTGCCAATTTCGAAAGAATTCCATGAACAAAATTGGGGACACTTCCTCTAGCAGAAGACTCCAGCTTCTTGCAAGTTTTGGAAGAGTTCCAGGACTTGCATTAAGCATTCCAAAGTTGTTGGTCGTCCTTAAACCATCATAGTTTGAGACTTCCCTTTTCAGGTTGAATTTCTCCCTTTTATGTGGGGTTAGACCTCCCTTTCATGGTTGAAGGTTTCCCTCTTCAAAACAATAGGAGCACTTCCTCTAGCAGAAGACTTCAGCTTCTTACCAGTTTTGGAAGAGTTCTGGGAACTGCACTAAGCGTTCCAGTGTTGGTGTTCATCCTTAAACCACTACCCTTTATACCAACATTTCAGAGAGCACATTCAGCCTAGTGCTGCCATGCATTTTTTACACATTTTGTATTACAGCTCTCTTCTTGGACTCATACATAACCCTTCAGATTAAGGGGGGGAATGTTGGACACCCAATCCTCTATGGGTTAGTGTGGAAGCAGAATAGACTAAGGAAGTCCAAGAGACCTTGGGATGTGGAACCCAACGGTCAAACCATGTACTATAAATGTATATGTTTTGTTAATAAAAAATGTACTCTCATGTTTTATCTTTCCTATTTTTGTCTTTTCCATGTGTGTGCTTAAAAATTTCTAAGGGAAGAGACTAGATGTGGATCACTTAAGGATTTTTGGCTCATCGGTATATTTCCATGTGACGAAAGATGCACAGAAGAAGCTTGCGCCAATAATAGAGTTGGGGATATTTGTGGGGTACACTGATACACCTCACAACTATCGGTTATATCTTCCGACCAGAAGGATGAAAATGGTTCACAGGGATGTCAAATTTGATGAAGATAATTCCATGTGATGTTCCCTTGAGAGGGAGCTTAAACTACATGTGATTGAGGAGCTTTTAGCTCCTAAGGAGGAACCTCAACTTGATGTGGAGTAGCCACATGCAGAGGATCCGGGAGTGGAGACATGCACTCAAGAAGAGTCTTCCAGAGATGGGAGAAATCACATCAGAGAGGCTTATACGTTATTGCAAGATGTGAGAGAGAATGTGGGAGCACCCACATCACAGTGCAGACAGAGGAGGTCACCTAAGAGGTACACTGGATACATGGCTCTTATGAGTGGATGGGTTGAGATAGAACCATCTTCTTTTCAGGAGGCAGTGCAGTAGCCAGTTTGGGTTGATGATATGGTGGAGGACTATGACTCCATTGTTTGTAACAATGTTTGAGATGTGGTCCCAAGACCGACAGACAAGTCAATGGTGAGTTCTCGATGGATTTACAAGGTAAATCGAGAAACAAATGGTAGTGTGGACAAACAGAAGGCTAGGTTTGTGCCCCAAGGCTTTTCTCAGGTAGAGGGGATTGATTACGATGAAACCTTTACTCCTATTGCAAGGTAATCATTAATAAGATCCGTATTGGTATTGTCAGTGCAAACGGGTTGGAAGATACATCAGATGGATCTAAAGACAACATTCCTTAATGGCATGATTGAGGAAGAGGTGTATATTGAGCAACCTAAAGGTTTTGAGACCTTTGACTAAGAGTCACATGTGTGCCAATTCAAGCGAGCGTTGTATATGCTGAAGCAAGCACCTCATGCTTGGTACACCCAGATCAATAGCTACTTCACTGGGTTAGGCTTCACCAAAATTGAAGCATATGTGAACTTGTACAATATTGTGGTGGAAGGTACATTTTTTATTATTATTTTATATGTCGACAATTTGATTATGACATCTAATGATAAATTGATCAAGTCTTACAAAGAGGATCTTGCAAGAGAGTTTGAAATGAAGGACTTGAGTCTCATGCACTACTTGCGCTCATGGAAGTATGGTAAGGTGATTGGGAAATTTTTGTCTCTCAAGGAAAGTATGACAACAAGATACTAAAAAGGTTCCACATGGACAGCAGCAAACCCCCAAAGACTCCTCTAGCAAGTAATTGGAAGAAGGAGGATGTTACTTCGGGTGAAGTAGTGGAAGCTATTATTTACATGCAGCTTGTGGGATCACTCATATATTTGGTGAACACATGACCAAACATGTGCTATTTCTTTAACAAGCTTAGTCAAGCAATGGTTAGGCTGACCAAGATTTATTGGAAGGTGGCCAAGCATGTGTTGAGATACCTCATAGGCACTACTCAATATGGAGGCACTATTCAATATGGAATGTGGTATATACCAACAAAGGGAGTGAAGATTCAAGGCTTCACCGATGTAGATTGGGCAGGGAGTCCATCCGACAAGAAGAGCACATCAGGAGGGATCTTCAATATTGGGCCAATAGTTGTTTCTTGGTACAACAGGAAATAGAGATCAGTTGCACTCAGTTCAACAAAGGCAAAGTACATGGTTGTTGGTTAAGCAGTTTGTGAGGCCATCTAGATGAGGAAGATTTTGGTTGGTTTGTTTGGTCAACAAATGGATCCAACTTTGATTGAATATGATAATCAAAGTTGTATCAAACTCTCTGAAAATCCAGTTTTTCATGATCATTCTAAGCATATTGATGTTTGGTATCATCATCTTCAAAATTGTGTGCATAGGTGGATTATGTTGTTGGAGTACATTCCCACAGAGGAGCAGGATGCTGACATTTTGATAAAGGCATTAGCAAGATGTAAATTCAAGTTTCACAAAGACAGGATTGGGGTAGCTGATAATCCCTTTCTTGTTAAGAGGGAGTGTTAAAAATAACAACAAGAAATTCTAATTTAATTTTTCCTTAAATTAAATTGTGAATAAAATCAAATTCTATTCTCATAGCAACTTGTAATAGTTAATTAAATTAAATTGACCTATTTGACTTAAGAAATTTGAGTTGGAAGTCTATCTGGAGTAATGTAAGTGTGACCCCTAAATTTTAGAGGTTTAGATTGATTTTATTGGAGTTGTAATTAGATAACTCAGTCTAACTTAGTTATAGTCAGTTAAACTAGTTCTAATTGTTGGAGGAACTAGTAGAGGTCTAGTAGTGAGTTATTGCACAAGTGCATCCTTAGTGCCACACCAACTAACTACAGATTCACTCATAGATAACTCATGCGTGTCATTTCAGAGGAAGACCAAGTTGAGATTAGAGTGCAAGGGCAGTGTATTATCAATTGTATAATTTTTTCCGAGTTGTACAGATGGTGCATGCAATCAGATGAGGACCTAATTTTGGATTGCGTAGTTATGGAGGAATAATTTCCCAATTAAATATGGGTTGATTCTCTAAGAAATTGTGCAAGGAAGGGTGGGCCTGGCATGCAGTAGAATTGGCTAACTATTTGTTAAAGCCAGCTTGTGAGGCAGAGAGATTGATCATACTTGTGCTGGACTTGTTCTAATGAGAAAAGAATTGTATTTTCTTCTGAGATCTTCTGGTTAATGCAATATAGATAGTCAGGGTTTTGAGCATTTTCTTTCTTGAGAGAATATTGTGTTATGTGCAACTGATATTCTTCCTTTTTTGTGTATTGTTTTCATCGATCATTTTTTGTTTCCGCTCAAAAGAGTAAAGTAGATTCTTTTCTTGTGTTTTAGAAAATTACATGAGTTGTTGAATCTACAGAAAAATCTACAATCTGAAAGGGTGGAGAATCTGGAAACATGGTTGGCTCACTTTGAGTAGCATGTATAGTCTACCTATCGTCCCCGTCCCCCTCCAAGGAAGTAGCTAGACAATCCAGTTCCCATCATTTTTTATGATTGAGCATGGTTATACTTGTTCTGCTAGTTCTGCCTGTCCTTTGGTGCTTTTGGCATGTTAAGCTTTGGACTGCTCTTTTAGTTTTCTTTATATGTCTATGTCATATGGTGCTAGCATTAGTCAACAGAAAAAACCTAGTCAAGGTGAGACTACTTTAATTTTGCTATCTATGTACTTTTATTTTGATGAATGAATAAACCTTCACACACAAATACACATATATCACCAAGTCAAAAACAATTAGTCCATATCCAAAAATTTCTCACAATTTGACTGGTAAAATTTAAATTCACAACAAAAAACTTTAATGCATTATCATTCAAATCATGATGACTTAAAATATACAAAACTCATTAAAATATTAAATTTGGAAATTATTAATTTTATAACTATTTTAAATTCGAATTTTTGGAAAGTTTTTTGGTTTATTTTTCGATGTAATTTTTCTAGAATCTGATAGGGATTCATTGAAATCACAATTTTTTACGAGTAAACTCTTCACAATTGAAGTTCCCCACTAGTTTTTAAGGGTGCTTAATCCATATATGTAGTAAAGAAACCAATTTAATATAAAAAAATCAAGATTTGACAACAATTTGTTTTCGTATAATACAAATTGAACTCTGTTGGAAATTCCAAAAAGTCCCACTTAAAAACTACTCTTCCAAAAGCTCTGACTTAAACACTGCTCCTTTTTATAATAAGTGTTTCCTAAAAAAGCCCTATTTTGCCATGAAGAGTGTTTAAATGATCTTTTTTATGGTGGAAATAAATTGAACACCATCAAAAATCCACCCAAAATCTTAAAGCTCAACCCTCTAACCTAATTTCCAAAAACTTCTACTAACATTTTCATTTTCCAAATAAAATATAAAATCAAAATATAATTTATTATGATTTATTGTTTTATTAATAAACTTTCCAAATCATCTAAAGTTTTATTATTTTATCACACCGTCGATATTATTTAATAAATACATTTTAAAAATTCATCATAATTTTATCAATAAACTCTACGAATGAGCTAATATTTTATTATTTTATTTCAAAGTTTAATTCTGAGCGAGCCATTTCCATTTGGCTATTACTAAAATCATTCTGTCATTTTCATGACATTTTCTGACTATGGTTTCGGTCAATCCTCTAATTATTTAATTATTTTCCATGGTTATTATTTCGAATCCATTTTAATCGATCTAGTTTTCACTATTTCTTTCATGTTATTATATAATTTGACAATTCATTTCTATCATTTGGATTTGGCTGGCTCTAGAATTTTGTACACTTTACAATAATTTTTTATATTTTAACATATATTTATTGTTTATGCATTTTAATATCTTAAAATATTTTATTGTTAATATTTATTTTTAAAACATATTTTTATTGTTTATGGATTTTAATATCTTAATATATTTTATTGTTAATATTTATTTTTAAAACATATTTTTATTGTTTATGGATTTTAATATTTTAATATATTTTATTTTTAATATAAATGAACATTAATATGAAGTACCATTATTGGCACTTATCCCTAATTTTATAAACAAACTATAAATATCATGACACATTTTCCGAATTGATTAGTGATAAGTCCACCCAAAATGTTTAACAATTGTAAATCTTAACACGGCAGAATATCCATAAACCGACATTCACAATAGGCTGTTTATATTTTTTATTGTCCCGTCAAAGTGAGAAACCGTGTCACCCGAGCCATGCTGCCATTGGGATTCACAGTTTCCAAATTTGAACACGTCCCTTCTGAAGCTCTCTAGCACGTGAGAGAAGTGCTCAGCAAAATTTATCAGTCAAAATAAATTTAAATTTTGATTTTTTCACGTTTTTTAAAATTTAAATAATATTATAAAATATAGGTTCTCTGTCCGTAAGACATTTCAGAAGATTCTAGTATTTTGACTTATGTAACACTCTAAAGTCTTAAAGTTTGAAGGAGGTTATGCAATGGGATGTAATGAAAGTTGTTCATCCATTTCCACACCATGAGTTAAATTTCGATTTTTACACATTTTTTTTTTAATTTAAATAATATTATAAAATGTTTATGAAGGGTGTCTATCCATAGGACATTTCAAAAAATTCTAGTTCTCTGACTGATGTAACACTCTAAAGTGTGCATAAGGTTATGCAATGGGACGTAATAGAGGTTTCCAGGCCATTAGTCATAATGCTAGAGGTTTCCAGGCCATTAGTCATAATGCTAGAGTTAACAGTGGTGATATGAGGTTTATGTTTTCATTGATAACTTTTATGCATTCATTGATAGCAGAGGAGAAGTAGCTATGTATTGGTATCCCTGAACATGGCATATATTTAAAGTATAGGAGGAAGAAACAAATGACAAAAGACAGAATTAACCATGACTAAGGTAGATTACTCAGAGCCTGTGAATCTTGCCTGCATTGATTTTTCCAATACCAACCTTACGGCGAGTGCAACACATGTTGGCAAGGTATTTTTAACTCTTAGTTTTAATTTTCAACTTTCATTTCTATGGCCTTCCATTAAGTTCATTGATCTAGGCGTAACCGATTAAAATTATTATGTATGGAAAAGTTGATTGATCTTTATATAGTCATGTGTAGACTCTAGATTTTTTTATATCGTCCATCATGTCATTGATGAAGTTTTTTGGACTAAGTCTTTGAGCAAAGTAGGTGGATTTTTCCCTTTCCTGAGGAAGAAACGATGGAAATTGTTGTGGAATGAGAACCATCGAAATTACACTTAGTATCAAGGAGAATCTCTTAATCTTTCCATTCAACCCAAAGGTTTGACGTGGATTTGCGTCTCCTTATATTTACTTCTGCTTGCAATTACATCTTGCTCTACTCAACTCTGAAAAATCAATCCATTGAAGTATTTCACTTCATATTTTTCATATATTCATTTTTCAAGGGGATTGGAAGGGGAGTTATGAATCTTCTAAAGCGTGGATAAAGGAAAGCGATTTCAAGGTCTCAATCAATAGCCTTCAACAGGTATGCAGTTCCCCATTTGAAACAATATATTTGTCCAACACTTAAAAATAGATTAAAGTGACAGTATTGACATTTCCATAAACTACATTTTCTGTGGTATCTCCATTTTCCTTAATTTGTAAATTTTATTTTTTCTTGTGAACCCCCTATTAACAAAAGATTGTTCAATTATGAGATTACCCCATTAAATGGTGATAACTCACAAATCTTTTTTTCATCTTTTAAATAACTACTACCATCTACTACATCTTCGAGAATGCCGAATATATATATTCAAGTACTGATCATCCTACGGCTATGAAACATATTCATGACATTAGTTTGATGTTCCACATATATATCTTGAGATAGTATAATAAGGCCTATAGGTTCCCTTATATTTCCAAGAAGACATCATTACTTTGAAACTCTCATGTTCGACATGGAAATCTTAAATTCTTATTTTATAGTAATAATTGAATACATTCTCATTTTATAGTAATAAATGAGTAATTTTTTCATTTTATAGTAATAAATGAAATAAATTTTAAATATGTAATTTTATTGTGTAAAAGTAGATTAAAATGATAATATTGACATTTTTACATCATAACCACATTTTCTGTTGTATCTTTATTTTCTTTCCTAATTTGCAAAATTTTATTTCTTTCTTGTCAACGAACCATTCATACAAGATTATTGAATTATGAGATTACCCCATTAGTGGTGGTAACTACACTTAGTGATTCAAACGTTTTTTATATTCTTGTAAATAACTACTACCATATTTTTTCTATTTTTAGATGATTCCGTCACTGACAACCATAATGCTTACAAAAGGCATTGATGCCATTTGAACTTACTGTAATTAAACTTACTATTAAGCCTAACATTTGTAAAATCAAACTTTATTTAAAACCCTGTATTTCTTCCCTTATCTTAAAAATATTTTTTCTTTATTAACTCTCTAGTTTTTGAAAACATACAAATTAATGCTATAAAAAAAATGAAACTCCAAGGCTCTATTAATAACCACACAACCAAAGATTGGTCTGCCTACAATGCTACAACTTAATTTTCTTTTTATGGTTGGTATTCCCAAAAGATATAGAATGCCAATAGCTATCCATACAACTACTATTGTGTCTCGGTCTACAGGGCTACAACTTAATTTTATTTTTCTGGTGGGTATTCCCAAAAGATATAGAATGCCAATAGCTATCAATACAACTACTATTGTGTCTCCCGCTTCATTCTCTCCATTTGGCATCTAGGAAATAAGTTGTGCCTGTGGGTGTCCATGTAGCAGCTGCTATGAAGGGTTTTCAAGGAGATGTTGAAATCATAGAAAAAATAAAATACATTGTTAATGAAAATAAACCATATTATTAGAAGAAGACATGACGAATGTGGGTGTACATGTAGCTGCTATTATGAAGGGTTTTTAAGGAGATGTTGAAATCATAGAAAAATTAAAAGACATTGTTAATGTAAGGAAACCATATTATTAGAAGAAGACATGGACAAAAAGAAACCACATTATTAGAAAAAGACATCAACCAAACTTGAATTCATTGTAAGGACCAAATTTGAAAACCATTTTTAAACACACAAAAAATGACCAACCAAGCCATACAACAGCAACACTGTAGATGTGTATTACATATTACAATATATCTGCATTACATATTACAATATTTCCCTATTAGATATAGAAAACATTCCTTTTAATTACATAAATTTTTGAATCTATAGAGCTTGAAGCTTTTAATGGAGATGAAAGTCTATTGATAGTGTTCTTTGATTGAGTAATGTTAGGAGAAAAGTTCAATTCCCTTGGTTGTTGAAGGTATATCTTTGTTTTTTTGGTTTTCTTTAAATTGTTTTAAAATGAACAAAACAGGTAGTATAAATTACAAACAAATGAAAACTAAAAAAACTTTCCATTGTGCAAATAGATTTATGTTTTCAATGATGTAAATTAAAATACTTTTGAAGATTATCTAATGAATAGAAGAAACATATGTTTACCTTTTTTAATAGAATTTTAGAAATTTTTTTGCCTATTTACTAAATTCTATTGAGATTTTATAGTGTTTTAATGTAACCACTTTTTAAATTTTAAAGATTTAGAAGGACACCATTTCATTTTGGCATTTTTTTTATAAATAGTTTATTTAATATACACGTGTTAATAGAAATACAATTTTTTTTTATAATTTTTCATCCTTGAAGGTTAGATAAATATATGCTCTTCCAAATAAAATTAAGATCGACCCTTCAAATTTGATCACTGGTCAAAAACTGTCTTAAAACAAGAGTGCCCCAACAAGCGGAGCCATTAAAAACATATGTACCCATCTCCAAGTTGCCAGGTACTAATTTTACAATACATCATAATAAACTTTTTTATAACTATTTATATAATAATTTTAAAATACAATAAAAATGGTTAAGATTTATTAATATAATAAAATATAATATATCGTTTTAATATCTGAATTTAGATTTTTGTCATTTATATTATGAATTTCTGTGATTTAATATTAAAATGGTTAATATTAATATTAATTATGAATATTATAATTATTTAAGTTTTTTTATTTCCATTATTTTTTTAATGGAGGGTCTAGATTGGCTTTGAGGGGAATATGTTGTGCATATGTTTAGTCTTAATGCTTATCGACAATATGTGTAATCTTTTATAATATATAATATTATATTATATATTATATTACCTTATTGAGGTTTTTGTGATCTATATTTTGTATATTGGAAAATTTCTAGAAAAAAATTACATGAGACTTTTTTGTCTATAAGATGGAGAAATATGACTAAATAGAAAGAGCAATGTAGAGACCATTAATTTCAAGAATTAGAATATAACCAGTAGATTTTAATAGATACATAAAAATATCTTAATTATAACAGTTAAAGTAATTTTTTTTGTTTAAAATAATATTTAATATGAGAATAAGTGTACAACTAACAATAAAAAGTAAAAATAAATTTTTATCTATGGCTCGAATTTATTAAAAAAATATATAATTAATAATTAATATTAATTAAAATTCATTATTATCAATTTTTAAGGTCACGACCAAGCCAGACACCAAATTGGTGTATGAGACCCCTTCTCTAAATGTTTTATTTACTGTTGTAAGAAAACAATTGGATAATATTTTATTTTTTGTTGGTTGAATAATATTATTAATTTTTCTCAATTTAGAGAAAGATGGAGTATTAATAGATTTTGTAACTTCTCATGAGGGAAGTGGGAAAGAGGCAGTTGCCAGAAAAGAAAACCCTAACTGCCTCCCCTAACTGAGAGACACCTCAGGAAAAGGGGTAGGGGGAGGAAAAAAACCATGTTGTTGGGACAGACGGTCAAGGGGGAAGAATGCTACGTCTGGTAAGGACCAGATAACATTGACACTAAGTACGAAATATTTGCGAAAGACAGTTGTCTCACAAACAGGCTTGGGGGAGATTTGGTTTTGTAAATGAATCTCATGGTCAGGAGGAAGACAAGAAGAGAAGTAGAGGTAACTGTGGTCGATGGATTCCATTGTTCAGGAAAACTAGTAAGTAAATCCTATGTCACGATTTATGTGCCACTTATTTGCAATATGAATCTTAGAGAATGTTGTAGAGAGAGAGAGAGAGAGCAAGTTCTTTAATTATAGGTGACAAAAATCAAGACGACTATAAAGATTCTTAACCATAAGAAACAGAAATCCCTAGTTTGATAAAATCAATACCTTAGTGACAATGAAAGAAATAATCCGATAATACAGTTTATTAACTTAATGTGTGCAAGAGACAGTTGCAGCCTTTTGACCTGAATAGGGAGGCACTGGCAGGCTGCCACTATGTGTGGCACTTGTCACTGTGTAAATAGTTGAGAGTTGTTAAATTGATAATGTTGTTAGGAGCTTAGAAGTGAGGCAAGATTTACTTTACTGTTTATAGGCCTATAAGAAGAATCATGTACAAGAAATTTAGAAGTAAAGAGGATAACATGTGAAACCCTGAGTGGTTCGAGAGTGGTAAGAGCCCCATTTTAGAATATTTGCATTTAATAAGAAACTGTGCGAAAGCAAAAAATAAAAAAGAAACAGAACCTGTGTCTAAGTAATTACGGTTAACGAGTATCATTATCATGAAATAGTGGTGAGTGGCTACCAGCAAGTCCGAACCCAAGAACATGAAGTGAGTTCTGTTCAGGTAGATGGGTTATTCCTCAATAGGAAGGAAGTCGAATTTACTGGCCGAGACCGTGAGTTTGGAGCCATGTAAACCCTTCTAATTATCCAAGTATAGGAGTTAACCCTAAACATCAATAGAGAGATGACAAAGTATAAGCACAGGCCCTTAAGGATTTGTGCCTAGGTTCTTAAAGCCATGGATGATGACCATGGCAGAAGTAACCCTAAACCTTCGTGATTTCAGCAAAAGAGGAATAGTAAAACAAGAATTTAAGCGCAGATCAGCCTTTTAGAGAAACATGAATAATATAGTAATAGGTAAATGTGTTCAGGAAGAAAAACGACAACACCCGTAGAAAAATATGTTCAGATAACTAAAATTAGCAGAGAGCTGACCAATCTGAAAACCAAGCTATGACAACAAGAAGCAATAAGTCTAATGATAAAAAATTTACACAGGAAGGAAATTTCTGCATTAGCCAATTAACATGACAACTTAATAAACTTCAGTGTTCATCTCATAACATCAAAGAACTCATCTAGAGTAAGAAAATTAACAAATATTACAACACTGTGTCTCTCCTTAGGAGACGCAACTTTAAATAGCCGAGACAGGCTCGTATACAAGTTAAAAATTTACACCTTTCCACCTGAAGGCTAGAAGGAAACCAGGAGCCTAGCATACATGTTTAACCCTATCAAAAATTTGGATCCTAGAACTAACAGCGTCGTCAAGAAACTCATATAGACTGTAGAAATTAAGAAATACAGTAAACCCTTTCTTTTCTCTCAGGCAAATTCGATCATAAACACTGAGGTGCTTACACGAAGTTGTTTTGAATGCCAACCCAGGTAACACCTCACCTTTTTTGCTGCTTCAGCCCCTCGACCCCTTCATCACCAAACCTACCAAGGATTGCAGAGTAAAACTATTAGAAGTCATGCCTGCGAAAACTTTGAAACATAAAAAAGGAGACAAGAGTTTAAAGCAAAACCCTCACCCCGTGATCATAACGGAGTAACAGGTTCCAGGAGTAGGTGACACCTTGGCTGCAACTGGTGTAAGTCGGTAGCAAGGAGAGGGAATACTATTGGCAGAGCCATTTGCGTGAGAAGCAGGGAAAATAGAGCATGGCGCTGAGGAAACAAGAAGCAAATGACCAACATAACCCAGCAAACCAAACTAATAGGCTTCTGGATATTTCCAAACCATAGGATGGCAAACCTATGATCTCAACCATCGATGCGGAGAGGAATCCCGAGGAGACCTTGAGCTACTGTACTAATAATAAATTCATCATGGAAGCAAGATAAATGCACCTTATACGGTGGGCAATTGGCTCAAGGCATGAGCTGAGGTGTCTGTGGAGAGTGTCCACTTCACCCAAACCGTCAATGGTCTGTCAGTAGAGTCCATGGGATAGCATAGTAGTACAACAACCTTAATTTTGATTAAGACATATATTGTATTACAACTTGGCAGTTTCTATTTCCAACCCTATTGAAATATAAATGCGGCCTGACATGTGAGGGGAATAGGAGTTGCTTGACTTTGGCCTCCCCTCGTATGTCAGACGCATTTATATTTCAATAGGGTTGGAAATAGGAACTGCCTTACAACTTCAGCATTAGCTTAAACATAGATGGGGTAATTTATTGCTGTGGATAATTTGTTGTTTTATTGGCATGGTAAGTTTTTTATATATGTTTCCTTTTTATTATTATGTTGAAAATTGGAGACATGACATAAGTCTAAATCTAGAAGGCATACATACTCTATCCCCCTGGTTTTGAACATATGACCTCTTACCAGGAAACACATGCTCTTAACCATTAGGCCCACTCAAGCTGTATAACAAAATAATAGCAAATGAAGTAAAATAAAATCAAATAAAAATAAATAAAAAATTATTAAAATGAAATAAAAATAAAATGATTTTTTGAAATCAAATAAGATGATTTTTAAATGAAATTAAATAAAAAGACAAAAAACGAATAAATAAATTTTATTTTCATATAAAATGATTTTTCAAAAATAAAATTGATTTTCAAAATCAAATAATTTTTAAATTAAATCAAATAAAAGTGAAAACAAATAATGATGATTTTTTAAAACAACTAAAAATGATTTTTAAAATCAAATAAAAGCAAAAGAAAAATTTAATTTTTAAAATTAAATCAATAAAATGGTTTTAAAATCACATAAAAGAAAATTAATAATTTAAAAAATCAAATAAAAGTAAAGGAATAAGG
The DNA here is from genome assembly GCA_031772625.1 of Pinus tabuliformis. Lineage (NCBI taxonomy): Eukaryota > Viridiplantae > Streptophyta > Pinopsida > Pinales > Pinaceae > Pinus > Pinus tabuliformis. Next base: position 978,815,188 of record CM062810.1, read on the forward strand.
AATATTAAGAAGACAGGGTTGAGACTTAACAATTGCTAATCTTCAGTCATTACTAGGCCATCTTTCAATTTCTATGGCTTCCCTAATCTTACGGTGATGGAAATGACTAATCGTAGCGATGACTTGGGCCTCTTCAATGCAGATGTGATGTTTAGTCTTTCTTGCATGTTCTACAAAATTTGAGGATCGGGTTCTCCCATGTTTGATGTCAGTTGCGTGCTCACGAATCCTTTGATTTATTGAGTGGCCAATCCCACCAATGTAGGGAGTCCCACAAGAACATGGGATGACATAAACACCTTTGATATCCTTTGGGTCCACCGAGTCTTTTACCCATCTAAAGGAGCCCTGAATGGTGTTTAGGGGCCTAAATGTTAAGGGGACCTTATGCTTCATAAGGATCCTTCCAATCTTATCAGTGGTCCTTTGGATAAATGTAAGATGCACACCAAAAAACAGGGCTTTGTGTTATTTTATAATCTCTGGACTAGTGTCAAGGAAAACTTTGTAACATTGGTGCCTACTATACCCATTATTATTAAAAACATTGATGAGGTGGTTTTTCTCATCTTTTATGTGGTTTTCATCAGAAAATCGTAATGTTTGAGTAGTTAAGGTGTTGAGAACACTCACATTTTGAGTAGGGAAATGATGGGATTTAGCATGAAGATATTGCTCCGTGTGAGTTTTCTTACCAAAGACCTGGTGAGAGAAAGAACCATCATCCTTCTTCAAAATAAGGATGTCGAGGAAAGGGAGACTCCCATTGATTTTACATTTCATGGTGAACTTTATGGAGCTAAACTGATTGTTAAGATGTTGGAAAAAAAAGGTCCAAGTTTTCCCGACCATGGGACTAGATGACACAGGTGTCATCTAAAAACCTCTTCCAAAGATTTGCTTTGAATGATGTTGAGGCCAAGTCCTTCGATTGAAAATCTTCCATGAACAGATATAGGGGAAAGGGGCGAACCCATGACAACGCCACAAGTTTTTTCATAGAATTCACCATCGAAGCTAAAGAAAGTAGAGGTAAGACAAATTTAAACTAATTTAGTTGTATTAGAATCCGTAATGCACTTGATGATTTCAATGGACTCATTAATAAGGATATTAGTGTAGAGGGAGATTACATCGAAACTCACAAGAATATCACTAGGGCCAAGTTTAATATCCTTTAACTCATTGACGAATGATGATGAGTCCTTGAAAAAGGATTCAGTAAGGCCAACAAGGGGTTTTAGCTTTTGGGCTAAATACTTAGCTAGAAGATAGGTTGCCTCCCCCTACAGTGTTGACAATGGGTCTCAGGGGAAACCCTTCCTTAAGGATATTTGTAATTCCATAGATCCTAGGGGTAAGAGGGTTGCTTTCAATGAGTTTATGGCTAAAGGAACTAACAATGCTACTAGATTTAAAAGCTAGAGCCACAATTTTGGAGATATTCTTTAAGGGATTCTTTTCTATAGCTCCCGTTATTACAAAGGTGGTCCAACATTTTCCTTTGGTAATCCTCCTTATCTAAAATAACCACAACACCACCCTCGTCAGCTTTGAGAAAAATTGTGTCCTTATTATTATTCAAAGACTTTAGAGCATCGAACTCAAGCTTGATAATGTTGTTCTTGGGGGTCTTTTCCTTTCTAAGGATGAAATCACAGTCTTGTCCGATGATATCCTTAGTGACATTTGGTAAGTCTCTAATCCCATATTCAATGTCGCAAATAATCTCATTAATCGAGATTTTCTAGGAGCAAGGGAAAAATTTAATCCTTTCTCGAGAAGGCTATAGACAGGAAGGTCATAAGAAAAACTAGAAAGATTAACAACCTTATTATTGAAAGAAGGGAGAGAAATATTATTATTATTATTAAGAAATAGAGTATAACTATAATTATTATCTTCATTAATATTATTGTTGAGATAAATATTTTTATTAATAATGTTATTCTTAATAATTATATTAGAATCGATGTTATTATCATTGAGGTTATAATTCATTAAATTAATATATTTCAATGATGAAACACTCAAAATAGAGGACCGATTGGGGTCAACCAAATTTTTGTTTAATAAATGAGAAGAGGGTGGAATATGATCAAGGCAAAGTACATCCAATGATCGATATGTCCTAAAGGTGGAGACTCCAAATGACGTGGTGGTATCCACATGGGGTTAGAAGAGTCAATGACCAAAGAAGAGCCAATGACTTTGGAAGAATGGAACAGGGAGGGAGGGTTGAGGTCATCAGAGGAATGGGGAGATTTCAAAGCACCATGTGAAATGGAATGCAAGGAAGAGAAAACATGACAAGGAAGAATAAAGGACAAGGAATGTTGACTATTCATTATGCTCAATGTTGCATACTCAGTGACCAGAATTTAAGATTGACACAAGGAGAAGGATAAGGTACGATCTCCATAGGCTCCATTTAGAGAATGAAAACATTGGATAAAGCGAGTTGGTAAAATTTATTTTTATTTTTATTTACATTAGTTGTTGACTTAATATCATATTAATAGCCCTAACTTGGATACCCAAGGGAATTCTCTCTCAAATAAGGAAACTATGCAGACAATTTTTATGGGATAGAGAAGAGGAGGAAGGTGTACTCCCGTGGGTGAGATGGGAAATGATAACACTCCAAAAGTTTTGGGGAGGATGGGGTATAAAAGATCTTCCTATTTTTTCAACATCTCTTACAACAAAATCTGGATGGCGCATACTCTCGTGAGACAATCTATGGACTCTATTATAGTCAAAAGAAATTATATCGATCCTCTCTCCACTGAGGATTGGGTGTGAAGGTAGGATAAGAAAAATCAAAATGTTTATGTCATTTGGAAAGTTACCATGGAATCTTTAAGGTTTATTGGTGATGGTCTAGCGTGGCATATAGGGAATGGGGAAAAAGTCAAAATTGGCATTGACCCATGGGTGAAGGCTACGAACTACCAAGGGAATTAACATCAACTCTAAATAGTCAAAGAATATTTTCCTTAAATCAAATAGTAAATGCAAAGGTCTCCTCGATATGGCATCAAGGTTGGAAAAAATCTTAGTAACTTCATTTAGATCCTAATATGGATGATGCCTGACAAGATTATATCAAAGAATTACAAAGAACATGCATCAGGATAAGGGATCGGTCAGAAGAACTCAGATGGGTCCATGTGCCAACTGGTTTTTATAATTATAAATTTGGTTACATCTATCAAATGGATAGGAGAGTCCAAGGAATTCAGGCATGGTGGTGGAAACGTTTCTGGAAACTAGAATTCACTACAAAGTCAAGGCTATTCCTCTAATGTCTCCTCATAAATAAAGTGCCGACAAGGGACAATATTCAGAAAATAAATAAACATGGTCTAGGCTGGTGTGTGTTGTGCAAAAATGCAGAAGAGATGGAAAATCACCTTTTTTAAGTTTCTGGTTCACGTTAAATGTATGGGAATCATATCTAAGGATCCTGGGACCCAGCTTAAACTGGACAGGATTAAACGTTGAGGAAGATTGGAAAAACTGGTGGAATGTTGTGCAAGATGAGAAATTAAAGAATGTACCACCAATAACCCTCTGGGTATATGGCTAGTAAGAAACAAAGGCATTTTTCGTCACATTTCTTCGGCTCCCTCCCTCATAACTATAGAAATTACTGCCATTTTATCTTTACTTCCTATATCTTTGTCGACCTTGGCTCCACGAATCATCAGAGAGGAACAAATTAATCCATAGATATCGTGTGCATATCTTGATGGAGAATTTGATGCTCAAAATAGATGTGAGGTTGTTCTGATTATTTACATCAGTTCCCACGGAAATCTATAATCATCAGTAGGCCTTGGAATTGGAACAAGCAATTACGTAGAACTCCTCTCATTGAAATTATTATTATGTTGCGCTAGGGAACTTGGTTTGGATTCAATACAAGTTTTTAGAGATTCTTTAAATGTTATAAACAGGTTTAATGCAGAACAGAGATGTCAAAATCATACTTTGATCCCACTCATTGAAAATATTTTAACTAGAAAAAAGGTTTTTGATTTCATCTTCTTTTGCCACATATACAAGGAATGGAATACAAAGGCTGATATCTCATCTAAAGAGGGTTTTCAACAGGTTTTGGGCATATGGCATATATGAGAGACCATAGACAAGAGGACTTGAGATTCAGATCATCCTCCTTTCATCATCTAACGGTTTTTTAACTCTATACAAGAAGTGGTTTACACCATATTTCACTCATGCAAATTTTTATCATCTGATTATAGTTTTTTGTCTTTCCTTGTTGTTATTATGATACAATTTAATTATGTGTTCAAAGTCTATATATTTTAGTTTCCGTGATACAGTGATATATTGTACAATAAAAGCAAGGGGTTTTTTACGATGTTGAATCCATTTATGCCTTCAAAAATGTATTTTAAAGAACAAAAACTCTTAAAATTGTATTACAAGATTTTTGTGAATTCCGGTGAAAAAAGACGATTTCCTCTATAAATTAAACTAAGTCTTTAATTTATATATACTAAAAATTTAATTTATATTAAAAAAAAAAATCATTTAATTTTAAAAATTTAATTTAAAATACTTCTTATATAATATCATAAAATTCTCCATATAAAATTACTTCATAAAAATAATATCAAACTTTTCACACATGTAATATAAAATTCCATCTCAAAACAACATAGAAAACAAAGTTTAAATTCATAGCCCTTCAAACTCCTCTAATTAAAGTACTCTAAAAATAATCTTCCAAATTAAGGTTGAACTGCTTTTTTATACTAGAATGTTAACGTAGCTGAATCATAAATTATTTTTTGGGCAGTTATTTTTCAATTTTAAAATAAACTTATATAATATATATATCTTCTACAAATTTCTAATCTCATCGTAGAATCCTTACCTTTCCTCCCTTTCTTTTCATCTTTGACTCTTGACATTGAGTTACCACCTGAACCTTTTCTCTAGACTTCTATTAGAATTTTCACAAAATATTTCTATAGATTCACAGCAATCTACATCAATGGCCAACCAAGACTTTTCTCTAGACCCTTATTAAAACCTTCACCAAATATGCATAACAGTTATTCATAAATGATTCACGAGGTAATTGGTCCCATTCATCCAACTATCAAATCCAGTAGGCCCTTGAACCCTTTATAAAAAGCTAGGACATTGGGCCTAGGGAAGGTGGTAAGCCCCGCTATTCTTCAAGTATGTCAAAAATGACTAACCCAACTCCTAGTGTGGGTAACCTCACCGTGGACTGGCAAAATAATTATAATCATAATAACTCTGGCTTGTTAGAATTTTACAGGGTGTAGGGGAGAGTATTCTTTATTAAAAAATCAATTATCGAAATCAAATCTTCAGTTACGGCTAGAAAACGACAATTGGACAAAGGCTTTAAATAAAATACAGAAATTTACTCACGGCAAAACAGAATAAAACAATGTGGTTGCCATAAATCTACTTGTGAAAGTTTAAAACTATATCACAACAAACCATACTTTAAATTATGATATAAAACATATGAAAATACAGTCGCTTGGTAAATGGAGGCTACAGCTCCAAGAAAAGCTTCACCAGTGGTTGCGGAGTAACACATAATAAAACATAGTAACTGTTGTTTTCACGTGCCCACCAAAATTTTCTCAACGATTTTCTCTTCACCTCTAAGAGACCCTTTGCTAACTTATGCATATGAATTTTACATTCATATTTATCAAAACATACAAATTTGACTCATTAATACATCACAGAAAAAATATTTAAGACACAGGATGGGTGATTATACAAATGGACGATTTTATGAACTTGCAGATGTTGTGGACTACAAGTAATGGTTGCAGAGTGAATTCTTTCCCATACATATTTACCAACCCTTCATTAAGTTCTTTAACTATCTGATGTGTTGCAGAGTGGTTAGTTTGTACTTCTACTCAAAACTTCAGTCCTTGAGCCTACAAATAAAATCACAACCTGCAAATCCATCTCACAAGTATGGTTGTTGTGAGTGTGTTTAACACAATGGTTGGGATTAACTTTCCAACACTCCCCTTTAATCACAACTATCGCCATTGACAATTCCTAAACAATCTATGAGATAAACAAAATTTTCACGTGCCAATGGCTTTGTGAAAATATCAGCAAACTATTCTTGTGATAGGCTATATTGCTGCAACTTAATTTCACCATTGTTAATCAATTCTCTAATAAAATGATATTTAGCATCAATATGCTTGGTCTTCTTGTGAAAAAAATATATTTGACAATGCAATTGTGGAAGTGTTCTCGCATAAAATAGTTGTCGTTCCCTCTTGGTCGTGGTGAAAATCCCTCAACATCCTTCTCATCCAAACTTCTTGACACAGTGTTTCTGTTGCAGTGACATATTCAGCTTTTGTTGTTGACAATCGCACTATCGGTTGCTTCTTGGAGGCCCATGAAATGGCTCCAAAACCCAAATGAAAAACGTATCGTAACATGCTCTTTCTGTCATCGACACTTCCTGTCAAATCATTGCCAGTGTAACCAACCAACTTAAAATAATTTTTTGTAGTGTAAAAAATACCATACTCCTTTGTCCCATTGACATACCTTAGAATCATTTTTGTTGCTTTCCAATGCATCTCCTTGGGTGTCTCCATGAACCTCGACACCAAATTCACTGCATACATTATATTTTGCCTAATGGAAGTAAAATACATCAAGTTTCCTATCATGCTTTTGTATAATCTCGGATTGATATTGTTGCTGCAATCTTCTTTGCTCAACTTCAACCCCATGACAATTGGAGTTGGTGCCGGCTTGATGTTTTGCATATTAAACCTCTCCAAAATGTCTGCTACATACTTTTCTTGAGAAATAAAAATTCCATTTTCTGTTTGCTTCACTTCTATGCCCAAAAAATACCTTAAAAACCCCAAGTCAATCATTTCAATTCACTCTTCATGATTTCTTTGAAATCAACAATGAGGAAATCATCATTTCCTGTAAAAATCAAATCATCTACATATAATACAACAATAAGAATCTTACCATCACTTTCTTTGATGTAGAGAGTAGGCTCACCATCACATTTTTCAAAATTATTGTCTAACAAGTAAGAATCTATCTTGCTATACCATGCATGCAGTGCTTGCTTCAGCCCATAAAGAGCTTTCATCAACCTATACACCTTGAACTCTTAGCCTTTACCTCATAACTAGGTGGTTGCGCAACATACACTTCCTCTTTCAACACTCCATTCAAGAACATTGATTTTATGTCCATTTGATACACTTTCCATTTATGTTGGGACAATCACCACAACTATACGCATTGTCTCCATCCTCGCAACTAGCACAAACATCTCCTTATAATCTCTTCCATGGTGTTGCTTATATCCTTTGACAACTAGCCTCGCTTTATGCCTTTCAATCTTACCGTCGACATTTCACTTGGTCTTATAAACCCACTTCACTCCAATAACTTCTTTTCCTTGTGAAAGGTCCACTAACTCCCATGTGTCATTATTTTCCATTGCTTTGATTTCTTCCTCCAATGCCACAACCCAATTTTCTTCTTTGAATGCATCCTCAAAATGGATTGGGTCATCTACATGACAAAATAATGCAAATAAGGAATTTAGACCAGTGCTACTATCAATTTCATCTTGCTCATAAATTTCATTTAAATTTCTGAAATTTGGTCTTCTTAGGCTTACTGAAGATGGGCTTGACATGTCACTTGGTGTTGCACTTTGCGGCATGCTTGGAGAAGCAATTGTTGGACTACGTGACATTGTCCTATTATTTGTTGACTAAATTACTTGTTTCCTGCTTTGTTGCGCTTTAATAGGAGTAGAGAGAGTCATTGTTGAGGAATTGTTTGTTGTTGTCAATTCTTCTTTGTCCTCATGTGGTATACATGCTTTCACATTGTCTCTCTTCTCTAAACTTCCATCCCATGCTTCCTCTTCTATGAACTACACATCTCTGTTGATTATGACCTTCTTGGTGGATGGATTGTAGAGCTCGTATGCCTTGGATTCATCAATATATCCAACAAATATGCATTTTACTGCCTTGTTGACCAACTTCTTCCTCAATTCACCCAGGACATGTGCATATGCCACACATCCAAAGACTCTCATGTGAGTGACACTATGCTTTCTTCCACTGCATGCCTCTTCAAGAACCACATTCTTGACACTTTTGGTTGGACACCTATTAATGGTATACGCTTCACAAGCTACAACTTCAACCCAATAATTATTTGGCAAATGCTTTGCCTTCAACATACTCCTTCCATTTCCATAATGGCCCTCTTCTTCCTTTCTATGACACCATTTTCCTGAGGTGTATACCTTGTTGTAAATTTCTAGTGAATTCCATGCTCCTTGCAAAATCGAAAGAATTCATTTGAGATGTATTCACCACCTCTGTTATTATAAGGACTTTGATGTAGTGTCCACTTTGCTTCTCAACAAGAACCTTGTATTGGTGAAAGCGCTCAAACACTTCACTTTTCTATTTTAGGAGATAAAAAAATGTCTTCCTTGTGTATCCATCTACGAAGGTCAATAAATAGTAGCTACCACCAATTGATGGTGTCTTCATTTGTCCACATAAATCTGAGTGGACAATCGCCAAAGGTGTCGTTGCCCTTACTAACTTTCCTACTAGAAATTTCCCTCTATGTTGTTTGCCCAAGATACATACTTCACATAGGCTGTCAAAATTTTTTATAAGTTGTAATCCCTTCACCATGCATTTCTATACAGCAAATTCAAACCTCCAAAGTTGAGATGACCAAATCTCAAATTCCATAACCAATTTTCATCTTTGACCTCTGCTTGATACTTTACTTGTGTGACAGCTGCAACTTTTCTTTCATCCTCTTGTGAGTTCATTAATAGTTGTGCTTGTGCACCTTATTCTTTAAAATCTAATTTTATCTTTTAGGGGAAACATTATATTACTTGTCATTTGAACTTTTGCAATCAGCTATTTTCTTGGAGGCGTATCTAAAATTGTGCACTCATCATTTTTTAAAAAGACATTGTAGCCCTTTTGCATGAGTTGTCCAATACATATGAGGTTATGTTTCAAACTAGGGACAAATTAAACATCTGAGACGTACTTCTTCTCCCCCTTATTTTTAAGGATATTAACTCTTCCTTTGCCCATGACAGAGACTTTTCTATCAGTCCCTAATGTCACTTGAGATTTCACATGAGATTTCACACTTTCATCTAGATTGGAAAACGTTTCTATGTTCCCTGACATCTGGTTACTGCACCCAAAATCTAGATACCATACATCAATTTATTTTTCTTGTGCTATATTACAAGCTAAAAACATGCTATCATGGTTCTGATTTTCCTTTGTGAAATTTACACTTGGTTTGTTACTAATGTCATATTTTTCTTTCTACGTTCATTTGCATAATGACCATACTTCTTACAGTAATGACATTGAACTTGAGATTTATCATACCTCCCACCTTGTGCTTGATTTTCATTGGGCCTTGACTTGGATTTTGATTGCTTCCCCTTCCACTTGAGCTTGAAGGGCTACTTCTTCCACCTCTGTGTGGGCTTCTTCCTCTTCCTCTAGCATATGATCTTTCTTTGCCTCTACCTTGACCAAATGAAACCTGTGTCTTCAAGACATGCTCCAATGAGGAGCTTCTTGCTCTATTTCGTCTATGTTCATGAGAAATCAATGATGCATGAAGCTCATCCACCGAGAACAGTGGGAGACCCTTTGTCTCTTCTATGGCCACAACAATGGCATCAAACCTTATTGGCAGACTTCTCAAAACTTTCTCAACTATTCTCCTTTCCTCAAGTGTCTCACCATGAGACCTGATTTGAGTAACCAGTCCAATTACATGTGTAAAAAATGAGTCTACATTCTTAGACTCTTTCATACAAATTGTTTCAAAGTTTCTTCTCACCATTTATAGTTTTGTTGTCTTGACTTTTGCCATGTAGTGGTAGGCTGTCTAGAGGGTGTCCCATGCTTGCTTAGAATTTGGTGTTACTGCAATCCTTGGGAAAATACTTTCATGAACTGCTTGAAAAATGTAAAAGAGGCCTTTTGCATCCTTCTTCCTCTTGTCCCTCAACAAATCCCTTTCTTCTTGAGACAAGGCATTGTATGTTGTTGCATTTGTTGGTTCTTGAAAACCATTCTCCACCAAATCCCAAATGTCTTGAGAAGAAAATAGGGCCTTCATTGTAATAGCCCAATATTCATATTTTTTCAGTTAAATTGAGGTATCTTAGGATTATTCAAGCTTGTTCTTGATGTTTCCATTTCTGAGTGTAAAAAAAACTTTCTATGTGCTGGTAAATACACTTCAAAATATGCCCTCAAATCAATTTTTAATTTCTAGTAAAAACACTTGCTTTTACACTAACAAACTTTAACATGTTAGAAATTTTACATGGGTAGAGAAGAGGAGTCTTCATCTACCATTTCTGGGTGTAAAAAAAACTTTCTACCTACTTGTAAATACACTTCAAAAATCTGCCCTCAAAACAATTCTTAATTTCTAGTAAAAACACTTGTTTTTACACTAACAAAGTTTAACATGTTAGAAATTTTATAGGGCAGAATCAACAAATCAGTTGGGGCAAGAAAATCTACAGAGATTTTAAATAAAACATAGAAAGAAAAACAAAGTAAAACAATGTGTGGTTGTCGTAAATCTACTCGTGAGAGTTTAAAATCATATCGCAACAAACCATACTTTATATTATGATATAAAATATATGAAAATACATTTATTCATAAAAGTTTAAAACCATATTTTAGATTATGATATAAAACATATGTATAAAACATATGAAAATACATTTATTCATAAAAGTTTAAAACCATATCTCAAGAACCATATTTTAGATTATGATATAAAACATATGAAAATACATTGACTTGGTAAATGGAGGCTGCAACTCCAAGTAAAAGAAAAGATCTTAATTTACTCTTCAGGAGGGGTTGCAGAGTAACAAACAAAAGATCTTACTGCACTTTACCCTTCACACTTACACCCTCAACTCTACTAACTTATGCATATGACTTTTACATTCATATTTATCAAAACATACAACTTTATCTCATTAATACATCATTAATACATCACAGAGCAAATATTTAAGACACTGGATGACATGGGATGGACGATGTTGCCGGCTGAAAATAATGGTTGCTGAGTGAATGCTTTCCCATACATATTTACCAACACTTCATTAAGTGCTTTAACTATATGATGTGTTGAGGAGTGGTCAGCTTGTACTTCTGCTCAGAACTTCAGAGTGTGTTTAATGCCGTGGTTGGGATTAATTTTCCAACATTACTGATGATAGGAATTGCAACTGCAAAATCAAACAAGCCAAGAACAACAAATCTCTTATTTTTATAGTAAAAAATGAAAAGCCCATACATATATTATAATAATAAAAAGTATTTCTAAATTTAATACAATATTCATAAAATAGATAAAATTATCAAATTCCAAAATATTCCCAATAGACATAAAGATATCCCAATATTAATACTATAATATAATTAAAATAAAAAAATTCCATAAAACTTATACTCAACAAAAATAATAGAGGACTCCTCCTTCTGCATTAATGTAAATAAAAGAACTATGGACTAAAATATACTAAGCTTAAGCCAAGGGTATATGGATAGCATCATCAGAAAACCTGTTCATGGTCATATGCATCCTAGGACTCTATAAACTCTAGAACAGTTGTCTTCTTGACCACATTGAAACTTTGTATCTATCTCTTTAATCAGAAGATGTAGGGCGTCCAACTGAAACAAGATGTCACAATATTGCTAATGTAAATCAACGGTCTTGTAGTATTGGGTATCTTTATTCTTTATAACATCAACGTTAACCAGAAGTTCATTGGGTAGAATGTTATGAAGTCTTCTGTAAAGGGTGAGAATTATGATCCAAATCCCCGTGAATGTTTACCTAAAAAAGAAAAAGTTAATAACCTAAAAATTAATTGCTTCAATCTCTTTTAACTCCCATTATCTAAAGTGAACAGACTTTAACATGCACGAATGTCAACTATCTAGAAGACTAAACCCAGCCATCCTCCACTATATGCTGCTTTCTGTAAAAGCCGCGCCTTCTGGCACCATCTCCACTATCTACAAAATTATAACAATGAAGTCTAGCTGTCAGAAATTTTGAAGCTTTTTTTCACGTGTAAATTGTTCTTTTTTTTTTTTGAAATCATAGAATTGAGTAGTGAATTCTGTAGTCTGAGTGATCCAATGATTTTTTTTAATAATTTGAAAAAACCAAAATATTATACCAAATAAAACTCTAAAATTTTATATCATTATTAAAAAATTATAATAAAATATAAACAAAATTGCGTGATCGTTTACGACCAACCAAACTATTCTCTGTCATCATCCGAATAAATAGAATAAAATTTTCATTTTGTGATCAGCTAAAAACTTCATACCATGCGATTAAAATTGCAACCGAGGAAATAAGTCATTTAACGGAGCATGACTTACCGTACACATTCCATAACCAGTGTTTGGAAACACAATAAAATGAAATTGCGACCGAGGAAATAAGTCATCTAACGGAGCATGACTTACCAGACACATTCCATAACAAGTGTTTGGAAGCACAATAAAAGGAAGAGTGGACTTTCTTATCTTTAAGGCAGTAGTTTAGCTGTTATAAGTTTTTACATTTTTGGGGCAATTTTTTTAACTGAAAATTGGTAAGAATTTTTTTAGAATCTTAAGTATGATTAATGTCATTTGTAAAAATTGTGTGTTTCTGTGGTTTTTCAGCATTCAATCTATTTATAAATTTAAAAATACATTTTAAATAACCTGAATTCGTATTTAAGATCTTGTCAAAAAAGTATCACTGAATTCAAGAAAAAAATAAAAAAATAGTTGATTATTGATCTTTGATTAATAATATATATATTTGATTAACCATAATAATATATTTGATTAAGAGATTATTACTTAAATAATAATAGTAAAGAAATAAATAAATAAAAAATATATTTTTCAGTCAAATTTTAAATTAAATTAATAAAATAAAATATTTTATATAAATAATCTTTAATTATAATGATATGATATCTAATTTTAAAGTCACAATAAATCACAAGATATCAAATCCCTGTATGAGACCTCTTTATTTATGAGAAATGGGGCCATTTCAACTCAGCTATTTGACTACTAAAATCTAAAAAGACATACATATTTTAACCCTTTTAGTTTTGAACTTATCACAAATTAACAAAAGTAAAATCTATCCAAAACTAGACATAAAAAAAAAATGATAATAATTAGAAATTCCTAAATAATAATTGAAATTGGTTATATATTGCATATCTTTCTTTATAAAAAATTATTTCTTTTTATATATAATTTAGCAGCAAAAATATTGTATTTAGATTATTTTATTTCTTTTTATATATAATTTAGCAGCAAAAATATTGTATTTAGATTATTTTTTCTTTCAGAAGCTCATACACTAATTTAATATCTTATATTTTAAATTAATAAATTACAATATATAAATAATCTTAATAATAATATCAAAAATACAAACTATAAAACTAAAACTTATTCCAAATTATTAAGTAAAATAAAATTTAAAGACACAAAAATGCCGTGCAGAGTTCATTTTTTCTCTCAGATTCTTATACACCAATTTAATATCTAAATTATAAATAAAATAAAATGAGATAGATAATTCCAATAATAATATAAAAAATACAAAGTACTAGCGCTAAACTTGAGCTAAACTTGAGCTGAACTTTAGATTATAAATAAAATAAAATGAGATAGATAATTCCAATAATAATATCATCAAAAATACAGATTACCATAGCTAAAAGTTATGCAAAACGATCCAGTTAAAAGCAAATGAAGAGGGCTACCTATGCTCCTCTGAAAAAAAATTATTCTGGTTCCTGTCAAACTATATATTCTGCATGGCTGATTTCGATGGCATCGACAAACTGTGGAAAATACAGAAAGTACGAATAGTGCGTTAGAGTATTTTAACACGAACGAGTGTCAAGAAATAGAAGAAAAATGAAAGTGAAAAACAGAATAGAGAATCTACGCAGAATGCATATGAATCATGTCCATGAACGACGAGAGGATAATCTGCTTCTTGAGATTTGAGAAGCATGACAAAATCTGATCTGAGCTTCAAACCTCAGGATGCAGATTATCGACTCATTGTCCCTGAGAGAAATTTGATAAACCCTACATCTCCCATGTTGAAAGAAAGAAATCACGGGCTATGGAAAGAAAGAAATTATGGGCTATGGAAACCTCTGGAACAGAGAATTTAAGAAGAAAATTTCGATCGATCCCGGCGTTTCTCGGTGGCTGGAAAAGTGAACACGTACAAGTTATTATGGCCGACCCTGGGTACATACTTGACCTTGCGCCGGTTCCTTTCCATTTTATTCCTCTCATCAATGATGGCAAAGCCCTCAGCACTATGGCGAGCGTACACCAGTTGCAAAGGATTCTAGCAGTAAGTACGTGCAATGGGTTATCACAAAAAATATGACGAAGCCCTTCCTCTCATCAATGATGGCAAAGCCCTCAGCACTATGGCGAGCGTACACCAGTTGCAAAGGATTCTAGCAGTAAGTACGTGCACTGGCTGATCACAAAAAATATGACGAATGGCTCTGCGACACAAAATTCTGACAGACTCTTCTTGTGATTTGTTGAACTGTTGTGTTTCGAATCATTGTACAGCCTTTCTTCGGCTGCTTCTCCTCATGTGCTAATTTCTAATCCTTCCCCAAATAATCATGCGCACCGACCGCCACCCGTTAATTAGGTAAGTTGCAGAAAGATAATTCAAGAGTAAATACCTCTGCAAGAAATCGATGATCTTGAATGCGTCAAAGCTGAAATAAAAACACATTAAAAGCCAAATAAAACCAGTGGCAAAATAACGCACTCATCGTAAATATATTATGACGATTTGAAACAAATGGGAGGATAATTTGTCATCTTCATCAGAAGTTGAATATATATATAGATATATAAAAGGGTAAGAATCATCGATGTACACCACCTCCACCAACTGGTTGACACATAACCCTCGACTAGTACCCATTTGCAAATCCCTCGACCGACAGAAGACCCTGTACCAAAAGAACCACAGGTTCCTCGTCGTTGCATGGCACACAACCCACACATAGGTAGCACACAAGGAGAGTGTCCTAGATGATTTATCTCAAAATAGTGAAATTGTGTGTTTATTATTAATGGATTCCATATTCCAAAAATGGTTATTATAAGATAAAATGATACCAGGATTATTCCTCCAAGTATTTAACTTATTGTATGTGGTGGATTATTACATTAAAAACAAAAGTAAAATAATGTGTTTATTATTAATGGACTACATATTCCAAAGATGGTTATGATAAAGTAAAATGATATCAGAATTATTCCTCGAAGTATTTAACTTATTAATTTATTGGTATGTACTGGTGGATTATTAATATTCAAAACTTTTGAATTACTGTGTTGAGGTTTTGTTTATAAATACTGAGTGTGTTATATATAATAATTATGTATTGTTGTGATTTAGTAAAACTTTTAATGTTTTATAGAATTTATTATAAAGTAGAGTGATACAAAAATAATTGCCTCACACCTAAAAATATTAAAGAACATTTTTCTCATTGATATCCGGGGATGATCAATATTTGAGAACCTTGAAGTGCTTGATTGAAAATTTATATGTAATATGTGTTATATATAATCATGTACCATTGTGATTTAGAAAAAAAATTAATGTCTTATTAGCTATGAATTAGATATATTCATGATTTTAATATGATACACTCTTAGGTTTTGCATATGGTGGATGTCTCTTCGTAATATCATCTCTAAATCATGAACATAGAAATCTTATTTTATATGTAATATGTGTTATATATAATTATGTAACATTGTGATTTATGAAAAATTTTAATGTCTTATTAGTTATAAATTAGATATAGTCATGATTTCAATATGATACACTTTTAGGTTTTGTATATGATGGATGTGTCTTCATATGATGTTCATGATTTGGAGATGAAAATCAAAGTTTTATTGTTTAAATTTTCTTTTAGGGTTCATGGTATATGATTAAGGTTCAAATCACCACAAGTCTTATAGAAATAATCTCTTTCCTAAAAATAAGATACACACATTATTCATAGTCTCACATGTTCAACATGTGTCTGATGGCCTTTGTTACTATTATGGGATAAAAGCCAATCTCTTAGACCCTAAAATATGGCTGCAGAGATCATCCATCATGGATGAGATTCCAAACCACCTACCATGTTGTAACAACCCTAGTTAAAATCCATGTAAAAAATATATAAGACTACATTCATGGGACATGTATTCTAAGCTGAATGGTGGGAAAAACATCCGAGTGCTTATTCATTTCGGTTATTGTGGCTAAAGGAAATTAGAAAAGGCTTTGGAAAGGCCAGAGGGATTAATTGACATTTTATTTATGAAAATAATGGAATTTAGGAGAAAATGAAGGTGAAAGGTCACAAGTTACATGTGAGGAAGAAATATCCAATATAAGAAAAATACTAAAACTATCAATATAATAACATCGTATCTGTGGAGGTTGATAGATGAAGGGAGTTGTGATGGCGAGGTTTTCTGAAAATATTTTATTCGCCGAAGCATTTCCTCTTCCCAATAATCTGGGTCACAATGAAGGGTGCAAGATGGAAGCCCATAGTCTCCACAACAGACTGGAGGAGGGAGATACATCCCATGTCAAACAACATCTCTCCCAAAAACACCAAGATCTATTAGACGTGGAAATTTTCTTCCATTGGCAAAGGATGATCTTGTCCATGAAGGGGGCTAGATCTTATCAGATCGATTCACCCAGAAGAAAGTCAATCGTTGTTTTGGTCAGTTCTGGAAGTTTTTCCTAGATTTGGGCTTACCTTTTGCAAATCCGTGGATCTGGAGATAAAATACAAATCAGGGTCTTTTGAAACACCTGACGGATGGATGAAGATTGTGCAGAGAAAATGCGTAACAGAGGATTGGGCTGAGAAAACGGAAATCCAGTGCGAATTGGAGCTTGAGGATGCGACAAAGATGTATTTTGCAGATCTTAACTTGGTTTTGTACAAACGGCTCTCTGAGCGTCCATACCATGAATTTGGAGTTTTTGCGTGGACCAAGTTTGGCCCTGGTTTGATCCTCTCCCTAGCAAAATGCAACATTATCCCCAGATCTACCAAAGATCCAACAGATCCAGACACCCACAAGATCGAACAGATAATTTTCTGGTCAGATCTAGAGGTCAGAGTATGTCTGTGTGATGTATTACTCTAGCTCACAAACCCAAAATTCTGAGAAAGGAATGAAAGGTAAGCACTATCAAGAGTCTGGCGAACACATAATCTCTAGCAAACCTTCACAACTTACAAAGATCTTGGCACCACAGTGGAAATTGGACACAATCAATGGACAGAACCGGTGTATGCCCAATTGCAAAGCCTCCATGACCCTGATCTGGCGAATCAAGGAAGAGATTAGATACCAAGCTACCCAGATCTAACAGAACAATATCTATTGGAAGCAGATCGATCCCTTTCTCAGACAGATCTACCCCATACTGATCTGGATCTGCTTCAAATCTTCATCAAAACACTACAAGGAAGGAGCATCTGCAGGAGGATCAGGAAGGGGAGGCAGATCCAAGACTTAAAGTACAAAATCCATACTCTCCTAGGCATTCCAGCATGCATGCAAAACCTGATTCATGCAGGACAGAGCTTACAAGATAATCGAATGCTACAGGATTATGGTATTGTCTCAGATTCGAACATCATTGTCAATATGAGGTTGTGAGGTGGATGCTATGAAACTAGTTCCAAGGGCACAAGCTCATTTAAAGACACAGTCAAAGGAAAGAATGAAGCCCAAACTAAACTAGCAACACCTACAAACTTACCTAGACCCTACATCGTGGAGCAAAAAACACAGATACCAGCCTTGATAGTCTCTATGCCTGAGGTAAATGAATTCTTTGCATATTTTCATACCAAAGCAGTCATATGTAGATTCAATGGTTTTTGGCCTAAATCAGATGCATTACACCAATGGATTTTCTCTACTTGGACAACAAATTGTGATATTCACCTCTGCTCCAAGGGTTTTTTTATTGTCAAATTCGACACAACCAAAGACAAGGAATATGCCCTTAACGAGGGACCATGGTTCTAGGGTAATGCAAGGCTATTTATGATCCCTTGGTTCCCAGGATTTGATGCCACCACTATGGTGGTATCTAAAATTCTTGTATGGGTCACGATACATAATCTTCCACTACATTTCTGGCATCACAAAGTCTTAGCAGGAATTGGGAATTCACTGGGCAAATTCCTCAAGATTGATGTAGATAGAGTAACAAGAGGCATAGTTACTTTTGCCTGAATATGTGTCGAAGTAGATCTGAGTCAAGGTTTACCTAACCACATAATTCTGATCCACAACAATATTCAGTGGACACAACCACTTGATTATGAAAACACAGCATTTCGGTGCCATAGTTGTCAACAAATAGGTCATCTCCATAGCGCATGCCCACATGCTAAAAAAGATCCCAAAAGAAACAAGAAGCAAACCCAAAAGCCAAAAGGCTGGAAACACACAAAGATCAGAGAAGAAGAATTAGATGAAGAAATGACAACAGAAAATAATACAGACAATAATGTACAGATAGTATAGAACAACCCACAAAAGGACAAGATAGAACACAACATGGCAACAACACAGAGGACCAATAACTCTTCACAACAGTTTGAGGAGCACACAACAGGGAAAGAAATAAGTGGCAGAAAATGAATTCATGGTTCAGAGGGATCTAATTCTCACAAAGAAGGTCAAGCCAATACCAATGAGACTCAAATGACTATTGTAACATCCACTCCCAACACTAGTGGTTGGCGAAAAGTGGAAAAAAAGAAAGGTAGGAAAGAATAGATTGGTCTTCTATGGATTTTGAGAAATGAGAACCTGCTAATATTGCATTTGCTTTGAGCATATACAACATGTAATTTTGATCATTTTTAATGAATAAAATTAGGATTTTTCCAAGAGAAAAAAAAAGTTACACGTGAGGAGGAAAATGAAGAAAATAGAGGCCACATTGATAAAAAGGCTTTTGAGGATCATTTGGCAAGATTTTTCTTAGCATTGAATCGATAAATACAAAGGAGGAAAAGAGATAGAAGAGATAAAGAAAGGAAGACCAACATCAAGTAGCTACAACAAGATTATTTGCAGGTATTGATTTCCATGTGTGATTTCCTTACTAGATTTGGCATGCATGGTATTGCACGTGGTTCTTTGCTATCATGGCATGGGTTTTTCCAAGTGTGATAGTATTTTCAGCCTAGCCTTTCCATTTCTAGATAACCATGGTGTGATGGGGTTCTCATGTTTTAGTTGAGCTAGATTGTAAGATGGATTTGAAGCTGGGTGAGGTGGATCTTCGAAAGAAAGAGCACATGCCCTAGTGATCCCTATACCGGACTGTGGATTGCAGTAAAGCCATTGGCCTAGTGACCCCTGAACTGGATTGTGGGTTGCGGTAAATCTAGGTATTTTGTGCCTCAATGGGCCTAGGAATCATCGGCTGGTTAATGGTGGGATATACTATAAATCCTAAAGGTGCGTGCTCTCCATCAGGCCTATTATTCATGTGTGGGATGTATGCTAAATCCTGGAGAGTGGAGTCTTGGTTAGGGCCTAGTGATTTGGGATGGATTGCAGTAAATCCTAGAGACTGGTCTCTTGGTTATGGAATAGTGATCCTTGAATCAAAATGTGGATTGCGGTAAAGCATAGAGACTAGGACACAGGAAAATTCCTCATGATGTAGGTGGAGAAATTCGGTGGCATCCATGCTTTCTTTGGCCTAGTGATTTGGTGGATATCATGGTAAAGTCTGTTATCACATGTTTATTTTTTGGCCTACTGATTTGATATGGATTGTGGTGAAGCCTGGTTTCTATTTATGAGGGTGAGGTGGTTTAGCCTTAGGATGCCCTAGTTGGTTCTTTTGGTTTGAGTCCCACGTTCATGCTTGGAATATGGCGCGGTGGTGATTGGCTGAAGATAGATTTGGCTCAGCAAATATATGGTTGGATGGAATGTGGTAGTCCCATATTGGGTTGGCTTTTGCATTCATTAATAAGAGGTTCTTTCCTTGATATCTTATGCCTAAATGTACTAGTTTACATGTGGATTCTAAGGTTCATGTATCCTTGATATTTCTGTTGTTATTATGATGGATATAAGCATGTATTATGAAAATGATGATGTATGGCTCTGATCATGTTTTTACTTGTAAATGAATGAACAATGTCTCTATGGACTAATATATGATAATGCAACTAATGTGATAAGGAAACAATGCCTCATAGTGAATCTCAGATAAGTGTGACAAACCTATGCTCAACTCTGTTGTTAAGACCTATAGATTACATATTTGTGACATGTTTGATGAAATTCCTGTCATGGCTAGTAGGGGTCTAGTCTAGGCCTTGTCCTTGTTTTTGCAAATGCACCATTTTTATGTTGTGAAAAATTCATTTATGAAAGTGTCATTGAGTTCTAGGCAGTGACCTGATCTATGGGCCTAAAAAAGTGGCTCAAATCATGGATATGAAGGCACAACACTGGGTAGAAAAGTCCTTGGATACATGCATACCCATGTTGTGGGAGCGTCTGGGGTTTTTTGGTGTAAAAATTTAGTTCGTCTCAGGGGTTGGTTACCTGAGTGGTTGGGATGGCTCTTGGGAGTTTTGTTGTTGATGTGGAAGGTCTTCGTGGCATGTTTTCATCAATTCCACTTCCTTAAGGTCACCTAGGAGGTTGAATCCCATTATAGTGGCGTCTCATCACATATATACCTTGGTTGGTCAGTTACTTGGGTAGATGTGAGATGAGGGTGTTACAGAATGGTATTAGAGCGGGTTTTGTTCTATTTGGGTGGTTTCTGGTTTCCGTTCTCCTTGTGTGATACCTGATACCACATAGTGGTATCAGAGCATGGTTCAACCCTTGGACTCCATCGGTGGAATGTGTTTGTCATGGATGCATGTTAGTTGCATACGTGTTCTTTATGTTTTTGGACTATGTGCTTGTTGTGAATGCATGTTGGTTGTATATGCATTTGTTATGCATGTCAATGTCTATATGGTGTTATGCATGCATTTTCATGGTTATGGTTATGCATGTATGGTAGGTCAGACATCCATTATGAGGTCATTATATGCAATTAGGTGGTCATGATGACATTATTGGTATGTTATGATGCTAATGAGTTGGTTGAGATAAAGGAGGAGATGCATACCATCAAAGTGAAGTTGCATCATTGGACCTCGAGGCAAGAGCATGTCAGCATACAAGTTTGTATGTTGGGCATATAGGTATGTAGGTTAAGGATTGTTATATGCATTATGGTTATGTGTATGCCTTTCATTCTATTTATGTTATGGTTACATACATGATAGATGCTAGTTAATTAGTGTAGTCATATGCACATATGTCAAACAGTCATGAATGATAGTAACCTGTGGCTGTATGTATTTTTGTTGTTGTTTTATGTTAGTTAACTTGATGATTAGGGTTATACATTGATATATTGATGTTATATGTATCATGCTAGTTTGTATTGGCTTGCAGATGGTTAGGGTTATGACATTCAGGTAGGATTCGATTTAATTGTGATATTATGTCATACTAATCTAGACTAACTTTGCCTATGTGATTGTTATGTATGAATGAAAATCGTTGATGAGTTTATGATGTGAACATGTTAGCTAGTTACTATTCTAGATATCATGACCTTATTTTTGGCTGAGTTGATATGTTGTGAAGTTATATCGTGCTAATCTAGATTGATTGTGCAGACAAGATAGCCTCCCATGAGATACGTTAAGGTATGAGTTTTCTTACGTCATATATTTGGTGCTTGACTGTTTTATTATGTCGTCTATTTGGTGTTTGAGTGTTTGGTATCTGTTATGTCATCTAATTGATTTATCTAACATGGCATGTTTATGTTTGTTTGAATGTTTGATTAATTTCATGATATGAGTATGTGCCCATAAGATTTCATGAAGAAATGATCTTATTTTAAGATGGTTTCACTAACACATTATGTGTTGAGACCACTGATATGTAATTTAGTGTAAGTCGGTGATAGTTGTAGCGTTACGTATTATGATTGATGAACGTGAGTTGATTGTTGAGTATGGCTTGGTTATTAGTCTTAGTAAAGTTTGATTTCAAATTCATAGACATGATGCCTTGATTTGTGGAACATGTCGCTGACATGTGTAAACAATTGCAGGGAAACATGCTTGGTATTAGCATAACAAGGTAATAGTTGATGTCTTTATATAACTAACAATTGGTTGATGTGACAATACATAGTTAGACTCAATTGCGACAAGGTAAAAAAGTAAAAGAAAGGAATCGGGTAAGAATTCATTTGGCTAGGCCTGGAAACCGTAATTTCAAACGATTGAGTGCTTTGCATATAGGAAGTCTTCTTAACCTTGATTTTGTTTGACATTATGTGGATATGTGTTATATTCTTAAACATGTATTTGACAAGTATAACAACTAGTTTCCAGTTATGGATGGCTACGTCAAGGGAATTGGAGTTCCTTGAGAGATGGCATGGACATGTTTAGTGACAAGGTACCGTGCTTGGTACAACAAAGTAAGGTAATTAGTATGTTGTTATGTTTATTTATGCACTTACAGTTATGTGTTTATGGCAATATGATGCAGGGAATTGCATGGAAAAGAGATTGCCATGAAATTATGAGGAAGGCTTAGGTTGAGCTTTCCTTTGGAAGCATTTGGAACCATGGGGATTGAGTCATGGTGTCTATTGTTAGTCTTGTGCTTTTGGTCTTTTGTGATTTTTTGATCTTCATTTGCAGCTTTGTTTATGTCTAGTGCAAGGCCTTGCCACTTTGTTTGTGGTGTCATATTGTTATTGATTTTCATGGTTTTCTTCTTGTTTGTTTATTTTCTTTCCTTTTACGTTTTGAGTCTTGGGAATTGGTTCGGAGTTAATGGATATTGGGAGAATCTGAATGAAACCCATTAGGTAATATGCGACTCAAAAGAAGCTTAGTGCATGTATACGGGTAGCTAAAGGTAAGAGTATGATGGTCAGCTAAGTTAGTTGGGTCCGCTACTGTAAATGGATGGTGGTAGGACAATCAGGAGAAAGCTAATAGGAAAGGTAAAGTGAATGGATCTGAGGCATCTGATTCCTTGGCTATGTTGGGAATGGTTGTTCTCAATATTATGCATATTATACATGGATAAAGGGAGTTCTCTTAACCTTGACCTTATGATATCTGGTAATTATGTTTTGATCATGTTTATGCTAATGTTTATATATATATATACATGTATATATGTATGTATGTATGTATGTATGTCATTGTCTAATAGGATCATGATTGTTTATGTTGATATATGTGTGTGTGTGTGTGTGTGTCTATATATATATCTATATATATATATATATATATATATATATATATATATATATATATATATATATCTGACAGAGTCATTAGGAATCATTCTTGTGGAGGAATGATTGCTTACGCAGGTGAATGACATGAAGAGGTTCCTAGTTGATGAGGAATCAAGTGGGAGAGTAGTCCTAACAAGTCTACGAGGTCAATATCATGTGGTTATGAGTTGATATTATGTGATTATATTATGTCTATGTTATGGACAAGCTATACTGAGGGATACATCAGTGAAATGAAAGAAGTGTGATAAGTGGCATGTTGGGAAAAGCATAGATAAGACACTGGAAGCAAGGTTTCTTGGTAGAGCCAGTGTGGTTTTGGATGTGTGGTACTACTATTGTGCACATGTTGTATATGGTGTACATGTTGCATCTATGATTTTGTGCGCATGTGGTATATATAGTGTGTGTACATGTTGTTTATGCAATGTTATGTACAAGGTGGTACAGATAGTGTTGTGTGAATATTTTATATGCAGTGTTGGGTATAGAAGGTGTTACGTACATGTTGGATATGCGGTGCTATGTACATATTGTACTGTGCACATGATGGATATGTGGTGTTGTGTGCATATGGTGTTGTGCGCATGTTGGATATGCGGTGTTGTGTACATATGGTGCTATGTACATGTTGTATATGCAGTGCTATGTACATATGGTGTTGTGTGCATGTTGTACATGTGGTGCTATGTACATATGGTGTTGTGTGCATGATTGTACATGTGGTGTTGTGTGCATGTGGTGTCGTGTACATGTTGTACATATGGTGTTGTGTGCAGGTGGTGTTGTGTACATGTCATGCACATGATGATGTGTACATGTCGTGCATGTGGTGTTGTGTACATGTGGTATTGTGGACACATTTTATGGGTGGTGTGGTGTACATGTGGTGTTGTGTACACGTTGTGCAGATGGTGTTGTGTACATGTGGTGTTGTGCACACATTGTGTAGGTGGTGCTATGTACATGTTGTACATATGGTGATGGTGTACATGTGGTATGTGTGCATGTTGTACATTTTGTGTTGCAGGCATGCAATACTATGTATATGCATTGGGTAGTCGTGGTATTGTGACATATTTATTTGTTGTGTTGTACTCTGTGTATGTATATGTATTGTGTTGTACATTGAGTGTAGGGGTATGTATTGTGTGGTGGTCTACACTGAATGTAGGAATATATATTGTGTTGTGTTGTACACTTGGTGTAGGTGTATGTGTTGTATGTCAGGTGTAGGTCCATGTATTGCATGGTGTTGTATGACGTGTGTGGTTGTTTGTGTGTGGTGCACACTATTTGTATGTGCACATGGTTGAGGAGAAGGAACTAGGTGTTTGTTGGGTGTGGAAACCGATATGAAGTGTGTACAGAATAAGGACAAAGGTAGAAGCTAAGGATTAATTAAAGGAGAAGAATCAATATTTTATTTCAATTTTATTATGCATGTGATTTATGATTTTGGTTTATGATGATTACATGTGATCTATGATTCTGGTTTATGATGGTTAGATGTGATTTATGATTTCGATCTATGATGGTTATGTTTTGAGCTAAGTTGATGTGATATGTTTATACATAATTATTTGGTCAAAGATGCTAGTTTGACTTGTTGTGACAGGAAGAAAATAGAATTACAAGTATACCTTATTGACGGGCTACTGATGAGGTATGATGTGAATTTATTTCAATTTTATGGATTTCAGAGATCTGTGGCTTGAATCTTTTGAATAATTGACCGGAGAATCCACAGTTTTATTTCAATTTATTTTAAATCTAATGGAATTTATGTGCTTGGTACAGGAAGCATGGAAATGCCTGGTTGGGTAGTTGAAATTGATTGCAAGAATTAGTAGTAGCAGTGAAAGAAATTGGAACAGATAACAGTTTGTTGGCAAATCACTTCAGGAGCAAGGCCATTGTCGGACACTAGTACCCAATAGTGCCCATTGATTTCCATGAGCATGTTATGACCAGATTACCTGAGGGACTATGTAGCAAATAAGGAAATGTTAGGGATGGATTTGTTTTGGTCGTTAGCATTATCATATGGAATTAGATGCACATTAGGAGTGTGCCCTAGAAGTGAGACGATAATTTTTCACTGAGAGGACAAGTGGCACTGGATTATAGCATTAGACAGTCGATGTAGATTTGACCTTGGCAGTGCATTCTGGACTTTCTGGGAAGGAAGCGGATGTTGGTATACTTTTGAGGGTGGAGGTGCAAGCCTTTGGATTTCCTTGTTGCCGAAGTAGGCGTCGTATCCATTTATTTGTTGGTTGAGAAAATGTGCATATGTGTATACGTCTGTATTATTGTAAACACTGTATCAAGATGGATTTATAAAGCTCCATAAATAGTATGATTATTTCTTGGGTAAAGCAAATCTGTATGTGTGTATATGATTATTATTTTAGACATCGTAATGAGCTATGTTATAGAGCTCTAGTAAATAGTATGATTTTCATATCTTCAATAGCGATCATTATAAATACTACAACAAACTTTGTTATAAAGCTCCATGGGAAATATGTTTTATTTTCAATGGTTTGCTAGTTTATAGGTGTCATTAAACACCGAGGACGGTGTTCCCCCAAGGGGAAAGGTTCCATAACAACCCTGGTTAAAATCCATGTAAAAATATATAAGACCACGGTCATGGGACACATATTCCAAGCTGAATGGTGGGAAAAAATCCTAGTGGGTGTTCATTTTGGTTATTATGGCTAAAGGAAATTGGAAAAGACAATGGGAAAGGCTTTGGAAAGGAAAGAAGCATTAATTGGCATTTTATTTATGAAAATAATGGGAATTAGGAGAGAAGGAAGGTGAAAGGTCATAGCTTGCATGTGAGGAGGAAAATGAAGGAAAATAATGGAAAATGAAGAAAATAGAGGCCTCATTAATAAAAAGGCTTCCGAGGATCAGTTGGCAATCTTTTGCTCAAAATTTAATCAAGAAAGACAAAGGAGGCAAAGAGGAAGCATTGATCAAGAAAGGAAGAGTAGGATCAAGCAGCTACAAAATGATTCTTTGCATGTATCGATTTGCATGTGTGATTTTCTTACTAGATTTGGCATGCATGATATTGCATGTGGTTCTTTGTTGTCATGGCATGGGTTTTTCTAGGTGTGATAGTGTTTTTAGCTTAGCCTTTCCATTTCGAGATAGAAATGGTGCGATGGGGTTCTCATGTTTTAGTTGAGCTAGATTGTTGAATGGATTCTAAGTTGAGTGAGGTGGATCTCTAAAAGAAAGAACACATGTTCTAGTGATCCATGAACTAGATTGTGGATTGTGGTAAAGCCACTAACCTAGTGACATCAAAATCAGACTGTGGGTTGTGGTAAATCCATGTATTGTGTGCCTCAGTGGGCCTAGGAATCCTTGACCAGTTAATGGCAGGATATATGGCAAATCCTATACGTGGGTGCTCTCCATCAGGCCTAGTAATCCTAGGATGGGATGTACGGTAAATCCCGGAGAGTGGAGTATTGGTTAGGGCCTAGTGATTCAAGATGGATTGTGGTGAAGCCCAGATACTAGTGTCTCAGTTATGGCCTAGTAATCCCTAGATCAGACTATGGATTGTGGTAAAGCCAAGATACTAGGAGACAAGAAAATTCCTCACGTGTAGGTGGAGAAATCCGATGGCATCCATGCTTGTTTTAGCCTCGTGATCTAGTGGAGATCATGGTAAAGTCTGTTATTACATGTTCATTGTTTTGGCTAGTGATTCAGTGTGGATTGCGGTAAAGCCAAGTTTTTATTGATGAGGGTGAGGTGGTTTCACCTTGGGATTCCCTGAGTGGTTCTTTTGGTTTGAGTCCCACATTCATGCTTGGAATATGGCATGGGAGTGATTAACTGAAGAGATATTTCACTCATCTAATCTATGGTCAGGTGGAATGTGGTCGTCCCCTACCGGGTTGGCTTTTGCATTCATTAATAAGAGTTTCTTTCCTTGATATCTTATTCGTAAATGTATTGGTTTACATGTGGATTCTAATGCTGATGTATCCTTGATATTTTTGTTGTTATTATGTTAGTTATAAGCATGTATTATGACAGTGATGATGTATGGCTTTCATCATGTTTTTACCTGTAAATAAATTAACAATGTATCTATGGCCTAATACATGATAATGTAGTTAATGTGATAAGGAAACAATTCCTCAGAGCAAATTTGAGATAAGTATGAGACCCATATACTCAAATCTGTTGTTAAGAATTCTAGATTACATATTTGTGACATGTTTAATGAAATGTTTGTCATGACTAGTAGGGGTCCAGTCTAGGTCTTGTCCTTGTTTTTGCAAATGCATCATTGTTATGTTGTGAAAAATTCATTCCCGAAAGTGTCATTGAGTTCTGGGCAGTGACCTAGGCTTTGGGCCTGAAAAAGTGGCTCAATTCCCAAAGACATAGGCACAATACGGGGTAGAAAAGTCCGTGGACACATGCATACCCATGTTGTGGGTGCGTCTGGAGCCTCGTGGATTCATGCTTGCTCATATCAAGGGAGTGTTTAGGGGTTTAATGGTCGAAAAGTTTAGTTGGTCTCAGGGGTTGGTTACCTAAGTTGTTATGCTCTTGACCTACAAGAAGATATCAAAATACCAAATATGCGAAGAAATATACCCAGAACACAGAACAATAAGAGATAACAACAAGTATTTTATTATTAAGAAAGGAAAGCAATGTTCACTTGCCTCCTCGAGGGGGCAACCTCCAAGAGAGCTGGGCTCAATTACAAAATAAGACATGATGATCCTCAAGGGGAGTCTCTATCCTTTATATAGGATTCATCCATGCAATACCATGGGTCAATACCATGGTTCTTTTAATACCATCTATCTAATACCATGGCCCATTTGCAACTAACTGTGGTCCCTTCTTTAATTGCAGGTCAACCACTTACAATTATTAATATGGGCTTTATTGACTCTTTACTTAACTATAACTATGACTTGATCCTATTACACAAATAAGGGGGTTAGGGTTGGACCCTAACATGCCCTCCCCCATAAGAATAGCCTTGTCCTCAAGGCTGAAGCTGCGGAAACTGTTGAAGGACAGTGGATAGTTCCCAGGTCCCATCTTCTAGAGAGGTGTCTTTCCACTTGATGAGGAATTCCTTGATCGTGTGGCCATGTAGGTGCCATTCTTATGTGTCAAGACCCTGTTTAGGTTGGAGCCAAATTGACCCATCTTCATCCAATTCAGGTAGACTGGTTTGAATTCGGAAATGGTTCCCAATCACTTTCTTGAGGCATGAGACATGGAATACTGGATGGATTTTTGCAGTGGGTGGCAAAGCTAGCTTGTAGGTGACTTCTCCAATGTGCTGAAGTACTTGATACGGTCTGTAGAATTTTGGAGATAATTTCTGACAACCATTGTCTTTGAATGATGTTTGCTTATATCATTGTAGCCTCAAAAATACCTGATCCCCTTCTTGAAATTGGCGTTCTGAATGATGTTGATCGACCTGTTGCTTCATGTGGTTTTGCGCTTGATGGAGATTCTCTCTGAGGTGGGCCAGCATGGTTGTGTGGTTCTGTAGGAGTTGATCCACTGCTTGTACCTTCAAGCATCCCTTGATATAAGAAGTAGGTGAAGGAGTGAGTTGACCATAAACTACTTCATATGGAGTCATTTTGGTGGTGGCATGATAATTGGTGTTATACCACGATTCGGCTAGAGGTAGCCATTGTACCCATAGATGTTTCTTTTCTAAAGTGAAACACCTAAGGTAGGTCTCCAGACATTTGTTGACTGCTTCAGTTTGACCATCAGTTTGGAGATGATATGAAGTGCTAAGTTGTATTTGGGTACCTTGTAGCCTGAAGAGTTCCTACCAAAAGTTACTGGTGAAGATCGGGTCATGATCAGACATAATGGAAGTGGGCATGCCATGCAATTTGAAGATCTAGTCCATGAAATATTGAGCTACCAAAGTCGGTGTAAAAGGGTGGGGTGGGGCGCAAAAATGAGCATACTTAGAAAGTCTGTCCACAACCACCATGATGACTAACTTGTTGCCTGACTTCGGAAGACCTGTAATGAAGTCCATAGAAACCTCCGTCCAAGTTGAGGCCGGGATGGACAATGGCTATAATGTGCTTGGGGATTTGATTGTTTCTCCTTGGTGGCACTGACATACGTTGCACTCAACTACAAAAGTAAGAATGTCCTTTTTCATGCCTATCCAAAAGAATGAACGTCGAGTACGAGCATAAGTCTTCTGAAAGCTTGAATGGCCTGCAGTGGGATATGAGTGCAACTCCGCCAAAATGCGACTTTTGAGGGTGGACGTTGGTGATATCACGACTTTGTCCTTATAGCAAAGAATCTCATCCTACCAAGAGTAGCCTGCTGTGGGATTTGGATCTGCTTGCAATTTATTAATGAGTTGGGAGAGTAAAGGATGTGAAAAAAATTCCTTGCAAGCCTCTTCAATCCATTCTAGAATGGAAAGGGAGATTGTGAGCAGGGTGCTTTCCTCCTCAAATTGGCATGATAACACATCTGCTATGACATTTTCACACCCTTTCTTGTAAATTATCTCATAATCATATCCCAGCATTTCGGCGAGTCATTTATTTTGTTGTGGTGAGGATAGGCATTGCTCCAAAACATATTTAAGGCTTTGATGGTCTATGCGGATTTGGAAACACCGCCCCAATAAGTATGGCTGCCAGGTAACTACTGCATGTAAGATGGCCATCATCTCCTTCTCATAGGTAGATTGTCCCAAATTTGTCCCACTTAGTTGTTGGCTAGTGAAGGCCAAGGGTTGACCTTCCTGCATTAAGACCACCCCAATACCCATACCTGAAGCATCACATTCAATCACAAAAGATTTGGTGAAGTCAGGTAATGCTAATATGGGAGTGGAACACATGGCATGTTTGAGAGCTATAAATGCCTATTGCGCTTCATCATTCTAGAGAAATGAGTTTTTCTTAAGGAGGTGAGTGAGGGGTCTAGCAATGCGACCATAATTGTGGACAAATTTGTGATAGTAGCCCGTAAGACCCAAAAATCCTCTCAAGCTCTTCAAGGTCTTTGGTTGAGGCCAATCCTGCATTATCTTGCATTGCCCAGATCTTTTTGGGGTCCACCCTGACACCTTCACACCCCATAATGTGGCCCAAATACTCAACTTCTTCCATGCCAAAAGAGAACTTAGAGATCTTGACAAATAATTTATTCTTCTAGAGTAGTTGCAAGAGCAGATCTACATACTGAAGATGTGTGGCCCAGGTGCGGCTGTAGATGAGGATGTCATCAAAGAAAACAAGGACAAATTTTCTGAGATATGGTTTTAGCAGGTGGTTCATGAGGCTCTAAAAAGGTGATGGGGCATTACAAAGACCAAATGGCATGACCAGGAACTCATAATGGCCTTCATGAGTTCAGACAGTAGTCTTTGGAATGTCTACTTCTTTCATGCGAATTTGGTGATAGCTCG
This sequence comes from Pinus tabuliformis, assembly GCA_031772625.1. Taxonomy (NCBI): domain Eukaryota; kingdom Viridiplantae; phylum Streptophyta; class Pinopsida; order Pinales; family Pinaceae; genus Pinus; species Pinus tabuliformis. Next base: position 978,846,317 of record CM062810.1, read on the forward strand.
AACAAAGGTCGAGCTTAGTGAAGAATTGAGCCCCATTTAGTTCATTCAGCAAATCATCGACAATCGAGATGGGAAATTTATCTTTGACCATCAACTTGTTGAGGGCCCTGAAGTCTGGACACATACGCCATTCCCCATAGGCGGTGAATAAGGACTAATGCTAGGATGAAAGATGTCTGCTTCCAAGAGTTCCTTGATGATTTTTTCAATTTCATTCTTTTAGGCAAACTGATATCTATATGGGTGCACATTTGGTGGTTGGGCCCCTGGGACCAAAGTAATGCTATGGTCATGTTTCCCTCTCGAGGGTGGAAGCTCATGAGGCTTGTCAAAGACTGGTAGATGGTTGTTTAAGATCTGTTGCATCTCAGGATGAATATGAAGAGAAGTGGGTTTGAAGGCATGGATGGCATTAAATTGGGCTATAACTCCATGGTGGCCCTTTTTTAACAATTTTTCCATCCTGTGTGAGCTTATGATAGAGGGATCACCCGCTTGGAGTCCGCGGAGGGTATGTGTGTGGTTATTCTTCTTAAAGCTCATATATAACTCCTGGAAATCCATTGTGATTGGGCTGAGTATGCAGAGCCATTCAGCACCCAAGACAATGTCACACCCTCCCATGTGTATGGCAAACATGTGGGTATTTAACTGATAATCCCCCATTTGAAGTTTGACTTTTTCACAGTGGCCTTCACATTTCATTGTCCCCCCATTAACAATTTGGACCTAGAAGTTAGAGACTGCTCTGACAAAACAATGCACTGCTTTCATGACTCTTTGATGGATAAAGTTATGCATACTGCCACTATCAATCAAGACTACTACAGGGCGATGCTTAATAAAACCTCTAATTTTGAGAGTTTGGGGAGAAGAAATCCCTGCCAACGCATGAAGCGAGATAACTGGTTCTTCAGGTACATTGTTCGGCTAGTTGTCCTCATCTTCCACCTTTGGTTCCTCAAGTGGTGGGGTTTCCTCCGATGAACTGTGATCAGTAGAATCAATTTGAAAGAATTTGGGCTCCTTGAATTTATGCCCAGGGGATTGTTTCTCATCACAGTAGTAACACAATCCTTGCTTTCTTCTTTTCGCCATTTTCGCTGGTGACACCTTTCGAACCTTGAGTGTTTGGGTAGTTCTTTGAGCCTGGGTAGGGCGACCCTTGGCTATGAAATTTGGGCGATTGGACTGGCCCACTAACGCACGTTCTACTTCACGAGCTATCTTGCAAGCATCTAGCCATGAGGTTGGGTGTTGCAGTCGAATGTGGGCTTGTATGGTTTCTTTCAGACCACTGACAAAACACTCCAAGTAGAACTGATTGTGTAGACCTCCTGTGCGGAAGGCTAAGGATTCAAAGGCTGTAATATATTCATTCATTGTTCCTGTCTGTCGGAGCTTAGTGAGATGAACCAAAAAGTTAGATTCATAGTCAAAGCGATTCGTAAGAGATTTTGCGAATGTCTGCCAAGTCATGGACCTTCCATAACAACATTGATGCCACTGCCACCATTGCCATCTTTCATTGTCCAAGTACATGCTACCCACACTAAGCTGAGTCGCATCATCTCGGATGTGATTTAGTGTGAAATATTGCTCTATTTTTGCTAGCCATGTGGCCGGATGAGAGCCATCAAATTTATACATGTCCAGCTTGGGTGGTCGCGTCTGGGAATATTGGTGGTTGCCAAAGAGGTGAAGAGAATGGCTAGACTCACCCTCAATGTTTTCATTAAAAGCATATGCCTCCGAGTGTTCCTCCGACTTTCCCTTTGTGAGTGTGTCAACTAAGTTCTTCAGCAATGTCAGTACTACATCCAACTTTATTTCAAGGGTGTCGATCTTCTCATTGGCCATAGCTTGAGCTCTAGTTTGTACCATGCACCAATCTGGTGCACTTAAAATTTGGGACCGCTCGAAATTTTTGACACTAACAAGTGAATGGTACCACCTTGCTCAGCTCGTTGACCTGATTCTTATGGGCTAAGTCTCCTATAAGCATCCCGGGAGGGTCTCAAACCTTTTTTTTTAACTCTGAAAAGAGTTTTACTCCTCGCTTAGGAATACTGCAATAGCCGAATCCCAGAAAAGTCAATTCTGCCTAATGTCCTGTGAGAATCACGCCCAGGTATAGGGGCCCACACAAATAGTTTGATCTGTCAACTAACCCTCAATTGCAGAGTATGAGTAGGAATGTGGCAGTGATCGAACCCCTGCTGCTAGATCTGAATGGCGGATCTGATTGTGGTGACTGCTACCGAACCCAACGGCTAGATCTGAATGGCGGATCTGATAAATCTGATTGGTGGATCTGATAGATCTGAATGGTGGAACTGATTGTTGCAGCTGCGACAGAACCCCACCTACTAGATCTGATCTGGCAAAGATGATGCATGATCTAGAGAGAGACCCGGGAACTATGGTCTCAAGGAGTGTCAGGTGCTAAAGATCGCAATATACATAAGGGTCTGATAGTAGTACTTGGCCCAATCTTTCAGGGAACTAACCAAGGAGGATCAACCGTACCCTTAGCCGTACAACCCGACTAGCCTATCTTACGCACGGGTAATCTCCCCGAGTGTTGTTCTCGATGTACTGTAGTAGCAAGACAACCGATGGTTTATCTATGGCAAGGTTTCAAGAGAGCCTAGGGGGCTTCTGATATACCCAAAGGGTACTTGGAAGACAGTCCATACACGGTTCTTTCTAATGCGCTACTACTCGAAGGTGTACCCATAGGAGTTACAAGGGAGTCCAACAAGTGTGACCACATCTTGTATTTCTTGTGTGCATGCCTCCCCAAATTCGCAAGTTTATGCGCTCAACAACAGATCCCGTGGTTTAAAGATGCCGGAACACGTCTCTAGCCAAAAAACTTTTTGCTAAAAATGCAGATCCCACCGGCCCTAGAAAGTGCTCTGATACCACTTGTTATGCTCTTGAGCTGCAAGAAGATACCAGAATACCAAATATGCGAAGAAATATACCCAGAACATAGAACAATAAGAGATAACAGCAAGTATTTTATTATTAAGAAAGGAAAGTAATGTTCACTTGCTTCTTCAAGGGGGCAACCTCCAATAGAGCTAGGGTCAATTACAAAATAAGACACGATGCTCTTCGAGGGGAGTCTCTATCCTTTATATAGGATTCATACATGCAATACCATGGTTCTTATTAATACCATCTATCTAATACCATGGCCCATTTGCAACTAACTTTGGTCCCTTCTTTAATTGTGGGTCAACCACTTACAATTATTAATATGGGCTTTATTGACTCTTTACTTAACTATAACTATGACTTGATCCTATTACATAAATAAGGGGATTAGGGTTCGACCCTAACATAAGTGGTTGGGATAGCTCCTAGGAGTTTTATTGTTGATCATGAACGTTTGCGTGGTATGTTTTTGTTGATTCCACTTCCTTAAGGTCACCTAAGAGGTTGAATACCATTATAGTGGCCTCTTGTCACATATTTACCCTGGTCCGTTGATTACTTGGGTAGATGTGGGATGAGGGTGTTACACATGTCACGTGGAAGGAATATTTAGCTGATGAGTAGAAAATGGATGCCATTTTAGGGTATTATGCACTGAGAATGGAGTTTGGGTTGATAAACATGGTAAGATATAAAAATTATGGTCTTTCATATTCTAAGTTTCTTATAGGTTTCATGGTCCATACATGAAACATTTAACCACAACACAAGCCATTGAGATTCAATGCTTAGGCAATGATTAAGTTATGGGCTCCAATTCGATATTTTACACACCATGCATGGTTCTTCAAGCTCTAATTATGACCCCGAGATGAAAATAGTGTATTATTCCATAAATGGTTATTATAAAGGTCTTGAAGCAAGAAAAAGGACTTAAACCTACATATACTTCCTTTAAAGGGAATATTTTCCTTTAAGTACAATATCATAATCATTTTGAGGTTTTTCATATTAGAAAAATGGATCTTTTGATCTTGTGTTGTTCTAAGGAAAAAAATATGATCTTATGCCATAAAGTATTCTTCTTAGCCTTATAAGTCATGTATAGGGATCTAGATCACTACTAAGAATTTGTAAATGAAACCTTTAGAATAGGTGATTTGTGAGCATCATTTGAAGTTTTGTGCACCATGGGTAAGTTCCATGCTTAAAAATATGGTTTAGGGATTAAAACCAACACCTTACGTATTAAAACATAATTTTATGGATTATAGACCATACACAAGACTCCATACAACTACAGGTGACTTATAGATCAAAAATTTGCACTACAAGTGGGATAATAACATCATTCCAATAATCTACATCTAAGAGATGGTTCTTCATTTTCACTACTAGAATGAGGGTTGAAAAATGACATTAGATCAATGTTACAAGTCTTAGAGCCACCCTTTTTTTAAATATCGTTTTTCTAATATTGAAAATTAACATTTTAGTAATTTTTTCCACATTCCAACATTTTTTTATCCATCTTTCTATCACATAAATGTTTATCTTACAAGAGTGAGTAATTATGAACTTTATATAGATATGCTAGACTTAACATAAAAACATTATTTTATTAACATTAATATCTAAGGAATTTTCACATCAATACATTCTACATGGTAGTGTTGCAACAACGTCAACTTATGTAATATCGAAAATTTTCTATATCATCATATGCCACATGAACATTTTTCCACATCATCCTATGCCACATTAATAAATTACCATGCCAACAATCACTACATTAACAATCTAGACATTAACTATGTCATACCTATAATGAGGCATACTATCAAGTTTCAATATATCAATGTTAGCTTAAGTGTTCAAAAGTTAATATTATAACATTTTTTACTATTTATAGCATCTTCCATGCATAAAACTAGAACCGAGAGAGCAAAATTATGAGAAATTCTTCAAGTCCACTTTCCATGAAAATCATATAGATTAATAATAATGAGAGCATTCATTATAAACCAACAACTTTTATCATGAAGAATTGCAAAGGGCCATGAGACACATGTTACCTTTTACAACAAGGTAACCTAATGAATTCCATCTCAATGGAATGTTCATATGGAAAGTGTGCAAGAGTGATATCTTGTTGATAACTACCACATGAAATAAAGTAGTGTGTTTATGCTTGTTCTCGTAAAACTTCTCATGTGAATGATTGATAGCAAAAGAGGCCGAAAATTTAATTCAAAAATTAATGTGTATGAATAGCATAGAATATGTGCAGATATGGCATGTGCATGACAAGATGTTTTATGCACATGTTTAAGTGCATGATTGAAGGCATTGTTTGATTGTGTAAATTTGATACATAAGTGAAAATTCCCTTTATGAATATCTATTGAAACTTCTATGTAAGCAAATGAAATGATAGATTTGTGACTAATATGTGAGGTTGAGATCATCTCAGGAGCTACTGAATGTTGCAACATCATGTATGCTAAGAAGGAAACCAAACTCTTTGGAAATATCTTAGTTGAGAATGCATGTGATGGTAGCCAAGTACATAGGGTAAATAGAAAGCAAAGGTAAAATGGTAATGGAATTGTGCAAGAATTTTTTTCAGCTGAATTTTATATATTTTCAATGCATTTATTGCATGGATGCCCAAGAAAGGGTATGGTTAAGGAAGAAATTTGTTAACAAAAAAATATTTAGTAAAATATTAATAGTGTATGCTTGGATTGAGTTGCCATGTTGAAGAAAGATTAAATGAATGAATAATACACTCATGAAATACAATATTTTTGGTAATGCATTGAGAGAATGCATGAAAATGTGGGATGTATGAAGAAAATGTAGGGACTACAATTATGTTCATGAGTCCATGAGTATTGGACTTGAGATAATTTATTCTCTCATATAATGTTGAGTTTGTTAGTAAGGAATGTGTAATTGAAAGATTGGTTTTTCCTAGTTAATGTGAAAATTGTATGGAATTGTTGATATATGAAATCAAATTTTTAATTAATACCTAGTGCGTTATGACAAAGGAAAGAAGCCTTTAGTTTGTTACAAAGATTTTTAGAATATTTGTGATGCATCTGGATGAGTTACTATGGAATGATTTTTTCATGGCACTCATGTTATGAATCATGATGGTACATCTAATTGGTGCATTGAGTGCATGCATGCTTGTATGAGACAATCAATTGCATGATTGAATTTCATGAAAAGAAATAGCTTCTAATAATTTTGAGGAATTGATATGTAGCAGAATGAATGACATGAACCCCTCAACTAGAAAACAAAAGTGGAAGCTAATCACTCATGAATTTAAACACATGTATCTTTGAATTTTTCCCATTTGGTTGTTGGAATAAATCTTTGAATGGATTATGGAATGCTGGAAATGATTGTGATGTAAATAGATAATGCAATGGTAGCTTCATTCCAATTTACTTTTAAATAAATTGAATTATTATGTGTATAATAACTATGAAATCACTTCAGGGGATGTTATAAATCTTGCAGTGAAAATATTTTATATATGAACACTTACCACTATTTGGTTAATTGAAAATATATATTATAGTTGAAATGGTCTTGGTTATGATAATGAAGGCTAAGTACTACCAAATGAAAGAGTCAAACATCATGAGAAGAATCTCATATTTATGAAATATGATTCCTATATGAAGCATATTTGGAAAAGAAAAGAAAAATAAATAATATTTGATTTAAATTGTTATAATTAATCTCATGGGAACAGTATATTTGTGACAAGGTGAGATGATGATCTACCCAAAAAGGATAGATGATGGTTGTGAAGATGAAAATCCTAGGGACATGGCCATTGTGGTGACATTGAAACCCTATGACATACATTGATCACCTAATTTTTGTTATGAGAAATGTGTCGTGTTATTTAGATCAAGCCAAAGATATGTCTTGTAAGACTCCATAAATATTGAGACTCTTCATGTGTGAGGAGTCCTTGCCAATGGATGGATTTCCCAAGGGACTGGAGAGGTATAGAAGGGGATGCTTGAACTTGGAAGGTGTGTAACTGCATGGAAGGGAAAACTTGAATGAATTGGTTTTCAAATATTCATGTACATACACATTGGAATCATGAATAGATTGGGTGTGTCCAAAAAAACAATGGGTTGAACTTGTTCCATGTAGAAGCCTTGTGAAGCAAAAAAAAACCATACAGGAATGTGCCTGAACTCAAAGAAGTCTAAAGGTAACTAGACCATGAAAAATGAATTACATTGTTCGAAGTGGAAACTAAGTACACGGAAAATGTTGTTGATATGAAAGTGAAATATCCCTTATTGTGTATAGAATGGTTCTACAAATGGTAACATTGAGTTCCCTAAAGTGGGATGGGATTGTCACACCCCTTATATTACCCCAAATTTTGTAATGTAATGAAGAACATATAATGTTGTGGTTCCATCATTAATGTTATGATGTCAAATTATATTATATGATGTAATATTTTTTTTTTATTAATAAAAACATTAGAGCTAAAGAAAGGGGAAAACCAATATATTATGATGCCTTGGGAGGGGGATGTTACACTGGACAAATCCCTCTTGCAGACAAGAGAGATCTCCCTAGATCCTTGACGGAAAATAGAAACAAGCAAGACAATTGAACTGACCCTTTCCCTAAGTTGAACTTGTTTGAATTATAAGAATTAAAGCTAATGGATGAGCCTCTTACATAGTTCATGAAATTCTCGATGAAGATCCCTTGTTGTGATTTGATGCAGCTCTTCAATGCTTGATAATACCTGCAAACATCGACCATAAGAGGATCAAAAGCACATGCCATATAATAATCCAAACAACTTAACCTGATGATAAAGGGGATTAGGAATTGAATTTGCCTTAATAAACATTACAAACAATTGTAAACCATTCATTATTCCAATAAGACAAATCAATGGGAGAAAGTGTTCATTTATATTATTCAAAGATTAAGAGGAGCCTTACAACCTTCACCTTGATGCTATGAGGTCCCCCCCAAATGCCTTCAATCTCCTCCTTAGATGAAAAGCTTTCCAATCTCAAACCAAAAGCATAAGTTTGTCTTATCTGAGTTATGACCTCTTCAGTCCCTCTACCCTCTTGGCCTATAAAATGACTAGAGGGTAGAGGGAATATTTGACCAACTATGTTTCTAGAATGTACTTTTTATTTTTACTTTCTTGAATTCACCTGTGTGGGTTGATAGTGGCAGAAAGAGCACAACTCTGCGCTATTCTTAGAGTTAATTCCAACAAATGCACAGGAAAATCTAGAAAAATCAGTGAAGGTGGAATTTAACAAGGTGTGACAGCTATTTTTCCCAAATTTATCATCTACTTCAAGATATTTTGTGTGTTTAACTTCTAAGGGAATTCATTCAAACATGTTCATGGATGGTAAAAGACCCATAAACTGATCAAGTGTCATGGCGACAAATTGACATGTAAGATGGGAAAACTTGACTTAAGAGGAAAAATATACCTTGGGTGAATATTTCCCTTTGATGTGATGGTTAGTCTTCCTAAGAAGCTGAAAGGTTGGGAAGATGAAGGGTGAAGGTGTGATTATTAAAAATAAGAGGAGGAGTAATCAAAGGGTTCTTCTTCTTGGTTCTTAAGCTTCTAGTTTTTCTCTCCTCTATTACTCCCTTGTACATTTCTCTCTCTCACACACTTAGAAACTCAGATTGGCTTGAAAATTGGTGACAAATTGTGTAACATAAATTGAATATGTTTTACAGATTTCTCCTTGGACTAGATGGATCTGAGGACTAGGACATGTCATGTTTGTGTGTGGCACAAAGAGAACTAAAGAAGGGGGAGTTGAGGGACTTTAGAGATCAAAAAAGGACTCCCTTTTGTTGTGCAAGCTTGCATTTCCATTTTTGAATCTCTATGGGCCTGGTCAAGGAATGTAAAGGATAAACATTTAGATTCTTTCCTATTTGTGCAGGAGCCTTGGCCTTCATGTTCTTTTGTTAAATCTAGTTTGAAAACTATGTGTTAAATCCTTGAGTTTAGGTTTTCCCTCAATGCACCAAAATATGGCTTGGGGGTGGCTACCTATGAGAAAAATTGTAGCACAAATGAGCTTATGGTTGGGTGGAGAATGTATCATCCTTATTCACTTCTAGATAGCAAAATATTTTACTCAAGTATATCTTATGCAACTAGTCATCACTAGCTAATTTTTTTTCATGAAAGTTAACATCAAAAATTTTAATTGTTGGATACACCATATCATTTACTGCTTCAATGGAAGGTTCATTGTCTTTAGAAAGATATGTTGTTGGATTCACTGAATCATAGTCCACTTGTGTATGAGCACAATGGGATTCCCAAACATTTATGTGCTCTATCTCTACTACTTCTACACATTCTTCACAATCATCATCCACTTGTGGCTGAGTATAGTGATATTCACCAAACTCTTCATCTTTTTATACATCTTCTGCTATAGATACACCTTCCTTTTCATCTTCAACTTGATTACTCCCCCTTACACCAAAAATCCTCTCAAGGATATCCCAATCCTCCTTTGTTGTGTGTGCATCTACAATGAGGGGAATAACGTTGTCATCTACACATTCCTTAAAGCATTTTAATGCCAAGATATTCTTTTTCCTTTTGGCTTCCAAATCTCTCAAATAAATGTCAAACAACTCTTGTTGTTGCTTTGACTTTCTGAGTCTCTTGGATTTTCCCATTTCTACCTAGTATTTGCTTCACATACGAGTTGAAAATTGTTGGTCCATCGCTCTTTAATCCAATATCACTTCCACTTAAAAAAAAAAAAAAAAAAAAAAAACTTCTCCAGTACCCATGGTGGTGCTTTCACTTTTTTGAAAAAATTACTTGCAGATTTATTTCAAGTGTTCAGTAGGACTCATGATGTTTCCTTAGGGTGGCTTTTCAACCTTTGTTATATTTTTCTAACTACTTACTTCTTCAGCTGTTGGCTTTATAGACTACGACTATTACAAATCATTGGCTTCTCCTTGCATGGTGACTCACGAACAATGGAAGTTGCAAATCTCCCTTTACACAAAAATGGTTTCTCAAGAATCCCAAATGAATTCACTTTCAAATGTTTATCAAAATTGGTAGTGGGTTAAAATAATTTACTTTTAACCCATGGCAAGGCACACGTTTCAATCGAAATTCAGTAATGAACTCCACCACTCATGCATCAGCCAAATTAGTAAAAAAATTATGTTAAGGAGGGTGTAGGGAACAGTGGCGTCCAAGTGAAGCTAATAATGTAGAAATAAGACAAAACTATCTACAAGACCATTCATATGTCTGCAAGCATTTGTAAAGGGCCTTCAACCAGGTGTCATTCTCCATTTTCATTAAAAATTTGAGCGTAATAGTATTGTTGGTGGTTTATTACTTGGAATGTCTCCATTCTTCTGTTTTGCAACCTCTTCCTGGGTAGTAAGTGTTTTTTCCTAGGTGTGTACTCTTGCTAGGTAGTATGTGTTTATTTTTGGGTTGTTGTTTTATAGTTGTCTGGATACTTGGTGTGGGATAGTATCCTGGTTGTTCTGGTTGGAGAGGGATTGTTTTTCTCTTATATAGCTCTTTCCTTCATAAAGAATGTGTCCATACCCACTGATTGAGGTGCTTCATATCACTCTATTGTTTCTCTGTGCTTTCTTCATACTATTCCTCATCTGGGTGGAACACTCTAGCCCCCTGCATCGGAAAACAAATGCCTCTCAGGAAAGAGACTCTACATGGGGATCTAGTTGAGACTCTACCCAGGTTTAAGGGAAAATTGGAACAGAAGGATCTTAGAATATTGTGGAACAAGTGGTTAAACTCATTTATTATTTCTCGACCTTTCAAAGATATTGGATGCAGATGTTGTTTTAGATGGTGGAGGATCTTTGGTTGTTGGTGTTGTTGGTGTTGTTGCTATTGTGAGCTCTAAGAGAGGATACTTGGTTGAGGGACATCACTGATTTTTCCTAGACTTCGTACTTTGGTGTAGGAGCTAGGTTTCGAAGTCATAATGAGGGTGTCGGGGTGGTAGAGGTTCCTAGGGACCTTTTTTCGTCATTCACCTACTACGTTTTGGTCGACTTCTTGCATTTATGGTGGTTTTTGCATGGGTATTGGATCTATATATTAGGTGTTGTATTTTGGCAGTGACCTTTTATTTCTTTGACATTCTCACTCCTCCCTTGGTTCTCGGCCACTTGGCATTACACGAAATATTTCCCTCTATTTTAGTCTAAGGGTCTTGGGCATTTCTAGAAATTCTCGGGATTATCTGACATCCTAATTTACCACTATCTACCCCAAGCTACTTTATTCTCTTAGATTTCCCTCTATGGGTCTTACGCAACTCCAGGATCACCTGTATCATGTGAATAGATTCATCCTACTGACATCCTTGTTGTACTCATTGTGTGTCCCGATTTACATTTATTTTCACTTTGGATCACTTGTCAAAGTTTGGCGTGATTGACATTCCTCCATTTATGAACCTTATTTTTATGCAAACAAGCTCATGCTGAGGTGGAACCAATTGTACTGTTGGTTTCCATTGGATATTACAATGGTCAACTATGTGGACGTGACTGCTCGAGGTGACGAGGATGGATGAGATCATTTAGATTCTCAATGTTGATGTCTCAGTACAGGAGGCCTTTTTCATGACCACATTGGAGGTGGAAAGAATTCATGGGTAGGTCGCTCACGATTGGGCAACATTCACATACCATGCATGAGGGGAATGCGTCACCTTCGATCTGAAATACACCGGCCTCTCCTCTACTTGGGTGTGACATGTTGTTCCAAGGTGTCAATACTAAACATATAAGGCACAGAGGTTGTAGACACAAAAATATCAAATGTGTGGAGTCACCCAAGCCATTGAGTTTTAGCCATAGCATATTGTGGGATCGGGTGGTTAGCTTGGAGAACAAGTCTCTGGTTGGTCACTGGTTATTTTCAGGTGCTATGGATATGGAATTTATGGAGTGGGTTTCGACACAATGGAGCACCATTATGGGATATACACCCAAGTTTAGTAAAATTTTAAATCGATGGTTCAGATTCCATTTCTTTCATAAGGAGGATGCATAATGGATTCTTGCCATGTCGTGGGTTTAGGGTCGCAGTTTCCTGCAACTTAAGAAGCAGTATGTTTGGTTTAACCCTCTCCTGGATACCCCTCGAAACAACCTCATTTGGGTCAAGATCCTCAAACTTCCACTTGAATACTAGACCAAACGTACGCCAATGGAGATTGGGAATGTTGTTGGATGCTTCGTTTACATTGATCCTTAGATCCTAGGGGCTCGTGACAAGAGCTTGGCATGGATTCTTGTGGAGGTGAATTACTCTAGGGGCTTGCTAGGTTGCATTGAGATGGAATGGGACTCACTTCGTACCAACCAGAAGATTGATTATTAGGGGATCCCCTTTGTTGCTTACTATGCCATCATATGAGCTATTTATTGGGGAGATGCCAATGGCACTTCCCAGCTAGACAACGGCCTTGGCATCATGGAGATTATGGGTGACCAACGTGGAACTTATATGATTCTCTCACCTTGCCTGGGTCAAACAGAGGTAAGCCTTCATCCTCTAATGATCTTATTTCTGACGATGTTTTAAAAAAAATTATCCTTGTCATTACAAAACCTTTGGTTCAAAGCATCTCATCGAATTCAAACGGGGGGGGGGTCCAAAACCCTGTACAAGCTTCCCCCCATCTTACTGTCACTTTTCCCCCTGAACCTTTGCATAATTTTACTTTTGTGTCAAGCCCTGCTATATTGAACTCTATATAGGTCCCTCCCAACCCTCTCCACTCCTCTTCATATCCACTCCTTTCTCCACAATCCCCGCCTATTTCACTCGCTCCCTCATCTCTTCACAATTCGGTGGATAGTGACCTGGGTTTCTTGATGCTCAACCCGTTAATGGATCTCTCTACACATATTGTCCATAATGCCAAACCTCGGGCTGCCTCTCCATTCATTAACCCAAATTCAGCGAGAAACATCACCACTCAACATTGTGGGGGGAAGGGTAGCAGACATTTCCGTGGAAATTCATCGAGGGAGCACCTGTTTCATGATTACGGTGGCCTATTTGACATTCCAGCGTTGGATATATCTTCATCCAAGGAACTTAGAGAACAAAGGTCCCTTGTGACTAACAAATGAAATCCATTATTTCTTTGAATCTGCGTGTACTAGGGGACATGACCAAAATGTTGTCCCTGCGACATCTTACATAAACTATTCGCCCTGTCATTCTACTTATCCAAGAGCGACATGTTTGATGTTGACCGATCCCTGACATATTTTTGGTCTTTCTTCCCACACTAGTGCATGGTGGCCACTGACTCCATGGGCCTATTGGGGGGATCGACTACTCTATGGGACCCATACTGGGCCAACCTGAAAGCCCATCATTTTTTTCAAGGATATTACTCTCATGTCACCTTCGCGACATGCTTGAGAATATTCACATAAGGAATTATGCTCCCTATGATGACAGACTCTAGTTTTAGATTTGAGCGGAGACTTCAAACATACTTAAGATTGGCTCGATGATTATTGCTGGTGATTAAAAAAATTTTCTATCCCAGAACGAATGCTAGGGGCCAAATTGTTGTCCCAGTCCTCTATCTGAGCACCTATGCACACTATTTGAGGACAACCACCTTGTGGACATCCAACCCTCACCCATCATGCCTACATGAAAAATTATATATGTGGTGAGGCATATATTGGAAAGAGACTTTGATTCATGATACACCAAATTTTTTTTGAGGTCATGGCCAGGAACCTGCGCTCGAGAGTGGAGTAGGTATATTTATTGAAACACTGCCCTATTGTACTCCAATGGAGGATGGAATCAGTGAGAAAGGGTATTCCTTTCAAGTTCAATCGAACATGGCTGGAAGATAGTGACTTTAATGAGATGGTTAAGACAATATGGAAATCCTTCCCGACCCATTCGGGCACCACTACTATGAGACATATTACTATGAAATTAAAGGACTTAAAGATTCGATTCAAGGTATGGGAGTGAAAAAAAAAGGTGAAGCTGTACCGGGAGTTGAATATGATGATGGAATAAATCCGAGAGATTGGAGAAAGCATAGACATAACACCTCCCACTATATGCACCATTCAAAGGCTAAAACATATGGAGCGAAGGAAAAAACACATCTTACTAATGTAGGATAAAACATGGGGACTTAAAATTCGAGCCATCTGGATATGGGAGGGTGACCGAAAAACAAAGTTTCTCCATCATTATGCAGGTCATAGGTGGAACATCAATGCAATATAACTTATTAGAGGAGCTAATGGAAAATATAAGATAACATATGCATAGATATAGAGGGAGGATGTATATTATTTTAGGAACATATTCTCTGATAAAGGGGTTTACCATATTGAATATCAACTCTAGGTGGTCGAGGGATACCCGAGAATACTTGATAGAGAGGAAAATGAATCACTTTATAAGCAGGTTACCATGGATGAGATACACTCTATATTGAAATCCTTTGCCAAGGACAAATTCCCTAGCCTAGATGGGTGGATGGTTGAGTTGTTCCTACATTTCTTTTAATTGATGGGACAAGAACTCTTAGATATGGTTGAAGAATATCATTCCAGGAGATATATTTCTGGAGCTATAAAATCAACCTTTATCACTCTCATACCGAAGGTATTAACACCTGACACTTTCTCTGATTTTAGGCCGATTTCCTTATGCAACATCATTTACAAGCTCATATCCAAGGTCATTGTTGGGAGAATAAAGGATATATTGTCATCTCATATTTCCAGAGAACAATTTGGCTTTCTACATGACAGGTCAATTCATGATGCTATTGTTATTGCTCAAGAATGCATTCACACTATACACACTAAAAAATTAGAAGCATTTGTGATGAAGATTGATCTAATGAGGGCATATGATTGTGTGGACTGGGATTTTCTTCAGATTATCCTCTTGAAGATTGGATTGGAGATATACAACGTGGAATGGATCATGGCATGTGTTAAAGATGTATGGCTTGTTGTCCTGATAAACGAGTTCCCAACTGATTTTTTTAGTGCAGGAAGAGGACTAAGACAAGGATGCTCATTATCACCACTTCTTTTCATTTTGATTATGGATGGTATCAACAGGAAGATTATCTAGGAAAAACAATTAGGGAATTTCAGGGGAGTGCAGATGACTCCCAAGGTTAGTATCACTCACCTTTTCTTTGTTGATGTTATACTTACATTTGGCATTATCTCCAGGACACCATGGGAGACCATCCATAATATATTCATTCGATTAGGTGAGGATTTTGGTCTCAATGTGAATGTTATGAAATCATTTCTTATTTATACAACTGGTGACATGGGTGAGATACAATACACTATGGCCATATTCGGGGTGGGCACAAGGCGATAAGAATGAAGCCTTATGGGTATTGACTGGAGGACTGGGCATGGTTGATACATAAATTTGACAGGAAGCTCAAAGGGTGGACCTATTGTTGGCTTACTTTGGGTGGGAGATACATCCTTATTCAATCTGTCCTACAACAACTTGCCACATATTGGATGCATTTATTTATTATTTTAGCTTATATCTTGTCCAAGATTAGATCTATTATGGCTCGTTTCTTATGGTCTGGTGTAGGGAGAGAAAATAAATACCACTTGATCGCCTGGGATACCATTGTGAAGCCAAAAGAGCTCAGAGGCTGGGGGATATTACACACTGCGACTTTTGGTATATCACTACTTATTAAATCATTGTGGTGGGCCTTATTTGGAGAGGGTATCTGGGCACAGATTATCTCAACAAAATACCATTTACACAGGCTGATTTATCAATGGATTAAGTTACAAGAAATAGGAATTAAAAGGGGCTCATACATATGGAGAGGCTTCCAAAAAGTAAAGGAATGGTTCATGCATAGAATTTAGTGGTCTTTTGGAAATGGTCAAGCGCTTACTATTGGGAAGGAATTGATTGTTGGCATACCAGATTCATTTGCACTAAAAGAAGATACAATTGAGGCTTTACACTAGAAGGGACTTCTAATGATATATCAGGCCATTGAGGGGTGGAATGGAGTTCATCCTATCTGGAGATCCACATCACAAATTGGATTGACGGGACCACATTCACAGAAATGGGATTTGTACATTAATGCCCTCAAAGGAGCAAGCCTTTGTCGGAATGAGAGAGGAGACTACCCGACTTGGAATGGACCACTTAAGAAGGGAGTTGTTGTGGTTGCTGAAAATTATTTTTAGATTATGAGTGACGCACAAGAATCCACATTAGCGAGGTGGTGTGGTCCATGGTATTGTGAAAATTGGAGGCCCCACTAAAAATTACATTATTTTGTTGTTTGACATGGAATAATAGTATTTTGACCTTGGACAATCTATGTAGGAGAGGCTTACAGGGTCTGGGAAGGTGTTCTCTCTATGGTGAGGAGCAAGAAACAATTTCACATCTCTTTCTCCTTTGCAGGTTTGTATCCAGTATATGGGACACCAAATTTTCTCACTTTAAAATTGGTATCAGACATTTCAACTCATTGGAATAGTGCCTTCGATGGGGGTTGGGTAGGAGGGGCATAGAATGTTATAACCCCTTATTTAGCATTTGGGAAATATGGAAGTTCAGGAACCATCTCAGTTTTAGAGGGAAACATCTTAATGCCCACAACATTTTCTCCAAGATCAATGTTTGGATGGAGTGTATTGACCTTGGGGAGAAGATTCACAAAGATATGATGGGGAGGTATTTAAGCACACAAGTCATATTGCCTGCTAGATTTTTTATGGTGTGACATAAAGGGGATGATGTGATTGTGGTGTCTGGCTAAAAATTACTGAACACTCTCACTACATGCTGCATTGGTATGGAGGCTTGGGATCCAATACCAGGGCGAAATTGGTGGCATTATGGGGCCTGCTATGGTTTTCCATGGAAAAACAAATTCATAGCATCCATGTATATGGGGATTCCATGAATGTTATACATGGCATCTCAGGTACTTCATCATTTGATCCCCCGAATCTTAGGGGCTGGCAAGAGTGGATGGATGCACTCATTCAGTCCTTCACTAGTTTCAACATCCAACACATCTATAGGGAAAAAAATGTCATGACTAACAACTTATCCAAACAAGGGCTGGAAGATATGGAAGGCTTCATACATTTCACCTTTTTCTCTGATGGTGCACCCAATGTGGAGGGGTGAATCACTCTTCCTTAATTTGTTGATATTAGTTTTGTTTTCAATATACTATCTAGGCATATGTTGTTAGTTTTGTCTTTTTGAATATTTGTCAGTTTTTTTTTTACTTGGGATAGCAAGACAATTAGATTTTATATTACTACTTGAGAATATGTCTATATTTAAATTTGATAACATTATATGGTTGTATATCCAAAATATAGATAGATGCAAGTATGCATATGTAACTAGTATTTTATACTTTAATAAAATCCAGTCCATTTTTTTCATCAAAAAACTATGTTAAGAAAATTCTTGATCTTTAATCTTCAAAATTAAATTCTTCACTTTATAAATCCCCATGCGAAAGAACCATTAATTAGGATGTTAATGTCAAGGGAAAATAGAGAATATTCTTCATAGAAGACCTTGAGAGCCTCCACTAATTGATAATGCTTAAATGGAGACAGGTATTTTTTCTTGAAAAGCCAAAGAATACATGAATGCATTGAATAACCTTTTCCAAAAGCTACATAAGCACGTGTGTAAATACCTGTGAGCAACGCTTTCACAAATAAGTTTTTGTCGATTTATATTAAAGCTGTGAAGCTATCACACCTTTTTTTTAATGGAAGGCCGACACAGTTTCTTACTAGAATGTCCCGCGACTAGTAGAGAAAATCACTCTACTGTAAGTTTGGAGTTGAATCAGCGTACCCTTTCCTAGTTCTAGAGTACGATTATTAGAAATATAGGTACATTGTCTTCCTCTTCAGGGGGGCGTGCGCTTGTATAGTTACAGGTTGCGTTGGTTGGCCCTCAATTTTTTTTAAAACAAAATTTAGGACCTCTCATTGTCCAGGCTGCCACTTCACTCTTCGCATCTGCGCTTTCCCTATAAGTACACAAATTTCAAATGTTTTCTCAATAGTATTATGTAACCTCTGCTCTCATACCATGATAAGAATTGAGATGGAGAAAACATAGACACGAATAAATTCAAAATGGAAGTGTGGTGATATCTAAAATATAGGTAGAGAAAATCTACTCTTCAAACTGCTCATTACTCAGTGAGAACTAAATAGCTACATGAAAGACATCAAGTTAAATAACTAAAATAAAACTTAACTAACTAAAATTCACTGAACTAAATGTAAGATAATTATGACAACTAATAGACAATTAAATGATAGTTGAAATTACTTTCTTTAACAAAAGCATCTTAATGTTGGTAGCAAATTTCCAGAATACCCAGAAGGAAAGAAGTCAATTATTTTACCTCATATTCCTGGAATTTGTGATGGATATAAGTTCAAGAGTTCGGATTTTAACTCTTCTATGTTATTGTTAAAATAAGATAATTATTCCTGCATGAGGAGTTGGTTAAAGTTAGAGAGTTCGTTAACTGAGCATTGAGTCAAGTCAAGATAATTTATAGTTGAAATTATAGTGTGTGGTTGTATGTCACGATATTTTAGACGAGTCGCTAGTTGGAAAAGGTTAAATACCCTTTACCAGGTTCATTGTCATAATCAAGTTTTGTGTGGTCAAAAGAAGAGGCATAGTTCGTGTGCTTTACGTGAATTTGTGTTTAAACTCTTCTGCCTTTCCAACAAATTGGTATCAAAGCTGAGGAAGGATCACAAGGTCTGTGGTGCCTACAAAGATAACAAAAAAATACCAAAAAAAAAGGGCCAATTTTTATATAAATGTGTGTTGCAAATTTGTGGAACTATTAAAAAACACAGAGATTTTAGTACAAAAACCATACAATTTACATGTACCTTCAAATCTACGAAATTTCGAGTTAAGTGCACAATTTTTATGTGGTCGGGAGAGCGCAAACCATTAATAAACAGCGTAGTCTAACGAGGTGGAGGAGTTGCCCGGAAAGTTATGGAAATTCCGGTCATATTTAGAGAAAATCCGGCAAGGATTTTGTAAATCCAAGTTATAGTTGTTAAAATTCAAAATTTTAGGTGTCTTAAAGGTTTTTGATGGTGTTGAATCCATTTCCACTGTCAAAAACATGATACAAAAACTACCTCTACAAGATTTTTTGAATTTTTTTTTACCTAGATTCTGGCCACTTTTGGTCGTCTGGGCAATTCCTCCGCCTCATTAGACAACTCCTTAATAAACGTCGTAATAGTGGCTCAATACAGAGTCAACATTTTTTTTGAACGTTGAAAGTCATAAGGCCTGGTGACGTGGTGATGTGGGGCTTTTGAGAGTCACGAACTTTTTTCCGAACTCATAAAAGTTAAGTGGGTTTTCATAAAAGTTTTTTATTTAAAAGGATTTGGGTTTACATTTATTAGGACATGATTTATTATAAAGATTTTATATATATATATATATATATATTATTCAAAAATAATTAAGGGTTTATTTAAAAAAAATTAAAAAAGGATTTTTGCACACTTATAAAAGAAGAAATTTAGGGTTTTTGGAAGATAGGTTTTGAGGAAAGATGGCTTTCTCAAATTTCCAACCCCAGTTTCCACCGTTTATAAGGAAGGATTATGATGTATGTGCCATTAATATGGCGACCACTTTGTAGGCTCATGATGTTTGGGATTATGTCCAGTTTGAGTTTTCAGAACCTAAGGATGAAGTAGCAGAATGAGCTCTCACTAATGCAGAGAGGGAACAATGGAAGAAAAACAAGAATCAGAATGCACAAGCATTGCAACTTATTAAGCAAGGAGTGGACCAAGCAGTGTTCCAGAAGATTATGATCACGTCTTCAGCAAAGGAAGCTTGTGATACTTTGGCAACAAACTATAAATGTATGGCCAAAGTCAATATTGTTAAGTTGCAGAATACTATGAGAGATTTTGAAAGTATGCATATGAAGCAGGTGAACGACATTGATTTTTTCATGAATTAGGTCATAACTATCATAAATCAATTAAAGATTTATGGTGAAGAACTTAAAAATAAAACAGTGGTTGAGAAGGTTCTTAGATATTTGTCTACCAAATTTGATGTTGTGGTAATAGCCATATAAGAAGCCAAGAATTTGGCATCATTAACAATTGATGATCTAATGGGATCACTTCTATCGCATGAGGCAAGGATAGACATAAATAAGGATTCCACTTTAGAGACTGCTTTCAAAAGTTAGGTTTCTATTTCAAGAGACAGAGGTCGAGGCAAAAGTAGATAAAGAGGCAGAGCACAAGGCAGAATATATGGTGGTCACAAAGATGGCTGAGAAGAGCATGAACATGAAAGTAGAAGAAACTGCAGAAACTTCAACAATAATCAAATATTTGACAAATCAAAGGTGGGATGTTATTTTTGGAGGCAGTTTGGATGATAGAAGGAGAACTTCTAGTTTTTTGTTCCATCTTGGTTCAAGTGTGATTTCATGGGCATCTAAGAAGGAGCAACATGTCAAGCAGTCTAGTTAAGAAGAGTATTTGATGGACTCAAGAAGAAACAACAGGGATCAACAACAATACATTGTGACAACAACTCAATTATTGCACTATCTTCGAATAGTGTGTTTCATCAAAAGAGCAAGCATATTGATACTAGATATCACTTTATTAGAGAACTTGTGAGAAATGGAGAAGTTCACTTGAAGCCTTGTAAATCTAGTGATCAATTGGATGACATATTTACTAAGTCATTAGCAAAAGATGTGTTAGAGTTTCATAGAAGAAACTTGTGTGTTGTAAGCCTAGTTAAGGCATAGACCAACATGCATGTTTGAGTTGTCATGAGTCATGTCTTAGTTTAGCGGTCATAATTAAGAGGGAGTGTTAAAATAAGTTAATTACTCTGACACGAGGAGTTGGCTAAATTTAGAGAGTTAGTTCACTGAGCGTTGAGTCAAGTCGAGACAATTCATAGTCGAACTTATAGTGTGTGGTTTCATGTCAATTTGTGTGGTTTCATGTCAAGATATTTTAGACGAGTTACAAGTTGGAAAATGTTAAATACCCTTCACCAAGTTCATTGTAATAATCAAGTTTTGTTTGGTTAATAGAAGAGTCGTAGCTCATGTGTTTTGGGTGAATTTTTGTTTAAGCTCCTCTTCCTTTCCAATAAATTGGTATCAGAGCTGAGGAAGGATCACAAGATCTGTGGTGCCTGTAGAGCCAATGAGAAAAGGGTGAAAACAAAGAAGGTTGACAATTTTTTTATAAATTTGTGTTGTAAATTTGTAAACGTGTTAAAAAACGCGGAAATTTCACACTTAATTAGTACAAAAACCGCGCAATTTATGTGTACCTTCGAATCTGTGAAATTTTGAGTTAAGTGCGTAGTTTTTATGCGGTCGGGAGAGCACAAGCCATTAATAAATGTCATGGCCATGACTCAATACAAAGTCAACATTTTTTTTAAGGTTGAAAGTCACTGCCATTAATAAATGTCATGGCCATGACTCAATACAAAGTCAACATTTTTTTAAAGGTTGAAAGTCACGAGGCATAGTGACGTGGATTTTTTGAAAGTCACAAAGTTTTTGAAGGTCACGAACTCTTTTCCGAACTCATAAAAGTTAAGTGGGTTTTCATAAAAGTTTCTTATTTAAAAGGATTTGGGTTTAAGTTTATTAGAAGGACATGATTTACTATAAAGAGAATTTTTTTTATAAAGATTATTTTATATAAAATATTTTTTATATTAAAAAATAATTTAGGGTTTATTTATAAGGAATTTTAAAAAAGAGCTTTGCAAGCTTATAAAAGAAGAAATTTAGGGTTTTTTGAAGAGATTTTTTGAGGAAAGATGGTTTTCTCAAATTTCCAGCCTGAGTTTCTACCGTTTACAAGGAAATATTATGATGTGTGGGCCATTAAGATGGTGACCACTTTGCAGGCTCATGATGTTTGGGATTATGTCTAGTTTGGGTTTTCAAAACTTAAGGATGAAGCAACAGAACGAGCTCTCACTAATGTAGAGAGGGAACAATGGAAGAAAGACAATAATAATAATAAACAAGTGTTGCAACTTATCCAGCAAGGAGTGAACCGAGCAGTGTTACAGAATATTATGATCACATCTTCAGCAAAGGAAGCATAGGATAGTTTGGTGACAAACTATAAAGGTATGGGTAAAGTCAATATTCTTAAGTTGCAGAATACTAGGAGAGATTTTGAAAGTCTGCAGATGGAGACATAAGGCATCAATTATTTCATGAATCGGATCATAACTGTCGTAAATCAGTTAAAGATGTATGGTGAATAAATTAAAGATCAAGCAGTGGTTGAGAAGGTTCTTAGATCTTTGTCTACCAAATTTGATGTTGTAGTAGTAGCCATATAAGAAGCCAAGAATTTGGCATCATTAACAATTGATAAGATGATGGGATCACTTCTATCGCATGAGGCAAGGATAGATAGAAATAAGGATTCCACTCTAGAGACCGCTTTGAAAAGTCATTTTTCTATTTCAAGAGACAGAGGTCGAGGAGAAGTAGATCGATGGCAGAGGACAAGGCAGAAGATATGGTGGTCAGAGAGATGGCCGAAAAGAGGATGAACATGAAAGTGGAAGCAACTGTAGAAACTTCAGCGATAATCAAAGGTGAGATGTTATTTTTGCAGGCAGTTTGGATGATAGAAATAGAACTTTTGGTTTTGTGTTCCATCTTGGTTCAGGTGTGATTTCATGGGCATCCAAGAAGCATCCCATTGTGACACTTTCATCAGCAAAATCAGAATATGTAGCAACAACATCCGCAACATGTCAAGCAATCTGGTTAAAAAGAGTATTTGATGGACTCAAGAAGAAACAACAAGGATCAACAACAATATATTGTGACAACACCTCAATGATTGCACTATCCAAGAATAGTGTGTTTCACCAAAAGAGAAAGCATATTGATACTATATATCACTTTATTAGAGAACTTGTGATAAATGGAGAAGTTCACTTGAAGCCTTGTAAATCTAGTGATCAATTGGTTGATAGATTTACTAAGTTATTAGAAAAATATGTGTTTGAGTTTCATAGAAGAAACTTGTGTGTTGTAAGCCTAGCTAAGACATAGACCAGGAGGCATGTTTGAGTTGTCGTGAGTCATGTCTTATTTTAAGGGTCGTAATTAAGGGGGGATGTTAAAATAAAGTAATTACTCTTGCATGAGGATTTGGCTAAAGTTACAAAGTCAGTTAACTAAGAATTGAGTCAAGTCGAGATAATTCATAGTCGAACTTATAGTGTGTGGTTGCATGTCAAGATATTTTAGGCAAGTCGCTAGTTGGAAAAGGTTAAATACCCTTCACTAGGTTCATTGTAATAATCAAGTTTTGTGTGATCAATAGAAGAGCCACAGCTTGTGTGTTTTGGGTGAATTTGTGTTTAAGCTCCTCTACCTTTCCAATAAATTGATGCCGTAGCTGAGGAAGGATCGCAAGATTTGTGGTACCTACAGAGCCAGTGAGAAGAGGGCTAAAAAAAAGAAGGCCGACAATTTTTTTTTTATAAATTTGCATTGCAAATTTGTAGAAATGTTAAAATGCGTGGAGATTTCGCACTTAGTTAATACAAAAACCATACAATTTATGTGTACCTTCAAATCTGTGAAATTTCGGGTTAAGTGCGTAGTTTTTATGCAGTCTAGAGAGCGCATGCCATTAATAAATGTCATGGTCGTGAAACAATACGGAGTCAACATTTTATTCTGAAGGTTGAAAGTCACGAGGCGTAGTGACATGGGTTTTTTGAAAGTCATGAAGTTTTTGAAAGCCACAAAATTTTTCCAAAATCATAAAAGTTAAGTGGGTTTTCATAAATAAATATATATATATATATATATATATGTAAAATTATTTGGGTTTAAGTTTATTAGAAGGACGTGCTTTATTATAAGGGGTTTTCATTTTTTTATAAAAGAATTTGTATATCAAAAAATAATTAATGGTTTATTTATAAGGAATTAAAAAAAAGGAGTTTTGCATGCTTATAAAAGAAGAAATTTAGGGTTTTTTGAAGAGAGGTTTTGAGGAAAGATGGATTTCTAAAATTTCCAACCCCAGTTTCCACCATTTATAGGGAAGGATTATGATGTGTGGGCCATTAAGATGGTGAACAATTTGCAGGCTCATGATGTTTAGGATTATGTCTAGTTTGGGTTTTCATAAGCTAAGGATGAAGTAGCAAAATGAGCTCTCACTAATGCAGAGAAGGAACAATGGAAGAAAGACAAGAATAAGAATAAGAATGCACAAGAGTTGTAGCTTATCCAACAAGTAATCCACTGAGCAGTGTTCCAAAAGAATATGATCACATCTTCAGAAAAGGAAGCATGGGATACTTTGGCAAAAAAATATAAAGGTATGACCAAAGTCAATATTGTTAAGTTGCAGAATACTAAGAAATATTTTGAAAGTCTACAGGTGAAGGAGATACAGGACATCGATTCTTTCATGAATCGAGTGACAACTGTATTAAATCAACTAAATATTTATGGTGAAGAAATTAAAGATTGTACAATGGTTAAGAAGGTCCTCAGATCTTTGTCTACGAAATTTGATGTTGTGGTAGGAGCCATATAAGAAGCCAAGGATTTGGCATCATTAACAATTGATGAGATGATGGGATAAATTCTATCACATGAGGCAAGGATAGACAGAAATAATGATTCCACTTTAGAGACCACTTTCAAAATTCTGGTTTCTATTTCAAGAGACAGAAGTCGAGGCAAAAGTAGATCGAGAGGCAGAGGATGAGGCAAAAGATATGGTGGTCAAAGAGATCGCTAAGAGGACCATGAACATGAAAGTGGAAGCAATTGTAGAAACTTCAACAATAATCAAAGATTTGACAAATCAAAGGTGAGATGTTATTTTTGCAGGTAGTTTGGATGATAGAAAGAGAACTTCTGGTTTTTTGTTCCATCTTGGTTCATGTGTGATTTCATGGGCATCTAAGAAGCAACCCATTACTACACTTTCATCAGCAGAAGCAGAATATGTAGCAGCAACATCAGCAGCATGTCAAGCAGTCTGGCTAAGAAGAGTATTTGATGGACTCAAGCAAAAACAAAAAGGATCGACAACAATATATCGTGACAACAACTCAACGATTGCACTATCCAGGAATAGTGTGTTTCATCAAAAGGAGCATATTGATACTAGATATCACTTTATTAGAGACCTTTTGAGCAATGGGGAAGTTCACTTGAAGCCTTGTAAATCTAGTGATCAAATGGCTAACAAATTTACTAAGTCGTTAGCAAAATATGTGTTTGAGTTTCATAGAAGAAACTTGTGTGTTGTAAGTCTAGCTGAGACATAGACCAGCAAACCTGTTTGAGTTTTCATGAATCATGTCTTAGTTTAGCGGTCGTAATTAAGGGGGAATGTTAAAATAAGGTAATTACTCTCGCATGAGTAGTTGGCTAAAGTTAAGGAGTCAGTTAACTGAGCGTTGAGTCAAGTCGAGATAATTCATAGTCGAACTTATAATGTGTGGTTGCATGTCAAGATATTTTAAGCGAGTCGCTAGTTGGAAAAGGTTAAATACCCTTCATCAGGTTCATTGTAATAATCAAGTTTTGTGTGCTCAATAGAAGAGCCGCAGCTCATGTGTTTTAGGTGAATTTCTTATTAAGATCCTCTACCTTTCCAAAAAATTGGTATTAGAGCCGAGGAAGGATTACAAGATCCATGGTGCCTATAGAGCCAGTGAGAAGAGGGCCAAAAAAAGGAAGTCTGACATTTTTTTTATTATTATAAATTTGTGTTGCAAATTTGTAGAACTGTTAAAAAGCACGGAGATTTCGCACTTAGTTAGTACAAAAACTTTGCAATTTACCTGTACCTTCGGATATGTCAAATTTTGGGTTAATTGCGCAGTTGTTATGCAATGGAGAGAGTGCAGGACATTAATAAACATCGTGGCGCTGACTCAATATGGAGTCAACATTTTTTTTAAGGTTGAAAGTCACGAGGCGTAGTGATGTGGGTTTTTTGAAAGTCACAAACGTTTTTCCAAACTCATTAAATTTAAGTTGGTTTTCATAAAAGTTTTTTATTTAAAAGGATTTGGGATTAAGTTTATTAGAAGGACATTATTTATTATAAAGAGTTTTTTTTTTATAAAGATTTTTTTATATATAAATATTTTTTATATAAAAGAAATTTTTATACTAAACAATAATTAAGGGTTTATTTATCAGGAATTAACAAAAAGGAGTTTTGCAAGCTTATAAAAGAAGAAATTTAGGGTTTTTCTAAGAGAGGTTTTGAGGAAAGATGGCTTTCTCAAATTTCCAGCCCTAGTTTCCTCCATTTACAGGAAAGGATTATGATGTGTGGGCCATTAACATGGTGACCACTTTGCAGAATCATGATGTTTAGGATTATGCCCAATTTGGGTTCTCAGAACCTAAGGGTGAATTAGCAAAATGAGCTCTCACTAATGCAGAGAGGGAACAAAGGAAGAAATACAAGAATAAGAATGCACAAGCTTTGCATTTTATCCAGCAAGGACTATATGGAATAGTGTTCCAGAAGATTATGATCATGTCTTCAACAAAGAAAGCATGGGATACTTTAGTGACAAACTATAAAGGTATGGCCAAAGTCAATATTTTTAAGCTGCAGCATACTAGGAGATATTTTGAAAGTCTACAGATGAAGAAGATAGAGGACATCGATTCTTTCATGAATTGGGTCATAACTATCGTAAATCAGTTAAAGATTTATGGTGAAGAACTTAAATATCAAACAGTGGTTGAGAAGGTTCTTAGATATTTGTCTACCAAATTTGATGTTGTGGTAGAAGCCATATAAGAAGCCAAGGATTTGGCATCATTAACAATTGATGAGCTAATGGGATCACTTCTATCACATGATGCAAGGATAGATAGAAATAATGATTCCACTTTAGAGACCGCTTTCAAAATTCAGGTTTCTATTTCAAGATACAGAGGTCGAGGTAGAAGTAGATCGAGAGGCAGAGGATGAGGCGAAAGATATGGTGGTAAGAGAGATGGTCGAGAAGAGCATGAACATGAAAGTGGAAGCAACTACAGAAACTTCAGCAATAATCAAAGATTTGACCAATCAAAGGTTAGATGTTATTTTTGCTGGTGGTTTGGATGATAGAAAGAGCACTTTTGGTTTTGTGCTCCATCTTGGATAAGGTGTTATTGCATGGGCATCTAAGAAGCAACCCATTATGACACTTTCATCAACAAAAGCAGAATATGTAGCAGCAACATCAATAGCATGTCAAGCAGTCTGGTCAAGAAGAGTATTTGATGGACTCAAGTAGAAACAACAAGGATCAACAATAATATATTGTGACAACACCTCAATGATTGCACTATCCAAGAATAATGTGTTTCATCAAAAGAGCAAGCATATTGATAATAGATATCACTTTATTACAGAAATTTTTCAAAATGGAGAAGTTCACTTGAAGCCTTGTAAATCTAGTGATCAACTGGTTGACATATTTACTAAGTCATTAGAAAAAATATGTATATGAGTTTCATAGAAGAAACTTGTGTGCTGTAAGCCTAGCTAAGACATAGACCAACATGCCTGTTTGAGTTGTCATGAGTCATGCCTTATTTTAGCAGTCGTAATTAAAGGGGATTGCTAAAATAAGCTAATTATTCCCGCATGAGGAGTTTTCTAAAGTTAGAGAGTTAGTTAACTAAGCATTGAGTCAAGTCGAGATAATTCATAGTCGAACTTATAATGTGTGTTTGCATGTCAATTTGTGTGGTTTCAAGTCAAGATATTTTAGGTGAGTCACTAGTTGGAAAAGGTTAAATACCCTTCACCAAGTTCTTTGTAATAATCAAGTTTTGTGTGGTCAATAGAAGAGTCGTAGCTCGTGTGTTTTGGGTGAATTTGTGTTTAAGCTCCTCTACCTTCCAACAATTATCGTTGAGGCCATAACCACCGATTGATTCATGGATTACTCTCACAGAGTCACGCGTATCATCCAATTTGCAGTGGTTATAATCCCACCATGTTGGTTATTATCCGTATTCCAAGAATGGAACCGAGTTGAATATTTCTATAAATTGACTTCCCAAGTCATGTATGTTGTGATGAATCTCAATGAGCATACACAAGTTATGATAATTGTTGGGATTCCTAGCACCGGAACAGGAATCTAACTATCACTTGTAAAGTAGGCCTTATGACCAGACCCTAAGGTTGGAGGCGATATGATCTCTTTCAACCCACTCTGGATGAGTTATGGATGCATGCAATAATGAAGAGGAGTTACATTGTGGCATGACACATGACTATATAACATTTAAGGTTCTTCTAGACAACACTATCTGAGGCATCTGGTCAATTTTTCCAACGAACTTGAGAAATTTTCGATTTTCGAATTTTTCTATAGCAATATTTTCAAGTACTATGTACCAAATTCTATTCATTAACAATGGTCTTACAAGAAATTATGTCTTGTAATGGCATGATTATGTTGACTGGGTCATCCAAATTAAATGAAATTGAGTTAGGCTACAATACGTTAACAAATTTTTGGTGTCACTCTGCAATCACATCATAATCATCATGGTAGGTATGATAAAGGAAGTCTTAAGCTATTATACCCATCAAATTCATAGTTTAAATTAAGCCAAGATGAAAGTAATCTGATTCGAAGGCACAAAAAACATTTTAGTATTTGAGGTAAACTATGCAATCCCATAACCAATCATGGCCACGTCTAGGAAACTCATAGTATACTCTAGTTCAAATGACTACAAGTCGAAGGAATTAGTTAGATCTCCACTCTGTTGTTGCTACGTAATTGGCTATTATGAATGAGGATCATTTCTATGGTGTATCCTTAATGATATTTTCCAAAGGAGACTACCACAAAATTCAACATCTATGTTTAATGTTTTTGTTATGCACTGGTGAAAAGTGTTGTTCTATGGCGAAGGGCTACTTGACATTTGGCTTTGGATATAGGTAGGTAGTGGGTTTAGATGGTGCTATCATTGGAAATATTTTATGTGGATTGTCTTAGAAGGTTCACTTAGTTACCAAAGCCATTTTTTCTTGTGTTGTCTTATCTCCAATAATGGATTGCAATACTGAGATTGTTAGATTTTCTCAATACTTATATTGTTAGATTTTCTCCAGGAGACACATTGTAGAAATTCTCTGCAGATTCACAACATCAGTAGTCTAGCAGGATTGATCTTTGTAGTCCAACAAGTCTGCAATGTAACCAATAGATTCATCATGAAACATGGTAATGGAATCACAACCTATCCAATAAGCTTTGTTGGCTGCCCGGAAAGTTGAAGTGCAATGTGCACGTTGAGTAAGACTTAAATATATATTGTTGATTCAAGGTAAGATGATATTCAGTTGAATTATCTAGCTTCCAAATAATATAAACTCTCATAACTTCCAAAAAACAAAGTCATGGGGGAGATTTTTGGTTGGAAATGTTGGTGTTGTTGTTTTTGGTGCAGTTTATGCTGGTGCATATGTTGTTGTTGTTGTGCGGTATGCAAATGTATGTAACTTGTGGGGTTAGGTGGTTAAGTTGTTGTCATTTTGGTGTCAACTTTGGTATTGTTTTAGACGGTGGCTCTGGTTGGAGAGGCATAGATTATAGAGTTGGCCATTTATGGGATGCTTTCTTGGGAAAGCCTATTTCTAGAAAGATATTTATAGTATTGTATGATTGAAATAGAGATATTTTGGTGCATTATGACCTTGGAGAGAATTTATTCATGGTACTATAAATATTCATCATTGTAGCCGTTGGCTTCGGCTCTCTGTATTCTTTTTTTGGGTATCGTCAGTTGAATGGGAAAGGACTCGTCTGGGAGATGACCAACTAGTGTACTATACACCAGTTAATGTTGTAGGTAAGGAGGTAAACTAAGTTGAATTTAGATCATTCTAATAAAGGACTCTAGGAGAGGTGATAGGAAAGGAATTGAAGAGGAATATTTACTTATATTGATTCAAGCCATCTTGTTGTTCTCCATACTCTTTGAGCGTTGTCATTGTGCTTCTATTTTGGTAACTTTCACTTTCCATAATTCTCAAGTGCATCCTTGATTGCAAGTGTTTGGCTAGAAGATACTAAATCAGGCAATGGTTCCTTCCAAAGGCATGTTAAGGGGTTGGAGGGTCATTAACTAAGGGTATGTTTATCTAAAATTACCATATATTCAATCTCTAAATTATTGGCTTGTCCATATCTGACTGTGATATCGTCCTGTAGACTTACATATCATTGGTTGCTATAGAATTTTGTGAATGATGGTCATGATTTTCTAAGGTGGAATTGGATCCAATCAGCAGGGCTAGAAGGTCTAAGGTGTATGCTCATCTGGAGGTAATTTTGTTTTTCTCCAATCGAAGGAATTAGTGGTCTAAGGTATTATTGTTAATTTTGTATTAAAAGGTGGTTCATCAATACTTTTGGCGGGTCAGTTTTTGAAAATATGGAGCGTTCGTGGAGGTGCCACGCAATTACTTGGCATGGTTGGTCAAACTTATTTGATTGACCACATATCCAACATGGAAGAGCTAATAGATGTTACTGTTGTTGCTAAGAATGAGAGTGAAGGTCAGGTAAGGTGCTCTAAGATTTTGCACGGGTCAAAAAAGGAAATGGGAGGGAAACCATTCAAGGAGGTTGATATTCCCTTTCGAACATATTTTCCAAGAAAGGATTTTTTGAACAAGAATCCTAGAAATAGGAGGAAAAAAAAAAATCAAGGCAGAAGAGGAAGTCTGAACCCTGATTCTAGAGGTGGACGTATATTGGGACAATGTTGTGAGGCTAAAACAAAGGGTAATGGTGGGGCGATGGGAGTTCACAAATATGACAGGTTCTCATTGAAAGAATGGATTGATAAGGTTTGGTCTTCCATTCTTCAATACATGCCAAAGGAAACTGTGCTACTTAAAAAATGGTTGGCTTTCACTTTTTGAAGGAGGAGGATGCTAATAAGATTGCATCTATGCCTTGGGTGTGGGGACGAGGATTTCTAGTACTATAGAGATGGTATGTGGCCTTTCGCCATGTTAAGGAAGTTATTAATCATAAAATTATATGGGTGAAGCTCCCAAGCCTTCCTTTGCATCTTTTTTCAAAGAAAGACATCATGGAAATCACCAATAAGATTGGAAATTTTTACTATGTAGATGAGGGTTGCTCGGGACTATTCGACAAAATATTTGCTTGGGTCATTTTTGAAGTGAATTACTCTGGAGGATTCTTGGTTACTCTAGATATATATTAGGGTCCCTTCTCCATTCACCAACAAGTGGACTACCAGGGGACTCCCATGAAAGTGGTCATTTGATCACAGAGTACCCACGACATTTTGGTGGTAGTCACTTGATCTGGATTTAAACAGGAACGCAACAAATTACAGAGATAACCATCAACACAGAGATGCAGTGAAAATAATACTTCATTTCATTAATGTAAAATACTTAAATATGCTTTCAAACAACAATGGAAATAAACCAGATAGGGAGATGGTAGCTTATCTTTGAGAAGAGATGTGGTGGCTACATGCCTATGAATCGTGTTATAATGAGGCTCAAAGGCCTATTTATTGTTGAGAAACAATGGAAAACCCTAAACATCCAAAAACCTAACCCTAGAAGATGAAACGCCAAATTGTGGGCCTCGTTTGGGTAAATTGGTACATTAACTTCCCAGGGTCATAACTTTGGCATACGATATCCATTTGACGCGCACAATATCTCCTTAGAAAGATCTATCTGAGAACTCCAACTTTGGGAAGAGAAAAATTAGTCCGTTGATCCATGTTGCTCCCAGTTTTCCCAAAAAAACGTCATTTAGGGCCTCAAAATGGCTCCAGAAGTTCAGGACCTGAAAAACTGCTAAAAATAGTAAACTGCTCTACAATTAAGGAAACTGGAAAGTTGAAAGAAACAATGGTGGGGGTCTAAGTGGACTTGTCAGGTGGCCACCAATGTCCACCTGGATCATTCCTACCCCCTTAGGAAGCAATGGTCCCCATTGCATTGAGTTCCTCCATGAGACGAGGAAACTTCTGCTGAACTTGGTCCCTGATGAGCCACTTGCCCCGACGAAGGAGTTGGCCTGCTTTAACAACTTGGTACAGTTGGATATTTTGCTGGCAATTGTGCTTGATCTGTGTGTCCATGACTTGATCAGTTGTAGCATGTTCCATGCAATTTGGATTTAACTTTGTGGGTGTAAGCTGTTCTGCAATGTCGGATGTTTCTAGTAATGGTGGAAAGTATGGCCGAAGGCGGTCCACATTGAACACTGGGTGCAGGCCAAGGAATGGGGGAATGTTGAGCTCAAATGAATTGTCTCCCACAACCTTGGTAATGGTGTAAGGACCATATCAAAGTGGTCTGAGTTTCTGATAGGCTCCGGTAAGGCATTTCTTTTACAAATGCAACTAGACTTTGTCACCCACCTGAAACTTTTGTGGCACCCAATGTTGATCATGTCGCTGCTTGTACTTGGCATTTGATTTCTCCATAATGTCATGGAATTGCTGGAAAATATGTTGGATGTGCTCAATGAAGCCATTTGCCTTATCTGTTTCAGACTGGACATGAGTTGAATCTGCGTGAGAAGTTGCAAATGGCATGGCCACATCAATGGGACATAGTGGTTGGAATCCCAAGCCCACCTAAAAAGGGTTGTGGCCAGTCGAGCTGTGGAGAGCCCGGTTGTAGATGTGTTGAACATAGGGGAGGATCTTATCCCATGTGCATGGATGCTTTGAGTTGTACATAAGCTGGATGTGTACGATCATCCTGTTGACAACCTCTATATGGCCATTAGTTTGAGGATGGAAGGTTGTGGACTTAGTGAGTTTGGTGTCCAGCATCGACCAGAGACTGGACCAAAATGAACTGAGGAACCACCTGTCCCGATCTAAGATGATAGACTGTGGGATCCCAAACTGTACCTACACTCGTTCAAAGAAGAGTTTAGCAGTGGCTTCTGCTGTGATATTCGTCTTGTAGGCCACCATAATGGCTATCTTTGAGAACTTGTCGACGACCATAAAAACACAGTCATTTCCATGCTTAGTGGAAGGAAGGCCTGACATGTAATCCATGGAGATGGATTCCCAAGGTCAACTGGGGGTGGGCAGCGGGGTATAGAGGCCTTGCTTCTTGATGGTCGGTTTGGCAATGGTGCAGGAAATTCATGATCTAAGGTACTTCCCAACATCCTATCAAAGATTCGGCCAATAGAAATACTTCTGTAGTATTGCCACTATTTTCTCGACCCTGAAATGCCCAGCAGCCCGATTGTAGTGTGCTACCCAAATCATCTTGGCACGCTCGCTTGAAGGAACACAAAGGTGACCCATGTGGCATAACAGGGCATCTTGGAGATGAAAATCTGGAACATGCTGACCCTCCAAGAGTGTCTGGTATGTGCGGCCAAATTTTGGGTCGATTTTGTAGAGGAGTGGCCAATCAGAAGTCTCGTGCCCACAAGAGTTGAGCACGGTGGTTAACGCCATGATCGGTGGTCGACTAAGGAAATCTGCAACATTATTGGTGTTGCCCTTCTTATACATGATATTCAAATGGAACTGTTGCAGATATGTGGACCACTTTTGATGGTGATCATTCTGTAATTTCCCTTGGGTCTGTATGAATTGCAAGGATCGATGGTCTATGTGGATGACCGTTTCCTTCCCCAAAATGTAATGCTTATATTGTCGATAGGCCAACACAATGGAATACGTCTCTTTGTCATAAGTGGGATACTTCCAGACTATGTCTGTAAGTGTCTCATTGTGATATGCCACTAGATGCCTGTGTTGAGTAAGGATGGCCCCAATAGCATAGTCAGAGGCATCTGTCTCGACCTCAAATGGTTGTTGCAAGTCTGGCAATGCGAGCACTGGTGCTGTGCAGAGGCGATCTTTCAACTCTGTGAATGCCTTCTGTTGAGATTCAGACCAAAATAATTTTTCTTTCGCTCCTCCCTTGGTGACTTGACTCAAGGGCTAAGTGATATGAGAAAATCCCAACATGAACCTGCGATAGAAGTTGGCAAGACCTAGAAAGGTACAGAGCTCTGTCAGAGTGGTTAGAGATGGCCAAGCCTGAATGACTTGGATCTTGGCTAGATCCACATGCACCCCCTGTTCATCAATAATGTATCCCAGATACTAAACCTGGGTCATGCCAAAAGTGCATTTCTCCAAATTAGCACATAACTTGTGTTGCCGCAGTGTTTGGAGAACCTGTCGAATGTGGTGGAGTTGATCTTCCCAACTCTGGCTGAAGATCAGGATGTCATCCAATTATGCCACTACAAATGAGTTGGTGAATGGCCACAAGATGTCATCCATTAGCCTCATGAAGGTATGCAGGCATAACCAACCATTCGAAAAGCCCCTCCTTAGCTCTAAAGGAAGCCTTCCACACATCGGAGGGTTCAATTGGTACTTGGTGATATCATGACTTCAAACCGATCTTGCTAAAATATCTTGCCCACTTCAGTTGGTCCAAGATGTCATCAATCCATGGGATCGGGTACCTATTATGGACAGTGATCTTGTTGAGTGCCCGATAGTCAATACAAAGTCTCCAAGTCTCATCCTTCTTCTGTACCAACATGATTAGGCTCCCACGGGGCGATGAACTCGGATGGATGTGACCTTTCTGTAGTAGCTCTTGAATCTGCCTCTTTATTTCATCGTTCTCCAGAACGGAGTGCCGATAGATTGGTCCATTGGGCAACGACGCACCTGGGGTCAGATCTATGGAATGCTTGACCTGACAATGCAAAGGAACCCCTGTAAGGGAGGTGAAGATGTCCTCATACTCTTCCACGACCTTGTCCATCTGTAGTTGTCGTGCATAAGGTCCCTGTTTGGAGGTCGTGGCCACCGTCTTCTTATTTCCTTGAGGGTGTATCTTCAGGAAAATAAATTTCTCGGTTTTGGAAATGAGCTTTCTGCATTGTTTTGTAGTAATCAAAGAGATTGCAGTAGGCGGTGCTACCTCCGGTATCATGTACAACTTATTTCCCAAAGTAACAATAACAACACGAGGCCTTGATTCATACACAGCATGTCGCTTCCACAAGTATGGTTGTCCTAATAATACATCACAAACTTCAAGGGGAGCAATGTCACACAATACCTCATCCGTGAAGGGCTTGATGTTGTATGGAAGGTGACACTACTGGCTCACGTGAAGATCTCATCCTTAGTGAAGCCACCTGATGGTGTATGGTTGTGGATGTGTTGTGGTCGGTAAGCCCAGCCGCTTCATGATCTCTGCCGAAATGAGGTTCTTTCGGCTCTTGCTATCAACAATGAATTCTAGTGGGGAGCCTTTTACCCACATCTAGGAGTGGAAGAGGCGCTCCTCCTCCTATGGATCTTCAGGTTCCTCCTTCTGGATCTTCGTGGTGGCAACAGTGGCGTTGGGCTCCGCATCGATAATATGCTTCCCTTTTTCATTCCCCTTGTTGGGTTCTGACTCAGAGTCAGAACATGCATATGATTCTGAAACCTTTAGCTCAGCCATTAGTGACTGCTTGGCACGACACTCACTTGTGTTGTGAGTGGATCTATTATGGAACTCACAACACTTTCCCATGTCCTTTTTCGGCTTCACAACATTGTTCTTTGCTTGCATCTTTGGCAGGTTGTCTTGGGCTACCTCGCCTTAGCTTTGTCCTTTGTTCTGCAGTTTGGGGGCACCTTTCCCTTGCTTTGAATTCGTAGATCCAAAGTCTCGCTTCTTCTGTTTAAAATTTTGCTCAACCTTGAAGGCATTTCGGTATGTCGTGCCGAGCGAGGGGATGTTCAAGAATTCTATTTCTTCCTGGATGTACTTGTGCAGGAATCTGCGATATTTGAGTACCAAATGCTGCTCTGAATCCTTGATACCCAACTTTGTGCGAAGGGTATGGAAAATATTGCTAAACTCTGACACGTCTTGGTCCCTTCCCTGCCGCAGTGTGGTCCACTTTATGTATTGATCCTCATAACTTCCAACGGGGTAGTACTGCTCCTTGATGGCATCCTGGAATGAATCCAAAGAGGGTGTGGCTGAAAATAATGAGCCTATACTTTCATCCTTCTCCTTGCAGTAGGTTTCCCACCAGTCCTTGATGGGGGGGGGGCTTCTTTGAGAAGACCGAAAATAATATTTTCCCGACTGGAAAAATCATAAACAAAAAAATAACCCTCTAGTAGATTTAACCATTTATCGACGACATCTACGTCTATCTGACCCTCAAATATGGGGATTTCATAATTAACTTATACCTTAATCGATGTGTAATTTCCAGAGTAGCTTTTGGAAGATGATGTGTCACCCCTGGGTAGCGGCTGAAGGATCTGCGCAACGCTATCCATCATCGCATTCCTTTGTCGCTCAAGGGCTTCTTCGAGCAACATTTTGATAGGATCTCCAGCCCCCTCATCTTTCTTTTCATCCGCCATGGGAGGCCATTGGGATTTGCGAGGCTGGTCTTGCAAAGATTTGACCAGTTCAAGCCCTAACTCCTTATATCCTGACCTCGTTGGGGACATGTAAAAAAAAAGAGAAAAAGCAGACCGCTCTGATACTACTGATCCAGATTTAAACAGGAATGGAAAAAATTACAGAGATAAACATAAACACAGAGATGTAGCGGAAATAATACTTCATTTCATTAATACAAAATACTGAAATATGCTTACAAACAACAATGGAAATAAACCAGCTAGGGCGATGGTAGCTTATCTCTAAGAAGAGATGTGGCAGCTACATGCCTTTGAACCATGTTACAATGAGGCTAAAAGGCCTATTTATTTTTGAGAAACAATGGAAAACCCTAAACATCCAAAAACCTAACCCTAGAAGATGAAACACCAAACTGTGGGCCCCGTTTGGGCAAATTGGTACATCGATTTCCCGTGGTCGTAACTTTCGCATACGATCTCTGTTTGATGCGCACAATATCTTGTTAGAAAGATCTGTCCGAGAACTACAACTTTGGGAAGAGAAAAATCAGTCCATGGACCCATGTTGCTCCTAGTTTTCCCCAAAAAGGTCGTTTATGGCCTCAAAATGGCCTCAAAATTTCAGGACCCGAAAAACTGTTAAAAATAATAAATTGTGCTACAATTAAGGAAACTGAAAAGCTAAAAGAAAAAATGGTGGGGGTCCAAGTGGACTTGGCAGGTGGCCACCAATATCCACCTAGATCATTCCTACCCCCTTAGGGAGCAATGGTCTCCATTGCGTTGAGTTCCTCCATGAGATGAGGAAACTTCTGTTGAACTTGGTCCCTGGTGAGCCACTTGCCCTGGTGAAGGAGTTGGCTTGCTTGGACAACTCGATACAGTTGGATATTCTGCTAGTGAGTGTGCTTGATCTATGTGTCCATGATCCGATCAGTTGCAGCTTGTTCCATGTAATCTGGATTTAACTTTGTGGGTGTGAATTGTTCTACAATGTTGGATGTGTATAGTAATGGTGGAAAGTATGGCCGAAGGTGGTCCACATTGAACACTGGGTGCAGGCCAAGGAATGGGGGAATGCTGAGCTCAAATGCATTGTCTCCCATAGCCTTGGTAATGGTGTAAGGACCATATCAAAGTGGTCTAAGTTTCTGATAGGCTCTAGTAAGGCATTCCTTTTGCAAATGCAACCAGACTTTGTCACCCAGTTGAAACTTGTGTGGCACCCGATGTTGATCATGTCGCTGCTTGTACTTGGAATTTTATTTCTCTAGAATGTCATGGACCTGCTGGCGAATATGTTGAATGTTCTCAATGAAGTTGTTTTCCTTATCTGTTTCGAACTGGACATGAGTCGAATCTGTGTGAGTAGCTGTAAATGGCATGGCCACATCAATGGGACATAGTGGTTGGAATCCCAAGACCACCTGAAAAGGGCTATGGCCAATCGAGCTGTGGAGAGCCCCATTGTAGCTATGTTAAACATAAGGGAGGCTCTCGTCCCATGTGCGTGGATGCTTTGAATTATACATGCACATAATGTGTATGATCATCCCGTTGACAACCTCTCTCTGGCCTTTAGTTTGAGGATGGAAGGCAGTGGACTTAGTGAGTTTGGTGTCCAGCATCGACCAGAGACTGGACCAAAATGTACTGAGGAACCTGTTGTCCCAATCTGATATGATATACTGTGGGATCCCAAAGTGTACTCGCACTCATTCAAAGAAGAGTTTAGCAGTGGCTTCTATTGTGATATTCTTCTTGCAAGCTGCCATAGTGGCCATCTTCGAGAACCTATCAACTTCCACAAAAACACAGTGGTTTCCATGCTTAGTGGAAGGAAGGCCTTACATGTAATCTATGGAGATGGACTCCCAAGGTCGACTAGGGGTAGGCAGCGGGGTATAGAGGCCTTGCTTCTTGATGGTCGGTTTGGCAATGGTGCAAGCAGTGCATGATCTGATGTACTTCCCAACATCCTGTCGAAGATTCATCCAATAGAAATACTTCTGCAATATTGCCACCATTTTCTTGACCTTGAAATGCCCAGTAGCCAAAATATAGTGTGCTTCCAAAATCATCTTGGCATGCTCGCTTGAAGGAACACAAAGGTGACCCAGGTGGCATAACAGGGCATCTTGGAGGTGAAAATCTGGAAAATGCTGACCTTCCAAGACTGTTTGGTATGTGTGGCCAAATTATGGGTCACTTTTGTAGAGAAGTGACCAATCAGAAGTCTCATGCCCACAAGAGTTGAGCACGGTGGTTAACGCCATGATCGATGGTCGACTGAGGCAATATGCAACATTATTGGTGCTGGCCTTCTTATACTTAATATTCAAATGGAACTGTTGCAGATATGTGGACCACTTCTGATGGCAATCATTCTACAATTTCCCCTAGGTCTGTATGAACTGCAGGGATCGGTGGTCTGTGTGGAGGACCGTTTTCTTCCCCAAAATGTAATGCTTCCATTGTCGGCAGGCCTGCATAATGGAATACATCTCTTTTTCATAAGTGGGATACTTCTGAACTGTGTCTGAAAGTGTCTCACTGTGATATGACATTGGATGCTCGTGTTGAGTAAGGACTGCCCTAATAGCATAGTCAGAGGCATCTATCTCAACCTCAAATGGTTGTTACAAGTCTAGTAATTCAAGCACTGGTGTCGTGCAGAGGTGATCTTTCAACTCTGTGAATGCCTTCTGTTGAGATTCATACCAAAAGAATTTTGCTCTCGCTCCTCCCTTGCTGACTTGACTCAAGGGCCAAGTGATATGAGAAAATCCCAACACGAATCTGAGGTAGAACTTCGCAAGACCTAGAAAGCTACAGAGCTCTGTCAAAGTGGTTGGAGATGGCCAATCCTAAATGACTTGGATCTTGGCTAGATCCACATGCACCCATGTTCATTAATAATGTATCCCAGATACTAAACCTGTGTCATGTCAAAAGTGAATTTCTCTAAATTGGCACATAACTTATGTTGTTGTAGTGTTTGGAGAACCTATCGGATGTGGTGGAGGTGCTCTTCCCAACTCTGGCTGAAGATCAGGATGTCATCCAAGTATACCACTACAAATGAGTTGGTGAATGGCTGCAAGATGTCATCCATTAGCCTCATGAAGGTTGCAGGAGCATTCATCAATTCAAAAGGCATAACCAACCATTTGAAAAGCCCCTCCTTGGCTTTGAAGGCAATCTTCCACACATCAGAGGGTTCGATTGTACCTGGTGATATACTAACTTCAAACCGATCTTGGTTATATATTTCACCCCTTCAGATGGTCTAGGAGGTCATCAATCCATGGGATCGGGTACCTATTATGGACAGTGATCTTATTCAGCACCTGATAGTCAATACAGAGTCTCCAAGTCCCATACTTCTTCTATAACAACACGATCGGGATCCCATAGGGTGATGAACTCGGACAGATGTGACCTTTCTGTAGCAATTTCAGAACCTACCTCTTGATTTCATTATTCTCCAGAATGGAGCGCCGATATATTGGTCCATTAGGCAACAACACACCTAGAGTCAAATCAATGGAGTGCTTGACCTGACAGTGCAGAGGAACCCCTACAGGGGAGGTGAAGAGTACTCCTCCATGACCTTTTCCATCTATAGTTTTCGTGTGGAGGGGCTTTGTCTGGGGGTCGTGGCCACCATCTTCTTCTTTCCTTGAGGGTGTATCATCAGGAAAACAAATTTCCCTATTTTGGAAATGAGTTGACTACATTGTTTTGCAGTAACCAAAGAGATGGTGGTAGGCGGTGCTACCTCCGATATCCTGTACAACTTATTTTCCAAAGTAACAATAATAGCACGGGGCCTTGATTCATACACAGTATGTCCCTTCCACAAGTATGGTTGTCCTAATAATACATCAAAAACTTCAAGGGGAGAAATGCCACACAATACCTCATCCGTGAAGGGCTTGATGTTGTATGGAAGGCGACACTGCTGGCTCACACAAAGATCTCATCCTTGATGAAGCCACCCGATGGTGTACGGTTATGGATGTGTTGTTGTCGGTAAGCCCAACCGCTTCACGACCTCTACCAAAATGAGGTTCTTTTGGCTCCCGCTGTCGACAATGAACTATAGCGGGGAGCCCTTTACCCACATCTAGGAGTGGAAGAGATGCTCCCCCTCTGGATCTTCAGGTTCCTCCTTCTGGATCTTCGTGGTGGCAACGGTGGCATTGGGGTCCACATCAATAATCTATTTCCCTTTGTCATTCCCCTTGTTAGGTTCTAACTCAGAGTTGGAACATGCATCTGATTCTGAAACCTTTAGCTCGTCCACTAGTGACTGCTTGGCCCGACACTCACTTGTGTTGTGAGTGGAGCTCTTAGGGAACTCACACCACTTTCTCATGTCCTTTTTCTGATTCATGGCGTTGTTCTTTGCTTGCAGCTTTGGTGGGTTGTCTTGGTTGCCCCACCTTGGCTTTGTCCTTTGTTCTGTAGTTTGGGGGCACCTTTCCCTTGCTTCGAATTTGCAGATCCAAAGTCTCCTTTATTCTGTTTAAACTTTTGCTCAACCTTGACGGCATCTCGGTATGCCATACCAAGCGAGGGGATGTTCAGGAATTCTATTTCTTCCTGGATGTACTTGTGCAGGAAGACGTGATATTTGAGTACCAAATGTTGCTCTGAATCCTTGATACCCAAGTTTGTGCGAAGGGTATGGAAAATGTTGGTAAACTCCGGCACATATTGGTCCCTTCACTGCACAACGTGGTCCACTTTATGTATTGATCCTCATAGCTTCTGACAGGGTAATACTGCCCCTTGATGGCATCTCAGAATGAATCCCAAGTGGGTGCAGCTGAAAATAGTGAGCCTGTACTTTCATCCTTCTGCTCGCAGTAGGTTTCCCACCAATCCTTGATGTACGGGGCTACTTTGAGAAGACCAAAAATAATCTTTTCCCGACTAGAAAAATCATGAACAGAAAAATAACCCTCTAGTAGATTTAGCCATTTATTGACGACATATACATCTATCTGACCCTCGAATATGGGGATTTCAAAATTAACTTGTACCTTAAACGATGTGGCATTTCCAAAGTAGCTATTGGAAGATGATGCTTCGCCCCTGGGTAGCCGCTAAAGGATCTGGGCAAAGCTGTCCATCATCGCATTCCTTTGTCACTCAAGGGCTTCTTCGAGCAAGATTTTCATAAGATCTCCTACCCCCTCATCTTTCTTTTCATCCACCATGGGAGGCCATCGGGATTTGTGAGGCTGGTCTTGCAAAGATTCGACTAGTTCAAGCCCTAACTCCTTATATCCCGACCTCATTGGGGACATGCAAAAAAAAACAACAGAGAAAAAGTAGACCGCTCTGATACCATTGATCCAGATTTAAAAAAGAACGCAAAAATTATAGAGATAACCATAAACATAGAGATGCAATGGAAATAATACTTCATTTCATTAATGTAAAATACTGAAATTTGCTTACAAACAACAATGGAAATAAACTAGCTAGGGCGATGGTAGTTTATCTTTGAGAAGAGATGTGGTGGCTACATGCCTCTAGACAGTGTTACAATGAGGCTCGAAGGCCTGTTTGTTGTTTAGAAACAATGGAAAGCCCTAAACATCCAAAAACCTAACCCTAGAAGATGAAACGCCAAACTGTGGGCCTTTTTTGGGTAAATCGGTACATCAACTTCCCAGGGTCGTAACTTTGGCATGAGATCTCCTTTTGACGTGCACAATATCTCATTAGAAAGATCTATCTGAAATCTAAAAATTTTGGAAGAGAAACATCGGTCCATGGACCCTTGTTACTCCTAGTTTTCCCAAAAAAAAATCGTTTAGGGCCTCAAAACGACTCCGGAAGTTCAAGACCCGAAAAACTGCTAAAAATAGTATATTGTGCTACAATTAAGGAAACTGAAAAGCTGAAAGAAACAATGGCAGGGGTCCAAGTGGACTTGGCAGGTGGCCACCAATATCCACTTGGATCATTCCTTCCCCCTTAGGAAGCAATGGTCCCCATTGGGTTGAGTTCCTCCATGAGATGAGGAAACTTTTGCTGAACTTGGTCCCTGGTGAGCCACTTGCCCTAGTGAAGGAGTTGGCCTGCTTTGACAACTCGATACAGTTGGATATTCTACTCGTGAGTGTGCTTGATCTGTGTGTCCATGATCTGATCAGTTGCAGCTTGTTCCATGCAATTTGGATTTAACTTTTTGGGTGTGAGCTGTTCTGCAATGTCAGATGTGTCTAGTAATGGTGGAAAGTATGGCCGAAGGTGGTCCACATTGAACATTGGGTGTAGGCCAAGGAATGGGGGAATGTTGAGCTCAAATGAATTGTCTCCCACAACCTTGGTAATGGTGTAAGGACCATATCGAAGTTGTCTGAGTTTCTGATAGGCTCCAATAAGGTGTTTCTTTTACAAATGCAACCAGACTTTGTCGCCCACCTAAAACTTGTGTGGAACCTAATGTTGATCATGTCGCTACTTGTACTTGGCATTTTATTTCTCCATAATGTCATGGAACTGCTGGAAAATATGTTGGATGTGCTCAATGAAGTTGTTCGACTTATCTGTTTCGGACTGGACATGAGCTAAATCTGCATGAGAAGTTGCAAATGGCATGGCCACATCAATGGGACATAGTGGCTGGAATCCCAAGCCCACCTAAAAAGCATTGTGGCCAGTCAAGCTATGGAGAGCCCAGTTGTATATGTGTTGAACATAGGGGAGGCTCTCATCCCATGTGCGTGGATGCTTTGAGTTGTACATAAGTAGAATGTGTACGATCATCCTGTTGACAACCTCTGTATGGCCATTAGTTTGAGGATGGAAGGCTATGGACTTAGTGAGTTTGGTGTGCAGCATCGACCAGAGACTGGACCAAAATTTACTGAGGAACCAGCTATCCTGATCTAAGATGATAGACTGTGGGATCCCAAACTGTACCTACACTCGTTCAAAGAAGAGTTTAGCAGTGGCTTCTACTGTGATATTCATCTTGCAGACCACCATAATGGTTATCTTCGAGAACTTGTCGACGACCACAAAAACACAGTTGTTTCCATGCTTAGTGGAAAGAAGGCCTGACATGTAATCCATGGAGATGGATTCCCAAGGTCGACTAGGGGTAGGTAGCGGGGTATAGATGCCTTGCTTCTTGATGGTCGGTTTGGCAATGGTGCAAGTAGTGCATAATCTGAAGTACTTCCCAACATCTTGTCAAATATTCGGCCAATAGAAATAGCTCTGTAGTACTGCCACCATTTTCTCGACCCCGAAATGCTCAATAGCCTGACTGTAGTGTGCTTCCCAAATCATCTTGGCACGCTCGCTTGAAGGAACACAAAGGTGACCCAGGTGGCATAATAAGGCATCCTGGAGGTGAAAATCTGGAACATGCTGACCCTCCAAGAGTGTCTAGTATGTGTGGCCGAATTTTGGGTCGCTAAGTGGCTAATCAGAAGTCTTGTGCCCATAAGAGTTGAGCACGGTTGTTAATGCCATGGTCGGTGGTCGACTGAGGCAATCTACAACATTATTGGTGCTAACCTTCTTATACTTGATATTCAAATGGAACTGTTGCAGGTATGTGGACCACTTCTAATGGCAATCATTCTGTAATTTCCCTTGGGTCTGTATGAACTGAAAGGATCGATGGTCTGTGTGGA
This sequence comes from Pinus tabuliformis, assembly GCA_031772625.1. NCBI lineage: Eukaryota > Viridiplantae > Streptophyta > Pinopsida > Pinales > Pinaceae > Pinus > Pinus tabuliformis. The sequence continues at coordinate 978,890,625 of CM062810.1, forward strand.
TGACTGTTTCCTTCCCCAAAATGTAATGCTTCCATTGTCGGCAGGCCTGCACAATGGAATACATCTCTTTATCATAAGTGGGATACTTCCGTATTGTGTGTGAAAGTGTCTCACTATGATATGTCACTGGATGCCCGTGTTGAGTAAGGACTGCCCCAATAGCATAGTCAAAGACATTTGTCTCAACCTCAAATGGTTGTTGCAAGTCTGGTAATGCGAGCAATGGTGTCGTGCTAAGGCGATCTTTCAACTCTATGAATGCCTTTTGTTGAGATTCAGACCAAAAGAATTTTGCTTTCGCTCCTCCCTTGGTGACTTGACTCAAGGGCCAAGTGATATGAGAAAATCCCAACACGAACCTGCGGTAGAAGTTGGCAAGACCTAGAAAGTTGCAGAGCTCTGTCAGAGTGGTTGGAGATGGCCAATCCCAAATGACTTGGATCTTGGCTAGATCCACATGCACCCCTTTTTCATCAATAATGTATCCCAGATACTGAACATAGGTCATGCCAAAAGCGCATTTCTCCAAATTGGCACATAACTTGTTTTACCGTAATGTTTGGAGAACATGTCAGATGTGGTGGAGGTACTTTTCCCAACTCTGGCTGAAGATCAGGATGTCATCCAAGTATACCACTACAAATGAGTTGGTGAATGGCCACAAGATGTCATCCATTAGCCTCATGAAGGTTGCAGGAGCATTCGTCAATCTGAAAGGCATAACCAACCATTTGAAAAGCCCCTCCTTGGCTTTGAAGGCAGTCTTCCACACATCGAAGGGTTCAATTGGTACCCGGTGATATCCTGACTTCAAATCGATCTTGCTGAAATATTTTGCCCCCTTCAGTTGGTCCAAGAGGTCATCAATCTGTGGGATCAGGTACCTATTATGGATAGTGATCTTGTTTAATGCCCGATAGTCAATATAGAGTCTCCAAGTCACATCCTTCTTTTGTACCAACATGATCGGGCTCCCACAGGGCGATGAACACGGACGGATGTGACCTTTCTATAGCAGCTCCTGAATCTGCCTTTTGATTTCATCATTTTCCATAACAGAGCGTCGATAGATTGGTCCATTGGGATGCGACACACCTGGGGTCAGATCAATGGAGTGCTTGACCTGACAGTGAAGAGGAACCCTTGCAGGGGGGATGAAGATGTCCTCGTACACCTCCACAACCTTATCCATCTATAGTTGTCATGTGGAGGGGCCCTATCTAGAGGTCATGGCCACCGTATTCTTCTTTCCTTGAGGTTGTATCATCAAGAAAACAAATTTCTCAGTTTTTGAAATGAGCTTACTGCATTGTTTTGCAGTAACCAAAGAGATGGTGGTACGCGGTGCTACCTTCAGTATCCTATACAACTTATTTCCCAAAGTAACAATTATAGCACAGGCCCTTGATTCATACAAAGCATGTCGCTTCCACAAGTATGGTTGTCCTAATAATACATCACAAACTTCAAGGGGAGCAATGTCACACAATACCTCATCCATGAAGGGCTTGATGTTGTATGGAAGGCGACATTGCTGGGTCATGCGAAGATCTCGTCCTTGTTGAAACCACCCAATGGTGTACGGTTGTGGATATGTTGTGGTCAGTAAGCCCAGCCGCTTCACGACATCTGCCGAAATGAGGTTCTTTTGGCTCCCGCTGTCAACAATGAACTGTAGTGGGGAGCCCTTTAGCCACATCTGGGAGTGGAAGAGATGCTCCTCCTCTGGATCTTCAGGTTCCTCCTTCTGGATCTTTGTGGTGGAAACAGTGGCGTTGGGCTCCGCATCGATAATCTACTTCCCTTTGTCATTCCCCTTATCAGGTTCTGACTCGGAGTCAGAACATTCATCTAATTTTGAAACTTTTAGCTTGGCCATTAGTGACTGCTTGGCCCGACACTCACTTGTGTTGTGAGTGGAGCTATTATGGAACTCACACCACTTTCCCATGTCCTTTTTTGGCTTCACGGCATTGTTCTTTGCTAGCACCTTTGGCGGGTTGTCTTGGGTCACCCCGCCTTAGCTTTGTCCTCTGTTTTGTGGTTTGGGGGCACCTTTCCCTTGCTTTAAACTCACAAATCCAAAGTCTCGCTTCTTCTGTTTAAACTTTTGCTCAACCTTGATGGCATATCAGTATGTCGTGCTGAGTGAGGGGATGTTCAGGAATTCTATTTCTTCCTGGATGTACTTGTGGAGGAAGCTGTGATATTTGAGTACCAAATGCTACTTTGAATTCTTGATACCCAACTTTGTGCAAAGGGTATGGAAAATATTGGTAAAATTTGGCACATCTTCATCCCTTCCCTGTCGTAGCATGGTCCACTTTATGTATTGATCCTCATAGCTTCCGATAGGGTAGTACTACTCCTTGATGGCATCCCGGAATGAATCCCAAGTGGGTGCGGCTAAAAATAGTGAGCCTATACTTTCATCCTTCTGCTCACAGTAGGTTTCCCACCAGTCCTTGATGTGGGGGGCTACTTTGAGAAGAGAAAAAATAATCTCTTCCCGACTGGAAAAATCATGAATAGAAAAATAACCCTCTAGAAGATTTAGCCATTTATCGACGGCATATGCATCTATCTGACCCTCAAATATGGGGATTTCAAAATTAACTTGTACCTTAAACGGTGTGGCATTTCCAGAGTAGCTGTTGGAAGATGATGCATCACCCTTGGGTAGCCACTGAAGGATCTGGGCAAAGTTGTCCATCATCGCGTTCCTTTGTCACTCGAGGGCTTCTTCAAGCAAGATTTTGATAGGATCTCCTACCCCCTCATCTTTATTTTCATCTGCCATGGGAGGCCATCAGGATTTGCAAGGCTGGTCTTGCAAAGGTTCAATCAGTTCAAGCCCTAACTCCTTATATCCCCACCTCGTTGGGGACATGCAAAAAAACAAAAGCAAAGAAAAAGCAGACCGCTCTGATACCACTGATCCGGATTTAAACAGGAATGTAAAAAATTATAGAGATAAACATAAACACAGAGATGCAATGGAAAGAAGACTTCATTTCAATAATGTAAAATACTGAAATATTCTTACAAACAACAATGGAAATAAACCAGCTAGGGCACTGGTAGCTTATCTTTGAGAAGAGACGTGGTGGCTACATGCCTCTGAACCGTGTTACAATGAGGCTTGAAGGCCTATTTATTGTTGAGAAACAATGGAAAGCCCTAAACATCCAAAAACCTAACCCTAGAAGATGAAACGCCAAACGGTGGGCCCTGTTTGGGTAAATTGGTACATCAACTTCCCGGGGTCGTAAATTTGGCATACGATCTTCATTTGATGCACACAATATCTCGTTAGAAAGATCTATCTGAGAACTACAACTTTGGGAAGAGAAACATTAATCCATGGACCCATGTTGCTCCCATTTTTCCCAAAAAACGTCATTTAGGGCCTCAAAATGACTTCAGAAGTTCAGGACTTGAAAAACTTTAAAAAATAGTAAACTGTGCTACAATTAAGGAAACTGAAAAGCTAAAAGAAACAATTTTATAGTTGGATCCTAAACAGAAGGGAATTTTCATAATGCCAGGTTGGAGCATCCATGCCTAACCCCTTCCTCTTTTCTATCTTTATCAAAAGATAAGGCACTGGATTATAAATACGACCCAAGGCCTTTTTTGCATTCTCCTATTCGAAATGGGCCTACACTAGGTAGAATTTCTTCCCCTCTCTCTGAGGATGCCAATTTGGAATTGTTATCTAGGGAGGGATCACTTGGCTTAGAACCTATGAGCATTGGAAGAGTCAAATGACTAGAAATAAGAAAGAAATTAAATATAAGAAAGCTTCTTCATGCATGGATATTGGATTTGATCTTAACTCTTGTTTCTTGGAGTCTCAAAACAAGGTTCTGTATCCACCTTTTGATCTCGATTCTTCCAATGACACTTATGGTATGCATGATGGTTCCAATTTATGGGTCCATAGAGGGTAAAAACATGTTGTCGCCCCATTATAATAAATATTATGTCTCTAAATGTACAAGTTTTGCGATAGGCACAAAATAGAAGATCTCTTTATAATATCATTCATTCAAAGTAGCCCTTTGTAGTTCTTCTCTAGGAAACATTGTCAATTAAAGAGAAATTGAGGGACCTCCTACTGAAAATATGCCCTACATTTGAGGTTTTCACAATAAGTGCTTCAAGCCTGTCTAGGGGATTGGTAGCTATATGGGTTCCTAAACAGTTTTCCCTCAAAGTTTTCAAAAATTTTGATTGGATACATCATGGAATCTTGAAATGGTTTGTGCATTCTCAATATATATGCTCCATACACCAATTGAAAACTTTTATGGGACAGGCTTGATTCCCATGGACTTTTGGATATTCAATCCTTCATTTTAGCTAGAGATTTGATTTTAACAACAAAAGACGGGCATATCTGTTGAAGAAAGTGTAACTAGGTTCGGTCCTCATGACATTGTAATTATGATTTTTTGTAAAATGAATTTATTATTCCTTTCTATATGGGTTTCATGAGAAAGATGTTTATTTATTTAGTGGCTCCCATTGAGAGCCTTAGGATGTCAAAGAGTCAATTTCACGTGTAATGAAAAGTCTAAACAACCCTCCAAGACAAGCATAGTCTTCTAAGATAAGCACAAGAAGAAGTATTCAAGCTAAAGTATGAAGAAGATAGTGATGTCAAAATCAAAGCATATATAAATGACAAGTTGGACCAAAAATAAATTCACAATGGTTCACTGTGACATGTCGGCTTATTTTTGGAGACTAACAACTATATATACCCCGTCCAGGTCTGTGCTGAATAGAGACCCAAAACTCGGACTTGTCTGAGGTTTTTGAAGGTCTATTATAGGGTCTCGGATGACACAGTAAGTACAGGATCTTGGACAAGTAGGAATGTAATTTCGAATGGGTACAAGACTATAATTTCATTTGGGTACAAACTAGCATATCTGTATTTCAAATAGGTACAAAACATCATCTTCATATATTTCGGATGCATAGTTCAGAAGGGGAAAACACAATCATGGTATCGATATATTTGGACATCTGTCAATAACATACTCTCGGCATATATTTGCCTCTGTATTCATGTCTCGGATCACTATATCGAATTTATTATGATCCAACAGTGATATACTCTTGACATAACTAGACACAATGGCAACCATGTAATTAAGCTCAAGGTCGTGATGAATATCCATATAAAGAGAGGATGATGATCTCAGTAAGAGTGCAGGCTATGATCTCGGTGAAGGTATATATATGGATGTAGCAATGATAAACTAAGTATAGATGGAGATATGGTGCAACATTCATGCTTTAATGAATATCTCAGTGAAGGAAGCGTGACTGATGATCTCGGTGAAGTAGTAATGACGATGATGCTCTCAGCAACAAGAAGAGGATTTGAGTCTTCATCTTAGATTGGCCTAGTAGGTCAAGGGTCATCTTGGATTGGCCTAGTAAGTCAAGGGTCATCGTCTTGGTATTCATCAATTGGAATCTATATAAGAATAATTTTGTGCAGGTTTTCCTCTCCAAGAGGGAGAGGTTTTGGCATTGGCAGAATGCCAACATCTTGTGTTCTTGTCTCTTTTTTTTGGTAGTTATTTGATGAACTAATGAAGGCACACTCTAATAATAATAAGTGAAGATTGGTATAAGAAGAAAAATTGAAAACACCTCACAAATAGTTATCATGCTAAGAAGAATCTCATTAACTAGGTTCGGTTTTCATGACATTGTAATTATGATTTTTTGTAAAATGAATTTATTATTCCTTATTGCATGGGTTTCATGAGCAGGAGGTTTATTTATTTAGTGGATCCCATTGAGAGACTTAGGATGTCAAAGAGTCAATGTCATTTGTAATGAATAGTCTAAACATCCCTCCAAGACAAGCACAAGAAGAAGTCTTCAAGATAAACGATGAATAAGATAGTTATGTCAGCCTCAAAGCACATATAAATGACAAGTTGGCCCAAAAATAAAGTCACAACAGTTAACTGTGATATGTAAGCTTATTTTTCGAGACTAACCACTATATATACCTCGTCAAGGTCTGTGAAGAATAGAGACACATAACTCGGACTTGTCTCAGTTTTTCGGAGGTCTGTTACAAGATCTCGGATGACAAAGTAAGTACAGGATCTTGGACAGGTAGAACTGTAATTTCGGATGGGTACAAGACTGTAATTTTAGATGGGTACAAACTAGCATCTCTTTATTTCGAATAGGTATAGACCAACATCTTTGTATATTTCAGATGGGTACTTCAAAAGGAGAAAACACAGTCATGGTCTCAGTATATTTGAAGATCTCTCAATAAAATACTCTCGACATACCTCTGTCTCTGTATTCATGTCTCAGATCACTGTCTCAACTTAATTATGATCCAACAGTGATATACTCTTGACATAACTAGACACAATGGCAACCATGTAATTAAGGTCAAGGTCATGATGAAGATCCAGATGAAGACAGGATGATGATCTCAGTGAGAGTGCAGGCTATGATCTCGGTGAAGGTATATCTATGGATGTAGCAGTAATAAACTAAGTACAGATGGAGATATGGTGCAACAATCATGCTCTAATGAATATCTCAGTGAAGGAAGCATGAATGATGATCTCGGTGAAGCAGTAATGACAATGATGATCTCATCAACAAGAAGAGGATTGGTGTCTTCATCTTGGATTGGCCTAGAAGGTCAAGGGTCATGGTATTGGTATTTTTCAATTGGAATCTCTATAAGAATAATTTTGTGCGGCTTTTCCTCTCCAAGAGGGAGAGGTTTTGGCACTGGCAGAATGCCAACATCTTGTGTTTTTGTCTCTTTGTTTTGGTAGCTATTTGAAGAACTAACAATGACACACTCTAATAATAATAAGTGAAGATTGGTATAAGAAGAAAAATTGAAAACACCTGACAAATAGTTATCATGCCAAGAAGAATCTCATTAACTATATTAGCCCTAAATTCTTCAACAAGATCTCAGGTCAGAAAATCAAGTCAGACCCACTAGTTGGGTACTTCAAGGACCTATTTTCTTACAAAATGCTTAGGTATATAATCCCCTATCCTATTTGCGCAACTTGGAGTGCACTGGAGCTAAAGGCATAGCTAAAAGGTTGGACAGGTTTCTTGTACATTCCTATTTGTATGAAAGAATGAAACATGTTTTGTCTTGGACCTTTTTCTTTGATATTTATAATCATGATGCAATTTTTCTAGAATGGACTAGAGAAAATGATTCTCCGACCTTACCATTTAAGTTTAATATATGTGGTTGCAAGAAAAGGAGTTTGTAAACCTCGTTAGAGCATCATGGCTCCAACATTTAGAGACATATCCAAAACACAATATGGAGAAGGTGACTCACAAATTGAGTAGGTTGAAGTCAGTAGTTTTCTCATGGAAATGAAAGTTGAAGAAGTAGCTTTCTAAGGAATTGTTGATTATTCATCAAGAGATAGGTGCACTAACTGATTCCATAGGTTCTGATTTCTTTGCTAAACATATTAAGAAGGCACTTATGGAAGTAGTGTCTATAAAATATGAAATATTGAAATTTCAAGAAGAAGAATGGAGAAGTTAAAGATTAAATCGAATTGGGTAGTAGGTGGGGGTAAGAATACTCATTTTTTCCACAAGGTTTCCATGAAAAGGAAGAGGGAAAATACCATTTGGGATATTAGGGTTGGGGAAAATAGATTTATTACTTCCTAGAAAGATATTCAAAAGGAGGATTTTCTCTTTTTTAGTTATTAGTATAGGGCTGCAGAGGATATAAACATTGAAAAACAATTAGGTATTTCCAACCTTTTCCCCTGCATGGTGAATGATGAAGCTATTGAGATGATGGATAGACCGATTACATTAGGAGAGCTACAAGAGGTGATGAATGCATTGGTGAGGTACAAGCTTCCTCTATCTAGATGGATGGTCGGTTGAACTATTTTTCTTCTTCTATGATATCATGGGCACAAATATCTTGGAAATGGTGGAAGAATCACATTGCATGGGCTACATTTCAAGTGCTATTAATGGAAATTTCATCACCCTTATTCCTAAAAAGTATAAAAAAACATGCTTTTCTGATTCCAAGAAACTCCAGAGACTCCAGAGACCTAGGACACCTCAGAGTCCCCCAGGGGGAAGGCAGAAACCCTCCACATACCAGTGGAGGGTCAAGCACCTGTAGTGAACCAAAGGGGAATGAAAATCGCCTCCTATTTCCTCCCCCACCTAGAGGAAATCTCCATCAGTCTTTGGCTTGGATGGCTCAATCCCCATTAGGCATTAAGGTCAAACTTCACGACATGCCTCGCCATCCCGAGAAACATCTCTTGAAATTCGACCCTGAAAAGGGAACCTCACCTGACGACCATATTAGCAATTTTTACCTAGCCTTGCAAATGATGAGGGTGAAATACGATGACGTGGCTTTCCACCTTCTCCCTCTCACTTTTGAAAATAAGGCTACCACCTAGTATCGGTCACTACCTATAGCCTCAATCTGAACATGGGAAGAATTCTAAAAAAACCTTTCTTGATAAGTTTTCAGAAGACAAGACACCTTCTATGCTCCTCACCAAGCTTAGTACGTTAAAGTGCCATAAGAAGGAGAAGGTGAAATATTTCAACCAATGATTCACCACCATTTTGAATAAGTTCCCGACAGACATGGCCCTTGATGACTCCATCACAATCAATTATTACACTAGGGCCCTTCCGTGGGACATTGCCATGTTCGTTAAATGTGAAGCAAAACCCACTCTAGTAGAAAACTTTGCTACAACCCTAGAAGTTGAGAAATATCTACTCTCTATTGGCACCCTCAAGCATGATTTGCGAGAGGAGACAAAACCATCCGCTAAGAAAAATCAAGCCTCAACTAGTAAACATGTCGATAAAGACAAAGATTCCTTTGATTTCGAAGGATTAGCCAAATCTTTAAAGAAGCTAACTAATGAGGTGTCTTAATTGAAAAAAAAGACTAGTGACACCATCACAAGGGGGAAACCCACTAAACCTTTTCTCTGAAATACCAACAATCCCCCCTAATACAACTCAAGGATCCAGTACGTGTTAGAAAATTATATATTAAGGAGCAATGGAACACATAAAATATTGCAGTAATATAAACACAGAAAACGCACAAAACAAGAGAGACACAGATATACGTGGTTCACCCAGTTTGGGCTACGTCCACCCCGAACAACCAGTCCTTCCTTTCTATTATCCAGCAAAATGAAGAGACACAACCTACAGCAAATCCGCTGTAATATCCTCTATTTTCTCTCACAGTCTCACCTCTCTGTTTCTCGCTCACAGAATACACATCTATCACACAGCCTCAAATACAATACCCTCATACAAAGAGAGGGGTTTCCTTCTAGGGCAAAAAACCCTAAGCTAAACATAAGTTATACCGTCAGATCATCCGCCTAATGAACGGCCCAAATTGACTAGAAATTACTATACTTTTACAAGGTAATTTTACAGCTGTTTTTAGCTTCAGGGGCGCTGCCCCCGAAACCCCCCGCTAGGGGGGGGCTCCCAAAGGTCGCAGCTACCCCCCTTGGACCCCCCCCCCCCCCCCTACAGTGAATATTTTACGGGCAGCGTTGCCGCCCCCATTTCGAACTAGGGTTTTATGTGGCGATACCTTTGAATATAGAAGATAATCAGGCTCCACACCCAACATTATGAACTTCAATGTGTAAGAACTATGAAAGAACAATTTCTACACTTTCCATTAGGACTCTCATTCCGAGAAGACTTGCCCCCAGTGGCTCCATAACATGACTATCGTAGTAACCTAACTCCTAGAAGACCAGGTCATGGGAGAGGGTGAGGAAGAAACTAACGACCCTGAAGAGGAAGCCTCCCCTCCCAACAATGATGCTCCTTCCATTGTGCTATCCTTTAAGGTCATTTGCGAGGCAGAGGTTCTGACCACTCAAGAGGCCATCATGGGGGACACCCCTCCCTCAAAGCCTCCCAAAAGTTACAACCTCAGGAGTAAGGGACCTGTGTCAGACTCCACACTAGAAGATAAAAAAATGGCTTTGTTAAGAAGGATTCTTCCACCCACTAACACTAGCCAGCCATCCACCCCTTCCTCTAGAGGGGCACCTGGCCAAAGCCCTAAAGAATCCCCAATGGGTGGTAAAGGAGACACATCCGTACCTAAAAGTTCAACCAAAGGGGTTGTAACTAAATCCATTGCATCCTCGCAACCCTCGTTGGAAGATACTTCGTCCGTAGACTTGGAATATAATGTCATCGCGGACATGAAGAAGACGCAAGCCAAAATCTCATTATATGGGCTATGCAAGTTGACTAGCCAACAGGAGTTGATCATCAAAGCCTTCATCGCCTCTCTCGCTACTTCAAAACCTTCCTCGTCAGCTAGGACTAACTCCTCAGGCCAATCCCAAGCCGTGATTGACCTTCAAGCCATTGTAAATGCCACCAATGCAAACTCGAGAGGTTCAACCCCTCCTTTCCTCTTGACCTTCGATATTTTCAACTACAATGTGCACAACTACCTCGTTGACTCTGGCATGTCAACCAACGTCATGCCTTGGTTGGTCTATAAGAAGCTAAATATCCAGCCCGAAAAAACATATGCTAAGATCATCCAACTAGATAGGTCCCAGGTCTTGACCATTGGTGAGTTGAATAACGTTATTATTAGGTTGTCTTCCAATTCTCGGGTGCATCAGTGCATTGACATTATTGTGGTGGACATCCTAGAAGCCTATGGGTTACTCCTTAGCAGGGATTGGTCCTACAAGCTTCAAGGCTACTTCGCCATAGACTGGTCCCACTTATGGTTACCCTATAAAGGAAAGAATAATCAAATCAGAGTCAACAATGAACCTTGCATGAAACACACTGTTACTGATCTTGAAGGCTCTAATGAGCCAATCAGCTACGCCCAAGAGGAGTTGAGGGTGTGTTTCCTCGAGACATTATTGGGTTTTTATCAGTCCTAAACATCGACCATCCCCCCGGGTACCCAACTAGAACTCCCATCACACCCCCCAGCCAATGAGAATGAAATATGCACTCTAAACCTACACACTCTGGACCCACCCGTTCTCAATGATGGAATCTGGATGTTATATTATGACGGGTCCAAGACTCATGATGGAGCTGGAGTGGGTTGTGTCTTGGTAGATCCCAAAAGGAACAAATTTTTGATTTCTTGCAGGTTAGAGTTCCAATGCACCAACAACACTATAGAATACGAGGAATTAATCCTTGGCCTCAAGAAATCCATAGATCTAAAGGTGGAGTGTCTGAAGGTAATCGAGGATTCTGAAATTATTACAAGACAGGTATGCAACACAATTCATTGTTTGTCACCTCACCTCAAGAATTACTAGCAAGAGGTATGGCGCTTCATAAGATTGTTTAAATATTTTAACATTATTTATGTTCCTAGATTTAATAATGTCACTGCTGATACTCTAGAAAATGCAGCGGCTAGGTTTACACCCCTTAGGGATGGATTTTCAATTGAAATTGTTTATAAACTGGTTGTTCCTAACAATATAAATAACGTACATGTTTTCAATGATGACCAACAGATACTGGAGTTCATGACGAATTCAGAATTGTTTATGGACGTAGACATCAAGGAGGAGAAGCATGAAAGGCCCCTACAGGAAGAAGCAAATTCACGTAAGGGGAATCCTATACCTAAAGGAGTGGTTACATTAGAAAAATTATTTGATTTAAAGAATACCTTCCAGGGCCTGCCAAAAACCAAGACCCAAAGTTCCACCCTCTTGCACGAACAAATCAACCTCAGAACTGAGTCTGATCCCAAATTCATTAACATAGGTCTTGGATGCTCCCCCGATGAAAGATAAGCCCTCATCAGCATGCTTAAGATGTACTATGACATTTTCGCTTGGGCATATGATGACCTAAAAACATATGATACGCAAATCATCCAACATGTTGTTCCTACGAAAGAAGGGGCCAAACCATTCCATCAAAATTTGAGGAAAGTGCATCCTGCATTAGAACCCCTTATCTAGAAGGAACTTAAGAAGTTTTTGGATGCCCACATTATCTTCAAGGTCAAGCACTCTATGTGGGTATCCAATCTAGTCCTAACATGGAAAAAATATGGAGAGATATGTTTATGTGTCGATTTCCAGAACCTCAATCAAGCATCAAACAAAGACAACTACTCGATCCCTTACATGGAGAAGATTCTCCAAACCGTTTTAGGATTGGAAATATTCTCCTTGCTTGATGGCTTCTCCGACTACAATCAATTCCTAGAAGCCAAAACAAACTGGATTAAAACGAACTTCAGAATGAAGTGGGGAATGTTCGCATTTTGCCGCATGCCATTCAGATTTATTAATGTCGGGGAAACATTCCAAGAGTGATGGGCATTGCATTTAGGGGTTTAATGGGCCAGAATGTGGTGGTATACCTCGACAATTTCATTTTCTTTTCAAAGAAGAGGTATGATCACCTTCACCATTTGAACCAGATTTTTGAACAATGTCGGAAATATGGAATTTCGCTCAATCCTATAAAAATCATATTCGTAGTTTCCGAGGGAAATCTCCTCAGCCATATCATCACTAAATATGGAATCATTGTCTATCCCGATCGCGTAAAATCTATAGCAAAATCCCTCCACCAAGCTGTAAAAAAGGCATGCAGTCCTTCCTTGGTAAAATCAATTTCATATTTTGTGAAAATTGTTAAGCCCTTGTAGAACATGATAAAGAAATATTTGGTCTTCAAATGGAACCAAGAAGAAAAGGATTCATTTGATCGCATCAAGAGAGCAATCGTTGAGGCCCCTTCCCTTTTCAGCCCAAACTTTAGTAGGGACTTCATCTTATACACTTTTGCTTCAGATTCATCCTTAGCCGTAGTCCTCACACAAAAGGATAACAACAATGATGAATGTCCTATATCCTTCATGAGTACAGGGCTGCAAGGTGCCAAACTCAATTACCCGGACATAGATAAGTAGGAGTACGTGGTCTACAAAGCAGTGAAACACTTCAAACCATTCATTCTCAAAAACCACATCAAAGTGATGGTACTGCACCGAGTAATCAAATCACTCTTCATCCAACAAGAGTTGGGTGAGAGGAGAGCCAACTGGATGACTTCTCTGTAGGAATATGACTTGGAGTTTAAACCCTCACATACAGTGAAAGGGCACGGGCTTTGTAAACTAACCATCGAGGCTGTAGATCAACAGGGTTCGAAGGCAGAAGGCTAGGAGCATGAGGTTGAAATGTACCAGAATGAGCTACTTGGCTCACATGATCCCTCGTCATGGTACTCTGACCTGAAACAATACCTAGTGCAGGGGGCCCTACCACATACTTTGTTCACCAAGTAGAAGAGAGAAATCGAACTCAAGGCTGCCTCGTATCAAATGGTCTAGGGAAACCTATTTAGAAAGAACCACCTCAGTGTGCTACTAAGATGTTTGGAATATGATGAAGCTTAGCGAGTGTTGAAGGAATTGCATGATGGACCTGCAGGAGGCCACTATGCGGGCGATGCCACTACCCACAATAACATGCTGGAAGGTTTCTACTAGACCGCACTCTTCAAGGACGTGCATGCTTATGCTTAAAAGTGTCCCATTTGTCATAAGCCCGCAGGAAGGTAGGCTCGATCATCTGCTCCACTCCAACCCATAGTGGTAGAAGAGCCTTTCCAACAATGGGGGTTGGATGTCATTGGAGAGATCGTGCCAAACTCATCAAAATAGCACAAGTATATACTCATAGCCACCGACTATTTCACTAGGTGGGTGGAGGAAATCCCGTTACAGAAAATCAACGACGACGAGGTAATATCTTTCATCCATTAATACATCATGGCTAGGTTTGGTGTCCGAACATCACTTGTCTTTGATAATACTACATATTTTTCATCCTTAAAGTTGTATGATTTTGTTTTGGAGAATAGTATTGTTTTAAAACATTCAGCCAACTATTACCCACAAGGGAATGGCCTAGCAGAATCTACCAATAAAAACCTCATCCACATCCTCAAGAAAACCTTGCTTTCCCACCAAATAAACTAGCACAATGCACTCAACAACGCCTTGTGGGTTGATCGGGTCATGCCCAAACCATCCCTTGGTACATCCCCCTACTTCCTGGTTTATGGGAAAGAAGCCATACTACCTCCTAACCTTTATCTCTCGGCCCTCAAACTAGCACAAGAATCACAAGGCTCCCCTTGCCCTACCATTCAAAGCCGCATTGACACACTCCTTAGATTGGAAGAGGAGAGACTAAAGACCAGGGAGAAATTTGTTATTCACCAAAACTAGATTAAGAGGTGGTTTGACAAGAAGTCTGCGGGAACCTGTGAATTCAGTGTGGGAGATCTAGTTCTTAAATGGGATCGTGCCCATGAGGACAAGGGAAAACACACCAAGTTCCAAGCCTTGTGGATTGGTCCTTTCCAAGTCAAAGAGAAAATTGGCCAGCACACCTATAAGTTGCAAACCCTAGGAGGGCGGGTTGAACCCCTTCCTGTGAATGGCCAAGACCTAAAATTCTACTTCACCTAGAAGCCCTCGAGGTTGCTAGTCCCACCCTGTACTATAGTTCCCTTTTGTTTTCCTTTTTAGTCAGTTTGTTTTTCCAGCACAGTTTGAGTTTTGTTTGCTTTGAAATAAAAGTTTGGGATGTCAGGTGGAGGTTGGAATGACCCTGCACTTTGGCTCCTGCGGGTGCTCTATGGAACCGTTTGTTGACTAAACCTTAAGTCACGACCAAAATAGAGTGTTCAAAATTGACATAGTGGGGAACTTGACGACACACACAATCCCTTTTTTCTCGTGTCGGCCTATCCCAGCTGCTTACTTGGCTTGAATTTTACATTGTTCTAGCTCACCCGTTGTTTTGGGAATGAAGGGAAATTGAAGAAACCTTTTTGAAGCACACAAAAATTACTAGAAAACAATAAGGAAACCATAAGCAACCTCTTTGCAAGCCAAATAAGTCGGGATCCCTCGTTTGCTCAGGATTACACAGCCACCTCAAGTAAGTGCAAATAAGCACAGACAGATAAGTGTCAATGATCACATCCATTTATCAATAAGGGATAAAGGACTAAGAAAGGCTTCCTGCGCAAAGAGGTGAAGGAACGACTTCGTCAGGGTATTGACAAGGATCACTAGCAATGGAGCAATGTTTGTGATTTCTAGGTAGTGACTCTGACGGGGTACTGTTCATGCTCGTTGGGAGCGAAGAAACACTAGAGTACTATGACTATTATACCAAAAATACTTAAATATCATATCATTACTTCAGCTTCCTTTTCCTTCCCAAACCAACAGGAATTGATGTCCTATTCCATGTGTTAAAGGTTAAGTTTTTGCAGATTGGGGATAGCCAACCAATGTAAAGGAGAGACCCAGGTACCATCAGCAGGACCCACAACTCTATGGAAACAACACTCATTGAGGTCCCCCTTAAGCTAGGCCATAAGACGTCTCAAGATCCTAGAGTTCTCCTAGTGAATCGCCAATTGTTGTAGCCGCTGCAACAACCCCTCCAAAATTTCAAGCTCTTCAAAATTTAGGAGCCCCTTTTACCTTTCAAGAGTTTTCCTCATCCTAAGAGTCTGTTTAAGAGCTCGAGAGACCAAAAAAGTCTCGTAAGAACCCAAGGCTTCCTTCCAAGTCAAGCTAAGTTGCAATCTGGTCCAAGTCATCTAGTCGCAGCCGCATAATGCGACCTTTCCTTCACCTGCGACTAGTACAACCCATGCGACCCGACCAACCCAAGTCACATAGGTCTTATAGGGAATATATCTAAAGTTTGTGACCCTTGATGCCTTTGCGACTGTGCGACCAATAGGTTGTTGGGTCGCAAGGTCGCATAGGTCATAGATCGCAGCCACCACGACCACGTGACCCTTGCGACCTAGCGACCTTCAGAGGTCATAGAGGTCACAAAGGTCACAAGGTTGCACTCCTTCCCCACTCCAGGAGTTGCAACCCATTCAACCACTGCACGTGCGACCGAAACTATTTATATTTGTTGCCCAAGACTCATTTTGTTATGGTTCTTGGGTCACACGAGAGACGAGGGAAATTTGCGACTGGGGTATGCACACATTTTCTCGAGGTAGGCAACCTTTTCTCTTCCCCTATAATCATTTCTCCATCCAAGTGTCACTCTCTTCCATCCCGACCCTACATATTCCAACCCTAGGGGGTTTTATCTACATTTCAACCTAAGTTTTCACCACAAACCTCAAATCAATGCCTCTGGCCTCATGAAACCCCTTTTTCTTTCCTCACAGTCATTCCTCACCCTTAGCCACCCCTATTTTCTCCTATGAGCCTGACCATTTGGCCTTGAGGAATTCCAGACATCTCCCTAAGTCTCAAGCTGCCTTTTTAACTCACCCAGTGCATAGGTCACACGGTCAACAACCACGATAGTCTACATCGCATGAACGATGTGACTCATCTCTACTACTTAGTCGCTAAGTCACACTTCTCTCCTTGTGACCCTTGTGACTGCTTTCCCTTGCGACCTACCTAAAAGCCCCCTCACAGCATCTGGAACTGATTTTGTTTAAGTAGTCTATTTTATTTTCATGTCATCACTCTCATCGTGGGATTGTTTGTTTGACATGCCAGGTGACATGGACCTCGACTACATTTCCATCTCCTCTTTCGAAGACGAGATGACACCCCTAACTACAAAGGCCACTCGTAGAAGCTCGGGGAGAAGTTCACTAGAAATATATCAATATGAGGAACCACCTATCTATGGAGACACGACCTGCAATATCAATAAGAATATGAGGCTCTCCTGGTACAACATCTATGAAGAGTTCACCAAGCCAAACATACCAAAAACCCAGGAAGACTTCCTAGTGTACCTGAACGTCAAGAGGTCTAAGCTCCATAAGATAGCATCACACCCTCCCATTTTTCTGTTAGCTTAAACGATTGATTAGATCCTACAAAGAAAATATATAGATTCATTGACAGTGAGGGATCATACCGATGCGCCCTTAGCAGTTATCTCTTCTACAGATATTACCACCTACTACAAACTCCCAGAGAATCAGGAGACTTTCAACACCCTAGGACTCTCTGGCTTTGTGACACCTACGAAAGACATCCTGAGGGAATGGTGGAAACCCCCATCTAAATTTCGGGTTAGAAAAGATCAGTTGTACAAGATAGAAGGGCTAAGAAAATTTTATCAACTAATTTCCATCATGATGTGCCGCTTGTACAGAAAAGTAGACTGTCATGTACATTGTCGCCACCCGTGGAACAATCTTCCACTGGGAAAGAATCCTTTTGTTGGACCTAAGAAAAAACATCATTTCAGCAAAGCAACCAGAGCTAGAGTAGCCACTATAATTTTACATAGCTTCATACCTCATGGATACCATCTATTCAAGATGTCAGTTCAATAACTGGAGCTATAATTGGGATACATCAGTAGCCAGCCTTGTGCACCAACTCTACAAGGTCTTCTAGGACACCGCCTATAAGGGTATGATAGATGTTATTTCCGATTCTTTTATCACCCCAATATACCAGCAACTATCCAAGGAGGAGCCACCATGCATGTCAAAGAGGGCCATGGAAACCATTGTCAAGGTGGCACATTGGTTCCCATCGAGGAAGGTACGTTCATTAGAGTTTTTGGTACCCATAAGACCCCTCATACTCTGCCCAGGTTTGTCATAAACAAAGTACTCATGCAATAAGCATGGTACAAAATGATGCAAGGTTTCTCGAGGGTACTAAGAAAAGGCAAGAAAAAACCATTGTCGGCTTTCTCGCTCATCATTGGAGCATATGTAGTTGAGAAATTCAAGCAAGTAGAAGAAGAAGTTGAAGCTTTGAAGGGTAGTCACTTTGTAACCCTCAACTATCGGATATACAACCCTGAGAAAGTTGTGGCTTCCCACTGCAAGAGGGAAAAATTTAACTAGTCATATTCACACGCCACGTAGGATCATGAAGATGGGGTCAAGATTTGGTATAATACCACTAGGGAACTCTACCCCAGTGAGAAATAAGCCAGAGATGAGAAGCTCACTGAACACTCCTAGGAAAATGTTAGTCTATAAGAAATATCCTCTGCCCTGAAGAAGAAGCAGTAGGAGACACAGAAAGCCACCGGGAAATCTAAGAATTAAAAGGTGAAAGAAGTCAAAGATATCCCAAGAGACTCAGAAAAGGGGGATGATAACAAAATGTTGGAACAAAGGAATGATGCCCTGTAAAAGAAGAAATAAGAGCTTAAGAGAAAAAGTGAGCAAGAGATCAAACAGTAACAAGAGTCCAATGACCAGGGCCAGCGTGAAAAAAGAGGTGCCAGGAAGAGGTGGAAAAGAAGAAACAACTAGAAGAAAAGCAACAGGAAGAACAAAGGGCCCAAGAAGAAGCAGAAAAGAAAAGACAGAAAGAAGAGCAGATAGCCAGAGAGGAGGAAGAGAAGAAGAGATGAGAACAAGAGCTAAAACAACAAGAAGAAAAACTTAAGCAAGCCGAAGAGCTCAAGAAGAAACAAGCGCTAGCAAAACAAGAGAGGAAGTATCAAGAGGAAGAACTATGGAAGAGCAAATAAGAGGAATGAAGTACCTTTCTAAATAGTTATACAATGTAGTCATTGTTTGAGATTTGATTGTCTTAAGTGAATTTATTTTGTTGAGCATAAGCAAGGCACCATATTAAGATAATTCCATTGTAAAAACCTTAAATGACATTGGTTTAGATGATAAACAATTATTTCATCTAACAAAACATTTTAACAAGTTTAATTTAAAAGCTTGTCACACATATTTGTATAATTTCCACAACACCTATAAAATAAGAAACTTTTTTCCAAGATGACCCATTACATCAAAATGTTATCTTCTAATACAATGGAAATATTTACATGTTAAACCTATGTATCCTTTACACTCTCCCACATAATCTCCACCCAACAATTAACAAATATCCCATCTAGCAATCCTATTTGGTGCGGCACAAGAAGAAACTTTTCCATCCTTGTTTGTTGCTTACCCACATGTATTTTTGGAAAACGACTACATAAGCATTTCAAACACATGACGTGATGTTTGGACATCACCTTCCTCAACATTGTGCATTTACTTGACCTTATCATAGATCCATAATTTCTAGCTAGTGATATGGCTTGTTATTAATGTACAAGTTTTATCACCATAAACTGAATTTTACAAAGTTCATTAGGTGGCAAGTTTTATGACAATTGTTTGATTAGTCATAATCGTCTTCATGGAAAAGTAAAGTCTCATAGTCACAACTAAAGGTAGTCCCTCTAGAACTAACACTACAATTATCTTAGCTGCGATTGTCATGAAAATCTTTCTATATCCATCTTGGACCTTTGTCACTGACTTTAGAAAGGTATTCTCTTTATTCACTTTTGCAGGTCACTATCCCTTGTTAGATTAGTTACATATTATCAAGAATAACTCATAAAAAAATAAAACCTAGTACAATGATCTAGGTGGATGTTGGGGGCCACCTGCCTACCACTTGGACCCCTAACATTGTCTCTTTTAGTTTTTCAGTTTCCTTAATTGTAGCACAATTTACTACTTTTGGTATTTTTTTGGGTCCTAAGCTTCCAAATCCGTTTTGAGGCCCTAAATGACGTTTTTTTTGGAAACATTCATCCAATAGTTTCGAAATAAATCACATCAATAGTTGTAGTCCTCGGAGAGGTCTTTCCAACGAGGTATCATAGGCATCGAATGGAGATAATATGACCAAGTTACGACCTCGGGAAGTTGTCTTCCCAACTAACCCCAACGACGCCCATAAACTCTTAGTGTTACATCTCCTCAGGTTAGGGTTTTGGTTGTTTAGGGTTTTCTCTTATTGTTCAATAATAAAAAGGCCCTTGAGCCTCATTGTAACTCAATTCAGAGGCATGTAGCCACCACATCTCTTCTCAAAGATAAGCTACCATCGCCTGAGCTAGTCTTATTTCCATTTTGTTTGTAAGCATATTTCAGTATTTGATATTAATGAAATGAAGTGTTATTTCTATTGCATCTCTGTATTTATGGTTATATTTGTAATTTGTTGTGTTTCTATTTAAATCTGAATCAGTGGTACCAGAGTGGTTTGCTCTTTCTCTGTTTTTCTTCGCATGTCCCCAATGAGGTTGGGATATAAGGAGTTAGGGCTTGAACTAGTCAAACCTTTGCATGACCAGCCTCACAAATCTCGATGGCCTCCCATGGAAAATGAAAAGAAAGATGAGGGGTAGGGGATCCTTTCAAAATCTTGCTCGATGAAGCCCTCGAGTGACAAAGGAACGTGATGATGGAAAACTTTGCCCATATCCTTCAGTGGCTACCCATGGGCGATGCATCTACTTCTGGCATCTACTTTGGAAGCGCCACACCCTTTAAGGTACAAGTTAACTTTGACATTCCCATATTTGAGTGTTAGATAGACACGGATGCCATAGATAATGGTTAAATCTGCTAGAAGGATATTTTTTTGTTCATGATTTTTCCAGCCAGGTAAAAGTCACTTTTACACTCTTAAAAGTCGTCCCCCGTGTCAAGTATAGGTGGGAAAACTATTACGAGCAGAAGGATGAAAGTACGGTCTCACTATTTTCATCTGCACCCACTTGGAATTCATTCTAGGATGCCATCAATGAGCAGTACTACCCTATCGGAAGCTATGAGGATAAATACGTATAGTGGATCATGTTGCACCAGGGAAGGGACTAGTCATGCCAGATTTTACCAATACTTTCCATGCCCTTTGTATAATCTTGGGTACCAAGGACTCTGAGTGGCATTTGGTACTTAAATACCGCAACTGCCTACACAGGTACATCTAAGATGAGATGGAGTTCCTGAACATATCCTGTTTGGCATGATGTACCGATATGCTATTAAGATCAGGAAGAAGTTTAAACAAAAGAAGCAAGACTTTGGATCTGCGAATCCGAAGAACAAAGGAAAAAGCCAAGGCGAGGTGACCTAAGACAACCCATCGATGCTGCAAGAAAATAACACCACCACGAATTCAAAGAAGGACACAGGAAAGTGGTGTGAGATCCATAAGATCCCCACTCACAACACAAGTGAGTGTCGAACCAAGCAGTCGTTGGTGGTCGAGTTGAAGGCTTCAGAATCAGATGCATGTTCCAACCCTGAGTCAGATCCTGACAAGAGGAATGACAATGGGAAGCAGATTATATGCAGAGCCCAGCGCCACTATTTCCATCACCAAGATCCATAAGAATGAGCCTAAAGATCCATGTTGAAGGAAATGTAACTAGGCTTGGTATTCATAAATGTACTTTTGATATTTGTATAAGAAATATTATTTTTATAATATGTTAATGAGTTTCTTGCTTAGTGAAGTAGGTCTAGTACATGTCAAAGTGCTATAGGAAAGTCAAAGAGTCAAAAAAATTATGTTGAAGACCTTAAGGGCATGTTACATTATGTATATTTATGTATAAGAGTCAAAGAATACACCTCCAAGCAAATTTAAGTCTCCTCCTAGCAAAGACACCATCAAAAGAAGCAATGGCACTATTAAAAGCACCTATTGCAGCAATGAAAGTTAAGTCAGCCTCAATGCAGCAAGTTGGCCTACAAGTCAGCCTAAAGAAGGGACAATCCTCTATATATAAAGGTTGTTCACTCCTCAAATGATAGCAAAGATCATCTCTGAAATAAGTAGGCAAGTGCAGCCAACTAGAGGGTGGAAAAGTCAAGTTTAAGGAAGCCTCCTGAGCAGCGAAGAAGGAGGAAAGATAACCAAAGTATTAAGGAGTATTTTAGGGTAAGTTGCAGTGACACATGAAAGAAATAAAAGGGTTGACTACAGTCACTACAACAGCAACATTAAGGTTTCTCATCCATCATTGTTTGGGCTTCAAACTAGGCTTACTAGGCTTACTAGGCCTCCTAACCAAGCGAAGAGAGAAGGACCTCAAGCGAAGTTAGAGGGATCCCTATAACTACAACAAGAATTATCACACGTGAGAAGATTAGGGCTACAATGTTGTCACACCTAGCCTCCCACCATACATCAAGAAAGAACTCGGATGATCTAGAGAAGGAATGAGTATACTTAGGTGAAGGATATCACTAAGTAAAAGTATCTCTCTTAGAAGATCTACTTATAGTATAAGGAAGAATGAGGTGTCAGAAAAAGGACAAAGTGCCAGGGAACAAAGTGCCGGAAGGAGGTAGACAAAGTGCTAGGGAACATAGTGCAAAGAAAAGGAAGGACTTGACTTGTGCTTGGAGGATCTTCTAGTCAATCATCTAGGGTTTGGCATTGATCAAGAAAGAATCTCCAATAAGAGAAAACTTACCAAAGGTTTTTCCTCTTAAGAAAAGAGAGGTTTTGGCCCTCGCAGAGAGCCAACATCTTTTTTTCTTGTTCTTATGTTCTGGTAGTAGTTTGATGAAGTACACTCACATGCATTAATAATAATAAGAAGAAGATTACGCTAACAAGAAAAAGTAAAAAGACTCCACAAATTTTTATCAAGTAATGAAGAATACTACTATACCTAATTGCTCTAGATTCTTCAACATGGTATCAGAGGTAAGGTGTTAAGTTATGGTATGTTCTATGCTTATAGCAGTTTACTTATCTTTCTTATTACTATCCACAAATCAGCAATTACATGTACATAAAGTAAAGTGCAAATAGAACATTCAACGATCGACAGAAAACAAGCCAAGACAAGAGACACAAGATGTGGCGGCTAGCCAGGGATAAACCCCAATGTGGGGAAACCCTTTGATCAAATCATCCTTTATTTTCAATAATTCAGTGGAGAGAAATAGTACATAAATTTGATTTATATCAGCAGCAGCAAACCCTAGATCAGCATCATTAGCATTAGCAGCTTCATCATCAAAACTAGGGCAGTCGATATCTTGCAAACCAACTGTCGGATCGGCTTGATTCCACCACCAAAAAATGCGGCCTTTTAGGAGGTCCAGATGGACCTACAGTGTAGTTCAAAAGAGGAGGTTTGATGGTCAATGCTGGTCAAAGTTAGGATCTACAGTTGCAGCTTCAGGTTCAGTAGCTTCCTTCCACATGTGTGAGAGAGAGACTCTTTTCTGTGCAGTAGAGAAGAACCTCTTTTCTGCACAGGAGAGAGAGAGAGAGAGAGAGAGAGATGTGATGAGATGAGTGAGTGAAAATGAGGAAAATTCCTCCTGTATTTATACACAATTGTTGATGTTTGAATGGATGCAACTGTTGGGCTTCTGAGCCTACATGAGTTGTAGGTTGGCTTGATAATAATTCCATAATCAAAATAAATTCATATCTCCATAAATACTTATCGGAATCGGATGATCTTTAGATCAATCCTACACCTCTCGATGAGAGGAATCTAATAAAAATATTATCAGCCGTGAATAAGATGACCCACATGGAGTTTGGCCCTAGTTGACAATTTTAACACTCCCTCTCAATTAGGGATAACTCCATCACAATTCATTTGTCGATCACTACTATTAATCCATCAAATGCACTGCCCTGTACAACTTGACCCCTGCTTTGCTCTGCTCTATCCTGCCTACTCTGCTCTATTCTGTTCTTCCCTATTCTGATCTACTCTGCTCTACTATGTTCTATTCTGCCCTATTCTGATCTTCCTTGCTCTGCTCTGTTCTACTCTGCTCTACTTTTTCCAAATTATGAAGAAGAAGAAATGATCAAGGATGTATCGTATTGACTCAAAGTCAGTCTCAGAGTATGTACCACTGGTCCCAGACCAGTCTCAACCAACCCGAAGTCAATGTCATAGTGAATACAACTCCTACCACTGGTCCCAGACCAGTATCATCCTCCACTGACTCAAAGTCAGTCTCAGAGTGCATACCACTAGTCCCAGACAAGTCTCAACCGACCTAAAGTCAACGTCATAGTATGTACCACTCCTACCACTGGTCCCAGACCAATATCACAGTCTCATAGACTGTACCACTAGTCCCAGACCAGTCTCAACTGACCCGAAGTCAGTGTCATAGTATGTACCACTCTCACTGGTCCCAGACCAGTCCTGCACTGACCCAAGGTCAGTCTCAGAGTATGTACCACTGGTCCCAGACCAGTATCATTGATCCCAAATCAATGAAGGTCATCCTAGCGTAGGGAGTACAGTAGATACAGCGATGCGTCCATCGGTACTATTATGGTCCCTAACTTCATTTCCCTTCTCATTGATCAGATGAGAAGTACTTCCCATGAGTCCTTGACTACATGGGTAGGATGCCTTGACAGGAGAACTTAATCAATCCCGTCCTCACAGGAGAACTAATCATCCTGCTACACAATCGCCATGGAGAACACATCATCCAAGACTCACAAGAGAACTAATCATCCTGCTACATAATCATAATGGAGAACACATCATCCAGGCCTCACAGGAGAACCAATCATCCTGCTACATAGTTGTCATGGACAACACATCATCCAGACCTCACAGGAAAACCAATCATCCTTCTATATAGTCACCACGGAGTGTAAATGTACACCACCAGGGGATAGTGAGTCACCTTGAGGTCATATGTTTCTCCAAGAAGTACCCCGCACCCCCCAGAGCTCAATGCATCATACAGGACCCTCATCGGAGGGTCTTTGAAAAACACCAAGTTGTTCTCAGAAAGTCAGGAATTTGACTTTCCCTAGGGGCTTTGTTAGAGTGTCGGCAACCTATTCATCTACACTGATATGTTGGAGCCTTATAGCTCCCTGCTACACCATATCTCAAATATAGTGATACCTGATATCGATATGCTTGGATCTATCATGAAATACGGGATTTTCTGGCAAACGAATCCCACTCTGGTTGTCACATAGGATCACGGTGGTATCCAATGTAAATCCAAACAACTCACTGAAGAGCTTTCACACCCATACTGCCTCACAGGAGGCCATGCTAGTAGCAATGTATTCTACTTCGAGCGTGCTCAAAGCCACCAACTTCTTCTTCCTACTCATCCAAGATATTGAAGCAGATCTCAAGGAGAAACAACACCCAGAAGTGCTCTTACGGTCCTCCACATTGCCTGCCCAATCAGCATTAGTATATCCAAGTAGTCTCACATCTTCGGTAGTGTATCTTAACCCCTAAGTGATTGTGCCACGAAGATATCTCAACAGGTTCTTGCCACCAATCCAATGTATGTGGTGAGGTTCAACCATATGTTGACTCAATGTGTTGACTGCAAAGCATATGTCTGGAAGGGAGTTCACTAAGAACATTAATGCTCCAACGAGTTGCTGATACTCAGTAGCATTTCATAAAACAGGTCCAACAACACTACCGCTTAGCTTCTTGAAGTCAAGCTCCATCGGGGTAGTTACAGGCTTGCAGTCTACCATACCAAATCTTTCCAATATCTCCACCACATGTTTTCGTTGAAATAGGAAAATTTCCCCTGGATTTTGCCATATTTCAAGTCCTAGGAAATAATGCATCAGTCCTAGATCCTCCATTTCAAATTCAGAAGCCAACTCCCTCTTACATTTGTGAATAAGAGGGTCTGCGCCTGTTAGGAAGAGGTCATCCACATACAACACCAGTATGAGAGGTTTATATCTTCAACCTTAAAATAAAGGTTAGGATCGGCTTCACTCCTAGTGAATCCCAACTTCATCAAGTAGCTATCGATCCTCTCATACCATGCTTGAGGTGCTTGCTTCAGCCCATAGAGAGCTTTCTTCAACCTGCATACATGATATTTTCGATCATAAATCTCAAATCCTTCAGGTTGCTCCACGTAGACCTCTTCTTTGATCGAACCGTGAAAGAATGTGGTCTCAACATCCATCTGATGTATGTTCCATCCTTGTGAAGCCGCAAGGGATATGATTGAGTGGATGGTCGTATATCTGGCAACAGGTGCAAATATCTCATCATATTCTATACCTTCCTTCTGGGAGAAGTCACGAGCAACAAAACGAGCCTTATACTTTTTCGTACTTCCATCTGCTGCATGCTTTATCTTGTAAAGCCATTTTGAAGTGACCACTGTCTTGACCTGGGGTCCGGGAACTACTTCCCGGACATCATTCTTCATAATAGACTCATATTCTTCGGTCATAGCATCCTTCCATACTTGATGCTTGACAACATCTGAGAATGATAAAGGTTCATTTTGTATGATCATGCTCATGATAGTTAGGTATCCCTGATACCTGTTAGGTTTCTTACTTTCACAGAAGGTTCCTCGGGGTGCATCATGTCCTTCAGCATCATCAAGTAGCCCCCTAAGCCATGAAGGCCTCTTCCTAGAAAAGGAAGGCTTAGGTGGATAAATAGGATCCATGGGTTCCTCCACATCAAGCATTGTTACATCATCTACCCATAGAAACTTCGGAAGTCTTTGATCATGGAGCATGGTATGAACGAATTCCACAATCATACGGTTCTTCCTTTCTGCCACACCATTCTGCTCAGGAGTATTTGGTGTAGTAGTCTCCCTCTTAATGCCAGCCTCAGATATGTCGAAGTGAAACAACTGTAATATATCAGAAGTCTTGCTTTGGGTTGAGGGGAATGGTCCCCTTTTAAGCTTTCCTTCGGCACATCCTAGACATACACCTTCTTTCTCTACTCAGAATTCGGGCATCCATATCACCATTTGTCTTAAATCGGGTAGTGCTTTATAATGAAGGTGGGCAAACCTCCTATGCTAAGGTTCAGACTAAAGAGATGTGTCATAAGACATGACACCTAGCAGACTTCCACTGACCTAATATAATGAATCAACATGAAACCCAAGAGTAAAGGCATCTTTAACATTATTTTTCCATATATGTACCTTTCCATCGTTGAAGGTTACCTTGTAGCCTTTGTCTTCCATTGCTGAGATGGACACCAGGTTTTTTTAGAGGTCAGGTACATATAATACATCCTGGAATTTCTAGCCTTCTTGAATGGTTGTCCTCTTCCTTGGTTTCCAGCGCTCCTTTTACCTTTGCTATTGAATTTGCCATTCATTTGATTGCCATCAGAGGGATTTTGATCATTGTCCCAGTCTGAGTCCTTTCTATCAGGGCACTCCCTTGCATAGTGACCTGCTTTATCGCAGATGTAACATCATCCTTTTCTTCCACCCTTAGGTCCAACCTTTCCTTTTGATTTAGTCTCGGAATTATTTCTTTTCTTAGCATGAGAAGAAAAAGAAGCAAGAGGACCTTTAGGCATGGGCATTTCTTACTCTTCTACCCTTGTTTCTTCTTAGATGCATCCAACCATTAATTCCTCGAAACCAGGAATTACATTATTGTTCAGAAGAGTAGTCCTGAACACATATCATTCCGATGGTAATCCTCCAAGATTCGTGAGTGCCATTTCCCTATCAATAATAGTCTCCCCAATAGATAGGAGATCGTTCTTGATCTCGTTGATTCTTAAGAAGTATGCTTGCATACTCTCATCTATACCCTTCTTAATTTCCTTCAACTTATTTCGAAGAAACAAAACTTGATTTGCATCATTAACTTTAAATAAACTGACCAGTCTATCGTAGATTTCCTTGGAGTTCTTCAGGTCGGAGATGTAGGCCACTAAGCGCTTGTCAATAGAGTCTCGGATGATCTTCTTTGCTTTGACTTCTCTGGTTTTTCATTTGTTCCTGGCAGCAACGGATGCATTTGATGGAGGCTCAACAATATTACCTCTCACATGGTCCAACACTCCTTGATCTTCTAAGGTTAGATCGATAGACATCTTCCATCTGCAATAGTCAACTTTCTCACGGAGCTTGTCTTCGGCAGGAAAGAGTGATGAGGACCCCACAGTTCTTTTAGGATAGTCTTGCCAATATTCTCTTCAGTGATTGCTCTTGCTCTTGCTCGAGCTTCGTCTTCACCTCAGCTTTGATACCATGTTAAGTTATGGTATGTTCTATTCTTATAGCAGTTTACTTATCTTTCTTATTATTATCCACAGATCAGCAATTACATTTACATAAAGTAAAGTGCAGATAGAAAATTAAACGATTGACAGAAAACAAGCCAAGACAAGAGACACAAGATGTGGTGGCTAGCCAGGGACAAACCCCAATGTGGGGAAACCCTTTGATCAAATCTTCCTTTATCTTCAATAATTTAGCA
This sequence comes from Pinus tabuliformis, assembly GCA_031772625.1. Classification (NCBI taxonomy): domain Eukaryota; kingdom Viridiplantae; phylum Streptophyta; class Pinopsida; order Pinales; family Pinaceae; genus Pinus; species Pinus tabuliformis. The sequence goes on from CM062810.1 coordinate 978,918,784, forward strand.
AAGAGAAATAGTACATAAATCTGATTTACATCAGCAACAACAAACCCTAGATCAGCAGCATCAGCATTACAGCTTCATCATCAAAACTAAGGCAGTCGATATCTCGCAAACTAACCGTCGGATCGGCTTGATTCCACCACCAAAAAATGCGGCCATCAGAGGAGGTCCAGATGGACCTATAGCGCAGTTCAGAAGAGGAGGTTTGATGGTCAACGCTGGTCAAAGTTAGGATCTATAGTTGCAGCTTGAGGTTCAGCAGCTTCCTTCCACATGTGTGAGAGAGAGACTCTTTTCTGCGCAGTAGAGAAGAGCCTCTTTTCTGTGCAGGAGAGAGAGAGATGTGATGAGATGAGTGAGTGCAAATGAGGAAAAGTCCTCCTATATTTTACACAACTGTTGATGTTTGAATGGATGTGACTGTTGGACTTCTAAGCCTACATGAGTTGTAGGTCAACTTGATAATAATTCCATAATCAAAATAAATTCATATCTCCATAAATACTTATCGGGATTGGATGATCTTTAGATCAATCCTACACCTATCAACAAGAGGAATCTAATAAAAATATTATCAGCCATGAATAAGATGATCCACATGGAGTTTGGCCCTAGTTTCCAATTTTAACATGAGGTGACACATCAAGGAAAGGGAAACTCAAGAACACTCATCAAGGAAAGACATCTACAAGGTTGAAGCATCAAGCCTAGAAGTCTTAATCACTTCAAGGACAAGAAGGTCTACAATCCATCATTCATCAAGGAAGTCTACATAGCAAGAAGAAGAGCCTTACTCAAGGGCACCAACAAAGAAGAGAAGATTGAAGAGGACCTACATCAAACAAGTCATCAATCAAATCTCATCAACAAGCAAGTCCACTTGAAGAAGGCAACTTGAAGAACATCAAGATCCTAGGAAGGAAAGCCATCAAGTCTTCAAGGAGAAAGAAAATCCACTACATATCTGTTATAGACATTTTTGGGCACTACAACCCCAAGCATGAAATGTACATAAACCAAGGGCTCCTAAGTCCCTAAAAGTGTTGTTCTAACCCTTAAAGGAACAAGGTCAGCTGATTACAGCTTCTCCTAGAAGTTCTCCATGAAAAACTGCTCAAAATTGGTCAAAACAGGATCATTTCAGCTGCTCCACAGGCCAAGTGCGTTGCATCTCACCTAAATACTCTATGTGGGTGCGTTGCATTTCAAAAATCCCTTCTATGAGGTGCGATGGGCGAGAAATGACAAATGGCAGTGTCATTCCGCGAGGTGGAGAGGTAATGGAAGCTTCCAGAATCTTCTCCTGTGACACTTGCCTCTCTGAATTCGACCAAGGATGAGTAAGAGATCATCAATCTCCAAGTGGAAGCAAGAACTATTAGAGGGAAGACACTAATCAAACCACAATCTCACTCATCTCCCTTACAGATATCTATATATGGATCCCTCATCCCAGAGATCCGGAGGCTGGAATTTTGCATATTGTAAGGAATTGTTGTTGGTTTCTTGAGACAAACATCAGATTGTTGGGTGATCTAAGCTTTGTATGAGGTGAAGAGGGGCTTCCTTGCTGAGAGGTTGATGCTGGGTTAGAACAACTGGTTGTAACTCCTCTTGGCTCTTTCTTGTTTATCAATAAAATCTATTCAAGTTTTCCTCCATGCTTTTGTGTCATTTATGTTTGTTGCATTTGTATGGTCAATTTACATCTGATCCTAGATTGTTTATGATTATAGATCCATGTTCTTGTATAGTGCTATGCTACTGTGATCTTACAGGTACTCTGTGAAGCTGGGCGTGCAAGGGAACAAGTAGCGAAAGACTATCAAGGAAGAGAGGAATCGAACCAGGAGATTAGCGCAAGACAAAGGTTGGTCTTCTTTGTTCCTCTCTATCTATACTTCATAAAGGAAAAATGAAAGTAGCTTTACTTTGTTTGTTTCTAAGGCAGTTATCACACCTTAGTGGGATAAGCAGTTCTGAGTAGACACTTTTCCCTGTAACAAAATGGCGACTCTGCTGGGGACGAATTAGTTTGTTTGTTTATCTTCCTTGTTGTCTATTTCATAAACTTACAGACGGAGTCTGAAGTCGTGCCAGGTAGCTTTCGAACTGCATTTGCTATGCAAATGAAAAGTAGATAAATGTCGCTTCAGTCAATCTCCGGGATCTGTTTATGATTTAAACAACTGATTCACAAACTCTCTGATTACCCCTTGTGGTAGCTCTTAGAGCCTCCTTAGATCTACCCCTGATTATTGCATTACTGATTACCTTTCGCTCGGCCAAAACCCATGAACTGAACTGCAAACTGTGACCCGGAACCGAAGAAAAGTCTCGTTTCTGGCCCAGCACGGGTAGTGTTCTGAGAATCTGAAATTCAGCGCACTTCCCGAGTGTAGTAGGTGCGCTGCATTTCAAATTCCATGTGTTACAGGTGCGCTGATCAGACTAGGCATTGTGCAGTTTTGGTTTCTGTGATTCATTCTTTCCAGTTCTATTCATGAATTTTGCTGCCAGTGATCAGTATATCTCTGTTTGAAACCCCTTTTCCTTGCTGTTATTCCACCTCCTTTGTACAAAAGAACTTTAAATGTTTTTGTGTGTTTGTTGAGTCATTTTCAGTTCTCCTTTGCAAAAAGTAACATAATCGCACTGTCGTCCTTTGATTAGAAAGTTTCGCAAGTGTCGATTTCAATCATAGGAAAGAGTTTGATTGTTGTTGATAGTCGGTTATCCTGTTACTATTGTTTTTGGTCTGAATTTATAATTTTTCTAGTGTCGAAAACAAGTATTCATTTCAAAATCGTAAGGTGTTGTGATTGCCTCCATTTTTGATTTCGAAAAGAAACTTGTTGATAATTGTCGCTTGAAAAGAAATTCAGATTTGTGCATCAACTTTCTTTTTATCATCCATATACTAAGAAAGCCGAAAACAAATACATGCATGTTCATTTGCATTTAGACAGTCTGATTGGTTTGATTTAGGAAAGTGCATTTAGAGTGTGCTCTTTGCTCTTTGTGAAAGGATTCTGTCTTTATTTCCTTAGTAGCTAGGATTTTCATTGCACAAAGAAGATAAAAATATTGGTTATCATCTTAGATTGCATTTTAGGAATTACATCTACATCTCGCGGTGAACCTGAAAGGCAAACTTCATAAACAAGATCAACTATAAAATAAATTCAATAGTCTAACAACGCTTTGGAACCTAATGCACAACATTTAGAAGTCTAGGCTAGAGACGTATTCCGGCGTCGTAAAGCCTGGTAACTGTTGTTCTCACTAATGGTTGGGTGATTCCTCCTCTTTGAGACGATAAGTTCCAGTACAGACTTGTGCTCCCATGTACCGTCGAGTATATTTTAGGAGACCACAGTAGGCTTAATCCTTTATCCATAGGAAGCCGTGTCTGTCGCCCTATCGATCGCAATTCACTGAACACAACATTCAGGAAGATTGATTGCCATACTGTAAAAAGTATTCTACAGTTTTTCGATTGGTTTGGTAATCCCTCTACCTAGATTTCCAGAGCAGTCCCTTTCGTTCATTTTCAGACTCTTTAATGGAAAAGGTCCATCTGAGCACTTGTCACTTCAAGCTCATTAAAAATCAAAGGCGACTAGAGTCATCTTTTGTTTTTTATCGACTCTTAAAAATTGAAAAAACAAGTTGTGTCAAAGCGTCTAAAATTTATTTTAAACGGAATATTCATCACCCTTTCCTACGTTGATCTTGGGTTGAGAAAATGGAATCCACCAACCAAGGAATTCCCCTTGGAGGAAATCCTAGTCCCTTCTCCTCTTGGGGAGATGTTGGTGCACCCCATATGGCCACATTGTCGCTTCCAAGACTGACAATCGGCTTGCCTGTATGGCTCTTCTCAACCTCTGTCGTTCAGAACACCGCAATTCCTGAACAATCAAGTCAGCAACTAGACGAGTCCAGAGTTACCCACCGACCTTCTACTTCCTCCAATTCTTCCTCTCCTCCTTCCTCTTCGCTTGATGGGGCTGGTAAAGCCAAAAGTCAAGTACCTGAGAAGAAGAAGGAAAAGAAGAAGAAAGAGAAGAAGAAGAAGGAGCCAAAAGCGAAAGGGGGCAACCAAGCGTCGTCTAGCGAAAATCCACACACTGCACCGACTAGGCCTAAATCGCCATGTGTCATTTGCAAAGGAGACCACTATCATAGAGATTGTCCTTGCATCCCTCGGATCTTAAGGGACTGGTCTCCTCGTTTGCACAACCCGGTGTCGTCAACCTCTGATGATCATGTTGAAAACACACCGTCGACTAGTGAAAGTGAAGCCCCAGGACAAAAAGGAAAATATAGATTTCCTTGTAAACTGTGCGAAGGCGATCATGTCGTCCACCGTTGTCCCTTCTTAGACGAGGCTAAAAGAGTTTTGGACGATCGTCCGGTTTCACTGTTACGACTTCCTCTTGGATATAAAAAACTCTTGCCGAGTCCATCACTAGTTGAAAATCCGGTTGGCCTGCTCAGGTGGTCGACTGAAGCATCTATCATTGAAGACAAACCATCTGAACCCATACCAGATGAAAGTCAAAAGTTCGAGGCGGCGGTTGACTCGGTCTTGCCTTCAAGGGTTCCATCTTCAGATGATACAGTCACCGGAGAGAACAAGGATGACACCGTCCAAATTCTTTTCGTAAGCACAGACTCCGATGAACATGGGGGAAATTTACCCATTCCTTTACCGCAGGAAGGAAGTTTGTCAGATTCGTACCCGACCGTCTATTCGGTCCCACCTCCAAGCTACCTAGTTGTCTCCTTTGATTGGAATCAACTAGGCAGACCCCGTTTACGAGCTAGTATACCATTCTGAATCATTGTTCAAATATATAGAATGGTTATGGCCGGTACCATCATAGATGAAGGGGCTTCTGTGAGTATCCTTTCCTCAACTGCTTGGAAAGCGCTTGGTTCGCCATCGCTTTTGCCTGAGATGAGAAATCTGGCAGGCTTTGACAAAGGAACCAGTCGACCGTTAGGGATCCTTCCCAATGTACCCATAACATTGAGAGGGAAAACCGTTCAGATGAATGTAATGGTAGTTCAAGGACCCCTGGATTATAATCTACTCCTTGGACGAGACTATATTTATTGCATGGGAGCAATTGTCTCCTCACTCTTTAGAGTAATGTGTTTTCCGCACGAAGGAAGAGTGGTCAAGCTCGTGGAGCAGCTTTCATTTCCCGGATCACACAGAGCAAATAGTCATATACCATCCCTGAATGGTCTTTTCATGCAAGAAATGTCTCAATCCCCAGTCCGTCCGCCCGATGAGCGCGAGTAATTCGGGGGACTTGACTGAAACCCAGGGGGCATGCACCCTGGACTACTTCGGCAGGAAAACTTCGGGTATAGGGTAGGTTTCCGCGAGAGTATATGACCTCCATACTCCTGTCCGGGATTGGAAGAGGGAGTTGGACTAGAATAATATTCTCTTGTCAAAGTTATGTGGGTTGGCAGGCATTGTCACTCACCTTTGTTTATTTCGATAAGCATCGCCGAAGAAGTGTTTTGTTTACATCGTGAATAGAACAATCTTTGGTAACCTGTAAGAGGTATACCTTTCCTGATAAAACAAATGTTTTGTCAGTGATTTGAAGGGTGACCTTGAAACTCTGTTTTATACCTGGGGGCATGCAAACCTTTTGGAGTGCAAGCAAAGAGCGATCATTTATCTGTTTTTTGGATTGGTCGTTTTCTAACTTGCATAAAGAAAGGATGTGGGGCAAAACTCAAAAAATTGTCGTTTTTATATATGAGACATTCTTATTATACGACTGGATTAATCGAGCAGTTTTAGCGCAGACTTCATGCTCATTAAAAAATAAACATAAGCAATGAGCACATGTTCCTCCAAGAGTTTAAGCTCATTAAAAAATGAACCAATTTTCCGGTAAATAACCATCGTGAATGTAATACTTCAGCCTTTAAAGCCTTGGTCATGTTTGCACCGTCACCTCCACTTTTGCATTGGCCGATCATTCACCTCCATTTGATTGTTTACCCATTTTGAGGAACAGCTGCGAAGAGTGATCTCACTAGCCATCCTTGTAACACTGCCGTGATTGGAAAATTCCAAAACCTTACATGGAATCAGTAGCTACCCATTTTATCACTCATTCCTCAAAAAACAAGTCTCCTTTAATCTCTTTTCAATTCACTCGTAAAATATGAAAAGATTACCGAGCCATTGGCCTCTCTAGCTCGTTAAAGGGACCGGAAGTGCTATCCCTCCTCTAAATTTTAATATTTTTGGACCTGAGGGATTATTACACAAAAAGATCGAGCGCTTGTTTTGTTCGGCTTGTTAAAAGTATCGAAAATTCATCCTTCTGTATTGTTTTATACTTTTTCGGACTTAAGGGATTAGATGACGAAAAAGGAATTTTTGAGTTTCCTTTACATTCCTTTTCAGAAGCTCTAAAATTGAAAAGGACCGAGTTATCTTTGTCGTTAAACTCGTTAAAATTTTAACAACGACAAACTTGTCTATAGACGAGAACGAATTTCACTATCGCTAGGCTCGTTAAAACATAGCGATGGGTTTGCCCGAAGGGAAAATTATAGAACAAGCATATGTTATCCTCCTCAAGCTTGATAAAAATAAAGAGGTACTGGTCAGCAATGACTGGGGAAAAATTGGGAAGAAAACTTGAAGAAACTTTGTTGGTAGCAAGTCGCTCTTGAACATGACACTTTCACTCCGCATCCAAGTTGGGTTGGGTTGTTTCATTCACCGGTCACATCACCATGGTCCCATCATCCATCCACATTTGGGGTTAATGCTACCAATCCATCATGTCAGTGTCGCCGATATGTTCAAGAGAAGTCATTCAGAGAATTCACCTGTGTCTCACCTACTACAATACATTTATACTCCATTCTTTCATGACCTCCACCCTGAACCTTATATCACCAGATCGTTTTCACCTCCATTAAAATCATTTGCTCCGTTCTGTGTCATTGATGTGGGATTCATTAAGGCCCTCATGTGACGGATCGCTTCTTGTCGACATCAGCTCATTATCCAAGAAGTTGATCTAGGGACACCCCATTCAGTACTTTGAAGCTTGCATGCCTCAATGGCAATTTTCTCACTTCCGGCGACAGGTTTACATCAATGACCTTCGACCGAAAGATTTTGCGTGGTGTTCGACTCCAAGTCCTTTATTCACACCATGTGAATTGTACTGCAGTACCTTGAGGGTCATTATCATTATCGGTGATTCCTCTCGCGCTTGTTAACAGCTTATATCATTGGCTGGTAATCAAGCGATGTCTTTCCATGTTCGACTCCAAAACATCTATCACATGGATAGATTTTTACTTCGAGTGAAGATCGAACGAGATTGAAGACCCCGGATCTAGATTCATCCATCTGGGCTGTGATATATATTCAGGGAAATAAAGACATCAAATGTACATTATTGTTGCACAGATAATCATCCAATCAAAGGGATGATGGCTCTATCTGAATCATCAGTCTACACTCAGACGATTGTCTGTCCTATGTACATGAAAATAAATTTATAAAGCTGAGCATGGGAATGCCCGCCTCAGCTAGATCATGAAAATATTATGAAGATAATGTATTGTATTGTATCTTATTACAGGTCTCCTCCCAGCTTGAAAGAACTTCGGATCCTCATAATAAAGCATTTCACCCGACATCAAAAGATTAACGACCTCATGCTTTAGGGGGCAACTGTTATAGACATTTTTGGGCACTACAAACCCAAGCATGAAATGTCCATAAACCAAGGGCTCCTAAGTCCCTAAAAGTGTTTTTCTAACCCCTAAAAGAACAAGGTCAGCTGATTACAGCTTCTCCCAGAAGTTCTCCATGAAAAACTGCTCAGAATTGGTCAAAACAGGATCATTTCAGCGGCTCCACAGGCCAAGTGCGTTGCATCTCACTTAAATACTCTGTGTGAGTGCGTTGCATTTCAAAAATCCCTTCTATGGTGTGCGATGGGCGAGAAATGACAAATGGCAGTGTCATTCTGTGAGGTGGAGAGGCAATGGAAGCTTCCAGAAACTTCTCCTGTGACACTTGCCTCTCTGAATTCGACCGAGGATGAGTAAGAGATCATCAATCTCCAAGTGGAAGCAAGAACTATCAGAGGGAAGACACTAATAAAACCACAAGCTGACTCATCTCCCTTACAGATATCTATATATGGATCCCTCATCCCAGAGATCCGGAGGCTGGAATTTTGCATATTGTAAGGAATTGCTGTTGGTTTCTTGAGACAAACATCAGATTGTTGGGTTATCTAAGCTTTGTATGAGGTGAAGAGGGGCTTCCTTGCTGAGAGGTTGATGCTGGGTCAGAACAACTGGTTGTAACTCCTCTTGGCTCTTTCTTGTTTATCAATAAAATCTATTCAAGTTTTCCTCCATACTTTTGTGTCATTTATGTTTGCTGCATTTGTATGGTCAATTTACATCTGATCCTAGATTGTTTATGATTATAGATCCATGTTCTTGTATAGTGCTATGCTACTGTGATCTTACAGGTACTCTATGAAGCTGGGCGTGCAAGGGAACAAGTAGCGAAAGACTATCAAGGAAGAGAGGAATCGAACCAGGAGATTAGCGCAAGACAGAGGTTGGTCTTCTTTGTTCCTCTCTATCTATACTTCATAAAGGAAAAATGAAAGTAGCTTTACTTTGTTTGTTTCCAAGGCAGCTATCACACCTTAGTGGGATAAGCAGTTCTGAGTAGACACGTTTCCCTGTAACAATATAAAAATATATCAAGTAAGTACATGTCCCCTTCTGAATATACATCAATGTCTTTTTGCAAGAAATCAATAAATTGGTAGGTACCAATAACTTTCTTTCTTGGAAGAAGAGGACTAATTTACTTCTCAAGGAGAATGAACTTCTAGAACATGTCAAAAGGAATATTGCTATCCCTGCTAAGGAACAAACTCAAGCCTTAGCTAAATAAAATAAGGATGAGACAAGAGCTCAAAGGATTCTGATAGAATCAATCAAAGACTCTCATTCCTTACGTCTCCAAGATTAAAACATCAAAAGAAATTTATGATAAGCTAGTAGAGCTATTCGCGATATCCACAACCAGAGAAGTAATATCTCTAAGGAATGAATTGTACAAGATGAAGATAACAAAGGAAGGAATAGCTCCCTACTTCATGAAAATCTCTAACATGAGATATTGAATTTAAGAGCTTGGGGAAGTCATGTCTCACAGAGAGATGACAACTGTAGTACTCAATCCTCTACCTGAGGATTGCGGAAACTTCACATCAAGCATATATGCCAAGAAGGAAGCAACCACACTCAGTGAAATGTGGTCTCTATGTAGGATAGAGGAAACTAGACTTAAAGCAAAGGAAGATGTGGGATCAAAGGACCAAGCATTTTCTACCATGGACAAGAGAAAGGGAAAATTTGGCAGGTTTGGTCCACGAAGAACAAAAAACAAGACATGTCCAAAACCATGTTTTAGATGCCAAGAATATGGACACTACAAAAGAAATTGTCCTAAGATTAAGAAGGGCAATAACAACAAAATAAAGAGGGAAGCCACTCACCTGACTCAAGAGGTGAAAGAAGAAGAAAAGAAGCAAAAGAAGGAATATCCTCCGGATCTCTACTATGACTAGGTCAAACTCTTTACTTCAATTCTTCTTTCAAAGTTTTGAGTAGGATAGGAGCATGTATGAATAAAATAAAATTGCATGGCTAGAAACATCTTCTAGAATCTAGAAACATGAAGTGCATAGAGTTCTAGATACTCATGCGAAAAGAGAATTTATAAATGAGAACAAAAATGCATGGTTAGAAATATCTTCTAGAATATAGGAATATGATGAACATAGCTCAAGATATTCATATCGAAGGAGTATACCTAGAATAGGACCTCATCCACTACGAAAGAAAATTGATCATGAAAAAGAATCTTAGAAGACCTCCATCATCAAAAGAAAAGAAACATTTGCAAGGCAAGGATCTCTAAGATCCTATGATGGAATCTTCAAAAGAAGGTTCATAAACCAACACAGATGTCTCATTGAGAATCCCATTCCATGGGATTCAAGAAAAGCGCAATATGCAGGGAAGCTAAGATGAAGCAAGAAGGGCCACACAAAGGACAACGAAATGAAGCTAAGATGATCAAAGGAGAATCAAGATGAGGTATGTATGCATCAAAGTTTAATTCATGTTATCATTTGTATATAATTGAGTCATGGGAATAGTTCTACAACATGATCAAGTATGAAATAATCTCTTTCACCAAGGACATGCTCAAAGGCATGTACTACATTGCAATGAAGGTCAATAAAATAATATGCTCACATAAGGAGTATAAGATTGTTGACTAAGAAGCAAGAAGAAATGTTGACGAGTCTGAGAAACAAGCAATAAAGAAATGCTCTCACCGGAAGCACAAGATGGTTGAACTATCTATCTCAGAAGAAGAAAATGAAGAAAGAGATAAATCATGTGAAGAACACCATGATCACCGAGAATCACTATCCGAAAAAAACACTTTGAAGATATCTCCTGAAAGAAGGCAAGACAAATCTGACAAAGGAAGGAAGAACACTTGACACCTATGAAGGCCTTGGAGATATGAAATATGCAGATAATTGATTCTACTCTACAAAGATGTCGTGATGAAGAATCCATCCAACAAAGAAAAAGCAATGTTGAAGCAATATCAGGATGAAATCATGATGGGCTACTAGGTCGAAGCATGTAAACAAGAAAATACAACGAAGCATCCATGAGAAGAGTATTCTAAAGCATGGACAGATGACAAAGGAGTATCCAGATGACAAGAAAACTTGATGTACAGTAAGAAAGACACTTTCCATGAAGGAAGCAATGACATGACAAACTAGGAAGGAAAGTGATCGATGGATGGTGCCCTACCTAGAAGAAGTTTGAACAAAGACTTCATGACATCAAAGAAACGAAGGAGATCAAGCAGCTGAAGGACCCATGAAGAAGAATTTGTTGATGAATGAAAGAGACCCTAGTTAAGACGGAGCTCTGACAAGTCCCTGATCAAGAGGGACTTTTGGATCACCACTGGTTACAAAGGAGTGACAATTGTGTTTTTCCATTTCATGGGTCATGCACTAGACCAAGACTAACAGTCATAAGTCTAGATGAAGGACATGAATGGAAATGTAGACACAAGATAGACACAACCTTCTTTTCTTCACTTGGGAAGAAAGAATGGGAGGATTAGGTAATCATCTGGCATTCGATACTCTTTGAGAATGTGTAGGGCATCCATGACAAGAGTAGGTAAGAGGACCGATATTCTTTGAGGGCTGGGAACCAAGGATAAGATTAGTCCTAGAAGGTCATACTCAGTGAACACCTGGGTGGGTGTGTACCTTGAGAGACAATGATGAAGGTGTCAATCATTGGTCTTGACAACATTGTAACTCATAATCTCATGAAGAGATGGAGTTATTAGTCAAGGCCTTGCACTATGACAATATTGATTGATATGATGCTATAACAGATGGATTGCTAATCTGATTTCTCTTATGTGAATTCTTCAAAGATTGATAATAGCCAAACACCTTGTAATGTTGTATGAATACCTCCCTAGTTAAGAGGGAGTGTTGAAGGAAATGTAACTAGGTTCGGTCTTCATAAATGTACTTTTGATATTTGTATTTATACAAGAAAAGAAATATTATTTTTATAATATATGTCAATGAGTTTCTTGCTCATTGAAGTAGGTCTATGATAGGTCCCTATAATACTAGTGATTACCCCATTACTATTGTAGTTGTATCCCTTATTAATATTGTTGTGCCCCTATTGTCCCCATATTTTTATTACTGTGCCCCATAGAATCCCTCTATTGTTATTTTTGTGGCTTTATATTATTATTGTTAGGTCGACTGGGTTATATTGTGACTCCTTAGACTCCTATATATAGAAATGAGGTTTTGTCATTTGAATCATCAAGGAATCATTCATTTATATAATGTAAAGGAGGTTGCCCCCTCGAAGAGGCTAAATTCTAAGGCGTTGATCTATCTTTTCTATCTTTTTGTGAGTTGGTTTCATAACATTTGGTATCGGATCTTTGGATTCTAGGGTTTCACTGCTCCAAACAGGTCATTGTGGCATTTTCGCTATAACTTTTTTCTGCGACGTTTTAGAAGCTAAAAAAAAAACCCATTTGAGAAGAAATCGCACTGAATCGCGGGTCTGAATTTCAGAGCTTTTCGTGCTATATTTACGGAGATATGATCTGAGGAAGTTGGTCTTTTTGCAGACTCCTGAATTACATTCCAAACAGGTGACCTGGGGAAAATTGTCATAACTTTCTTTCTATGCATTGGATTGAAATTTCATAGGAAGGTACAGAATAGGATGGACTGTAGTTGCTTATATATATTTTTCAGAGCCAAAAGTCGAAACAGTGACTCGTGGCACGTCATACAAGTTCACTCTACTGAACTAGTCTATAATCAAGTCACTGTGGGAGATTGTGCATAACGCTTTCTTGGAGAACCCAATTTGGATCAGATTGGTGGCATTGGAAAGAGGACCCAGAGGGCTACTACAAATCAAAATTTTAGAACTGGATGATCTGAAATTACAAAGATACATCAGATTCAATATCAAGCTCCTACAAAGTGAAAAAAGGTGTGTAGTTTTTTTCAAATTTTTACATAAGCTTGGTTTGAAAAATTAGTTTGAAGGAATTCAAAGGGCATAGTAAATCATTATTATCGGTAATTGATGCCCCGGGGAAAGAAAATGCAAACACCTAGTAGGCAACCTGAAAGCTCTAGCATGAATCATGAAGAAGAGGAAGAAATGCAACATGATATATCAAAATTACAAGACCAAGTGCAACAGGTGTCACTTGCACAAAAAGGAACAGAATCTAAGATGGATGGCTTAAAGAAAGATGTAGAAGCTAAGATGGATGGTTTAAAGAAAGGCATAGAAACTAAGATGGATGGATTAAAGAAAGGCATAGAAGCTAAGATGAATGACGTGGAAGCTAAGATGGATGATTTGAAGATAGATTTGAAGACAGACATGGAATAATTGAAGATAAATATGAATAAGTTGCGACAAGAAATGGTCACTAATGGTGAAAGGGTAGTAAAGGAAACTCATGATGAGAACAAAAGAAATGTTAATCATGATTCCATAGACTCTAATGTTGGATCGAAGACCCACCATATTCCAAAAATTGATATGAGGAAGTTTGATGGCAACGATCCCGCAACATGGATATTACAGATGGAGCAATTTTTCGATCTCAATAATGTGCAAAACACACAAAAGGTACATATTGCAACTTTATATTTAGAACCAAATCAGTTTGTATGGTATCAATGGCTTTGATCTTGTAAACAAATTATCACTTGGGCAATTTTTACGGAAGAATTGACAACACATTATGAGGATACAAAAAACAACACTTTTTTTAGCCAATTTATAAGTCTCAAACAAAAGGGTTCAATAATGGAGCACATTGAGGAGTTACAAAAATTGAACATAAGGGTAAAAAGGAGCATAAGATTGATGTGTTCATAGGGACTTTAAAGGATAATATCCAACATGATGTTCGCCTTTGGGAACCTGATTCATTAAAGAAGGCATTCAGGTTAGCAAGAAAAATGGAAAGCAAAATTATGGCAACCAGGAAGCATACCAGTCACAACTATAAAGATGGAAGTGTTGTTACAGTTGTGATAGCGAATATACTAAAGGTCATAAGTGTGCTAAGAAGAAATTATTCTACATAGATTGTGAAGAGGAAGAAGAAAAGGAGCAAGAAAGGTCATAGGAAGAGGATATACTCCAGGAACAAAGCCTAAATAAATAAGAAATGAATCCTGTTAGCACTTGAAATTTCACCTCAGGATGAGAAAGGTAAACCTCAAGGCTACATCAAACCATTCAGCCTCGTAGCTAGCCCTACAGGGCAGGAGAAGGCTCTCTCCGGTCAATCTCGGTAGATCTTCAATGGGATGAGATGACCAACAAGGTAACACTGATATTAGGCTAGTAAACTGATTAGAAAGGTTGATTTGGGGGTTTTTTGGGTTTTTGGTGGCAATTTGAGGAATTGCAATTTTGGGTGCGGGGATTGGACACAGTTTCTGCAGGGGGTTCCTTGGGGCGAGGTAGGAAACAGTATTGATGCCTTAACTTGAGATGGATGATCAGGAATGAAAGATGAGGAGCTAAAGAGAGCAAACAATGACTTTGAATTCCCTTTAGACAGTAGAAAACATGGAAATTAAACAAATTTAAAAGCAGAGCATGGCTAGCATGAATTCCTACTTTAACACTTCATTTGTTTAATGTGCAGCAGTAAAGAAAGGAAATGAATCACATAACAAAGCTTACAAGAACATTGAGAAACACACCATCAACACATGAGTCCACAAGAATCCCAAAGAGGACTGCAAAACCTTGGTCTTCCTTAGCCAAAAATTGCAGAGATACAGTGAAAATATACAATGATAGCTTCTCCCTCAAGATTCCAACCATGAAAATGAGCAAGAAAGTACATAATATAGCTGATCTAACCTCTTTCCCTGCCTCCATGGGTCGAGCTCACTATCCTAGGAGCTGTTTCAACCACCTCTAAACTAAGCACTACAAAATAGGCAGTCAAAACAACTTGCCTCTATAAACTTGGAAACCAGTTCATACATTCAATTTTTACCCTTTACATGAATAAATCTTCTAGAAGAGTTAAAAAAGGGTAAAAGTGTCTAAAAAGTGTCACAATTACATCAAAGAGGACCATCATTAACCTCAAAAAGTCAAACCAAGTCAAACTGTGCTTTTCCGAGCTGTTACAGTGAAATCTGGCAAAGTTTGTCTGACGGGTCGCGCACATCTGCCTGACGTGTCGCGCACATTGGGAGCTCTATTTGAGGCACTTTCAGGTGTCAGAATTGGGTGCAGGATAGCTCGTTGGAAAGGTCTATGAGTCTACTTTCCAACCCAACTAGAATTTTTAAATTTGGAGGTCATTTGCCCTGTCAAAACTTAATTCTCCCAAGACTGGTTTCTGCAACTCAAAAAAGGGGCAGAAAGTCAAATTTTGCATGTATTTTGACCTTCTGGAGGCCCAAAACTCCATAAAAACTCAAGTCCATCCATAGGCATATGTAACTTTGCATAAAAAATCTAGAAATGCTGAGTTTTTACAAAAAGGAGCTGCCATGACAAAGGGTCTCACCGGGGGTGAGACCCGTTGAGGAGCCAAAACCTGTAAATTTCCAAAAAATGCCAAAATTACCCAAAATTCTCAAAATTTTTTGGGATTTGAGCTGTGGCTAGGCTATTGAGTGCCATGATCTTTGAGAGAAGCCTCAGCCAAGATACGGAGGGGATTTGGCTTCTTTCTCTGTTTTTGAGCCTTAGTCAACCTCCTTTGAAAAACTTTCATTTTGGCTTTGCATACATGCATCCTTGCCCAATAATGATTCTTCATATTCCTCAGCAGCTTTTTCTCTTGGTTGGCCTTAGCCAACAGCCTCTCTAAGTATGCATTCACCTGGATGAGCATTGACCCTCGGTTAGCAGGCAATGGATCACCGGGTCTTCTTCGGTTCAAGACTCGGTCACTACGAATCCTCCATAACTCATCCAGTGCTTTCTCCTCCTCCAACTGTTTGTTCCGCTGCTCCAGGTAAGTGATAGTCCATTGGGCACCCTCAAGTCTCTTCTGCAAAACATCATTTTCAGCTCTCAGATGCTGAATGATCTCCTTTGCCTCTCAGCTAGGAGAACTGGCCTCAAGATCAATGACCTCGGTGTCGGGGACTCCTGATGGACCCTCATGAATCATGGGATGTTTGCCCCTCTGTGGTACCTGTGCTGGTGAAGAAAGCGAGGCCCCTTCCACTTGATGTGGAGATAACACTCGTTGTGCTGATGATGAAGGCGAGACCCCTTCCACCTGCTGTGGAGATAGTACTCGCCTAGCTGCTGCAAATAAGGCCCTCTGGCCTCTCTGATAAGTGAGCTGAGATGAGGCACTAACATGTCTAGTGACAGGGATATCAGGTTGCTGAGATGGTCCTCCCTCCTCCTGAATGACCTCAGGATGTGGCTAGGGTGGTGCTGTGAAAAACTCACGGGAAATGAACTCCTCCCATGAGATGCCCTGCTGAGCCAACTGATGCAAGACTACGAGCTGAATCAAACCATAATGACATAAGCTCCTGTACTGCTGGGCCGGGGTCTTCCTCTGCAACATGGGCACCATCTTCTGAATGTTCTGAAAGAAGAAAACCGGGATGTTCATCATCCTCACTCGGGTGAAGTGCATCAAGAGGCGAATGTGATATGAGTACACCTGTGAAAATCTGCCCTCACAGGTAAAATAGTGCATAATAAGCCTCATGATGGGAGCATACTCTCTCCGGAGAAATCTGAATGGAAAAACACCCGCTAAATGTCTCAAGAATGATGGCCGAACATAAGGCTCAAAGTGAACAATATCTAGCAACTTGCGCTTAGGCCACACCTCACCAACATTCGGTATCCCTGTAGCATGTGAGATCACCTCGGGTGTCAATGTGAAATCTACCCCTGCTATATTGACATGTCCATCATGCAAATGTAAAACAAAGAGGCGGGCCAACTCTCTGTGATGTTGAATCCGGGAGATCCTCTCACAAAACTAATAACAAGACATGTACTGAAAACAAGTCACTGCCATGGGACAAGCCTGTAGTTCTGCCAAAGAGGTGGGCTCCTCTCGCTTATGATGTCCACCCTTACCTCCCCTGCGAGGCCTCCTCTGTACCTCAACCTCTGTAGATGATGAATGGTCATCACTTTGCTCATAAGTTTCGGTTTCTGACATGGTTTAGGAGCAAAGTGGACAAACTGAACTGCTGTCTCTGCCTGCAAAAAGTGCTGAACTCTATGCTGTTTCAAGGGGAAAAAGACATGAGGGAAATTTCAGGGGAGGGATCTTTTAACAAGGAATGGGAATATATAAATATAACAGGGAATTTTTAAGGGAAATGTTGCAAATCATTATGCATATAGGAATACATATTTATAATTGGGAAATCATTTGCAAAGATCATTGCATATGGGAAAAAACATATATGAAAGTGAACATGGGAATATGCATACATGTATTAATAGGGGAAATAGGGAAACCATGAACAAAACATGCTGACATATTTACCAACATTTTTGCTTTATTTACACATGCATATGGTGGAGGAGAACTAGGGTTTGAATTTTGTTTTTTGATGCTTTGGGAGAGGGGTAGGGTTTTCATTTTTAGTGATTAGGGATGGGGAAAGAATTGCATTTTATTTGTAAAATACTATGGGAAAAGAGATGAACATATAAGTGTGAGTGAAAGGGAAAGGAGGGAAACAAACCAAAGGGAACAATAGCTTGAAACAACACAAACCCTAGCACAATTTGCTCATTAACATTGCAGCCATATAAAGGAGTTCCACTTGCAAAATTTTAATCATTTTAACATGTTCATGACACCCACCATTCATAACCAGCAACCAATCCATGTTTAGAGCACCTACCTCGAACAATTTGATAGCTTGGAGGGCGTTTGAGGGAATTCGTTTGAAGTTTGCAGCAAAACAGTCCAACGGGTCGCGCACCACGCCCAACGGGTCACGCCCCTCTGACGGGTCGCGCCCATTGTTTTTCTGAACGGTGGGAGACCCTCTGACGGGTCGCGCGCACCCAACAGGTCGCGCACCTGGCTCAACGGGTCGCGCACCTCTCTGCTGCCCGAAACTGCTCTGCCTTTGCTCCTTTCTCACAATCGCTCTCTCAAACCTCTCTTGCAAGCGTTAGGATGCACAATGAGAGTGAAAGGAGGGAATTTAGGCTTTTATAAGTTTCATTTGAAAAAATTTCATTCATAAACCCACTTTCTAATGTTTTCCTTTTGACACTTTATAACACTGATTTTTGGTTTCTTTTATCCTGAATTTGACTCATTGAGTGCTTTGACTTGATTCTTTTTGCAGGTAGATCATCTGAGGGACCTTGGCAAGGGGACCAGGGTTGCATTTTGTCCGCTGAAGACTTTTGAAATTTCATCACTTATTTACAAAAACTGAGAAAATGACCTTGGCTTTAAAAACAGAGTTTTTAAATCCAAGGTGAAAGTTCACTGTACAAGATAAAAATATCGAAGAAACATGTTTACAAACCTCCCTCTGGCTTGCTGAGTACTCATGGATTTTCTTAGACATGACCTTGCAGAGATAAATGACCAAAACCCTAGACCTAGGACTTTGACCTCAAGACAAATCAAGACAAGCTTGAAAAACTTAATGACTGATATGACCTGATCCAGCAAAGCCAAGAGGGGTAAAAATAGACCAGCTCCTCCACCAGGGTTATGGCCTAACGGGATGCAAAATTTGACACTGATGAGACACCTACTAATGCAAATGCAAAGAGCTTTGATCACTGATGGAGGGCTTTCAAGACCGACACTAACAAATCCGACCATATCTTGTAATGCATTGGCTGGAATTACCACTCCTCAAACCATCAAGATAGAAGGACAAATCAAGAAGAAAAAGGTAATAGTGTTGATTGATTCAGGAAGTGCCCACAATTTTATTCATTGTAAGGTAGCAAAGGAATTGAATTGCTTCCTATATCTAGCACCAGAGTGTCAAGTGATAATTGCAAATGGAGGAACGATGAATTGCTTTGGAAAGTGCCATAATATCAAGCTATCCATGGGATAATATGTATTGACTAGCCCAACGCTTTCCATTCCAATGGGAGGTGTTGATGTTGTACTAGGAGTCCAATGGCTACAATCCTTGGGTACAATAGCTTTTAATTTTCAAGAACTCGTCATGAAATTTTCTGCAGAAGGAAAGGAAGTTGAATTAAGGGGTATTGTAGGGAAACTAGGAAAGATAATCAGCTCTAACGGTATGACAAAGCTTCTAAAAAGGGAACAAAGAGGTGTAATTGCATAATTATGTTCGCTAGATGTTTCCACATCGGAATCATCTATTTCTCCAGATCTCCAAAAAGTCTTGGACAATCATTCCAAGGTATTTTAGACTCCCAAATGTCTACCACCTATTCGTGATCATGATCATGCTATCCATCTGATTCCAGGAAGTGTTCCTCCAAACATCAGGCCGTACAAATATCCCTATGCCCAAAAGAGTGAAATTGAACGTATGGTTGCAGAAATACTAGAGGCTGGTATAATTCAACCTAGTCAAAGTTCTTTCTCTTCTCCAGTAGTATTGGTGCACAAGAAGTATGGATCATGGTGCATGTGTCTGGATTATAGGGAGCTCAAAAATCTCACTATTAAAGATAAGTTTCTCATTCCTGTCATTGATGAATTATTGGATGAACTGCATGGATCAATTTACTTCACCAAGTTGGATCTTCGTTCAGGATATCATCAAATCAGAATGAAGACTAAAGACATTCCAAAAAAAGCATTTAGAACTCATGAGAGTCATTATGAATTTTTGGTCATGCCTTTTAGCCTTACCAATGCACCTTCTACATTTCAAGGTTTGATGAATTCGATTTTCAAACCCTTCCTTAGAAAATTTGTGTTAGTATTTTTTGATGATATACTAATCTACAGAAAGTCTTGGAAGGATCATGTTGAACATGTTGACAAGGTGCTACAACTATTGGAGGAGAAACAATTATATGCAAAAAGATCCAAATGTTTATTTGGAGTACAAGAGGTGGAATATCTGGGTCATATTGTATCTCATGAAGGAGTTAAGGTAGACCCTAGCAAAATTAAATCCATTAAGGAATGGAAAATCCCCACATCCATAAAGCATCTGCGAGGATTTCTCGGGTTGACAGGGTATTATCGCAAGTTTGTTAAGAATTATGGGAGAATAGTGGCACCTCTAACAACATTATTGAAGAAAGATGCATTTTCATGGACTCCAGAAGCAACAAAGGCCTTCGAACATCTTAAAGAGGCAATGTGCCAAGCACCTGTCTTAGCTACACCAGACTTCACAAAAACCTTTATTGTGGAATGTGATGCTTCAGGAAATGGAATTGGTTTTGTTTTAATGCAAGATGAAAGACCCATTGCTTTTGAAAGCCGTCCAATCAAGGGAAAGTTTTTACACAAAGCTATTTATGAGAAGAAAATGTTGGAAATACTACATGCACTTAATAAATGGTGACCCTACCTAATGGGAAGACACTTCAAGGTAAAAATGGATCATGATAGCCTTAAATACTTTTTAGAAAAAAGATTATCCTCTCAAGAGCAACAAAAGTGGGTCACAAAGATGTTGGGTTATGACTTTGAAATCATCTACAAAAAAGGGAAGCAAAATGTGGTGGCAGATGCACTCTCAAGAAAGGATGAGAATGTGGAAGCATTGTTGTGCGCCATTTCTATTATCCAACCAGATTGGATAAATGAAGCAAGGGAGGAGTGGAAGAATGATGAAGAAGTGTGGGCACTTATTCGAAAGTTACAACAAGATTCCAGTACATCTGATACATTTAGCTGGCAAAATTATTCGTTATGGTACAAAGATCGCTTATACCTATGTAAGAATTCGCAACTCAAACAAAAGATTCTTATGGAATTGCACACTTCTCCCTTAGGAGGGCACTCAGGATTTTTAAAAACTTACCACAGGGTTAACAAGGAATTTTTTTGGGATGGCCTTAAATCAGATATTCAAAAGTTTGTGGCAGAATGTTTGGTTTGCCAAAAAAATAAAGTTGAAACAATTAAGACCCTGGGTCTATTACAACCTTTATCCACTCCAAGCCAACGTTGGGAGGAGGTTTCAATGGATTTTATCATAGGTTTACCCAAGTCTGAGGGAAAGAGTGTCATCATGGTGGTAGTTGACAGACTTACCAAGTATGCACACTTTTGTGCATTATCACATCCATTGAAATCCAGTACAGTTTCTACTGCATTTATGGAAACAATTCAAAAGCTACATGGAAACCCAAAGATTATTGTAAGTGACAGAGATCCCATTTTCACTGGAAATTTTTGGACATAATTATTTTCTTGTCTTATTACTCAGTTACCTCATAGCTCATCTTATCATCCTCAATCTGATGGGAAAACTGAGATAGTAAACAAATGTTTGGAAGGATATATTTGTTGCTTTGTATCTGATAAATAGACACAATGGGTCAAATGGTTTCCTCTGGCTGAATGGTGGTATAACACTTCCTTCCATACAGCAACAAAAATGACCCCATTTATGGCACTTTATGGATATTAGCCACCATCCATCACATCATATTTAAGAGAAAATTCTAAGGTTCAAGCAGTGGAACATCACATTGAACATCAACAACAAGTCCTCCAACTCTTAAAGGATAACCTCGTGTCGACACAGAATAGAATGAAACAACAGGCTGATCAACATCGCAAAAAAAGAAGTTTTGATGTAGGCGATTGGGTATTCCTACGGCTACAACCATATAAACAAATGTCCCTCAAGCAAGCTAAGAAGGAAAATAAATTATCACCAAAGTATTATGGTCCGTACAAGGTGTTGCAAAAGATTGGTACTATGGCATACAAATTGGAGCTTCCTGCAGCATCTCGAGTGCACCCAGTTTTCCATGTTTCATGTTTAAAGAAGGTTATAGACGACAAGCTCCCAGTTCAAACAATATTGCCAGAACTTGACGAGGAAGGAAAAATTATATTGGAACCGGAAGTAGTCACAGAAACAAGAGCTCGACAGCTACGAAATCGATCAATCTCGGAGTATCTCATCAAGTGGAAGAACTTATCCGCTGAAGATTCCACATGGGAGGATGAGAATTTTATACAGAAGCATCCAGAACTACTCAAGCATTGAGGAAAACACTTTTTTTGAAGGAGAGGGGCATGATAGGTCCCTATAATACTAGTGATTATCCCATTACTATTTTAGTTGTATCCCTTATTAATATTGTTGTGCCCCTATTGTCCCCATATTTTTATTACTGTTCCCCATAGAATTCCTCTATTGTTATTTTTGTGGCTTTATATTATTATTGTTAGGTCGGCTGGGTTATATTGTGACTCCTTAAACTCCTATATGAAGAAAGGAGGTTTTGTCATTTGAATCATCAAGGAATCATTCATTTATGTAATGTAAAGGAGGTTGCCCCCTCGAAGAGGCTAAATTCTAAGGCGTTGATCTATCTTTTCTATCTTTTGTGAGCTGGTTTCATAACAGTCTAGCACATGTCAAAGTGCTATAGGAAAGTCAAAGAGTCAAAAGAATTATGTTGAATACCTTAAGGGCGTGTTACATTATGTATATTTATGTATAAGAGTCAAAGAAGACACCTCCAAGCAAAGTCAAGTCTCCTCCTAGCAAAGACACCATCAAAAGAAGCAATGGCACCATTAAAAGAACCTATTGCAGCAACGAAAGTCAAGTCAGCCTCAATGCAATAAGTTGGCCTACAAGTTGGCCTAAAGGAGGGAAAATATTCTATATATATAGGTTGTCCACTCCTCCATTGATAGCAAAGATCATCTCTGAAATAAGCAAGCAAGTGCAGCCAAGTAAAGGGTGGAAAAGTCAAGTTTAAGGAAGCCTCTAGAGCAGCAAAGGAGGAAAGATAACTGAAGTATTAAGGACTATTTTAGGGTAAGCTATAGCCACACATGCGAGAAATATAAGGGCTAACTGTAGTCACTACAATAGCAACATTAAGGTTGCTCATCCATCATTGTTTGGGCTTAAATTTAGGCTTACTAGGCCTCTTTTCCAAGCGAAGAGAGAATGACCTCAAGTGAAGTTAGAGGGAGACCTATAACTACAAAAAAATCTCTCACACGTGTGAAGATTAGGGTTGCAGTACTGTCACACTCAGTCTACCACCATACATCAAGAAAGAAGTCTAATAATCTAGAGAAGGAATGAGTATCCTTAGGTGAAGGATATCACTAAGTAAAAGTATCTCTCCTAGAAGATCTACTTACAATAGAAGGAAGAACGAAGTGCCAGAAGAAGGACGAAGTACTAGGAAACAAAGTGCCGAAAGGAGGTAAACAAAGTGCCAGGGAACATGGTGCAGAGAAAAGGAAGGACTTGACTTGTGCTTGGAGGATCTTCTAGTCAAGGGTCTAGGGTTTGGCATTGATAAAGAAAGAAGCTTCAATAAGAGAAAACTTACTGAAGGGTTTTCCTCTCAAAAGAAGAGAGATTTTGGCCCTGGCAGAGAGCCAACATCTTGTGTTATTGTTCTTATGTTTTGGTAGTATTTTGAAGAAGTATACTCACATGCATTAATAAGAAGAAGAAAAAGATTAAGGTAACAAGAAAAAGTAAAAAGACTCCATAAATTGTTATCAAGTAACGAAGAATCCTACTATACCTAATTGCCCTAGATTCTTTAACAATCCAGAGGAGGGGGAGTGTCTTTTCCACTCACAAATGTGGGTGAAGGGTTCGTCATTGCAATTCCTTGTCGATAGTGATAGCCAAAAGAACCTCATTTCAACAGAGGTCGTAAAGCGGCTGGGCCTACTGACCACACCACACTTGCAGCCGTACAACATTTGGTGGCTTCACCAAGGACAAGATCTTTGAGTCAACCAGCACTGTTGCCTTCCCTACATCATCAAGCCCTTCATAGATGAGGTATCGTGTGATGTTGCTCCTCTCAACATTTGTGATTTATTATTAGAACAACCATACTTGTGGAAGCGACATGTTGTATATGAGTATAGACCTCACTCTGTGGTTATTTCTTTGGGTAATACGCTATACAGGATACCGGAGATAGCCCCACCTACTGGCACCTCTTTGATCTCTGCTAACAAATGTAGTAAGATCATCTCTAATACTAGGAAATTTATTTCTTTATGGTTTGCTCTCAAGGTAAGGGGAAGATCGTAGCCACATCCATGGCCCCTAGGAAGGGTTCCTACATGCAACAGAAGTAGGTGGATACGGTCATTAAAAGAATACAAGGACATCATCTTCTCACCCACAGGGGTATTGTTGCACTGTCAGGTGAAGCATTCGTTCGATCTAACTCCCAGAGCACCTCTACCCAATGGGCCGATATATTATCACTCCATTGTGGAAAATTCCAAGTACAAGTAGCAAGATGATCATCATCGGGTGCCACACAAGTTTCAGGTGAACAACAAAGTCTAGTTGCATTTGCAGAAAGAATGCCTTACAAGAGCCCTTTAGAAT
Organism: Pinus tabuliformis; assembly: GCA_031772625.1. Classification (NCBI taxonomy): domain Eukaryota; kingdom Viridiplantae; phylum Streptophyta; class Pinopsida; order Pinales; family Pinaceae; genus Pinus; species Pinus tabuliformis. The sequence continues at coordinate 978,943,008 of CM062810.1, forward strand.
CTCAAACCACTCTAATATGGTCCTTACACCATTACCAAGATTTTGGGAAACAATGCTTTGGAGCGCATCATTCCCCCAGTCCTTGGCTTTCACCGACTGTTCAATGTTGGCCTCCCTCGACCATGCTTCCCACCATTATTGGACACATCAGGGATTGCAGAACATCTCATCAGGGACCAAACTCAAAAAAGTTTCCCATCTCATGGAGGCACTCAACGCAATGGGGACCATTGCTTCCTAAGGGGTGAGGAATGATCCATGTGGATGTTGGTGGCCAACCGCCTATCGCACTTGGACTCCTACCACAGTCTCTTTCAATTTCCTTAATTGTAGCATAGTTTACTATTTTTGGCAGTTTTTCGGGTCCTGAACTTCCGAAGCCGTTTTGAGGCCCTAAACGATGTTTTTTTTTGGCAAAATGCACTTGGAAATTTTGAACGAAATGTTGTCAACATCTGTAGTCCTCAGAGAGATCTTTCCAACGAGGTATCATATGCATCAAACAAAGATAATATGACCAAGTTACAACCCCGAAAAGTTTGCTGCCCAACTAACCCCAACGAGGCCCATCAACTCTTGGTGTTACATCTCCTTAGGTTAGGGTTTTGGTTGTTTAGGGTTTTCTCTTATTGTTCAAAAATAAAAAGGCCCTTGAGCCTCATTGCAACTCAGTTCAGAGGCATGTAGCCGCCACATCTCTTCTTAGAGATAAGCTACCATCACCCGAGCTAGTCTTATTTCCATTCTGTTTGTAAGCATATTTCAGTATTTGATATTAATGAAATGAAGTGTTATTTCTGTTGCATCTCTATATTTATGGTTATATCTGTAATTTGTTGCATTCCTGTTTAAATCTGGATCATACAAATAACATATTTGGGGAACTCAATGCCATCATCATCACTAAATGCTCAAGACCGCCATAAGCACCATATGGACATTCTTCTATAGAAATATGAACAACTAGTTTAGACAATATGTGTTAAATCCATACTAAATTGTAATGTGCTTCAAGCTCTCTTCTAATCATTGTATAGATATATCGGAAAATCGTCAGATGATCACTCTACAATTCTAAATAGAAGGATAATGGAGAATGATTGGTTGATCATTCCTTATTCTAATTAATGACGAGTGAGATTAGGGAATGGTCCTCTTATTGTTTCCCATTTTTTAGGAGAAGAATGATCAATGGATCATTCTCTTTGATAATTACAAAAGGAGGAGAATGAATAATTGTTGGTGGAACATTCCCCATTCCTAAGGATAGGAAGAGTAGATATTATTGGTCAATCACTTTCTTATAATCAATGAAGATGGAAATGTCTTAGGTTGACATGGATCAGTGGTTGGTTAAGGATGTCATAAATAGAAGTGATATAGTTAGACCTTGTGTAGAGGCCAGATAAAAAATGCATTCTATAGGAAAACCTGGTAAAATAATTTCTGCTAAGTTATACATTGGTAAACCACTTCTCTCTATTTAAATGCAAGTATTGATGCTCCTTTATGTTGAAGAAATTAACTAGCTTCGATCTTCATAATTGTACTTGTAAAAGAAAATTTATTATTGAAAAAAATGACTTATTAAAGCATGGGTTTCATGTTTGGGTCAATTTTTTCTAGGTCAAAGCTTCCATTGAAGGCTTCTAGGTTTTGTCTTGAGTCATTAGAGTAATTGCCATTTTTATTAGACCCTTCTTAGGCTTTTGTATCATGTAAAAAGAATTGTTTTTGAGTCAAAATATAATTTGTCACCTCCACACCAAGTTGGCCCTACCCTCAAAAAGTTGGCCTGGATTAGAGCAATTCGACCTCACAAGAAGCTTATATATTGAGCAACTCAACTTCATTTGGAGAGCATCATCAACAATTTTTATCTCTAAGAAGCAGTAGCTTCAAAAAAGAGTGAAGTTGCTTGAGAAGAAGGAGAGAAGCTAGGAAGAAGAAAATTGAGTATTTGGGTTGCCTTTCTCTCACACATGCGAAGTTACTGCGTTGAAGTTAGGGCTGAAATTATGTTTTTGTTGCAGAGTCAAAGTTATGAAGCTGGGGGGCGAAAATCTGTTGTTGGGGCCAAAATTTGGATCTAAAGCTACCCTTGGAAGAATTGTCATTTGAAAGGCTGAGCAAAGGACATCTACAAGGAGGAAGTTCTGACTTGGTGGCTAGAGGAGATCTTTGTCTAGGTCTAAGAAGTCTACAAGTGTCTCATCTTGAATTGAATTACTGAAGGAAGAGTTTTTGACTGGGTTTTCCCCTTATAGGGGTTTTTCCCTAGTTGTGTACCTACATCTTGTGTCTCGTCTTTTTGATCTTCATACACATATAATTTGGTAATTGCTTGATGAAATATAATCTAATAAAGAAATAAAAGAGGTCAACATAATTCACAAGTAATTATCAAGAAAGAGGAATCATAACACTTTCTTCTCAAAATATTCGATGCACATTGTGGGATAATTTGGCATCTTATAGTAACTATGAATCATCATAAATTTGGTTAATTTGTGGACCTTATTACCATTGAATAATACCAGGTTTTTTTAGGGAAAAATCCTGTTGTAAACACACCCCTTTGACCTTGGGGATGTGTTCGCTATGATAACCCAACTTCCCTAGTACAATTAGAAAAATGGGGTAATACTAAAAAAATTTAACATTCCCCAAATTTCCCAGAACTCGAATTTGATGTCACCAGCTCACTCGTTTCAGTGAAACTTTCCCAGTGATATAATTGTTTTCCCAATTTGGACTCTGAGATCTCAAGTTATTCTCTTTTGAAGTTTTATTTGATTTTAAGTTGTCATTTTTTTTTTTCAACCACGTGGCACATTACTATTCTACCATGTTGCTTGGCCACAAGGTGTACTTAAGTGTCACGTACCTCATATTACCCTTCCACCATCGTGTATGGTTTGTTACCACGTACCTTGTATTACACTTCCACCGTTGTGTATGGTTTGTTATATATATGTGTGTGTGTGTGTGTGTGTGTGTGTGTTTGGCCCTCCACCATCTATCATCTGATGGTCCACAACCAACAAACCAATCAAAACGATGTCCACTAATTGCACTACCCCCCCTCCACTGACATCATAGGGTGGGGTGGTGCAATCTGAATTTCGACTCTCGGTTCTGACGTAAAATTTGATGGTCCTCTGCTCTTTCTCTCATCCAAAAAACAATATTCAATAGCACCACCTCCCCCTTCCATTGGCGTCATAGGAGGGGGAAGGGGGCGAGTGTCATGTAATTAACCACGTCCATCGATTTTGACCGATTATGCCCACTATCCATATTAGGTTTGGCCTTGCCCTTGGTCATAACACACATTATATGGCTTTACGACCTGGCCCTCAGGGCTTAAACCTATGATTTCACCCGAATTGCTACGATGCATTATATTACGATAATGGAACCATGAGCTCTACTCTTGGTTATGAGGCTTGATCGAATGGAGTCAAAAGGGCTAAATCCCCTCTGGGCTAAAGCCCCTCCATTTGGTGCATACAATAGGTCAATCCTGACCTCAAACTCTGGGTTCTCAACATCTATTCACATTATATATTTACGTATAAATATACACATGCACACACACATATATCTATATATATAAATTTTATGGTCATATGTATTACATAAAACATTTTCCCATGTACATTTCCCTACCTGTGTGTGAGCCAAAGTCTCTCAGCACAAGCCTATCAACCCATTGAACATTACAGAGCCACCACAAATTAAAATATCTCATCTTTGATCCATTTCCATGACAATTTGGTTTTATTCATAGTCGTGACTGAGAGTTGTAGGCATTAAGCTCGGAACCGCAACACTTACATCAACATTGTTTATATATATATATATATATATATATATATATATATATATATATATATATATATATATATATATATATATATATATATATATATATATATATATATATATATATATATTAGCAGTCTCTAAATTAAATGGCATTCTCCTTTTGCATTACAACGACTGGTTTAAAAATTTCATGCATTGTACATTCATTTCTATGAGCTCTATACACTTAAGAATTTTCATTTATGTTGATGAATTTAATTAGTACAGAAAGGTTGACACATGATTTCTATACAGGTCCATTGTGGCTTTTGTATTTTCATTGTTCCAACTCATTGATCAAGCTCAAGGGTCATTTAGATTAATTCCATTATTATACTTGTGCCTAGTGCTTCTCACACTGACCTCACAACATGAATTTCTTGTGCATACAACACTCACTATATGTATGCCCCCCCCCGTGCATAAAGAATATTAATGCAAAACCACAACCATGTTAATTTTGGCAGCTAGGGAAAAATTCCCTAGCACTCACTTGACTTTGAAATATTATTGAAGTGAATTTAATTATGATCTCCAAGTTGGCTCAAATTATTGGAGGGAAATCTCTTTATTTTTATTTGAAAATTCAAATGTCAAAGGTCAGCCTCAAGTATTCATATCAGCCCAATTAAGGGTTGTGCCCCTTCACAGTCAAAGTTCCACTATATATTCCCATCGTAATGATCTCCAAGGATAGAATTTGATTATGAGGTTCAATGGACCTAATATTCTGAGGATCGATTGCAAGGGTTCTGAAGTTCAATATAATGGATTTGAGTTTCGATGGCACTTTTGTTCTAAGCAAGAAAAAGATTCGTATGGCAAGGAAATTTGTATGGTCTCTTGTTCTGGGCATTCGTATGGCACCTTTTGTTCCATACAATCAACATGGCATGACACAAAGTATTGACTTTACATGGAACAAAGTATATACTTTGCATGGAACAAAGTATTTACTTTGCATGGAACAAAGTATGGACTTTGCATGGCATAGTTTATTGGCATCTCAAAACAGAACTTTGCATGGCATAGTTTATTGGCATCTCAAAACAGAACTTTGCATAGCATAGTCTCTAGCTTTGGACTCTTGCTCATGATCATGATATGATGGTCTCTCTCTTACAGTCTCTCACTATCATGATATGAATCTCATTGCTGTGATATGGATCTATTTCTTGTGAATTCATATCTCACTCTATTCGGATATGGACACACTCTAGGTTATGTCTCACAACTCGTTCTAGAACTCATTCTCTGATCTCTTGTTATGGTAATCTTTGAACTATGTTATAACACCTTTTGCACATTATAAGAATGGTTGATACAGTCTGCAATATGATTGATCGTTGTATAGTTGGCATGGTTGATTTCAATACCTCAGTGGTATGTTATGTATGAACAAGGCACTCAATGTATGGCATCATAGATTCATAGTTATTTGCATAGTCTTGTTGGCATAACTGTATTCAATGTGGACAATCTCGTCTTGCACTCGACATCTCTATGGTATAGTTGATCTCTGCTCTTCGTGGTATGGATGATGGCATCACAGTTATATATATATATATATATATATATATATATATATATATATATATATATATTCATTGACCCTACAGTGATATACTTGGTATTTCTGGTCATGCTCAGTACAATATTAGGTATGACTTTATATCATAGTTCAACAATATATGTATGACCCTCTCTACATCTCAGCATATATGGTATGACTATTGGCTTCCTCTCAGTTGTATATTGGCTTCTTGTCAGTTGTATGTGGCATCAGTTCATTCGTATAACAATCCAGTTATTTGCATGGCATTATTGGCATCAGATCTTTGTTATATATTTGCAGTTCATAATTTTGGTGGCATCTCCATGTTAAAACCCTAATGTCAAGTATGCAACTTATTAATGATAGCATTATGTAATAACATTGTCAATGAATCTTGCTCACAAACGAAGTTGTGAACAAGACATATATAGACCCCAGGTAACCTATTGATATTTGTACTTTGTATCTCAATCGAACAATTGATGAAATCTAATAGAAGAAGAATTGAATTTCGGGTTTTTCCCCTTGTGGGGTTTTTCCTTGGTCTCCGACCAATCCTAGTGTCTCTATGTGTATGTGCTTTTCTTCTGGTGCTTCCCTTATTTTCGTAGCATTCTTAATGATGTTGTTCTTTCTACATAATTGCATATGATGTGATGATGTTATGAGGTGAATGAATATGTAAATAATGAAAAATATATATAAATGAAATTATCACAGCAAAGAACAATATAACCCTAGGGTAGATTAACAAACCACAAGGGACCATTTAACAAAGCTTCATTCTTTTTAATCACAAGTGAACCATGAACCTTTCATGCAATGAATACAACATTAATTTAGCAGTCCAACATGAAATTAATGGCAAGGAATACATATGAAAGCTCTTGTCTTCTTTCTCCACCGTTACCTTTGTTATTCCTTCTTGTTATCAGTGATTCCTCGAATCCCTTCTCTCTCTATATGTGCTCTCTCCTGGTTCTCTGTTGCGCAGGGGTTGACTTCCAATATCACATGTTGTCAACACATTCCATTCCTCCTATGAATTTCTTTGTCTTTCCTGCCTTGTAATGTTTTCAAAAGTAGCATGGTTCTCGTCCTTTTGCTTCATCTCAATTAAATTCAAAAAACCAATCCATTAAAACACACCAACCAACCTTTAATAGCTATCATAAACAATTTATATTTCCTGCTACAAGGAAACCTTAATATCCCAAGCAAGTAACCTCCCTCGGCCTCTGGAATCTGTGCCCTTCGACTCAGCCCATTTTTTTTTTGTTAATAAACCACATGAACTATGTACAATGAGTTCACAAGTAGAAAATAATTGGGGTTGTCACAAACCCCTCCCCCTTGGGGGAACGCTATCCTCGATGCCCTTTGTCCATATACAATGCAAAAGACATGCTTAAAAACAAACATATTATTTCATGGAGCTTTATATACACAACTTTATACAGTATTTACAAATTTGTATACATTTTCTTCAACTAGCAAACAAAAAAGAATATGATTCCCACATTGTATCAATCATTTCCCAAGTGGCTTCCTCGAGCCCAAAGTGCCTCCACTGCACTTTAACTTGCTCTATTGCTCGATTTCGGAGCATGAGGCTCCTCCAGTCTAGGATGTATAGTGCCTCTAGCTGAAACTTTCCCTCTTGTTCCACCTGTAGCACAGAACAATCAATCCCATGATTAGAATCTTGTACATATTTTTTAAGAAAAAAACATGGAAAACATCATGGGATTTTAATGATGGAGGCAAGGCTAGCTTATAGGCCATTAGCCCAATTCTTTCAAGTATCTCAAAATGTCCACAAAAGTGTGGTGCCAATTTGGCACATGACCCAATATTCAAGGAACTTTTCTTTGGTCTAACTCTAAAGTAAACATGTTCCCTAACTTGGAACTCCTTATGCACCCTATGTTGACTCACATAGATTTTCTGCCTGTCTTGTGCCACCGTTAAATTCTTCCTGATGATCTGCATTTGTTGCTCCATCTCCTTTAGCATATCAGGCCCAATAAGGACCATGTTCACTGGATCACTCCAGTTGATAGAAGGATTGTAACACCTTCCATAAAGTGCCTCGAATGTGCTCATCTTTATAGATTGTTAGCACCCATTGTTGTATGCAAACTCTACAAGTGGAAGATACTCTTCCCACTTCCTTGTGTGGTGCATTACATACATCCTCAACGTGTCTTTGAGGATTCTATTTGTCCTTTCTATTTGTCCATCCATTTGTGGATTCTATTTGTCCTCTCTATTTGTCCATCCATTTGTGGATGATAAGTTGTACTAAAGGCCAATTCTATCCCCAAGCCTGCAAATAGTTCCTTCCAAAACCTTGAAGTGAACTTGGCATCTCTATCTGAAATTATTTTATTGGGAACTCCATGTAACCTCACAATCTCCTTTATGAATATTTGAGCCACCTCACTAGTTGAATTGGTGGACTTAACTACTACAAAATGAGCCACCTTTCTCAACTTGTCAATGACCACCATAATTGCATCATGTTGTCTGGAGGTTCTTGGCATGCTGGTAATGAAATCCATGAAGATCATTTCCCACTTCCATTCTAGAATGGGAATGGGCTGCAATAAACCCTTTTGCTGTTTAAATTTGGCCTTCACCTGCTAGCATTCTATATATTTAGCAACAAAATCAACTACTTCCTTTTTCAAATTAGGCCAATAGTAAAACCTTTTGATGGCCATGAGAGTTTTATGGTATCTTGGGTGGACAAAATATGGCTTAGCATGGAACTCTCTCATTACAAGCCTCTTCAAATCATCATTGCTTGGCACATAGATTTGATTCTTGAATCTAACTAGAACAACATTTGTGAGATGATATTCTTCGTCTTTTCCACCCTTTCCACATTGTTCTAGCCTCTCCTTTATCTGCTAATATTTTTCATCATACTTCCCTACACTTTTGACTTGTGCTTCTAGGTCCAATCCATAAGAACTTATGGTTGCCAAGTGGTTCAACTAAATCCTTCTACTAAGTGCATCAACGACCCTGTTTTATTTTCCCTTGATGTACTTGATATCAAAGTTGAACTCGTTAAGTGTGTCTAACCACCTAGCTTGTCTAGTGTTCAACTTAGGTTGATTAAACAAGTATTTTAGTCCCCCATGAGTTGTCATAAGCATAAATCTTCTATCGAGAAGGTAATGCCTCTACATTTTCAGTGCATAAATAATGGAAACTGACTCCAAATCATGAGATACATGGTTTGCCTCATGTTCATTCAGCTTCCATGACTCATAGAAAACTACATGTTCTTCATGTATCAAGACTCCATCGAGCCCCTCCTTGCAGGCATTTGTACAAACCCTAAAATATTTGTCTGGATCTACAATCCTTAATACCAATGCATCAATGAGAAATTGTTTCAGTTGCTCAAAGCTTGATGCACATTCAGTTGTCCACTTAAATTGCTTTCCTTTTTTCTACAAGGATGTGATAGGGTGACCTATCTTGGAGGATTTTTTGATGAATCTTCTATAGTACCTTGCCAACCCGATGAATGATCTTATCTCATTCACATTTTTCGATGTTGGCCTATCCATTATGGCCTTTATATTTTTTGGAACAACTGATATCCCCTCCTTGGAGAAATTGTGTCCCAAATAATGTATTTGTGACTGGAAGAATTCACACTTACTAAGCTTTGCATAAATCTTGTGTTCCCTTAGCAACTATAGCACTGAATCTAGTTATTTTTTATTTTCTTATTCAGTTCTTGAATATACCATGAAAGTGGCGGGGGCATTAGTAAGCCCAAATGGTACCACCATAAACTCATAATTCATGTATCTGGTCCAGAATGCATTCTTATGGGTATCTTATTCCTTGATGCACACTTGATAATACCCTAACCTTCAATTGATTTTGGAGAAAATTTTTGCTCCTCTCCATTGGTTAAATAAGTCATCAATATGTGGCAATGGATACCTATTCTTTATGGTCGCCTTATTTAATTGTTTGTAGTTGATACACAACTTGAGTGTACCATCCTTTTTATTCACAAATAGCACCGTGCTCCCCACGGAGACAATCTCAGCCTTATATATCCCTTATCCACCATTTCCTTAAGCTGTAATTTTAACTTAGTCAATTCAGGAGTACTCATCTTGTATGGTGCCTTGGATGTTGACACTGCTCCTAGCATCAACTCAGTGGAGAAATCAACCTCTCTGTGAGGAGGTAATCCAGGAACATCTGTTGGAAACACATCTCTATATTGCTGCAACATAGGATATTCTTCACCACCTCAATTTCCTCTTCCTCAACGTTGTCATTGACTTTTTCATTGTTGGAGATTTCCACAACAAATAAATGGCAGTCTTTTCAACAATTATGTTTAGCTTGCATGGTTGTCATTAGCTTCAGAGAAGTAGGCTTGCACTTTCATTGTAGTATTCTCCTCTCTCCAACTTCATCCAGACACTCAATTTCCTTTTCAAAATAATCAACTTTGGTGTGGTGCTTGTACAACCAATCCATGCCTAGCAACATGTCATACACACCCAATGCGAGTAAATTTAAATGTGTTTTTGTCGGCATATCCTAGAGCTCCAACACACATGATTTCATCCCCTAACTTACTTTTCTCTTTGTCCATGTTGCTAATTGGACCAACCACGGCTTTGTATGCACTTATTTAGCTAACTGGAATTTTTCCATGAGCTTTGAACTAATGCAGTTGTAGTTAGAACTAGGATCAATTAAAGCATAAATAATTTGATTGCAAAACTTACCTTCCATCTCAATTATGGATGCTTGGTGGTATTCTCGTCAATTATCCACAACTGCATATATTCTAAGTAGGCTTTGTGTTCTCTCCCATAGTACAAGCTTCTTGCATGTTATAAATTTGTGGTCCTACATTTTTCTAGTGTGGGAAGTCCCATTTACCGTGATTCTTTCCACATGCCTAATACCTCAAGGATTCTTTGGTCTCAGGTCTCTGTTGTTCGCTATAGGCTAGTGCGCATAGCCTTTGTCAACTGGGTTGAATTTTTGCTGTGGTCGACTTGTATTATTTGTGCTCATGCCTTCCTTCTCATCTAATATTTTCTTGGGCCATTTCTTTCAGTCTTTCATGTTGTTCTTTGCTTTCCATTCCCATTTGAATTCGGGACTACATTTTGATTGTTCATAACAATGTTTTATATTTTTCATGGCATCATCTAATGTCTAATGTTCCCAAATTTCAATCTGATCCTTGAATGGTAGAGGTAACCTATTGATGAACCTTTGAATCGTTGCCTTATCATCTTTAAGATATGGCACATATCTCAGCGATTCTAAAAACTTGATTATGTATTCTTCATCAGACATTTTCCCCATTTTGGGCTCATAAAATTATTTTTCCTTGTTGTCATAATACCTGTCGGATAAATATTTACCTCTGAAGAGCCTTTCAAACTCACTGCAAGTCAACTCCTCTTCAGTGATGCCTCTGACATTCTTCAAATCTTCCCACCATATGTCTGTTTTTCCCTTCAAACTATAGGTGGCTACCTTTGCTTTCATGTTTTCGGAATAGTTATGGATTCTGAAGAATTTCTTCATTCCAAGCAACCAAGTTTCTACATCTTCATATTTCTTTATTTCTCCATCAAATGTGAGTGGTTTGGCATTCTTAAATTCCCCTGGGATATAGTCCCTTCTCTCTTGCTTTGATGATGATGATGTTATATTTTAAACTTATGTGTCTTTCTTTTGGGAAAAGATAGTTCAAATTTTCCACGGTATTATATGAATCTTGTCAACGTTTTGAACCCCAAAGGGGATCCATCATCAAGATAGTGAGTAAATGAAAGAAGAGTCAAATGATTAAAGGGACTATGAATAAATAATAATTGAAAAAAAAAAATCTAAAAAAGAGCCGACTAAAATTATAAAGCGTAAACCTAAATTAATTTAGAAATGGAATAATTGCAAAAAAAACAAATGACTTATAAATAATTAATTAATAATAATAATTAATTATTTAATATAAATAAATAAATTATTATTATTATAAAATAAATAATCATTAATACTAATTCATTCATTCATTTATTTATTTAGTAAAAACTAATTATTCATTCATTTGAAATAAATAAATAATTAATCGTTAATAATAAATAATTAATAATAATAATAATTAATTCATTAATTAATTTATTTATTTAATAACAACTAACTATTCATTCATGGGAAATAAATAAATAATTATTTATTAATAATAATTATTTATTTACCTATTAATTATTAATTATTTATTTATTGTAATAAATAAATAATTATTATTATAAATAAATAATCATTAATAATAAAACTAAAAAATATTAATGTTAAAGATTGTTGAATTGAGGCTTCTGTGATCCATATCAGGTTTATGAGAAATTCTTCGGCGTAAATCACAGGATAAATCATTTGTCGACGTGTTTCGAACCAACAAGTGTGATTCATCATCAGGACAAGTTGAAGAAACAGATCCAGCTTAGCATGTTAAATAGTCTGAGCAGAGACTCCAACGGCTATCTTGACTAATGGTTAATTTTGACTTTAGGACCAGAGTCAAGATTTAATTGAAATTAGTTAAATTATGTGAATAAATAAAAATATAAAATAATTTAAAATTGTTAAAGATTAGTTAGAAAGTTATTAAAAAATTATAATTTTTTTTAAATGGGACTTAAATAATAAGTATATATATATAAAAGAAATATATACAAAGGTTAGTTAGAAAAATAAAATAAAATTGAAATATACATAAAAATAATAATGAATAAAATTTTAATTACGAAAGTAATAAAAGGTAAAAAGATTTTATTTCATTTTAAATAAATAAATAAATTCAAAAAATAAATAAATAATAATAATAATAATAATAATAATAATAATAATAATAAAACTAAAACTAAAAATAAATAATAATAATAAATAAATAAATAATAATAATAATGGAAATTAAATAAATTAATAAATTAATTAAAGTAAATAAATCAAGCGAGCGAAAAATAAAATAAAATAAAATTAATTAATTAATTAATTAAAATAAATAAAACAAGCGAGTGAAAAAATAAAAATAAAATAAATAAATAATAATACTAATAATAATAATAATTGAATAAAACAAGCGAGCGAGGAGGAAGGAAAAAACAAGGCACCCAGGAAAAATGGCGAAATAAAGGGGAACCAACGAAAGCAAGAAAGGGCAAGACTAGGAAGAAAGGGTCGGGATCCAGCAGCTACTGATCTTCCAACCGTCATCTCTATTGAGATTGCCCGGCCTTCTTTCAATTTCAATAGCTTCTCTGAATTTACGGTGATGGAACTGAGCAACCTTGGCAATAACCTTGGCCTCCTCAATACACACTTGATGCTTGGTCTTTTCCACATGCTTTGCTAACGTTGAAGACTTGGTTCTTCCATGTCTTAGGTCCGCTGCATGTTCGCTAATCCTTTGATGGATGGAGCGCCCTGTTTCCCCAATATAGGGGGTCCCACAAGAACAGGGGATCAAGTAGACACCCTTCATATCTTTAGGATCAATGGGATCTTTCACTGATCTGAGGGATTTGCGAATAGTGTTGAGGGGCCTGAAGGTTGAGGGAATATCATACTTCTTAAGAATCTGAGCAATCTTGTCAGTGGTTCCTTGGACATAGGGAAGATGGACCCCTAGCCGGCGCTCTTTATGTTCTTTTTTTATTAACGAGCTTTTAGAGGCTTTTAAGAACGCCTTCTGACCCAGGCGCCTACTATAGCCATTCTCCATAAAGACATGAAGGAGATGGGATTTCTCTTTATCGAAGCTCTCCTTATCAGAAATCCTCAGGGCTCGCGTAGCGAGTGTGTTAAGAACACCCAACTTTTGAGCAGGGAAATGATGGGAATCGGCATGAAGATACTGCTCAGTATGCGTTTTTTTCCGAAATACTGAATGGGAGAGAGAACCATCACTATTCTTCGATATAAGGATATCCAAGAAAGGGAGGCAACCATTTACCTCTTTTTCCATAGTGAACTTAATGGAAAAGGACTGACAGTTGAGGTGGTTGAGGAAGAGATCTAACTCCTTTGAGCCATGGGACCAAATGACATTAGTGTCATCTACATACCTTTTCCACAGCTTGGGAACCACAGCTTAAGAACCCTCTTAAGAAGATTTCCAAATCGGTGGCTCTTGCCATCAAATCTTGTAGCTCTACGAGTTCTCTTTACCATAAGCTCATTGAAAGTAGTCCAATTACCCCTAGGATTTATGGGCTGCCTAAGATTCATAAAGAAGGGACCCCCTGAGGCCTATTGTCAACACCATTGGTGGGTCGACCTACCTTCTAGCCAAGTTCCTTGCCCTTAAGCTCAAACCCCTAGTTGGTCGTATAGAGTCCTTCGTAAAAGACTCTGCTTCCTTTGTTAAAGAGCTTAAGGACATAAAGCTTGACCCAGAAGACATTCTCGTGAGCTTTGATGTGGTCTCCCTTTATACGTGTATCCCTATAAAGGAAGCCATGGCAGTGATCTATCGCCTAACAGATCCTGATACAACGCATCTTGTTGAGATCTATCTCACTTCCACTTTCTTCTGTTTTGAGGGTGAGTTCTATGAACAAACCTGTGGTGTTGCCATGGGCTCACCCCTATCCCCTATTGTTGCGAATTTTTTTATGGAAGATTTCGAAGCCAGAGCTTTAGCCTCAGCTCGTCTCCTTCCCAAGCTGTGGAAAAGGTATGTAGATGACACTAATGTCATCTGGTCCCATGGCTCAAAGGAGTTAGATCTCTTCTTCAACCACCTCAACTGTCAGTCCTCTGCCATTAAGTTCACTATGGAAAAAGAGGTCAATGGTTGCCTCCCTTTCTTGGATATCCTTATATCGAAGAATAATGATGGTTCTCTCTCCCACTCAGTATTCTGGAAAAAAACGCATATTGAGCAGTATCTTCATGCCGATTCCCATCATTTCCCTGCTCAAAATTTGGGTGTTCTTAACACACTCGCTACGCGAGCCTTGAGGATTTCTGATAAGGAGAGCTTCGATAAAGAGAAATCCCATCTCCTTCATGTCTTTATGGAGAATGGCTATAGTAGGCGCTTGGGTCAGAAGGCGTTCTTAAAAGCCTCTAAAAGCTCGTTAATCAAAAAAGAACATAAAGAGCGTCGGCTAGGGGTCCATCTTCCCTATGTCCAAGGAACCATTGACAAGATTGCTCGGATTCTTAAGAAGTATGATATTCCCTCAACCTTCAGGCCCCTCAACACTATTCGCAAATCCCTCAGATCAGTGAAAGATCCCATTGATCCTAAAGATATGAAGGGTGTCTACTTGATCCCCTGTTCTTGTGGGACCCCCTATATTGGGGAAACAGGGCGCTCCATCCATCAAAGGATTAGCGAACATGCAGCGGACCTAAGACATGGAAGAACCAAGTCTTCAGCGTTAGCAGAGCATGCGGAAAAGACCAAGCATCAAGTGTGTATTGAGGAGGCCAAGGTTATTGCCAAGGTTGCTCAGTTCCATCACCGTAAATTCAGAGAAGCTATTGAAATTGAAAGAAGGCTGAGCAATCTCAATAGAGATGATGGCTGGAAGATCAGTAGCTGCTGGATCCCGGCCCTTTCTTCCTAGTCTTGCCCTTTCTTGCTTTCGTTGGTTCCCCTTTATTTCGCCGTTTTTCTTGGGCGCCTTGTTTTTTCCTTCCTCCTCGCTCGCTTGTTTTATTCAATTATTATTATTATTATTATTATTATTATTATTATTATTCTGTTTTTATTTTATTATTTTATTTTTATTTTTTTCACTCATTTTATTTATTTTAATTAATTTATTCATTTATTTTATTTTGTTTTATTTTTCGCTCGCTTGATTTATTTACTTTAATTAATTTATTAATTTATTTAATTTCCATTATTATTATTATTATTATTTATTTATTTATTATTATTATTATTATTATTTATTGATTTATTTTTATTTTTATTTTTAGTTTTATTTATTTATTTATTTATTATTATTATTATTATTATTTATTTATTTATTTATTTTGAATTTATTTATTTATTTAAAATGAAATAAAATCTTTTTACCTTTTATTACTTTCGTAATTAAAATTTTATTCATTATTATTTTTATGTATATTTCAATTTTATTTTATTTTTCTAACTAACCTTTGTATATATTTCTTTTATATATATATACTTATTATTTAAGTCCCATTTAAAAAAAAAAATTATATTTTTTTAATAACTTTCTAAATAATCTTTAACAATTTTAAATTATTTTGTATTTTTATTTATTCACATATTTTAACTAATTTCAATTAAATCTTGACTCTGGTCCTAAAGTCAAAATTAGCCGTTAGTCAAGATAGCCATTGGAGTCTCTGCTCAGACTATTTAACATGCTAAGTTGGATCTGTTTCTTCAACTTGTCCTGATGATGAACCACACTTGTTGGTTCGAAACGCGTCGACAAATGATTTATCTTGTGATTTACGCCGAAGAATTTCTCATAAAAATGTTAAAGATGTGAACTAATCTAATTATAAATATTATTTAATTTAATTTAATAAGAAATTCAAGATAAGGGTAAGGATAGAAAATATATACTTGGGATACTATACCTGAGAAGCAGAATTGGGGAACTAATGTGTCTGATTAGAGGAAGCCAATTTCCACTTAATCTCGCTCCCCCTATCCCTGGTGAGATCATGTGGATGCTTCATAATCTCAACAGTGTCTCTGATTTTCCTCTTTTGATAGTGCTCTTCCCTAGCGATAATCTTGGCGATAATGATGATGATGCCTTCTGGTAGTAGAACTAGAATGTCTACCAGAGTGATGCCCATAAGTGATAGTTCTTCTTTCTGGGGTACTTAATGGTGCATTCTCTCTCATGGTGTCTTCACTTTCCCATCTATGCCTCTTCCTGGACCTGCTACCATTTGCCCCATTTGTTCTCTCTTCTGATTCTAAAGGGCTCTACCTATCTCTGTGACTAGCTCCCAGGTCATGCTGCCTCTATCTCTATAAATCTGAGAGGCTTTGTAGTATGACTACATTTACCTCATCTTGCCTCTCCTGAGCCCTTACCAACCTTTCATTATCTACCTTGAAGCTCCTAATCTCAGCCCTTAGGCTCCTCAAGGTATCCATCCAGTTAGGAGAGTTTTCCCCTTGCATGTTCTCCACAGAAGCTTCTTCATGTCCATGTTGTGACCTGTCAAAACTTTATTGAGCCATCCTACTACTCCTTCCCTTGCTTCTCACTGTCCTTTGTTGGTTGTGATGTGTTGTCATTCACACACCATTATTAGACACATATAATATAAATAAATGACAAAATCATGATTATGGGCTTGCTTTTGTGGAGTTGCTATGGTAAGCTAGCTGTAAAAAACAACCCATGGTAGTACATCAATATCAATCAATCATCGAATCATTAGCATCACTACATATGCATGCCTAGTCAACAACATCTATCAATCAACGCAAACTGTTATCTCACAAAATGATCAATCATAGACTAGCCTTTAACACCTAACATTTGTTTTATCAATTTTCTAAAATTCAATATGTAACACCTTTGCAGGAACCTTGTTACTTTCCCATGATAGAGCCCATCCAATCCAAGTATTGAACCTGGATTCTCTAATAACCCCTGTAAACACACCCCCTTGACCACAGGGATGTGTCCAATATGATAACCCAACTTCCCTAACACAGTTAGAGAAATGGGGTAATAATACACCTTTTTTTTTGTACTTTTCCCAAGTTTCCCAAAACTCGAATTGAATGTCACCAACTCACTCGTCTCACTGATACTTTTACAGTGATATAAAATTTTTCCCAATTTGGACTCTAGGATCTCGAGTTATGCTCTTCTGAAGTTTTATTTAATTTTAAGGTGCCATTTCTCTTTTTCTACCATGTGGCACATTACTATTACACCAATTCCCCTACCCACGAGGTGCACTTCGATACCACGTACCCTGTATTACCCTTCCATCATTAGAGGAATATATATATATATATATATATATATAGATATAGATATAGATATAGATATAGATATAGATATAGATATAGATATAGATATAGATATATATATATATATATATATCTATATATATATATATATATATATATATATATATATATATATATATATATATATATATATATATATATATCTATATCTATATCTATATCTATATCTATATCTATATATATATATATATATATATATATATATATATATATATTTATATGGCCCTCCGTCATCTACCATCTGACAATCCACAACCAACAAACCAATCAAACAAATGTCAACCAATAGTTATACCCCCTTTCCGCTAATGTTACAAGCGGGGTCGCTCTTCCGCTCATCCGACAAACGATATTCAATAGTGCCACCCGCGCCCCTTCCACTAAAATCACAAGGTGAAGGTGTGCGTGTCGCACAATTAACCACGTCCATCGGCCTCCACTCTTGGCCATGACACATGCTTGTATGGCTTTACAACCTCGCCCTCAGGGCTTAAACCTTCGATTTTTCCCAAAATGCTATGGCACATTGTATTACGATAATGGAATTGTGACCTTTACTCCTAGTTATGAGGCTTGAATGCATGGAGTCAAGGTTTCACCATTTGGGTTAAGGACCCTCCATTCGACGCATATAACAGGTCGATCTTGTTGACCACACATGTGTCAACACCTCCCAAAAGCAGAGTACACATCAACAAATAAAATATTTCAAGATCATCTTCACCATGCAGCTTCCATATTATTATTTAACCCAAATTCTGCAGCCCTGTGAGCCTTCATTGTAAATATGATTCTAGTATGACTATGAAGCAATGTAAAAACATCTAGGTAGCCTAAAAAACTTTGCTGAAGAGTTTCACACTCAAGAGTTTTTTACCCTTTGCTAATTATTCATGTTTCCGAACCCAAATAATTGGCAAATTTTTTCTCCCACACATCCCCCAACGCTAGAGTGGGGCTCGATGGTAAGGTGTTAGGTGAGTCAGTTTGATTCTAAAAGTTCATGTGTCAATTGTAAAATTGCCCTTCTAATGGAATTTCTATATAAAATCTTGATGTAATAGGTGTTGTCTAGGAATATTTTTTGTGGATGATTACTCATAATTAGACATCATTGCCAAAATATTTCTTAGACCCACTTTGAGGGTGAAAATATGTTTAATCCCCTCTAGAGTAATTTTAATTTATTTTATGGCAAAATAATTAAGCCAAAAATTTGTCAAGAAATAAAATGAAAGAAAATTAAAATCTCTCTAAGTCGAAAAAATTACAAAAATTGATGAAGTCCTTTTTCAAAGTCCAAAAATTAGAAAGGACTCATTTCCAAGGCAAAATGTCCCAGTCCAAAAATTCGTTGGGGCCAAAAAAAATATTTTCTCAAGGAAATCAAATTTTTGGGTCATGGTGGTTCAATGAATGCGAGAATGACAATAATTCTATTTTTTTAAGATTCTCCAGTGGTCCAAAACCACCCAGAAGTCAAAATTTGGTCCATCCAACCTAACTATCTAGGAGGTCAAATTTTTTTGGGAATCAGTGCAACAATTATGAAGGGATCAAATTAATTTGGCAAAGGATCAAGCCATGGATTGAGGGAACTAGCTATTATTTCCACTTGGATGGGTTTGATGCTCTCATTTTCTATATAAGGAAGTTATTTGCACCTCATTTGAGATCGAAAAAAAAATTAATCGAGCTCTAAGTCAAGCTCTGTTGGTTGTAATACTTTTTCTAGAATAATAAAGCAAAATTCGTTGGGGGTTTATTCGTGATGGTGTTCCTCTTATGTTTCTTGTGGTAATTCTTTATGGATCATGTTCTTAATGCTCCACTGACTAATATTGCACAAGTTATTATTTCATTACCCAATGGTTTGATTAACTACTTCACTAGTATCTTGAATTAGTTACTTGGTTTAGAAAATCATTCTAACTTGATTGATCTAGCAGGTATCTCCAAATTTTGAAGTTTTTGATTTGTATCTAGCCCCTTTTGATCTAATAACTTCATCTTATGTGTGTAGATATTGTAAGGTATTCAAATCTTGGGCGTGAGGGGAAGTCTTCGGTTGGACCAACCAACTCCCAAGGCAGGGAGCTCAGAAACCTATTGTGTTAAACTCCCAGGACTTATCTAACGATTGTTTTGCAAAGATCTTGGCCATGACATTAATATAAAAAATTATTTATTTTACTCATTTATCTCTAAAATAATTGGGCAATAAAGATAGATTTGTTAATTATAGCTTGAAATCCATTGTGAATATTGTAGATAAATTGTAAATAATTTTTCTAACCCTTGTAATTATTTTCTTCCTATATATAGCCTATTGGGGGTTTTTTCTCATTTTCTTGTAGATCTAGAGGGACAAGTAGGGATTCGTCATTTTGCAGGTGCCATAATTCAAAGACCAAAGGCCAATTCAAATTTTTTGAAGGTGTTAGCCCTCAACAAGCCTAGCAGCTAGGGTTTGGGCATCATAACATTTAAAAGTTGTCCAACCATTTGAAGAGGGTCGCAGGGATTTTGGCCCTTGATTTAACCTTTAAAGGCCTAGATTGATCATCCCCAAGTCTCTATTCCTCAATTCTCAGTCTATATTGGAGGTTGCAAGCCCTACAAGGGATAATTTCATTACAAATCAGGGTTTTCATAAGGGTTTATCATTCCAGATTTTTTGCAAGTAATTTCTTGTGGCTTTAATTATATTTTTGGCAATAATTTTACTTTGGTTTGCATTGCATGCTTGTTGAAGAATTTTTTGAGGGTCGAAGATCTGATTTCTAGCCTCACTAAGGTAGCCGCAAGGGTTTGAGGCTAGTAGGCCCTGGTCGCAGGGCTAATCTTGCCCATCTAGCCTAGCTGCAAGCCTAAAAAGGCCAAAATACCCTAGTCATAGGACTTGGAAGCATCACAAATTCATCACCTTTGATTTTCATATTGATCCATTGGTTTTGCGAGTCTATTTGATAGGGTTATTGTTGATTTTGATTTGAAAATTTTCCATTATAAGATTGGATCCATTTAAAGGATAATAAAAATTGTTTACAAGCTAATTGTGATTGAGTTGCAAGCTTAACGTTCACTTGAGCAAGGGTTTTACATCTTGTTTTGGGCTTAGGTACTCATCTTGCCATCAAACCTTCTCTTTAGGTCTAGCCACAAGGCCTAAAGGCATATTTCTCTTTAGTCGCAAGCATATCAAGGGTGTATCCATAGCTTTTGTCACATTTGGGCTAAAAAATTTGTGGTTGCAAGTATAACGTGGAGATTTAAAACGGTTTCACTGATTGATTGTGGTCTAGACACCAATATTTTAGTGCTTTCCTTCATATACTAACCATTGAGGGAATTCGCAAGGCTTCAAGCCTCAATACTCCTCCATCTCTCACCTTTTGTTGACTTTCATAAAGCATAAGATATGACGTGTTTCATTGCAATACCTAATCATAAAGAATTCTAACAATAATAATCCCTAAAACACTAAATTTGTCACATAATAATTGTAAGAATCACAGCAAGTGCCATTTTGGATCTTGTTCCTTGCATTTTTGCTGATTAATTGGGGGTTAACTTGGACAGATCAGTGAGCTAAAGTAGGTTGATCTTATCTTAACAGTGGTATTTCTAGCATTTGAAGTTAGTCATTATGCAATCTTGTGGCATTGGTGTTTATTTTGGTTATCTTCAAGGACACTCTTGTCTTTTAGTTAGGTCACTAACCATTTTTCTTTTACAAGTTGCATTGCATGGTTGCATTTGACTCTCTTTGCATTTCATTAAATCACTATTAGCAATCTCAATTAGTTGTGCTTATAATTGTTCTTGTGTAATTTTAAGGTTCTTTTTGTTCTAATTGCTATATCACATAAGTGAAATATAACCTTAATAGGCACATATAAGTAAGCAAACACAATTTCTATGTTTCATTAACTTTGAAGTGCTTCTCTAATTGTGATCGGCATCTTGTAATCTTGGGTTGATAAGCAATATTTGAATATCTTGCTTGCATTTAGATTTATAGTGTTCATGTTGAAGAACTTCTCATAATTGTGATCTCATTTGAATTTTCATCTTAGAGATAGACTTGCATGGTCCAAGCCTAAACTTGGTTGAATAGAAAGTTAGGCACACCTTATCCACCATCTAATTTGAGAAGTATGACCCTTTGCTCAACGGTTAAAACAAGTGACCTTGTAGTTCTCTTGCAAGAAATCCCTTGTAGGAACGTAGGCATCTGGGTCATTAGAACTCCAAGGTATGTATTGTTAATGAGGCCTTAGCCTCCTTCCCCTAGAATTATTTCTACAACCTTGTGTGAACCTTGATTCACAACAATTGAGGAGAGGGATCTCATCTAGATTAAGCATTTTAACTAAACTCAACCACGATTTTGCACCTCACCTAGTTTAGATTGCATCTCATCTTTCTAGTTGTCTATTTCTCATGGCATATTCATTTCATTTTCCTTGCAATTAACATTGGCGTCCTTGTACTTATCTTTTATTTACGTGTTCATTGCTTATCTATTTTGTCATACTTTACTTGAACATCTACTTTAAAGTACAAGTTATCTGTTACTGCAAACTATAATTACATGCTCATACTTTTAATACCATGCCATTTTCTCATACTAACACTCTTCTTGCAATAATGTTATCATTGTGACTTGAGATATCTATTTGCAAGTTTCTTAATTCTCATTGAGCATTGTTAAGGCACTGGTCTATCATGTTTATCTCATTGAATCCATCTTAAAACACATTGTTCATAAATATTCACCCTTTCTCTAATCATAATAAAGTTACACTAATAACAATTGCATTGCCCTTAGATCTCCTAGACTTGTTGCTTCAACAAGTTTTATGTTGAAGAATCTAGGGCAAAGTAGTGTAGTGTAATTCTTCGTTACTTGATAACAATTTTGGAGTCTTTTACTTTTGTTGTTAGCTTATTCTTCTTCTTCTTCTTATTAGTGAATATGTGTGTACTTCATCAAATAGCTACCAAAACATAAAAACAAGAACACAAGATGTTGGATCTCTGCAGGGCCAAAATGTCTCTTCTCTTGAGAGGAAACCCCTTTAGTGAATTTCTCTTATTGAAGCTTCTATTGATCAATGCCAAACCCTAGACCCTTGACAAAGAGATCCTCCAAGCACAAATCAAGTCTTCACTCCTTTCTACACCATATACCTTGGCACTTCTTCCATAACTTTTTTTTTCTGGCACTTCATCCTCCTTCTTCCAGCACTTCGTTCTTCTACTACTTAGTAGTCTCTCTTATACTAGTTCTAGAAGAGACAATAATCTTTGATCCTTAGTGAGAGCTTTCACCAAGGGTATACCTTCTTTCTCTTGACCCAATCGATCTTCTTCTTGATGTATAGTGCAGGCTTGATATAGTGGTACTGCAGCCCTACCTTCTCACATGTGTGGGACGTTTCCTTTAAGCTTTTAGCTCCTTTTTCCTTCGCTAGAGAGACCCTCTTCTTCACTTGTGTATGAGGCCTAATAGGCCTAATTCACTAGCCCAAACAAAGAATAATATATGACTGTGATCTCACTGTTGTTATAGCCACAGACTATCCTTCATTTCCTCGCATGTGTGACTATGTATACCCTAGAAACAGTCCCTCAGTCTTCGTTGTGCTTCCTCCTTACTTCGCTGCCCTAGTAGACCCTTTACCTCAGCTTCCTTTGTTCTTCTTGTCCTCTTTTCTTCTTGCGGATTCTAGAGCTTGAGTAGTATGTTGTATTTGGAGTGGACAACCTCTATAAATAGAGGATTGTCCCTCGATTTAGGCCAACTTGTAGGCCGATTTGATTGATTGTTTGTAGGTCAACTTTGAGGGTTGTTTGTAGGTCGATTTGATTGATTGTTTATAGGTCAACTTTGAGGGTTGTTTGTAGGCCAACTTTGAGGGTTATTTGGATGTTTATGTGTTGAGCAGACTTCAGATATTTTTCATGGTGGTGTAGCAAGCTTGAAGGATCTTCTTGATGGTGCCTTTGCATAGGAGTAGACTTGACTTTGCCTGGAGGTTATGTCTTTGAGTTATATATTTATACATGGTGTAACATGCCCTTAAGGCCTTCAACATTTTCTTTTGACTATTTGACACACCTATAGCACTTTGACATGTGCTAGACCTATTTCAATGAGTAAGAAACTCATTGACATATATTATAAAATAATATTTATTTTCTTGAATAAGTACAAATATCAAAAGTACATTTATAAAGACCGAACCTAGTTACACTTTCCTTCAACATTTTCCTCCATCATTCATCCTTAGGGACTACCCCCTTTGACTTATCTAGGAGAGAGTCTAATCGGAGTGAGTAGGGATCAAAGTGATAAAACCTATTTTGAGTGTTGAACCTTATGTGTACACTTCAGGCGGCAACATTTTTGGCACTATTGTCGAGGATAGTGTTTTTTGTTCTTGGTTTTTGACTTCTTTCACCGAGATAAGTTTCTTGACCTCGGTTCCCCTTTACTAACTATCGGTTCTAGCAGCTTGGGTTTCTAGAGTTATATTTATGTTTGTGTGGCAACTCCACTTATTCCATCTTTCACAAGAGCGTATACTAGGAGGAATCTAGGTAGCCTGGTTAATCCTACTCTGAATCTTGAAAAGGCCTTCAAAGTTCGATTAAGCAAGCTCACTTCTAGTAAACTTCTTGTTTATCTCGGACAGGAAGCTCTCTCTAATATTTGTTTTATTTTTCCTGACTCGGTTGAACAAAACATCATGGACTTGTTCACCCCTTGTAACTTTGCTAACATTCAAGGTTATCCACATGATCTTCCTAACCATTAAGGTCTTGACAAGTTACCTTCTTTCCAAGGCAATAATGTGGTTAGTGTTAAGGCCCATCACTCTTTTAGCTCTTGGATGGGTTAAAAATTGTTCTTACTTTGGATGAAGATGCTTTGGAATGGTTCATTGAAAATCCTGATCATTAATTTGATTCACTGCAGTCGGTTCTTAATTCCTTTCAGGAAAATTATGGAGATAAGAGAGAAGAAATGCATTTGGTTAGAGCTATTAACGACATAAAGAAGAAAGAAAATGAGACTGTGGAGGAATTCAAGAAAAGGTTTAATGGTGTTGTTAAAGAGTTACATCACTACAACAAAACAGGCAATTTGCACCAGATTTTAGTGCATTTTTTTCTCAATTGGGATGAGCAGCCTGGCACTAAATCTGGCTCTATTGTACAATTTTTAAAGCGTCCTTTTTTGCACCAAATTTTGCATCTTTTTTATGCTAAATTTTCCATCATTTTTTGCATCATATTTTGCACCAAGATTTTCATTTGGTTTTACAACAGGATTTGCTTCTAGTTTTGTGCCATTTTTTGCATCTATTTCTGCATCATTTTTTTGCTTCCTCTTTTGTGGCATTCTTTGCTTCTAGTTTTGTGTCATAATTTGCATTGATTTTTACACCATCTTCGACATCTGATTTAGTGCATTTTTTTACATCCAGTTTGAGTCAATTTTTGCATTTGGTCTTATGCCATTTTTTGCTTCTAATTTTGTACTTATTTTTACATCTATTTTTGTGCCAGTTTTTCTCCCTTTTTTAACACCATTTTTTCCATCAATTTTGCACCATATGTTGAATTTGATTTAGTGTCAAATTTTACATGCATTTTTGCATCCACTTTTGCGTTTTATTTATCTCCCTTTTTTGCATCCTATTTTGCACCATATTTTGCATTTAATTTTGCATCATTTGTTTCATCCAATTTAGCACCATTTTTAACACCATTTCTTGCATCCAATTTTGCATCCTTTTGAGCATCTAAATTTGCGTCCTATGTTGAACCATATGTTGCATCCACCTTTGCATCCCATTTTGTGTCTATTGCTACGTTCAATTTTGAGCCATTTTTTTCGTCTACTTTTGCATTTGTTTTTGCACCAAGTTTTGAATGATTTGTGGCACCTCATTTTACATCCAATGTTGCATCCAAATTTGAGCCATTTTTATGCCCATTTTTGCACCATTTTTTCTTCTTTTGTGTCCAATTTTGCACCATTTTTAATGTCCAAATTTGCATCCCTTTTGGTATCTAATTTTTCATCCTTTTTGGCTTCCAAATTTGCATCCTTTTTCTGCCACATTTTGTGTCCACATTTGCATCTCATTTTGCACCTAGATTTTAGTTTGAATTTTCATCTAGTTATGCATCATTTTTGACATCCTTGGTTTCACCCTTTTTTAGTCCCATTTTGCATCTTTTCTTACATCCTTTTTTCATCCTAATTTTACACCATTCTTTGAATCCTCATTTTGGTGTCCATTTTTGCATCCTTGTTTGTGCCCAATTCGGTATCCTTTCATATGATCTATTTCGTTCCCTTCTTTGTGTCTAGTGTTGCACCATTTTTTTATTTTACTTTAAAACCCTTTTTGTGTCATTGTTTGCATCTTGTTTTGATGGCTAGTTTAACATCCAATTCGAATCTCAATTTTGCTTCCATGGTTAAATCCACTTTTGGCTTCTTGTTTAGAGTTTTACTTTTATTTCCATTTATGACCCCCTCTATGGGTTCATTTACTAAGTTCATTTACATAGTGAAATATATTAAAGTTTATAAATATCATTTTGCTGTAGGATTTAATGCACGGTTAGATGAAAATAAAACCCTCTCAGTTTATCCCGGAAACCTAGGACAAACCAATTAAGAGAAAGGTTGTTATAAGGCTTAGGATTCTTAGTAGATCAAGATGTAGAGTATAGATTAAAAAAAAGAGAATGAATTCTTGTGAGTCCTCACATGTAGATCTTCTTGGAGTTTTTAGTATAGCTAGGAAGTGCTCATAGCTAGCTCCAAATCTTGGTCCTACACATAATAGAGAGAATAAAGTAACCTTCACAACATAATATCTTGATAATCAAAACTATCATAAACATATAAATATTATTGAATAAATAAATACAAACCAAAATTCCATACATCCATTAGTTAAATAGAAGAAGTAAAGAATGAATAGAAGCATATGGAAGGAAGAACAACTTATCTATATGAATAAAGGAGTTGGAGGAAAGTTACAACAATCAGATGTAGTTGCAACAGCACCTCCCCCAACTCATAGCTCTAAAACTCTCCCTCTCAAGATAGATCTCAGTAGCATGACAATACAAGAATTCCCATCATTTTTTCAATGGCCAAGCCTCCAATATATAGGAAAGTGAAGGCTATGAAGATTTCCCAAATTCCTCATTAGTTCAATTTGGGAAAAATCTTTTGGGTGAATAATGTTTCCTCATATAAAAATGGCATTTTCCACTTTTTAGATGCTTTTGTGCTTGGGAAAAAGCTTCCTGGTGCTTTATGGCTCTTTCCCGCTTTTGTATGCTTTTATTTTTTAGGAAAAAGCTAAAGATGAGGATAAAGAGATCACATTCCACCATATGAGTTTCCGAAAGTGAACAAGAGTGTCAAATTCAAATTCTAGTTTGCTTATGTTTTAGTTTTTTTTAATATATATTTAGTTTTAGTATTTTTTTATTTTCTAAAAAAAATATTTAGTTTTTGGTATTTTTTTTCTATAAGAAAAATTATATTTTGTTTTTATAAAAATGGATTTTAAACATTCCATTCATGCTAAATTTGTGATTTTATTATAGGAGTTTAAATTATATATAAAAAAGTAACTCAATGCCATGTGTTGTGTCGTTGACATGGGTGTTATACATCTCTTCCTTGGTAAGTTATAGAATGTGCTTGGGTTTTCTTAATGTAATAAAACTAATTATGTTTTTCATGATATCTTGAAATGTTCATCTTGAACCAGGCTAATAAAACAATAAAGTTAAAATAGGTTTGCCTTTGTCCTTTGTAGATATTTGTCCCCATTAATCTTGATATTAATAGATTAATTGTCTTATGGTGGCCTTGAGTGGTCACTTCCATTAGTTGCATGCTTTATAGTTTTCTGTTAGTGACATTTTTTAGGCTTGATAATATGTTATTTAATTTATCAAAATGTGTTATTCTCCATATTATTGTTAAATATGTTGGTTTTTGAGCATGTTTTAGCAAAACATTTCCAAAATGTTTATAGATTGTATTTTATAATGCAATGATTCATTGATGAAATTGTTTTGGATATTTTTTTTAATGATTCATTGATTGATGAAATTGTTATGGATATTTTTTAAATATATTAAATTGTATGTGATAAAGTCAAAGGTCACCTCTTTTTTAGATTTTTATTGGTCAATTTCCCTTAAGGCCATCAAGTTCAGCATTTGGTCCCAAGTTAAGGAAATATAGGAGTCATGAAGTGGAATTGTCCAAGCACTTAAATCTTGAGACAGGTTTTTTTTTTAGTCACATTATACTTCCTTTCTATGTAAATTCTTGATGAAAATAGTCTCATGGAACATGAGGGGCATCAATAGTAAAGGAAAACAAAGACTCCTAAAAGAAAAATGGTACGCAAAGCACCCATCAATAATGTTGATATAAGAAGCAAAAATATTAAGTGAGGTTCTACCTCATATAATTAGAAAATGGGGGAGGAATTTCCAAGTAGTAGTGATTGATGCTTAGAGATACTTGGGTGGAATGGTTATTATTTGAAATTATCAAGACATCAAGGTTACCAATATGTTTACCTCTTTTCGCATTATGACAATACAATTTTAGTTAATCGACATCAAGGACTACTACCATGTATCTAATGTCTATGACTCCAATATCGCAAATGGAAAACCTCTATTTCTCAATTCTATTTCTAGCACAAGTAATTTATACTCCCCATCTCCATGGATTATTGGGAGTGACATCAATATTATCCAGTGTCTCGAGGAAAAGAAAGGATGAATTGCAATGTTTAACAAGATATTTTATAAGCTATACCATTAAAGCCATAAAGTAGTCTCCATTAAAGTTGTCAAGCAATGAGTCTCCAACCCACACATGTGGATCAATGAAATGTAATACATGTGTGTGTGGTGACTAGCTTAATACACCACTCTAATAACTCCACAAACTTACGTATTTCACTCCGTCACATAAATTGACAGTAGTGTGACATAAGTAAACCAAGAGTAGACATGAAAGCCTTAGGCAACAAACATTCCCTAGATCCTCAATTAGGTGCTTAAATGATGAAGTGAAAATGCAAGGAGAAAAGAGGAATTCATGATTTAACCATCACAAACATGTGATCAAGTGTGACTAGGAGTGTATATATTCATATATTTTCCAAAGAGGGAGTGAATACATGAGTTACCATTCATTGGCCCTTATTTTTCTTTCTTTTTCATTTTCTTAAATATAGGACTTAGGGAATAAGGTTTTCATAAGTTTGGCACAACTCGTAGATATAATATTTACATGAATTTTCACTTCAACCTTAGAGTTTAGACTTAGATAAATCAATATAGTGTATCTTTAATGATTTTGGCTTTCACTTTTTGATTTTATTTCATCACAAATGACAAAAGGGGAAATATTTTGCCACAAATCTATGAATGCTTAATCATAAAGGCATCATGTGATGAAAACAAATTAATGATTTTATTCTCTATGAAAATGATGGGTATTCTTGAGAAAATCTTATGCTTGTGGATGTCTCCTCTCTGGTTGAGAGGGAGTGAGGGTAGACACCATATTATCCATGTGTCATGTACTATGGCCAGGACTAACAATCGTAAGCCTAGTAAAGACACTAGTAGGGAGAATGGTGGATTGGATAAACATCTGGGACCAATATTCTTTGAGAATTTGGACTTTGACTAGGACTAATCGCCATAAGTCAAGTACATTAATCCAAGATAAGAATAGTCATGAGGATTGACATTTCCTGGTGTCAAATATTATGATAGTGGATTAGGAAATGATCATGTGAGGACATACCTGGTGAACATCCTGGTGGGGTAAGTGCCTAGAGAGGCAGTGGTGTCCAAATTTATGCGTCCCAACATTGTGCTCTGATCTAATGGAGAGATAAACTTGTTAGTCAAGGCCTTACTATTTTGACAATGTTGGCTATGATGATGTAAATCATCATTGATGCTTATCAATCCAGATCCCTTCTTATATGAATATTTCAACTTGAGAGTACTTTTTTGTCTCATTATGAGTACCTCCCTAGTTTAGAGGGAGGGTCATCATCTTCATTATCGCCATCATCACCACCATCAATGTCATCATTATTGTCATCATTTCATTATCGTCATAATCACCATTCATGTCTTCATCATCATCATCATTATCATTATGGATATTGTCATCAATTGTTCATAATTATAGGCATCATAAGAAATATCATCAACCTAAAAAATGTTACGAGTGCTCGAAAAGGGTTGTTAGGACACATGATATATGCAAGAAAAATAACAACTTTATTTTTTAGAGATGATTGATCATCATCATCATTACTACCATTATCATCATCATTGTAATTGTCATCATCCCCATCATCATAACTAATATAATTTTTATCATAATTTTTGTCATCTTCATCATGAACATCATAATCATTATTCATGCCATTATTGTTCTTGATGATGACCAAGATGAAAATAATGATAATGATGATCAGATGATGGTGACTTGGAAGATGACGCCAAAGATAATTATTATGATTTTGACCATGAAAACATTTAAAAATTGGGAAGAATGGCCAAGGTCATTAGCATCATCATCATCATTGTCATTGTAACTCTCATCATCTTTATCATCATTTTCGTTATCATAACAATCACAATTCATGTCATCATCATCATCTTCATTATCATCATCGTTATAATTATAGAAATTGTCATCAGTGGTTCATAATTTTCAATGTCAAAAGAAATATCATCAATGCAAAAAATATGATGTGTGTTGGAAAAGGGATGCAAAAGTGAACAAAAAAAATGGGGGTAAAAATAGACGTAAATTTGGATGAAGAGTGGACACAACATAAGTAGATGTAGAACAAGACAGAAAAATTGACACAAAAGTGGATGAAAAATTAGATGCAATAGTTGATGCAAACTTGAACACAAAATAGGATTCAAACATGGATGAAAAAGTGGAAGAAAACATGGGCACAATAGTAGGCATAAAACTTAGCATGAATTGTGGTGAAACAAATGTGGATACTACAATGAATGTAAAAAAAAAGACACAAACTTGAATGCAAAAAGGAGGAAAAATTGGATGAAAAAAGGGATGTAAACATGGGTGCAATAGTGAACACAAAATTAGTTGCAAAATTGGACGAATCAAAAGTGGATGTAAAAGTAGATTCAAAATGGGATGCAAAAAACATAAACAATATTTGATGCAAACTTGGACACAAAAGAGGATACAAATGTGGATGCAATAGTGGAAGAAAATGTGGGTTGCAACGATAGGCATAAGATATGGCACAAATCATAGCACAAAAAAAGTGGATGAGAAAGTGGATGTAATAATAGACAAAAAAAAAAGATGCAAACTTAGATGCAAGACAAGATGCTATAAGGGATATAAAAGTGGATGCAAACACGGGTGCAACATGAGAAACAAAATTGGATGCAATGGAAGTACATGCAAAAGAAGATACAAAATGAGATGCAAAAACTAACACAAAAATGGATGCAAAAATAGATGCAATGTTTTATGAAAAAGAGGATGTGAAGATGGATGCAAAATTGGAAGAAAACGTGGGTACAATAGTAAGTACAAAACATGGTACAAATTGTGTCACAACAAAAGTGGATGTAATGATAGATACCAAAAAAGAAGCAAATGAAAATGAAAAATAGGATGAAAAAAGGGATGTAAAAGTGGGCGTAAACATGGGTGCAACAATGGATGTAAAATATGATGCAAAAGTTGATGCAAAAAAATCCTATGCAATACAAGACACAAAACCTGATGCAAATCTTGACACAAAAGTGGACATAAAAAGGGATTAAAAATAGATGTAAAGGTCGATGAAAACCTAGATGTATATGAGGATGCAATCATGGATGCAAATTTAGAAACAAAAAAGGGTGCAAAGGGAGGTGTCAAACTAGGTGCAAATTATGGCACAAGAAAAATGGATGCAATAGTGGACACAATAACAGATGAAAAAGAGGATGTAAATATGGATGCAAAACAAGATGTAAAAGTCAATGCAACAAAAGTAGATGCAAAAACTAGACACAAACCTCGATACAAAACTTGGAACAAAGGGGATGCAAAAAATATGCAAAAATGGATGCAAAAAATGATTTTAAAAATGATGCAAAAGAAGATGCAAGAGATGATGCAAAAGTTGATGCAAGTGTAGGCGCAAAAAGTGGATGCAATAGAGAATGAAAAAGATGGTGAAACAAAATTAGGTGCCAAACTTGATGCAAACATGGTGCAAAGGATGGCACAAAACTTGGCATAAAACGTGGCGTAAAACTTGGTGTAAAATCTGGTGCAAAACCTATTACAATACCTGGTGCTAAACTTGATTTAAGACTTGGTGCAAAACTCAGTGAAAACTTTGCATCAAGTTTTGCACCATATTTGATAAATGGACACAAATAGTACCAAAAATGATCTCCAGACGCAAAAAAGGGAAGCAAAAAGGGATGCTAATCACAGGGTTTTGTTGTAGTGCATCAAGATTATAAGCCTCCTGACAAGTCTCTTTTGGAATTTTATATTGATGCATTTAACGTTGATACTTCTTATGAGTTGAGACGTGCTAAGCCTAATGATTATAAGGTTACCCAGACTTTGGCTACAAAAATATAACAGTGTAGAAAAGCATCTAGGTGAGATTTCAGGGTTTGATAGAGGTCCAAGTAAGTCTCGTGAATCTAAACGAAAAGAAAGTAAAGAATTTGATAATGATCCTATTAAAGAATTGACAAAACTGATTAAAGATATGAAACTAGATCATGCAAGATAGATGAGTGCCATGCAAGCTAGGTTGGTCCAAATGGAAAGATCACAAGTGCAAAATTTCAAACCTAGAAATAATAATGTTTTGTAGGAAAAGGGGCCTCCCAATGAACAAATACCACCCAATCCTCTTGAGTCTGCAAATATGGTTGAACAACTTGTGCCATATTGTAGATCTTGTGATAATTTTCATGATCAATCTACTTGTGTTGTTGTGAAAGGAATCCTGAGTAATGAAGTGGCGGGGACAAGTAATCAAATAAACATTGTTGGTAAGGAATATCACTTGTCTATGGAGGATTGGATAGAGGTTGTAGAAAATAGTCGTGATGTTAAAACTCTCCAATCTTCTTATAGTGTGAATTATTTTGGTGATGAAAGGGATATGATTATTGAATTATATGGTGAGAAACCTTTTCCGAAGCGTATCTTGGAAATTTCAAAAGATAAAGGATTAACTTATGAGCATAGAGATAATAAACAGAGTGAAAAACACAATGCATCTAAGACTTATAATTCTAGTCTCAAAATTGATTGGGAAGGATGGCCAGATAATGCAAAGATTCCTATTCTGGTATCTGAACTTATGAAGATCCCATCCCAGAAGGAAAAATTGTTAAGTTCCATTAGAATTAATCAAAATGAAATCATTATTGTACAAGATGATGAACCTATAGATGAATAAATTAAGTTGAAGAATATGAATTGCTATATCACAAATGAGGATCATCAGTTATTCTTTATGTCTTTGATAATTAATGACCGGATTTTAAATAAATGTATGCTAGATTCAAGAGATTCAACTAATGTTATGACCAAGAAAGTCATGGAACAATTAAACTTAAGGATGTCAAGGCCTTATCGCAACATTTGTTCCATGGATTCAAAAAGGATTGAAGTAATTGGGTTAATCAAAGACTTGCAGGTTTTTCTCGCAACATATCCTGACATAATGATTGGTATGGATATTGGTGTGATAGATGTGTCTGATGTATGGGGCATGCTATATTCTAGGAAATTTGCATATGACCTTGGAGAGTGTTACATGTCAATTTGTCGACATGACACTTGATTAGTTTATGGGTCTTTTTACCATCTGTGAACATGTTTGAACCAACTCCCTCAGAAGTCAAACAACCCAAAATATCTTGAATTAGATGAGAAATTTGGGGAAAGTAGTTGTCACACCTTGTTAAGTTCCACCTACGTTGATTTTTCTAGAGCTTCCCGCGCATTCGCTAGAATTAACTTTGAGAACAACACAGAGCTGCGCTCTGTCTGCCACTATAAACCCGCGCAGGTGAATTCAAGAAAGTAAAAATAAAAAGTACATTCTAGAAACATAGTTGGTCGAATATTTCCCAACTAAAAGCTTCCAGGTAATGATTATTCGAACTATAACCCTCAAATGATGCATCTTAATCCCTTTTGTCATGGTGACCTAATCCCTCAATGAAGGAGTCCCATCCTCCTCTTTTGGATCTAAAATTTCTTCCTCTTAGCCTATAAAATGACTAGAGGGTAGAGGGATTGAGGAGGTTAGAACTCATAGAAGACAAACTTATGTTGTTGGTTTGAGATTGAAAAGCTTGTCATCTAAGGAGATTGAAGGCATTTGGGAGGGACCTCACAGCATCAATTCAAAGGTTGTAAGGCTCCTCTTAATCTTTGATTAATACAAATGAACACTTTCTCCGATTGATTTGTCTTATTGGAATAATGAATGGCTTGCAATTGTTTATAATGTTTAATAAGGCAAATTCAATTCCTAATCTCCTTGATCATTAGGTTAAGTTGTTTGGATTATTATCTCGCATGTGTTTTTTATCCTTTTATGGTCGATGTTTGCAGGTCTTATCAAGAATTGAAGAGCTACAACGTATCACAACAAGGGATCTTCATCGAGCATTTCGTGAAATAGGTAAGAGGCTCATCCCTTAGCTTTAATTCTTTTAATCCAAACAAGTTCAACTTAGGGAAAGGGTCAGTTCAATTGGGCGAATCATTCCCAATAGAAAGCCTCAAACTCATGTTTATTCAAGCCTAACCTCATTTTTTATGGAACTAGTTCCCATTCTTCAAGGAGCCCTCATCCCTGTTTTAGTGGATCGCATCCTTGGACTCAGGATCTCAAACTACTTCCCTTTGGCATATTAATCAAGCCATAGGTGGGGGAATTGAGGGAGGCTATTGAGAGTAAGTTTATGCTGAGGGAACCAGGTTGGAGAGCTTATCATTCTTGGAGATGATTGAAATCAATGGGAGGAGCTTCACAACATCAAGGTACAGGTTTTGTAGCTCCTTTATGTTTCTGAAATTAATACAAACAAGCATTTCTTCTCACTTCATTATTTAATGGATTAATTGATCAATTTCATGGATGGTTTATGTTATTTATATTTGTCCATTGGAATGATGTTATTTATATTTTTCCATTGGAATGATGTTTGTTACTAGTCTCCTTGATCACTAGTTTGAATTATTGAATCATTTATGTTGCATATGCCTTTGATCCTTTGTTGTTTCCATGTGTGCAGGTCTAGATTCAAGCATGGAGGAGCTGCACTAAAGCACAAAGAGGGATCTTCATCAAGCATGTCGTAATAAGGTATGAATTTCCATTTCTCACCTTGTTAGCTTATGATTCAAGAAAAGATAGATTCAGGGAAGGAATTAGCTTGATTATCTGTTTGTTTCTAGTTTCCGTCTAGGATCTAGGGAGATTGCTCTTGTCAGCAAGAGGAATTTATCTGCCTAACAGAGAGTGTATTCAGTTAGTCTTATCTTATGCCACCATTCCTCTAACTGGTGGTCATACGACTAGAATCTATAGAGAAATTGAGAGGAAATATCATGTTAAAGATCTCAGAAAGTCGAACAACGCAACTATAAATGGGTCAACCATATAAAACAATAATGTAGTGTTGATAAATTTCCTGGAGTCCGTGATAGCACTAACATAGAATAAAGAAGTTTGGAATAGCACAAAAAGCTTGGATCATCCATCAAAACCTTTTCTATGAAAGACCAAAGCATTGGCCACAATTGCATCATCATAACCACAACTAATTAACAAGAAAAGAAAAAATCACTGAAAGAGAAAGGATACGAAAGATAAACCATCAACAGTAAGCATTGTCATACCTCAGCGGGATAAAAGTCAGAAAAGAAGCAAGAAGAAGCTTGATGAATCCAATGGCCACATACAACACAAGACTGAGATAATTCAACATCCTAAGATGATCTGAATTGGATAGCAAACATCAAACAAACAACCCATGGATCCACTTGTGAGTAGGTAGGTTCTCAAAATGGACTTCATTGAATGCATCTAATGCCATAAGGCATCATTATTATCGTATTTATAACCCTATTCTCATAGATAAGGTTTAATTTGGTCATTAGAATATGTTTCATTTCAACATTTATGTTTTTGTGTTATTAGATTCAGATTTCATTTTTATAGTGTTTGAGTAGAAGTTTTCTATTCCAACACTTGGTATTATATGATGATTAGATTTGTATTTGAATCGATATATGTTTCATTTACTTTGTTTCTTGGATGCATATTTTGGATTCACTAAAGCAACGTATTCCCAAGTAGAGCCAAATGTCGACCACACCTGTGTCAACACCCCCAAGAAGCAGGCTACACATTAGAGATAAAAAAATTCAAGATCATCTTCATCATACAGCTTCCATATTATCATTGTAATCCAAATTATGTAGGCTTGTGGGCCTTCATTGTAAAAAATATTCTAGTATGACTATGAAGCCATGTAAAAACATCTAGGTAACCTAAGATTTTTTGCTAAGGAGTTTCACTCTAGGGAGATTTTTACCCTCCGATAATTATTCGTGTTTTCGAACCCAAATAATTGGTAGATATTTTCTCCCACACATCCCCCAAAGCTAGAGCGGGGCTCAATGATAAGGTCCTAGGTAAGTCCCAGTGTTATCAAGTCTATTTATTTTTATCATACTAGATCATATGTCTTGTATCACAAAATTTTTTTGAGTCCAAGAGGTCATGTGTCAATTGTAAAATTCTCCTTCTAATGGGATGTCTATGTAATAGGTGTTGTCTACGAATATTTTTGGTGGACGATTACTCATAATTAACCATTATCACCAAAATATTTTTTAGACCCACTTTGAGGGTGAAAATATATATAATCCCCTCTAAAGTCATTTTAATTTATTTTCTGGCAAAAAATATCAAAATTATTAAGCCATAAATTAATCAAAAAATATAATGAGAAAAAATTAAATTCTCTCCAAGTGGAAAAATTTATAAAAAATGATGAGGTCCTTTTTCAAAGTCAAAAAATTAGAAAGGACTCATTTCCAAGGCAGAAAGTCCCAATCCAAAATTTCATTAGGGCCAAAAAGAATTTTTTCTCAAGGAAATCAAATTTTTGGGTCAAGGTGGTTGATTGAATGTGAGAATTACGATAATTCTATTTTTTGAAGATTCTCTAGTGGTCCAAAACAGCCCAGAAGACAAAATTTGGTCCATCCAACCCAACAATCAAGGAGGTCAAATTGTTCTAAGGATCTGTGCATTAGTTATCAAGGGATCAAATTTTTTTGACAAGGATCAAGCCATGGATCAAGGGAACTAGTTGTTACTTCCACTTACAGGGATTTGATGCTCTCATTTTCTATATAAGGAAGCTATTTGCTCCTCATTTGAGATCGAAAAATTTTCAATCGAGCTCTAAGTCAAGCTCTGTTGGTTGTAATACCTTTTTCTATAATATTAAACCAAAAGTCTTTGGGGGTTTATTCGTGATGGCATTCATTTTCTGTTTCTTGTGGTAATGTTTTATGGATCATGTTCTTAATGCTCTACTGAATAATATTGCACAAGTTATTATTTCATTAGCCAGCGGTTCGATTAACTA
Source organism: Pinus tabuliformis (assembly GCA_031772625.1). NCBI lineage: Eukaryota > Viridiplantae > Streptophyta > Pinopsida > Pinales > Pinaceae > Pinus > Pinus tabuliformis. The sequence goes on from CM062810.1 coordinate 978,980,297, forward strand.
TTTGCACTAGTATCTTGCATTAGTTACTGGGTTTGGAAATGCTAATCTAGGTTGTCATTGACGTCAATATGGCATTGACTGAGGTGTCAATACTCTTGAGAAGCCTAGTTCCAGATGATGATGTCTTGCCCTAAGAAGTTTCCAAGTGTCTGATTGGTGATCTAGTCCCTAGGTACAAACCCTTGATGTGAAGAACTACACTTAATGAAGGCATACGTGTGATGATGTTATACTCTTATATGTCCACACTTAATGATGGTACTTGATGAGGGTTGGAAGACTAAGTGATGACATGATTGATGATTGAAAGAGACTTTCCTAATGATACTACCTACAACATATCACTGCACCATTATATGATGACACGAGATGATACACTCATTATTGCATACACTCATGATGACATAAATGCAGCACTCCTACATGATGACACACTCATACATTGAAAACAATGAAGAACCCATTGTCCCAAACATTACTCATGTTGTCCTAAACTTTTTATGCATAAAATTTAAGGACAGTCACAAAGAAAAATATTTTTTGCCAACTTAGAGGCATCTTTTCTCAATGGGACCTAGACCATCTTAAAGAGGATTTTTTCCTCTTTCCAATGAGCCCTTACTTTCCCCGAAACTCCCAGCAGTTGATGAGATATTGAATTTTTAATGTAAAAATATATATAATACTTGCAGGCTAGCGGACCTACACTGTCACTCATGTCGGCCTCCCTCCAAAAAGACGTGTCCCTTCATTTCAAACGCAAATCAATATAAATATAAGCAGAATTCATCATTCTAGCACAGAATTTTCGGTGAAAACAATCACAGGATTTCAGAGAGAATAGATAAACTCAGAAAGACAACTGAGCTCATAAGAAGAAGGATGAAGGTGATTGGGTCTATTTTTAAGGGCAAGTTTACATCTGTAAGAAGGCCCCATTAGTACAGGTGGACAGCCGTTGTCTTAAGGATGTTTTTCTCCTCCTGTAATCTGATTTCTGAGCAAGGAAAGCAGCCACAGTTCTGAGCAGAAAGAAGGAAGATTTTTGTGTGGTTTAGGAGAGGGTTATCTCCTGCATATTAGCCGCAGTCCAGGTAGAGAAGGAAAGTAGGCTGCAGGCCTTACTCTGTCCTAAAACAGAGTTGTGTTTAGGTGGTGTTGGGGCTGGTTATTAGCCCAAAGAACAACAAGCAAGACAGGGATCTGTTATCACCTCCTTGAAGACCACCTTTGAAGTTGTGAACTACTGTTGAAGACATTTTTGATCTCTTGATGGAGCGGACTATAAAGGACCTATTGTGGATACTGTTTGGGCCGAATTTTTGTGTTGGGGAAATTCATTGAAGATTGGAAAGCTGCTGTTGGGTCCCTATAATACTAGCGATTACCCCATTACTATTGTAGTTATACCCCTTATTTATATTGTTGTGCCCCTATTACCCCCATGCTGTTATTTTGTGCCCCATAGAATCCCTCTATTGTTATTTTTGTGGCTTTATATTATTATTGTTAGGTCGGCTGGATTATATTGTGACTCCTTAGACTCCTATATATAAAAAGGAGGTTTTGTCATTTGTATCATCAAATAATTGTTCATTTATGTAATTTAAAGGAGGTTGCACCCTCGAAGAGGCTGAATTCTAAGGCGTTGATCTATCTTTTCCATCTTTTCTTGAGCTGGTTTCATAACATTTGGTATCAGAGCTTTGAATTCTAGGGTTTCGCTGCTCCAAACAGGTCATCATGGAATTTTCGCTATAACTTTTTTCTGTGACGTTTCAGAAGTCGCAAAAAAAACCCATTTGAGAAGAAATCGCGCTGAACCTTGATTCCGAATTTCAGAGCTTTTTGCGCGATATTTACGGAGATATGATCTGAGGAAGTTGGTCTTTTTGCAGACTCCTGAATTACATTCAAAACAGGTGACCTGGGGAAAATCGTCATAACTTTCTGTCTGGGGATCATATTGAAATTTCGTAAAAAGTTACAGAAAGAGGACAGACTGTAGTTTCTTGTATGTGTGGTTCAGATTCAAAGGTTGAAACAGTGACTTGTGGCACGTCGTACAAGTTCGCTCTACTGAACTAGTATAAAAGCAAGTCACTGTGGGAGATTTCACATAACTCTTCCTTGGAGAATCCAATTCGGATCAAACTTGTGGCATTGGAAAGAGGACGCAGAAGGATACTACAGGTCGCAATTTCAGAACTGGATGATCTGAAATCACAGACATACATCAAATTCAATATCAGGCTTCTATAAAGTGAAAAAAGGTGTGTAGTTTTTTTTTTAAATTTTTGTGTAAGCTTGGTTTAACGGAATTCAAAGGGCATAGTAAAGCATTATTATCGGTAACTGATGCTCCGAGGAAAGAAAATGCAAACACCTAGTAAGGAACCTGAAAGCTCGAGCATGACTCAGGAAGAAGAGGAAGAAATGCTACATGATATAGCAAAATTACAAGAACAAGTGCAACAAATGCCACGCTCACAAAAGCTAACAGAAGCTAAGTGGCGTGGAATCTAAGATAAATGGCGTGGAATCTAAGATAAATGGCATGGAAGCTAAGATGGATGATTCGAAAACATATTTGAGGACAGATTTGAAGACAGACATGGCAGATTTGAAGACAAATTTGACAAATTTTCTACAAGAAATACTTACTAATGGTGAAAAGGTTGTAAAGGAAACTCATGATGTAAACAAAAGTAATGTTAATCATGATTCCATAGACGCTAATTTTGGATCTAAGACCCACCATATTCCAAAAATCGATATGAGGAAGTTTGATGGCAAGGATCCCGCCACATGGATATTACAGATGGAGCAGTTCTTTGATCTCAATAATGTGCAAAACACACAAAAGGTACGTATGACAACTGTATATTTGGAACCAAATCAGTTTGTATGGTATCAATGGCTTTGCTCTCGTAAAAAATTTATCACTTGGGCAATTTTTACGGAAGAATTGATAGCACATTATGAAGATACAAAAAGCAACACTTTTTTTAGCCAATTGATAAGTCTCAAACAAAAGGGTTCAGTAATGGAGCACATTGAGGAGTTCCAAAAATTGAACATAAGGGTAAAAGATATTCCAGAGGAGCATAGGATTGATGTGTTCATAGGGACTTTAAACGATAATATCCAACATGATGTTCGCCTTTGGGAACCTGATTCATTAGAGAAGGCATTCAGGTTAGCAAGAAAAATGGAAAGCAAAATCATGGCAACCAAGAAGCATACCACTCACAACTATAAAGACAGAAGTGTTGTTGCCCCTAGTCTTCCACAACCTATAAGGTTGACACCACAACAATTGGAAGAAAAAAGAGCAAAAGGGCTTTGTTACAGTTGTGATAGCAAATACACTAAAGGTCATAAGTGTGCTGAGAAGAAATTATTCTACATAGATTGTGAAGAGGAAGAAGAAAAGGAGCAAGAAAGGTCAAAAGAAGAAGATATACTCCAGGAACAAAGCCTAGATGGAGAACAAATAAATCCGACCATATCTTGTAATGCATTGGCGGGAATTACCACTCCTCAAACCATCAAGATAGAAGGACAAATCAAAAAGAAAAAGGTAATAGTGTTGATTGATTCAGGAAGCACCCACAATTTTATTCACTGTAGGGTAGCAAAAGAATTGAATTGCTTCCTATATCCAGCACCAGAGTGTCAAGTGATGATTGCAAATGGAGGAACAATAAATTGATCTGGAAGGTGCCATAATATCAAGCTATCCATGGGAGAATATGTATTGACTAGCCCAATGCTTTCCATTCCAATGGGAGGTGCTGATGTTGTACTAGGAGTCCAATGGCTACAATCCTTGGGTACAATAGCTTTTAATTTTCAAGAACTTTTCATCAAATTTTCTACGAAAGGAAAGGAAGTTGAATTAATGGGTATTGTAGGGAAACCAGGAAAGATAATCAGCTCTAATGGTATGACAAAGCTTCTAAAAAATGAGCAAAGAGGTGTAATTCCACAATTATGTTCGCTAGATGTTTCCACATCGGAATCATCTATTTCTCCAGATCTCCAAAAAGTCCTGGACAATCATTCCAAGGTATTTGAGACTCCCAAAGGTCTCCCACCTATGCGTGATCATGATCATGCTATTCATCTGATTCCAGGAAGTGTTCCTCCAAACATCAGGCCGTACAGATATCCCTATGTCCAAAAAAGTGAAATTGAACGTATGGTTGCAGAAATGCTAGAGGCTGGTATAATTCAATCAAGTCAAAGTTCTTTCTCTGCTCCAGTAGTATTGGTGCACAAGAAGGATGGATCGTGGCGCATGTGTCTGTATTATAGGGAGCTCAACAAGCTCACTATTAAAGATAAGTTCCCCATTCCTGTCATTGATGAATTACTGGATGAACTGCATGGATCAATTTACTTCACCAAGTTGGATCTTCGTTCGGGATATCATCAAATCAGAATGAAGATTGAAGACATTCCGAAAACGGCATTTAGAACTCATGAGGGTCATTATGAATTTTTGGTCATGCCTTTTGGCCTTACTAATGCACCTTCAACATTTCAAAGTTTGATGAATTCAATTTTCAAACCATTCCTTAGAAAATTTGTGTTAGTATTTTTTGATGATATACTAATCTACAGCAAGTCTTGGAAGGATCATGTTGAACATGTTGACAAGGTGCTACAACTATTGGAGGAGAAACAATTATATGCAAAAAGATCCAAATTTTTCTTTGGAGTCCAGGAGGTGGAATATTTGGGTCATATTGTATCTCATGAAGGAGTTAAGGTAGACCCTAGCAAAATTAAAGCCATTAAGGAATGGAAAATCCCCACATCCATAAAGCATCTGCGAGGATTTCTTGGGTTGACAGGGTATTATCGCAAGTTTGTTAAGAATTATGGGAGAATAGCAGAACCTCTAACAACATTATTGAAGAAAGATGCATTTTCATGGACTCCGGAAGCAACAAAGGCCTTTGAACATCTTAAAGAGGCAATGTGCCAAGCACCAGTCTTAGCTACACCGGACTTCACAAAAACCTTTATTGTGGAATGTGATGCTTCAGGAAATGGAATTGGTGTTGTTCTAATGCAAGATGAAAGACCCATTTCCTTTGAAAGTCGTCCAATCAAGGGAAAGTTTTTAAGCAAAGCTATTTATGAGAAGGAAATGTTGGCAATACTCCATGCACAATGGCGACCCTACCTAATGGGAAGACACTTCAAGGTAATGTTACTTGGGAGCGGGAGCGGAAGCGGGGAGCGGGAGCGGAAGCGGGAGTGGGAGCGACCATTTTCAGAAGCTCCCGGTTTGGGAGCGAATCCCGGAGCGATTTTTTAAAAATATATATATTTTTTAATTTTTGATACATATATGTCAACAAAAACATGTAGAATGATGAAATAGACATAAAAAACATAAATTGATCATTGAACCATATCACATCAATCATCTAGAAATTATAATCATCATCAACCTTAGTAAAATTAAAATACATATTACAACTGCAACATATTGAGTCTTATAAATCATGATTCATCAAATTCAATATTAAAGTTTCAACTTCAAGCTTTCAGAATTGAAAATTCAATAACATTTATCATCATTGATCACCAAAGTAACAAGTTGTACTTGTAAGCCAAGTTTAACCATTACAAGAAGTAATATCGAAGATATTTCTAAGTCCTGACTCCTAACTTCTAACTGTTAACATGATATGAAATGTTAAAAATTTATAAAATGAAACATGAATAATGAGATGAAATGAAACAACTTTAGTGACTAGTCTTTCACAAAGCATCATATTCATAATTCACAATCATTACCAATGAGTTATAATTGCCAAGGCCCAACTTCAAACTTCAAATTTTCATTGTCACAGTGATATAATGTTTACAAAAAATATCATAATGTCATAATGATATGAAAGAGTCAAGAGTCAAGAGTCAAGGACTCAAAACTCAACACTGAACAGTTATGAAAACTAAAGTGACAAGTCTAATAGAAACTAAAAAAGACAAGTAAACTGTAAATCTACAAGTGGCCCTTGCCACGAGAGTCTCCAGGAGTATAAGTAGGTCGTGGTGGTCTTCTAGGAGTCTCCCGCCTAGACCGACGACCAGAACTAGAGCCTCCACGCGAGGGTGCCGATGGAGGTGGCGACAGCAATGGAACAAGACTCGGGCCCCGAGAACTGCTACTGGATGGTGGAGGTGGAGGTGCCATGGCTGCTGCAGCTGCTTCAGCTTCATCCCGTACAAGCTCCTCTTCTAGTTCTTCCATATGTACAATGCCATCCTCCAAATTGTCGTCCTCAGGGTGATTGTCCCAAATTTTATATGTGGGATCTTCATTAGCCCGATCACAGTAATGGCTCAACAACCTCAAGTTGTAGTGCACATAAACCAAGCTTTCTGCTCGGTTTTCGTTGAGCCTGTTTCTTTTCACATTATGTATATAACTGTAGGTGCTCCAACACCTATCTGCAGAAGAAGAATTTACAACCTGTGAAAGAACTTTTATTGCCAATTTTCGCAAAAGTCCGTGGCCGCCATATGTTTCCCACCATGTGAGAGAATCAAATTTATCTTTGTCATCCATTGCATGGAAGTTACCATACAAACCACTGCTAGTGAAGTATCTGCCTATTTCAAGGCGCACAGCTGCACATTCCTCCCTGTCAGGCACCAACTTTTCTAATGCTTCCAGATATCCTCTAGTTACCTCTCGATCTAAATGGGGTTTGGTCCTAACACCACCCCCTGCTGCAGGTTTGCCCAACCAAGAATCTGAGTAGTATTTTGGCGTAAGGATATACGCCAAGTAATGTAGTGGAAGGTTAAGCCTATTCCACCGTTCACACACACAATCGTGAATCAGTTTGTACAAGTCGGGATCTTTGTTATGAACAATGTCTTTTATTTCCCCCAACATGGTATCCATTTGCTCATACACCTCGCCAATCACTGGTTTGTCTGTATCTGCAAACCGAATCATGTTATAAATTGGCTTGGTGAAATCCAATACCTGTCTCACAGTTGTCCAAAACTGCCCATCAAGAGTGGCCTCCTCCACCGTTTCAAAACCTGCAATGTCAGCTACATTTGTAGCCCTTTCCTTTAACACCTGCCAATGTGGACTTGATACCATGCTAGATAATGCCTCTCTTACCTTCAAAAGGCACCTGAAGGTGAGGTAATATCTACCAAATCTAGTCCTCGCAATCTTCAGCAACTCCAATCTCGAGTGACTGCGGAAAAGGCCATGGGTATTGCTATGATTTGTAATAAATTTTATCATTTTTTTTCCTTTCTTGTACAAATCACCAATCCATTGGTATTGTTCATTTTTGTTTTTGACAATATCATGCAACAGAAGGTTCAATGTGTGAACCAAACATCCAGACCAAAATATGTTCGGGTATTTATCCTCAATAATTGCTCCCACTGCCTTACAATTAGGAGCATTATCAGTGATGACTTGGATGACATTGTATGGGCCAATACGCTCAATTGTTTCAAGCAATGCTTCTGCAATGTTGATAGCGGTCTTGAACTTGTCTGAGTAATCATGTGCAGCTAGAAAGATGGGACCACTAACAGACACAGCAAGAACACTTATCAATGGCTTGCCTTTTACATTTGTCCATCCATCAGATACAATGGACACCCCATTGTCAGTCCAAGAACTTGTCATTTTATTCAAAGAATGTGATATTTTTGCTTTTTCATGATCAAGGCCAACAGTTCTTGCCTTGTCATACCCAGGGCTCTTGTATCCTTTAGGGGCATCATTTATGGCAGAAACCATTTCGTGCCAATAAGGTGAGCGTAGAACATTGAATGGTATCCCACATGCATAGAGGAACCTGTAAACTTTTGAATCCACATCATTCCTACACCCCTCATCAAGGAAATCTGATATGGTTCTACGGCGTAAAGATGATGACCCTGTGCCTCCATGTCCATATCCACTGCCTTGGGAGGATGTTGAAGGAGTTCTTTGTGAGCTTGGTTCAAAGAAACCCCTTGATCTTTTTGCTCTGTATTGGGCGTCCTCCTCTTCCTTTATGTATTTGGCTCTATCTGCTGTTGACACCTTGTCACAAGTTTTGATTCATATTTGTTTCTCTCCATCCCATGGCCTTTTCCCGCAGAGGTGTCTTCTAGCACGGGTGTATGAGCCTGTGTAGTCAGTGTTGCAATGGGGGCAATGAAATTTAGTGGTTCCACCCCCTCTCCCTGTTTCAGCCCTGTGAACATATTTCCACAATGGAGTTTGGTCTTGTTTAGTTTTTTGACCCTCATGTTCACCCTCCTCCACATCCTCCTCACTGGGGTTTTCACCCATTTGACTTCCTCCGGCTTCTTCATCCACCTCTTCAGTTTTAGGCCCCCTCCGTTTCCTACTCTCCACCACCATAATAACCAGAAAGGGGACCAGGAAGAGGAAAATGCCAATAAAAATGCTCAGGTCCATCGTGTTTGATGTTTGTAGGGTTTGAGTCTTGAATCTGCAAATTAATTTAGTTTATTGGGATTAATTCATTTAATTTATTAATTTAATTTAAATTAATGATCTTTAAACTCAAATAGGTAAATGAAACTAACCAAATTAACTACCTAACCAGCTAAACTAATTAAATGATTAAGTTACTTACCTCTGCAAGCTTCCTCCTCGCTCCTTGGCACTTGCTCCTCGCTCCTCAGCTCTGGCTCCTTGCTCCTCAGCTCTTGCTCCTTGCTCCTTTGCTCTTGCTCAGCTCTCAATCTCAAGCTCAATGAAGTTGAAATGAGTTTTTTTTGGCCCATTGGGCTTATAAACAAAAAAAAATTAGTTAAATTTTTTTGATTTTTCGGGTCCGGCGGAATTTTTTTCGCCGAACCACTCCCGGCCGGTTAAAAATCGCTCCCGGAGCGTTTTTTAATGCCCGGGAGCGATCAGGGAGCGATCGCTCCCCGATCGCTCCCGGGCATTAAAAAGCGCTCCGGGAGCTCGGGAGCGATCGCTCCCTGAAACGCTCCCTATCAGAGCAGGGAGCGTAAATTTTTTTAAGGGAGCGCGCTCCCGAAAATTGCTCCCGTCCGGGAGCGATTTTGGGAGCGCGCTCCCGACCCGCCCCCGAGCCGCTCCGGCCCGGAGCGCGCTTCGGGAGCGGGTTCGAGGGGGGGTGGGGGGGCGCTCCCCCGCAACACTGCTTCAAGGTAAAAACGGATCATGATAGCCTTAAATACTTTTTAGAACAAAGATTATCCTCTGAAGAGAAAAAAAAGTGGGTCACAAATATGTTGGGTTATGACTTTGAAATCATCTACAAAAAAGGGAAGCAAAATGTGGTGGCAGATGCACTCTCAAGAAAGGATGAGGATGTGGAAGCATTGTTGTGCGCCATTTCTATTATCCAACCAGATTGGATAAACGAAGCAAGGGAGGAATGGAAGAATGATGAAGAAGTGTGGGCACTTATTCAAAAGCTACAACAAGATTCTAGTACGTCTGATACATTTAGCTAGCAAAATGATTCATTATGGTACAAAGATCGCTTATACCTCTGTAAGAATTCCCAGCTAAAACAAAAGATTCTTATGGAATTGCACACTTCTCCCTAAGGAGGGCACTCGATATTTTTAAAAACTTACCACAGGGTTAAGAAGGAATTTTTTTGGGATGGCCTTAAATCAGATATTCAAAAGTTTGTGGCGGAATGTTTGGTTTGCCAACAAAATAAAGTTGAAACAATTAAGACACCGGGTCTATTACAACCTTTATCCATTCCAAGCCAACGTTGGGAGGAGGTTTCAATGGATTTTATCACAGGTTTACCCAATTCTGAGGGAAAGAGTGTCATCATGGTGGTAGTTGACAGACTTACCAAGTATGCACATTTTTGTGCATTATCACATCCATTTAAAGCCAGTACAGTTCTACTGCATTTATGGAAACAATTCAAAAGCTACATGGAAACCCAAAGATTATTATAAGTGACAGAGATCCCATTTTCACTGGAAATTTTTGGACAGAATTATTTTCTTGTCTTGGTACTCAGTTAGCTCATAGCTCATATTATCATCCTCAATCTGATGGATGAACTGAGATAGTAAACAAATGTTTGGAAGGATATCTTTGTTGCTTTGTATTTGATAAACAGACACAATGGGTCAAATGGATGCCTCTGGCTGAATGGTGGTATAACACTTCCTTCCATACAACAACAAAAATGACCCCATTTATGGCACTTTATGGGTATCAACCACCATCTATCACATCATATTTAAGAGAAAATTCTAAGGTTCAAGCAGTGGAACATCACATCGAACATCAACAACAAGTCCTCTAACTCTTAAAGGATAACCTCGTGTTGGCACAAAATAGAATGAAACAACAGGCAGATCAACATCGCAGTGAAAGAAGTTTTGATGTAGGTGATTGGGTATTCCTACGGCTACAACCATATAAGCAAATGTCCCTAAAGCAAGCTAATAAGGATAATAAATTATCACCAAAGTATTATGGTCCGTACAAGGTGTTGCAAAAGATTGGTACTATGGCATACAAATTGGAGCTTCCTGCAGCTTCTCGATTGCACCTAGTTTTCCATGTTTCATGTTTAAAGAAGGTTATAGGCGACAAGCTCCCAGTGCAAACAATATTGGCAGAACTTGATGAGGAAGGAAAAATTATATTGGAACCAGAAGCAGTCACAGAAACAAGAACTCGACAGCTACGAAATCGAGCAATTTCAGAGTATCTTATCAAGTGGAAGAACTTATCTACTGAAGATTCCACATGGGAGGATGAGAATTTTATGCAGAAGTATCCAGAACTACTCAAGTGTTGAGGACAACACTTTTTTGAAGGAGAGGGGCATGTTGGGTCCCTATAATACTAGTGATTACCCCATTACTATTGTAGTTATACCCCTTATTTATATTGTTGTGCCCCTATTACCCCCATGTTGTTATTTCTGTGCCCCATAGAATCCCTCTATTGTTATTTTTGCGGCTTTATATTATTATTGTTAGGTCAGCTGGATTATATTGTGACTCCTTAGACTCCTATATATAGAAAGGAGGTTTTGTCATTTGTATCATCAAAGAATTGTTCATTTATGTAATGTAAAGGAGGTTGCCCCTCGAAGAGGCTGAATTCTAAGGCATTGATCTATCTTTTCTATCTTTTCTTGAGTTGGTTTCATAACAGCTGCAAGGTTGTGACATAACTTGTTCATCATTGTATTTGGAAATTATTGGACAATTTATTGAGCATCCTTTGTGACACTTTGAAGTATCTTTAAGAAGTCTAGTTAGAGCAACATTAACATAACATCTTGAAAGATGCCTTGGAGAAATTTGTGGGACTTTCCTTAATCTGAAGCCATCATTGTTAAAGCTTTGTTAAAGACATCCTTGGAGTCTATCTCTTGGACTTTTGTTTAACATTCTTGAAGATTTGGAGCACACTGTGGAGAAGGCTTCAGTTCTTGGGGAAACATATTGAAGAACTTGTGAAGATATCTAGACGCTGACTTGGAGGCATTAGTTAAGACCTTGATGTGTGATTGAAGACCTCATGGAATAACCTTGGAGAATTTTGTTTGAGTGACATGAAGAGCAGTGGTGACACCTTCTTGTGAAGAACAAGGTAGTCATTGATGATGTGACATGAAGACTACAATGAAGCTGAATATTGACAGGGCTCGGTGAAGAAGATTTTGGGAGTCATGAGATACTATCAAACACATCTAGACGAAGTATGAGAGTGGTTTGGAGCCCAGAGGGTTGGTGCCTGGAGGTTGGAGCCTCGAACAACAAGGTCAGTGCCTTGGAAAATAGGGTTGGAGCCCTAGAGGATCGAAGTCCTCAAGAAATTAGTTGGTGCCTGAAGAAGATATAGGATTGGAGTCCTTGGGGTCGATGCCTCAGAATTGACAAGGTCGGTGCCTTGGAAAGTCCAAGTTGGTGCTTGGCAATAGGTTGGAGCCTGGAAGATTGAAGATTGGTGTCTTCATCAAGGTTTGGAGCCCTATATAAATTGTACTTGATTCATTGTAAATATTATATTAATAAAAGAATTTATTCTTAGTGTTCATTTTGTGTTCTAAATATAAGTGATCTAACTGGTAAAAGTAACAATTGAAAAGAAATATCCATTCACCCCCCTGCCCCTGACACCAAGTATTTCCAACAGGAAAAGCATTCTAACTTGATTGATTTAGCATGTATCTCTAGATTTTGAAGGTTTAAATGTGTATCTAGCCCTTTTTTATCGAATAACTTCATCTTAAGTGTGTAGAGACTATAAGGTATTCAGATCTTGGGCATGAGGGGAAGTCTTCCATTGCACCAACCAACTCCCAAGGTATGAATTTCAAGATCCTATTGTGTTAAACTCCCAAGACTTTTCTAACAATTGTTTTTCAAAGATCTTGGCCATGGCATTAATATAAAATTTTATTCTACTCATTTATCTCTAAACTAATTGGGCAATAAAGATAGATCTGTTAATTAGAGCTTTACATCCATTGTGAATATTGTAGATAAAATGTAAATAATTGTTCTAACCCTTGTAATTATTTTTCTTCCTGTATATAGCCTATTGGGGTTTTTTTCTTCTCATTTTCTTGTAGAGCTAGAGGGACGACTAGGGCTTTGTCATTTTGCAAGTGCCATACTTCAAATATCAAAGACCAATTCGAATTTTTTGAAGGTTCTAGCCCTCACCTAGCCTAGAAGCTAGGGTTTGGGCATCATAACATTTTGAAGGAAGCCTTCTAGCCATTTGAAGAGGGTTACAAGGGTTTTGCCCCTTGATCTAGCCTTTAAAGGCCTAGATCTATCATCCCCAAGCCTCTATTCCTCAACGCTCAGTCTATATTGGAGGACGTAAGCCCTACAATGGTTAATTTCATTGCAAATCAGGGTTTTCATAAGGGTTTATAATTTCAAGATTTTTTGCAAGTAATTTCTTGTGCCTTTAATTATATTTTTGGTGTCAATTCTGACTTCGGTTTACACTGCAGGCTTGTTGAAGAAATTTTCAAGGGTCGAAGGTATGATTTCTGGCCTCACTAAGGTAGCCGCAAGGATTTGAGGCTAGTAGGCCCTAACTGCAGGCCTACTCTTGCCCATCTAGCCTAGCCGCAAGCCTAAAAAGGCCAAAATACCCTAGCCGCAGCCTTGGGAGCATCACAAATTCATCGACTTTGATTTTCATATTGATCCATTGGTTTTGCAAGCCTATTTGAAAGGGTTATTGTTGATTTTGATTTGAAAATTTGCCATTATAAGATCTTATCCATTGAAAGAATAATAAAATTTGTTTACAAGCTCACTGTGGTTGACTTGCAGGCCTAGCGTTCACTTGGGCAAGGGTTTTAAATCTTGTTTTGGGCTTAGGTACTTGTCTTGCAATCAAACCTTCTCTCTAGACCTGGCCGCAAGGCCTACAGGCCTCTTTCTCCTTAGTCACAGCCATATCAAGGGTTGATACATAGCTTTTGTCACACTTGAGCTAACGAATTGTTGTTGCAAGAATAGCGTGAAGATTTGGAAGGGTTTCACTGCTTGATTTTGGTCTACACACCAATATTTGAGTGCTTGCCTTCATATACTAACCATTGAGGGAAGGTCGCAAGGCTTCAAGCCTCAATCCTCTATCTCTCACCTTTTTTTTACTGTCATAAAGTATCAGATTTGAATTGTTTCATTGCAGTGCCTCATCATAAAGAAATCTAATAATAATAATCCCTTAACACTAAATTTGTCACATAATAGTCATAAGAATCATAGCAAGTGTTTTGGCTCTTGTTTCATTTATGGTGATTAATTGGGGGCTGACTTGGATTGATCGGTGAGCTACAATAGGCTGATCTCATCTTGACAATCGTATTTCTAGCATTTGAAGTTTGTCATTGTGCAATCTTGTGGCATTGGCATTTGTTTTCATTCTTATTAAGAATAACTGTTGTCTTCTAGTTAGGTGTTATAGCAGCTACAACCACACTCCAAAATTTTAGCCTGCACCAATTTCAAAGCCTCCCTTGAAGAGTTTCACTTGATGACTGCACACACTCGGGTTCACTCTGTGAGCTCAAGTGAGTCTTTACATCGCCTTACTTGATCCAATGCATTCAATTCTCTGCATGCTGATGTCTGAGTCACGCTTGCGACCGTGTTTTGGTTATACTCAAACTCTTCGCTTCGTATGTGCTTGGTGTATTCGCTATGAAAGCATCTATCGCACTCACACACAGAGTCACATTCATTGGTGCACAAGCGTCGTCTCGATCAATAAACGATCAATCATGACTATTGCGCTTGTCACTTCCACCGTTGGTCAGTCTTGTTGAACATGTGTGTCTGGATGGTTTGGTCATTTCGTCATCAAGTCATGCGAGTGTGTGTTCATATGATCACCTATGAATCTTTCGATTGTTCACACACTCAGCCATTTTTGCTGAAGGATCTAACGAACTGACTCCCCTCTGACAGTGGGACCATCACCCTACCATCGGCTCGATCGACTGTCAACCAGAACACCGCAAAGGCACCAAGCTATTCTTTTCAAGTTGCACTTGCTGCAAGCAATTCAATCAACTCTCATGCTGGCCACCCGAACAGTCAGACGCGGTAGTCGCCCCGGCACTAACTCCCCTAAAAAATTGCACAGAGGCCACTGACCTCACCCGCTCAACTGACTGAGGAAATTGCGCAGAGAATTCAAACACAAGTGCCTGTCCATGTCTCCCTTAGAAAATTGCGCAATTTTCCTAGTCAGTCATCCCAACAATCGACCAACTGTTATCTCATAAATTACACAGTGCTCATGAGCAGGTCTTCCATGGCCCATCAGTTAGCTCAACAAAAAAATTGCATAGAGATGATCAGTAGGCCGGCCTCCCGATCTCACTGCAGTTTTCCTTGCCAGCAGCCCCTGGCAGCAGATTGCCAGTTCCCTCTGGGAATTGAGCAGTTTCTGCTGCCAGTCTCCCAGGCAACCAACTGGCAGTTCCCTTTGGGAATTGGGAAGTTTTGGCTGCCTGTGACCCCAACAGCCAACAGGAAGTTCCCTCTGGGAATTGCGCAGTTTTGGATACCAGTCTCCCGGGCAATTCCCTAGAAAAACTGCGCAATCCCTACATGCTAACCCTTCATGCAGCACGGCCTATTCCTTTGGAAAATTGCGCAAATCTGGCTATCCAGCCCCGCTGCATATTCATTCTGAAAAATGCACAAAGCATGCCTGCCTTGCCTTCCAACAGCCCGGACTGTTCCTCCCAAAATTTGTGCAATTTTGCCTCCCAGCCGAGCCAGACCTTGCAGACAGTCACTGTTGACTCAAATTTCCTGTCTCCATCCCTCAGTGACTCTTACACATTTTTCATCAGCAGTTTCCCGGAGCCATCATCCCGCATCACAACCTTGCTGCCTCTCCTGGTCACCTGCATCTGAATGATTGTGTGCCATGATAGACTAGGAGGTTTTGGATTTGATGTCATCTCATCATGAGTGACTCCAGGTACAGGTACACCAACAAACATGGAAAGACGACCAATGGGATGAACGAAGGGAGCACATGCAGAATGATAGTTTCGCCAACGGATGAACAAACGAAGTGTGCGAAGCGAACGAACACAATGAACATGCACATTGATGAATAGATGAGCTTGTCAAGCCTTCCAACATGCAAGGAACAACATGCTAAAGCTTCATCAAGCAAACCAAGGACCATCGAAGACTACACGTACTTTGCCATGTGGAGGTGAAGCTATGATACACCATGAAGACATCCATCATCCAGCAGCACTATAGCTCGACATGCACTACAGCAGTAGCACGAATGTACTAGCAATGTCATGTCAAGTCATGTCAAGTCACGTCATGAGTCCTGTGGCCCACATCTCCACTATGGGCTTGTTGCCAATCAATGTGATGTAATGTGGAAGTCCAAGAGACCCACTTGTTAAACAAAGAGTCATGTAAGTCGAAGAGTCATGGAAGTCAAATGGTCATGAGAGTAATCGAACAACCACAAGGGTCAGTTTCACCCTTGGTTATAAATACCCCTCATTTGTACATGCAAAGGACTTTTCACCTCATCTCCTCCCACATAGCCAAGAGAGTCTGTAATCTTTTCTTTGAGCAGTAAGTAGTGGCTCCAATGCCCCACACTAGGGGTTAGTGATGTATGGTGTAACGATGTGTCTTGGAACTTTCGCTTAATTCAGAAGCCTGCTAATAGGCCAGCACGTTTTCACACATGTACTGTATTTGTTGTAAGACTGCTCTTTAATACTCGTAATGCATGTTGCTTTAACCTGTGTTCTACATCTGAACTGCTTCATTTGTTGTAATGCATAATCTATTAATGGAAACGTGTTGTATATGCTATTAACGTTGTCTCGCCCATGTAAACTACTCTCCCGGACATCAGACAGAACTTTTAGATGAAGCTTGTTGTAACAACCATTGCGGTCATTCGGACTGCTTCGTGAGTGTTGTACATGTTATCTCACCTTGTATGTTGGGATTGCCACATCCGTGTGGACTACTCCACCAGAAGTTGTGCATGTCCTGTTGTGTTGTGTGTTCCTAGCAGTGTTGGGACTGCTCCCAATCGACCTAGAACTCACTCTCACCCTCTCCCTCGACAATGAAAGAACCATTGACACAAGTGATACTTACACTCACCAGGCACGCGATCCTCACTTCTCAAAGACAAAGTGAACCACTCTCCTGCGTTGACAAGAACAAGTTGAATCAAATCCTTAAGACAATGGCAACCGAGCCATCATATTGGATGGGACTCCCACACCAAATGGTGTGAGGTCTAGTTGGGACTTCATACTGGGGTGATCCCCTGAATGTTGGCGAGTCTAGCACTGTCAACATTTTTGGCGCTAGAAGGAGGGAAACTAGTTGTACATGGTTGAAATTCCCCTCACACTCACTCATCAATCATCTGGTCAAGGCAGTAATTCACACTCCCTCTCACACGACTCTGCAGTTGGTTACTCCTCACCTCCCAGAATTGAACACGAGATTTCATATCAACACCTTCGCTCTGTCCATCCTGTCACTCGCCAATTCGCGAAAGCAATCGGACTGATCCCAGACGTACAACATCTTCCACACACATCTAGGAAGCCAAAAGCCACTCCCACAGGAGTTGTTGTATCATCGGTGGAAGAACCAGTCCCTACCACGCTTGAAGGTCTAAAGGAAGCTATTGAAGACAGAGAAAACCTCCAATCTTCCTTGAAGACGAACAAGGTACTCTTGAGATCTTGGGATTGAACTCCGGTATAGGAGGCGAAGGGGAAGGCAGCGGAGGAGGTGGAAGCGGAGAGGAACTGTTAAACTCAGATCTGAAACCATCAGACTCTGAAGGAGAGGAAGAAGATGAAGAAGGCGAAGAGATGGTTGACCCAAATCTTGAATGGATGACTTAGGGACCATTGGCCCTCCTAGCTGTTATGCACAAGATGTCAAAGCGAGAAAAGAGGATGAACATCAAGTTCAACCCTAACAACACGGTGAAGGCAGAAGACCACTTAGACAACTTCTACCTACAGCTGCAGACCCTAGAGGTATGTTATGACGACGTAGCACGTAGATTGTTCCCATGTACCTTGGACGGTCACGCAGCTGCTTGGTATCCCAACCTTCCGCCCAACTCCATATAGAATTGGGGTTCTTTCAAACGTATGTTCCTCGAAAAGTTTGCTGATGAAAAGACCCCAGCCATTATGCTCAAGGAATTGGGAAGCCTCAAGATGGAGGGAAAAGAGAAAGTGAAAGAGTTCAGTCAGAGGTTTATGTGTATTTTGAACAAATTTGTAGCAGACACTAAACCTCATGACTCCACTGTTGACTATTACACGTCTGCACTGTCGACCACCATTGCGCATTTCGTCAAGTAAGCTACGAAACCAACACTTTTAGAAAGTTGTGAAGAGGTTATTGTTGTTGAAAAAGACTTGCACACAATTGGAGTCATCAAGGATGACAAATCAACGAAAGACTCCAAGGATGCTAGCAGAAAGCCCCAAGCAACGGCGAGCAAGGGTAGAGACAAGGAAGCAACTGATATTGAGACCCTCACTCGCCTTGTCAAGAACTTGGCCACCGAAATGTTTGAACTCAAGCAACGGAAAACATACACATTCGCAAGCAGCCATCCGCCCAGACAAAGACAGGCAAGCAGTTCATCAACTGGCTCATCAAGCAACAACTAGTTCGCTTCCAAATTTGCACAGAAGCCTATGTTCCAACTCGAGCATTGCACTGATCCTAATTTTTGTTCGTTCCATGAAGAGTTCCACCCCAAGAACTCTTTCTCAGATTGGAAGCAAGTCGTTACCTCAGTTTGCAGTCATACACTTGATGCGGAAGGTGATATGCAGGAGCAGTTGGAAGACACTGATGATAACGAAGAGGTTGCACCTAATGAAACACCAAGTTCTGGGCATGTGGTGAACGCTTATCAGTGCTCGCAAGTAATATCGAAGACAAACACTGAGAAGCAGCCCCAAAAGAAAAACGATCGTTACAATCTTAGAAGTAAAGGGGCTCCCCCTACACTTGGGGAAATGCAAGAGAAAGTGAGGCAATTGATAAAGAAGGCCAATCCATTGGCTACCTCGAAGCAACAGACACAAAGCAAGTCCGGGAAGACAGCGGCAAATAAGAGTACATCCATAAGCAGCAAGTTGCAAAACACTTCGTCGGACAGCACGAACATTCGTTCCACCCCGAACACCTTGGTGAGTCTACCACCTCTAGACTACAACATAGTCGACGACATGAAGAAAACTCGGGTGAACATCACTTTGTTCGAGTTAGCCAAAGTCCAGAGTCAGCGAGATATCCTGCTGCATGCGTTGGGACAAACAGCAGCGAACAGTGCGGCCTCCACCAGCAAGGGAGCAAGCACACCTCCCGGATCACTATCTACTGTGCTCAATACACTTCAGATGGAAGAAGAAAACTTAGGTTGCCCCCAATTCCTGCTTTCAATTGAATTTTTCAACTACAATGTTCACCACTGCTTGGTTGGTTCTGGCATGGCAGCCAATGTCATGCCGCTCTCCATTGCTAAGAAGATTAATGCACGATGGAGCAAAACATCCACGAGAATCATCCAACTTGACAGAACATCAGTACCAGCCATTGGTGAACTTCGAGATGTGATCATCTGATTATCTCATGACGGTCGAGTTCACCAATGCATCAACATAGTTTTTATGGACATACCAGAAGCATATGGCCTGCTACTCAACAAAGATTGGTCCAGCAAGCTAGATGGATATTTTGTTGTAGACTGGTCTCACATGTGGCTTTCGTACAAGGGCAGATGCAACCAAATCCGAGTGTTATCCAAGAGGTATATGAAACATAATGTCACTCCCCTTAACGGCGAGAACGAACCGTTGGCCTTCGCAGAACTCATGTTTGGCAACTGCCTCCTGGAAAAGACATTGGAGTGTTATCCTACATGGCTAGCTCCAACCTCATCAGACAAGCAGTTGGGACTCCTTCCTCGCCCAACTGATGATAATGAAACTTGTACAGTTTGTTTTTCCAATAGTAGCAGTAGTAGAAACAATGATAGTAGCAGCAGTACCAACACGCCAAATGGTCCATGTACAGACGAGTTGTGGGCTATGAGCCTTGACAAGTTGGGAACACATGATGGCCCAAAGACCGAGTGTATCTCAATCATCCAAAATAATGAACAATGCATGATTTCGAGCTTTTTGAAGTTCAAAGGCACAAACAACGATGTTGAGTATGAAGCACTCATGCTGAACACACAAAAGACCAACACTAAAAATGAACAAGGCAACCTGGTAACCTACCACGATCCGAAGATGGCCAATCTCGGTACAAGCTACACACTATAGCAATGAAAAATCATTGACCACTTGATCAAACAGTACCGGGATGGGTCTGCACGAGTAGATGATGACATGAGTACACACTACACACAAGCAATCCAACATGAGATTCCAGGTAAAGGAGGAGACAAGATATTGCATCAAGGAATAGGTAACACATACATGTTGTTTGCACTCCTTTCACCGAAAAGATTGACTAACAGTTTAAGTGTTTGGATTACTTGTAAAGTTTGTCATCATACTTGGTGTTCTAATTTAAATCCTGCACGCAAGAAATCTAGGAAAATCTACTTACGCATTGACTTCAGAAACTTGAACCCTTCCCAGAATAAAAATAACTACCTCATGCCATCATTAGAGTCCATGTTGCACACAGTACCTGAAACAATGGTCTTGTCTTTATTTGAAGGTCTTCTGGAATGCCACCAGGTTCCGATAGCGGAGCCTGGTGGACTTGCACTGGTCTACGAGAATCTTGGCCCCCACACGTATCATTTGCAATCACTGGGTAGGAGGATTGATTACCTTCCTGCCAATGGCCAAGGTCTCAAGCATTATTTTCAATAGGTCGGGCCGTGCCCATGCCATGTACATAGTCTACTTGCTACTTGTTGTTTTCATTTGATTTGTTTTGCTTATTATCTTTGTTTTTGCCTTGTTTGATTTTGCTTACTATTTTTGTTCACATTCGTTTTGTTTGTTTCATATATTACTATTTTTGTTTCCGAAAATAAGCGTTGCCAACTACTATGTTTTGGCTTTTGAATAGAGTATGTGGCTGAAATTTGAAGAGACTTGTGACACTGCAGCACTTGGCCAGTCTTGTGTTCGTCTTCTCTGTGCTTTGGTTACAACCTTCGGCCAATGAAGTCCTGACAGGAAATATGAACCTTCTATAAGGGAAGCTTTGGTCCAACCATGAACTTGTGTCCACACTAGGAAGCCCCATGCCTGTACTCAGCGTTCTTCTCTGTGTGTTTAAGCTCATCCAACTAGTATAAATGAAGAAGGTGAAAATCTAAATGAGCAAACCTATGTTAGAGGTCTTACATGCTTCTCTGAAGGAACAACCTCTTTTGCTCTCAATAAGTCGGGATCCCTCTTCCGCCCCAAAAAT
This sequence comes from Pinus tabuliformis, assembly GCA_031772625.1. Taxonomy (NCBI): domain Eukaryota; kingdom Viridiplantae; phylum Streptophyta; class Pinopsida; order Pinales; family Pinaceae; genus Pinus; species Pinus tabuliformis. The sequence goes on from CM062810.1 coordinate 979,001,303, forward strand.
AAATAAGTGCCTATGCACAGTCCTCTTGAAAAAATACGAAGGCGAAAGAAGAGAAAGGCTTCCTACGCAGAGAGGTAAAGCATGCAAGTCCACCGGGGTACTGACCAATCTCGCTGGAAGTGGAGCAATGTATGTGTTCTTGTGTGACTCCGCGGGGGTACTGTCTAGGCCTGCTGGCAACAGACCAACACCAGAGATGAAAACTTATACTATGAAAATCTTCAACTCGCGAGCTAAACTACCCTTCCCAGATTCGAAATACTGAGACCTAAGCTGAATTTTTTATTGTGTTTGACTGTGTTGGCAAAAGGTGAACCATGTATGTCCATGGGGTAAGTGCAAAACTGAAGTAACCTGCACAGTAATTCAATACTCCCCAAAAGACCAAGGCCCTTTGCTAGAAATGAACTGAAACAGAGAAGTTGGAGTTCTACCAGTATGTCGCCAAGTGTTTTAGTGGCTACAACCACCCTCCAAAATTTTGGCCTGCACTAATTTCGGAGTCTCCTTTGAAGAGTTTCACTTGGTGACTGCACACACTCGGGTTCACTCCGTGAGCTCGTGTGAGTCTTTACATCCGCCTTGCTTGATTCATTGCATTCAAGTCTCTGCATGTTGATGTCTGAGTCATGCTTGCGACCGTGTTCTGGTTATGCTCAAAGTCTTCGCTTCGTATGTGCTTGTTGTATTCGCTATGAAAGCATCTGTCACACTCACACACGGAGTCACATTCATTGTTGCGCAAGCGTTGTCTCGATCAATGAACGATCAATCATAAGTGTCGCGCTTGTTGCTTACAGCATCGATCAATCTTGTTGAACATGTGTGTCTAGATGGTTTGGTCATTTCGTTGTCAAGTCATGCGAGTGTGTGTTCGTATAATCACCTATGCATTTTTCGATTGTTCACACACTTAGCCATTTTTGTTGAAGGCTTTGACGACCTGACTCCCCTCTGACAGTCGGACCATCACCCTCCCATCGGCTCGATCGACTGTCAAGTCATGCGAGTGTGTGTTCGTATAATCACCTATGCATTTTTCGATTGTTCACACACTTAGCCATTTTTGTTGAAGGCTTTGACGACCTGACTCCCCTCTGACAGTCGGACCATCACCCTCCCATCGGCTCGATCGACTGTCAACGAGAACAGCGCATAGGCACCAAGCTAGTCTTTTCAAGCTGCGCTGCCTGCAAGCAATTCAATCAACTCTCATGTTGACCACCCAGATAGTCGGCCGTGGCAGTCACCCCAGTACTGGCTCCCCTCAAAAATTGTGTAAAGGCCACTGACCTCACCCGCTCAACTGATTGAGGAAATTGAGCAAACAGGTCGGACAGGTGCCCGTCTCTATCTCCCTTTGAAAATCGAGTAGTTTTTCCAGTCAGTCATTTTGACAGTCGACCAACTGTTCATCTCAGAAATTGCGCAGTGTTCATGAGCAGGCCTTTCGCTGCCCATCAGTCAACTCAGCTCAGAAATTGTGTAGAGATGATCAACAGGCCAACCTCCCGACCTCAGTGCAGTTTTCCTTGCCAGTAGCCCCTAGCAGCAGACTGCCAGTTCCCTCTGGGAATTGCGCAGTTTCTATTGCTAGTCTCCCGGGCAGCCAACTGGCAGTTCCCTTTGGGAATTGTGTAGTTTTGGCTACCAATGACCCCAACAGCCAACTGGAAGTTCCCTATGGGAATTGAGCAATTTTGGTTGCCAGTCTCCCAGGCAGTTCCCCAAAAAAACTACACAATCCCTGCCTTTTGAACCTTCATGCAGCCCAACCCGTACCTCTGGAAAATTGCACAAATTTAGCTGTCCAGCCCCGTTGCCTGTTCGTTCTGAAAAATGCGCAGAGCATGCATGTCTTGCCTTCCAACAGCCCGAACTATTCCTCCCAAAATTTGTGCAGTTTTGCCTCCCAGCCGAGCCAGACCTTATAGACATTCACTGTCCACTCAGATTGCTTGTCTCCATCCCTCAGTGACTCTTACATAGTTTTCATCAGCAATTACAGGAGCCATCATCCCGCATCACAACCTTGTTGCCTCTCTCGGTCACCTACATCCGAATGATCATGTGTCATGGTAGACTAGGAGGTTTTGGATTTGATGTCGTCTTATCATGAGTGACTGCAGGTACAGGTACACCAACGAACATGGCAAGACAACGAATGGGATGAACGAAGGGAGCACATGCAAAATGACAGGTTCACCAACGGACGAACGAATGAAGCATGCGAAGCAGACAAACACGACGAACATGCACCTTCGCGAACAGATGAGCCTGTCAAGCCTTCCAACATGCAAGCAAGGAACAACATGCTAAAGCTTCATCAAGCAAACCAAGGACCATCGAAGACTCCGCACACTTCGCCATGCGGAGGTGAAGCTATGATACACCATGAAGACATCCATCATCCAGCAGCATTATAGCTCGACATGCACTCCAGCAGTAGCACGAATGTACTAGCATTGTCATGTCAATTCATGTCGAGTCACGTCATGAGTCATGTCGCCCACATCTCCACTATGGGCTTGTTGTCAATCAATGTGATGTAACGTGGAAGTCCAAGAGACCCACTTGTTGAACAAAGAGTCATGTAAGTCGAAGAGTCATGGAAGTCAAATGATCATGAGGGTAGTCGAACAGCCACAAGGGTTAGTTTCACCCTTGGCTATAAATACCCCCTCATTTGTACATGCAAAGGACTTTTCACCTCAGCTCCTCCCACATAGCCAAGAGAGTCTGTAATCTTTTCTTTGAGGAGTAAGTAGTGGCTCCAACGCCCCGCACTCGGGGTTAGTGATGTATGGTGTAACGATGTGTCTTGGAACTTTTGCTTAATTCAGAAGCCTGCTAACAGGCCAACACGTTTTCACACATGTATTGTATTTTTTGTAAGACTGCTCTTTAACACTTGTAATGCATGTTGCTCTAACCTGTGTTCTACATCTGAACTGCTTCATCTGTTGTAATGCATAATCTATTAATGGAAACGTGTTGTATATGTTGTTAATGTTGTCTCGCCCGTGTAGACTACTCTCCCAGACATTAGATAGACCTTTCACATGAAGCTTGCTATAACAACTGTTGCACTCGTTTGGACTGCTCCGTGAGTGTTATACGTGTTATCTCACCTTGTATGTTGTGATTGCCACATCCATGTGGACTGCTCCGCCGAAAGTTGTGCATGTCCTGTTGTGTTGTGTGTTCCTAGCAGTGTTGGGACTACTTCCAATTGACCTGGAACTCACTCTCACCCTCTCCCTCGACAATGAAAGAACCATTGACACAAGTGACACTTACACTCACCAGGCACACGATCCTCACTTCTCGAAGACAAAGCGAACCACTCTGTTGTGCTGACAAGCAAGAGTTGAGGAAAATCCTTAAGACAATGGCAACTGGGCCATCATATCAAATGGGTCTCCCACACCAAACAGTGTGAGGTCTAGTTGGGCATTCATACCAGGGTGATCCCCTGAATTTTGGCAGGTCCAGTACCATCAACATTAGGACACTAACCATTTTTCTTTTAGAAGTTGTATTGCATCTTCACATTTGAATCTCTTTGCATTTCATTAAATCATTGTTAGTAATCTCATCTAATTGTGCTTGTGTAATTTTAAGATATCACATAAGTGAAAGGTAACCCTAATAGGCACATATAAGTAATCAAGCATCATTGCTATCATTGTTTCTTTAAGTAACTTTGAAGTGTTTCTCTAATTATGATTGGCATCTTGTAATCTTGGGTTGATAAGTGATATTTGAATATCTTGGTTGCAAGTGGATTTGCATTGTTCATGTTGAAGCACTTTTCATAATTGTGATCTCATTTGCATTTTCATCTTAGAGATAGACTTGCATGGTTAAAATTTACCTCCAAGCCTAAGCTTGGTTGAATAGAAAGTTAGGCATGCCTTCTCCACCATCCATTTTGAGAAGCTTCACACTTGCTCAACGGTTAAAATAGGTGACCTTGCAGTTCTCTTGCAGGCAATCCCTTGTATGAACGGAGGTATATGGGTCGTTAGAACTCCATGGTAGGTATTGTTAATGAGGCATTAGCCTGCTTCCCATGGACTTCTTTCTACAACCTTGTGTGAGACTTTCTTCAAAACAATTGAGGAGAGGGATCTCATCCAGATTAGGCATTTTAATAAAATCAACCAATATTTTGCACTTCACCTACTTTAGATTGCATCTCATCTTTCTAACTTTCTATTTCTCGTGGCATATTCATCATTGTGGCCATTTCATTTTCCTTCCAATATTACATTGGCATCCTTGTACTTACCTTTTATTTACCTACTCATTGCTTATCTATATTGTCAAACTTTACTTGAGCACCTACTTTGAAGTACAAGTTATCTGTTACTGCAAGCTATAATTACATGTTCATACTTTAAATATTGTGCCATTTTCTCATACTAACACTCATCTTGCAACATTGTTATCATTGTGACTTGAGATATCTATTTGCAAGTTTCTTAATTCTCATTGAGCATTGTTAAGGTGTCGATCTATCATATTTATCTCATTAAATCCATCTAAAACACATTGCTCATAAATATTCACACTTGCTCTAATTATAATCAAGTTACACTAATAATAATTGCCTTGTCGCCTTAGATCTCCTAGACTTGTTGCTTCAACAAGTTTTCCTCTATCATTCATCCTTAGGAACTACCCCTCTTGACTTAGCTAGGAGAGTGTCTAATCGAAGTGAGTAGGGATCATAGTGGCAACCCCTACTCTGAGTGTTGCGCCTTAGGTATACACTTCAAGCGACATGTCCTGACCTCAAACTCTGGGTTCTCAACATCTATTCGCATTATATATTTACATATAAATACACACACACACACACATATTCTATGGTCATACGTATTACATAAAACACATGCCCACATATGTTTCCATGCCTGTGTGTGAGCCAAAGTCTCTCAGCACAGGCCTATGAGCCCATCGAATATTACAGGGCCACCACAAATTAAAATATCTCGTATTTGCACCATTGTCATGACAATTTGGTTGTACTCATAGTCGTGACCAAGAATTGTAGGCATTAAGCTAGGAATCTCTACACTTACATCAGTAGTGTTTAGACGTGTGTGTGTGTATTTGCAGTCTATAAGTTAAATGCATTCTCCTTTTGCATTACAGCGACCGGCTTAAATTTCATGCATTGTACATTCATTTATGTGAGGTCTATACACCTAAGAATTTTCATTCCTGATGATGAATATAATTAGTACAGAAAGGTTGACAAAGGATTCCTTTACGGGTACATTGTGGCTTTTGTATGGTCATTGTTCCAACTCACTAATCAAGCTCAAGGGTCATTTATATTAATTCCATTATTATACCTATGCCTAGTTCTTCTCACATCGACCTCATAGCGAATTTCTGTGCATACAAAACTATATCTATATATATATATATATATATATATATATATATATATATGTTAGTCCACAAGTGGTAGCATAGTTGGAAAAAAGCATGTTGTCAAGCCCTTGTGTATCCAAGTGATAGGAAGTTCAATTCACCCGTACATGTCTCACCAACCAAACTTAAAAAGATTAATATGTGTGTATGTGTGTGTTAATTTTTCACGGTGTTCTATGCTGTAATAATCACTTCAAATTATTTTCTTCAATTCCAATTACCCCTGTAGCAGATAAGCAATTATAGATAGAACGATAAACAATAAATTCACAATAGAAGATTGTCAACCACAATGAGGCAGAGATTTGGTCAAAGACAAGAGGAAAACCCTTAATCAATTCTTCTTCTTCTATGAGTCAAACAATGTTCAACATGAGATACATAGTCCAATTGTACATCCAATAACCAGTGAAAGTCAGATTTTGAATTTCCCTAATCAACCAATCCAAATAGAGAGAGATATTCAAATATGGTCAAAGATACCAGTATAAAAATTTTCGGCCTATGGAGGTACAATCAACAACAGTGAACGATCTGCAATTTCCAGTCAAAGTCAATAGGAAAATTGCCTAGAAAAGTTCAGTCAACCCAACAGTAAATTTGGTCTTCCTTGCTCAATCAAACTCAGTCAAAATAGTCCTTAAATTCTTCCTACAATTTGGTCAACTTCCACAGTCAACCCTGCAGTTAAACCCTAATCAACTTTGCAGTCAACCTCAGTCAAAGTGCGCATAAAATTTTGTTCAAGGTCTCCTTCAATTCGGCCTTCCAAGACAGTAAAAAATTCAGTTAAACCATAAGCAAATAGTCCAAGTCAACGTTGGTCAAAGTAGCCCAAAACAAAAAGTCAATTTTGGTCAAAACAAAATCTTCTCTCCTCCTTCGCACGTGAATATGTCTCCCTACAATTTCATATTATATCAAACCTCTTGATGTGATGTGTGATGTGATGGATGATGCCAAATGAGCTCCATCGAATGGTCTATTTTTATGTGGTTTTCGAGGGATAATTTCTACTTGTGGGGCTGAATTGTAGGCTTCACAAAGCCGACATGTCAAACATGAAATAGTAATTTTCCTTTGATCAATTTGAAATTTTATTTGAAGAAGAATGGTTCCTCCTTGGGGTAGTTGGGTTTCTCCTTGGGAAAATTCATCCTGTAGCTGCCAATTTTAACACTCCCTCTCAACCAGTGAGGAATTTTCGATTGTACCATAAGTCTCATCTCATATGTATATATCTCAACATATGAGAAGCTCATCTCATTTGAAAATTTGATGATTCCATCCATAGAAGAAGAAGAATGATCCACATGATAATAGGGGAGATCGATTTACCACAACCAAGTCCATGGCAGTGATAAATGACCTTGGTAAAGATCACACACACCCTATGTCCATTGAATGACCCTCACCCAACTTGTTAATTTGGCAGCAAAGTGACAAATTCCAATCATTGGACTAGACTCATCTTTCTGAGAGGACCAAAATCGACCTTTGAAGCACTGAATTTGGATAAGGAAAGGTTGTATTTTTGAAGTCAAGCCCATAGGTACACAAATTGTCAAGGTCGGCCTAAGGACGAATTTCCCCTCTTCCAATGCATATAAATACAAGTGACCTCAAGCTCATTTGGACATCACATCACATCTTCTCATCTTCTCTCTCTCAATTTGATTAGTTCGTACAGGTCTGAGGCAACTCTTTTCACACAAGTGGGCAGAAAGAAGGATGAAATTACAAGTGGTCAAAAATATGTACTGATCTACACTCTGACCAGTGTTTACTAGCGTTGACTTTGACCTTTGGAGGAGTGTTTGACTTCGATTTTTCTGGGGTATCTCTATCTCATCAGGCTGCATCTTTTGGCATAAAATATGAGGCATTTGGAGCAATTTGACTTGGGTTGACCATAGGAAAAATTGCAGATTTAACCGCAGAAGTTTCTCTCTCATTTGATCAAGTTTGACTAGGTGTTTTTGGACTATTTTTGGCTTTGTTTGACTAGCACTTGAGGCCACACTATTTGACCTTTGACCATGTTTTATTGGAGCACTTTGACCATAGGATTGTGGATTGGTTAGGGCACATTGACTGTTGTTGACTGTTGACCAGAATTGCAAATTATGACAGTTGACCAGATTTGACTATTTCTTCATTGACAATGAAATTTGGATGGTTGATTTGTTAGATAAGTCAAACTTTGACTTTGACTCTTATTTATGAATTTGGGCTCATTGTACTCTCTGTTCAACATTTTATGACAATCTAATAAAAGAAGAACTTTCAAAGGGTTTTCCCCCTTGTGGGGTCTTTCCCTGGTCTTTGACCAAATCGACGTCTCTTGTTGATGTTCTTGATTGTCTCCTATAATCATTACATTTATTGTTCTATCTTCCATTAGAGTTGATTATTGGAAGAATTAATTGTTACTAAAAATATTACTTAATGAAGGATTGAATTGGGCTAAAGTAATTGATATAACATAGAGCAGTGGAAAATTAACACAACTTGATCCTCGATAATCAAGTGGTAGAACATATGAATCCAATACTTAGGGAGATCAATTTACCATAAACCAAGTCCATGGTAGTCGCATCCGACATTAGGTAAAGATCACACACACCTAAGTCTCCTCTCCCATGTGACCAAGATGGGAGGCAATCCCGACAAGTTTAATCATGTCCATGGCCCCTTTACAAGGGTGAATTGTCGTTAGAGAAATTATGGGGCCTAAAATGGGCCTACTAAGGAATATTATAAAATAATAATGGAAATAACAAAATAAGATTAGATTACATCATCAAATTTTAGAGGTAAAAAAGAAAAAACTACTTTTTCAACTCGTCTTTTCAACTTATCTCCCTATAGTTTTACTCAAATTTTGAGCAAAAGCACTCGTTGAATGCAAAATTTAATTCTCCATCCAAGAAGTACCCATTTTGCATACTTTTGATGGACCCTACTACACAAAAATGAGAAATACATGAAAAACGTGATTGCAATCACGTTTTTCATGTATTTCTCATTTTGCGTGTAGCAAGGTCCATCAAAAGTATGCAACATGGGTACTCTTTCGATGAGGAATTAAATTATGCATCCAACATGTGCTCCTGCTTGAAATTTGAGTAAAATCGTAGGGAGATAATTTGAAAATACGAGTTGAAAGGCTAGGTTTTTTTATTTTATTATCTTTTAATTTTTTTACTCCAAAAATGGTGAATCATCGCCCATGGTTGACATGAGTGTCTTGAATCTTATTGGTTCTTATAAAGTTGATTTTGTTTATACATTTTTGTTTTGAGGGTCATTTTAGACCTCAAAATTTCTCTAATGGGATAGGATGCAAATTGGGGCATGTACTCGGCGAAGTCCATGGTTTTAAGGAGTACTCTCACACCCAGGGGCTCTCTTGCTCTTCCCCCCCTACCAAGTCCATGGCTAGTCAAAAGACTGGGGGCCTAAGCATAGCTCAGTGTTCTTGATCAGCAGTGTTCCCTCTTGGAGAGGGATACATCTTATGCACTAAAGTTGCTCTTTGAAGACTAAGAACTTCATTTTTGGCAAAGGCTTAGTGAGAATGTCTGCAACCTGCTCATCAATCGAGACATGTTGAAGCCTCACTGCTCTTAGCATTACGATATCATTGATAATGTGGTACTTGATCTTGATTTTCTTTGACCTGTCATGGAATACTAGATTCTTTGAAAAAAGTAGTGCATGATTCCAATGTCCTTCATTTCGAATTCAAAGGCTAGCTCCCACTTACACTCGATCATCAGGGACTCACTATCTGTCAAGAATAGATCGTCAACATATAAAACCAAAATCAACGGCATACCTTGGACTACCTTGAAGTAGAGGTTGGGATTGACATTGTTTCTTGTGAATCCTAGCTTCACCAAATAACTTTCTATGCGGGCATACCATGCTCTGGGGGCTTGCTTCAAACCATACAATACCTTCTTCAACCCGTAAACATTTGTCTTTCGATCCTCTACCTCAAATCCTTGTGGCTGCTCAACTTACACTTCTTCTTGTAACATTGTTAAAATTGGCAACTACCGTCAAACTCCATGTGGGTCATCTTATTAATGGCAGCTGATATTTTTCTTGGATCCATCTCATCGAGAAGTGTAGGATTGATCTAGAGATCATCCAATTTCGATAAGTATTCATGGAGATATGAATTTATTTGTGTTATGGGACAATTCGTCAAGGTCGGCCAGCAACCAAATATACCCCACTTGTGCTAAACGTTTTAGTATAAATAAAGGAGGACTTCAAGTCATCTGATATCATCTCTTGTGATCTCACTCTCCACTTGTTTGGGTTTTTAGTGGAAGAGGAGGTCTAGAGGAGATGCCTTCTACGCACCGCTAAAGAAGGGTCATCTAGGAGAGCCCTAGCCACAGATTTGTAGGAGATCCGGCCGCAGATCTAAGAGGCCATAAGCCGCAGCTAGAAGAGCCCTAATCCGCAGCTAGAAGAGCCCAAATCCGCATCTAAAGAGAGCCCTAATCCGCAGCTAAAGTGAGCCCTAATCTGCAGCAAAGGGAAGGCCCTAATCAGCAACAAGAGGAAGCCCTACGCTGCCTTACCTAAGGGTGGTAAGGATATACCCTAACCGGCAGCAACCTAGAAGAGAACAAGAGGAGTTCTGGAGTTTGGACAGCGTGGGAAAACAGGGATCCGAAGTCTGCTAGAGGAGGCCGAGTGGCTGAGGTAAGTGCAGATAGTCTTAGGGCTGGAATAGTGATATAATCAGGATACGAGTTTGTTGTGAAGAGGGCCGAGAAGGCTCACTATTAGGCCGAGTTCCTAAGGGTCAAACACGTTGTTGTTTGGAAGTTATTTTTGCACATTTTTGGAGGTCTGTTGCTACAACAATTTGTTGTGCTAGGCTGCAGGCCATAGCACACAACTAGAGGTTGTGTGAGGGTTGTCAAGGGTGGACAGTACCCTAAGCAAGCAGTGTGGGTGAGGAGGAGACCTATGAAGACTGCTGCAAGTGCCCTAATCGGGAGTGCAACAAACAATTGTTGGCCTAATCTATTTGGGCATGTTGGTGTTGTTGTACATATTATGGGAGAGCAACTAGTACAACATAGTGTTGTTAGCATAAAGTGATGGGTAGCAATGCAGCGTAATGTAAAAAGGGTGTTGCATGATATGATGCATAGTACAACACTATGTATGATGCAGCTACATGATTGGATGTAGTGATGATGAGTGCAACAGTGGCACAATGAGACAGACATGACATAGTGCAGCAGTGGCACAACGGGATAGCCATGACATTGTGCAACAGTGGCACAATGGGACAACAAGCATGTGCAGCATGATGAGGTGTAGCATGATGACGAGATGCAGCACTACGATAGGTGAAGGAGTCATCTTGGAGAATCAATTGAAGCAGCTTGTCTTCAACTGATCTCATGTATCATCTTCTTAGAGATTATCTATCTAGATAAGCCAAAGTGTTGACTTCCGTTGTAAATGTACTATCTCTCTATCTCTGCTGAACTATTGAAGAAAATATAAAAAGAATTGATCAAGGGTTTCCCCAAATTGGGGTTTGTCCCTGGCTAGCGCCACATCTTGTGTCCTCTTGTCTTTTGCGATTTATGTTTATGTTCTATCTGCAGTTTATTCTAATGCTGGTGTGATTGCTAATCTGGAAAGATATGTGAAAATTGAAATAAATTGCTCTGAGCATAGAACATACCTAAAATTAACAAACATGCCATGAAGGAATGCAGTCGTAATGTCCATTTGATGAAGGGTCCATCCTTGACTTGTTGCAAGGGAAACTATTGAACAAATGGTTGTATATCGAGCCACAGGTGCAAATATATCATCATAATCTTCTCCCTCTTTTTGGGAGAATCCTCGAGCCATGAAACTTGCCTTGTATTTCTCAATGCTACCATTAACTCCATGCTTGATCTTGAATAGCCACTTTGAAGTCACCACAAATTTCCCCTTTAGTCTCAGCACAACATCCCATACGTCATTCTTCATAATCGATTCATATTCTTCGACCATAGCATCTTTCCAAACTTGTTCTTTTACGACTTCTTTGAACGTGGGAGGTTCGGGTTCAATCATAGTGCTCATGGCTGCAACATATCCCTGGTACCTGCAAGGCTTCTTGCTTTCTCTCAATGATCTTCGAATGGGAACACATCTCTCATCATCATGTAATGTGTCTCGAAGCTAATGCAGCGTCTTCCTGGTGGGAGGATTACATGGAGGATGATCTAAGGGACCCATGGGATCATCAACAATATCTGTCTCAGATTCGAGCACTAAAGGACCATCTAAAATATCCATATCATCATTCTTCTCAAGAGGAAGCGAAGGAAGGTCCCTTGCTTTTCCAAGGGCAACATCTTCATTGAATGTAACATCCCTGCTAATTTCAACCTTCCTTTTACTATGAATATATTCTAAATGCTTTAGAATTTTCACAATATCCAACAAACGTACATTTTCTTTCGGTGGCCTCCAACTAGTTTTTTTGTCCTTCAACACTTCAAAGTATACAGGGCAACCAAAGATACGAAGATGACCAACATCCGGCTTGACACCTGTAAATACTGCTTCGGGGGTCTTGTTGTCCAATGTTTGATGAGGTACCCTGTTTTGAACATATACGACGGCATTTGTTGCTTCTTCCCAAAGGAATTTCCGCAACTTTTGATCATGGAGCATGGCACGGGAAACTTCTATAATGGACTTGTTCTTGCTTTTAGCCACTCTATTTTGTTTGAGAGAATAGAGCACAATTGTCTCTTTCTTGATGCCTTCCTTCCTGCAAAAATCAATGAACTCCTTTGATATGTACACTCCACCATTGTCAGACCTGAATATTTTGATTTTCTTCCTTGTTTGATTTTCGATCAAAGCTTTGAACTCCTTGAAAATTTCAAAGGCTTCATCTTTGTGCTTCAAATAATATATCCATGTCTTTCTTGAGAAGTCATCAATGAGTGTGATATAGTAGAGATGGCCACCAATAGAATGCACGGGTATTGGACCACATATATCGGAATAAATGAGATGGAGGATGTCATTTGTCTTATTCTCGCTAGAGGGGAATGATCCCCTTGTCTTCTTTCCACTAGCACAACCTAGACATACTCCATCATGATGGGCTTAAACCTTGGGAATCCCTGAGACCAGTTTCTCCAATTTTGAAAGAGCATCATAATGTAGATAGGCAAATCTTCGGTGCCATAACTTGCTAAGATGATTAGTATCATGGACCAATGCTAGAAGTGTTCTTCCAGTAACCCTGTAGAGTCCTTCATATCTCGATCCCAATGTGAATGCAGTTCGCATAGGTGATCCAACCGGCCAAGTAAGAACCTTTCCCTTGATGAAGGCAACCCTCATCCCTTTGTCTTCCTGAATTCTTCTTCGATCCCGGCACATACATCACATCATGGAGCATAATAGATTCTCCAAAATTCAAATGAAATTTGACGGACCCAAAAACCTTTAACGAGGTGAGTGAAGTTGTCTCCAAGAATAATTTTCAAATTTGACTCCCCCTCTACCAAATTAGAGAGAACTCCCTTATAACTAGAGAAGTGATGGGTGGCTCCACTATCAACAAACCAACTATCCCACGAATCTGGAGGAGATGAACTAGTAAGGGAAGAAATAAGAATATATTCAAATTGATTTGCAACATTACTTTCATACCTGGAAAATCTTGACTTCTTTTGTGGATGATGATCTTCTTCATGATCACTTGGAGCATTTCTTCTTCTTCTTTCATCTCTTCCATTGCAATCATTTCTTCGGTCATCTCTTCTTCTTTGATCATTAAACATGTTGTTGTTGCTTCTAGTATTGTAGCATGGTCCATTGTTCTTCTTGGGGCAATATTGAGCATAGTGGCATTTCTTATGACAATTGTAGCATTCAATGTGCAATAATTCCTTCCTTCTATTTGGATTTCAAGGAGGAGGCTTTCTTGAATTTGATGGACCTCCTTTTCCTTTCTTCTTCTTCTTGTCATGAGTGATGAATGCAACAAGATCTCCTTCTTCATGCTTTTGAATCCTTCCTCTTGATATCATCCTTGATTCTTCTTGAGTGAGCTTTCCAACAATTTCATCAAATGATGGGAGGACATTGTTGTTGCTTATAGTAGTAATAAAGGTTTCCCAAATAGGAGGGAGACCTCTAAGAGTCACAATCACCAATTCCCTGTCAGGCACAAATTCCCCAACTCTTTGCAATTGATCTCTAAGACGAGATATCCTCATTATGTAGGATTGCACAGACTCTCCTTTGTTCATCTTTATGTCTTTGAGTTGATCTTTCAAGGAGATGATTTCATTCAAATTGTTGACTTCATACATGCTAACTATCTATCTTATCATACATGTCCTTAGACTTCCTCAAATTTCCAACATATGCAAGTAAATTATCTTGTAAACCATCAGCTATAATTTGCTTTGCTTTCAACTCACCTTTCTTGTGCTTGTTCTTGGTAGCAACAAAAGCATTCTCTGGAGGCTCAGGTACTTTTCCTTGAATGTATTCCAAAACATCATTGTTGTCAGCTATGATCTCCAACCTGACTTTCCATGCAACAAAATTGGATGAGTCACCCAACTTCTCATTTTCCTTGAAGAAGGAAGACATCTTGACTTGGCTAGATTAGCTCCTTCAACTTTCCCAAAGATGATTACTTCAATGCTTGTCTCCTTTTGGGATTTTCCTTCACCTTAGCTTTGATTCCATGTTAAATTTTCAGATTGTTCTATGTTGTATCAATTACTTTAGCCCAATTCAATACTTCAATTAGCAATCTTTCCAATAAAAATTAGTCTTTCCAATCATCAACAGTAATTGAAGATAGAAAAATAAATGTAATGACAAAGGAGACAATCAACACATCAAAAAGAGACACCAAGTTTGGTCAAAGACCAAGGAAAAACCCCACAACGGGGAAAACCCTTTGAAATTATTCTTCTATTAGATTGTCATAAAATGTTTAGCAGAGAGTACAATGAGCCCAATACAATATCATCCAACAACCCAATAAAATTCAAAAATATGTTTCCAACATCAAAATATATTAGAGGCATGTCTTCCTATCTGCGGTCAACGATAAAATTTTAGTCAAACTTCTCGGTTGCATGGAGGAGGAGTTGTGCAAGTGATTGAAGGCTTCCAGTTTCTCCCTTGAACCTGCAAGACATCGACTGTGGTCGAATTTGTCCTGTGACGAGCCAGCGATTGTAACCCAAAACCCTAAAAACAAATGTGAGCCTCAAACCCTGTAATTTCGGACCTTTGTGAACTCCTTTTGTCATCTCACCCTCGGACATGTGTGAACCAATCAATGAAGAAGAGAAGAAGATGCCTGGTGATATCCAAATGAGCTTGAGGTCACTTATTTTTATAGGCTTCCCAGGGTAACCAATTTACCATTAGGGCCAACCTATCCAAATATGCATATGAGGGCGTTTCTTCACAAGTATAGTTTCCCTTGTCCAAATTTGATGATCTTTAAGTCGATTTTGATCCTCTCGAAAACATGAATTCAATGCAATCATCATTTCTATCAAATGAGTTGTCCAAAGTGGAAATTGACCCTAGTTTCATATTTAACAAGGATATCTTCTCCTTCTATTGTTGAAGTTGTTATTATTGTTGCCATTGATGTTGTTGTTGCTAGGCCTTTGAGCATTTCTTCTATTAGGACAATCTTGAGCAATGTGGCCAAATTTGTCACACCTATAGCATTGGAATTTTGAAAAGTCCCTTCTATTGTTGTTGAATGGTGGGGTTGGCTTCTTAGGTTTCTATTTGGACAGTCTTTCTTTCCCTTTTCATTTCTTCACATTGGCAACAAAGGTTGTAAGCTCTCCTTCCTATCTCTGGATTCTTCCTCTAGAAATGAGCCTGGATTCTTCTTGAGTGCAATTTCCCAAAAGTTCATCAAATGTAGGAACTCTTTCCTGCAACTAATACTTGTGATGAATGTCTCCCAAGACATGGGGAGTCCTCCAAGGGTCATCTGCACCAACTCTCTATCAGGGATGACTTCTCCAATGGAAAGAAGTTGATCTCTTATTTGAGAGATCCTCATGAAGTAGGTTGTAATAGATTCAGACTTGTTCATCTTGATGTCATGGAGTTGACTCTTCAAAGAGATGACTTGGCTTAGATTGTTGACCTCATACATCCCAATCAATTTGTCATACATCTCCTTTGACTTCTTCATCTTGGACACATAGGTGATGAGATGGTCTCTAAGAGAGTCAATGATGATTTTCTTGGCCTTGATCTCACCCTTCTTGTACTTGGACTTGGCACTGGCATTGGCATTCTCAAGAGGCTCAACTACTTGACCCTGCACATATTCCATCACATCATTTTCTTTAAATGTGAGATCCAATCTAGCTTTCCATGCTGCAAAATTGGAAGTATCATTCATCTTTTCCTCAATATTGAAGTAGGATGTAGTCATCTTTCCCAAGAAACTTGATCACCAATCAGCAAAAAGAGTGTCTCAAAGGGGTGCACGCTAGTCTCCTTAAGCTAACCTTCACCTCAACTCTGAAACCATGTTCATTCTTCATAGTGTTCTATGCTGTAATAATCACTTCAAATTATTTTCTTCAATTCCAATCATCTCAGTAACAGATAAGCAATTATAGATAGATCAGTGAACAATAAATGCAGAATAGACGATAGCCAAGCATAATGAGACATGGGGATTTGGTTAAAGACAAGGGAAAACCCCATAAGGGGGGCAACCCTTAATCAATTCTTCTTCTGCTATTAGTCAATCAATGTTCAGCATTGTTGCATACATTTTGTCAAAGTTCGAAGGTAGCGAAAGTGCCCAATTTTTTTAACATGATCAGGGCATCTATCAGCAGTTTACATGTCATTATAAACCCATTTTACAAGTTATATAATATAAATGATCTTAGTAAGACCTTGACTATATGTTACAACCTAGGTAAGCCTATAATTTTGACGACAAATTTCATCCTATGAGGTTTTTTTAGCCTCATTGATTACTTATGTTTCTAGACACAGCTAATCAGAAAAGTTTTTTCCCTCTAACTTAAACCCCAAAGCTAGGGTGAAATTTATTGTCGGAATCTTAGGTTATTCCTAGTGCTTTTAGTCAAGTCTGATGTAAAAGTGATTTTGGAATAATTTAAGCTAGTTAGCTTAATTATTTTATTACAAATCACTTGGTTTACTAGATCATATTGTATCGCAGATGTGTTATGTGTCTTGAGGGTCTAAGTCAAATATGTAAATGTAAAATCTTATGTATTAGAGTGTGGAAAAATAATTAAATCCCCTCATGTGTAAATTAATTAATTTTCCTGGAAAAATAAAATTAAATCCTCATCCAAAAAATTAATTAATAAGGTCAAAATTAAATTGTCTTAGGAAAAATAATTCTCCAAATGGAAAAATCCGTGGGTCTTAAAGGAATAATTTTTCAAAGGTTTTCCACCAAGGGAATATTATATATTCAAAGAAAAGTTGGACTCTTGGACCTGAGTGGTTAAGTCAAAGTCAATTTTTATAGGAAATTAGCGCAAAATAACTAATTTTGAGCTAATAAAAAAGGAATTAAATGATAAATTCAAAAAATCCTCAAAAATAAAAAATCAAGGGCCAAGATTAAAAGATCTTGAAGTGTTTCACTTTAAGCATCCTGGGCCCATATCCGGCCCTCCTAGGGTCAGTGTCTCCCCTCTTTGGCATGTGTCAGCCTCTAGAGCCTCTGCATCATTTTTTTAAGCCATTTAGGGTAAGTCGTAGCCTCTAGAGGCCTTGGCCTCATTTTCCTAGCCCAACGTTAGGGCTTTAGGGCCTTAAAAGGCGTAACCGTGGGCCCTAGGCCACACGACTGCCTTCCTCTAGCCCTAATGAATGCTCTTTAAGCAAGTCATCCTCTTTTTGGCCCTAATTTACCTCAGAAGCCCCAATGTCTAGCCTTAGGGCCTTCTCCTCCTCCAACGTCCAACCTCTGACCCCCAATGTTAGCCTTTTTTTAGCCTTCTCTCTCCTCCTTAGCCCCTGATTTGCCCTCCTAAACCTTAGTTCCCTCAACGTTACTCTTCCTTGGCCTAGCGTTGGCTCTTCTTGGCCATTTTCTACCCTAGTTTGCCCTAAACCCTAAATCTAAAGTTTTGTAATTGATTCCTTGGTGGTCTTGCAAATTTTTGAGCTCCAAAAGTTTAATTTTCAAGCGGTTTCTTGATCAAAAAAATTGGGTCACTTGGGCAAGTGCATCTACAAGGCCTTGGGCCTAGGGTTTGACCTCTAAACCCTAGTTTTATCTCTGTTTTATTTCAACAGTTAGATCAGTAATAATTAGGCCCTAAAATCACATGTTAAATGGTCAAAATTGTTTAAAATTGCAAAATATTGATTTTCCTAAATTTTGGCCACTTGAGCACCCTAAATATAGCCTAGATATATTTTTATGCTTGTTGGAATTTACTGCATAACTAAAAATTTCAGATCTGAAATTTCCGAAGCATACACTTGAAAAATGGTCAGAAACTCAAAAATTTCAGTTTGTTATGTAAAAAATTAGTTGGTATTTAATTTTAGGTTTATTATTTAATTTTCGGTTAATTAGACGAAAGGGCATGATCATAAGATCATGCCCTTTCCCCAAAGGGTGCCCATGGTGATATATAAGCCAGGAACCCCCACTATAAACAATCATCATCTGTCAATTATATATATATATATATATATATATATATATATATATATATATATATTTCTCTTCGCAACTAGAAGTTTTCACTTCATTTGGTATCAGAGCAGTTTGGTCCTCTAGGTTGCTTAACCAGTGCATAGAGCTCATTCTCCGATCCAGGTCCTTGGCTATCGAAATTCATCAACCTTGTTGCCGTACAATTGAAACATTTTGCTCAGAATTTGGGAGTTTCTCATTTTCTCTGTTTTTCTAGGTCTTTGGCCATAGAAATAAATAATAAATAAAATAAAAATAAAAAATTAACCAAAAAAAATATAAGTAAATAAATAAATAAAAAAGAAGAAGAAAAAAAAAGTAAAAGAAAAAACAAAACGGATACAAATCTCATACCAAATATATTTAAAACTTTTACGTAGAGAAGCCTGTGGTTTTAAAAACAACCCATGGTAATTGCCCATGGTATTTAAAAAGTTAAAAAAACAAAAAAAACAAAAGGAATACGTTTTACTTTTTACGTGGAGAACATTTTAACGGAGGTTTTAAAAACAACCCATGGTAATAGCCCATGGTATTTTAACATCGTGACCGTGTCATATGAAAAGACGTGACTGTCCAACGATATATTTCATATAGAGTAAATAAATCCTAATATACGCATAGTATATAATATATACATATATTTCAATTAAATTATATATAATTTGAAAAATATACGTATATTTAATTAGATTATATATATTTAAAACTATATATAATTAAAAATTACATATATCTAAGTAACATTAATTAATTAGAATAATATATTGTAATTAATTAATTAAAAAAATATTATTTTAAGCTGGCAGATAAATACACGCCCCCACAAACTAGCTCAATGTCAACAATGACAATGGCAAATTTCCAAAAAAAATTGGTTGACGCAGAGCATAAGATAAATAACAACCACGATGAGGTCAATAAAAGATTAGATGATTTCCAGATCAAGCCTAAGGGGTAGGCTGACAATATCAAAAATCTTCAGGATACGACAAATCGAATAGAAATAAAGATGGAAAATCACCGTGTTCAAATAGAAGTAGATCTCAAAGAGACCTTAACATTGCTAGAACTTCTGTGGAAAAAGATGACTTATACACCCACACAACTACTACAAGAAGTTGAAGAAAATCAAGAGCACAAGTCATCAGATTCAACGAAGTCAACAAACTCTCATGAAAAAGTTGAATGCTCAAAAAAATCAGCAACACCCCACCAAGAAATGAGTAACGCGACTCTTACAAACAAGCAACTCTGGGATACCTTTACCAATCAACACCCTTTTTTCGCTCAACCATTAGCGACATACCAGCGAAGGGCAAAAGTCGAGAAGCCTAAATTCAATGGAAACGAAAAAAAACAATGTTGCATGGATAAATAAAGCAGAAGAATAATTTGATATATATGACATCAATGATGATGACGAAAAGCTCAAGCACGCATCCATGAAAATGGAAGGGAAAGCATATAATTGGTATATGTGGTGGAAAAAGACAACACACGTCATTAGTTGGAGAAAATTTAAGGATGCATTCTTTAAAAGATTCCAAGGTGTAACGGAAAAAGAGTTATTTTCAAAACTCATAAAATTGCGACAAAAAGGAAGTGTGGACGAATACACTCAAGAACGGGAAACCTTAGTAACACAAGTACCTGGGTTATCAGAATCTCGTCTAATTCAATCATACGTCTCGGGACTCAAAACCCATTTACAAGTAGAACTTGAGATGCATGACATTACATCAATAGAAGTAGCAAGACGAAAAGCAAAAATAGCCGAAAAGAAATTCGAACAAATATTTTGGTCAAAATCGGAAAAAACATATTCAAGACGAAGAATACCCCAGTATGCAGACTCAAACAATACAAGATATGTTTAACCAAATCGTCGTGAAGATGAAAAATCTAATGTGGAAACGCAAATGTAAACGTTTAAGAGGGTAAATGTAAACGTTGTGGTGAGAAGTGGGACCCCAAACATAGATGTGCTAAAGGAAAAGAACCAAAGAACTTATATAATTGTGAAGCAACCAAAGATTCAAACAGTGAAGATTTTGACATAGAAAAAACAGAGGATGCCTCAGAATTCTCACCAGAATTAGATGACGGAAGTATTCCGCAAGTGTCATCATCAGCTATGACAGGTATAACACAACCTCAGACCTTAAAGTTAAAAGGACACATAAAGAATAACAACGTAATGGTTCTCATCGACACTGGTAGCACACACAATTTTTTAGATACAACTGTGGCAGAGAGACTCAATATTTTTTCATTTCCCTTACCAAACATGAAAGTGATGGTAGCTAACGATAAGAAGATTGAAAATGTGGAGAAATGTCATAAGGTCAAATTGCATATTCAAGACTTTAATTTAGAGTCTCCATTCTTCACAGTACCGTTAGGAGTAGATGTAGTCTTAGGTATCCAATGGCTACAAACTTTAGGTACTTATGCCACCAACCATCAAGTAAAATTTATAAAATTCAAATGGGGAGGTCAAAAGTACAAACTATACGGATCCCAAGCACCAGAAAATCAAGTTGTATCATCATCTCAGATAATGAAGCTGAGTCGAAAAGGAGCACTCTCTTATGTAGTGCAATGTCACCAATTAGAGATGTTATCTACAAATATGACCAGTGAAGAGTCACCAGAGATAAAAGATCTAATTCAGAAGCATGAAAAAGTATTTCAAGACCGACCTATGAAAATGCCACCTAATAGGGAAATTGAGCATACAATAGAAGTTAAGGCAGGGTCAAACCTCGTCAACATCAAGCCATACCGATATCCACATCACCAAAAAATGGAAATTGAGAAATTAATCCAAGACCTTTTAGAGTGTGGGACCTTGATCATCTTGGAATATCTGATCAAGTGGAAGGACTTACCTGAAGAAGACGCTTCTTGGGAGAATGAAGTATTTTATCAACAACATCCGTCGTTACGTATGCTTTGAGGACAAAGCATTCTTTCGAAAGGAATGCAATGTTATGTAAAAAATTAGTTAGTATTTAATTTTAGGTTTATTATTTAATTTTAGGTTAATTAGACGAAAGGGCACGATCATAAGATCATGCCCTTTCCCCAAAGGGTGCCCATGGCGATATATGAGCCAGGAACCCCCACTATAAACAATCATCATCTGTCAATTAATTATTAATAAATATTTATATATACATATATTTCTCTGCACAACTAGAAGTTTTCACTTCACAGTTACAGAAAATTTTTCCTATTTTTGGGTTGTTATATGCATTGATTGTAGTTTCAATAGCTTGTTGATCAGTTAGTTATTCACTACTGTAATAAATAAATCAGATCTAAAAATTTTTGAAACATACCCTCTAAAATCCCTAAAAATTGATTTTTTCAAGTTCTGAAAATTTTTACTATTTTTTGGCATTTTGGGCATTGTCTTTAGCATTGCTAGCTTGCTGGTTTGTTATTTATTTATTGTTGAATTAAATATATCAGATCTGGAATATCTCTGAAAATACATATTAAGGGATCTAATTCATCTATTTTTTTAGTTAGCTAAGTTTGCTTGGCAATTGAGTTGTTTCTTATAACATTGGACAAGCATATAGACTTGAAATTTGTTATTTACTTCTTGTGGTCATAAACTTCTTATTGTTGTCATAACAGTCACCTGGTATTCATAAAATGGTCTTTGGAACATAAAGTGCATAAGTGTCTTCATAGCTCTATATCTTGTTGTTACTTGTTCCTAGCATTTATATGGTGAAAGTGGCTAACATTGTGTTGTTCTTGTGAGTTTATGTTATAAAAATTTACACTTCACATTTAATAAGCTCACTCACCTAAAAGCACTTGAATCATAAATTGTCTTGGCGATAAGTCTCTTGATCATATTGGTATCTGCTGATGTGATTGAATTCCTCTTAATAATTGTCATTGAAGTGATAAGATCATTCCTAATCTTGTTCTGGGCATCTAAGTTTCCATTGGTTATTTCAATAGCAATATTTGGCTCATCTTAAGTATTGAATATTGACATCTTACAGTTTTGTGGTAAGTAATCTAACATCTTGAGGAATATTTTGTGAAATTTGCACTTGTATCTTTCAACATTTATCTTGTTAAGATTGTTATCTCAATATTGTTAAGTACTCTTGCTCTAACATAATTTACACTAAGTACTTAAATAATATAAACAATCTTAACTCAAGATAATTTCACTCAACATCAATGCATAAGCATCCTATATCTAGCTTGCATTAAACCTTACCTCCTAGCATAAGCTAGGTTGATAGAGATCTAAGACAACCCTTCTCACCTAGATTGAGGGGCTTGGCAACTCTTCAGTGGTTAACACGGTGACCTTGCAGTCATCAGAGCCGTAGTCTATATAGCACCAGAGGCATCAGGTGATAGGAGCACAACAAAAGGTATTGTTAATCAAGCTCTAGCCTGCTTCCCTTTGGCCTCCTTCCCACAACCTACCTTGGAACCCAACTTCAAAATAGTTAAGGGAAGACCACATTTAGATTAGGCATATAATTAAAATTAACCAAGATCACTGCACCTTACATAGGTCATAAGACTTGCACATCATATAGGTTAGTTAATCATTCAAGCAACGGGTGTCCATCCGGTCACTTGGTTTTAATTTATCATAAGCAAGAATTGTGACTCCATTAAGGCACTAGTCTCATACTTAAAATTTAATCTAATCATTAATCTTGCTAAATTTAACCAAGTAACTAGGCCACTCATCCTTGTCTCCCAAACAAGTTGATTCCCAGTTTGTTTTCCTTCACCTCATTCCATAGGGACTACTCCCCATAGCCTGTTTTTTGGAGATAGCTAGAACGGAGTGGGCGGGGATCAGAGTGACATCCCCCGCCCTAAGCAGTTGTCACGGTGCCTGTACAATCCGAGCAACAAGAAGCATGAGATACATAGTCCGATTGTACATCCAATAACTAGTCAAAGTCAAATTTTTGACTTTCCCTAATCAATCAATCCATAACCAATCTAAGCAAAGAGATAGTCAAATTTGGTCAAAGATACCAATCTGCAAATTTCTGGTGTTTGGAGGTACAGTCAACAACAGTCAACAGTGTTCAGTTTCTAGTCAAAGTCAACAGACAAACTACCCAAAAAAATTATGTCAACCCAGCAATAAATTCGGCCTTTCTTTCTCAGTCAAAACAGTCATGAAATTCTTCCTGCAATTCGGTCAACTTCCACAGTCAAACTCAATCAAAGTGCCCAACAAATTGGTTCCTCCTTAGGGTACTTAGCCTTCTCCTTTGACAAATTCCTCCTGTAGCTTCCAATTATATATATACATATATGTGTGTGTGTGTGTATCCTCCTCTGCATAAAGAATATTAATATAAAACCACAACCACAAGGGACCAATTAATAGAGCTTCATTCTTTTCAATCACAAGTGAACCATGAACCATTCATGCAATGAATACAACATTAATTCAACAGTCCAACATGAACTTAATGGCAAGGAATATATATGAAAACAATTATTTTGAATTAAATTTTGGCAATTGATTTAGGAACAACCCTCCACCCAACCATAGACGAATTGCAACCAGTTCTTACTTGCAGTTGTCACCCCCAAGCCAAATTCCAAAGGTTGAGGTGGTTTTGCTCAAGGGATTAAATACCAACTATTGGTTGATACAAAGATTCCATAGGTTCTCCCACCTCCACCCACCAACCACTTAGTAGCCAACAAAAATGCAGGTTATCCAAAGTCCTGCTGCCTCCACCCTTCAGCCATTCAACATCCAATAAATTCCAAGGGTTCCAGAGACTTCACCTCCACCCTAAAGACATATATCACAGCGATTCCACCCAATGAAGAGAATCCAAAACCCACTACCAAAGCAAGATAAAACAAGCAAAAGAGACTCAAGAACTTCCCTTACTAGTTATCCAAGGACTAAATCTCTACCCCAGGCTGTCAAGGGAATCTAGAGAAGACCATCTCCACCCTCCAGCCCCCCAGGGCATCCTGAGATTTGTCCTCACTTGAAGAAAATTCCTCCCGTACTATTGTTGCTCAATCTAAGACTTGTCCACATTCAACACTCCTTTCCTGCTGATTTCTTCCATTGCCTCCAGACCAGCGATATGCACAAATTTTCCTTTGTTCTCTAATGTGCTTCCCTTGCTCACAGTGGTGTCGATCTGAGTGATCGTGCCTGTGTGTTGTCTACCCTTTGTCTCTCTCTTTTTTTCCTCTGTTACCTTCGTTCTTCCTAGTTGTTCTGAGTGATTCCTTGAATCCCCTCTCTCTCTGTTCTCTCCTGGTTCTCTGTTGCGTAGTGGTTGACTTCCATTGTCCCCTTTTGTAAGCACAGTCCATTCCTCCTCTGAATCTCTTTGTCCTTCCTTCCTTGTAATGTTTTCCAAAGCAACATGGTCCTGGTCCTTCTGCTTCAGCACAGTGAAATTCAGAAAACCAGTCCATTAAAACACAACAACCAGCCTTTAATGGCTGTCATAAACAGTTCAGGTTTCCTGTTGCAAGGAAACCTTAACATCCCAAGCAAGTAACCTCCCTCAGCCTCTGGAATCCGTGTCCCTTGACTCAGCCCAATTTTCTTTTGTAAATAAAACACATGAAATGTTTACAATGTCTTCACGAGTAGAAATAACTGGGGCCGTCACACTTAAAACAAAAATATTTGTCTTTATCTTTCCAGTACAAATTCCAATTTCTTCTACATTATTCATCCCATCCATATCCTTATCTTAAACCGCAATTGCAAAACTCATTTCACTTGTATCGCAAACATATCGTGCACATAAAAGCATGTGTGATGTTCGTTGTTTAGAAGAGTTTCTAGTCACAATATGTAATATAGAACTGTAAAAGAAGCTATTCACTGCACAAAAAGAAGCAAATAGTTCATTGCAAGACTCTCCTAAATTGATCAAGTGCCCTCCTGAAGTGGTTGTGGGATCCGTTAAAAATCAGAGCCCTGCATTTTGTTTGTTGGCCTCCCAAATTGTCATGGTATCTAAATGAATATTATGATTGGAGCATTGCATCTGGCTAGTTGAGGGACTGAAAACACCGAGAAGAATAGTATCACCTGAACAAAGAACTGTGATCTCAAGCTGTAAATCCAACAAAGGGAAGTCACCATCATTGGCAACAACATACTGTGAAGAAACAAGGGGCAGTAATATGCTTCTATAAACAATTTCTTCAGAGTTGTCCTGTCCAGTGAAACCCAATTGAACCTGCCATAAAAGTCAGACCCTTCCAGCATAGTGGAGGAGCCTAATTGTTCCTTGAACAGGGGAAACTCCACCTGAAGCCTTAGACTGGTCACAGAGATCTGGTCTGAGAACTCAGATCCGGGATTACGCTTTAAAAGGCCATCGTTTTACATCAATTTCATGATTTTTTATGATGAAGTTTATGCATATTGGATACCAGACATTTTCAACTAGATTTACTTGATCTTGCATGTGAAATATTTTTTCTTTGTGAAAGTGTTTCAAGCTTCTACCTTGAAAAACACATACATACTGAAGAAATTATAAGGAACTTTTTGTTTTTGGACCATAACAGCAATTAAGGAAAGAAGTGAATGAGACTCTCTCTCTCTCTCTTAGTTTCTGAAAGTCACAGACAGCCAAGGTTGTTGGTTGACAAAACTTGATAACTTGCAGCGTACAATGCAGAGTTAGAGAAATTTTCTCAGATCTCATTGATAGTATCAACAGTCCAAATCAATTAAATTTCCTTGGTTGCTTTTCATAACTAATAATTCTGGCCAATCAGATGAACACAGTTTGGAATCCATAGGAATAGAAATATAGAAAAAGAGTTTTCTCCTATTACAAAGTTGCAAGCTCTGTAACCTTATTTTCTCGTTGAGTCACAGTCATGTAAAGTCCCTGCAGAAAGAGACACTGATGAATAGCTGCTTCTAATGATTTCGACAGTAAAATCCACATCAAATGAAGATAAAGAACATTAAAGTTGATTTGCAACTACTTGATGGAAGGCACATACTGTTGTGGTATGAATAGTGGCTCCTGTCGTCATTCCTATGTTTTGGTTAGGAACAAGCTCAAAATTAAAGTTCTGCAGTAAAATTGCCAGCGCAACAAGGGATTCCAGCAATGCAAACTGATCACCAACGCACTTACGCGGGCCACCACTAAAGGGAATGAATCTGAAGACACAAATAAAAGGCAAACACTGGAATACTGAACAGTGAAAAATAAAATAAAAGAAATGAACATACTGGAACATTTAGGCGATATCTCTCTGGGCATGCACATGTGCAAATAATGAACATACCATACACTGTTCTCCCTAAGAGCTGTTTTCTTCTCTACTTTCCATTTATTAGCTGGGATGTTTACCTGAAGTCCGAATTTGTTTCATTTGGCACCGGACTGTCCAAGTCAAATCTTTCAGGTATGAATTCTTCGGCCTTATCCCATACCTGTGATACACCAATTCACCATTTTTAAACTTCAGTCAAAAAAATTAAAACACATTTGGAAGAAACAGCAGAACTACGAAAACACAAATACTTGCTAATGCAGCACAGCCTGAGATCATGGTCAAGGTTTTCCTCAGTTACAAGCAGTTTTCTCTATTGCTAGTAAGAATGTATTTATGTTTGCATGGTATAGATGTTGGGTAGCTGTAGCTCAGAAGATTTCCATCCTATCTTTTAGCAGTCTTTTGCAGGCAAAATCCACCTAGGATTAAAATTTTCCCACATAAGGACAGCTGTAGATATTTTCAATAGTTTTCTGACACTGCGAAAATCCCAGTTTGGAGAGAAATTCCCTGAAATTTAAAGAGCTCTTTGGGGCACCGTCGGTGTGAATGTGGGAATGTTTTTACTGAAGATTTCAAGAATGAATATAAAAACACAAATGTACCATTTAGAAAGCGTTTCTATACTGTGGTGAATTTTGGAATTTAACTTTGTATGTGCTTTAAAACACCCCAACTTTTTGAGTGAACACTACATCCATCATCAGAGAACCAATATAAGCTTTGTAAGATAGAGAAAAGTGAGTGGATGTTATCTCTACATGTGTAAAAGTCCCATTTATAATCAATGACATAAAATCTTACCCACTGGATATGGCAATTTAGAAAAAAAACATCTCGAGTATCATTAAATCTCAAGCAGTGCTGAAATGAACAGCGAATTTAATCAGCCATGCATAATTTTTTAAAGTTTCAAGAATAAATACTAAGTTTCGAGTAAAGTACCTCTTGTAACTAAAAACCAGTGTTGCGAAAATCGCGATAATATCGGAAAATCATGATTTTTTGAGTTTGGCGATATTATCACCCGATTTTTACGTTAATTTCTTTTCTGCAAAAAATCGCGATTTTTACGAAAAAAATCTTGAAAAAAAAAAAAAAAAAAAAAAAATATATATATATATATATATATATATATATATATTTTTCCGATTTTTTTATGAGGAGAAGCAATAGGAGGAGGAGGTGACACAACCTACCTAGGCTACCCCTGTCACCAGTAGAGGACGTGGTCTATCTTCTGTAGCTCCTAGTTCTTCAGCTTCTAGAGCACCGCAGAGTCCACTGCCAACTCCACCGGCATCTACATCTAGAGGGAAAGGGAAAGCTATTGCATTTTCTCGCAAGAGGGGCAGAGAAAATCAGTAGTATTAGACTTTAGTTATTTGGTTCATTTCATTGTATATGACATTATGACTCATGATATGAGATACATTATTATATTTGTTGTTGATATTCTGAGGCTGAGTTGGGACTCAGGAGTCAAGACTTACTATTCAGGACATGATTCACTGTTATATGTGATGTAGCACTAGAAATGATATTACACATCTTATATATTAGTTCTTTTATCATATTTATGTGTCAATGTATTTATTTTATGTTGTAGATGCTTTAGATATTGAAAAAAATGAAAAAAAAATGGATATTTTTGTATTTTACGATTTTTTTCCAGATTATTACCTGATTTTTACAATTTTTTCCGATTTTTTCCCTTGCCGATAATATCCCGATAACGATAACTGCAACATTGCTAAAAACCATACAAGGTCTGAATATCTAAAGACTATTATTGATTTAAGAGTGGCAACAATTGCTTTGACTATAGATTATGTTTAAGTTAATATCTATACAATGTTGTTTCTGTAAAATCTTCATGTTGCTTTCGAATGAGATATAAGAGTTTCAGGTGGACTTCTCTTACTTTTTGATAAACCAATTAAGGGCTACAATGCAACAATTACAAGGCCAGCTTCTATTTGGATATTAAGAGTTTATAATTTGCTCCATTGTCTTTGAAACAATATTTGATTGCCCAACAATTCTTCCATTTATTTTAACATCCTAATGACGAGTGAGTATGAAACGATTAATAAAGCAATACCTTTATAAATTCATGCATTAGTTATTTTGTTGAGATAAAACATATCAAAAGCATTGGAATAAGACAAGATTGTTTAGTATTCAGCAAGTCTACTTGCCTCGGCATGTTAGTTTTTGGTAACAAAAAATGTGCTCTAGCCATGAAAATTGGTGGAGAGGCTAAGGCACATGAATTCTAAAAAACCCAGAAACTATTTGGTAAAATTCCACCCGGATTGTATTTTATTAAAATTATTAATATTTTTAATGGGATTCCTAGGTCTAAACTTAAGAAAATTAAAATATTAATGGGTATTAATCAAAATATGTGTGAGAATGTTCTAGAAAACGGATATCATTCTGCAACAGAGGGGCAGGGATAGTTCAGGAATACTAGGCAGAGTGGCGGAGAGCCACTAGTGGAGGCAGAACAACATCTAGAGGGACTGACGATGGGCCAGTCTGGGCCCATGCAGTCTTGACGCAGAGCCAGAAGGGCTAGTGCAGAAGCGAGGTTGCCCTCACGCAGAAATCTATAACTGCCAAGGAGCTGCCGGAACATCCGAGAGAGGTTGACGCAGAAGCTCCAGGAGGCAGAAGAGACAACGCAGAGATAGTCGGGGTTAGCCAGTTTTGCTGCCGCATCAGCCGAAAACTGTCGGGTGAAGTGAGGTAATCTCACTCAGTTTTCTGCCATTATATTTTTCTTTGTAACTGGATTGTCGGGAGGGCATCCAGCATTGTATTCAGAACTACTGCTTAATAATATAAAACCCTCAGAGCTGTTGCACCGGTTTTCTCGCATTGGGTTTTTCCGGGGACTATTTTGTCCAAAAATAACGGTGTCCTATGTATCTTGTTCTTTGCTCAGTTTCTTGTTTCATGTAATCAAATTAAATTGGTGTAGGCTGCAAAAGTAATTTACTTCAGTATTTTTCAGAAAATAACTTGATAATGTATATTAAAATCAAGTAGGTGAAGTAAATTCAGTTTTGCTGTAGTAGGGGTTCCTTGAGTGTAGGAATTTTCACACGGCATTGGTTCCAAATGGAGGGGAGTATGCTCATTTGGGTCATACTCAGTCAGACATGGTCAAATGTATCAAAACTCTGTCATGTTTGACCAAGTTACCTAGCAATCTACATTTGACAGATATTGACAAATTCTTTTTCAACATTTACTAAGTTTTCAAGTATTTTTGAGTTTGTTTTTCAATTTGCTGAGAACTTCCAAGTCCAAGTTGTGAGACTTTGAAAGATTGTTATTTTGATGATTAAACCCTAAACCCTAGGGTAACACCTTGTAGCACATAAAATTAGTTCTGCAAATTAACAGTTGATATATTTATATTTTTTATTAAGAACAGTGTGATGAACTACAATGGTGGGAGGCCTTGGCTTAAATATAGCCTAGGTGCCTTTACATGAGGTGGCATGATCTTTTGATCAAGCCCCTTCATTTAAACATTAAATTAAATTAACTTTATACATAACATTGCCTTCCTCTCGAAAGAATTCTTTGCCCTCAAAGCATAGGTAAAGAAGGGTGTTGTTGATGGAATGATTCAGTCTCCCAAGAGGCTTCTTCTTCTGGTAGGTCCTTCCACTTAATCATGAATTCTTTGATTATTCGTGATCACAACTTCTTTTCCCTGGTGGTGATGATTCCTTTTGTTTCTAAAATGATCTTCCCTTCGTCATCTAATGTCGGAAGTGTTTCCTGTGCCACTTGGTGTTTTTCAAATGCTTTTCTAAGGAAAAATACATGGAAGATGTTGTGAACACAACTTTTATCAAGAAGGTTTAAGCTATAGGCTACTCGGCTGATTTTTTTATTAATATGGTATACAGTCCATAGAACTTTGGTGCCAATTTGGCTTTTTCCTTTCTGTTTAAGGACAATTGCTTGTAGGGCTGAAATTTAACAAATACCCATTCTCCAACCTCAAATTCTCTCTCTGTTTTGTTTTGGCCAGCCTGTTGCTTCATACAATTCATGCAATATTTAGTTTTTCCTTTAGTGCTTGGGAGACTTTTTGAGTTTCTTCTAACTAGTCTTTAACTGCTAGAAGTTTTGTCTCAATAATGGCAAAATCCTTCCATTTAGGAGGTTCATAACCATACAAAGCTTGAAAAGGGCCATTTTCGCTGAAGCGTGTTAAGTGCAATTGTACCACTACTAGGCAAGTTGTAACAATTGAGCCGACTTATTTTGTTTGTCTGTTGCATAACAACGAAGATAAGCTTCTAAACATTTATTGACAATTTTTGTTTGACCATCTGTTTGAGGATGGTATGTTGAACTCATGTTGAGGTATGTTCTGATATGTTTGAAAAATTCCTTCTAGAAATTCCCTTAAATTTGGCGTCTCTATCACTAACAATGACCTTGGGAAAACCATGTAGTTTGTAGACATTCTTGCAAAATATCTCAGCGATTTGTTTTGTTGAGTCTGATTTCTTCATTCCTATTAAGTGTGCATACTTGGTGAGTCTGTCAACTACTACGAGAATTTTGTCTTTTCCATCCAACATGGGTAGCCCTTTGATAAAGTCCATCGATATTTCTTCCCATTTTTGGTTTGGAATATTTAAGGAGTGGAGTAGTCCAGGGGTCATAATGTTATTATTTTTATTTCTCTGGCATTGATCACATTTTGCTACATATTTTTTAATATCATCATTCCTTTCCAGAAAAATGATTGGCGTGCATTATAGTAGGTTTTAAAGAAACCAACATGTCCTGTTGATAGTGAATCATGGGACTCTTTGAGAACTTTGGACTTAAATTTGGAATTTGGGCTTAGGTAAATTCTCCCCTTATACCAAAGAATATCGTTTTTCCATTTAAATTTTGAATTTTGAGCAGGATAATTGATTAGAGCACATGTTTCTGGATCTTTTGCATACTCATTTCAAACTTTGTTAAGCCATTCTGGGATTACAATCAAAATTGCAAGTAATGACGACTCTTCATCTTTCCTAGACAGAGCATCTGCTACTACATTGTCTTTCCCTTTCTTATGTAATATATCCATGTCAAAGGCAACAATTTTTTCAATCCATTTTTGTTGTTATATGTGAAAATTTCAACACTGAAATCCTATTGTAGTAACTGAAATTATTTCTTCTAATTGTTAATTAAATTAGCAGTTTATTGCTACAGCAACAATGAAATAAACACATTGAAATCTTCACAAGAATACTATAGAAAATAATAGGGCTGGAAACTGAGAAATATGCTAGCACAGACATAAAAATTGACACACTTATTTTTGGACAAAAGTCCCCGGAAAAACCCAACTTCGAAAAACCGGCGTAGTAGCTAAAGGTTTTTATTATTATGCAACAGTGAAATAATCTGAGTACAATCAGGATGTCAAAAATTGGCAATCCTGCAGAGAAAATACTGGCAAAAAATTTCTGAGGGAAATTACCCTCTCTCTAAGCAATCCTGACACATAACTGCCCCTTAAAAAGCTAGTCGTCCAACTTGGCTTGTGCAGGCTCTACGTCACTCTGGAGCTTCCTGTCACTCGTGTTGCCTAAATCGACTAGCAATCTAGTCGTCCTACCTACTGCTAACTGAGAAAATGCTTCTCCAACCCTCTGGAAACTCTTCCTGGCCTATGGAACTAAAAGCTTCTTTTCCTCCAGCAAAAAAGAACTGCTCACTTGAGGGTCTGTGCTACCTCTATACAACTTCCTGGAGAAAATCTCGGCCTCTCTACAAAGTACTCACGGGATCTAGAAAATCTTCCCCCAACCTCACTGTCCATGCCCCTCTCTGTCCCTACTTCCCTTCTGAAGCTCGAACTCTTCCGGCAACTGTTGCTGCTCTCTGGAAAATCGAACTCTCCAAGGAAATCAATCTCTAGTGTGTGTGTTCTCCATCTACCCATTGACTTCTTCTTATAATCTTCTTTTGGACCTCCAATGGCCAAGATCAAATTTTAATCAATGGCTAAGATCATTTCCTAGTCGATCCATGTGAGTTTATAGATAATTTTCACCTTTCTCAGTTAATATTGATTAATTAACCAGTTTTCCTAAGTTTAGACTTAGAAAATATTAAAAAATTAATCTAATTGAGACATTTATAGGTGGATATTCCTAGAAATTGGTTAATAATCTAATGAAGTCTTGGGAATGCCATATTGTTTATGTGTATATTGAATCCGCCTCTAAATCGGGTAATTGGACCAAACTTGAATCATTTTACATTTAACTCTTGAGCATCACTGATTTATCTTCAAGAGACACTAATATATCCTAGGCATTGACTCTTCTCCTCAACCCGAGAGTTGTCTCTAGGAGCAACAACACCACACATGTGTCAATAGTCCAAGAAGCAGGGTACAAGGCAGTGGTAAAACCTTTTCAAAGATCATTGTCATCATTCAACATCATTTTTATCATTGTAAACCAAATTTCTACTTTTATATTGTAAATGATTTTAGTAAGACTATTAAGCCATGTAATAACACCTAGGTAAGCCTATGATTTTTGTCAGAGGGTTTCATCCTAGGGAGTTCTTTAACATCCCCGAACTATGTGTGTTTGTAAACATGAATAATCGGAAGAATTTTTCTCCCATATAGACCCCAAATCTAGGTTGGAATTCATTCACAAGGTCTTAACTGAGTCCTAGTGTTTATCGAGTCTACGCATTTCTCATACTAGATCATGTGTCTTGTCGCAAAATTGAGTAATGTTTTGACGATCTATGCTGAATGTGTACTTCTCGTTCAAAGAATTAAATTAAATTGTAATATGTTGTAAAAAAAATTTAGTGCATGGTTATTCATAGTTAGACACCATGGCTAAAATATTTGAGGGTGGAAAAAATAATTAATCCCTTGTTAAGTCTTTTAATTAATTTTTCTGGCAAAAATAAAAAGAAAACAATTAGCCAGAAAATTAATTAAATTTGACTCAAAAAATTAATTTGAGAGGAATTAAATTCTCTCCAAGTGGAAAATCATCAAAAATCCATGGGTCAAAAAATAATTAAATTTTGAAAGTCCTCCACTAAGGGAAAAATGGATTTTCTAAGAAAAAATAACCCCTTGGACCTTGGTGGTCAAGTCAAAGTGATTTTTTTGAGGATAATAGTCCAAAATATTATTTTTTGGATTAATAAAAAAGGGGTTTTAAGAAAAATTCGAATTCTCCTCAAAATAAAATATAAAAAAATCCAATCGATGGATGAAATTATTTGGATGAGGATCAAGCCAACTCGCTGTTATTTTCCACTTGGAGAGATTTTCTTCTCTCATTTTCTATATAAGGAAGCTAATAAGCTCGTCATTGTAAGAGGTAATCACTGAAAATTTTTTGATGTACTAAGCTAAGCTCTGCTAGATTTTTCTGAACTTAATAAAAAAAAATCTAGTTCAATTCAAGGTGTCTCTCGCTTGTTGATTTGTGGTATGTGCTCGATGAGTTTTTGTTCTATGCTTTGAGCTATCATATGTTATGGTTCTTATTACAGTTGCCGATAGTAGGAACATCTATTAGCACGGGTATCTTTCTTTAAGTGTTGGGCTAGAGGAAGCACATTGAACCTAGCGAGATCTAGCAAGAATCTCTAGATCTATAGGGGATTTGTGTGAATTGAACCCCTCTTGATCTAATAATCTACCTTTCGAAGTGTATTTGAGTTATAGGTTGCTCCAGCCTTGGCCTCTAAGTTCATAGATTGTGAGGGGATCACACCTTTGTTTGGCTCGAAGTCTTGATCTAACGATTTCTTTGCAAGAAGGTTTGGCCAAAAAAAAAAAATAATAATTTCTCCAACTCATCTATCTTATTTTCAAAATTAATTTGTGCTACAAAGGAATTTATCTGCTAATTAGGGCTTGTAATTTTATTTGTAGACATTGTGAATAATTCGTAAATAATTTTGTAAATAAATTTTTGGCCCTTCTATTTTATTTTTTATTGTGTAAATATTTTCACTAACCCTTGTATTGTATTTTTATTCTTCTGATATAATTATTTGGGGGTTTTCCTTGGTGATTCAATTTTAAATTAAATTTTCAAAATATTTTTCATAGATTAATTATTCTTGAAGGGTTTTAAAGTTCTATTTTGTAGATAAATTTTACTTCATAAATAGTTTTTTATTACTCACCTTGACTATATTTTGATTTTCTTGTGTATGTATCTATTGCTTTCTAATGTGGGTTTTGCAAGGGGGCAAGGGTTTCTTCATTAATTTGTTTTGCAGGATCAACAAAGAAATCAGTCTTGGAAACCCTAGATGGATAGCGTTTTAGACCTCATCTTGTTGCCTTTTGAGGGTCGTCTAGCTTTTTGTCAAGGTCGTGTGGGGTAACAAGGCTAATAGGCCTTGGCCATAGCCTTAATTTATCCATCTAGCTTGGTCGCAGTTCTAAAAGAAGCTAATAACCCTAGCCACAAAAATTTGAAGGCTAACTGAGCTCATTTCAATTGATTGTTTGATTAATATACTCGTTACAAAGTTTGGTCTCTTGATTATTGAACTGACATTTATGATAGTGGGCCCCTAGGGTTTTTTCTAGCCCTAGCCGCAACTTATTCCAAGGTGTGTTATGGTCAAATTTGAGTATAGTGCTAACTCTTTATGGTTGCAAGAGTACCGTGAGTGTTTAGAGGAGCTTTGGCAGTTGTTTGAGGCCTTAATATTGCAATTCAAGGGCTCATCTTGGCATATCATCTTCTAGAAAGCAGGCCGCATTTTTCTAGAAGCTTGAAATCCTCTTCATTTTAACCCTTTTCCTCATTATCATATGCTTCAGACTTGAAGCATTGTTTGAAGATCTTAATCCCAAGAGAGAAACACCCCAATAAGATCCTAAACACACTAAGAGTTGACATAATAATTATAAGAAGGTAGCAACTATTTAAATTCTATATGACTAACATTTTTTCTTGTGATATGAAAGCTACTTGAAGGTCTGATATAAAGCTACAACAGTCTATTCCTTGAGGACACTGACATAGTTGAGGCATTTGGAGGTCAATTGAGCAGCGTCACAGAAGGTAACACAAAGAAAGAGTGTTGTGATAGGATGTGCAGAACTAGAACACAATCCTCGCTAAGACAGAGTGTTAGTTTCTGTAGCATCAGATGTGTTCTAGCCACAAAATTTGGTGGAGAGGCTAGAATGCATTCGATCTCCAAAACCCATAAATCATTTCTGGAAATTCCACCTAAATATGACTTAATTAGATTATTAGCCTATTTTTTAATGTTTCCTAAGTCTAAACTTAGGAAAACTGGTTAATTAATCAGAATTAATTATGTCAAGATGAGAATAGTCTAGAAGCTCACACAAATCGATTTGAAGATGATCTTATTCCTTGATTAAGTTTTAATCTTGGTCATTCGATTTTTTTGGCAGTTCAATTTCTGGAGAGCAACAGCAGTTACCAGAGAGCCAGAGATCGAAGCAGTCAGTGAGTGAGGGGCAGGGATAGTGAGTCCAAATGAGATTTTACAGATACAGAGAGGTAGCAGCAAGTGACAAAAGTGATCCACGTAGAAGCAGCGCAAAGACTGCACAGAGGTTGATGCAAAGCAATTCGAATAGTTGAGGAGGAGGTCGATTCAATTTCCAAAGCCCGAGAAATTCTTCCAGAGGGCCGAAGAGTCACTTCCAGCAGCAGAGACAAGCTAGACGACTTGCTCAGAGGCAATATCGAACCACACGTGTGAGAAGCAGTGTAAAAGGGCTCACGCTAGGGTTTGGACGACCAATTTTCTGTAGAAGTCAATGCCAGGATTGCTTATGGGGCAAGAGAATTTTCTCTCAAATTATTTATGTCAGATACTTGCTGATTGGATTACCAGCTGGGCATCCATAGATTGTACTCATATTTTCATTGTTGCATAATAAAATATAACCCTCATTTGCTGCACGGATTTTCCCGCATTGGGTTTTTCTGGGGACTTTTGTCGAAAAACAATGGTGTTATTTTTATGTGTGTGTGCAAGCATTTCTTAGTTCCAACACTATTTATAATTTTATTTTTCAGCAGTTTTTATTTGTGAAGGTTGTAGTGTGTTTATTTCAATGTTGTCATAGCAATAAACTGGATAATTAAATTATCAGTTAGAAGAAATAATACCACTCGCTGCAATAGGATTCTGGTATTGGAATTCTCACACTTGGGACATGTTACTAACAAACTGTGTAAAGTTCTATAGTTTGAAGGTTTTGCTCAAGCTTGCGATGGATAAGGTTGTAAATTATTTTCAGGTGTTTGATAATTTGGCTCTAGTTATAAATTGAATGGAAGCTGCAACGCCTTTTGCTACCATTGATATCTCACATTTCTATAGGGCATTAAATTAAGAAGCAGATTTACTTTCAAAAGAAGACCGACCAAGTACGAGAAGGCATGATACATTTTGAAGAAGTTCTAGATGGAATTGCAACAATTCACACAACAACTCTATAGTTATACTTCCTAATTTTTATTATGCCATATGTGCAGATAAAAATGATATTGTTTAAATCATTTTTTTAGATGTAATAATTGAACATTAAGCATAATTGCTCTCATTCCTTGGCTCTTGCTAGGCATTCCGTAAATACAACATCACATCCATATTGAGGATGTTCGCGTCCTTGCTAAGATTTCTCGCTATCATCATAAAAAAATTAGAGAAGCCCTTGAGATTGAGAAGAGTACCTGTTGACCACACTTTGTCAATAGTCCAAGGAAGTAGAGTACAAAGATGTGAAGAATTTTTTTCAAAGCTCAAAGTCATCAACTAGTAATTACGTCATTGTAAACCCAATTTCTGTAGGTTATATTGTAAATGATGCTATTATGACCATTTAATTATGTAACAACACCTAGGTAAGCCTCTGACTTTGGCAAAGGATTTCATCCTAGGAAGTTTTTTAACCTCGTCGAATTATGTGTGTTTCTAAACACGGATAATCAGCAGAGTTTTTCTTCCAACTTAAACCCCAAAGCTAGGGTGGAATTCATTGACAAGATCTTAAGTGAGTCCTAGTGTTATATCAAGTCTATTGTAAAAGTGTGTTTGGGAATAATTTTAGCACATTTGGCTAAATTATTTTATTACAAGCACACTTGGTCTATACTAGATCATATTGTGTCGCAGAATTGGGTAAATTATTGAGGGTCTGAGTCTAAATGTGTATTTTCCCTTTCAAGGGTTGATATTGTAATAATTTGATGTAAAAAATATTTTAGTGCATGGTTACTCTTAGTTAGACACCATGGCTAAAATATTTCATGGTGGAAAAATCATTAAATCCCTATTGATCACTACTTGTCAACAACCCATAGCAGTACACCCCCCTTTTTTCACAAAAGGGATAGTGCCTGATCGACGTGTCCGTGCCATTCAACTACCATCATCAGCCTGATCATCATGTTATATTGTAAAACCATTCTGCATGTATATGATGTAAATAGTCTCAACAAATCCGTGTCGTGTATGTAATTACCTAGGTAAATCTACTTTTCTGGTAACAATCTACATTCTGGGAGGTTTTTTGTCTCATTGATCCATTCTCAGATAGTCGGCAGAGTTTTCGTTCAGCCTTACCCCAAATGAAGAAGAATCACAAAGCCATACAACCATATGCACAACAAATTAACACACAAAAATTAAACTGGTGGAAAAGGTAGAGAGCCATCATGTGGTCTCTCATGCTCATGTAATTCACATTATTAAAAAAATTTAATAATACATTTAAATACATGAGTAAGTGGTCTTAAGATAGTGCGTCTATCTTAGACTCACTTGGTTGAGACAATTTCTGAACTTACACACTAATTTAGGAATCTGAATACAAGTCATGCACACAAATTCACTGCACACAGTGTACCTAAGATCCCCATATTCAATTTCAAGCGGATCTAGGACACAAACACCACAAAAAAGATATGTTTTTATTTAAATATGGGAGTACATCAACCTTCACCTTCTCAAGCAATGAGAATGTCACACTGGCAAACTTTTGTCTTCAAAAAATTGCCTGCACTGACTCAATCGCTCTCAAAGTAAAAAATTACTTTGGATTACAATAATGACTTTCACTCAAACAAATTCACTTATCACTCCAAATTTACAAAAAAAACATTTCAAAGAAATTCACACTTATACCTCCACTAAAAAAATGCACCTTTTCACAAAAAGAATTTCACCTTATCACTCCAAAAATATCTATGACCACTCGTGTCTGGAAAAAAAAAACAATTATATCTCCACTATTACAAGTCAAAATATTCTTGAAACACACCTTATCCCTCCAAACATAATACACTTTTATGCCTTTTGTTTTGAGAACATAAAATAATATAAGTTTCATAAAACTTCAACAAAGCCCATTGATTATCATGAATGCCCATATACTTCCATTATAATTCCATGTTGAATATAACTTTAGAAAAGAGATGAGGCGAGCTTCAAACAATACAAAGCTTGAATAAGAGACTCACCAATTCACTGCTATTGACAACTACACCCATTAGCAGAGGAAATGGGTTCGTCCAAGGTGGTTTTGCTCATCATTTCGATATTCATTGCAATAATTTCCAATTCAGTTGCCTTCCGCTCAAAAGAGCTCCAAGATGACGAAGAATGGGGACTGGTGGGTGGCATATCGCTCAAATCAGACTTCGTTCATTACCCAAAATTCTCCAGAAGTAGCACGACAGGCCACTCTGATGTCCTCTCTACTTCTTCCGACTCCAAGCTTAACATTTCCCTGGAGCATCCGTTCGGTTATTCAGATTTCTCCCCTACTGGATATTTTACAGCGCGGTTGAAGCCATCTCCTCAGGGTGGTCAGACCCTAACTAAACTTCGGCTCACGAGAAGTTATCTAACTGAAAGTGAGCAGAAACTATTTCAAGAACTGCTGAGGGAGGATGATTTTTACCGGATAAGGTTGTCGACCAATGTCTTAACTCCTAGAAAGGATTATGTTCCTTTATATGAATTGGAATGTCGCGAGAAATGACAGGTCTGGAAAATACAACTGTTGAAAATACTTCCCAGGTTGAGACTGAGGCTTCACCTGTTGTTGGTGATCATATCTCCAACGCTGTTAAAGACAAAACTTTCATTGCAATTGATAGAAATTATGTTGCAGAGGATGAATCAGGAAATTCACTCAAGTCAGAAACTTTGATTTCGAATGATGTGAACAATACTTCTGGAGAAGTGGAAGATAAAGAGGCCTGTGAGACGAAACTGATCATTGAAAATCATGATGTAGAAAAATTTCAGAAGTCTGGGAGTAAGTCGCCTGTAGTGGATAATATTTCTTCTTTACATGAAGTTGTTGATAACAAGGTGGGTGCCGCTCAACAAGGTACTATAAATAATGATCATGGTAATGATGTTGAAAACTCTCTCAAACTTGAAAAAGAGGTACCTAATGTTGGCCTTAAACATTCTTCTAACAATGCTCAAGATGTGGATTTGGATGTAACAACGCCAATCAAGGGCTCTGGACAAAAGGCTTGTAGCAGGACTGAAAATACTGACGCGACACCTGTTGAAGATCATCACAGCAATACAAATACCCTAAAAACTATCGAAGATGATCATAGCAATTCACTCACTATGGAATACCACCATGGTAATTCTGTAAGCACCGCAGAGGATCAATTTTTGGAAAGCAAGAAAGCATCAGTAGCTGAAAATGTGGATTCTGTTGTTCCAACAAGTACTCATGTTTCTTCGGTCGTTGAAGAATTCGTGCCTTCCGGAAAGGATCCTGGAGAAAGATTGGTGACAGTTGAAACGGGGGGACTACATCGACAAGTTGAAGAAGTGGCAGTGAGTTCTCAAACTGATCATTTAGTGCCAAAGGCAGAAGCAGAAACAATAGATGTGGACAAGAATGCAAACAAGGATAATGAATTCTCTGAAAAGACTATTCATTCTTCTTCTCAAGTGCATCGAGAAGAGTTGACACAAAACAAACATCTACAAAACTCTCAAGCATCTTCAACAGACTTTGCAAAGGAAGTGGCAGAAAATGATAAAGTTCCTAATATTGAGAATGTGGAAGGTGCATCAGTAAACAACACTCTGCTCCATGCTACATGAAGTCTTCACAGTCAGGATATACTGTGCATTTACAACAACTTCACGCAAATTCAAAAGAACAAAGCATAGCTTGGTATCCTGCACTTTCTCAGGGAGCACACCTCTCAAACCGCATCTTTCTTTCACACGAATATCCTTCCACAAATTTGTAATGGCCACGCACATGTCTTTCCAAGTATATGCATGTTTTAGGTCTTCAACACAAATCTCATTCTAGCGACCCATTCACTTAGCTCATCAACAGTGGTTGTCAGGCCCAAAGATCCTTAATGCTCTGATACCACATGAAGAAGAATCATAAAGCCATATAACCATATGCACAACAAATTAACACACAAAAATTAAACTGGCGGAAAAGGCAGAGAGCCATCATGTGGTCTCTCATGCTCATGTAATTCACATTATTCAAAAAATTTAATAATACATTTAAATACATGAGTAAGTGGTCTTAAGATAGTGCGTCTATTTTAGACTCACTTGGTTGAGACAATTTCTCAAGTTACACACTAATTTAGGAGAGCTAGTTGGAGAGAATCTCTCATCCAAACTAGACTCCTTAGTTTGAGGAATTCCCATGATTTTATTTATTTAATTTAATAATTGGATTTATTATTGATTTTTAAAAGAGTGAGGCTAACAACAAAGCCGAAATAGATTTTGTTACTGGGATCTTAGGCGAGTCCTAGTGTTCTAGATCGAGTCTATGTAAAAGCGATTTGGAAATAATTCTAACTATTTGGTTAGGTTATTTTATTACAAATTGCTTGTTCTGCTAAATTATATTTGTGTCCCAGAAATGGGTAGTCTGTGAGGGTCTATCACAAATGGGTTTTCCCCCTTGAGATGTAGAAAATATGAAAATTATGATGTAAAGTGTCTTGAGAGTTGGAAAAATAATTTATCCCCTCCTAGGTTAATTAATTAAATTTTCTAGCCAGAAATTAATTAAAATCCTAAGCCAGAAATTTAATTAGTTCTAGGTCTTTGGTAAATTTAAATTCTCCGAAGGCAAAATTCGTTGGTCCTTAAAAATCAAACTTTGAAAGGTCCCAGGAGTATGGTAAATTGATTATTTCACTAAATTTTAAGCCTATGGTCCCTGGGGTTCAAAGTCAAAATTTTGAGGAAATTAATTCAAAAATTCAATTTTTGAATTAATTAAAATGCATTTAATTGAAAAATTCGAATTTCCTCAAAAATTTAAAATTTCAACGGATGAGATTAAAAGAAATTTTGATCCTCATCAACGGTTGAGATTGCTTTGACGAGAATCACTCAAACTAGCCATTAGAGAATTTATCTTTAAATAGGAAGTCATTTGTCAGTGAATTCATCCGACCTTTGAGACGTGCTAAGCGAAAAGCTCTCGTGTAAATTTTTATTTGGATAATAAAGAAAGACTTTGGGGTTATTTTTTGTCGGTGTTACTCTTCATGGAAATACTGCAAGATATATTGTTTTCATGCGTAATTTCTTTTTGCCATTGATAATAGCTTCTGAAGAGTGATTTGAGTACAGGTATCTTGCTCAATCGCTGGGGTTTAAGTGATAATTTAAATTTGAATGTAATAGCAGGTATCTCTATTTATCTGAATTTTATTATCATTTTCTCGCTCTATTTTGATGGTTGAATTGAGTTTTGCAGGAAAGTCTTGACTTTTAGATCATCGAGCATTCGGGGAAGTTTTCAGTTGAACCAGCCAACTCTCGATTCGTTTTTTCTGAAGAGCCCAGCATGATTTGATTCTAGGCTCATCATAAGATTTTTGGTGGTGGTGCATGAAGGCCTTTGAGCTCAGCACCTCCTTTAAACTTTAAAAAATTTAAATTTTTTACATGCAAAATTGATAAATCTGGCTATTTAGAGCCTTAGATTGTCAGATTTAGGAACGGAGTTGGACTCACACTCCTCAGATCTGATAAATCTGTCATTCCTGTGCATAGATCTATAAATTATTTTTGGTTTTCTAACTTGGGCTTTCCGAGTTTTAGTTTTTATCATTGTATATATCGTTTGAGTGCTTTCTTGTTGTCTTGCAGCTACAATTCTAAGGAAGAAATCTGTATAGAGTCCAGATCTAGGCCCTAGAGGGTAAGATCTAGATCTCTAGGGTTCATCAACATCATTTTGCAAGGATATTATTCAAATTAATTTTGCATTCTAAGGTTTCAAAGAGTTTTAAATCTAGATAATTTTATAAGGGAAGATTTTAATTAAGATTTCCGGAAAATTTTCTAAGGATTTCTGGGCCACCAGTTTGCTGATTGGTCTCTTTGATTTCTGGTCTGATTTGTGGAGTTCACTGTGCAATTTCGAAATTTTTTTTAGAAAGCTCACAGTCTTTTTGCTGCTGTTGCATTCTCTACAAATCTGCAAACCCCAGTCTTGCTGCCATCTCTCTCATCAGCAAAATCCGTCCAGCAACTCTTCCACCGCTGCTTGCTCCATTTGGCTCCCATCGCTCATCCTTCAATCTGCAAAAAACGCTGGCCTAAACCTGCATTATTCCTCAAACAAAACTTGTGTTCTCCTTTCCGCATTCAAAGCTGCAT
Source organism: Pinus tabuliformis (assembly GCA_031772625.1). Taxonomy (NCBI): domain Eukaryota; kingdom Viridiplantae; phylum Streptophyta; class Pinopsida; order Pinales; family Pinaceae; genus Pinus; species Pinus tabuliformis. The sequence goes on from CM062810.1 coordinate 979,044,555, forward strand.
ACATTTCCTCGTTGTTGCTTGCGTCTCTCTCTGTGTTCCCGCAGCAACCTTCACCCTCCTCTCCACACTTTTCCTCTTTCAGCTGCCCACAGATCCGTATGCTCATCGCTGCCATACCTGCATGCTGCAGCAAGCAAAAACAAGCCTCATCTCCCCGCCGTCAAGAAAGCTCCTTGCCCTCCCATCGACCTGCACATTAACCCGACGTCAGTCTAGTTCAGATTCCATTAACCCCTTCAACGCTGCCATTGCCCTTCCTTTCACGCTGCCTGCCCAAACTCCTCACGTTGCCACAAACCTTCATTCCCACTGCTGTCTGCACCTCCTATCTCTGTGTCTACGTCTGTTCTCCTCGTCGGTGAGTTCATCTGCCGCCATCGAACCTGAAAGCACACTTCAATTTTCATTTTCCTTTTTTCTTTTGTTTGTATGCTCGTTGGGTTAGATAGGTAGGGTTAAGTTTGGCATATTTTCATTTTATGGTTTAGAATAGATTTGATATTTTCCATTTTGATTCATTTATTTAAAATCTAAAACATAAACAAACAAATCAACTTTTTTTTGAAATTCGATTTTTTTCAGCTTATGATTTTTCGATTTTTTCTCTTTTGATTTTACTTTTGTTTCTCAATTTTTTATGATTTTGATCTTGATTTATTTTTATTTATTTAAAATTTAAAAATCTAAAATCTAAATTTTTTTAATAAAAATCAAAAAATCTAAACATTTAAAAAAATCTAAAAATATAAAAATCGAAAAAATTCATTCAACTTGACTAAAAACTTAAATCAAAAGTGATTTTCAGCGTTAAAAGATTTTAATTTTTTTTTTATGTGGCCTTTGGCCCATTAAAAAAAAAAAATTTAAAAACATTATTAGATCATGTTGATTTGTTTTACTTTTGTCACATTAAAGGAAAATTTTGATTAATCATTTACCACATTGGATTTGTTTCATAAAATTTAGCACATCGAAAATTTTTCCTAAGGACTAATTGAATTGTCAATTTAAAATTCCTTTCTGGTGTTTTTTTTGTGGTAGGGGTAAATTCTAAAGAAAACTTTTGTGATATTAACATTTTTTCACTTCTCTATAGTTAAACATACTTAAATTTTTTATCTAAAGATTAACTATAGAAAAGTGGTAAATTTTCCTAGATTTGAGTCACTAAGCATAAATCATTTTAATTCTAGGATTGGAATTGATTAGCATTTAAATTTCATGGTGTTTTAAAGTATTTGGATCTCTAGAAATTTAACTGCTAGAATATCTTGCATCTATTGAAAATGATCACCATTGTTTGAATTATTTTATGTGTGTTACATGTTAGATATATTGCGAATATTTTCAAGTAATTGTTAAAGTGCTCTGTCGTGGAATTATAATAGATTGCATATCTTTGTTTCCTAAGTTGAGTATACTTTTGAGCATCTGTTGACATTGATATTAATTGCAAAGAAGTTTTTGTTCTCTTTGAGCTATAATTGTATCAGAAAGATTTGAAATAAGCTTGTGGTTTAATTGTAATATCTTCAGGGGTTTATTTTTAAGTCTTCATCCAATAAAGCGAACATTTCATTTTGGTAATTGAGGGCTTTTGCGACATAAGTGTTTCTAATCCTTGAGTCTAACTTCATCCCATCATCTGGTGCATTCGCATATAATTTAGCTTTGCATAAATAAAATTTATTTCCAAGCATAAGCTTGGTTGATAGAGAGATAGGTATCCATCCATCTTTGCTTGAGAAGCCACCTTTTAATAGTACTTAAAATAGTGACCTTACATCGTCAGAGCCACAACTCTCTGCGACGCCAGAGGCACCGGGTATGTTAGATTTTCAGGAGAGGTATCGTTAATCACACCTTAGTGTGCTTCACCGAGTCTTCTCTCTGCCAATCACTGTGAAATCAGGCTCAACACAGAAAGGATCGAAGGATTCACATTTAAGTAGGAATTTAACTAAAATTAACCAAGATTCTTGCATCTCACATTAGCTTTAGGATCTGCATTTCATATAAGATAGTCATTCATCTAAGAAGCAGTTGCTAATCGATTATTTGGTCTTAAATTCCCTAGCAAGATCGTTGACTCCATAAGGCACTGGTATCAACCGTTTAAAATATGATCAAATCCTAAAAGTCTTGCTAAATCTTAATCAAGTACTTGATCACTTCACTGCGTCTCCCGAACTGGTTGGTTCCCAACTAGTTCTTCTTCATTCCATTTTTCCATAGGGTCTACCCCACTTAGCCTGTTGTAGGGAGAGCTTAAACAGAGAGATGGGGGATCAGGGTGACAACCCCCGATCTGAGCCATTGTCGCGGTGCCTAGATATTATGTGCGACAACATCTTTTGGCACCATTGCCAGGGATATTTTATTCTCGGTGTTTCATCGACATTTCCTCATCATTCATATTTTGTCTTTCTATCATTCATTTTAGCCGGAAACGACAACATTTTTTTGGTGTCATTTGATCTTTTCATCGGTTCATCTTTTGTCATCTCATTAATCGTTTCATCTGCACTTTTAACACCTGGACATTTCGGCTCGTTTCTTGTTTGGGTGGCGACTCCACTTCTTTCATTTATTATTTCTCAAATAAGAAGCCCTCCCTTATATCCAGTTGTTTTTTCCTTTGGATCCTAGAGCTAGATTCATGTTCAAGTGGCGACTCCACTTCTTTCATTTCTTACAAGAATTTCTACTAGAAGCTCGCTTCTTGTGGATCTCTTGATTTTCTTGAGCAAGGGTCTCTCTCTAGCATCCATTTGGTCCCTCCTTATCCCTTCAAGCAAGTCATCATGGATGATTCATTTACCCCGTGTCATTTTACTGATTTTCTCCATGATATGCCAGAAGAGGCCATTCATAAATTTCCTTTGTTCTCGGGTGGTGATTCAGTCGTTGTTAGAAAGCATCTATGCAGGTTTACTCATACAATAATCAAATATTGTAGTTCTCCCCAATATAAACATGAAGATGTCAAAATGCGTCTATTTGCCTTTTCTTTAGAGGGTGATGCTTTGAATTGGTTTCATAATTGTCCTAAAGATTCTTTCGCTTCTTTACAAGACATCATCAATGCTTTTACAGATAGATATGGTGATCAAGGTAGCTCGCCTTGTGCCCCTAACATTATGCAACAGAATGAGAGTGATCTTGTAAAGGATCTAGCTGTCAATGAAAGATTTCAAGACAATTCTCCATATCAGAATGTGCCATCCACTTGTACCGTTGCAGGACAAATCCATGATAGTGGAAAAGTAGGAACAAGTTATCAAATCAATGTCGACTGTGAAAGGAGAATGATAAGCATCTTATAGAAGAACTAAAGCAGTTGGTTAAAGACATGCAATTCAGTCAAACAAAGCTCGTAAAAAATATGGAGCTTAATCAAGAAAATTTTATAACTGATTACGTCAAGGATATGAGAACTTTGTACACTCAACTGTAAAAACTTGATGAGGAGATGGAAATTATGAAAATTAAACACTCTGATCACGTAGCCACCATAGTAGAAAAGTGTGCTCAGAATATGGAGGATATGAGGACCGACATGCAGAGTCAGCGTGCTAAGGAAATGGAAACCATGAAAGCTAATCATGACAGGGAAATTAATTCTATGCAAAGCAAGTTATTAGCCCTAGAGGAAAATATGACGATCATGGAATTTAATCATTCAAATCACGTGACTGCCATGGAAACAAGTTATCAAGAAGAAATAAGTTCGATTCAGAACAAATTGTCAACTATGGATGAAGAAATGACCATCATGAGATTCGATTATAATAATCAGTTAGCTATCATACAAGCAAATCATGAGAAAGAGATAAACTCTATGCAACATTGCTTGATGACCATAAAAGCAGATAATGACAAAGTAATAAAAGATATGGAAGTTGGTCAGATATGTCTTCAGAATAAGTTATTGACTGTGGAGGAAAAACATGCCAAGGAAGTCAGTGCTATGAAGGTTGAACACTCTACCCAAATGGATGCCATAACAATACAGGTATAGAAACTTCAGCATCAGTCAGAGGATGAAAGAAACAAGGAAACATCAACAGATCATAAGCCTCCCTATCTGCTGCAGCAAGCTCCATCTTATTATGAGGTCATTTGTTCCATTGAAAAGTGGCTAATTGAAGGTGACTCAGATAAAATGGAAACTAATAAAAATCAGGTTGATGCCTGCATGTTTGATCCACCGGTCATAAAAGATCAAGTTATAACTCATGACATCTGTGAGACTGATCCATCATTCTTGATAGCGCAGATGCGGAATGAAGAAAGACATGTCATGCATATCTTACATACTTCATCTGAGAGTTTTGAAGCAAAATGTTCCACATCATCAGTGATACAGCCTGCCATAAAGAAAAAGTGCAAGAGAAAGAGAATGAGAAAGCGTTTGATGCATCATATGGTTGCGAGCAACTTGATTTTCGGATAGGAAAAGGTCCTATCGTATGCAGGATTGGACATGGCACATCTGAGAAACAGCCGACAAATTTGCCTGAAAGCAGGAAAATGCTTAGTATGCACTATATTGAACACATCTGATGCCATGGGGCATCTTTGTATTGTATTTCTAACCTTATGCCCTGTTATTTCAGTATTTCATTTTGTAGTTAGATTTATGTTTTTCATGTTGTTAGACTAGTTAATAAATGAAGAGCTTATATCTTTCCTGTGCTTAATGTTATATGATGATTTTTGGATGGACGCTACTTATGTTATATTGTGTGTTGCGTGGATGCAGATTCTGGATTCTCACATTGCTTCATTGCAGCAACGTGTCCCCAAGCAGAGCCAAATGTTGATCACTACATGTCAATGACCGATAGCAGTACACCCCCTTTTTTCACAAAAGGGAGAGCGCCTAATCGACGTGTCCATGTCGTTCAACTATCATCATCATCCTGATCATCATGTTATATTGTAAACCCATTATGCATGTATATGATGTAAATAGTCTCAGCAGATCCATGTCGTGTATGTAATTACCTAGGTAAACCTACTTTACTAGTAACGATCTACATTCCAGAAGGTTTTTTGTCTCACCGCTCCATTCTTGGATGGTCGGCAGAGTTTTCCTTTAGCCTTACCCCAAAGCCGGAATGGATTTTGTCACTGGGATCTTAAGCGAGTCCTAGTATTCTAGATCGAGTTTATGTAAAAGCGATTTGGGAATAATCCTAACTATTTGGTTAGGTTATTTTATTACATATTGCTTGGTCTGCTGGATTATATTTGTGTCCCAGAAATAGGTAGTCTGTGAGGGTCTATCACAACTGGGTTTTCCCCCTTGCGATGTAGAAAATATGAAAATTATGATGTAAAGTGCCTTGAGGGTTGGAAAATTAATTTATCCCCTCATAGGTTAATTAATTAAATTTTCTAGCCAAAAATTAATTAAAATCCTAAGCCAGAAATTTAATTAATCTAGGTCCTAGGAAAATTTAAATGCTCCGAAGGCAAAATTCGTTGGTCCTTAAAAGTCAAAATTTAAAAGGTCCCGGGACTAAGCAACCTTCACCCTCCTCTTTCCCTGCCCACAGATCCGTATGCTCATCGTTGCCATACCTGCATGCTGCAGCAAGAAAAGACAAGCCTTATCTCCCCGCCATCAAGCAAGCTCCTTGCCCTCCCATCGACCTGCACATTAACCCGCCGTCAGTCTAATTCAAATTCCATTAACCCCTTCAACACTGCCATTGTCCTCCCTTTCATGCTGCCTGCCCGAACTCCTCACGCTGCCACAAACCTTCATTCCCACTGTTGTCTGCACCTCCTATCTCTGCGTCTATGCCTGCTCTCCTCGCCATCGAGTTCATCTGTCATCGTTGAACCTGCAAGCACACTTCGATTTTCATTTTCCTTTTTTCTTTTGTTTGTATGCTCGTTGGGTTAGATAGGTAGGGTTAAGTTTGGCATATTTTCATTTTATGATTTAGATTAGGTTTGATATTTTTCATTTTGATTCATTTATTTAACATCTAAAACATAAACAAACAAATCAATTTTTTTTTGAAATTCGATTTTTTTTCAGCTTATGGTTTTTCGATTTTTTCTCTTTTGATTTTACTTTTGTTTCTCAATCTTTTATGATTTTGAGCTTGATTTATTTTTATTTATTTAAAATTTAAAAATCTAAATTAAAAAAAATAAAAATATATATATATATATTTATATATATATATATATATAAAATAAAATTTAAACATTTTAAAAAATCTATGTTGCCAGGAAACGTGGGTGCGGGGACGGGGACGGGTACGGGGACGGGGACGACATTTTTGGAAATAGGGTGCGTGGGTTCGTCGGGTAATATAATAATATTAAATTTTAATAATTATATTTTTATAAATTATAAATTTATAATTAATAATATATATGAAATTTGAATTTGTATATTTTTTCAACTTTAAACAAGAAAACTTTAATGATAACCATTTAAACATGCACATCATTGAACATTCAACATTGACATTGAAATTTCAAAATTTATCACCAAAAAACTGTTCTTTTGAATCTTTTCCGTGTAACCATGACATTGTGACAGCTATGTGAGAGAGCTCAAGGCTACTACTAAAACTGAAAATTCAAAATACATACTAGGATAAATGCTAGACTCAGCTATTTTGGTGAAACTTGGGACAGATTTTGTCACACACAGGCTTTAAAATAACTATGCAGCTTAGGTTCATTTGCAAGGATGCCTATCAATGAATCAGGCTGTGGTTGTACAGACCCTTCCTCCTACACAGCCAAGGAGTGTTAGCATTTCTACCTCCTGCTCTAATTTCAAGACAACGTCTCTCCTTATTGAAATTGCTCATTCTGGCTGGAGCTTGAGCTTGTAACTTTGCTTTGAATGTTTAGTCTCTCCCATATAAAAACACAATTTTTTCATAGGAGATTCTTCTCAACCTGATAGTGGTCTAGAATTTTCTTGATGTCTAATCATCCACATGCCCCATGCATGGTGTGCTCTGTGGTAAAGCAATCCCAAAAACAGTGGCAGCCTTACCCTTCCACAAAACACGCTTATCAATCTTTGTTTCCCAATAAAATGCACAGCAGCCATCTGATGGCTTGAGGGATAGTTTGTCTTTGAGTGCGAAGCTCTGCCTGAATATTAATTATCTAAACATAAAACATCTTCGCAGTTTTTAGAGATTACTTGGTGTACAAGTTTGTAGAGATCATATATGATTTAGGCATATTTTCCTAGTTTTAATCTTAACATGATGTTATCAGAATGCTATGAGAAATTCGCAGATTTTGATACTTAATTTAGCCATTGTCCAAAATAGCCCTTCGCCATTTAACAGCATCAGCTGATTACAGCTTATGGCTGGTCTCAATCCTACTTTCTATTTGACCGAAAATGTCTGAACCTGTATGTGTGCATTTACAATTTATAATTTGATGGTTATTTGGCTCGGGAATGAATGTTTCATTCCAAATTGATTTACAAGAATTCTTAAAAAACAAGACTTGTAAAAAACTTAAAAAACCGGGTGCAGGTACCCGTGCAACACAGGTTTTGATGGTAAGGACCGTGGAAGAATGTTTCATTCCAAATTGATTTACAAGAATTGATTTACAAGAATTGATTTAGGGTTTTTTAGGTTTTGTTATAAGTTATTTTTTAAATTTCAATAAAAAAATTATTTGAAAACTAAATTTTTAATATAGTTTTTTTATGAAGAACCCAAAGAACCCGAAGAACCCAACCCGAAGAACCCAAGAACCCAAGCACCCGAAGAACCCAAGAACCCATTAAAGGAAAAGAACCCAATTTTTTTTTTTTTGAAGAACCCGGTTCTTCATGGAAGAACCCGGTTCTTCATGGAAGAACCCGGTTCTTCTGGGTTCGTCTGGGAAGAACCCGTACCCGAATCCGGTACTTGGGTGCGGGAACCCGGGACGGGTTCGAGAACCCCACCCCCAGGTGCGGGTACCCATGCAACACAGTAAAAAATCTTCAACTATAACAATCGAAAAAATTCAGTTAACTTGACTAAAAACTTAAATCAAAAGTGATTTTCAGCGTTAAAAGATTTTAATTTTTTTTCTTTTATGTGGCCTCTAGCCCATTAAAAAAAAATTAAACACATTATTAGATCATGTTGATTTGTTTTACTTTGGTCACGTTAAAGGAAAATTTTGATTAATCATTTACCACATTGGATTTGTTTCATAAAATTTAGCACATCGAAAAATTAGGACTAATTGAATTGTCAATTAAAAATTCCTTTCAAGTGTTTTTTTTTGTGCTAGGGGTAAATTCTAAAGAAAACTTTTGTGGTATTAACATCTTTTCACTTTTCTATAGTTAAACATACTTAAATTTTTTATCTAAAGATTAACTATAGAAAAGTGGTAAATTTTCCTAGATTTGAGTCGCCAAGCATAAATCATATTAATTCTAGGATTGGAATTGATTAACATTTAAATTTCATGGTCTTTTAAAGTATTTGGATCTCTAGAAATTTAACTGCTAGAATATTTTGCATCTATTGAAATTGATCGTTATTGCTTGAATTATTTTATGTGTGTTACATGCTAGATATATTGTGAATATTTTCAAGTAACTATTAAAGTTCTCTATCGTGGAACTATAATAGATTGCATATCTTTGTTTCCTAAGCTGAGTATACTTTTGAGCATCTGTTGACATTGATATTAATTGCAAAGATGTTTTTGTTTTCTTTGAGCTATAATTTTATCAGAAAGATTTGAAATAAGCTTGTGGTTTAATTGTAATATCTTCAGGGGTTTATTTTGAAGTCTTTATCCAATAAAGCAAGAATTTCATTTTGGTAATTGAGGGCTTTTATGACATAAGTATTTCTAATCCTCGAGTCTAACTTCATCCCATCATCTAGTGCATTCGCATATAATTTAGCTTTGCATAAATAAAATTTACTTCCAAGCATAAGCTTGGTTGACAGAAAGATAGGTATCCATCCATCTTTGCTTGAGAAGCCTACTTTTAATAGTACTTAAAACGGTGACCTTGCAGTCGTCAGAACCACAACTCTCTGCAGCGCTGGAGGCACCGAGTATGTTAGATTTTCAGGAGAGGTATTGTTAATCACACCTTAGTGTGCTTCGTCGTGTCTTCTCTCTACCAATTACTATGAAATCAGGCTCAACACAGAAAGCATCGAAGGACTCACATTTAAGTAGGCATTTGACTATAATTAACCAAGATTCTTGCATCTCACATTAGCTTTAGGATCTGCATTTCATATAAGATAGTCATTCACCTAAGCAGCAGTTGCTACTCGATTACTTGGTCTTAATTTCCCTAGCAAGATCGTTGACTCCATGAAACACTAGTATCAATCGTTTAAAATCTGATCAAATCCTAAATGTCTTGCTAAATCTTAATCAAGTACTTGATCGCTTCACTATGTCTCCCGAACTCGTTGGTTCCCAACTAGTTCTTCTTCATTCCATTTTTCCATAGGGTCTACCCCACTTAGCCTGTTGTAGGGAGATAGCTTAAACGGAGAGATTGGGGATCAAGGTGACAGCCCCTGACCTGAGCCGTTGTCACAGTGCCTAGACATTCTGTTCAACAACAATCCCCTTTAGTGTCAATTAATTAATTTTTTTGGCTAAATTAAATAAAAATTATAAGCAAAAAAAATAATTAATTTTGAGTCAAAAATAATTACAGAGAAATTAATCTCTCTAAGTGGAAAATGATAAAAAATCGTGGGTCAAAGAGAAGTCAATTTTTGAAGGTCCTCCACCAAGGGTAAAATGGGTATTTTAACAAAATTTGAGCCCTTGGACCTTGGTGATTAAATCAAAATCAAAATTTTGAGGAAATTAATCCAAAATATTAATTTTTGAGTTAATTAAAAATGGGTTTAAAAAAAAAAATCAAATTTTTCCTCCAAACTAAAAATTCGACAATGGAGATTAAAAGATGATCAAGTTACTTTCGACGTCAAGATTATTTTGACGAGGAACAAGCCAACTAGTCGTTATTTTCCACTTGGAAGAATTTCTCTATATAAAAAAGCTATTGAGCTTCTATTGGATATCTTTGGATGATGTCATTCTTGAACGTTGGTATTGAGTTGTGGCTCTGCTGGGAACATTATTTTATCATAATAGAAAGATTTTGGGGTCCAGTTCATGGTGTTCTTCTTCTGTTGATCTGTTGTATGTGTTAACTATGTGTTGTCCTATATTGTGCTGAATATTTTATGAATTGTTATTTCATTTGTCGGTGATAAGAACATTCTATTGATACATGCTATCTTAGGTGATCTGATTCACCATATGATCTAATAATTTTATTTTGAGAAAATTGTAGAGATCTACAAGTACACTATCCCTTGGGCTCCAAGTTCACAGATTGTGGGGAAGAGCATACCATGTTTGGCCGTAAGATTTCATTGTGGTAATTGATTTTGCAAGAGGGCTTTGCCCAATATCTATTTTTCAAAATTATTCATCCATTGTTATTTATTCAAAAATATTTTTCCAAAATTATTATTTTTGGGCTAAAAGGAATTTATTTGCTAATGAGAGCTTGTAAATTTAATTTGTAAATATTGTACATTTGTAAATAATTTGTAATTTATTTTCCTAACCCATTTTATTTCGCAACACTTGGGTATTTGGGATTTTATATTTTTTGTATATCTATTTGGGGTTTGGCATTCTTTGATTCATTTTGCAGGTGATAGCTCAAGGGTTTGAAGCAGCAAATTTTTCAGGGCTATTCAACCATGCAAGGAAAGTTGATCTAGGCCCTTGACAGTAAGATCTAGTCCCCATAGTTTCCAACAACTCAACTTCTAGCTGAAGAAGGGAAGTCATCCAACATTTTGCAGTGATTTCGTGGCAAATTTTTGTGTTTGCAAGCTTCAGAAAAAATTTTAGGCCATAAGGCCTAGCCGTCCTCCCTCCTTTTCCCTAGTTGTGAGACCTAGGGGCCTCCTAGAGCCCTCGGCCCCCCTCCGTGGCTTGGTTGCAACCCTTTTAGGGCTTGTAGTAGCTTCCTTTTCCCCTCAGCTCCCTTCTTTACCCTAGCCGCAAGCATTTGGAGGCCTCAACCTCCCTTTCCTCCCTTTGTCATGGGCTTAGGTAGCCTCCTTTTCCCTTCGGCCCCCCTTCTAGCCCAGGTCACAAATCTAAAAGGGCTTATCCCTTGGCTGCTAGACCTTTTAGGGCCTCGTCTAGCCCTGCGTCAACCCTTTTGGGCCTGACATCAGCCCTAAGGGGCTTCATTTCCCTATTTGTGGCCTTCTAAGGCCTTTTTTCCCTCATCTCTGCCCTTGTTTGCCATTTCCATCCTTTCATTGGTCCTTTATAGCCCTAATGTTGGGGTTTCCTAGTCCTAGTCTATCATTCTAGCCCTCATTCAGCAATTAATCAGTCATTGATTTAATATTTCATCTCTAACATTTGGTTTTGCAGCAATTCTAGATCTAACTTGGTGGTTGCAAATTCTCAAGATCACTAAAAATCTCTCTATTTGCCTACAAGGCCACTAAGCCTCTTGGTTTACCCTCTAACCGTTCATTTCTATCACTATTCTCATTTCAATTTCTGAATCATTTATGACAACAACATATTCAAGGCTTAAGTGCATCCAAATCAAGCCTAAATTCACTAAATAATTTGACTGAGCAATTGAGAATTAATCTAAGGTCAAATTTGGTGCATGGAAGTGAATATTGTTGGACTGTAAGTTAATTTCCACATCTGATATGTTTGCTACAGCCATATAAATTCACTTACAGCAGTGAAAAAATAACATAATCTTGGCATATTTCATCATTTACTGAAGGCTATAATAATAACTTAAGGTCTGATATGCACTGCATAAATGTCTAATATAAAATTTATAGTGGTGGAAAAAGTGTTGAAAGTCATCTGATTTCACTTGGCTCTTGTTCCTAGCATCTTGTGCTTGTCAAATAATTATTTTCTAGCGAGAGTTGGTGATATTATTACTGTTGCAATCATTTAACTATTGGCTTCCCTATCTTGCACTCCATTGCATTTTGCACCATTGGCATCCATTTGCATTCTTGCATTAGCATATTTCTAATCTGTACAAGTGCTCTAATTGAATTGGTAATTGATTGATAAGATTGGTTCTAAGAATACATTGTGATTAATGCTCTTGCCTCTCCTTGCTATCATTATCGGATAAGTGGATTTATTGATGTTGTCGAATAAGTAGTTTCTTGTGGATTTGCAATCTAAGTCACTCTTATAGCACTCAATCAAGTTAAATTGTGATAAGAGATCTAATTCTGTCCATAAGGAGTCTAGTCCCTCTCTTGTATATCTGTTAAAATTGGCAACTAGGGCCAAACTCCATGTGGGTCATCTTATTCATGGCTGATAATATTTTATTAGATTCCTCTCGTCGAGAGGTGTAAGATTGATCTAAAGATCATCCGATTCCGATAAGTATTTATGGAGATATGAATTTATTTTGATTATGGAATAATTATCAAGCCGACCTACAACTCATGTAGGCTCAGAAGCCCAACAGTGGCATCTATTCAAACATCAACAGTTGTGTATAAATACAGGAGGTCTTTTCCTCATTTGCACTCACTCATCTCATCACATCTCTCTCTCTCCTGCACAGAAAAGAGACTCTTCTCTACTGCGCAGAAAAGAGACTCTCTCCCACACATGTCGAAGGAAGGACGCAGTTTTGGGGCAGCAACTGCAAAACCAAAGTTTGACCAGAAGACTCCCTCCTCGGAACTGCGTTGTAGGTCCACCCGGATCTCCTCTGAAGGCCACAATTTTTTGGTGTTGGAATCAAGCCGACCCGACGGTCAGTTTGCGAGATATTGTTTGCCCTAGTTTGGGACTGATCTAGGGTTTGTTGCTGCTAATGTAAATCTGATTTATGTATTATTTCTCTCTGCTGGATTATTGAAGATAAAGGAAGATTTGATCAAAGGGTTTCCCCACATTGGGGTTTGTCCCTGGTTAGCCGCCACATATTGTGTCTCTTGTCTTGGCTTGTTTTATGTCGATCGTTTAATGTTCTATCTGCACTTTACTTTATGTACATGTGATTGCTAATCTGTGGATAATAATAAGAAAGATAAGTAAACTGTTATAAGCATAGAACATACCATAACTTAACATGGTATCAGAGCTGAGGTGAAGACAAAGCCCGAGCAAGAGCAAGAGCAATCACCGAAGAGAAGATTGGCAAGGCTATCCTAAAAGAACTATGGGGTCCTCATCACTCTTTCCTGCCGAGGACAAGCTCCGTGAGAAAGCTGACTATCACGGATGGAAGATGTCTATCGATCTAACCTTAGAAGATCAAGGAGTATTGGACCATGTGAGAGGCAATATTGTTGAGCCTCCATCAAATGCATCTGTTGCTGCCAGGAACAAATGGAAAACCAGAGAAGTCAAATCAAAGAAGATCATCCGGGACTCTATCGACAAGCGCTTGGTGGCCTGCATCTCCAACCTGAACACCTCCAAGGAAATCTATGATAGATTGGTGAGTTTATTTAAAGTTAATGATGCAAATCAAGTTTTCTTTCTTAGAAATAAGCTTAAGGAAATTAAGAAGGGTAAATATGAGAGTATGCAAGCATACTTCTTAAGAATCACCGAGATCAGGAACGATCTCCTATCTATTGGGGAGACTATTACTGATAGGGAAATGGAACTCACAACTCTTGGAGGATTACCATCCAAATGGTACGTGTTCAGGACTACTCTTCTGAGCAATAATGTAATTCCTGGTTTCGAGGAATCACTGGCTAAATGCATCCAAGAAGAAACAAGGGTAGAAGAGCAAGAAATGCCCATGCCTAAAGGTCCTCCTACTACCTTTTCTTCTCATGCTAAGAAAAGAAATAATTCCGGGACTAAATCAAAAAGAAAGGATGGGCCTAAGGGTGGAAGAAAATGACGATGTTACATTTGCGATAAAGCAGGTCACTATGCAAGGGAGTGCCCCGATAGAAAGGACTCACACCGGGACAGTGATCAAAATCCCTCTCATGGCAATCAAAGGAATGGAAAATTCAATAGCAAAGGTAAAAGGAGTGCTGGAAATCAAGGAAGAGGACAACCATTCAAGAAGGATAGAAATTCCAGGTATGAATCCAACATTGTTAAAAATAAGCAGGATGAATATTATCTACCAGCTGCTCTATCTACCTCTGCTCCTTCGGACTCAATGGAAATTTGGCTCATTGATAGTGGTGCCTCAAGGCACTTCACTGGTTACAAAGATGTTCTCCATAATCTGATAGAGAAAGAAACTAACCTGGAAATTGTCCTTGGAGATAATATGAAATATCCCGTGAAAGGTGTAGGCAATGTCTCTCTCAAATTGAATCAAGGTAATACGATCCACTTACAGGATGTATTATATGTACCTAACCTCAAAAAGAACCTAGTGTCCATCTCGGCAATGGAAGACAAAGGCTACAAGGTGACATTCAGCAATGGCAAGGTACGTGTATGGAAAAATAATGTTAAAGATGCCTTTACTCTTGGGTTTCGTGTTGATTCATTATATCAGGTCGGTGGAAGTCTGCTAGGTGTCATGTCTTATGACACATCTCTTTAGTCCGAACTTTGGCATCGGAGGTTTGCCCACCTTCATTATAAAGCTCTACCCAATGTAAGACAAATGGTAACAGGGATGCTCGAATTCCGAGTAGAGAAAAAAGGTGTATGTCTAGGATGTGCCGAAGGAAAGCTCAAAAGGGGACCATTCCCCTCAAGCCAAAGCAAGACCTCCAATATATTACAATTGGTTCACTCAAGCATATATGAGGCTAGTATTAAGAGGGAGACTACTACACCACATACTCCAGAGCAGAATGGTGTGGCGGAAAGGAAGAACCATACGATTGTGGAAGCTGTTTGCGCCATGCTCCATGATCAAAGACTTCTGAAGTTTCTATGCGCAGATGATGTAACATTGCCTGATGTGGAGGAACCCATGGATCCTATTTATCCACCTGAGCCTTCCTCTTCTAGGAAGAGGCCTTCATGGCTTAGGGGGCTACTTGATGATGCTGAAGGACATGCTGCACGCCGAGGAACCTTCCGTGAAAGTAGGAAACCTAACAGGTATCAGGGATACCTGACCATCATGAGCACAATCATACAAAATGAGCCTTCATCATTCTCAGATGCTGTCAAGCATCAAGCATGGAAGGATGCTATGACCAAAGACAATGAGTCTAATATGAAGAATGATGTCTGGGAAGTAGTTCCCAGACCCCAGGACAAGACAGTTGTCACTTCTAAATGGCTTTACAAGATAAATCATGCAGCAAATGGAAGTACGGAAAAGTATAAGGCACGTTTTGTTGCTCATGGTTTCTCCCAGAAGGAAGGTATAGACTATGATGAGATATTTGCACCTGTTGCCAGATATATGACCATCTGCTCGATCATAGCCCTTGCGGCTTCACAAGAATGGAACCTACATCAGATGGATGTTAAGACCGCATTCTTGCATGGTTCGATCAAAGAAGAGGTCTACGTGGAGCAACCCGAAGGATTTGAGATTTATGATCAAAAATCTCATGTATGCAAGTTGAAGAAAGCACTCTATGGGCTGAAGCAAGCACCCCGAGCAATGTATGAGAGGATCGATAGCTACTTGATGAAGCTGGGAGTCACTAGGAGTGAAGCCGATCCTAACCTTTACTTTAAGGTTGAAGATGACAAACCTCTCATACTGGTGTTGTATGAGGATGACCTCTTCCTAACAGGTGTAGACCCTCTCATTCACAAATGTAAGAGGGAGTTGGCTTCTAAATTTGAAATGAAGGACTTAGGACTAATGCACTATTTCCTAGGACTTGAAGTGTGGCAGAAGCCAGGGGAAATTTTCCAATCTCAAGGAAAATATGTGGTGAAGATATTGGAAATATTCGGTATGGTGGACTACAAGCCTGTAACTACCCCGATGGAGCTTGACTTCAAGAAGTTAAGCAGTAGTGCTATTGGACCTGTTTTATGAAATGCTACCGAGTATCAGCAACTCGTTGGAGCATTAATGTTTTTAGTGAACTCCCGTCCAGATATATGCTTTGCAATCAACACATTGAGTCAACATATGGTTGAACCTCACCACATACATTGGATTGGTGCCAAGAATCTGTTAAGATATCTTCGTGGCACAATTACATATGGATTAAGATATACTGCCAAATGTGAGACTACTTGGATACACTGATGCTGATTGGGCAGGCAATATGGAGGACCGTAAGAGCACTTTCGGGTGCTGTTTCTCCTTGGGATCTGCTTCGATATCCTGGATGAGGAGGAAGTAAAAGTTGATGGCTTTGAGCACCGCCGAAGCAGAGTATATTGCTGCTAGCATGGCCTCCTGTGAGGCAGTCTGGTTGCAAAAGATCTTCAGTGATCTATTTGGATTTACATTGGATACCACCGTGATCCTATGTGACAACCAGAGTGGGATTCGTTTATCAGAGAATCTCGTATTTCATGATCGCTCCAAGCATATCGATATCAGATATCACTATATTCGAGATATGGTGTAGCGGGGAGCTATAAGGCTCCAACATATCGGTACAAATGAATAGGTCACTGACATTCTGACAAAGCCCCTAAGGAAAGTCAAATTCCTGACTTTCCAAGAACAACTTGGTGTTGTGCAAAGACCCTCCAATGAGGGTCTTGTATGATGTATTGAGATCTAGGAGCTCCGAGGGGTGCGGGGTACTTCTTGGAGCGACATATGACCACAGGGTGATTCACCATCCCCTGGTGGTATACATGTACACCCCGTAGTGACTATGTAGCAGGATGATTGGTTCTCTTGTGAGGTCTGGATTATGTGTTCTCCAAGATGACTATGTAGCAAGATGATTGGTTCTCCTATGAGGTTTGGATGATGTGTTCTCCATGACGACTATATAGCAGGACGATTGGTTCTCCTGTGAGGTCTGGATGATGTGTTCTCCATGACAACTATGTAGCAGGATGATTAGTTCTCCTGTGAGCACTGGATGATGTGTTCTCCATGGCGTTTATGTAGCAGGATGATTAGTTCTCCTGTGAGGACAGGATTGAGTAAGTTCTCCTGTCAAGGCATCATACCCATGCAATCTGGGACTCATGAGAAGTACCTCTCATCTGATCAATGAGCAGGGAAATGAGGATAGGGACCATAGTAGTACCGATGGATGCATCGCTGTATCTACCGTACTCCCTATGCTAGGATAACCTTCATTGATCTGGGATCAATGAGACTAGTATGGGACAAGTGGTAGGAGTTATACCCACTATGACGTTGACTTCGGGTCAGTTGAGACTGGTCTGGAACCAATGGTACATACTCTGAGACTAACTTCAGGTCAATGAAGGACTGGTCTAGGACCAGTGGTAGGAGTGGTACATACTATGACGCTGACTTTGGGTCGGTTGAGACTGGTCTAGGACCAGTAGTACACACTCTGAGACTGACTTTGAGTCAGTGGAGGATGATACTGGTCTGGGAACAGTGGTAGGAGTTGTACCCACTATGACGCTGACTTCGGGTCGGTTGAGACTGGTCTGGGACCAGTGGTACATACTCTGAGACTGACTTTGAATCAGTATGATATATCCTTGATCATTTCTTCCTCTTCATAATTCAGACAAAGTAGAGCAAAGCAGAACATAACAGAGCAGAGCAGAGCAGATCAGAACAGGGCAGAACAGAACAGAGCAGTGCAGGCAGGATAGAGCAGAGCAGAACAGGGGTCAAGCTGTATAAGGCAGTGCACTTGATGGATGAATAGTAGCGACCGACAGACAGATTGCAGATGGAGTTCTCCCTAGTTGAGAGGGAGTGTTAAAATTGGAAACTAGGTCCAAACTCCATGTGGGTCATCTTATTCATGGCTAATAATATTTTATTAGATTCCTCTCATCGAGAGGTGTAGGATTGATCTAAAGATCATCCGATTCCGATAAGTATTTATTGAGATATGAATTTATTTTGATTATGGAATAATTATCAAGCCGACCTACAACTCATGTAGGCTTAGAAGCCCAACAGTTGCATCTATTCAAACATCAACAGTTGTGTATAAATACAGGAGGTCTTTTCCTCATTTGCACTCACTCATCTCATCACATCTCTCTCTCTCTCCTGCACAGAAAAGAGGCTCTTCTCTATTGCGCAAAAAAGAGACTCTCTCTCACACATGTGGAAGGAAGGACGCAGTTTTGGGGCAGCAACTGCAAAACCAAAGTTTGACCAGCGTTGACCAGAAGACTCCCTCCTCAGAACTGCATTGTAGGTCCATTTGGATCTCCTCTAAGGGCTGCATTTTTTGGTGGTGGAATCAAGCCGATCCGACGATCGGTTTGCGAGATATTGTTTGCCCTAGTTTGGGACTGATCTAGGGTTTGTTGCTGCTAATGTAAATCTGATTTATGTACTATTCCTCTCTGCTAGATTATTGAAGATAAAAGAAGATTTGATCAAAGGGTTTCCCCACATTGGGGTTTGTCCCTGGCTAGCCACCACCTCTTGTGTCTCTTGTCTTGGATTGTTTTCTGTCGATCATTTAATGTTCTATCTGCACTTTACTTTATGTACATGTGATTGCTAATTTGTGGATAATAATAAGAAAGATAAGTAAATTGTTATAAGCATAGAACATACCATAACTTAACAATATCTAATTGGCATATTCCATTGTTATAATCTTGAAGATTTGATAATTGTGCATGAAGAATTATATCTAATCGTTAAGAGAATCGATCTTGCGTAATTACAATCTTGGAAACATTTTCTGGCACCATTTATCTTGAGCACTTTCTCTTGTGGTGAAGATTGTCGTTATTTACTTCTAAGTACTTCATTGTACTAGATTGAATATCATTGTCTTTCAAGTACTTAAGAAACTTAATAATTTCACCTTAAGAGCATTCACTCATAATTTGAATTTGCATCTTAGGCCTAGTGCTGCGTTAATTAACTTACTTCCAAGCATAAGCCTAGTCGATAGAGAGATAGGCCCACCTTTCTCACCCAACTTGCAAAGTCTAGGACCTCTTTAGTGGTTAACACGGTGATCTTACAATCATGACAGCCACAGTCTCTACAGTGTCGGAGGCATCGTGTGGTTAGAACTCAAGGGGAGGGATCATTAATCAAGCCATAGCTTGCTTCCCCTTGGTTTCTCTCACACAACCTACTCTAGAGATTAGCTTCAAAACAATTGAAAGGAAGGATACCACTTAGGCATATAATTTAAAATCAACCAAGATTTTGCATCTCACTTAGATTATAAGATTTGCATTTCATATAGGATAGTGAAGCATCTTTAAAGCAACAATTGTCCATTCAGTAACTTGGTAAACAATTTATCTTAAGCAAGTAATTGACTCCATTAAGGCACTGGTCTTTCAGGATAAATCTAATCTAATCTTCAACTTGCTAAATTAACCAAGTTGCTAGGCCATTCAGTTGTGTCTCCCAAACTTGTTGGTTGCCAACGAGTTTCCCATCTTCGCATTTCATAGGGACTACCCCCCATAGCTTATTGTAGGTAGGCAGCTAGAATGGAGAGGGCAGGGATCAAAGTGGCAACCCCCACCCTAAGCGTTGTTGCATATTGCCTGTACAATTTGATCGACAACATTTTATGGCACCATTGTCGGGGATAGAGTTTTTTCTGTCCCTGGTTTTCATGACATCTTCTCATCATTTCATCCTCTCATTCTTCATCTTCTCACCAATCTTCTTATCACCTTGTTCACCTCTATATTTGCACCTTTAGAACTTGGACGTTTGGGTTAGTTTCTTGTTTGGGTGGCGACTCCACTTATTTATCCATTCACAAGAGCTTATACTAGAAAAAATCTTGGTAGCTTGGTTAACCCCGCTTCCGATCCTTAAAAGGCTCTAAGAGCTTGGTTAAACAAATTACATTCTAGTAAGAATTTAATCTTTCTCGGACAGGAATCCCTCCCTAGTATCCACTTGCTTTTCCCTGATCCCGTCAATGAGGACATCATGGAGTTTTACAAGCCTTGCGACTTCGCCAATATCCACGGATATCCTCATGCTCTTCCAGATGTTGGTTTGGATAAGATTCCTGTGTTCCAAGGAAACAATGCAATCATTATTGATGCTCATATCAAGAAGTTCACATCCTTCCTGTTAAGACATGCTCACGTAGTTGCCTACAATCATGAAGATGTTAAAATGAAGCTCTTTGTCCTTTCATTAGAAGATGATGCATTGCAATGGTACTTAGATAAGCCTGATGACTCTTTTGATTTTCTGCAAGCGATCATCAATGCATTTAAGGGTAAATATGGGGACAAGAAAGAAGGAAGATATTTGTTCAAAGCCATCAATAGCATTAAGAAGAATGAGAATGAAACAGTTGAAGAATTTAATCAAAGATTCAATGGTATTATCAAAGAAATGACTCAGGATTATAAGCCTCCAGACAAGTCTCTGTTAGAGCAATATCTTGAAGCTTTTTGTGTTGATACATCTTATGAAATAAGACGTGCAAAACCAACTGATTTGGCTTCTGCTCAAACTATAGCCGAAGAATTAGAAAAGGATAAGAAAGCATCTAGTAAATCATACATTCCTCGTCTTGAAAGAGGTCTAGTAAGAGATAAGGGAAAGGAAATAAAGGAGGTAGAGCATGACCCAATTAAAGAATTAACTCAAATGATTAAAGAAATGAGAATTGAGCATGTTAGAGAAATGAGTGCCATGCAATCTAGGTTGATTCAAATGGAACGAAATCAAACTCAGAATGTTCAGCCTAGAAATAATAATAATAACAGAGGTAACAATAATCCATGGCCAAGAAGGAATCCTCCCAATGATCAAAGGCCTCCCACTCCGCTTGAATCTGCTAATATTGTCGATCAACCTATTCCATTTTGCAGACCTTGTGAAGGATTTCATGAAGAAAGTGTGTGTGCCATCGCTAGAAGACTCCTAGATGAAGAAGCTAGTGAACAAATAAATAATGTTAATCAGAATTATTCAAAGAAAGGGCATTGCACGGACATTATCCCCTCATCTTTCACCATCAACAATTTCAGTGATGAAAAGGATCCTATCACACAAATGTATGGTGAAACTCCATCTCAAGAGCAGATTCTAGAAATTGCTAGAAGCAAAGGTTACACATATCAAAAGAAAAGCAAAGATCAGAATCAAAGTAAGCAACAAGTTGCATCGAGAAGTTATCAATAAGGGCTAAAAATTGATTGGGTTGCGTGGATAAATAGTTTTAAAATTTATGTCCCGGTGTTAGAACTTTTAAAGATTCCTTCCCAAAGAATGGCATTTTTCAAAGCTCTAGGCACGGCTCGGTGTTGAATTTTCTAAGTCTATCCATTAGAAAATTAATTTGTATTCCGCTGGTTTATTTCTTCTACTTGTAAATTCTGAACAAGTTATTTCAAACATTTAAATACCGAAATAAACACAATACAGTCACAACATCTACAGATCATCAGCGTAAGCAAAACAAACACACAATTGCCACCGTTATTTTTGGACAAATGTCCCCGAAAAAACCCAATGCGGGAAAACCGATGCAGCTATTCTGAGGATTTATTATTATGCAGTATTTCCTTGAGTACAACTGGGTGCCTAATCGGCTCACCCAATAGAGAAAATACATGGAAACAATACCTCTGTATACGGAAACAGGTATTCAGAAAACCTGTCCCATGAAACCCTCTCCAGTGACTTTGAAGCTCAGTGCTGACCCTTCTGGCCTCTGCGTCAGCCTCCTCCTGACCTGTGTCAGCCCCAGGACCCTCTGCGTCAGCTTTCTAAGGCACTGCGCAGCCTCTGGGACCCTCTGCGTCACTCCAGCAACCTCTGCCTGGATGACGCAGTCCCTCTGGCCTCAGCGTTGTCTCTGTTGGGCTTTGCGTGGCCTGAACTGGCTGCTTCTCTCGCTCTCTTTGCTTCTGCGTTGGTCTCTCTACTGTCTCTGCCTCTCTGTCCAATACTCACCGCCCCTCGCTGCTAATCACTGATTCACTTTTTCTTAGCAACCCCGCTCTAGCAAAATGAATGATTGATCACTCTGGTGTATTCTCCAACTAACCCTCAAGCCTCTTCTTATACTTTTCTTGTTGGTCCTTCA
The DNA here is from genome assembly GCA_031772625.1 of Pinus tabuliformis. Taxonomy (NCBI): domain Eukaryota; kingdom Viridiplantae; phylum Streptophyta; class Pinopsida; order Pinales; family Pinaceae; genus Pinus; species Pinus tabuliformis. The sequence goes on from CM062810.1 coordinate 979,066,712, forward strand.
ACCGCCGAGATTAAATCTCTAATCAACGACTAAAGATTAGATTTGGCTTGATCCATGACTTTTGGAACCTTCTAACCCAGTTTTATACTAATACCCATTAATATTTTATTTTTCCGAAGTTTAGACTTAGGAACTCCATTAAAAATATTAATTATTTTAATATCTCCCAAACTGGGTACAATCTATCCAAACTATTTCTGGACCTTGGAGATCTCATGTGCTTTAGCCTCTCCACCAATTTTCATGGCTAGAGCACATTCAATGCTACCCCAAAATCAACACTCCCTCCTAGTGAGGATTGTGCTCTAGTAATACTCCACAACTGAGCATCACACTAATTATCTGGCACCAGTACCTGTGTTGATGCTAGGCCTCCCCGCCCAACGTCCTCTGCATTAGTGCATCCTGTACTGCTGCCCATGGCCCTACCACTGCCACTGCTGCATCCATACAATAGCTCCCTCTGCATCTATGCCGTTGTTGGTCCATTCTCCCAACACTGCATTTGCACTGCATCCCCCTCTCATCATGTTGCATCGTGCTACTGCACACTGCTACTGCACTGCAACTGAGTTACTGAGAAGTAAGTAACTGATCCACCCAACTTCTGACATCCCTGTCAAGCTAGAAACACTCCCGATGTTGAAGCCCTCTCTGTCGCTAACATGTGCTCCCTCTACTGACCTCTGCACCACTGCAACAACTCCCTGCATCTCGCACCGTTGCACACCTCTTTGTGCCATCTTGCACCGTTGCAACACTCCCATGCCTCTCGCACTGTTGCAGCCTGCTAGCCTCACGCTGCCCAGTGACTCCTGCACTGTAGCACTCTCTATCACTTCATCCGCATCCATCTCTACCTACATCTGCCAATCCTACTACTCTTCGGGGCTCCCGTAACAAGGTATAATCCAAGAGGTTGGGTACCTCAAGGATCCTGCCCCTCATCACCTGTAGTCCTCCTGACTACAGCTCAATGTCTCCCCACTTCTTCTCAAGTGGCACATGAGCACTCATGACACAATCGTCATCCTCCTCGACTTCTTTCTCCGTCTTCGCTGGCGCTGCCTTAGAGTCAGAAGCCTCTCCCTTACTCTTCTTCCTCGAACACTGGTTCACATAGTGACCTAGTTCCCCACAATGGAAGCACTTGACCTTGGAGAGGTCCTTCTTCTTCCTCTTCTCCTGCTTTCCCGCAAATGCCAGAGCTGCATCCTCTTCCTCTTCCTTCTTGATCTTGACCCCTTTGCTGCTACTTCCCGTCTTGGTCATCCTTATGATCTCTTCTTGACGAAGAGTCGCCCACAGTTCTTCCCAATCTGGAAGACTCGCCCTGCCCAGTATGCTCTAGACAAATGTCTCCCACTCCTCGGAGATTGCGTTAAGTGCAGTCCTCACTATCAACTCCTTGATCCGACGTGGCCCCTATGGAAGTCAATTGGTCACGTATCTCCTTCAACCGACAGAGGAAGAGATCTATCTGCTCCCCCTTCTGCATCTGGTATGAGCTTAGCTGATTCTCCAGGAGCATCTTCCTCTCCACGGAAGTATGCTAGTACAATGTCTTCAAAGTGTCCCACATCTCCTTTGTCGTTTCCTTCTTGGCAATATGTTGGACCACATGATCCTTGACCCCATCAAGGATGACGCACTTTGTCGTAGCCATTGCCTCATCGTACCTTTCATTAGCTACTGGGTCAACTGGGATAGCCATTACTCTTAAGGCGAAGCCCTTGATACGATGTCTATCTAGAATGGACAAGATCCTAGCCTTCAAGACCACAAAGCTGGATGCTCCATCCAGCTTGTCCTGATCTCTCAGCCCATTCACAGCCATCTTTCTGCTCTTCACTGTCGACTCCTCCAAGTCTCTTTACTTCCCGCCTAGAAGTTCTTTGTTCGACTCCTACTGAGTCTCTCTACTTCCTGTCTAGAAGTTCTCTTCTGGACTCCCTCTGAGTCCCGATTTCCCACCTGAAAATCCTTCTGCCAACCATCAAGTTCCCCTCTCCAATCGTCTGTGCAGCTACAACACTGATCCGAATTCCTTGACTAGAAATCTGTCTCGACAGCAACTCCCTCTACCTTGGTCTTGCCCTATTAGGTATTGTTCTGACCACAGTACCCCACCAGCTTCGCTCCCGCAAACTACCCACAGCTTCCTTTGCCCCAGCAACTGAAGGATTGAGCCTCTTGGCTCTGCGCAATCCCAGCACTGGCAAAACAGCTCCCTCAGCCAACTGCGTCAGCCCTCCTGGCCTCTGCGTGAGCCTCTCTCTGCCCTCCTCAGCCTTTGCGCTGGCCTCTCTCTGGCCCAGACTGATGACGCAGTCCCTCTGCGTCAACCCTTCCTCTGTCGCTTCTGCAAGGATCAACTACTATCACTCAGGACAGTTGATTCTATTGCAAATGCTCTACTCAACTGATGCCTTCAGGTCTCCTGTGATCTGCAACCACGCTTTCATACCATGTTGAATTTTCTAAGTCTATCCGTTAGAAAATCAATCTGTATTCTACTGGTTTATTTCTTCTACTTGTAAATTCTGAACAAGTTATTTAAAACATTTAAATACCGAAATAAACACAATACATACACAACATGTACAGATCATCAGCTGAAAGAAAACAAACACACGAGTGACACCGTTATTTTTGGACAAATGTCCCTAGAAAAACCCAATGCGGGAAAACCAGTGCAGCTATTTTGAGTGTTTATTATTATGCAGTATTTCCTTGAGTACAACTGGGTGCCTAACTGGCTCACCCAACAGAGAAAAATACACGGCAGCAATACCTCTATATTCGGAAACAGGTATTCAGAAAACCTGTCCTACGAAACCCTCTCTAGCGACTCTGAAGCTCAGCGTTGGCCCTTCTGGTCTCTACGTCATCCTCCTACTGACCTGTGTCAGCCCCAGGACCCTCTACATCAGCCCTCTTAGGCACTGCGCAGCCTCTTGGACCCTTTGCATCACTCCAGCATCCTCTGCATGGATGACACAGTCCCTCTGGCCTCTGCGTTGTCTCTGCTGGGCTCTGCATGGCCTGAACTGGCTGCTGCTCTCGCTCTCTCTGCTTCTACACGAGTCTCTCAGTATTGTCTTTGCCTCTCTGTCTAGTACTCACTGCCCCTCGCTGCTGATCACTGATTCACTTTTTCTTAGCAACTCTGCTCTAGCAAAATGAATGACTGATCACTCTAGTATATTCTCCAACTGACCCTCAAGCCTCTTCTTATACTTTTCTTGTTGGTCCTTCAACAACCTAGATTAAATCTCTAATCAATGGCTAAGATTAAATTTGACTTGATCCATGACTTTTGGAACCTTCTAACCCAGTTTTATATTAATACCCATTAATATTTTATTTTTCCCAAGTTTAGACTTAGGAACTCCATTAAAAATATTAATTATTTTAATATCTCCCAAATCGGATACATTCTATCCAAACCATTTATGGGTCTTGGAGATCTCATGTGCTTTAGCCTCTCCACCAATTTTCATGGCTAGTGCACATCTGATGCTACCCCAAATCAACACTCAGTAGGATAAGACTGATGTGCACCAAAAAGATGAAAAAATCAGGTTAAATGATTTGAATTATTACATGACGAACGAAGATAATCAGCGTTTCTTCCCGGCTTTAGAAGTTAATGATTGCTTGCTTCACAATTGTATGCTGGATTCCGGGGCCTCAACCAATGTCATGACTAAGAAGGTTATGGACCAGTTAAACTTGAGAATTTCAAGGCCCTATCACAACATTTGTTCTATGGATTCAAAAAAGATTGAAGTCCTCGGTGTGGTTAAATACTTGCAGGTTGCCTTGGCAAATTATCCATATAAAATTATCACCATGGATATAGCAATCATCGATGTGCCAGATGTATGGGGAATGCTTTTATCCAGGAAGTTCACAGTCGACTTAGGTGGATGTATTCAGTTAGATCTATCATATGCTACTATTCCCGCAGTAGCAGGTGGTATGGTCAGATTGTACAAAGAAGTAGAAAGGAGATATCATGTTGAAAATCCAAAGAGGTCGAACAATTATGAGGAAATGGAACCACGGGGTCATCCTTCAAAATATAATGCAATTGTGGTTGAATTCTTCCAGCCTATCTATCAATTTTTTTCCTCTCATATTCCAAGCAAGAAAAGAAAATGGCTAGAATTTGACAAAGATATGCAACGCATTGATAAAAGTTTACATCAGCCAAAAAGGGTCAGAATTCAACAAGGGACATCTGACAAATAGCCTATCAACCTACCTATAAGAAAACAGGTGTTCCAGATTGTACCACAAGGATGACATCTGATGCCATAGGGCATCCTTTGTATTGTATTTCTAACCCTAAACTCTTAATTAGAATTTTATTTCTATTAGTAGTTAGTCTTCTTTCATATATATTTTGTCCTTACATTTTGATATGTTAGGATAGGTTTTTCTATTCCAACAAATGTTCTATTTATACATGATGATTTTGATTTTCAGCAGATATCTATTTGATGGACTTATGTTTTTCTTGGATACAGGATTCTGAATTCTCACATTCCTTCAACGAAGCAAAATGTGTCCCCATATGGAACCAGATGTTGACCACACTTTGTCAACAGTCCAAGGAAGCAGAGTACAAAGATGTGAAGAAATGTTTTCAAAGCTCAAAGTCATTAGCCAGCAATTATGTCATTGTAAACCCAATTTCTGCAAGTTATATTGTAAATGATGCTCTTATGACCATTTAATTATGTAACAACACCTAGGTAAGTCGTTGTTTTTGGCAAAGGATTTCATCCTAGGAAGCTTTTTAACGTCACCGAATGATGTGTGTTTCTAAACACGGATAATCAGTTGAGTTTTTCTTCCAGCTTAAACCCCAAAGCTCAAGTGGAATTCATTGACAAGATCTCAAGTGAGTCCTAGTGTTATATCAAGTCTATTGTAAAAGTGAGTTTGGGAATAATTTTAGCACATTTGGCTAGATTATTTTATTACAAGCACACTTGGTCTATAGTAGACCATATTGTGTCACGGAATTGGGTAAATTATTGGGGGTCTGAGTCTAAATGTGTATTTCCCCTTTCAAGGGTTGATATCGTAATAATTTGATGTAAAAAATATTTTAGTGCATAGTTACTCATAGTTAAACACTATGGCTAAAATATTTGAGGGTGGAAAAATCATTAAATCCCCTCTAATGCCAATTAATTAATTTTTCTGGCTAAATTAAATAAAAATCCTAAGCCTAAAAGTTAATTAATTTTGAGTCAAAATTAATTATAGAGAAATTAATTTCTTTCCAAGTGGAAAAAAATCGTGGGTCAAAGAGAAGTCAATTTTTAGAGGTCCCCCACCAAGGCAAAAATGGATATTTTAAGAAAATTTGAGCCCTTGGACCTTGGTGGTTAAGTCAAAGTCAAACTTTTGAGGAAATTAATCCAAAATATTAACTTTTGGATTAATTAAAAGTGGGTTCTAAGAAAATTTCGATTTTTTCTTCCAAATTAAAAATTTGACAGTGGAGATTAAAAGATGATAAAGTTATTTTCGACGATTGAGATTATTTTGATGAAGAACAAGCCAACTAGCCGTTATTTTCCACTAAGAAGGGTTTTCTCTATATAAAGAAGCTATTGAGCTTCTATTGGATATCTTTGGATGATGTAATTTTTGAATGTTGGTATTGAGTTGTGGCTCTACTGGAAACATTATTTTATCATAATAGGAAGACTTTGGGGTTCAGTTCATGGTGTTTTCCTTCTACTGATCTATGGTATGTGTTAACTATGTGTTACCGTATATTGTGCTAAATATTTTATGAATCGTTATTTCATTTGTTGGTGATAAGAACATTCAATTGATACATGCTATCTTAGGTGATCTGATTCACCATACGATCTAACAATTTTGTTTTGACAAAATTATAGAGATCTACAGGTATGCTAACCCTTGGGCTCTAAGTTCACAAACTATGGAGAAGAGCTGACTATGTTTGGGCTCTGAGATTTCATTGTGGTAATTGATTTTGCAGGAAAGTTTTGGCCAATATCGATTTTTTGAAATTATTCATCCATTGCTATATATTCAAAAACATTTTTCCAAAATTATTATTTTTGGGCTAAAAGGAATTCATTTGCTAATGAGAGCTTGTAAATTTAATTTTGTAAATCTCGTAAATTTGTAAATTATTTGTAAATTGTTTTCCTAACCCATTTTATTTTGCAGCACTCGGGTATTTGGGGTTTTATATTTTTTGTATATATATTCAGGGTTTGGCATTCTTTGACTCATTTTGCAAGTGATAGTTCAAGGGTTTGAAGCAGAAAATTTTTATGGGCTATTCAACCAAGCAAGAAAGGTTGATCTAGGCACTTGAGGGTAAGATCTAGCCTCCCCAGCTTCCAACAACTCAACATATAGCTAAAGAAGGGAAGTCGTCAACCATTTTGCAGTGATTTCGTGGCGAATTTTTGTGTTTGCAAGCTTCAAAAAAAAATTTAGGCCCTAAGGCCTAATCGTCCTCCCTCATTTGCCCTAGCCGTGAGGCCTATGGGCCCCCTAGAGACTTCGGCCCCCCTCCTTGGCCTGGTCGCAGCCCTTTTTGGGCTTGTCATAGCGTCCTTTCCCCCCAGCCCCTTTCCTTACCCTAGTCGCAGGCCTTTAGAGGCATCGGCCTCCCCTTTCTCCCTTTGTCGTGAGCTTGGGAAGCTTCCTTTGCCCCTCAGCGCCCCTTCTAGCCTAGGGCGCAACCCTAAAAGGGCTTATCCCTTGGCCGCTAACCCTTTTAGGGCCTCTTCTAGACCTGCGTAAGCCCTTTTGGGCTTCACGTCAACCCTAAGGGGCTGGATTTCCCTAGCCATGGCCTTCTAGGGACTTTTTTCCCTCATCTCTGCACTTTTTTGCCATTTCTAGCCTTTCATTGGTCCTTTCTAGCCATAGTCTTGGGGTTTCCTAGTGCTAGCCTATCATTCTAGCCCTCATTTAGCAATTATTCAGTCATTGATTTAATATTTCATGTCTTTGGTTTTGCAACAACTCTAGAGCTAACTTGGTGGTTGCAGATTCTCAAGCTCATTGGAAATCTCTCTAGTTTCCTACAAGGACACTAGGCCTCTTGGTTTGTCCTCGAACCCTTCATTTCTATCACTATTCTCATTTCAGTTTCTAAAGCATTTATGACAGCAGCATATTCAGGGCTTAAGTGCATCTAAATCAAGCCTAAATTCACTAAATAATTTGCCTAAGCAATTGAGAATTAATCTAAGGTCAAATTTGGTGCATAGAAGTGAATATTTTTGGACTGTAAGTTAATTTCCAGATCTTATATGTTTGCTACAGCCATATAAATTCACTTACAGCAGTGGCAAAATAACATAATCTTGGCATATTTCATCATTTACTGAATGCTGTAATAATAGATCAAGGTCTGATATACTCTGCTTAAAGGTCTGATATAAAATTTACAGTGGTGGAAAAAGTGTTTAAAGTCATCTAATTTCACTCGGCTCTTGTTCCTAGCATCTTGTGCTTGTCAAATAATTGTTTTCTAGCGAAATTTGGTGATATTATTTCTGCTGCAATCATTTATCTATTGGCTGCCCCATCTTGCACTCCATTGCATTTTGCATTATTGGAATCCATTTGCATTCTTGCATTAGCTTATTCCTAATTTGTACAAGTGCTCTAATTGAATTGGTAATTGATTGATAAGATCGGTTCCAAGAATACATTGTGATTAATGCACTTGTCTCTCATTGTTATCAATGTTATTGGATAAGTGGATTTATTGATACTGTTGAATAAGTGGCATGATGTTAAATTGTGATAAGAGATCTAATTGTGTCCATAAGGAGTCTAATCTCTTTCTTGTGTATCTAATTGGCATATTCCATTGTTACAATTTTGAAGATTTGATTATAGTGCATGAAGAACTATATCTAATCATTAAGAGCATCGATCTTGTGTAATTACAATCTTGGCAACATTTTCTGGCACTGTTTATTTTGAGCACTTTCTCTTGTCGTGAAGATTGTCGTTATTTACTTTTACTTACTTCATTGTTCTAGATTGAATATCATTGTCTTTCAAGCACTTAAGAAACTTAACCTTAAGAGAATTCACTCATAATTTGCATTTGCATCTTAAACCTAGCGTTGCATTAAATTACCTACTTCCGAGCATAAGCTTGGTCGATAGAGAGATAGGCCCACCTTTCTCACCCAACTTACGAAGTCTAGAACCTCTTTAATGATAAACACGGTGACCTTGCAATCATCAGAGCTACAGTCTCTACAACGCCAGAGGCATTGAGTGGTTAGAACTCAAGGGGAGGGATCATTAATCAAGCCATAGCTTGCTTCCCCTTGGTTTCTCTCTCACAACCTACTCTAGAGACTAGCTTCAAAATAGTTGAGAGGAAGGATACACTTAGATAGGCATATAATTTAAAATAAACCAAGATTTTGCATCTCACTTAGATTGTAAGATTTGCATTTCATATAGGATAGTGAAGCATCTTTAAAGCAAAAATTGGTCATCCAGTGACTTGGTAAACAATTTATCTTAAGCAAGTAATTGACTCCATTAAGGCACTAGTCTTTCAGGATAAATATGATCTAATATTCAACTTGTTAAATTAACCAAGTTGCTAGTCCATTCAGTGGTGTCTCCTGGACTTATTGGTTTCCAACAAGTTTCCCATCTTCACATTTCATAAGGACTACCCCCCATAGCTTGTTGTAGGGAGACAGCTAAAATGGAGAGGGCAGGGATCAAAGTGATAACCCCCGCCTTGGGCATTGTTGTATATTGCATGTACAATTTGAGCGACAATAGTACCAACAATATTAACAGGGATGATGGTTGGAAAATCAGTAGTAATTGGGTTTGCGCTCTTTCCTCGAAGTTTATTTCTTCTTTGTACCCTTGTTCTTCTAATCTTTTCTCCTGTTTACTCCTTTGGTTTTCTTATTGTTTCCTCTTTTCTTGTTCCAGACCCTAAACACCTCTCCCCGCTGCCCTCTCCTTTTTTTTAATAATAATAATTACTATTATTATTTTAGAGTTTTATATAGTGGTTAATTATTATTAGTTTTTAAATCTCCTTAATAATTCTCACAACCTTTCTAGCCTTTATTGATTTGATATAATTTATTTATTAATTACTATGAAAGTATTAGTAATATTATTAATATTTTATTACTTTTTCTTTTATTTTAGTTTCTTCTTTAATTCTATCCCTAATTAACCTCATTCCTCTTTACCCTTTGATTTTTATTTAGTTATTCCTATTATATTTACCCCCTCCATAATATTAATAATATTATTAACCTTATTTTATATTAATATTCCCTAAGGTGGCCAACAAACCCACTTTCCCAATGGGCAGGTTGAGGCCACTTTACCAAATGGATATGGATGTAAAACCTGCCTGTTTTTGTTCAAAACGTTGGCAACAAAAGTCTTAATCTGATGGATCCAGAAAATGTATTTCAAAAAAACTCTACTCACAGAAGCCCACATCCAGAAATTATTGGACTGTCAGGCACTCTGTGTCCTCTATGGGGCTCCAGACTTGAATGTTTTGCTTGGCAGAAATGTTTTATATGTGTCTCAATCTCTAGGAGAATGTTTTGGAAAACATGTGAGGATTGTAAGCAATAACTGATAAATAGTGATGAGGATGATATGATGATCGGATGATCCTTACTCTTCACAATAGTGTTTCAGCACCTAAAAAGAGTAATTTTTATTCTGCTGGAATATATATTATGTTTTTTTCTTGGAAAAAGAGGTGCAAATAGGCAGGAACTTCCAAATTTATTTTTTAAACTGCTCCTTTATTGTTTTCTTAATTATTTCCTTATTTGAGGTTCCTAAGTCATGGGGCTAAATCATGTCTAATTAGAAAAATTATAATTAAAAATAACAATTTCATTACGTTTTTGTACTGTTTCTAATATCTATGCTTTAAGACATCTGTTTTCTGGAAATAAGCCCCATGTTACATAATGTGGTCACCTGGCATCAACATCAGGAAAACAAAATGATTCAAATTGATCTCAAGTAAAGAGACATTATAGTCAGAAATGTAACCTTTAAAAAACAAGAAACTGTAGTACTGCAGCAAGGAAATTGTATAAAATGAGTTTTAGTATTTACATAATTTGAAGAAAAAATTTAAGTCAAAAGTTCCATCCAAGGCTACATGAAATAAAAACTGGTTTCTCAAAATACATAATGTTTCAAAACAATGATACAGGGTTGAGGATGCGAGGCATCATCCTCAAATAAAAGAAACGACCAGAAGAGCTGCGTGGAACAAATATTGCAAAAAATTAGGTGTGGTATGGAAAATTACCATTGGTGAATGATGGATGTTGTAGATGGAAATCATAATATCCTGACCAGCATCCACCTTATAACCTCCAGGCAAAATATCAGGCTCTTGAGCTCGTCTAATCAAGACCTGCATATCCATATTTAAATTCTGGTGACTCTGCCAAGATATGGATTCTATGACCACAATAAATTTTTAAATCGTGTAATATTGAGTTTCTGCAAAGAATGAAAGGCCTTACTCAATACAATCTTCACATACAGGTGGGTGAGGATAAAGTCGCATTGACTCATTTATGCAACGAGTCAAGTACTTAAGCTCCTTGACGTCTGCAAATTTTGGTTTCCTTCCTTGTAGGACTCTATCAACTTCTTCTTGTGCCCTTGCCATTGCATGAGGGTTCTGAAAGTATTGAGCAACAACATGTCAAATACAGAATATTAGTATTAAGTTCGAACCAATAAAAACATTTGAATCTGTCAATTCTCCTATAATATTGATTATGTGATAGGTTTTGTTAGAGAGGTGGTAAACACGAAGAAGTTTTATCTATTATCTAACCCCTCAATAGAACTGTATTTGATTTTTGACAAAATGCCTAAAGGTGACCAAGAATAAAGAGAAGAATTGCAATGACAATCCCCAAGTAATGGTAGAATTTATGAGCATATTGAGTTTTTCAAGAAAAAAAAATTATGTTTCTGGTTCTTTAATTTGTTTCTCGGTGATGACTTTCAAGTATTTTCCATATCTATTATAGAAGAAAATTATAAATTTTGTCAATTTATGGTGATAGAAACATGTTTTGAACTACACAAATCATGACAAATATGAAATTGCTAGCAAAACATAATTTCTTACTTCGATAATCAAAGGAACTCGGTTTTAATACTTCTAGGTAACCAGTATGGTTTTGTGCCCACCATTTTTTGGGTGATATCCCTAGGAGAAAAAATTTCTCCAAGATGGTCCTCAGCCGGCAGCCAGCAGCCCCTTGCAGCCACTAACTAGCTCTTTGTGATATTTCTCCACCACCTAAGTGAGCCATGTGGTCCCATACCCATCTGCATGATCGTATGTTTGAAGGTGGGCCTCACGAAGCTAAAGGTATGCCTTGTCATTTGGTAATTGAGTATTGTAGTTTGCTTATCATAGACACTCCTAGGCATGGATTAATGGGGGAATTCAAAGGAAAGAATGAGCTAGGTTTGTGCTCTTGTCCCCTAGACCCCTTTGGATGTTGACCTTGAATTCTAGTCCCGTGGGATCTCTTGTACTGACCATCTGACTTTAGGGATGGTACTTCATGGGAAACCCTGATTTTGGTTGCATGGTCCTGCTTCCTCATCCACATATATTGCCCCCTTTCCACTCATTATAACCCCATTCATCATTTCTCCCACCTAGATCCAAATTCCTCCATTGGGTCCACATAGGGCTAGCTCTCTCCTTCCCCTTGCTCACACCTTGGGTCGGGCCTGGAATAATGCCCCAGAGGTTGATGCAATTGAAAAGAAAATTAAAAGCATAATTGGCCACATTCAACAGGAAAATGTACCATAAAATGCAAAATATGGCCGAGACAAACACATTTAGCACGTGGGCAAAAGCCAATACATGAGCTCTACCCCATCATCATGGCCATCACCCTAGTTCCTACAGGCTCTATGAGCCTTCATCACATAGGAGCCCATGATTGTCCCAACCCCTGGTGGGCAATGAACCGCCCTACCTTAAAAGGCAGTATTCACTATTATATCTCACACATCATGCTCTTATTGTGAAAATTCCTAGACCGGAATCCCTACTATAGCGACTGACAATTTTTCTCCTACTTGTTAATTTACATGAACAAGTTATTTGTAGTTTCCTACGGCAAACATTGAAATACATACACTACAGCTTACACCATTTAAAATAATATGCCAAAACAAGAAACTGAACAATAGAGAGATACAACACAAATAACTCGGTAGTTTTTGGACAAACGTTCCCAGGAAAACCCAATGTGGGAAAACCGATGCAGCAGATCTGAGGGTTTTTATTATTAAGCAGAATTTCTGAATACAAACTCTGGATGCCTTGCTGGCAATCCAATGCAAAGAATATCACTCGGCAGAAGAAATTTGTGAGATTACCTCACTCCACACTGCAAGTCCTAGCTGATCCGACAATTGATTCAACAAGTCCCCAGTGACTTTTGCGCTGCCCCTACGAAGTCACTGCATGGGCCTGCGTCACAGCGTCTAAGGCCCTGCGTCACTTCTTTGCTAGATCGATTTGCTCTCAGGAGCTGACTCTAACCCTCTGTAATGTTCCAAACTAGGAAAAATAGTGTTATGCAAAGCAAAGTTGCAAACAATAAAAACAACACCATAAAATTGAAACATTCAGTGCACACCCATAAAAAGTCCACGAATAACCAACAGTTGAGCCATTTTATTATAATCTGGGAGAAAAGTACAGTAATGTGGAAGTGGTGCACCTGGGCTTGCCTCAATGGCAAGCGTGATCAAGCCCAGGTAGTAATATGTCAAGCCCAAATGGCACAAATCATTGTTGCAATGGTGCCTTGCGCTACCCTTGTGAAACTATGTTGTCTGCTACAAAGATACTGTTGGAAACCCCACCTCCGGTGCTTAGAAAATTAAGGGAAATTAACCTCGACCTCTCTACCAAATACCCAGAGTAACCCACGAACGGATTGGCCAAATGTTGACCTCGAAATTTTGGCCCAAATTCCCCTCCGCTCCTCTAGTTGTTAGCTGAGTTGGGACCCTTGTTTGACCCCTTAAATCTGCCCAGAAAATTCTATAAAATTAGGAGTGTGATCTCTACCCAAAACCCAGAAAAACCCAGAAAGGGTTTCCTTTGGTTCCAACCTTCAAAAATTGACCCTTCACAGCTTGGCCCTCCTCCAATTTCGAACTCTGTCACTGTGATGATCCTGTCAATCTTTGTTCTCCCAACTCCAGCAATCCTCCTCAAATGGCCCTCCAAATGATCTCCTACTTCTCCTGGCCAACTCCAGCTCTACAATTCCTTCCTCCAACTCCCATGTGAGCCCAGTGATGGCTCTCTGCACAAGCCCAGGTCACTGTAAATCAAACTGCTCCAATGCAGCAACCTCCTCCTCCAAACTCTACCTAAAGGTTGATTCTCCACTATAGCTCCAATGCCCAAACTCCCCCGGCAGTTGCTGCCCGGATGAACCCACAAGCAACACCTGCGTGTTCCCCTTCTGCGTCCTCCAGAAACACGCACTAGCTGAGACAAATGCTGAATGATGTGACTGTGAAACTCCACCGGCTCTCCTCCAAGGTAGTACAAATTGCCTTCCTAGGGTGGCACTCAAAGTCCACCAAAGCAAGGGTTGAGATCTCCACTCAGAGACACTTGTGTGCTAAACTGCACAATAACCCGACTAAGTAGCTCGAGCAACTAAGTTTGAGTTCAATATGTCAAAAAGATACCAAATGAGGTTGAGCCTCCTCTATTTATAATTTGTGGGCCTCTTTCCCATGTGGGCCCCCTCGAGCTAGCAATTCGACTTTACCTCCTTAGTCATTCGAACTTCCCTCTAAGGTGGTGTGTATTTCCTCATGTGGGTGGCCCCCATGTTATGCCAACAAAACATTTCGGCCCCTTTTTCCTTCCTAAGTCTTTTCCAAAAATCACATGGGTCCCATGGCCTCCAAAATTGTCAAAATTGTAGAATAAATAAACCTGTAACAATTTAATTTCGGAAGGGACATTACAGTCCTCCCCTCCCAAATGTTGCTTGTCCCCAAGCAACTTCAACACCGGATGCTCACATATGTGTTCACCCTCCCAGGTGGCATCCTCATCTGGCAAGTTCCTCCAATGCACCAAAAATCGTTTGTCCTCCAACAATGCCTAAACAAGTGCCTCCTCTGTCTGTTGATCACCCCTATCACCATCAGTAATATCGGGGTCCCAAACGTGCCACTGAGTCATCCTAGGTCCCTGCACTGTCCTGACATGAAAGAATCCCTCAATACCAGGATCCCAATCCATCCTGTCCCACCTGAAGCTCCCCTCGCTCCACTCACTATCCTGTCCGGTATAAATACCAGAAGTCCCCCATGCCATCAGTGACTCGCTAAAGCCCAAAGGAAGACCTGAGTGACCTCCCCCTGTTGCAGCCGACTGACCCCTAATGGTCACTGAGTTGTCTAGTACTGTGATGTCTGGGTCCCATGCTAGCCATAGAAGGGTGCCACCATGTTGTCGTTGCACCACTCTAGCTCTAGCTGACTACCCATCATGCGTACACTAATCCTCCTCTCCTGGAACTCGATGGTGGAATACTGATAGAGGTGAGACACATCCTGCCCCGACATCTCCATGACGCCAAAGTCTACCCGTCTAAATCTAACTCCGAACCATTGCAGCCACAAAGAAAGCCTACCTCGCCATCTGATGAAAGCCACTGTGTACCCCCATGTGCCAATCCCAAAGTGAACTAGACCACTCTCTGCCATGACTTTGACCATCACGAGATAGATTGATCTATCAATCAACTGAATCCTTGCATCCCCTAGTTGGACTTGCTGCAACATAGCTCTTACAACTACAAGAATCCATCCATGCCTCATCTCTAGTCCCTGCATGTGATCAATGTATAGGCTCCATGTATCGTGGGTTAATCCGATGCATGCTATTCTGCCTTGTGCTTGCCATTGTGTAGTGTCGATGATTGTTGGAAGCCACGTGTGCCAAATAGCTAGCCCCTAAATGCAACCAAAAGATGGGTATACGATACTTGTAATCAACTCAAAGTACGTGGATCCCTCCTGTCCCTGCCAACCATCTCCCCTGGGTCTGCCATCCACCCTCTCGATTATGTGCCAATATAAGGTCTAGAGCCCGGACACATACTGGGAAACTACCTTAGTCGTACCTGGTATCCTCTGCTCATGCATGGTCCCGACATGCCCTAAGAAAAGAGTGACACATATCTCCCTCATGACTAGCTCCCTAGACATAGGCTCGGTGATGAACAATATGCCACCCCTCCAGATGATCACCTCATCCCCCAACCTGTGGTTGTCAACTAGTGCACCAACCCAATGTCACTGCTGAAAAGTCTACCCCGTAGTGCGCTAAGTGTCACGCAAATATCTCAAGTGAGCTCCTCGTCCCCCACTGTTCATGCCCAGAGTGCAGAAAGTCGACAGCAAAATCGACTGTGCCCGTGAGAGATGTAGAAGAGGATCAGGCATGTGAGTACTCGCGAATACCATCAAGTATCGCTCATCTGTGTCCCCGTCGATCCTCGGTGAACTACGCCCAAAGTTATGCCCAGTGTTTCCATCCAAGGGTCTCCCTGGAGGCAACACTCCAAGACCTCGTTGTGCAGCACTATACACCCCTGCATACCACCGATCATCCCAGTACTCCTGGACATGCCAATGTACACCGCTGCCTAACCCTGTACACTGTTGGATACCCTCGGGTACAGCTATGCCATCCTGTACTGGCTTGTGTCCTACCTATGTCACTGTACCTGCCACTCCCTACATGTACTCAACGCAAGGTGAGGCACTCCCACTCCACAGCATAGTCCAACATACTATGACACACCACCCTGCATCTCCATGCTCCTCTGCAAGCCCTTGCTCTTCACTGCATAGCCCTGCACACCACTGGATGTTATGGCCTAACATTGGGTCTGTATGCATCAAACTACATCCCTCTACATAACACTGGACCCTATGACATAACTTTGTGTAGTCCTGTGTACCACTACCCACTGTCGTACCACCTTGTAATATACAGTATCCTACATGGGCCAAAATATCCACCTCTTTGCTAGTATGCCCTCCATGATGTGGGCTACATCCCCCCATCTGCTCTGAAAAACCTGAGCGGCCCGACTCCCCACATGCTAATGGAAATGACACTACTGCGCCTATCCTCAATAGTCCCTGCATCCCATATGCTGATAAGAGAGCACTCTCTCCATACAATTCCCTATCTAATAGTCTGTCGATGCCACCTCCTACCAGCTCCTGCCAGAGTAAGCTTGTCACCTTGTGACTCCACGCACTATCAATATGCCAAGACAACTCATGAAATTTGTTTGCTCGCTTGTCAAACCATCCTGTCACCTAAGTCATCGCGTTCGGCGAATTTAATCCTAGGGATTTGAAATTCGCCGAACTTCAACCGAATTCGAATTTGTTCGATCAGGTTCGCCGAACAAAATGACGAACTCAAACCCGAATTCGAACCCCGAACTTAATCGCCGAACTTCATTAAATTCGAATTAAATTCGCCATTAAATTCATTGAGGTTCATTTAATCTGGTTTTTAAAAAATGATTTTTATGCGGGCCCGTCTAAGTTAGGGTTTTGTTTTTTTCGTTGTTTAAAAATTTAAAAAAAAATGTCATTGCTTATGTATGCCGCGGGCAGGGTGGGTTTGGTTTTGTTTTATTTCACAAATCCAAAACACAGTGACAACGTCACTGTTCCGCAGGTTCCGTTTTGTTTTATTTCACAAATCCAAACACAATGACCACTGACAGCGTCGCTCTCTGCGGGTTTCATTTCACAAATGGCACGACAATGCACGCATACACAGCCTCGGCCCTCTCGTGACAGACCAATGAGCCTCGGCCCTCTCGTGATAGAGCAGTATGTCGTCCACGACGCTGCACGCATATGCAGCCTCGACCCTCTCGTGACAGTCTACAGAGCAGTGAGCCTTGGCCCTCTCGTGACAGGGCAATGAGTCGTCTCCAAACTGCACAGTCCAGAGTCCAGTCTCCGCATCCCATGGCCGTTGGCGTCGACTCCAGAGTCCACTGTCCAGACTCCCGAGCATCTGTTCCAGTTCAACCAAATCGTATGCAGCCTTCAGCAAGCCGCCCTGTCCAGACTCCAGCCTCCATGTAAGTCAAAAATTAAAATACACACTTTTTTTTATTAGTTAAATACAATTTACTGGTTTTTTATCAGTTAAATACAATTTATCAGTAAGTCACAAATTACAATTTAATAGTTTTTTTTTAATATAGTGCCGCCTGAGAGATCCAAACTCCTGAAATTTATTTTATAAATTATAGTTTCATAATTTCATTCTACAAAAAAAATATAAAACTAATTAAAATGGAAATTAAAAAAAATAATTGCAGACATTTCAGGCTTCAAGACTTCACCTCAGTCTTCAACAATTCAGAAGTTCAGAACCTTCAAATTTCAATGGCACCCCCAAAATCAAGTGTTGTAGCATGGAATTTTTTCAAAAAAGAGGGGAAAAATCTTTTGTGTCAGCTGTGTGGACATCAATTCACTGGCTCTTTAACTAGAGCAGTGGATCACATTCTCAGTATTAGCAATGGAAATGGAGGTGGTGTTGAACGCTGCACTAAGATCTCTTATGAACAAAAAACGTAGTGGAGAAAGACTATTTCACTTCAAAGATGGAAAAGGAGAAAAGGGGAATAAGAGGCAGTGAATTGAGAAGGAGATTCCCATGTCTTCCTCCAACACCATTAATTCAATCTCAACCATTGGTGGATCAAGTTCTACTCAAGTAAAAACAGGTGGTACCAAAACATTAAATCAATTCAAGAAACCTGTTGAGAGACAAGAAGTTGATGATGTTGTTGCAGAATTCTTTTGTGCATGTGCAATTTCCTTTAATGTGGCAAGAAGTCCATATTTTAGAAATGTAATTAAAAAGGCCATTGATTTTGGGAAGGGCTATGTTCCTCCTGGATCTGAAGTTTTAAGGACAAATTTGCTAAAGAAAACAAAAGACGGAGTGACAGGAAAGTTGGTTCAAATTAAAGATGTAATATCCCTTTTCAGGAATATCCCTCGAACACAAGCAAACTCCAACCAAAAAAACACACAAGTGGTATAGTAGCCGGGAAGCTCACAGAGATAAAAATAACAGTGGTGCAATATACAATAACGCATACACGGAATATAGCAAATACTCAAGAAATGCAGAGAGAAATGCTAAGCCATATTATTATGCTGAGTAATGGACAGAGTACAAAGGTGATCAGAAAGATAGCACCTCAACTTGCACAAGGCATGTGAAGAAATACACTCAGAACGGAAGAAAATGGCCTCTCTCTCTGAACTGCGTCCAAGCTGCCGGAGAACTGCTATGCTGCTGCTACTGCTAGAATCAAGTGAGGATTTGGGGTTGTTCCCCTCCACAAAAAATGCTAAAACTCTAGAATCGGCCTCTGCTCAATAAACCCAGAAAGCTTTTCTGAAACAGCTGACCCCCGAAAATCACCCCCTTGAGGATCTACGTTGTCCCTCAAGGCTTTGCGCTTCCACTGAAGTAAACCCTCCAAGACTCTGCCCGAAACTCTACCAAAATCCTCCAATATGCAAGGGCTGATCCCTTGCTCAATCTCCCAGCTCAAATCCTCCACATAAACCCAATACGGAACTCCTACAAGAAGGAACTGCGTCTTCCTCTCTCAAGACTGCGCAGTCATCACAATGCCCAGTTCCCCCTCAACTCCAAAATCGATCCTCCTGCAAAAGACTGATGAAACTACCTTACCCGAGCAGGCACTCGAAGTCCGCTGGGGCTAAGGGGTGAGATCTCCGAACCGAGACACTCGATGCACTAAACAGTGTTGCAGACAGGCTAAACAGCCAGCGTGCTCGAAGTCGAAGTGACTAGCTCAAATGCACATAATCGAATGCCAAAATGAAGAGGCTCCTCTCTCCTTTATAGCATTGCCCTTTCTCAAAACCCTAAGGCCCACCTCCTCCAACGTAGCCATCTCTTGCAATGTGCTCCTCTCCATTTGCGTAGTCCCTCCAAGTGTCTGCGTGGGCCCCTTTTTCTACGTGGTCCTATGGCTCCCTTGGCTCCCCTTTAAGTTACAACGTTGTGCTACTAGGAAATGACTTTATTCTAAAAGTGAGTTAGGTCCCCCTTTCCTCACCTTTTTATTTATAAATAACTATAGAAGGCAAAATTGAGCAAAATCGAATATTCTAATTAACCATGGCTAATTAGGAATATTACAAAAGAGCCTTGGAAGCTTACAGGATGCACAATTTTGAGTGATGGTTGGTTAGATTTGTGTCATCGCCCATTGATCAATGTGCTTGTTTATAGTCCTCAAGGGGTACTTTTCTTGAAGGCAATAAATGCAATGGATTGAGTGAAGACATCAGAATTTATTTTTGGAATTTTGGATAAAGCAATTCAAGAGGTAGGGGAGAAAAATGTGGTCCATGTTTACAGATAATGCATTAAATTGTGTTGGTGCAAGGAAGCTGATTATGGAAAAGTATAATCACATTTATTGGACACCTTGTGCAGCTCATTGCTTGGATTTAATGTTGCATGACTTAGCCAAATTTCCTTGGGTCAATGAGACAATCCGAAGAGCCAAAACAATTGCAAACTTCATCATCAACCATCATCTCACTTTGAGCATATATAGGAAGAATGCATCAAAAGAGTTGTTAAGGCCTTGTGATACAAGGTTTGCCACTTTTTATGTTACTCTAAAAAGAGTTGTTGAGGAAAAAGCAAGCCTAAGAGTTGTTTTTTGTAATATTGAGTGGGAGAGATCTACCTTTTCCAAAGAAACTAAGGGGAAAAATGTTGAAGAAATAGTGCTCAATAATGGCTTTTGGGAAAATGCAAACAAGGTTTTAAAAATATGTGGCCCAATTGTTAATTTGCTCCGCATGGTTGACGGTGACAAACCTTGTATGGGTTTTGTTTATGAAAGCATTGATCATTGCAAAGAGACCACTGCAAGTGCTTTTAATAATGTGGACGTTGATTACCAAGGGATATGGGATTTAATTGATCAAAGATGGAAGATGACGCATAGTCCATTACATGCAACAGCATGCTATTTGGACCCTAGATTGTTTGGGTTATCAAGACATGGGGATGAAGAAGTCATGAATGGACTTATCTAGGCGAATCCAGATCTAGTAATTACAGGTTTGGTCAGAAGTCAGTTGAGGGCATACAGGTTAGAAGAAGGGTTATTTGGAACACAATTAGCAAATTATGATAGGAGCATAAGTGACCCAGTAGTATGGTGGGAATTTTATGGTTCAGGGGCACCAGATTGCAAAATTTTGCAATTCATATCTTAAGCCAGGGATCAAGTGCATCAGCGTGTGAAAGGAATTGGAGTTCCTTTGACCACATTCATTCCAAGAAAAGAAATAGATTGTTATCTGGAAGATTAGAAGATCTTGTTTATGTTTGTAGTAACTTGTAGTTGTCTTTGAAAAATGTGGCTAAAGAGTCATCTAATTCCTCTACTCCGTGGATCGATCCTGTTTAAAATGCATCAATGGATGAAGCTGATTTTTACATTGATAGTGAAATTGACAGGGAATTGAGTGACGAATCTGATGCTAAAGCATCTAGCGGATTCACAGCTCCTACTGCTCTTGATGATATAGAACTTTTTGATATAACAAGTGGGCCACACGAACATCAAGAATAAAACTTGTGTTCCTATTTTATATTTCTAGTTTACTTTTTACATGAACAATTTTCTAAAACTGCCAAGCTAATTTAAACTTTCGAGTTTATATATTTTGAATACTTTTTTATCAGATTGTTTTTCAATATATGAAATCTCATATGGCCCGTGGTTTTATTGAATTTGATATGGGTGCCAATGTCTATGATGAATTTCTCACCTTGTTTACTATGTATGGAAGTTAGTTCTTTATTGGCACTCGCTTTCATGATTTATAAAATTATGTGGAAATGATTCAAATGTTTGAGCCTGTGTTGCATGGGTACCCGCACCCGGGGGTGGGGTTCTCGAACCCGTCCCGGGTTCCCGCACCCAAGTACCGGATTCGGGTACGGGTTCTTCCCAGACGAACCCAGAAGAACCGGGTTCTTCCATGAAGCACCGGGTTCTTCAAAAAAAAAAAATTGGGTTCTTTTCCTTTAATGGGTTCTTGGGTTCTTCGGGTGCTTGGGTTCTTGGGTTCTTCGGGTTCTTCGGGTTGGGTTCTTCGGGTTCTTTGGGTTCTTCATAAAAAAACTATATTAAAAATTTAGTTTTCAAATAATTTTTTTTATTGAAATTTAAAAAATAACTTATAACAAAACCTAAAAAACCCTAAATCAATTCTTGTAAATCAATTTGGGATGAAACATTCTTCCACGGTCCTTACCATCAAAACCTGTGTTGCACGGGTACCTGCACCCGGTTTTTTAAGTTTTTTACAAGTCTTGTTTTTTAAGAATTCTTGTAAATCAATTTGGAATGAAACATTCATTCCCGAGCCAAATAACCATCAAATTATAAATTGTAAATGCACACATACAGGTTCAGACATTTTCGGTCAAATAGAAAGTAGGATTGAGACCAGCCATAAGCTGTAATCAGCTGATGCTGTTAAATGGCGAAGGGCTATTTTGGACAATGGCTAAATTAAGTATCAAAATCTGCGAATTTCTCATAGCATTCTGATAACATCATGTTAAGATTAAAACTAGGAAAATATGCCTAAATCATATATGATCTCTACAAACTTGTACACCAAGTAATCTCTAAAAACTGCGAAGATGTTTTATGTTTAGATAATTAATATTCAGGCAGAGCTTCGCACTCAAAGACAAACTATCCCTCAAGCCATCAGATGGCTGCTGTGCATTTTATTGGGAAACAAAGATTGATAAGCGTGTTTTGTGGAAGGGTAAGGCTGCCACTGTTTTTGGGATTGCTTTACCACAGAGCACACCATGCATGGGGCATGTGGATGATTAGACATCAAGAAAATTCTAGACCACTATCAGGTTGAGAAGAATCTCCTATGAAAAAATTGTGTTTCTATATGGGAGAGACTAAACATTCAAAGCAAAGTTACAAGCTCAAGCTCCAGCCAGAATGAGCAATTTCAATAAGGAGAGACGTTGTCTTGAAATTAGAGCAGGAGGTAGAAATGCTAACACTCCTTGGCTGTGTAGGAGGAAGGGTCTGTACAACCACAGCCTGATTCATTGATAGGCATCCTTGCAAATGAACCTAAGCTGCATAGTTATTTTAAAGCCTGTGTGTGACAAAATCTGTCCCAAGTTTCACCAAAATAGCTGAGTCTAGCATTTATCCTAGTATGTATTTTGAATTTTCAGTTTTAGTAGTAGCCTTGAGCTCTCTCACATAGCTGTCACAATGTCATGGTTACACGGAAAAGATTCAAAAGAACAGTTTTTTGGTGATAAATTTTGAAATTTCAATGTCAATGTTGAATGTTCAATGATGTGCATGTTTAAATGGTTATCATTAAAGTTTTCTTGTTTAAAGTTGAAAAAATATACAAATTCAAATTTCATATATATTATTAATTATAAATTTATAATTTATAAAAATTTAATTATTAAAATTTAATATTATTATATTACCCGACGAACCCACGCACCCTATTTCCAAAAATGTCGTCCCCGTCCCCGTACTCGTCCCCGTCCCCGTCCCCGCACCCACGTTTCCTGGCAACATAGGTTTGAGCAACAATCTTATGTGTTTGCAATGTGCATTATGGACTTTGAATTTGACTTTAAACTGATTTATATATATATTTTGTTTTTCAAATTTCTATATGTCGAACTTTATCGACAAAATTTTGGGTGTCAAACTTTATTCGAATTTCAAGGTCGCCGAACTCGAACACGAACATGAACCTGGTGACTTAACCTGTCACTAGTGCTAACTGGGGCTCTAATGGAGATTTGAAAATGTGGGTGTGCTCAAGCATCAAATCCATCACGTAGCTACTACCATCACCTACCAACCCTATGATGTGATGGAAAATCCCACCTAGATCCCAAAAACAGTCCGGCCCTCGAGTCCCTCTAGGAATCCATGGCATTTGCGAACATGTGGCCATGGATATATCCAACCACCTAACCTGCTCCATCGAGTACCAACTTAGTACCTCTCGCCATCAAATCCCAAAGGAGAGATCGAAAGTGTAATCCTATGTGGAAGGAACAAGCCCTCCAAGCTGATGTCGTATCATTGTAATATTCCTAACCCAGAATATTCCTCAAACCCCAGCAAAAACTCCAACCAAATATGTGCACATGATATAATAACCCAGAAGTGATAAAATAACAGTGGAACAACATATAATAAAGTAAACCGGAAATATAAACAGATACACAAGAAATGCAGCGAGAAAAGCTAAGCCATTTTATTATACTGAGCAATAAAATGAGTACAAGAGGTGATTAGACAGATGGCACCTCAACTTGCACAAGGCAAGTGAAGAAATACTCTCAGAATGACAAGAATGGCCTCTCTGCGTGGATGCTGCTGCTGCTGCTAGAAAACAAATGATGATTTGGGGCTGCTCCCCTCCTCGGAAAAAGCTGAAACTCTGGATTCAGGCTCTACTCAAAAAACCCAGAAAAACCTAGAAAGATTTCCCGGAATGGTCGACCCCCGAAAAAAACCCTCTTGGGGTTCTGCGCAATTCCTCAATGCCCTGCGCTGCCACTGAAGAAAACCCCTCTAAACTTTGCCTGAAACACTACTTGAAACCCTGCCAAAAATCCTCAATGAGACAAGAGTTGGACCCCTTCTCAATCTCCTAGCATAACTCCACCTGCAAAACCCCAATCCAGCACTGCAACCAAAAAGAACTGCATCCCTCTCCAAGTGTTGCGCAGTCCTCCAAAATGCTAATGAAACTGCTACTGAGATGTTGATAAAACTACTGCTGAAATGCTGATAGAAATACCTTGCCCGAGCAGGCACTCGAAGTCCCCCAGGGCTAAGGGTGAGATCTCCAAACAGAGACACTCAATGCACTAAACAGTGCTGCAGACCAGCTAAACAGCTAGCGTGCTCAGAAGTCGAAACGACTAGCTCAAAATGCACATAACTGAATGATCAAAATGAGGGGGCTCCTTTCTATTTTATAGCCTCTACCTCTCACAATCCCTAGGCTCACCTCCTCCTACGCGCTTCTCCTCTTGCCACATGTTCTTCCCTCCTGCGCAATCTCTCCATGTGTCTGCGTGGGCTCCATTTCTGTGTCCCCCTTTGGCCCCCTTGGCCCCCCTTTAAGTCACAACATTGTGCTACCTAGGAAGAGATTTCTTATTCTAAAGTGAGTTATGTCCCCCTTCCTCACTTTTTATTTACAAATAACTATAGAAGGCAAAAATTGAACAAAATCGAATATTCCAATTAGCCATAGCTAATTAGGAATATCACAGTCTCCCCCGGCAAAATGTTGCTTGTCCTCAAGCAACTAAAGTGATGGATGCTGCAAGATCCTCTCACTCTCCCAAATGGCATCCTCATCCGGAATGGGAAGAGGCTGCAATAATCCTGCGAGATGGCTCATCTCCCCCTTGTTCCTTTGGCAAACATCGCACTCCCTGACATGCTGGAGTACGTCCTCCTTGAGGCCCTTCCATGAGAACCTCTCTATGATGGCCCTGTAGGTTTTGGTAAACCCCTAATGGCCTGCCAATGGTGAGTCATGTGATGCCTGGAGTATCTTCTTCTTGAGCTGAGACCCCTCAGTCAAGAAAATCGATCCCTGTAATAGATGATCTCATCGATCACCTTGTACCTGTCATCTGCTACCTGTCCATCCAAAATCTCACATGCAAACCTATCCTTGGAGTACTCTACTAAGAATCGAGCCCTCCAGTCCGTATCCAAGCTCATAAGAGACAACGTGGCTAGTTCACGTGAAAGGGCATCTGCTACCACGTTATTCTTACCCTTGACATACTCAATGTCAAAGTCATATGCTTGGATCTTGCTGATCCACTTCTACTGCCTCTCCTGTAGTTGCTTCTGCTCCAAAAAGAACTTGAGGCTGTTGTGACCAGTCCTCACCATGAACCTGTTACCCACCAGATATTGTCGGTACTTAGCCAATGCATGCATGATGGCCAGCATCTCCTTGTCGTATATAGAATACAACCTCTCGTGCGGAAAGAGTTTCCGGCTCTCGAAGGCTATAGGGTGACCTCCCTGCATCAATACTGCACCGATCCCCTCTCCTGACGCATCACACTCCAAAACAAAAGGCTGCATAAAATCTGGCAACGTAAGCACTGGGTAGCTACTCATAACCTCCTTGAGCCTGTCAAAGGCTCGCTACGCTGTATCTGACCAACTGAATGCCCCCTTCCTCGTCAAATCTGTTAGGGGTGCAGCAAGCTGCGAGAAACTTTTGACGAACTTCCGGTAGTAAGTACAAATGCCAATGAATCCTCGAAGTTCCGTCACATTTCTCAGCTCCGGCCATTCTCTGATGGCCCTGATCTTCTCCTCGTGGACCCTCACTCTGCCCACCCCTATGATGTGTCCCAGATACAACATCTCTGTCAACCCGAACTCACACTTGGAGAGGTTGGCATAGAACTGCTGCTTCTGTAAGATACGCAATACTGTCTCAATGTGTTGGAGATGCTCCTCCCAAGTCTTACTGTAAATGAGAATGTCATCAAAGAATACCAACACAAACTTCCTCAAGTGACTACGGAAGATGTGATTCATGCAGGACTGAAATGTAGCTGGGGCTTTGGTTAGCCCAAAAGGCATCACCAAGAACTCAAAGTGCCCATAGTGACCCCTGAAGGCGGTCTTGGGAATGTCCTGCTCCCTCACGCAAATCTGATGGTACCCAGATCTCAAATCAATCTTTGAGAAGAAACGTGCCCCTCTCAACTCGTCCATCAACTCATCGATCCTGGGTATGGGGTACCTGTTCTTCAGGGTCTTCTTGTTCAAGGCCCTATAGTCAATGCACATCCTCAATGTACCATCCTTCTTCTTCACCAACACCACAGAAGAAGCAAAAGGACTTGTGCTCGATCGGATATGCCCAAGAGCCAGCAACTCCTAGATAGCCCGCTCAATCTCATCCCGATAGGCCTTGGGGTGCCTATAGGGGGTGGTGATCACGGCCTCTATGCCCTGCTCAAGCTCGATGGTGTGCTCAAACCCCCGATCCGGCAGCTGTCCTGGTGGAATCTCCCCAAACACTATGGCATACCGATCAAGGATAGACTGTATCTCTGGATGTACCGTCTGCCCTGAAGTCCCTGCCTCTGATGCACGCAACTCCACTGCCCACTCTATGTCCCCCTTTCGGAAGACTGCCTCCATCCGATGAGCCGAAACAATCTGAGGCGGATATGTGTGTTGTCCCCATATCTTCTCATGCCTCCCTGTCTTCTCATCATCCCACTCCATCTCTAGGGTCTTCCAATCTGTCATGACCTTCCCTAGAGTGATAAGCCACTGAACACCCAGTATCATTTTGGTGTCCGGAATATCGACCACGAAAAAGTGGTCAGTCAACGTGTAGGTGCCTATCGTCACTGAAAGCTCTTCAACATATCGAGCACACGTCATGGTCTGATCTCCTGGGACCAAGACTGAAAACCCATCGAAGCTCTCTGTCGGTATACCTCTCCGCTCAACCATCTGAGCATCGATGAAGTTGTGGGTCGCCCCACTGTCCACCAAAAGTGATACTCGCTGGCCACATACTGTCCCACGTACGTGTAGCGTCAGATATTTCGGTACTCCTCGCAATGCTGCAAGGGCCCCTCCGGTAGGTACAAATGATGCACCTCCTGCTGCTGGTGGTGGAGGTGGTAAAGGTCCCTGTATGGCATGGCTATCTCCTACCACCCCATCATCCTCATCATCCTCTTCTCCACTGCTCTCGGAGAAGACCTCAATAAAATGTGCTTTACCAGCAGCACATCTATGTCCCGGTGCCCACAGCTCCTGACATGTGAAGCACAACCGCTTCTTCTTAAGCTCCATCCTGGCATCATCATCAAGCTGTACTCGTCCTAAATTCCCCTTTGGAGGTGGAATCCTCACGTCCTTCCCCTTAGACTAGAAAGTCTGTCTCTAGGGGTAAAGGTGTCCGGGTCCTGGGTAAGACATCCTATAAGTCCCGGGTCCTGTTGATAGCATCCTGGAGTGTGGCTAGTCTAGTGGATTGGACTAGACCCCGAAGTGGCTCTGCTAACCTCTCAACATACATATAGACCCTCCGTGCCGTGGATAGGTCTGGCACCATTACGGAGACCCTCAAGAAATCTGCAATGTAGGTCTCTGGTCTCCCTGTCTGTTTGAGCCGCGTCAACTCAACGAAATGCTGCTCTGGATCCCTCCGATCAAATCGCTCCATCAGTCTCCTGGTAAACTCAGCATGTGTCGTCACTGTGGAGTGCCCCTGTGTAACCATCCCATGAAACCACCAATCCTGGGCCTCGCCATCCAAATGCAATGTTGCCACCTTTATGGCCTCTGCCTCCGACATTTGGTTACACTGGAAATAAATGTCCAGCTTCTCCACCCAAGACTTTGCCGAACTATTTGATGAGCCATCAAACGTAGGCAAGTGGAATCTACTCGCTGCACGGTGGGTGTCGCCATCATGGTAATGCCGGTACCCTCTGTGATGGTCGTGGGGTCAGCTATCCCGCTGGAGCTGAACAAAATCTCTAAATGAGAGGGCTTCCCTAAACTCCTGCCCATAGGCCTGGTACTCTGCAAAATAATCGCCCATATGTCCGGGCTCTGCCTCCTACTGGGCTACGGCCCCCATGTCTGCTCCTAAGAAAGTGGGCATGGTAGAGCGTGTAGGGGCATGTGAGGCCACCTGCTGCACAGTATCACGCTGCTCTAGCAAGTGATGGGATGCACCTGATCCCTCACAAATCTGAAAAACTCGTGGGCTCTCACACTGTCTGGCCTCTACTGCCGTGAATCTCTACCCCATCACCTTAATTTGCCTCGACAGATCCTGCACTGATTTGAGGAGCATATCCGCAAATCTCTTCCCGTCCTCGTCGGCCATCTGTTCTGTGTCCACTACTGGCTCTCTCTGTTCTGCGTCTACCACAGGCTCCACCAGTTCTGCATCTACCACAGGCTCCACCTGTTATGCGTCCACCACAGGAACACAGTCTCCCTCCCCGTAGGTATTCTCCAACCTATGTCCAGTGTCTCTGTACCTCCTACCTCTGTAACAAATGTAGGGTTTTTCCCTTGGTGTCATAGATTGCTAGCTCCACAGGCTGAGCCAGATCTATGCTCTGATACCACTATAATATTCCTAACCCAGAATATTCGTCAAACCCCAACAAAAACTCCAACCAGATATGTGCAAATGATATAATAACCCAGAAGTGATAAAATAACAGTGGAACATCATATAATAAAGTAAACCGGAAATATAAGCAGATACACAAGAAATGCAGCGAGAAAAGCTAAGCCATTTTATTATACTGAGCAATAAAATGAGTACAAGAGGTGATTAGACAGATGGCACCTCGACTTGCATAAGGCAAGTGAAGAAATACTCTCAGAATGACAAGAATGGCCTCTCTGCGTGGATGTCGTTGTTATGCTGCTGCTGCTGCTAGAAAACAAATGATGATTTGGGGCTGCTCCCCTCCTCGGAAAAAGCTGAAACTATAGATTCGGACTCTACTCAAGAAACCCAGAAAAACCCAAAAAGCTTTCCCGGAATGGTCAACCCCCAAAAAACACCCTCTTGGGGTTCTGCGCAGTTCCTCAATGCCCTGCGCTGCCACTGAAGAAAACCCCTCTAAACTCTACCTGAAACACTGCCTGAAACCCTGCCAAAAATCCTCAATGAGACAAGAGCTAGACCCCTGCTCAATCTCCCAGCATAACTCCACCTGCAAAACCCCAATCCAGCACTGCAACCAAAAAGAACTACGTCCCTCTCCAAGTGTTGCGCAGTCCTCCAAAATGCTGATGAAACTACTACTGAAATGTTGATAAAACTACTGCTGAAATGCTGATAGAAATACCTTGCCCGAGGAGGCACTCGAAGTCCCCCGGGGCTAAGGGTGAGATCTCTGAACGAAGACACTCAATGCACTAAACAATGCTGCAGACTAGCTAAATAGCCAGCGTGCTTAGAAGTCGAAACGACTAGCTCAAAATGCACATAACTGAATGATCAAAATGAGGGGACTCCTTTGTATTTAATAGCCTTTGCCTCTCATAATCCCTAAGCTCACCTCCTCCTACGTGCTTCTCCTCTTGCAATGTGTTCTTCCCTCCTGCGCAGTCTCTCCATGTGTCTGCGTGGGCTCCATTTCTACATCCCCCTTTGGCCCCCTTGGCCCCCCTTTAAGTCATAACGTTTTCCTACCTAGGAAGTGACTTCTTATTCTAAAGTGAGTTATGTCCCCCTTCCTCACTTTTTATTTACAAATAACTATAGAAGGCAAAAATTGAACAAAATCGAATATTCCAATTAGCCATAGCTAATTAGGAATATCACAATCATGCTCTACTCAGTTGGATGCTTAAATGACTTCCAATCACCTTATATTTATACCAAAAATAAGGGCTTCACGAATATTTTGAAGAGACATGTCTTTTGGACCAAGCCTACATGACTCGATTGTCCAATAATTAATTGTCAACTTCAAAAATTCATATCTCCATTTCTACAACTCGGATTCAGATGATTTTCGTTGCATCAGATTCATCTTGACGAGAGATATCATCCTCACATGTCGAAATGTGTCCATGGTTTTGGCCCAAATCACGATGGGTGCAAAACCCCAAACTTGGGTTCCAAGCCCACAAGTGACTCTTGTGGTGCTCCACCCTCCAAACCCCAAACCGTAGGGCTTGGAGTACCTCACAAGCTACTCAAAAATCAACAAATGTGCATATACACCACTATCTCTACCCTAGAAATCTCAAGCCTTCTCTTCTTCAAAGTATACAAATTCCCATAAGTGGTCCCTGTTGCATCAAAATTTGGCAAGTCTTATGACATGTCTCACAAGACAAAAGCTAGACTAAGATACAACAATGAGGTGGATGCCACGATCACCTCAGAGCTCCACCTCCTGCTCTTTACTGGAATTACATCACACTAGAGGTTTCCCAGTATATATCACCTAAATGGTATTCTAGGTCAAAGGATCAAAGTTGACAATTCGATAGGCTTAATCAAGGTGCTCATACTAGGAACAAAGCTCAATTCTTTGTGATTAGAAATAACGTACCTATGAAGAGGCCTTGTTACCCACCACCTATGTGTGAAAATTCCCAAACCCGTAAGGAATTCCTACTGTAGAAACTGATGATATTTGTCCTACTTGTTAGATTTACATGAACAAGTTATTTGCAGTTTCCTACGGCAAACATCGAAATACATACACTGCAGCCTACACCATTTAAATAATATGTAGAAACAAGAAACTGAACAATAGAGAAAAATACACACAAGTGACACAGATGTTTTTGGACAAATGTCCCCCGAAAAACCCAATGCGGGAAAACCGATGTAGCAAATCTGAGGGTTTTTATTATTAAGCTGAAGTATTTCTGAATACAACTACTGGATGCCCTCTCGGCAATCCAATTACAAAAAAAATCATTTAGCCGAAGAAACTGGTGAGATTACCTCACTCTACACTACAAGTCTCGGCTGATCCGACGGCTGAACTGTGAGTTCCCTGGCTACTTCTGCATTGCCCCTGCAGTCACTGCATCAGCTCAACTGAGAATCAATTTGCCCTCAGAAGCCTATTCCAATCCTCTTGACTCAGAAACATCAAATTCCCCAGCAAACTCGGACTTCTGTGCTAAAGCTACTACGCTGCTCTGCGTGGGGCCTGCGTGAGCCCTTCCTGGCTATGCATCACCCTCTCTGCACTCTGCGCTACCTCCTTTGTGTGTCTCTCTGCCTCTCTACTGAGTATTCTTGGCTCCGGAGAAGATCCTCTAGCAAAAACTCCCTCTTCCCCTCTCTGCAACAGCTCACTATCGCAATTCTCTCGGCAGCTGCGCTGCTTCAGAAAATCGAACTTCTGAACTCTCTGTCTTTCCAAATGACCCTCAAGCCTCCTTAAATAATCTCCTTACTGACATTCAACGACCCAGATTAAAAGTTAATCAATGGCTAAGATCATTTCTGCTTGATCCGCGTCTACTTCTAGAAGTTACACCCACAGTTAGATTAATACCCATTAATTATTTTATTTTCCTAAGTTCTAACATAGCGTCCCATTAAAAATAATTAAGTATTTTAATAAAAAAAATTCTGGGTGGAATTTCCCAAAATGTTTTCTGGGTTCTTTGGAATACATGTGCCCAAGCGTCCCTGCAAAGTTTGAAACTTAGAGCACATCTGATGCTACCAGAAATCAACATTGTGGGTAGTATGCATAGGAGAAAAAAATTCTCCTAGATGGTTCTCAGTCGGCAGCCAGCAACCCCTTGCAACCACCAGATAACTCGATGTGCCATTATCTCCGCCACCTAAGCCAACCATGTGATTTTTGAAATATGTAACTAGGTTTGGTCTTCATAATGACATATGTAATCATGATTTCATGTCTTTGATGTAAAGAGAAAAATAAATTTATTATTATTCATCTTGAGTCATGGGTTTCATTCTCAAGGAAAATTTTATTTTTAGGTCAACCTCCCATTGCAAACTCTTAGGATTGGTCATTGAGTCATCAAGTCATTAAATGTCATTGTCATGTATGAGAAACCCATTTGGGCATGTTACATATTTATTTGAGTCATTGTAAGAGTTAAAAGACCCTCCAAGACTTGGTCACAAGTGTTCAAACAAGTCAACCTTCCAAAGGAGCTATAGATCTATCTAGAAGCAAATGTCGACCTACACATAATGACAAGTCGACATATTTGCATGAGCAACAACACGATATAAAGGAGGACTCGGCCTCACTTGGGAGGGTATCAATCAAGCATCCAAAAAGAAGAAGTGCAAGTAAAGCAAGGAAAGGAGTCTCTCATCGAGCAAAGAGAAGGAGAAGAAGATGAAAGGTTTTTGGTATTGTTTTTGGGTCTCTCTACTTGCAAGTGTGACTGCAACTAGGGTTTCTGCAGTAGGGTTACATCAGTCCTCTAAGGAGCCGAGATAAAGGTCGAGAAAAGGGCATTATTACTAGCCAAAATCACAAGGAGAAGTGTGCAAGCATAGCGAAGGAGTAGAGCCACATAGATCTGCTCAATCAAGCTCACATGTGTGACATCTTGACAATGGCAGGTACACCAAAAATTACAAGTCTGTGAAAAGAGGTCAAAATTCCAAAGAAGCCTAAATCAGAGGTGCAGAAGTCAATTTGACTTAGCATTGAATTGAAGAAGAAGAAGAGTTGTTCAAGGAAGCCTTGTGACTTTATTTGGAGAGGTTCTTAGGTCAAGGGTCTTGGTCTTGGAATTCATCAATTGAAGATTCTATAAGAAGAAGAATTCGATGGGTTTTCCACTCAAGATTGGAGACGTTTTCGCCCTGGTTGATTGCCTATATCTGGTGTCCTTTGTCTCATTGTTCATTATGTTTTAATAGTTGTTTGATGTAGAGAACGCAAAAATAATCAAGCTAAAGAAGAATCTAATCAAGAAAAGTAAAAAGTATTCACAAGTAGTGATCATACGCTAGAGAAATCACCTACACTTGTTGCCCCTTAGGTTTCTCAACATGGTATCAGATCTAAGGTAACAAGTCAGGTAAGGGTAGCTCATCAAATCATCAAAGAAGATCCTCTCCTCTACAAGGCATAGTCAAGGTCAAGGATTACATCATCATCTTGAACGAAGAAGACCTACAAACTCTAGTTCCTTCAAAGAAGGATTCTACAAAGCTCTCTTGGTAGCCTCGATCAAGGAAGGAGACCTCAATAGACCATAAATCATCTCAAAATTCAAT
The DNA here is from genome assembly GCA_031772625.1 of Pinus tabuliformis. Classification (NCBI taxonomy): domain Eukaryota; kingdom Viridiplantae; phylum Streptophyta; class Pinopsida; order Pinales; family Pinaceae; genus Pinus; species Pinus tabuliformis. Next base: position 979,099,784 of record CM062810.1, read on the forward strand.
AAGAAATACAAAAGTGAAGCATCTTGAATTCTACTCATCCAAGAAAATCAAAATCAAAGGCTTTCTCTTCATCATCAAGGATTCAAAGAGATCCCCCTCTACTTGGATCAAAGATCATTTATGAAGAAAGGCATCTTCAAGAAGAAGTCCTCTACTACCAATATCATCATCAAAAATCCAGAAGGCAGCAAGAGAAGTATCTTCACAAGTAAGTACATTTATGTCCACATCTGAATCTATCAAAATGTCTTTTTGCAAAGAAAGCAACTAGTTGGTTGGGGCATCAAACTTTCTTGCATGGAAGAAGAGGACAAATTTGATCCTCATAGAAAATGAAGTTATAAATCATCTTAAGGGCTCAATCACTCAGCCTCCAAAAGAAGAAGCTCAAGCTCATGCAAAATTCATGAAAGGGGAAGTAAGGGCTCAAAGGATTCTCATAGAATCCATTAAGGATCCCCTCGTTCCCTATGTATCAAAATTAGAAACATCAGAAGAAATATATGATAAACTTGTAGAATTGTTCTCCGTAAATATTGCAGGAGAAGTGATCTCGCTCAGACAAGAACTCTACAAGATGAAGATATCAAAAGAAGAAGGAATAGCCTCATACTTTATGAGGGTGTCTCAAATAAGGGACCAACTACAAGAGTTGGGGGAGATAATGTCTGACAAGGAAATTGTTAGTTTTTGGTAGCATCGGAAGTGCTCTAGCCTTGAAAATTGGTGGAGAGGCTAAGGCACATGAGTTCTAAAGAACCCAAAAACCGTTTAGTGAAATTCCACCCATGTTGTATTTTATTAAAATAATTAATATTTTTAAGGGAGTTCATAAGTCTAAATTTAGGGAAATTAAAATATTAATGGGTATTAATCAAAATATGCGTGAGAATGATCTAGAAGGCGGATCAAGTCATGTTTTAATCTTAGCCGTTGATTAGAGACTTAATCTCGGTCATTGAAGACTCAACAGGAAAAGTATAAAATGGAGGCTTGGGGTTCATTTGAACACATACAGAGAGAGAGAGAGAGAGAGAGAGTTGATTTAGAGTTCGATTTTTGGGGCTTGGAAGCTGAGAAATTTGAACTAAGTGATCATTCAACAGCAGAGGGGGAATGAGAATCCGAGCGGACTTTCCGGAGAATATTGACAGCGAGGCGGAAAGAGCTTGCAGAGAAGGAGCACAGAAGCTGGGAGAGCTGACGCTGGGCCAATCTGGGCCCACGTAGTCCTGATGCAAAGGTAGAAGGGCCAGCGCAGAGCAGAAAAGCTACTTGTCACACAGAATCCAGAACTAATGGGAACAGTCCAAACTACCGAGAACTGTCGAAACAGCCGGGGTAGCTGATGTAGAGGGCAAAGAAGCTGACACGTAGCCTTAAAGGTTGACGCAGAGCCTACGCAGGGCCAGCACAGAATAGTCGAGATTAGCCAGTCTTGTGCAGGATCAGCCGAAATTCTGTCGGGCGAAGTGAGGTAAAACTCACTCATATTTTCTACCAATATTTTTCTCTATAAAGGATTGCTAGATGAGCATTCTAGATTTGTATTTAGATATTTATCCTGCAATAATAATAAACCCTCAGAACTGTTGCACCAGTTTTCCCGCATTGGGTTTTTCCAAGGACTATTGTGTCCAAAAATAAGTGTGTCCTATGTATCTTGTTCTTTGCTCTGTTTTCTATTTCATGGGATCAAATAGTTAATTACTATAGGCTGCAAAAGTAATTTGCTTCAGTATTCAGAAGATAACTTGATGAAAGTAATTTAAAAATCAAGTAGGTGAAGTAGATTCAGATTTGTTGTAGTAGGGGTTCCTTCAAAGTAGGAATTTTCACATGGTATCAGAGCATTGATTTTGAAACAAGAAGAGCAGATCTAGTGCTGAGCAGTGAGGCTGAAAGCTACACTTGGCAGCAATTCAAATCCCCCTGAAAGGATTGTGTAGTCCTTGCCAGAAGCAAATCCAATGAAATCTCTCTCTACGTGAGACGATAGAGAAGTACGCGTTGATTTGGGGTAGCATCGAATATGCTCTAGCCATGAAAATTGGTGGAGACGCTAAAGCACATGAGATCTCCAAGACCCAGAAATGGTTTGGGCAAATTCTTCCCGGTTTAGGAGATATTAAAATAATTAATATTTTTAATGGAGTTCCTGAGTCTAGACTCTAAACTTAGGAAAAATAAAATATTAATGGGTATTAATATAAAACTGGGTTAGAAGGTTCCAAAAGACATGGATTAAGCCAAATCTAATGTTAGCCGTTAATTAGAAATGTAATCTTGGTTGTTGAAGGACCAACAGGAAAAGTCTAAGAGGAGGCTTGAGGGTCAGTTGGAGAATACACCAGAGTGATCAATCATTCATTTTGCTAGAGCAAGGTTGCTAAGCAAAGTTCAATCAGTGATCAGCAACGAGGGGCAGAGAGGCAGGGACAATACTGGGAGACCAGCATAGAAGCAGAGAGAGCAAGAGCAATAGTCAATGCAGGCTACGCATAGCCCAGCAGAGGCAGTGCAGAGCCCAGAGAGATTGCGTCATCCATGCAAAGGACAAAGGGAGTGACGCAGAAGCTCCTAGAGGCTGCGCAGTGCTTTGGAGGGTTGGCGCAGAGGGTCCTAGGGCTGACGCAGGTCAACAGGAGGCTGACACAAAGGCCAAAAGGGCTAGCGTTGAGCTTCAGTTGTGTCGGAGAGGGTTTCGTGGGACAAGTTTTCTGAATACCTGTTTCCGGATATAGAAGTATTGTTGTCGTGTACTTTTCTTTGTCAGGTGAGCCGGTTAGGCACCCTGTTGTACTCAGATAGACTGCATAATAATATAACCCTCAGAATAGCTGCATCGATTTTCCCACAATGGGTTTTTCCGAAGACATTGGTCAAAAATAATAGTATCACTTGTGTGCTTGTTTTCTTTCAATTGATGATCTGTAGATGTTGTGACTGTATTGTGTCTATTTCGGTATTTAATGTATTAAATAACTTGTTCGATTTTTAAACAAGTAGAAGAAATAAACCAACAGAATACAAATTAATTTTCTAACGGATAGACTTAGAAAATTCAACATGGTATCAGAGCGTGGTTGCAGATCACAGGAAAACTGAAGGCATCAGCTTAGCAGAGCATTTGCAGTAGATTCAACTGTCCTGAGTGACAGAGCTGATCCTTGCAGAAAGCGACAGAGGAAGGAGTGACGCAAAGGGACTGTGTCATCAGTCTGGGCCAGAGAGAGGCAAGCAGAGGCTGAGGAGGGCAGAAACAGGCTCACGCAGAGGCCAGGAGGGCTGACGCAGTTGGCTGAGGGAGTTGTTTTGCCAGTGTCGGGATTGCGTAGAGCTAAGAGGCTCAATCCTTCAGTTGTTGGGGCATAGGAGGCTGTGGGTAGTTTGTGGAGCGAAGCTGGTGGGGTAATGTGGTCAGAACAGTACCTAACAAAGCAAGACCAAGGTGGAGGGAGTTGTTGCTGAAGCGGATTTCTAGCCAAGGAATCCGGATCAGTGTTGCAGTTGCACAGACGATCGGAGTGGGGCAACTTGACATCGGCAGAAGGATTTCCAGGAGGGAAATCAGGACTCAGAGGGAGTCCAGAAGAGAACTTCCAAATAGGGAGTAGAGAGACTTGGAGGAGTCGAACCGAGAACTTCCAGCGGGGAAGTAGAGAGACTCAGCAGAAGTCGAACAGAGAACTTCCAGGCAGGAAGTAGAGAGACTCGGAGGAGTCGACAGAGAAGAGCAGAGAGATGGTCGTGAATGGGCTGAGAGATCAGGATAGGTTGGATGGAGCATCCAACTTTGTGGTCTACAAGGCCAGGATCTTGTGCATTCTAGACAGACATCGCATCAAGGGCTTCGCCTTGAGAACGATGGCTATACCAGTTGACTCGGTAGCAAATGATAAGTACGAGGAGGCAATGGCTAAGGCAAAGTGCATCATCCTTGATGGGGTCAAGGATAATGTGGTACCACATATTGCCGAGAAGGAAACAACAATGGAGATGTGGGACACTTTGAAGACATTGTACCAACATACTTCCGTGCAGAGGAAGATGCTCCTGGAGAATCAGCTAAGGATGTAGAAGGGATAGTAGATAAATGTCTTCCTCAGTCAGTTGAAGGAGATCCGTGACCAGCGAACTTCCATAAGGGCCACGCCAGATGAGGAATTAATGGTGAGGACCACACTTAACGCAGTCTCCGGGGATTAGCAGGTATTTGTCCAGAGCATACTAGGCAAGACGAGTCTTTTAGATTGGGAAGAACTATGGGCGGCTCTTCATCAAGAAGAGATCAAATGGATGACCAAGGCGGGAAGTAGCGGCAAAGGGGTCAGGATCAAGAAGGAGGAAGAAAAGGATGTGGCTCTAGCATCTGCGGGAAAGCAGGAGAAGAGGAAGAAGAAAGACCTCTCCAAGGTCAAGTGCTTCCATTGTGGGGAACTGGGTCATTTGCGAACCAGTGTCCTAGGAAGAAGAGTAAGGGAGAGGCTTCTGACTCGAAGGCAGCACCAGCGAAGGCAGAGAAAGAAGTTGAGGAGGATGATGACTGTGCCATGAGTGCTCATGTTGTGAAAATTCTATCACTGTAACAACTGATTTACTTTTCCTACTTATTTCATCATAAGTTATTCATGAAATTATTTCTACAAACATTAAAATAAATGTTGTTGCAGATATCACATCATAATACAGAAACAAACATATGCACACATTGACATAGTTATTTTGGACTAATGTCCCCGGAAAAACCCAATGTGGGAAAATCAGTGCAGCAAGGGACGTTTTTATTATTCAGCAAATTTCTTGTAAAACAGGGTGCCAAACTGGCTTACTCGCAGATAGACAAACTTCCAACACTTTTCTAAACCCAGCATAGGCCCTACTAGCTTCTACTACAACCATAACCCTCTGCGTCAGTCTGAAACCCTCTGCGTCAGCCTGAGACCCTCTATGTCAGCTTACTGAGGCTCTGCGCAGCCTCTCTAGGCCTCTACGTCACTCCTGCAACCTCTGCATGGATGACGCAGGCCCTTCTGGCTCTGCACAGTGTCTGCTGCCTCTGCATGGCTTCCTCTGGCTCTATGTCTGCCTCTTCTGTGTTGATCACCCATCTCTTTGTTCCATACTTGCTGCCTCCTAACTGCTCTCCAAACCACTGGTTCAATTTCTCAGCAAACCCCGCTCCAGAAATTGAACTGACTGGTCTCCCTCAGTGTGTTCTCCAAGTGCCCCTCAAGCCTCCTCTTATACCTTTTTTGTTGACATCTCAACGGCTGAGATTAAGTCCCTAATCAACGGCTAAGATTAGATCTGGCTTGATCCATGTCATTTGGACCATTATAACACAGATTCATATTAATACACATTAATATTTTATTTTCCCTAAGTTTAAGCTTAGAGACTCCATTAAAAATATTAATTATTTTAATATCTCCTGATCTGTTTAGAATCTTCCCAAACCCTTTTTGGGTATTGGAGATCTTATGTGCCCCAACCTCTCCACCAAATTTCGTGGCTAGAGCACATTCGATGCTACCCCAAATCAACACATGTAACTCTAGAGAAGAGGTGGGGAGACATCGAGTTGTAGGTAGGACGACTACAGGCAATGAGGGGCAGGATCCTTGAGGTACCCAACCTCTTGGATTATACCTTCCTACGAGAGCCCCGAAGAGGGAGTAGCAGGACTAGCGGATGTCGGTAGGAACGGATGCGAATGAAGCGGCAGAGAGTGCTACAGTGCAGGAATCCCCGAGCAGCGCGAGGCTAGCAAGCTGCAACACTGCGAGAGGCACGGAGAGTGTTACAACAGCGCAAGATAGCACAGAGAGATTTGTAGCGGTGCGAGATGCAGGGAGTTGTTGCAGCAGCACAGAGGCAGTAGAGGGAGCACTTGATAGCGGTAGAGAGAGCTTCAGCATCGGGAGTGTTTCTAGCTTGACAGGGATGTCAGTAGTTGGGTGGATCAGTTACTTACTTCTCAGTAACTGAGTTGCAGTGCAGTAGCAGTTGGCAGTAGCACGATGCAGCATGATGAGAGGGGGTTGCAGTGCAGATGCAGTGTTGGGAGAAAGGACCAGCAGTAGCACGGATGTAGAGGGAGTTGTCGTACGGATGCAGCAGTGGCAGTGGCAGAGCCATGGGAAGCAGTATAGGATGCAGCAGTGCAGAGGATGTTGGGCATGGAGGCCTAGCATCAGCACAGGTACCGGTGTCGTATAATCAGAGTGATGCTCAGTGAGGAGTATTACTAGAGCATAGTCCTCACTAACAAGGAGTGTTGATTTGGGGTAGCATCGGATGTGCTCTAGCCATGAAAATTGGTGGAGAGGCTAAAGCACATGAGATCTCCAAGACCCAGAAATGGTTGGGGTAGATTTTTCCCAGTTTAGGAGATATTAGAATAATTAATATTTTTAATGGAGTTCCTAAGTCTAAACTTAGGAAAAATAAAAAATTAATGGGTATTAATATAAAATCAGGTTAGAAGGTTCCAAAAGACATGGATCAAGCCAAATCTAATCTTAGCCGTTGATTAGAGATGTAATCTCGGTCGTTGACGGACCAACAAGAAAAGTATAAGAGGAGGCTTGAGGGTCAATTGGAGAATACACCAGAGTGATCAGTCATTCATTTTGCTAGAGCGGGGTTGCTAAGCAAAGTTGAATCAGTGATCAGCAACGAGGGGTAGTGAGTACGAGGCAGAGAGGCAGGGACAATACTAGGAGCCCAGCACAGAAGCAGAGAGAGGGAGAGCAGCCGTCAGTCCAGGCTACGCAGAACCCAGCAGAGGCAGTGCAGAGCCTAGAGAGACTACGTCATCCACGCCGAGGCCAGAGGGAGTGACGCAGAGGGTCCTATAGGTTGCGCAGTGCCTCAGAGGGCTGACGCAGAGGGTCCTGGGGTTGATGCAGGTTAGTAGGAGGCTGACACAGAGGCCAAAAGGGCCAGCGCTGAGATTTAGTTGTGTCGGAGAGGGTTTCATGGGACATGTTTTCTAAATACCTATTTCTGGATATAGAGGTATTGTTGCCGTGTATTTTTCTCTATCGGGTGAGCTGGTTAGGCACCCAGTTGTACTCAGATAGACTAAATAATATAACCCTCAGAATAGCTGCACCGGTTTTCCGCATTGGGTTTTTCCAGGGACATTGGTCCAAAATAATGGTGTCACTTGTGTGCTTGTTTTCTTTCAGTTGGTGATCTGTAGATGTTGTTACTGTATTGTGTTTATTTTGGTATTTAATGTATTAAATAACTTGTTCGATTTTTAAACAATTAGAAGAAATAAACCAGCAGAATACAAATTAATTCTCAAACGGATAGACTTAGAAAATTCAATAGTACGATTTCCAGTTCATGAGTTTGCAAAGGCAAAGGGAGTGACGCAGAGCCTCAGCCCAGTGCTTGAAGGGCGTAGTTTCTGTGAGGTTAGAAATCTACTGGAAAAGAACAAAGATACGTAGAAGGGGAATTTTCTCCTCAAAAAACTTTTTGCCAAAAAGTTCGAATTTCTCACTTATTGAGCTGCTAAGCAGTGACTAGAGGAGTTAGTTCGACAATTGGGTGAGATGGCATCGCATGGGCTTAGAGATCAGAACAAGTTGGACGGAGCCTCCAACTATGTCATATGGAAGACTAGAATCTTAGTTGTTCTGGAAGAACATGATCTCGAGACTACATCAATAGTGTTGTAGTTGTTCCTGCTGACAACGATCAAAAGAAGAAGTACAAAGCCGAACAGGGGAAGGCGAAGAGGCTCATTCTCGATGGAGTTCGAGATTATGTGGTCTCAAACTTGCAAGGCAAGGATACAGCCCGAGAGATGTGGGAAGCCTTGTCTTCTCTGTATGAAGGCTCTTCCGAATAGTGGAAGATGTATTTAGAGCAAAAGTTGCAGCGGACTTTGATGCAGAAAGGAGAAGGGATGAACCTCTATCTTCAACATCTTCAGGACACTAGAGACCAGCTTGCTACAATGCGGTCCACTCGTCAACCAAACGCGATGGTGAGGATAGCCTTGAATGGAGTCTCGGATGAATGGCAAGTTTTCGTCCAAAGCATATTGGGCAGAGAAAAACTACCTTCATGGGAGGAGATGTGGGCCACGCTTCAACAGAAAGAGTTAAGGAGGGACCAAGTGAAGGTCAACCTCAATGGCAGCAGTGGGAGTGGCACAAAGACAAAGGAGGAGGAGGAAAACGCAACTCTAGCATCGAAGGGACAGTAGAAGCAAAAGCGAAAGGACATTTCAAAGGTGAAATGTTTCAGTTGTGGCGAGATGGACCACTATGCATCCCATTGTCCTTTGAAGAAAAAGGATAAGGATGAGAAACATGATCCTAAGGTTGCTTCAGCAAAGATTGATGAGGATGAGTTTTCCATGAGTTCCCACACGTCTCCAGGAGGGAGATGGGGCGATATTGAGTTGTAGTCAGGAGGACTACATGTGGGCAGGATCCTTGAGGAGTCCACCTCTTAGATCAATTCCTTGCTACGGGAGCCCAAGATTCAACAGTAGCGAGATGGACTTAGTGTCAGATGATTCTTTAGCTAAGCTCAGAGCTACGGATTTATGTTTCCTACTACACCAGGTGGTCATTCCCGATCCAATATTGAAACAGTACCCAGAGGTACTTTTCCAATCCACTGAACTTCCAGCCCAATCTGCATCAGTAAATCCACTCAATCTAATATCCTTACTCCTGAAGTACAAGAGTCCATAATCGACTGTTCCATGTATATATCTGAGAACACGTTTGGCTGCTGCCCAGTGCGCCCTCTTCGGTTCCACCATGAACTGACTGAGGGTGTTGACAGCATAACAGATGTCTGGCCTAGTATTGACCAGATACATTAGGGACCCTATCAGTTGCCTGTTTAAGGTGGGATCAACATCCTTGTCTTTTGATGCATCAATTTTCTTCCAGTTGGTGATCATTGGAGTAGCCATGGGTCTACAATCCTCCATCCTGAATCTCCTCATAATTTATGTAGCATATCTCCCTTGCCCAAGGAAGATCTCCCCCTTTTGTTGTCAAACTTCCAACCCCAGGAAATAATGCATTTATCCCAAATCCTTTATGTCAAATTCTGTGGCTAGATTCTTCTTGCAGTCCCCGATGAGCCTAGATGATCCTGTCAAGAATAGATCATCCGCATATAATACTAGGATTAGAGGCTCATTCTCTACAACCAGATAGTAGAGATTTGGATCTGTGTCACTCTTGACAAATCCAATCTTCTGCAAGTAGCCATCAATTCGACCATACCATGCTCTAAGTCCTTGTTTCAGCCCAAATAAGGCTTTCTTCAATCTACATACATGAGACTTCTTCTCATATGTCTCAAAGCCTTATGGCGGTTCAATGTATACCTCTTCTTCTATCACCTCGTTCAAAAATGTCGTTTTGACATCCATATGATGAATCTCCCATCCCATCTGTGCTGCAAGAGATATCATGGTTCTAATAGATGTATAGTTGGCTACTGGGAAGAAGGTCTCTTCGTAGTCAATTCTTTCCTTCTGAGCATACACCTTAGCCACAAACCTGGCTTTGTATTTTTCCACACTGTCGTCTGCAGCATATTTAATCTTGTAAATCCATCTCGAACCTACCACTAATCTGTCTTGAGGCCTTGGCACTACCTCCCAGAAATTGTTCACCATTTTGGAGTTGTATTCCTCTACCATCGCATCCAACCAAACCTGATGTTAAGCAGCCTCCTGAAAACTGGCAAGCTCCCCATCCTGAGCTACTAATGCCTGATATCTATCTAGCTGTTTTCGCTCCCTCTTATTATTCCTTGGTGCACCGATGAAATCCTCTGCATCTCGCAGAATCTGACAAAGTTCCCTGCTCGTTCTTCCTCTAGTAGCAGGTACTTCTATTAGCTACTCCTCCTCCTGTGATTCTCCCTGATCTGAGGAAGAATTCTTTACTTTCGTGGGTTGAAGAGGTTTGACCAATAGCTCATCTTTTGACTGCTCCTCGGAAGGCATTTCTCGATATTTTCTGAAAACCCTATCCTCCATGAACTTCACATCTCGTCGAACTACTACCTTCCTTCTCCCTAGAAGATAGATTCTATATGCCTTAGCGTTCTCGCTATATCCCACTAGATATCCTTTCTCAGCAATTTGATCCATCTTCTTCCTCTTCTCCTCAGGTATGCGGCAATATACTAAGCTCCCAAATATCCTGAAATCACTGACTTCGAGTGTCTTCCCTATGATGACTTTCTCTGGAGTAATCTTGCCCAATGCCCAATGAGGAGTTCTATTCTGCACATAGACTGTTGTGTTGCATGCTTCTGCCCACAGGAATTTTGGCATAACCTGATCATACATCATGGCCCTAGTTGCTTCTACGATAGTCCTGTTCTTCCTTTTTGCTACACCATTCTGCTCCGAATAGTAAGGAGTTGTCCACTCTCTTCTAATGCCCTCCTTAGTGCAAAAATTAGTGAAGTCCTTATCGACATACTCTCCACCATTATTTGAGCGCAAAACATTTATTTTCTTCCCAGTCAAATTCTCCACTAGATCCGCGAGCTCTTTGAATCGACAGAAAACCTCGTCCTTGATTTTCAGAAAATAAATCCAAGTTTTCTTTGAGTGGTCATCAATGAAGGTGACGAAGTACACTGTACCACTAAGAGCTTTTGTGGACATAGGTTCGCAGATATCTGAGTGTATCAATCCTAGTACACTCTTAGCCCTGTTTTTACTTCTAGGAAATGCTGCTTTGGCATACTTTCCCAGAGCACATCCTCTACATTCTGTACTAAGAACCGCAGAATTCTCGAAGCCCCATGGTGCAAATGTTCCATTATTCTATGCCATTGTTCGTTCAAATCCTTGTCTCCATGAATGCCTACCAGTGCCATTGGTGATTCTAGTTTAGTCTGTACAACATGTTACTTATGATCCCGATCTGCACTTTCTTTGTCCAACTTGGGTGTTTGACGTATACTTTCTCCTTGATGAAGAAAACGTCATAGCCCTTGCCTTGAAATTGCGACACAGAAAGTAAGTTCATCCTCAATCCTAGTACATGTAGAACATTGGCAGCACGGAACCACTCTCCCATTTATGTTTGAAAAACTATGGTACCCTTCCCTACGGGAGTACACTTTGTCTTATTCCCCATGGTGATCTGAAAATTCATCCTTTCCTCCTGATAATCTAAGAAACATTCCCGGATTCCCGTCATATGCCAAGAGATTCCACTATCTATATACCATACCTCTAATGATGCAGAGCTAGTCACACAAGCCACTTCTTCTTCCAACCTAGAAGCCAATATAGAGAAATCGAAATTACTGTCTCTTGTGCAATTTTCTGAAAATTTGTGCGAGTCTCCTGACATAGATGCCTCTGCATCATGGTTTCGACCCATAATTGATTTTCCCTTCCTTTCTCTGATTACTTCCTCTGATAACATGTGAAAATTCTATCACTGCAACAACTGATTTATTTTACCTACTTATTTCCCAACAAGTTATTTACGAAAACCCTTCAGTAAGCATTAAAATAAATTATGTTGCAGATAGTCTCCGAAAGTGATACCATCCTCATATGGGCCCTTAATCAACTGCCATCCATCAATTCATTCTAAGGTCAGGCTAGGGGTATGTTGTGTCCAAGTGTGTCATCTTGAAGAATCATCAAATTCAGTGCAAAGCGGTACAATGTCCTGGGTGCAGGAGGTGCCTTGGAACATGTGTGATATGCTTTTGCTGATAAGAGGCCAAAGAGTCTCATCACTTCACCTGTTTGTGCCAATCTACTTCTCTAATGGCCTGGGTACCTGTGGAGAAGGTGCCCAAGACATGGGCTATTGAACCACCTAACAATCACAACACAGATTCTAGTGAAAACAACCAGTCATTAAGGACAAAAATCATTATTACATATAAGTGAACCAAGCTTGAGTGTCATGGGCTATTTAATACTTCATATAAGGATCCCCTTCCAAAATCAGGGCCTTGAACTCACAATGGTGTTTCCTCCCAAGGTAGGAGTGGCTAAAGGACAACCCTATTAGGTGTATCCAACACCTAAAGGGAAGTAAAATTTCCTCAGTCCACCCTTCAATTGATAGGTGTGAGTGGATAATAGTGATGGTAGCGAAGGGGACAAGGCTTCATGGACAAGTGCCATGGTCAAAGGCAACATTGCACGAAGCAGGGACGAAGCGAGGACGTTTTTTGGAAGCGGGAACACGGAAGCGTCATTTCCCAAAAATCTAGGAGCGAAGCGTCTATTTTATATATATATATATATATATATATATATATATATATTATTTTTTTGCATTTATATTAAAAAAAACATCCAAAATACCAAATTGGTTGTAGACAACATGCAACCATGCATATTTTTACATAAATCAAGACAAATATGCCATCCATTGTACATCAATGATTAATTATTCCAGCATCAACCATCTAGAATCTAGATTCCTCCTCTTGTCTAGCCTTTGCCTCTACTTCGATTCTCTAGGAATATTAGTCAACATTGCCCAATTTTGATCAAATGGCCTAATCCAAGCCTTATAATATGGTAGAGAAAGCTTAACATGCTTGATCAATGATTTTGACATGAGTGAAGGGTACATTTTTGCTAAGGCCATGACAAAGGAGTTCAACAATCAACAACACCAACACTAGGGTACATATAGGGCTTTGTGCTCTTGACTAAATGCCAATCACATGCCCTCATACATGATATAATCCAATGAAACGCCACAATCCCATTGATCCTAAAAACTATTAAGTCTGTTGAATTTTGAATGGGATATTAAATTCTATTTTCTCCACATGAAGTTTGATGCGATTGAAACCACTCTCAAACATCCTGAGTCATTTCATGGTAATGCTAAAAATTTAAGTAAAATGATGGAAATGAAAGATAAAGGAGAATGTCACTTTTACTTTAAGAATTTAAAATTACCATTAGGAAGCATCTTGGAAGCATCTAGGGGGCATCAAGGGGCACCTTGGGAGTATTCAGAAAGTGTAGTTCCTCACATAACAATTCGAAATTTCTAGAAAAAAAACAAAAAAGGCCCCACGGAACCATGTGAACCGTTCACCTTCTCTTCGATCCGCGGTGGATACACGCCCGAACCTCCACGGATCTGCACCCAATCCTTTCTAGATCTGCGGATCAGGCAGCTGGAATCGCAAATTGGGCCCCAGCGTATCCGATTTTCCAGGAATCGCTTTTCGGATCCGCGGTTCCGCCAAAGGATCGGTGGCGGATCGGTACAGGGTGCGATTCCGCCTCTGGATCCTTAGGGGAGGGGACGTATCCTACAACACTGGTCAAAGGGGTCGGCTAATGGGGGTATCCACATCCTAAGTGTATAGATGTGAGGATAGACCATTTGTGGATGCATGAGTTACCAACTCACCCTTTGTTTTTCCACCCCTCTTGTGCATCTTTCACTTTTTCTTGATTTTTCTTTGTATTACTGCTCATAGCTCAAGGCTTAGAGCTTGCTTTGAACAATATGACAATTGTATTACCCCTTAATGATGAGTCAATTAATAGTTCATCGGGGTTGGGACATGCAAGGGTTCTTTCTTTTGATGTAATGGGGCAACATGTGCTCAAGAACCAAGTCATGGCCATAATGAGTGAGATAGAGCTCATGTTAGGATTTTTCCCACATGCTAATCTTTATGTCCCTGGCCATCTTTTGCATTTTGATATTCTTTCTTTTTAATTTTATTGTGGTCGCGATATGCTCTTTCTATTTCTTTTAGCTACATCAACCTCCTAGGCATAGTTTTAAGACTCCGACTCCGACTCGATCGAGGATCGACTCCGACTCCGACTCTGAAACGGTAATGACTCGGCCGGCTCGATTTCAATGACTCGATCGTTGTAAAAAATACATTAAATATTTATTTTTTTTATAAAAAAACATAATTTTAAAGATTTTCATTCATGTTTCCAAACACACAGCATTATAATATAGATGGAAGACAACATATGATCAAAGTAGGCTCATGAACCAATCCATTATATCAAAATGGTACCCAATGGCAATACATAGTCAATTGTCATACATGATCAAAGACTCAAAACAAAAAACACATAACCAAGGAGGCTAGAATTTAGAAATGGCCTCTACAACAAAAGTAAACTGTGACGGTGACCAGACTCCAGGGACCAATACTAGTACTACAGTACTACTGGCTAGTAGCTACTGTCAGAGGAGCCAAGATCATGTCGATCAATCTCTAGATCATCATCATCAGAGTCAGACAGGGGACCCCATGGCTCCTCATCATCATCATCATCTCCAACTGCAACTGTAGAAGTGGTACCACTAGCAGGCTGTGCAACTGCAGCAGATGCAAGCTGAGATAGAGTAGATATGCGGCTGCGCTTCTGTCGTGGCTGATCTGAGGAAGCACCTACAACTGGAGTCCTTGCTGGCTGTGAGACTGAGGCTGGTGGATTGGGATCTGCATTCAACTGAACAGGCCGAAGTTGAACAACATGTTCAAGTTCAACTGATGTCTCCATATCTAAATCTACATCAAGATCTTCATCAGGATCAAACTCTGCTGGACGACTCTCCACTACCCAATCTGATGTTGGATCAATGTCTTCCAACACAATGGGATCTGAATCAGGTCTTTTGTTCAGCAAATGGTTTCGTCTGAGCCGAAGGTTGTATTGGACATAAACTAGATCATTTAACCGTTTTTTATCCAAACGGTTTCTCTTCTTTGTGTGAATCCTCTCAAAGACAGACCAATTGTGCTCACACCTAGATGCACTGCAAGTTTGACTCAAAATACGAATTGCAAACCTTTGCAATTCAGGACAATGGCCACCAAAGGCCTCCCACCATTATGCTGCAAAAAACATAGGAGTGTAATGAGTTAGCTCAACAAAATTACAAATTATATCTAACTTTCAAAATTTCAAATTATAAACGATTTAACAAACTTTAAAAAAAAAAGTAAAACTATTAAGAATTTGAAAATTGAAATTTTTGTTTACCTGGCTCATCTGCTTCTCTTGCAATCTTTGCTAGGTTCTTCCCAAAGGTACCTGCTGCATTGCTGAAGATATTGGCCTGTCGGTGTATCTCCAGCTGATCAGACTCCAATGGGATCATGCGTTCAATGCAATCAACCAGTCCATCTCTGACCTCCCCCCTCAAAGCTCCTGACTCCTTAGCTTTATAATGATACCGTGGGTTCAAAAAATACCCAGCTGCATGTATAGGGCGACAGAGTTGATTGTTCCATCTTTCACCAATGATTGCCCAAATGGGCCCATACTTTGCCACTCTATCCTTGTATACCGTCTTTATTTGCTCCTTTGCTTGATCCATAGCCTCATAAATGAAGCCCATAGCCAACCTTTCCCCATCCACCAACCGCAACACCTTAACTAGTGGCTCAGCAAGCTTCACAATCTCTGCTGCCTTTCTCCAAAAAGTTTCTTCATGGACTTTCCTTTTCAATTCTCTGCCTTCTGGTTTGTTAGACCAATTGCTTTGATTCCATTCATCACTGGAAAACATCTTTTGCAAGTTTCTATGTTGGGAAAGCATAGATTGCAATGTCAAAAAATGTGTAGCAAATCTAGTGATGGCAGGCCTAATAATATCCTTGCCCCCAGTGTGTTTCCTCATGAGGCTCAAAACCAATGTATGATTGTAGATAAATTTTGTTATGCTTTTGGCATGATCTATAGTGTTTTTGACCCAATCTAATTTTCCAATATCCTCAAGCATGAGGTCTATGCAATGTGCAACGCATGGGATCCAAAAGATGGTCTTGTGTTTTTCCTCTAACAGTTTACCAGCAAGAACATAGTTAGAGGCATTACCTGTGATGATTTGAACAACATTAGCCACCCCCACCTCCTCAACAACCTGATCCAATAGCTGAAACAACAAGTGGCCATCTTTTACCTTATCAGATGCATCAACTGATTTTAAAAACATGGTTCCCTGTGGGCAGAAGACAAGAAAGTTTATGATGGTACAGTTTCTTTGATCAGTCCATCCATCTGACATGATGGTACACCCTGTTCTTGCCCATGAGTCCCTGAACTCTTGCAAATACTCATTAATGGATTGAATTTCTTTCTGCAAACGAAACCCCCTTAGCTCATGCATAGTAGGGCCTTTGAAGCCTTTTCCAGCAGCATGTATGGCATCAAACATAGGCTCATAATATGGTGAACGAACAGCATTAAAGGGGATATCAGCATCATACCACCATCTAGCTATGTACTCACAAGCAGTGTCCCTCAATTATTTCTTCCAATGGTCATCTAAAGTGGGCTGCATTTGAGTTTTACTAACTTCAGGACCATGTGCATCTGATGGAGAGGAGGGAGTGAAATAACTTTTGATAGTCACATCACCCTTTTTCATTCTACCCTTTCCCTTATCTTGAACAGAACCAAAAGAGGGAGGAACATATCGGAAAGGGTTGGATGTATCAGTTTGAGGGATAGAGGAAGAACCCTCAAAATCATAATGGGGGTTGGCACTGGTAGCCATCATTTTTTGTATCTCCCTCTTCCTCCCAATTTCAGCCTATATGTCTCTTTGCCTAGCCTTATCTTCTTTAAATTTCTCAAAGCTGGCCAACAAATTCTTCCTAATCTCCCCAATTTCTGGTGAGGTACATGGGGTAATTTGGCCTCTAATCCCTGCCAAGTGTTGTTCCAGCCTATTAATGCCCCCAGGACCTTCCTTAATTTTCCTATGGCAAAATTTGCATTGCATTTGACTATCAACCATTTCAACATATGCCCAAGCAGGATCTCTTGCTCTAGGTGCCATTTTTTGACTAGGAAATGAAAGCAAACAATCTGAAAATGAAAAAAAAATAAAACCTTGATTCAATGTTCATTTATTTGACAAAAAACACTCTCTAAGATTTCTAGATATGCACCTAAAATTTACTAAGCAAAAACAGGTTTATAGAGGTGAAAAAAAATACCTCCAGGCACAAACTGCCTCCTCAAGCTTGCTCCAAGAATCAGCTCCTCAATGCTGCTCCAAATGGCTGCCCAAGAAGCTCCTCACTCCAGCTACAATGCTCCTCCAAGACTCCTCACTGCTGCTCCAAAACAAGCTCAAGAACTACTCACTAACTCTCAAAGAAGACTCTCACTCAAATGCATAAGATTGCTGTGAGTGAATGAGAGCACTTGGGTGTGTTAAATAGGGTTTTGGGGGGGGAAATGGACCCCAAAAATCATTTAGCAAATTCATATAACTATTTGGAGTCCAAACCAACCAAAAAACAATTTAAAAATCCATTAAAATTTTATAAAATCGCTGTAATACGTGTTGTTGGGCGGTTTTTTGTGACTCGGCCGAGTCATAACGGAAACGGCCGAGTTGGCCGAGTCAGCCATGACTCGGCCGAGTCATTGAGTCATGGCTGACTCGGCCAGTCGAACCGTTCCAAAGGCCGGGTCATGGGTGGAGGCAACGGCTCGGATCAACCCGGCCGTTTCGGTTTCGAAACGGTCGTTTCTTAAAACAATGCTCCTAGGGCAAAGTTTTTGGACCTTACCCAAGTATGAGGACATGTGGTTGCCAAATCCCAAAGAACTAATGGTCAGTTGAACTTGAAGAATGGAGGTGAGATATCGGCTTGTAATGTAAGATGGAAAGTGTTAAGTATCACATAGGAATAGATGGAACTACGCTATCTCAATCAGGGCTTCCTAAGTAGTGCCCCTCCTTTACCTATTCGACCATTAGGGGAGGTCCCACTAGACTAGGATTGAAGATTAACCCCCCCATTTAAGGTGAGAGAACAAAATCACGATCAAAACACATCCTTCTTCTAGATCACCCTATAATCCATACCAAGTGCCCAAAAACAAACAAGCATAAGCACCCGATTGCAAAACTATCAAAAAACCTTTGCGTGGAAGTCGACCTTTGTCCATTTGCTCATGCCAGATGGGTGAGAGGCATATGGTTGATGCCATAGTATTCAAAATTGGTCGGTTCGAACAGTAAACCGGTCAGTTCATAAGCCCAAACCATTGCACCGTTTGAAAAAACCCAATTATCTGACCGCCCCACCTTTTTTTGGTCTAATCGACCATAAACCAGCTGGTTTTCCCATAAACAGGTTGGTTCTGTCATAAACCGGCCAATTTATTGCTAGGACAGTCGCAGACCCCACAGAATGCAGTTTTGTGAGTTCTGAAGTTGTTTTGAGGGAAATTTGGGATTGTCTCCCTCCAAAGACAACCCCTCCAAGAAAAGTATGCCTCCCCTCTCATTTTCCTCACACATCTCAACCCTAGCAACCCTGGCAATCAATGGTATTGTTAAATTCCTTTATTTTTCATTTTCATCCTTTTACTTAAATTTTTAACATTACCATGAAATGACTCAAGATGTTTGAAAGAGGTTTCAACCTCACTGGATCTCATATGGAGAAACTAGAATTTTAGATTTCACTCAAAATTCAATAGACTTAATGGTTTTCAGGATTTCATGGTTTAGGGGTTTGCAATGTTTCCATTTGATTCTATCATGCATGAGAGTATGAGATTAGCATTTGATCAAGAGCATGAAGCCCTTTAAGAACCTTGATGTTGGAGGCATTGATTGTTGAACTTTGTTGATGTTGGTGGTATTGATTGTTGAACTCCTCTAGCATGGGCCATGGACTTAACAAGAATGTACCCTTCACTTAAAGGAAAATAACCGGTTAGGCATACTAATCTTTTTCTACCACGTTATAAAGTTGAGGAGATGAACCCTTCACTCAAATCAAAATGACTGGTTAGGCATGTTAAACATTTTCAATTTCTATCATATTATAAGTTGAGCAATCCAAGTCTGAAGATTTTGAGCTAGATGATGTTTATGTCTCTCTTGTTGATGATCCCATTTCTAGTATTGTTGAATCAATGATGAGTTTCATGAGTGATAATGTTGATCAATGATTTGTAATTTTGATGTCTATTTTTTTTGCTACTACTACCACTACTACTAAGGTTGCAGAGCAGTTTTAGGAGCCCTCAAACTCTAAGCCAGATTATTTATGTAGCTCATGTAAATGATCCCTTGTCTAGTAGCGGTGATGAGTTTGATCATGATGAGGAGTGATCATATTGATCACTGATATGCAGATTTGTAGTAGGCCAATGGCGCCATAGCTTGTAGCATTGTTTCTGGACTCTATAGGCCATTTAGAGCCTCATTGATTATGTATTTTGTTGTTGATATGTATTGCACTCAGTGCCAATTTGATATATTCACCTTTACATGGTATATAGATGAGCAAACTTTGCATATTTTGTCTCTATTGGTTTGGAATCATGGTTTTAAATTTTAAAAATTGTTTTTTCATTAAAAACTAATTATTTCATGTATTTTTTAAAGACCATGTTGACGGTGCTTGACCTGCCAATATGTCAGGGGATCTCCCCGGTAAGAAGTCCCAACTAGACCTCAGACCATTTGGTGTAGGAGTCCCAGCAGTGGGTCGTACGGTATCGCCTTGACCACGGTTGCGCGCAGAGACAAGCAGGATGCCCTTGTTGGTAGCAAGGGTGTGACTAGCACAACAAGCCAAGGAAGGTAAATGAAGGGTTCTAACACACAGAAAGGAGAATGAGTGCGCCCCTTAGAAACTTGTGGAAACACGCAACTTGAAAGGGAACACACGAGAAAAGATACATCACAAGCTGGAAGGTAGGGAAACCAATGATCCAAAGTGATGGTTAAACTAACAGCACATCTCAGTAAGATTCATACATACATATATAAAAAGAGTCCATACATACATGCGTAAGCAAACAACTACATATATCATTAGAGTAACCAAGATAGTTGAAATACAATAACAACATATGCATGAAACGTGTTGGCTCTGTTATATTAAGAGTGAAATATACAATCATACAATGCAACCATGACCAAACACTAGTTTCAACAGCGGAACGTTACAGTCACTGTAGCCTGCTCCTCCAAAGAGATATACTAGCTCTGCACTATGGAAAAGCCAAGGCTCATTACAATACACTCCAAGCTTTCTCTAGGATACACCTATGGAAAAGCCAAGGCTCATTACAATACACTCCAAGCTTTCTCTAAGATACACCTATAGGAAGCTTGGCTCCCAAAAGCCTGTACAATGAGTTATGAGGTTTTATATATAGCAAAGGGTGGGGTGACCCTTGACATTCCCCTTTGTGACTCTTCACCTACCCTCAAGACTCTTCAACTACTACATGATTGTTACATTCAACTATCAACACTTGGTCTTTCACTTTTACAAGATGTTACATTACAATCTGCACATGTACCCACGTGAGACAAAATAGGCTTGAGTAAGCCATGCAAGACATTACTAAGACTCAAACAATTGTGGGAAGACCAACTCTTCGACATCCTCACGGTCATCGACATTGGCGAACTGATGTCAAGCTTGGTATTCTGTTATGGTGTTCGCATGCTCAATGGTGACATCGTACTAAAAACGAACTCTTGCCTCCGTTGCATCTAAGTACAATGATTTGGCTCCTCTGTCCAACTCATCTAATAACATGTGCATCATAGTCTTGAGTGCGGTCGGGCCAGCAACATACTGATGCATAGTGTCTGCGTTGATCTCCAAGTGTGTGTTGGTGGCTATGTGCATCAACTCGTCGAAGTACATGTCCAGCTCCAGTCGGACTTGGTTCTTTGTCTTCGCCTCGGTGAGTGTGCCAACGGATGGGATCACATGCGTGTGCACAATGACATCCACGCTCCTGAACACCCGTGCATGCAATTGACAGCACTGCTCACCCTGTTTGCTCTGTGCCAGCTGCTGGGATGGGTCTATATCCTGTATGGGCACAGTTTCATCAGTCTGCGCGTGTTGCGCCCCCTACTGTACCTGTTCCTGCTGCGCTTCCTTCTCTTCTTTGCGCAGCTCCTGTTCTTCCCTAAGTTTCCACTTCAACTCCTACAACTCCTTCTCTATTTCCTCCATCCTTTGTTTGTCTCTATGCCTTTGCGCAATCCTCTTGCCATGCTATCACCTCTTTGCCTCAATCTCCAAAGTTGTTTTCATCACAAGTGGATCTGCTTTGAACTTGCAGCTTTGCTTCGCCTCTGCACTGTCAACAACCTTCCTCTTACCTTTATCACGCGCAAGTTTGCTGCTCTCTGCTGCCGCTGATGGTGCTACTCTCTACGATGCTGCGGCCATTTCATATTGATATCCTTGTCTTTGAACATCTTGGTGTCTTCATAGATAGGCAAGCTCATAGACACTCGCTCAACTGCATCTCCAGTTACGCTCTCAATGGTGTCCTTTGACCCTGCTCCCTGAGAGGCCATTGTACCTGTGCTACTGAGAGGCAGACGAACACCTGTGATACCTGGAGACATAACAACACTCATGGAAAGCAATTCGTCAGTTGAAAACCAAAACAAACTTGAGGACTGACTTGCAACATACCTGTATGACTGATTGTGAAGATTGTGCAATTTCCACCGAGAGGCTGGGAGACTGACTGCCAAAACTACACAAGGCACAGTCCAGGCTATCAAGAGGCTAACTCACTGTTGGAACTGCGCAATGCATAGTCCAGCCTGCCTGCTGAGGACTAAAATTGTGCAATGCGCAGTTTCAGTCAGCAAGGACATGCATGCCTAGAGATTGCATTGCGCAATTTTTTGGGTCAGCAAGGCACTGCCTCCCATAATTGAGCAATGCAAGCCTGGAGGCCAGTGTTAGGCTAGATTTGCGCAATTTTTGGAGGAAGGTAGAGCCTTCACTTCTAGAAATGCACATTTCTATCCAGGCAAGGCAAGGTCTGGGCTAAGGCAACCCAGACCAACCGACGGGCGACTGAAAACATGAAAAGGTTGGAATGGATGGCCAGATTAAGTGTAAACAATAGTGAATGATCATGCATGCAAATAGTGAGTGCAGGATTCAAAAAACGGGAAAACAAACATGTGTGTGAAGCGAGTCACTGCAACGACGACCGTGAGTGCAGAAACAGTGTCATGCATGCGGCAACAGTGAGATGCAAGGAAAACCTGAAACAGTGCTTCTACAGGCTAACATGCATCAAAACAACAGCAAGCGTTCATTGAAATCAAGCAGACAGCACTTACACAAAGTGAAATACAAAAAGCAACAAAAACGCAGCACAAGACATGAAAAGCAGACTTACCTTGAAAAAGATGAGTCGAATGTGCTGAAGACTCCTAGATGCAATGTGGGATGTCAAAGCTGCAAGATGAATGTGAGGAATGAGCTCTGCAGCATCCGGAAAATGAGTTTTGATAAGATTGAGGTTATGGCGCACATGCCACAAATCTAAAAAAAGGTGACACTTAGAGGGAAGTTTCTAAAACGATCTTTGCATGTAACCGCCAGCTGCTAAAAATAGATCCCTAAAATTTAGGGATGCCTTTTGCATGTTGCTTTTTTTCTATTTCAGAAAAGCAGCCCATGCATGCAAATCAGGATTGTTCAGTCCCGAAGGGAACCGGTCAACCTGAAGGCACATGCAATAGTCTGCAACCCTGGGGATGAAATTTGCGCAGTTTCTAGGCGGAGCAACGCTGCCTCTCCCTCAAGCATTGCGCAATTTCTGGGGTCAGCAAGTCACAGTCTCCCAGAATTGTGCAATTTCTAGTCTGAAGCCCAGTGTTGAGCTGGATTGTGCAATTTTCTAAGGGAGGGTTGCCTAGCTGGATTACGCAATTCTGGTGCTCAGCAGGCAGCCCAGTAGGAGCGCAATTTCTGGAGGGAAGGTTGGTTCCCCTCCAAAATTGCGCAATTTTCAGGGGGAGCATCTCGGCCATAAAATAACCTAAGTCCGGAACGGCAGCCTGTGATAGGAGATGAGCAAGTTGACATGCATAGGCTGGCAAGCCTTTGAAACTCAGTTGAAGCCTATGTACTTGACAGTGCAAGACATGCTGCTAAGGATGGTTGGTAGGAAGGCTCCAAAATGAAGCTAAGGCAAAATTTTGGAGGGTGGTTGTAGCTGCTACAACAGACCGGTTCATTAAGATATGACCAGTCAATTTGACCGATTCTGGTTTGAAACCCGGTTTGATAAGTGGACCGGTCCGGTCACCGGTTCCGGTTTTGAATACTATGGTTGATGCAAGTGGCGGATATATAATGGCATATCATCAGCTAGTGGTGGTTGTCATGGGTTATTGGTTATGTGACTAATTGTAAAAATTTCTGTTTTCCCACCCCGGTTTTCAGTTTCTCCTTATTTCTCCCATGTAGTTAAATGCCCATTCCCATAACCATACATTTAACAGACTGAAAAAAATAAATATTGCTGAAAACACAAATTCTGGAAATTTTTCAGAATGCTGGAAATTGCAGAATTAAAAATCAGCAATTAAAAACAGCCATTAAAACACTGATATTTTTGGTCAACTTGACCCTGGAAAAACCCCCTACAACTCTTGGGGAAAACCAGTTTGAGAGCTCTTCTTTATTTCTGAAAATTGCCTTTTTACAGTGAGAATTATTCAGCAAAAAATCAGCAAGCAAATTTACAACTTATCTCCTTTCCCGTGCCTCACAGCAATCTGGAAATTACAGCAAACAGGACAGCAATAAATGTTGTACGACCTCCGTTTTGTGTGCAGAAAAATCAGCAAACTGCTCCTCGATGTTTGTGCAAAAATCTGCCTTTCACTATGTGCTGAATCAGCTGTACAAATCTGCTCAACTGCTGCCTTGGAATGTGTGCCAAGCTGCTGTCTCCTTCTCCTTCCTGCTCAGAAATCTCTCTTGCTCTCTTGCTCTCCTTCTCCCAATCTGCTCATGAAAGAATGAATGACCTTTTCCTCCTTTTCCTCCTTTAATATAACTCCAAGTGACTTTTGGGTGATCCAAGTGACTTTTGGGTGATCTCTAAATCCAATGGCTGAAATAGATTTAGATCAATGGTTGAGATTAAATGCTCATTTAAATCTCACTTTCTATTTTTTAATTCACCCCACTTTAATAAAGACCCACTTAGTCATTTATTTCCAAAGTCACTTTTCCTTTCTAATTTTTCATTGACTTTATAAAAGTCACTTTAAAATTAGACTTAATAACTTTATCACTTAAAGTCACTTTTAAATTAGATTTAACTTTATAAAATTATAAAGTCACTTTAGGAGAAAAATTAAATTCTTTTGGACACTTTTCCCTAGGCCAAAGATCAAAGCCTAAGGGAACCACCTGTCCTCCGGTACCAAATTTCAACACTCCCTCTTACCGAGGAAGGTGTTCCTCACCACACCCATCTTGTCTCTGAAGTAGACATGCTTGCCCCGTGGTAAGGCTTTGATAAGGATATCTGCAACCTGCTCATCAGTGGAAATATACTCAAGCTTCACAGCTCCCTTCTGAACATAGTCTCTGATGAAATGATATCTGATCCCGATATGCTTTGACCTGTCATGAAATACTGGATTCTCCGTGAGTTTAATGCAACTCTAATTATCACAGTAAATCACTGAAGGTCTCAACGGCTGACCAAATAAGCCAAACAACATCTTGCGAAGCCAGATGGCCTCACAACTAGCTAGACTGGCTGCCATATACTCTGCTTCCGCTGAACTCAGTGCTACTGACTGCTGCTTCCGGCTGAACCATGACACTACTGCTGAACCCAACCCAAAACAACACCCTGAAGTGCTCTTCCTATCAGAAGCACAACCTGCCCAATCAGAATCAGTGTATCCTGCCAATCTCACTCCATCTCCCTGCCTGTAGTCCAGACCATAATCCACTGTCCCCTGCAAGTACCGCAAAATGTGTTTTGCAGCCACCCAGTGAACCTTCCTAGGCTCACACATAAACTGACTCATCGTGTTGACTGCAAAACAGATATTTGGTCTAGTGTTGACCAAATACATCAAGGAACCAATCAGCTGCCTGTACAATGTGGGATCCACCAACTCGGAATCCGAAGCATGAAGCTTCTTCCAGTTGGTGATCATCGGTGTCGACATGGGTCTACAATCCTCCATGTGGAATCTGCTAAGGATGTCCACAATATACTTCCCCTGCCCCAGGAAGAAATGCCCCTCCTCCTGCCACACCTCCAAACCCAAAAAGTAATGCATCAAGCCGATGTCCTTCATCTCAAACTCCGCCGCAAGATCTCTCTTGCAGTGCTCTATGAGTCTCTCTGCACCTATAATGATCAAGTCATCCACATACAGCACCAGAATGAGAGGCTCCTCACCAATCACAATAAAGTAAAGGTTCGGATCTGCCTCACTCTTTGTGAAACCCATCCCCTGCAAGTATGCATCTATCCTGGAGTACCAAGCTCTGGGAGCTTGCTTCAGGCCATAAAGGGCCTTCTTCAATCTGCACACATGGGACTCCTTCCCATGCACCTCAAAGCCCTGTGGCTGCTCAATGTACACCTCCTCCTGTATGAAGCCATTGAGAAATGCGGTCTTCACATCCATCTGGTGGATCTTCCAACCCATCTCTGCTGCTATCGATATAATGGAGTGGATCGAAGTATATCGAGCCACGGGAGCGAAGGTCTCCTCATAATCAACTCCCTCTACCTGGGAGAACCCTCTAGCCACAAACCTCGCTTTGAATTTCTCAATGCTGCCATCTGCAGCATGCTTTACCTTGTAAAGCCATCTGGAAGTAACCACGGGTTTGCCCTCAGGCCTCGGCACCACCTCCCAAACATCATTCTTCATGATAGAAGAATACTCCTCCTGCATGGCCTCTCTCCAGACCTGCTGGCTAGCTGCCTCCTCATAGCTAGAAGGCTCAGAGTCAAGGATGCTGGTAACCATCGCCATATAACTACAAAACCTCTCAGGTGGTCTACTCTCTCTGACCGGCCTCTTCGGCTCAGCAACAGATGTGGCATCTCTCAAGGTGTCCTGAAGCCACTTGGGCTTCCTCTTCCCTGAGCGCACTTCTTCCACCGGAGAATGAAACTCCTCCTCCTCATCACCATCAGTAGCCTGAACTCCTGACTGTCTGTTTGCTGTCCTCCTGCCTGCACCTGAACCTGTAGAAGCTGAGGTACCGTGTGAACTGTCCATCAGTGGACTCCCTAGTGAACTGCTCTGTGAACTGCTCTGCATGCTGCCCGGAGCACCACCCCTCTGGCTCGGCGAGCCACTGCTCACTGATGGACCTGACATCCTCATAGATGTACCTCCAGATCCTCCTGATCCCTGCCCACTGGATCCTTGCGACTGACTCAACTGCTGCTGAGGGTCTGGCTGATCCAGATACTCTAACTCCCGTGACCTCCTAAAGGCCCTGTCCTCCTCGAACTTCACATCCCGTCTGACAACAACTCTCCTCTGTGCAGGAATGTAAATCCGAAAGGCCTTTGAGGTCTCACTGTAGCCCACAAAGATACCCTTCTCTGCGGTGGGCTCTAGTTTGGTCCTCTCCTCCTTGGGTATATAGGAGTATGTAATGCATCCAAAGATATGAAGATGACCAAGATCAGGTTTCTTCCCAGAGAAAGCCTCCTCAGGAGTCATGTGCCCCAAGGCACGATGCGGACTCCTGTTCTGCAAGTAAACAGCTGTGTTGCAGGCCTCTGCCCACAAGAACAATGGCAACCCCTGATCATGTATCATGGCTTTGGCAGCCCCTATGATGGATCTGTTCTTCCTCTCTGCAACTCCGTTCTGCTGGGGGTTGTAAGGAACAGTAAACTCCCTCCTAATGCCTGCCTCCGCACAATAGTCAACAAACTCTCCAAGGGTGTACTCTCCTCCATTGTCCGACCTCAAGGACTTGATCTTTCGGCCTGTCTGTGTCTCCACAAGAGCTCTGAACTCCTGAAACCGCTTGAAGACCTCACTCTTGGTCTTCAAGAAATAAATCCAGGTCCTCCTGGAGTGATCATCAATGAATAAAACATAGTACTCATACCCACTCAAGGAAACATGAGACATCCGACCGCTCACATCGGAATGAATCAAATCAAGTATCCCCGTCGCTCTGCTGTCACTGCTGGGAAAAGGGGATTTGGCAAATTTGCCCATCGCACAACCTCTGCAAGTATCAAAGTGATCAGCACTGAAATCTGGCACACCTGTAGTGATCTCCCGCAATGTCCTCAAGGCTCCATGATACATATGTCCCATCCTGCGGTGCCAAATCTCACACAGCTCAGAACTGCTAGCTCTGCTGTCGGTACTACTGCTCAATGCCAAAAGGGGCTGAAATGCAAACTTGTACACCTTTGCATGGCGTACACCTATCACTCTAGCTGAATCAGCTGGAGTGTCCCTGGGATACATCAACACCTGTCCTCCCCTGAACAGTACGTCATATCCTCTGTCCTCCAAAGCTGAGACGGATATGAGGTTCTTCCTCATCCCTGGCACATAAAGAACCTCTGACACCTTCAAGGGAGGTTTGGACTCCCTCTGAAATGTCACTGTCCCCACCCCGACTGCTCTAACAACTCTGTCATCACCGAGTACTACCTCAATATCAGTGCCACTCTCTGAAAGCTCTGAGAAGTACTCACGGACTCCTGTCATGTGACGTGAAGCCCCACTGTCCACATACCAAATACCTGTAGATGCTCCGCTAATCGAGGGAAAAGCATGCTCCCTCTGAACCTGTGTGGCAGGTGATCCTGCACTAGAGGACTCACATGTAGTGAACGCAAACTCCCGGTCAAAACGACCTACAAAGTCCTCAATCTCAGCTGAAGCTGCCACGTCCTGGTTCTTTCCCTTCTTCTTCTTCTTCTCCGGACACACAACTGCATAGTGTCCCATCTTTTGACAATTCCAACACTTCACCTTGGAATAGTCCTTCTGTGTGTTCCCCGGTTTACCTTTACCTTTGCCTTTGCCCCCACCACTGCTTGTGGAAGCCTGCTTCTTCCCTTTGCCTTTCTTGCCTCCTGCCACCAGTGCTACATCCTCATCCTGCTCAACTGGCTTGGCTGCCCCAAGCTGTCCTTTCCTGATCTCTGTCTGAATGCAATCATCCCAAAACCTCTCCCATGTGGGAAGGGTCTCACGTGCACAAACCCCATCAGCAAAGTTCAACCATGAACGGGGGAGGCCATTCACTGCAATATGCACCAACTCAGTGGATGGAATGGCCTCTCCAATCGCTGCCAACTCATCTCTCACATTGGTAATCTTTGTGAGATATCCAGCTGCACTATCATTACCCATCTTAATGTTCTTCAGCTTCTCCTTCAGGACCATCTTCCGGTTCTCATTGGTACTCTGGTAGAGATTGGACAATGCTGTCCACATCTCATGGGCATTGCTCTTTCCTCTCACATGAAGAATGCAATGGTCTTTGATTCCGTCTAGAATCAGCCTCTTACCCTTATTGTTCTTCTTTTTATACTCAGCCAACTGAGTAACATCAGTGGGCACAACAACAGGGTTCTGTGCGGTATGCACCATGATATCCCAGACTTCTGCCTCCTCAAAGATACTCTGCATTCTCTCCTTCCAAACGCTGTAATTTATATGCCCATCCAGCCTATCCTCCACCCTCAATCCCAATGACATCCTGCTGTCCTAAAACTGAAAAATAGCACTGTTGTAGTAAAGATAAAACTGTTGTTTATGAAAAAATCAGCTTGCTGGAATTTTCTGAGTGAAAAATCAGCAACTGTAATTTTTCCTTTTGCTGTCCCAAACTGCCCTTCAGCACTCAAGCTCTGATACCATGTAAAAATTTCTGTTTTCCCACCCCGGTTTTCAGTTTCTCCTTATTTCTCCCATGTAGTTAAATGCCCATTCCCATAACCATACATTTAACAGACTGAAAAAAATAAATATTGTTGAAAACACAAATTCTGGAAATTTTTCAGAATGCTGGAAATTGCAGAATTAAAAATCAGCAATTAAAAACAGCCATTAAAACACATTAAAACACTGATATTTTTGGTCAACTTGACCCTGGAAAAACCCCCTACAACTCTTGGGGAAAACCAGTTTGAGAACACTTCTTTATTTCTGAAAATTGCCTTTTTACAGTGAGAATTATTCAGCAAAAAATCAGCAAGCAAATTTACAACTTATCTCCTTTCCCGTGCCTCACAGCAATCTGGAAATTACAGCAAACAGGACAGCAATAAATGCCGTACGACCTCCGTTTTGTGTGCAGAAAAATCAGCAAACTGCTCCTCGATGTTTGTGCAAAAATCTGCCTTTCACTATGTGCTGAATCAGCTGTACAAATCTGTTCAACTTCTACCTTGGAATGTGTGCCAAGCTGCTGTCTCCTTCTCCTTCCTGCTCAGAAATCTCTCTTGCTCTCTTGCTCTCCTTCTCCCAATCTGCTCATGAAAGAATGAATGACCTTTTCCTCCTTTTCCTCCTTTAATATAACTCCAAGTGACTTTTGGGTGATCCAAGTGACTTTTGGGTGATCTCTAAATCCAATGGCTGAAATAGATTTAGATCAATGGTTGAGATTAAATGCTCATTTAAATCTCACTTTCTATTTTTTAATTCACCCCACTTTAATAAAGACCCACTTAGTCATTTATTTCCAAAGTCACTTTTCCTTTCTAATTTTTCATTGACTTTATAAAAGTCACTTTAAAAGTAGACTTAATAACTTTATCACTTAAAGTCACTTTTAAATTAGATTTAACTTTATAAAATTATAAAGTCACTTTAGGAGAAAAATTAAATTCTTTTGGACACTTTTCCCTAGGCCAAAGATCAAAGCCTAAGGGAACCACCTGTCCTCCGGTACCAAATTTCAACACTAATCGGTTAGCTGTCAAGAATAGGAGAAAAGTTTTCTCCTATGGGGTTACCCATTTTGGTGGGTAACAGACCCAAAAAATTAGAAAATGTTATTAGACTTTTTAACACCCAAGATGATTTTCTATAAAACTCAAATTGGGCATTCAATAGGGACAACCCATTGATACATTATGCAATGCACCGGTTTGTCAGTCCATCATTTGATAGCAATGATTCATGGGTGCCACTTAGATAAGGCATGTAACGACCCATCTATAAATACAAAGAACGCAAGCATAATAGCAGATATACGGTACATGCATATGATAGCTGCATATGCATGTGTCGCATACACCGCACTAGTATTTTATACTAAATTGATTATAAGTGCTAAATACCATGACCCTTCTAGGAAAAGAAGTTCTACTCATTCATCAATATTGTGTAATGTATGGTTAGATCAAAGAGGACTATATATATTATATGCTCCAGAATATAGATAAAAATCATATTAATAAATTAATAAAATAAAGGTTAAATATTAATATAAATAATTAATTACAAAAGATCCAAGTATAGAGTTCTAAATGTTATATTAAGACAAATATAAATAAACTTTGTATTAAAACAAATATAAATAAACTTTATATTAAAACAAATATAAATAAAACTATGTAATATGATCAAAATATATATAAACGTAATAAAGTTTAATGGTACGTGCATATCCAAATGTAATGACATATTAAAAGAACGATTTATAAATATCTTATGGATTCAAAAAGGCGTATTTCATTTCACAACCTTAATCGAAACTAGGATACGTAGGCGGAGGCGTGGCATTAGAAGGGTGAGAAGTGGCTGCATGTGGGAGGGCGGCCACCGCCAAACCAAAGGATATAAACCGCAGGTCATGGGTTGAGCAGGGGGGGAAAAAGGAAGGAGAAAAACCAGGAGGAAGAATTCGGAAGGCAAGGGAATCAGCCATTGGAAGAGCTTGAGAGTTCTGAGGTTCTGGGCACGGGGGACAGTCAGCTTCTGTTGAGAAGCTTACTGGATTGAGCAGCCAGGCTCTGCTCAGTCTGGATGGGTGGAATCGGTCTCTCGGTAATTGGGTAACTGGAGCAGTGTAGCCAGAGGCATCTTCAACTGCAAGAGTGCAGGTAGGTACCTCAAATCGATTTTGTCAGGTTTCTGTTAAAAAATGTTACAGGTTCATACTTTAAAATTCATTACCGTTTTCTGTACATCTTTTTTTTGGTTCTTACATATGGTATCAGAGCCAAGTTCAAACCCTTTCGACCTTACCGGCCCTATGCATTATGTAACTCTCTGCTGAATTTTATCTGTTAAATTTTCTGTTGGAATGTCACCTGAAGCAGAAATTTATTTTCCTTGACTCTGCATACGTAGGGTTATCCCCATGTTTTAACTGTCTCTCAGCTTCTGCTATTTCTTTACCTTCATTTCGATTGTACCACAGTGGCAGAACTACAAGCCCAGAGTCGTACACCAGTTCCTAGAACTCTATTACAGATATGTAGTAGACGTTCTTTCAGATGCCCAACTCTATTCTGAGCACGCCAGCAAACCCACTATTGATTATGATGATCTCAAGCTCGCCATCCAGTCGAAAGTTAATTTCTCCTTCTCGCAGCCCCCCCCCAGAGAGGTTAGTAAATCCTAAGGGCTTTAACGCTTTCTCAGTTTTCATTTTTTTATTTTATTTTTATGGCAAAAATTTCGATGTAAAACCCTAAACCAGTATTGGCTTTCTGTAAATCGGTTTGCTAGAATCTAGACTAATGGATTTGAATTCCGGATTTTCTCATCATTTTGGCCAGAGGTTGTATTGTTATGCTATTTTCATGAGCAATGTAAAAAGTCTAGGTTTTACGATTCTAGAATACGTATGGACATAGACGTAACTGTTCCTCGTCTTTGAGATCTCACGTTAAAAAGTTTTCACATTTTGTCCGTTCAGTTTCACTGGTTCTGCATCCCTAGCAGTCCCAGTTTCCACTAATTACTCGCAACCTTCTACGTTTGGGCTGCAGGGAACTCCGCAGCCTTCTATTTGTGGGCTTTGGAAATTCCACAATATTCTGTTGTGAGCTGCGAGCATTGTGATTCGCGCCTATCCGCAAACAACTCTTAGTGAACTTTACAACTCCGTATTTGCTATAAACTTTCATGTCAGAACACCTCAAAACCACAGACTCGGCATTGGTGGAAAAATTATCATGGCTTGGAAAATTTTCTGTCAATTTCTTCTAGAAACTGTCCTTAGATTTTTTGAGAATGTAAAAGAAAAAAAAAATTGCGAAGGTGTTATCAATTTTTTTAAAGGTAAGATCGAATCTTGGAAACTATTTGAATTTCCTTTGATGTCTTAGCGTAAAAAAAAATTGGGCAAAGAAATATTTAAAATTAAATTTTGGAGGTTTCTATCTTTGCGGCTCTCACTATGAGTCTTCCCAGAGCACGGGAAAAGGTAAGTAATTTGTCTCTGCTTTCTCCTGTGCTCTTATCTGATGCTCACGAGTAATCTTTGGCCTAAAAATTCTAGTGCATTTGCATGTCCATGATTTTTGTTTTTTTTGACATTTTTTTTTGAACTTTAACATACGTCAGTTTATGAATCTGGATGCATGTACAATCAAGTACTAAGAGGCCATTTTTTGCCTGTTTCATGAAGATTTATGATAGTAGTATTGTTTGTGACACTTTGGAACTTCAAAATAAATCAGTTTATGAATTTATGTGTATCTACAACCAAGTATTAGGAAACAATTTTTGCCTGTTTCTTAAATATTTACGATAGTAGTTTTGTTTATGACACTTTTGGAACTTTAAAATATATCAGTGTATGAATTTGTATATATCTACCAACAAGTATTAGAAGGCCATTTTTGCCTGTTTCATAAAGATTTACGATATCAACCTCAAATCAACAAACTGGTAACTCAGATCCGTAACAGGTATATCTTTAATTAATCATATCTTGCAAATCTGAAGTAAATATTCTCCGTGTCTGCAAAAATAATTGCAGTTCTGTGAATACAAGTTATCAAGTTTGAAGAAGAACTTTTGGAGGCAGCAATAAATACTTGAATTTGAAAGTCTCATTTAAAAATCATCAAAACTGTAACTTGAAAGTTGAAACAATGAGAAGAATCTTTCAAAGAGTATTGCCAAACTCTTCTAAACTAACCTGATTCACTGAATGGTGCGGTAGTTGGAAAGGTTATAAAAGTAAGAGGAATACCAACAAGACAAAAAGTCTAACCAACATTAGAATCCTTCGAAATCAAATCTTAAATAAAGGGGAGCTTTAGGAAACATAATTCTCATAACATCAATATGCTCAAATTGGTCTCCAAGGATGAACATCATTCTTTTATTAATCAGAAGAGCAGGAAGTAAACAAAATCCCTAGAATCAAATGTAATATACCCTTCCCGGAAAATCTTGGAGAACCCACGAAATACCTAAGTTTATATAGTTTGGTTCATTGTGGTATTTTATCAAACAATTGGCATACAAA
Organism: Pinus tabuliformis; assembly: GCA_031772625.1. NCBI lineage: Eukaryota > Viridiplantae > Streptophyta > Pinopsida > Pinales > Pinaceae > Pinus > Pinus tabuliformis. The sequence goes on from CM062810.1 coordinate 979,133,066, forward strand.
GTGCTGTAGGTGATTTCCCTGGAATGTGTGTGGGTGAACAAACATGGCATCATGTATATGCTCATGAAGTACTACATATCAGCAACGTATCATTTATATAATGCTCAGAGAATACATAGTCCACATCAGAAGTAGGAACATAACAATAGTTTCTGATTAGGCATTGATACAAAACTGAAAAAACACAGAGGTATGTTATCGTATGCTATTATGTTGATGTGGTATGGTGCCTATCCTCAGTAGCCGCTTTCTATATTAAATTCTATGATGTGTATCATCAGTAGCATTGCTACACTATGTTTTATGGCTCACTATTAATGTGTTGTGGATCACATTCTTTTCTAGCTCGTTATGTTACAGTGATAACACACATTATCTTCTTGGTTTGCTATATAATAATGTGACTTGACATCACATCTATGTTCTCCGTAATAATATATTAATCTCGTTGAGATCTATGATGTTATGGAATCTACGGCTTCTCATTCTACACAGTGGCATTGACTCATGGCATGAGTTTCGAACGCAATACAGAACAGTGGTATCTTTACAGTGTCTTGATAGTTAACATAACAGTGTTTTGGTTGTTCATTGTGTGTTTGTGATACTTAAGAGAATTTGTATTTGCCATAAATAACTAACAGGGCCCTGATGCCACTCCAGATTCCAGTCTATTCTTTTGAAATTATATCGTTGTCATTTATTTTAGTTGTAAATTTGAGTTAGGATTTACTGTAAAGGTCTGTAATTCTGCAGGAGAAGGAGGTTTATTGTTCCAATTCATACTCTTAGAGTGAAACATTAGATTTATTCTTTTATCTTCTTGGCCAGACTAATTGTATCCTTTGACAGAGTCATTCTTAAACAAAACTGGTTCTAACAATCATAATGACATTTTTTTCCTAATTTATTTCCTCAATTTGACCCCCAACCTACATTTATGGTATGGTAGACTGCTGAACTGTATCTCTTCTAGATTTTAAATCATGACATGTCTACGGTAAATTTCCCGGCTAAAAGTCAAACTGATATGGAACCAGAGCAATCCTTCATTTATATATATTATAGGTTTAATCCATATCTAAGTATATATTCAAAAAATATAAATATGTATGCCCTTCTTTAAAGGTAATAGCTAGATTGAGGTGTGACGGGTATGTTGCCAATGTTCATTGTAACGAGGAATTTAACATTTTCATTTTGTGAATGTTATTTAGTAATAAATTTTAGATGGTCTACCTTAGGAGCTCATGACCATACACTTCTGCATTATTTCATATTAGGATAGAATACCCTGCATTAGGACAAGGAGGTCGCAAGACCACCCTCCTTGACCTCGGTACCAGTAAGATCCGCCTAGCGGATAAAAATAGCAAAACTATACCCGTTTATGAATGTGAAGTTGCAAAAGAAAATTATATGTTAAATTCGGTTGTCTACCTCAAAATTTTTTTAATAATTTTATTATGTATTCAGGAAACATTACAATGGTAAGGACTTATGAGCGATGACGACATGATCGGGCAGCATCACCACCATTAATGCCGCCACCGTCGCCATCATCATCCCCATCGCCACCACCATCACCATCGTCACCACCTAGACCATTATCAACATCAATCGCCCCAACGCCAAAGTTGACAGTGATAATGAACTCATTGGAAGCCTTATTAGAGACATTGAAAGAATCAACGAAGGCTAAGACCAAAGAGGAATTTCAACCTTTAGCTACCAGTTCAGCGGAACCAAAGAATTTTGAGCCCAAAGGATCAAAAGAGGACATTTCTAGGGAGCTTCAAAAAATTAAACTCCCAGAATTCTCAGGAGGTCGAGCAGGTGAACGCGCTAAAGCATGGTTAGAAGGAATGAACAGATGCTTTAGATTAAGAGAATATTCTTCTTCGGCAAAAACAAAAATTGTTGTATTTCAATTAAAGGAAAGTGCCTTGATTTGGTGGGGAAATCTGGAAAAACAGCTGCACCTTACATCGGATAATGTCCCTTGGGAACTATTTGAGGAAAGGTTCCGCGCAAAGTATTTACCTCCATACTTTCAACAACAGCAAGCCAGAGCCTTTCATACATTAATTCAAGGAAATAAAACAGTGGAAGAGTACGAGATAAGGTTTATGGAGCTTGTAAAATACATTCACTACTTAGATTCTGATGAACGTCAAGCTGAACGCTTCATATTTGGGTTAAATCCTCGCATCAGAGCCTTGGTAAGCATGTGGAAACCATCATCAATAGCTGAGGCGGTTGAATGTGGTCGTTATGCAGAAGAGCACCTTGGAATCAAAAAAGATATAGGGCCAGCAGAACCTTTACAATCAGGATTTCCAGGAAAGACTCCCCGAAACTTCTTCAGCGGAGGTAGCTCGAGGCCACCTTACGGTAACAGGTTTACCCCAAGAAATATAGGAACAAGAGCTCCCATGGTAGTAAACACTATAGCCGCGGAATCATCAAACACCAATCCATGGACATCTCGAGAGACTGCCAGTAGAGGAAGAAATTCGAGAGGAATCAACATGAGAGGACAAAGCTCGTTCTCTAGAAATTCATGCCCTGATTCAAGAGGATCAACGCAGCTTAATTGTTGGGGATGTGGGGGACCGCATTTTCAACGTGATTGTCTAGAAGCTTCGTCAAATATATTGCATAGGACTGGAGAGGGACCAATATCAAACAATCAAGGTAATCATAGAATTCATGCAGTAGTCAGCAACGACCAAGCAGCGCATCGACCCACTATAATGGAATCTTCAGGTATCGGACGAGGGAATCGTATCGGTCGAACCATTACGTATACTGGAACGTAGGGTTCAACAGCTCAGGAATCCCCTGGTGGACCAAGTTAAGGTCCAATGGGGCAAATATAGTCCTGGATCAACTACTTGGGAAAATACAGAGGACATATGTCAAAGATACCGTAATCTATGTCAATTTTGAAGAAATTTAAACTATGTTTAGTATATATTTACTTCACTACAATCAAAGACTCAGAACTATTTTGAATGATTATATATAAACGTGAAATTTTGTGTCATAATATATGTTTAACTTCTGCTGGTACAAGGATACCAAAACGATATATGTTGTTGATCTTACTAAATTATAGTTGTCAAAGTAAAGTTTAAAGCAGTTAAGTGATTTTACTTCTGATAGAAATTAAGATATTATAAATCTGTCTTATTTATACATGTCAATATGATCAATGGAATAGAAATCAGGGAATAATTACATTTTAAATGAAAGTCAAACGACATGCATGGAATATGGCAAAATATGTTATACTGTAGTGACATATGTGAATAATACATGAGTTATTTTGAATATGCTAATGCACATTTTACGAATGCATGGATAAGTGTATGATTGCAGATAATAAACAGTTACCGGGATGACAAGAACCTCAGAACAATTAAAGCTCAAAGTGATTTTATGATAGGGTATTAGCCCTAATTCTACTAGGAGGGGTGGAGGTGTTGCCCACCATTTATCCTCCGAACCCTGGAGTCATGGGAGGACTGTGCGAATCACGCTCCCCTAGACGTGTGATGATGACTGTCGGATGCCTACTGGGAATCAGGTCGGTATAACCGACGCTGTCACCTTAGAGTTTATGAATGGTTAGGTCAGTAAAATTGACGCCATGGCATACTCCAGTAGAGGACGGATAGGATGGGAGCGGAAGAGATTAGGAAGGATAGGATGATTTTAGAATAGCTTGGGAACCTGGATAGGGCAAGACATGTCCATTAAAATCATAAACCTAAAACACTAATTTTATAGTCTCTTTATATTAAAATAAAAATTTTAAAACCTCGGTTTATAAACCTAAGAAGGGGGTACTAATTACTATCATAAGTAATCAGATAAGATAAAAACTCTAACTTCGAGATGAAGTTTTTTGAAGGGGGAGTGTATGTAACGACCCATCTATAAATACAAAGAACGCAAGCATAATAGCAGGTATACGGTACATGCATATGATAGCTACATATGCATGTGTCACATACACCGCACTAGTATTTTATACTAAATTGATTATAAGTGCTAAATACCATGACCCTTCTGGGAAAAGAAGTTCTACTCATTCATCAATATTGCGTAATGTATGGTTAGATCAAAGAGGACTATATATATATTATATGCTCCAGAATATTGATAAAAATCATATTAATAAATTAATAAAATAAAGGTTAAGTATTAATCTAAATAATTAATTACAAAAGATCCAAGTATAAAGTTCTAAATGTTATATTAAGACAAATATAAATAAACTTTATATTAAAACAAATATAAATAAACCTTATATTGAAACAAATATAAATAAAACTATGTAATATGATCAAAATATATATAAACATAATAAAGTTTAATGGTACGTGCATATCCAAATGTAATGACATATTAAAAGAACGATTTATAAATATCTTATGGATTCAAAAAGGCGTATTTCATTTCACAACCTGAATCGAAACCAAGATACGTAGGCAGAGGCGTGGCATTAGAAGGGTGAGCGGTGGCTGCATGTAGGAGGGCGGCCACCGCCAAACCAGAGGATATAAACCGCAGGTCATGGGTTGAGCAGGGGGGGAAAAGGACGAAGAAAAACCAGGAGGAAGAATTCGGAAGGCAAGGGAATCAACCATTGGAAGAGCTTGAGAGTTCTGAGGTTTTGGGCACAGGGGATAGTCAACTTCTGTTGAGAAGCTTACTAGATTGAGCAGCCAGGCTCTGATCAGTCTGGCTGGGTGGAATCGGTCTCTCGGTAACTGGGTAACTGGAACAGCGTAGCTGGAGGCATCTTCAACTGCAGGAGTGCAGGTAGGTACCTCAAATCGATTTTGTCAGGTTTCTGTTAAAAAATGTTACAGGCTCATGCTTTAAAATTCATTACCGTTTTCTGTACATCTGTTTTTCGGTTCTTACAAGGCACATGGTAGTAGGGTATTTATTTGCAAAAGGTTGAGGATTAGATAGGTTTTAGGGTTGGTAGTTTGTAATGAACAATAGTTCATATAAAAGAAAATTTCCAAAATAAGAAGGAAAACTAGTTGAAATCCATATAGAATAAATAATATATAATTGATAAATGAATAAGTGGCTTGATGATAAATACAATGACACTTGTTGACAATACGTATAAGCATTAACTAGTCACAAACGTGAAAGTTGTGTCCCTTTCTTATTAATTTAATACTATTATTATTACTATTAATTATTGTGTACTTCATGTTTATTACATTGCCTTCCTTTCAAAAATATTGTTAGTTTTCTTGAACCCTAATCAAATTTAATATTCAATCAAATTTCTCAGAACAAATAATTAAATTCCTCAGAACTAAAATTTTAAAACACGAAATACTTTGGGTTCCTAACTCAGTATACACAAAAAATAAACAAACAGTGAACCAAGCAAATAAAAATATTTGACACAATTTTTACCCTTGAAACCCCAATGTGGGAAAAACCGCCAAACTTGAACTCTTTATTCAACTTCAAAAAATTGATTATAGCGAACATTTTCTTAGGAATTTACAGTCATAGTTACCCAGAAATTTTCAGTCCTCTAACCCAGCAAATTAGTTGTACAACCCAATGGAATTTAGCCTATGCGACCCACCCAATTTTTTTTGTACAACTCACTGGAAATTGGCCTGTACGGCCCAATAAAATCAGCCTAGCAACTCGGCCCCCTTCAACCCAATCAATTTCCCCAACTCGACCCTATCAAATCGGTCAGTTTTTGCTCCTCTAAATCAGCATATATGACTTGGATAATTTGTCCCTCAAGTATACTCGTTGCCCCTGAAATTTTCCTCTGTTTTGATCACACTTTATTATAACTTCGTCTTCTTGTCTCTGTTGAATGCCCAACTCTTGTGCCAAATCAAACTAACTCTCCAACAACCCATTTCCCTCTTTTATAATTTTCTGACCTAATTTCCAAAGTGATGGAGGGCTGAGATTGCACCTCCACACTTGAGATCAATAGTCACAATATAATATTTTGTTGGCCTCCTAACTTAATAAAAAAAGTGGCCAATAAAATAAAAAATTAAATTATTGATTATATGGCTAAGCTCCAAACTTGGGAAATTTAAGTAATTCTATTATGAGAGAATTTTAGTGATTCACTACATGTCATGGCACTTGACCAATGCAGAATCACCTTCCAAGCTACATTTTCAACAGATATTATGTCGTCAAAGCATAAAATGGTTATGTCATATTTTTTGCCTATAATGCTTTAAAATGATACTCTATTCTTGATGTCCCTTCCTAAAAATATTTGTGACAGGTTTAGTCTCCAACAATTTTGAATAATTTTTGGTAAAAGTGGATCCCATACATTTTTGACTTAGGAACTTATGGGAAAAGGGGGGCTGAATTCCATCACTAGTGAAAGGTGGGGGCCACCCACGTGGGGGAAAAACGCACTTGGACACTTAGGCAATTCGAATTGCCTTGGAGGGGAAGTCGAATAGCTAGGGAGAGGGGCCCACATAGGAAATGAAGGCCCACGAAGTTATAAGGAGGAGGAACCCCCAACCTAAGGCATCATTTTGTCTATCGAACTCATTTGTGTTGCTTAAGCTGCTTAGTCAAGTTACAAGTTGTTTAGGATCGAGTTTTCTAGGCGGGAGACTCAACCTTCCTTTGGGGGACCTCAAGTGCCACCCTAGAAAGGCAATTCGTACTACCTTGGAAGAGAGCCAGAGGAGTTTACAGCCATATCACTCAGCCTTCAATTCAGCCAGTGCGTATTTATGGAACACATATGAGGGGAACACGCAGAGGCTATTTGGGGGTTCATCCGGGCAGCATTTGTCAAGAAAGCTTGGGAGTTGGAGTTTCAGCGGAAGATCAACCTTTGGGGAGAGTTTTGGACCAGGAGATTCTTGCATTTGGGCAACTCGATTTACAGTCACTTAGGCCTGTGCAGAGAGCCATTACTAGGCACACGTGGGAAATGGGGGAAGGAGCTAAGATATGGAGTTAGCCGAGAGAAATGGGGAAACCCTAAGAGGGGAGCATCTCACCGTTTGGGGGTGATTTGGAGGGCCTTTCCAACCAACTACAGGCAAGTCGTACTTCCCAGCGTGAGGAGGAGGACGTGGTGCTTGGGGGTCGAATTCTAGGAGTTTGAACTAGGCCAAACCCTTTCTGGGTTTTGGTTGAGAACCCAGGAGTTGAAGTTGCAGCGTTTTTTGAACACAGGAGACGGAGTTTCTAGCACATCCTTTCCAGCAGGCAGCGTAGTTTCTGGGCAGCGCAGATCATTTTTGGAGCAGCAACTATGCAGCGCTTGCATTGTTATTTACTCACTTGGGTTTTGTCATGCTTATCCATTGAGACAAGCCCAAGTGCACCATTCCATCACCATTGTACTTGCTCTAGAAAGAATTAATAATATGGCTTAAATGATTCTTATTTCCAGTGTTTTTATGGGTGTTTGCTGATTGTTTCTCATTTTCGGGTGTTGGTTGTTTATTTGCTTTGTATATCACTGTTCATCCTAGTCAGGAACATTACATCATAGTTGAAGAAAGGAGGTAATAGAATCTTCAAAGCACTGGACAAAATTCCCATATTGTTGAAGGTTTAGTCCAACCTAATTTCATCTTAAGTGGAACCATATGTTTATAGGGTTCTTGGATAGAACTTGCATTGCAATTCCAACAATATACTATTTTGAGATCATTTTGCACTAGAATTGATATTCTTTGGAATATAGGTCAAAGCATAAAATGGTTATGTCATCATTTTTTTATGTAATACTTTGACATGATACTCTGTACTTGATGTTGTCATAGTCGAAGAAAGGAGGCAGTACAATCTTCAAAGCACTGAACATAATTGTCTTATTGTTGAAGGGTTAGTCCACCCTAATTTGATCTCTTATGGAACTTTATGTTTATAGGGTTATTGGATAGAACTTTCTTGCATTATGATTCCAAGGATGCGCTATTTTGAGATCAATTTGCACTAGAATTGATCTTCTACAGAATTTAGGTCAAATATTGCTTGTTCAAAGCAATGTTGACATACTAGTTGGTTCAAGTGTTCACTATGGTGATTAGGATGTTCATAAGGTTTCCTTGTAACAAGATCTTTCCTTATCATAATTTCAGAGTTATCTTGATTCACCTTTATATCTTCTTCATACACTTGTCTCGCTTTGTTGATCATTGGAATTTTATTAGTAGAGAAACTTGGATTTGCTAAGGTTTTTGTATCCATCATTGTACTTTAATGTCTTAAGATATCCATACTTCAACTGAATCAGTCATTGTTTCTTTATCAATTGATGAATATTTATTTATAAGTTGCTCTATTTTTCTTATTGCATTTTCTCTTCATTTTGTAACTTCTTTATTTGTGTGATCAAGCTTTGACTATAATCTCTTTACATGAGAAATTTATCCAGCTACAACCTTTTCAATTTTTTTCTGCATCTTTTGTTGTGACTTCTAATTATCCTGGGAAATCACATTTAATACATTTTTTAGGTCTTATAATGAGGGATCGTCTGAGAATGAATTATGGGAGGATGTCAGAAATGTATTCTTCATGTTGAAGATGAAATTATCCAATGTTTCAATCTAGGTTGAACCTAAAATTATGTGAATGTGTGCACAGTCAACTAACCTTTGGTAAAGATTCTCTACTTGGTTGATGGGGATAAGCTTGCAATGAGCTACTTGTATGAGGCCATGGATCGGGTCAAAGAAACTATTCAATTAATATTTGGGCAAGGATACCCTTGAACATGAAAAATACATGGAGGTTTTCAATTTGAATGATAGTCGATAAACCAAGATGCTCAATTGTCCCATTCATGCAACAACACTTACCCTCAACCCAACCTATCCTTGCTCATGTGACTTTCGATGGTGAGGCTATGGAAGGGGTCCTTAAGTGCCTTTATAGGATGGTACTTAATATGGAAGCTCAATGAACCATTAATGACAAGATGGAAATGCACAAGAACGCCAATGGACAATTTGGCTATGGCACTACTACCCAAGAAAGGAAGCTTTTAATGCTAACTAAGCCATTTACATTTTTAATTGCATATTTCATTTGTAAGTTGAGTTATATTTTCTTCATTTCCTGTTTGTCTCTATAATGACATGTACTTCAAGTCTTGTTTTCTCATCTGTTGTACATGCTTGGTGGAGAAATTATGGTGCAAAAGCGCCTTTCTTACAGAATTTTGCCATTCGGGTTCTAAACCAAACTTGTAGTGCTTTAAAATGTGAGTATAATTAAACGAAATGCAATAATTTAGAACCAAACAATTACAATTATTATAATTTATGACCCTCAAGACTCGTCGTATTTATTATGACCCTATTACAAGTTGGATTTTCAACACTCGAATGATTTGGTTTATGTCTACTACAGCCTCGAACTGTGGGTGAGTCAGCTTGAGAAACTGTCTGATGTGGATGCAATTTCTTTGCACAACATTTACATAATGTCTCAATGGAGGGTAGAGTAGAAGTGATGCAACAAGCACGAGGAACGAGGGAGAGTAGCAACTGCAGATGCAGGAGACAAGTGAGGAGCAATAGCTGCAGGCATGGAAGGCAATGGAGGAACAGTGGTAGGGAGTGCAAGGGGCAGAGAAGCACTTTAACACCATCAAGGCCCCAGGGTGATGTGGCAGCCTCAGCATCAGCTTCTACACAAATTGATGCAAGACCTTCTAGGGGCCAACAACCCATGACCTTTTCTCATAGAGCGGGAGATGGAATTGATAGCTAGCTGCTAGATTTCTCATTTTAGAATCTAGATGACTCATAATGTTGAGATACATTGATATATTGTTGATGTTATTTTGTATTAGTTGTCCACTTTTGAGTACTTGATTGGACAGCTATTAGGGTTCAGGATTTAGTAACAGCTTTGATGTATCATTTTTTATTTGGCAACCATTACATCATATATATCATTTTTTTCCATATTTATGTGCCAATGTGTTTATCTGATGTTGCTGTTAGTTTAAATGTTTAAAAATTTGAAAATATATAAATATATATATATAGTATTTTTTAATGCTTGCCCGCAATTTGCTAAATTTTCCAATGTCCAGACCCTCAGTGATCTTTTGCCAATGCTGATGTTTTCAACAATGCATATTTGTAGTTGTACCTGCTATGTCTAGAAATTTCCATTGTCCTAGAACTATCATTTTCAACTTAATTCAATAAGACCCAAATGAAAGTTATCCAGTGTAAAATTGCATTCTATATATGTCCCAGAACAATGATAACCCTAAATTTATATAAAGGAATACTGATTATTACAGTATACCTGGCTCAGCAGATATGTTGTCCATGTTAAAACAGAGGCCGTGGTCTCATGGCCAGCAACTAGCATTGATAATAGATCATCCCGAAGCTGGACACTCGAGACCTACAATATAACAATCCTTAATTCAGCTACTATCTCCTGAAAGAAAAGCAGGGGAAAAGAAGAAGCTAAATTAAGTGCATAAACATATTAACATTGTATTCCCTAGCTATTGCAATTCCTTCCCAAAATTAGACATGGACGGCAGTATTCTAAAGAATCAGTTGTTCTTGTAGGGTATCTAGCAACTATGATGGTAGTCTGTTAACATTGTGACAATTCTAACATAATTCCCTTTCATGATTATCATTGTCTTTACATCTCTCTGTTTATCATCAAGCATATGATTCCTTTCGACTGTTCATCCTTAACTAATCATTTGATAGACTGCATTTCCACTATCTACAAACATCTAATGAGGGATGTGATAAACTATAACCACATTTATCTGCTTTCCTTGACATTGAAATCAGAAGCAGCTAAAAGAAAGTAAGCAATTGTGAAAAGAAACCTTCAGAGCTACCAAACTGAAATCACTCACTAAATAAGGACAGGAATAATAGACAGACCTCAGTGTAAGGTTTCACAAACACTAACAACACGGACTTGCAGGATTAAATATTCTTGTCAAAAGAGACCTTTAAGTTAGGCATAATTTATATTTGACATATGCCCCAGGTTATGAGAAAAGGCAATTCACATCGTTATATATGCATGTATGTGTTTGTCTATGTCAATACATATACTTAATTCCAAATCCATGACAAATAATTCCCGTTATGAGTTGTTAAAAATCAATCCTCCGCATCTGAAGCAAATGAAGACGAGATGGACATAATTATATGATTACCACAAACACAAGCCTTTTTAAGTTCTAAAGGCATGTTATGTTAAACTAAATATTGTTCATGCAATCAAAAGTGCCACCTTTAAGGACATGCTATATAAGCCTGTTACCCACCACCTGTGGGTAGTGTATATAGGAGAAAAAAAATTCTCCTAGATGGTCCTCAGCCGGCAGCCAGCAGCCCCTTGTAGCCACCAAATAGTTCGATGTGCCATTGTCTCCGCCCAACCATGTGGTCCCTCACCCATCTGTTATGAATTTATGTTTGAAGGTGGGCCTCTTGACCCCAAAGGTATTGCATTTCATTGGTTTGGTTGAGTAATTTTGTTTACTTTTCATAGATGATTTGTCGCGTGGATTGGTGGGGGGATTCGGTGGAAAGAGTGGGCTAGGTGTGTGCTCTTGTCTCCTCCACCTGATTTGGTGTTTAGCCTTGTAGCCTAGTCCCATGGGATCTCCTTTATTGACCACTAGATTTAGGGTTGGCACTATTACTGCTCAAACTAGCAGGGGGCATGAAAGGGACTCCTAAAGGAACAACTGCTAGATCAAAGAGCAACGATGGAGGCTTAGCCAACTGTCACCTCAGCTAAGACTCCCTACTCTTTACGGAATTTCACCAATGGTAGGATACCCGTTATATAGAAGGTCACTTGTGAAAGATGAATCAACCAATGGATGTAAAGTGACACTACTAATCTTTTTCTAGAAGGGTTTTAAGAATAGAGCTTGCTTTGCTTGTTAAGCAAGTGTAATATTCCTAATTAGCCATGGCTAATTGGAATATTCAATTTTGCTCGATTTTTCCTTCTATAGTTATTTATAAATAAAAGGGTGAGGAAAAGGGGAAATAACTCACTTTTAGAATAAAAGTCACTCCCTAGTAGCACAACGTTGTGACTTAAAGAGGAGCCAAGGGGGCCAAAGGACCATGCAGAGATGGGGCCCACGCTGACACTTGGAGGGACTGTGCAGATGGAAAAGGAACACGTGGCAAGAGGAGATTACGTTGGAAGAGGTGAGCCTTGGGATTGAGAGAGGCCAGTGCTATAAAGGAGAGAGGAGCCTCCTCATTTTGGCATTCAGTTATGTGCATTTGAGCTAGTCACTTCGACTTAGAGCACGCTGGCTGTTTACCTAGTTTGCAGCACTGTTTAGTGCATTGAGTGTCTCCGTTCGGAGATCTCACCCTTAGCCCCGGGGGACTTCGAGTGCCTGCTCGAGCAAGGTATTTCCCATCAACATTTTTGCAATAGTTTCATCAGCATTTTGGCAGGAGGATTGAGCATCTTGGGGGAATGCGCAGCATTGTGAGGGATGACGCAGTTCTTTTTGGCAGGAGTTCTGGATTGAGGGTTTTGCAGTAGGATTTGTGCAGGGATATTGAGCAGGGGATCAGCCCTTACATATTGGAGGGTTTTGGCAGAGGTTTCAGGCAGATTTCTGGAGGGTTTCATTCAGTGGCAGCGCAGAGCATTGAGGGACTGTGCAAAAACCCAAGGGGGTGATTTTCGGGGGTCAACTATTCTAGGAAAGCTTTCTTGGTTTTTCTGGGTTTCTTGAGTAGAGTCCGACTCCAGAGTTTCAGCATTTTCCAAGGAGGAGAACACCCCCAAATCCTCATTTGCTTTCCAGCAGCAGCACGGCAGTTCTCCAGCAGCTTCCACGCAGTTTTGAGAGAGGCCATTCCCTTGCTATTCTGAGTGTATTTCTTCACTTGCCTTGTGCAAGTCGAAGTGCCATCTTTCTAATCACCTCCTATAATCATTCTATTGCTCAGTATAATAAAATGGCTTAGCATTTCTCGCTGCATTTCTTGAGTAACTGCTTATATTTCACGTTTATATCATTATATATTGCACCACTGTTATTTTTATCATTTGAGCTTCCCGGTTATTATATCATTTATACATATTTGGTTGGAGTTTACTGGGGTTTGGAGAATATCCCTGAAACGGGATATTACAGTGGTATCAAAGCATAGATCTGGCTCAGCCTGTGGAGCTAGCAATCTATGACACTGGGGGAAAAGCCTTACATCTGCTACAGACGTAAGAGATACAGAGACACTGGGCGTAGGTTGGAAAACACCTACGGAGAGGGAGACTGTGTTCCGGTGGTGGACGCAGAACAAGAGGAGTCTGTGGTGGACGCAAAACAGAAGGAGCCTGTGGGGGACGCAGAGTAGGAGGATCCGATGGCAGACGAGGACGGGAAGAGATTTGTGGATATGCTCCTCAAATCAGTACAGGATTTGTCGAGGCAGGTTGAGGTGATTGGGTAGAGATTCACGGCAGTAGAGGCTCGACAGCGTGAGAGCCCACAGGTTTTCCAGGTTGGTGAGGGATCGGGTGCATCCCACCATTTGCCAGAGCAGCGTGATACTACTCAGCAGATGGCCTCACATGCCCCTACACGTTCTACCATGCCCACTTTCCTAGGAGCAGACACGGGGGCGGGAGCCCAGCAGGAGGCAGATCCCGGTCACATGGGCGATTATTTTGCAAAGTACCAGGCCTATGGGCAGGAGTTCAGGGACGCTCTCTCATTCAGAGACTTTGTTCAGCTCCAGCGGGATAGTAGACCCCATGACCATCATAGAGGATACCGGCATTATCATGATGGAGACACCCACTGCACAGCTAGTAGATTCCACTTGCCTATGTTTGATGGCTCATCAAACAGTTCGGTAAGGTCTTGGGTGGAGAAGTTGGACATCTATTTCCAGCTTAACCAAATGTCGGAGGCAGAAGCCATCAAGGTGGCGACATTACATTTGGATGGTGAGGCCCAGGATTGGTGGTTCCATGGGATGGTTACACTCGGACATTCCACAGTGACGACATATGTCGAGTTCACCAGGAGATTGATGGAGAGATTTAACCAGAGGGATCCAGAACAGCACTTTGTTGAGCTGACGAGGCTCAAACAGACAGGGAGCCTAGAGACCTACATTGCAGACTTCTTGAGAGTTTCAGTGATGGTGCCAGATCTATCCACAGCACAGAGGATCTACATGTATGTTGAGGGGTTAGCAGAGCCACTTCGAGGTCTAGTCAGATCCATTAGACCAGCCACACTCCAGGATGCTATTAGCAGGATCCGAGACTTACAGGATGCATTGCCCAGGACCCGGACACCTTACCCCCAGAGACAAGCTTTCCAACCTAAGGGGAAGGAGGTGAGGATTCCGCCTCCAAAGGGAAATCCAGGACGAGCACAGATTGATGATGATGCTAGGAGGGAGCTGAAGAAGAAGCGGTTGTGTTTTACCTGTCAGGAACCGTGGGCACCGGGACATAGATGTGCTGCTGGCAAAGCACATTTTATTGAGGTCTTCTCAGAGAGCGGCGGGGAAGAGGATGAGGAGGATGATGTGGAGGCAGGAGATGGTCATGCCGTGCAGGGTCCTTTGCCACCTCCACCACCAGCATCAGGTGGTGCAACTTTTGCACCTATCGGAGGGTCCCTTGCAGCATTGCGAGGAGTTCTCAAGTATTTGACGTTGCGCATACGGGGGACAGTACGTGACCAACAAGTATCAGTTTTGGTTGATAGTGGGGCAACCCACAACTTCATCAATGCACAGATGGTTAAGCGGAGAGGTATACAGATAGAGAGCTTCGATGGGTTTTCAGTTTTGGTCCCAGGAGATCAGACCATGATGTGTGCTCGTTATGTTCCAGAGCTATCAGTGACGATGGGCACCTACACATTGACTGACCACTTTTTCGTGGTCGATATTCTGGACACCAACATGATACTAGGTGTTCAGTGGCTTATCACTCTAAGGAAGGTCACGACAGATTGGAAGACCCTAGAGATGGAGTGGGATGATGAGAAGACAGGGAGGCATGAGAAGATACGGGGACAGCACACATATCCGCCTCAGACTGTTTCGGCTCATCGGATGGAGGCAGTCTTCCGGAAGGGAGACGTAGAGTGGGCAGTGGAGCTGCGTGCATCAGAGGCAGGGACTACAGGGCAAACGATACATCCAGAGATACAGCCCATCCTTGACCAGTATGCCATAGTGTTTGGGGAGATTCCACTGGGACAGCCACTGGACCGGGGGTTTGAGCACACCATTGAGCTTGAGCATGGCATACAGGCAGTGATTACTGCCCCCTATAGGCATCCCAAGGTCTATCAGGATGAGATTGAGCGGGCCATTCAGGAGTTGCTGGCTCTTGGACACATTCAGCCGAGCACGAGTCCTTTTGCTTCTTCCGTGGTGTTGGTGAAGAAGAAGGACGACACATTGAGGATGTGCATTGACTACAGGGCCCTGAACAAGAAGACACTGAAGAACAGGTACCCCATACCCAGGATCGATGAGTTGATGGATGAGTTGAGAGGAGCACGGTTCTTCTCAAAGATTGATTTGAGATCTGGGTACCATCAGATTCGCGTGAGGGAGCAGGACATTCCCAAGACCGCCTTCAGGTGTCACTATGGGCACTTTGAGTTCTTGGTGATGCCCTTTGGGCTAACCAACGCCCCCGCTACATTTCAGTCCTGCATGAATCACATCTTCCGTAGTCACTTGAGGAAGTTTGTGTTGGTATTCTTTGATGATATCCTCATTTACAGCAGGACTTGGGAGGAGCATCTCCAACACATTGAGATAGTGTTGTGTATCTTGCAGGAGCAGTAGTTCTATGCCAAGCTCTCCAAGTGTGAGTTTAGGTTGACGGAGATGTTGTACTTGGGACACATCATAGGGGTGGACGGAGTGAGAGTCCACGAGGAGAAGATCAGGGCCATCAGAGATTGGCCGAAGCCAAGGAACGTGACAGAACTCCGAGGATTCATTGGCATTTGTACTTACTACCAGAAGTTCATCAAGAGTTTCTCACAGCTTGCTGCACCCTTGACAAATTTGACGACGAAGGGGGCATTCAGTTGGTCGGATACAGCGCAGTGAGCCTTTGACAGGCTCAAGGAGGTTATGAGCAGCTGCCAAGTGCTTGCATTGCCAGATTTTACACAGTCATTTGTTTTGGAGTGTGATGTGTCAGGAGAGGGGATCAACGCAGTATTGACGCAGGGAGGTCACCCTATAGCCTATGAGAGCCGAAAGCTCCTTCCGCACGAGAGGTTGTATTCTATATACGACAAGGAGATGCTGGCCATAATGCATGCATTGGCCAAGTTCTAGCAATATTTAGTGGGTAACAGGTTCAGGGTGAGGACTGATCACAACAGCCTCAGATTCTTTTTGGAGCAGAAGCAGCTCCAGGAGAGGCAGCAAAAGTGGATCAGTAAGATCCAAGCATATGACTTTGACATTAAATATGTCAAGGGTAAGAACAACATGGTAGTAAATGCCCTTTCACGTATACTAGCCACGTTGTCTCTTATGAGCTTGGACGCAGACTGGAGGGCTCGACTCTTAGTAGAGTACTCCAAGGACAGATTTGCATGTGAGGTTCTAGATGGGCAGGTGGTGGACGACAGGTACAGGGTGGTCGATGAGATCATCTACTACAGGGACCGGATCTTCTTGACTAAGAGATCTCAGCTCAAGAAGAAGATACTTCAGGCGTCACATGATTCACCATTGGCAGGCCATCAAGGGTTTACCAAAACCTACAGGGCCATTAGAGAGAGGTTCTCATGGAAGGGCCTCAAGGAGGACGTGCTCCAACATATCCGGGAGTGCGACGTTTGCCAGAGGAATAAAGGGGAGATGAGCCATCCTGCGGGTTTATTGCAACCTCTTCCCATTCCGGAGGGGAAACGAGAGTGTATTTCGATGGACTTCATCACAGGGTTGCCCATGGTATAGGGCAAGGATTGTATTTTTGTCATCGTTGATCGACTGACAAAGTACGCACATTTCTTTGCCATATCCGCACACTACACAGCAGCACAGGTGGCCGAGTTGTTCTTCAGAGAGGTCTTCAGGCTACATGGTCTTCCTAATACCATCGTCAGTGACAGGGATAGCCGTTTCATGGGCGGGTTTTGGCAGGAGCTTTTCCGGTTGGTGGGGACGGAGTTCACACCAAGTACCAGTTATCACCCACAGACGAACGGGCCGACAGAGATAGTTAACAAGTGGCTGGATGGCTACTTGCGTAACTATGTCAGTGGGCAGCAGAGAGCATGGCTGAAGTGGCTGCATCTGGGGTAGTACTGCTACAACACTACACATCACATGTCCATCGGTATGTCACCATTCTATGCTTTGTATGGATATCATCCTTTATCTTTTGTTGACGTGATGTTTGGTGCTAGCAAGGCTCTGAGAACCAAGATTTGGATCCAAGAGAGTCAGGATATTCTCCGAGCTCTCAAAGATAATATGGCTACAGCACAGAACCAGCAGAAGTTGTATGCTGACAGGGGTCGGGTGGAGAGATAGTTTGAGGTAGGAGACTTGGTCTACCTACGATTACAGCCATACCGACAGTCGTCACTGAAGCAGAAGGGGGATGAAAAGCTCAAGCCCCGCTTTTATGGGCCATACAGGGTGATACACAGGGTTGGACAAGTTGCTTATGAGTTGGAGCTGCCCCAAGGCAGCAAGATTCATAACGTTTTTGACGTATCATGCCTGAAGAAGGCGTTGGGACAGCATGTGACAGTGACAGATGAGCTACCATCCACGGATGATGAGGGGCATTTGGTGTTGCAGCCAGAGGCTATTATTGATACCAGGGAGAGGCAACTGCGGAGTAGTACGGTCCGGGAATTCTTGGTGAGGTAGAAGAATTTATCGGATGAGAATGCCACTTGAAAGAGTAAGAAAAATTTGTAGCATCCATCACTTCAGTTGCTTGAGTACAAGCAACATTTTGCCGGGGGAGACTGTAATATTCCTAATTAGCCATGGCTAATTGGAATATTCAATTTTGCTCGATTTTGCCTTCTATAGTTATTTATAAATAAAAGGGCGAGGAAAAGGGGACATAACTCACTTTTAGAATAAAAGTCACTCCCTAGTAGCACAACGTTGTGACTTAAAGAGGAGCCAAGGGGGCCAAAGGACCACGTAGAGATGGGGCCCACGCAGACACTTGGAGGGACTGCGCAGATGGAAAAGGAACACGTGGCAAGAGGAGATTACGTTGGAGGAGGTGAGCCTTGGATTGTGAGAGGCCAACGCTATAAAGGAGAGAGGAGCCTCCTCATTTTGGCATTCAGTTATGTGCATTTGAGCTAGTCACTTCGACTTAGAGCATGCTGGCTGTTTAGCTAGTCTGCAGCACTGTTTAGTGCATTGAGTGTCTCCGTTCGGAGATCTCACCCTTAGCCCCGGGGGACTTCGAGTGCCTGCTCGGGCAAGGTATTTCCCATCAGCATTTTTGCAATAGTTTCATCAGCATTTTGGCAGGAGGATTGAGCATCTTGAGGGACTGCGCAGCACTGAGAGGGATGACGCAGTTCTTTCTGGCAGGAGTTCTGGATTGAGGGTTTTGCAGTAAGATTTGTGCTAGGAGATTGAATAGGGGATCAGCCCTTGCATATTGGACGGTTTTGGTAGAGTTTTCAAACAGATTTCTAGAGGGTTTCATTCAGTGGCAGCGCAGAGCATTGAGGGACTGCGCAGAAACCCAAGGGGGTGATTTTCGGGGGTCGGCTATTCCAAGAAAGCTTTCTGGGTTTTTCTGGGTTTCTTGAGTAGAGTCTGACTCCAGAGTTTCAGCATTTTCCGAGGAGGGGAACACCCCCAAATCCTCATTTTCTTTCTAGCAGCAGCAGAAGCACGGCAATTCTCCAGCAACTTCCACGCACTTCTGAGAGAGGCCATTCCCTTGCTATTCTGAGTGTATTTCTTCACTTGCCTTGTGCAAGTCGAGGTGCCATCTTTCTGATCACCTCCTATAGTCATTCTATTGCTCAGTATAATAAAATGGCTTAGCATTTTTCACTGCATTTCTTGAGTAACTGCTTATATTTCACGTTTATAATATATATCATTATATATTGCACCACTGTTATTTTTATCATTTGAGCTTCCTGGTTATTATATCATTTATACATATTTGGTTGGAGTTTACTGGGGTTTGGAGAATATCCTTGAAACAAGTATTACAGCAAGGTACAAAGATTTCTAGGATGAGGAGGTGAGGATTTCAGGGTTGGGTTAGAGGAATATGCATTATGAAGGAGTTTCCCAATCCTAAAATCCTTATTGGACTTGACTTCCCGAATGGTTTTTGAAGATTTGACTTTTCAAAAGTGTGGGACCACACAAGACCAAGTGGACCCAACCTAGGTTAAGGAGGAAGAATCTAGCAAGCAATGATGTTCTTAACCCAGACAAGGAAGGGGAAAGGATGAAAGCAAGAATTTTCATTAAAGGCGTCAAATTGATCCTATGAGGCACTAGCCTTGGGAACACTAGGGCAAAGTTTGATCTCGGAGATAGGGCTTAGCTTATCTTATAACTCCACCACTAGAATGGTGTCAAAATTGGAGGAGGCCTTGAGGACACACTCGCGCAAGAGAGGCTAGGAGATCGAACTTTTTCTTGGGTTATTTTATCGGGAAAATGATGCCCTAGGTGACCCAACTTGGCTAGACATAGAAAAGAGATGGAAAAGTTAAGAAAAGTATTCGTTTAGTGACCACCTATTGGAAGATCAGTGCCTTAATCCTTGGGGAGAATGGAGTCTAGGATAATGATGAGAAAGGACCTTGTATTTCAGTCAAGGAGGCCTTAAGGACTTCTTCACTCATCTTTTAGGGCAAGAGGAAGAGACCTCAAAACTTTTATACTTCACTTGGCAAAGGAGATGGCTTATCAAGATAAATTCCCCGATGGAATTATCCCTGGGAGATTTCATTCACATACATGGCCCGAACATTGAGAGATGCTATATAGAAATAATAATTCCACAAATTTGCAATTATACAATGCAACAATTAGCCCTATTATAGCGAAAATCCCATTCAATGCATATGACAAAATTAAAACAAGGATAGCATTAAAAGTGTGTACTCACATGTAATAGAACATATCCAACCATCAACAATTTGACAATAAAGAAGCTCCAAGATAAAAATACTCCAATCCAAACATCAAAATTCATCCATGCTCCAATTCTTCATCCCAGAAAAAAGTGTGAAATTCTCTAAAGAGAAGAGAGATCCAATCCAAAGTGATGATGAGAAAATGGATTTCACTTGTACTTACACTAATGATGAATTTGAATTAGTCTCTTAGGCCTACATAAGCCCCAAAAATAAAATAATGTGTTAATAACCTAACTTTTGTTGACAAGCCCACCAAACTAGCTCACAAATGAAATAATAAGCCTCTTAAGAGGTCAAACAATAAATAATACATGTTGTAGGGCCCTCCAAGAGGCCTGATGAGGTCCATATGTGCCATAATGAAGAATAGGACCCTCAAAAGTGATGGACAAGGGGTTGGCCCCTTGTTCTCCAAACAATAAACCTGTGGTGCTCTCAGTGGGTGTGGGGGCACAATAATAACCTCATGGGTCTCCAAATGAGTCGAAGATGCATGTAGATCATCTATAAGGATTCCGATGATGGTGTAGGTGACGCCAAATCATCCTACAAGTCCTGGGTCAGCTACCAAGTGCATGGTGCATCTGTGGGGTTGGCTAGGCAAAGGTGAACCAAGTGCATCTTCCTCGTCCAATAGGTGAATCTTGAGCAATCTCTAAACATCCTCGGCGATCCATAGAGTGTTGTCTACTGTTGTGGAGGCCCATGGCCCTCAACACACATACTACATGTGCCAATGTATTCCTCTAGAGGGTTAGGACCCTGTATAGGGAGACCAAACCCAAGATGGAGACCATCTGCAATCCTGCATAAGATCTAATGCGTCCCCTAGCCTTCCGATACAACAAGTCATCAAGGAAATCGACTAAAGGAGCTTACAAACCATGGACCACAGGTGGGGACTTCATAATGGTCTGCCCTTCCATAATGGGCTTCGAGATGTGCTAATGTCTCCAAACTCCAAATGGGGTTAACCAAGTATTCTATTAGGTGGTTTCTACTTCTAAAGGGGATGTGATCCGGATTTAAACAGGAACGCAACAAAATACAGAGATAACCATATACACAAAGATGTAGCGGAAATAATGCTTCATTTCATTAATGGAAAATACTGAAATATGCTTACAACCAGAATAGAACTAAACCAGCTAGGACGATGGTAGCTTATCTCTGAGAAGAGATGTGGCGGCTACATGTCTCTGAACTGTTCTGAACTGTGTTAAAATGAGGCTCGAAGGCCTATTTATTGTTGAGAAACAATGGAAAACCCTTCACATTCCAAAACCTAACCCTAGAAGATGAAACGCCAAATTGTGGGCCCCGTTTTTGGGTAAGTTGATACATCAACTTCCCGAGGTCGCGAATTGGTCGTATTATCTCCGTTTGACGTGCATGATAGCCCATTGGAAAGATATCTTTGAGGACTACGACGGAAAAGATGACTTTTTGACAGAAAAATCGTTGGCGGTAGATTTCCCAAAAAACGTCGTTTAGGGCCTCAAAACGGCTCCGGAAGTTTAGGACCCGAAAAACTACTAAAAATAGTAAACTGCGCTATAATTAAGAAAACTGAAAAACTGAAAGGGACAGTTGTGGGGGTCCAGATGGGATAGGTGGGTGGCCAACAACATCCACCTAGATCATTCCTCCCCCCTTAAGAAGCAATGGTCCCCATTGCGTTGAGTTCCTCCCTAAGATGAGGAAGCTTCTGCTGAGCTGGGTCCAATGTTACTTGGGAGCGGGAGCGGGAGCGGGAGCGGGGAGCGGGAGCGACCATTTTCAGAAGCTCCCGATTTGGGAGCGAATCCCGGAGCGATTTTTTAAAAATATATATATATTTATATTTTTTAATTTTTGATACATATATGTCAACAAAAACATGTAGAATGATGAATTAGATATAAAAAACATAAAAAAGCATAGATTGAACCATATAACAACAATCAACTAGAAGTTATAATCTTCATCAACCACGTCCGCAAGTTAGTAACATAGTAACATACAACATATTGAGTCTCATGATTCATCAATCTTAAAGTTTCAAGCTTTCAAAATTCAATATATAACATTTGTCATCATTGATCACCAAAGTTGTACTTGTAAGCTAAGTGTAACCATTACAACAAATAATATCTAACATGAAATGAAATGAAACAACTTTCAACTTTCATGAAGCATCATATTCATAATTCATTACTAATGAGTTATAATTGCCAACTTCAAACTTAAATTGTCATATATTGTTTAAAAAAATATCATAATAAATATGAAAGAGTCAATAGTTATAAAAGCTACTAGAAACTGGAAAAGAGAAGTAAATCTATTATCTATTTCTTATGCTTGGGCCTCTTGCCACCACGAGAAATGTCTAATTTTTTAGTCTTGTTGCAAAAACAGAATCTTTGTCATTAATATCACCCTCCAAGCATTAATATCCAGAGGTATCTTTGTCATTACCTTTGTATCTGTATAGGGATCTTTGTCAATAATATCACCCTCTAAGCATTAACATAAGATAGAAAAAGCATAGCATGTCAAGTCAAGATTTTGTTTGAGTGATGCGTACATTTTTAGAAGGGTCATGATAGAGGAGTTCGACAACCAATGTCACTAACATCAAGGTACATAGAAGGATTGGTACTCTTGATTAAATATGAGTTCCATACCCTAATACATGACAAAATTCAATGGAAACATTGCAATCCCCCAATCCTGAAATCCTGAAAAACTGATAAGTCTGCTGGATTTTGAATGAAATCTAAAATTCTACTTTCTCCATATGAAATCCAATGAGGACGAAACCACTCTCAAACATCCCGAGTCATTTCATGGTAATGTTAAAAATTTAAGTAAAAGGATGAAAATGAAAAATAAAGAAAATGTCACTTTTACTTTAAGAATTTAACATTACCATGAATAGCATATCAATACTAGGGCCAAGACTTGATCATTAAGTTGCCCCACTCAAAAACTATTTGTTTCTTTCAAAAAAAATTGCATTTCGAACATTACTACAAAAAAAAAATGCAAAAAAAGGCAAAACGCTCCCGAAAACACTCCCGAAAAGGCAGGGAGCGCGCTCCAGAAATCGCTCCCTTTTCGGGAGCGATTTCGGGAGCACGCTCCCGACCCGCTCCCGAGTCGCTCCCGCCCGGAGCGCGGATCAGGAGCGGGAGCGAGGGGGGGGGGGGGGGCGCTCCCCCGCAACACTGGCTGGGTCTCTGGTGAGCTGTTCTGCACTCTCTGATGTGTACAGATATGGTGGGAAGCATGGTCGACGACGGTCCACATTGAACACTCGATGCAAGCGAAGGAATGGAGGAATGCTGTGCTTCAAAGCATTGTTGCCTGTAGCCTTGTTATTGGTGTAAGGACCATGTCGAAGTGGTCTAAGTTTCTGATGGGTTCTGGTAAGGCGTTCTCTCTGCAGATGTAACCAAACTTTGTCGCCCACCTGAAACTTGTGTGGTACCCCTCTAGGTAAGGAGAAGTTGTTCCTGTGTTCTGTCATGACCGTATCCCTCTATTGCTGCTGTGTGGAGGAACCCTTCGTGGGGGTCATGGATGTAGCAACAATCTTCCCCTTACTTTGGGAGCGAACCAGACAGAAAATAAATTTCCTAGTCTGTGAGATGAGCTTGCTGCCTTTCTTAGTAGTGATCAAAGAGGTGGCGGTAGGTGGGGCTATCTCCGGTATCCTGTATAATGAATCACCCAAAGAAATAATGACAGCGCGAGGCCTTGACTCATACACAGCATGTCGCCTCCACAAGTATGGTTGGCCTAATAATACGTCACAAACATCTAGAGGTGTAACATCACACAATACCTCGTCTGTGAAGGGCTTGATGCTGTAGGGAAGGTGGCATTGCTGGCGAACTTTGAGATCTCGTCCTTCGTGAAGCCACCCGATACTGTACGGCTGTGGGTGTGGTGTAGTTGGTAGGCCCAACCGCTTCACGACCTCTGCTGAAATGAGGTTCTTTTGGATGCCACTATCGACAATGAATTGCAGCGGCGAACCCTTCACCCACGTCTGTGAGTGGAAAAGACGTTCCGCCTCCTCTGGATCTTCGGGCTCATTTTTCTGGATCTTAGCGATGGCAACAGTGGCACTGGGATCCGCATCAATGATCTGCTTCCCTTTGCCATTCCCCTTATCGGGTTCTGGCTCAGGGTCGGAACCTGTATCTGATTCGGAAGCCTTCAACTCGGCCACCAGCGACTGCTTGGTCCGACACTCACTTGTGTTATGAGTGGGACTCTTGTGGAACTCACACCACTTCCCTGTGTCCTTCTTCGGCTTTGTGGTGTTGTTCTTTTCTTGCGGCTTCGAGGGGTTGTCTTGGGTCACCCCGCCTTGGCTTTGTCCTTTGGGCTTCGGATTTGCAGATCCAAAGTCTCGCTTCTTTTGTTTGAACTTTTGCTCGATTTTGACAGCGTATCGGTATGTTGTGCCAGTGAGGAGATGTTCAAGAACTCCATCTCTTCCTAGATGTATCTATGTAGGCAGCCACAGTATTTGAGTACCAGATGCAGCTCAGAATCTTTGATACCCAATTGTGTGCGAAGGGTATGAAAAATGTTTGTGAACTCCGACACATCTTGGTCTCGTCCCTGCCGCAGTGTGGTCCATTTGATGTATTTGTCCTCATAGCTTTTGACAAGGTAGTACTGCTCCTTGATGGCATCCCGGAAGTCATTCCAAGTGGGTGCGGCTGAAAACAGTGAGCCTGTACTTTCATCCTTCTGCTCGCAGTAGGTTTCCCACCAGTCCTTGACGTGGGGGGCTTCTTTGAGAAGAGCGAAAACAATCTTTTCCCGACTTGAAAATTCATGAACAGAAAAATACCCATCTAGCATATTTAACCATTTATCTACAGCATCTGCGTCTATTTGACCCTCGAAGATGGGGATTTCAAAATTAACTTGTACCTTAAAGGGTGTGGCATTTCCAGAGTAGCTATTGGAAGCCGATGTGTCGCCTCTGGGTAGCCGTTGAAGGATCTGGGCAAAGCTGTCCATCATCGCGTTCCTTTGTCGCTCGAGGGCTTCTTCGAGCAAGATTTTGATAGGATCTCCTACCCCCTCGTTTTTCTTCTCATCCGCCATGGGAGGTCGTCGAGATTTGCGAGGCTGGTCTTGCAAAGTTTCGACCAGTTCAAGCCCTAACTCCTTATATCCCGACCTCGTTGGGGACATGCAAAGAAAAACAGAGAAAAAGCAGACCGCGCTATAATTAAGGAAACTGAAAAACTGAAAGGGACAGTTGTGGGGGTCCAGATGGGATAGGTGGGTGGCCAACAACATCCACCTGGATCAGGATGATGTGTCCAAGGTACATCCTTTAAAAGGTGGTGGCATGTGATAAAGAGGTGAATGGAGTAGGGATCAGAAGGGGCATCCATGGGCCACATGCTGGGGTACAAGGGTAGCTAATAAAAGGGAAGCCAGCACTTGGGTATATAATGTATAAGAGGGAGCAATCATGGTACATGAGGTGCCCTAACCTTAGTTTTTACACCCTTCTTTATATGCCTTTTTCTTTTTTATGATTTTTCTTTGATTAACTACTCGGCCCTCAAGGGGTAAAAGCACGATGTGTTAGATGTAGTAGTGGATACCCCCTTAGTTCATTACCAACCAGGGGTTGGGACAATCACAGGTTCCTATATGATGAAGGAGACTCATAGAACCTGTAGGAACCAGGGTGATGGCCATGATAATGGGCTAGAGCTCATGTATTGGTTTTTGCCCACATGCTAAATGTGTTCGTCCTTACCATCTTTTGCATTTTGTGATACATTTTCTTGTTGAATGTGGTCAATTATGCTTTTATCTTTCTTTTTAGCTGTATCAATCTTTGAGGCATCATTCCAGGCCTAACCCAAGGTGTCGGCAAGGGGAAGGGGAGAGCTAACCCTATGTGAACCCAGTGGAGGAATGCTGACCTTGGTGGGAGAAATGAGGAATGGGGTAATAATGAGTGGAAATGGCGTAATATATGTGGATGAGGAAGAGGGACCACGAAACCAAAATCAGGGTTTCTCGTGAAATACCATCCCTAAAGCCAAATGGTCAATAAAAGAGGTCCCACAGGACTAGAATCCAAGCTTAACATCCAAAAGGGGTCTAAGGGACAAGAGCATAAACCTAGCCCACCCTTTCCATCAAGTTCCCCCATTAATCCATGCCCAGAAGTGTCCATGATAAGCAAACTACAATACTCAATTACCAAATGACTAGGCATACCTTTAGGTTCGGGAGGCCCACCTTCAAACATAAAATCATGGCAGATGGGTGAGGTACCACATGGATGGCTCAGGTGGAGGAGAAATGGCACAATGAGCTAGTCGGTGGCTGCAAGAGGCTGCTGACTGCCGACTGAGGACCATCCTGGAGAAAAAAAAATTGTCCTAGGGATATCACCCACAAAATGGTGGGTAACATCTAGCTCCAACGGGAGGTCATGAGAACTCTAGCAATCTCTTGGTTACCATAAACTTGTTACCTACACATATAATAGATGAAGAAAATGGGGCAGCATGCTTTCGCAACGTCTCATGATTGCACATGCTTCAATGTTAGGCCATAAAATCAACATAAAAATAAAATATGCAGAGATTCATCTATTCTACCATGAGAAATATCATATGACGTTAGTTCTAATGCAAAAATCAACATGCAGTGCATCCTACTCTACCATGCATATGATACAATATCAAGTGACAAGTCTAAAGGAAAGAGGTGATATGACTTAATTTGACCGGTTTGGGCCAAAGTTCGTCACTGAGTTTGGCAATGTAATAATAATCCTCCCCAACTTTTTCATGAATCTTGACAGGCATAGGATCTCTATCAACCAAGACTAAGTCCCCAGCCTTATACTCCTTTTTAGGCTTCCACCTTTTGCTTGCTTTAGAGGTTGGTCGTTTGAGGATACGTACTTCTTGAGCTGGGTGAATAGGAGAAGGCTTCTCGATTTCACATGCTTCATAGTATGCTCCAGGCTTGATCACATGAGGTAGGTAAGTGGGTTCCTTATAAAGAATAAAAGGGGTTGCATCTGATTGCGGAATGGTGGCATACGATAAGTCCATTTGAATATGACCCCCAACGATAGCCCCCCATTTCCTAGATAATAGCATCCCCCACACATCAGCAATATCAATGACAATAACATCCACGATGTTAAATTTGGCAACTAGGACCAAACTTCACATTGAACAGTTCATATAAGGCAACTCATATTTTAATTGGATTCTTCTCTCTGAGAAATGTAGGATTGATCTAAAGATCATCCCATTCTAACATGTACAAATGGAATTATGAATTTATTTTTATTATGGACAAATTGTCAAGGTCGGCCAGCAAACTCATGTAGTCTCAGAAGCCCAACAGTCACGTCTATTCATCCTCAATGTTTGCATATAAATACATGGTGCCTCCTCCTCATTTGGACACTTCACACGCTCACAATCTTCTTTCTCCTTCATTTGATTGGGTACGAAATTCATAGGTTTCTCTCCACACGTGCAAAGAAAAGGAAGGCTTTTCTGTTCCAGTTGTTGACCAGAGTTGACCGAAATTGCAAAGGTTGCTTTTTACTTGCATTGACAAGCGTTGACCTATTTTGAGTACAATTTTGGGTGGAGGATTTATGTTTGAGCAGGCCGCAGTTTTGGGCATGAAATCTGAGGCAGTTTGACCTCTATTTGACCAATGTTCACTGTGCTAGGGTTTGTTGCAGTGTTGACTTTTGTTGACCAGTTTTGACTGGACTTTTTCAAACTGTTCTTGTGATGATTGGACTTGCTGTTGGAGGCCGAAGTTGACTGGGTTTGACTGAGCTGAATTGGAGGAAGAATTCTACCTTGTTGACCAGCATTGACTTTCTAGTTAGGGCTTTTTGTTTCTGTTGTTTGACTGATCAGATTTTCACTGTAATTGGGCAAGTGAATATTATATATTGTACTCTCTCTCTCTGTGCTGAACTTTTGAAGAATTATAAGAAGAATTGATCAAGGGTTTCCCCACATTGGGGTTTGTCCCTGGTTGGTGCCACATCTTGTGTCCTCTTGTCTTGGCTAGTCTTCTACTATTATTGTTTATGTTCTATCTACATTTTACTATCATGATGATGTGATTGCTGAACTGGATATTGATATTGGGCTAATAAAGAAATTGAAGTAAAATTGCTCTAAGCATAGAACATACCATTGTCATCAAAAATTAACATGGTATCAGAGTTGAAGTGAAGACAAAGCCCAAGCAAGAGTGAGAAGAGCAATCACTAAGAGGAGCAATCACTGATCAAAGACAAGATTCAATGGCTTCCACATCCTACTTCAAGTCTGATGATAAGCTTCATGATAACTCTGATTATCAAGCATTGAAGATGTCTCTTGATTTGACATTAGAAGAGCAAGATGTTATGGATTATGTGCAGGGAAAGATTTTAGAACCTCCTTCTAATGCATCAGCTACTGCTAAGACCAAGTACAAGAAGGGTGAAGTCAAAGCCACGAAGATCATCAGGGATTCTATTCATAAGCATTTAGTTGCTTACTTTCTGATTTGAACACATCAAAGGAGATATATGACAGGTTGGTTGGCATGTTCAAATCCAGCAATGCAAATCAAATTATTTTCCTCAAGAACAAGCTGAAGGATATAAAGAAAGGAAGAAATGAAGATATTAAATCCTACTTCATGAGGATTACTAAGATCAAAAATGACCTTCTTTCGATTGGAGAAGCTATTGTTGATAGGGAGTTTACTCTCATTGCCCTTGGAGGACTCCCTCGTGAATGGCACGTGTTCAACACTACTATTCTTAACAACGACAGGAATCCAACTTTTGAAGAATTGTTGACTAGATGTTCTCAAGAAGAAACAAGGATGATGGAACTAGATATGCCTTCAAATAAGAATGATCCTACTGCATTCTCCACTCATGCTAAAAAGAAGAACAATGCAGGTTCAAAGAAGCAATGTCAAGGAAGGTTAGGTTTCAAAAATGGAAGGAAGAGAAGATGCTTCATTTGCAACAAGTTTGGTCACTATGCTAGGGAGTGTCCAAATAGAAGAGATACACCTCATGATGATGACAACCACAACAAAAATCAAAGGAATGGCAGATTCAACAACCAAAGAAAAATGAATGCTCCCACTCCTCATGAAGGAAATGATCGCCCTCCTAAAAGATCAAGAAACACCAGGTATGATGAATCTAATGTTGTTGATAACAAGAAAAAAGAATTCTATCTTATATTTGCCCTTTCTACTACATCTCCTCCAAACACTTTGGGAAATGTTGGAAATAATACTGAGAGGGGGGGGTGAATTAGTATTATCAAGTTCTTTTTAATAAATATTCCTTATTTATACTTTGAATTATTCTTGTATGTCAGTACCATAAAACAATGAGCATGAACAAGAAAAAACAAATAGTCACACCAAAGAACACCAGATATAAGGTGGAAACCCAATGTGGGTGAAAACCACCTGCTGCAATATGTCTCTATCTTCTTTCAATTAGAAACTCCTTTTACAATGATTTTGTACTGGTGCAGTCCTTTACCAGTACGCAGGCTGCAACCTGCAGAGAACTACAACTCTCTCTCGTTTTCCAGTCTCTCCTGGAAGGGAGCTACAACCCCCTACTTCTTTTCTTTCAAGGACCACTTTTCATAAATTTTCAAACTGGATCCAAGAATATCAAATAAACATCAAGTACATGCAAATTACCCAAACTCCTTATACAATCAACCAAGAATTACCCAACTTCTCAGAATGTTGTAAACAGAAAGATAGTACCAGAAATATAAACCCAGAACTCTGCAGCAATAAATAGAAGATGATCAACAAATGTTTTAGGACAGATACGCAATTTTTCTTTATCTGGATTGCGTGGCTTCGCACTTCACCTTCTGCGAATCCCCGCAGAGAGCCTTCCACTGCACCGCGTACCCACGCACTGTTTCTTCAATCACGCCGCGTACTACTACTGTGGCCACGCACCCTCAGATGCTATCGCGCCGCGTATCTACGCACCTGCGGCTTCTGTAGCGCCGCATACTTTCACTATGCCTCCGCACCTGAACCTCTGCCACGCCGCGTACCTTTACTGTTCTTCCGCACCTGAACCTCTATCGCGCTGCGTACCCACGCACTGCGCCTTCTTCTGTTGTGCGTACCCCCGCACTTGCACCGTTAATCACCTGCGAACCTCTGATTAGGGCCAAATTGGCAGTCCACCAGTGTGCCACAGATAGTCAGATGCCCAAATCTGATCATGCGCCCGAGAGATCACACTTCATAGATTCACTTTCAACTTCACTTTTATATAGATCAAGCTTTTAAACCGATAACCCAATATTTCAGATCTTAAGATATTCAATTTGCAAAGATACTTTGGCCAAGTGATCTCCTTCCCTATTTATAGTCAAGCCCTTATTCACACCATGGGACAAAACCATCAAATAACCAAAACAAGGGATCCAAACCGGGGCTAAATTAGATCCTATACCACGGGCCAAAACCATAGAATCAAGAACGGTGGGCTAAATACCACGGGCCAAAAATAAGAAACCCCACGTGAGCGCGCTTCTCTGCCTTGAAGTGAGTGAACTGGGGGTCCGCACCTCATGAACGGGTAACCTGCGGGTATGAATGCACTTCCTGGCCGGCGTACCTGCGGGTCCGCACCTTTTGAACCATTCACCTGCGTACCTCTTAATTTCCAACATTTTGAGAGCCTGAGCATTGCTACTTGAGTGAGTTGCCATCAAGTACAACACCTGTAACATAGAGTCATACCAGAATCATAATGCCAACAATCTCCCCCTTTGGACTTGATG
Source organism: Pinus tabuliformis (assembly GCA_031772625.1). Classification (NCBI taxonomy): domain Eukaryota; kingdom Viridiplantae; phylum Streptophyta; class Pinopsida; order Pinales; family Pinaceae; genus Pinus; species Pinus tabuliformis. Next base: position 979,164,134 of record CM062810.1, read on the forward strand.
GCAACCTCAAGATCCTCAACGTCATTCTCCCCCTTTGACATCAAGGGCAAAGGGTTATGCTCCCCCTAAGAACATGCTCCCCCTGACTATAAACCAGATCTGCAAAGAAGAACCATAATCCACCAAACACCATAAATGACCATGAAAGAGATAGAGACATATTGCAGCAATATTCAGACCAGCATCCATGATCTCCTTCTGTACTTCCTCCATAATGCCAACAATGCATTATATGCTCCCCCTGAACCTGTGCCATTCGATCTTCGACCAATCCGCAACCCAGCACATGTACGCATGAGCCTTGCGTACAACCAACCATCAGAAGAGATTCAACAACAAGATGATGCATCAACAACCCCCAGCTTTTGCCTGAGGTATTCAAAGGTCTCCCTGGGCAATGGTTTGGTGAGTATATCAGCAACTTGTTCCTTAGAAGGAACATACTCCAACTTGACCTTTTGTTCAAGTACTTGTTCCCGGAGAAAATGATACTTGATCGGTATGTGCTTGGTCTTGGAATGCATGACTGGGTTCTTTGAAATGCTGATTGCACTTTTGTTATCACATAAGATGGAGATAGGTGGTGTACAAGTGATTTGAAAATCCTGCAAGGTCTGCATCATCCAAAGGAGTTGAGTGCAGCAAGATGCAGCAGCAATATATTCCGCTTCAGCTGTAGACAAGGCAATCGAACTCTGTTTCTTGCTGAACCAAGATACTAATCTGGAACCCATAAAGAATGCACCACCACTTGTGCTCTTCCTGTCATCCACGCTTCCAGCCCAATCTGCATCTGTATAAGCATGAAGTGTGAGATCTGTATCTCTAGGATACCATAAGCCATAGTTTTGAGTTCCTTGAAGATATTTGAAGATTCTCTTTACTGCCTGAAGATGAGTTTCCTTTGGATTTGCCTGAAATCTTCCAACTATTCCCACTGCATGCATGATGTCTGGTCGGGTACCTGTCAAATAAAGTAGACTTCCAATCATAGATCTGTAGGTTGGTTGATGCACTGCTGCTGATTCATCATTTGCACTGAGGCTACATCCTGTGACCATGGGTGTACACACTGGTTTTGCATCTTCCATGCCATATTTCTTTAAAATCTGCTTGAGATACTTGGTTTGAGACAAAAAGATCCCTCCTTTTTGTTGGATTTGCAAACCAAGAAAATATGTCAGTTCTCCCAGCAAGGACATTTCAAATTCTTTCTGTTTTACCAAGGCAAAGCTTTGACTCATAGCTTCTTCATTGCTGCCAAAGATAATGTCATCTACATACACAACAAGTATTAGCAATTTGTCGTTTTCAACTTTTATATAAAGATTGCTATCTGCTGATCCTTTTGAAAAACCTTGTTGATGAAGATATTTGTCCGAACGATAGTACCAAGCCCTTGGAGCTTGTTTGAGACCATAGAGAGCCTTTTTCAATCTGCATACAAGATTTGAATCATTTCCAAGAATGAAACCATCTGGCTGCTCAATGTATACTTCTTCTTCCAAGTCTCCATTCAAAAAGGCTGATTTCACGTCCATTTGAAATACTTTGAAGTTTTGAAAGCTTGAGAGAGCAAGGAACATTCGGATGGCCTCAAGTCTTGCAACAGGAGCAAAAGTTTCTTCAAAATCTATTCCTTCTTGCTGCGCATACCCTTTACAAACAAGTCTGGCCTTGTTTCTAATTACTTCTCCATTTTCATTCAATTTATTTTTGAAGACCCATTTTGTCCCTATAACATTCTTATCCTTTGGTCTAGGAAGCAATTCCCAAGTGTTGTTCTTTTCGATCTGCTCAAGTTCTTCATCCATTGCTTTGACCCAACATTCATCTTTGCATGCCTCTTTCACATTTTGTGGTTTAGTGGAAGAGAGTAATGCCAAATAGCTTGAAGCTTCTGCAATTGTTCTTCTTGTTTGTACACCTGCTTCTTTCTGCCCCAAAATCTGAGATTCTAGATGATTCTTCTGAACATACCTGGATGGAGTCTTCTCTTCTATCCTTATCTGCTCCTCTGGTTCTTCTTGAGGTTCTTCTTCTTCATCATTCTGTCTTCGAGGGTAGTCTTCATCTTCTTCGATATCTTCATGATTTACTTGCCTAGGAATGTATCCCTTCTCATCAACCACTACATCAATGCTGTCAACAATTCTTCCAAGTCTTTTATTGTAGCACTTGTATGCTTTGCTGTGTGGAGAATAACCAAGAAGAATGCCTTCATCTGCTCTAGGTTCAAGTTTGCCAAGTTGCTCATCAGTATTCTTAATATAGCATTTGCTCCCAAAGATTTTGAAGTGCTTTACCGAAGGAGTCTCACCATACCAGAGCTCATGAGGGGTTTGAGTGTTGTTCACCCGGACATTTGTTTTGTTGAGAATAACAACCGCAGCATATGCAGCTTCACCCCAAAAAGTTGCGGGAGTTCCAGACTCATCAAGCATAGCACGAGCCATTTGTTGGACTGTTCTGTTCATTCTTTCCACCACTCCATTTTGCTGAGGAGTTCTAGCTGTAGAGATTTCTCTTCTTATCCCATGTTCTTCACAGAAATCGAAAAATTCATTTGAGGTGAACTCCCCACCTCTGTCGAACCTGAGGCACTTAATTTTGTATCCTGATTCATTTTCAACCAAGGCTTTAAAGGATTTGAATTTTTCAAATGCTTCATCTTTGTGCTTCATAAGTCCTAACCAGACAAACCTGGAGAAATCGTTAATGAATAATATCAAGTATTCTTCTCCTCGAGGTGTCCTTTTCCTTAATGGACCACATACATCTGTATGTACTAGCTCAAGAGGCATGCTAGCTGATCCTTCCTTCTCCGGAAAGTTAGTTCTGGTTTGCTTTCCAAACTGACATGATTTGCATATGGTGTTGTCTGGAATTTTGATATCTGGAAGACCACGAACTGCCTGATATTTGCATGCTTTCCTTATTTGTGAAAAGCTTAGATGCCCCAACCTCCGGTGCCATAACCAGTGCTCATCATCCTTGCTCAGATAGCATTGTTGTTGTCCTTCTTCAAATATGTATAGATTATTTGGAGTTCTTTTACCTTTGATCACTGTTTCACCTGTATCAAGATCACGAACAAGACATCCATTTGATCTAAATATCACCTCGGTTCCATGATCACACATCTGGCTGACACTCAGAAGATTATGCTTCAATCCATCAACATACAAAACATTTCCAGCTTTGACCTTTTCTTTTAACTGAGCAGTGCCTTTTCCTTTTATAGCTGCAGGAGTATCATTTCCGAAAGAAACTTTCTTTCCTTTTTCTAAAGCAGAATATGATTCAAGTTTTTCTTTATCACCTGTCATATGCTTCGAACATCCACTATCAATATACCATAGATTTTCCTGTCCCTCTGCATAAAATGCTATCCCACATCTTTCTGTTTGTGGTTCCTTTATTCTCCATGTTTTGGTGCTTGAGGCTTGTTCCTTTGTCTGCTGAAACCTGCTCCTGCATTCAGAATCTTCATGACCAAAGTTATTGCAAATAGAACATTCAACTTCATTTTCAAGAGCCGAAAAGTTGTTATAGGTCCTCTTTGTAATCCCGGTCATACTTCTTTGTTTTTGAGCTTCTCTAGTCATGATTGTTTTATATGCAACACATTGAGCTGCTTTGTGACCAAAGTTATGGCAAGAGAAGCATTGTCCATTGAAGAAACTTCTGCGGTTATCAAATCTTCTGGCCAAATGATTGTAATTTCTATTGTCATCCATTCTTGAAGCAAATTGAGAGGATTTTACCTGTGGCTGGTTGTAGCTTTTGTTCATCCTTAAGACGGATTGCCCCTGGTTTACCTGATAGTCTTTGTTTGTTCTTGATGTAATTCATCCCTGCTTTACCTGGTGATCTCCATTGTGCTTTTGCTCATTCCTTCTTGCTGCATCAAGATAACTCTTTGAGGTGGATGCTTGAGAAGTTTCTCCATTATACCCCAGACCTATCTTGTTTAGTGGAGAACGTTGTACATTGATGATCTCATCCAGAGTTTCAGATCCTTTGACAAACTTAAGATTAATAGCCTTTGTTTTCTCAATCTCTTTTCTAAGACCAACAATTTCACCTTCTAATTTTTCAAGATATTTTTCCTTTTCATCAATTTGAAATTGTAGAGTATCAATGATCATATTATTTTCTTCTATACATCTCTTGAGTCTAGATATTTCTTCATAAAGGCTATCCACATCTATAGCATCCATGTAATCATCATCTTCAAATGCCATTAAAAGTTTATAGTCATTACCTCGTTCATCTTCATCACTATTTGATAGACCATCACTATCTTCATGAGTGTAGTAGCTTTTATTATTTGCATTCTGTTTCTTGTTCCATCTAGCAGGTTCCTTTCCTTTGTCAATCTTATCCTTATGAGGACATTTCGCAGCATAATGACCTACTCTTCCACAAGCAAAACATTTAAAAGGTAAATTACCTCTGAACCTTCCAGTACCCCGTTGAAGATTTCTGACAAAATTTGATTCTTCTTCTTCTTCTGGCGCATGACTTGCTTCATAGTAGTCTCCTTTGCCTGAAGCCTTCAAAGCAGCTTCTCTCCTGTCTGATGGACCTCCTTTTCTCATTTCATAAGCAGTTAGAATTCCGTGTAGCTGAGACATAGTAAGAGTTCGTAGATTTTCCTTTTCTTCTATTGCAGACACTTTAGATTCAAACTTGAGGGACAATGATCTTAAAACTTTTTCAACCACAATAGCTTCTTTTATTTCTTCACCCAAGTTTTTCATGCAATTAACAATCTCGTCTACTCGAAGGAAATAGTTAGCCACACTTTCATCATTATACATTCTGAGATTCTCATACTGAATCCTGAGGGTTTGAAGTTTAGCACGCTTTACCTGTTCATCTCCTTCGTAGCTCAAGACAATCTTGTCCCATATTTCCTTTGTGGATTTATATTGCATAACCTTCACGAATTCTGTTTGAGATAAGCATCCCAGCAGAGTATTGACTGCTTTAGCATTTGTTTCATATTTCTTCTTCTCGGCCGGATCTGTAGGAGTAGCTGAAGGAAAAGTGTAGTCTGTATCTATGATATCCCAAACTTCTGTACCAAGAGATTGAAGATAGGCAGTAACTCTTACCTTCCAATAATTGAAGTTTGTCCCATCAAAAATTGGTGGCCTGATTGATGCTTCCCTCTCGTAGTTGCTCATGATGAATGATCTTCCTTCAAGCGATCAAGCTTCTCTGAAGGACCTGCTCTGATACCAATTGTTGGAAATAATACTGAAAGGGGGGGGTGAATCAGTATTATCAAGTTCTTTTTAATAAATATTCCTTATTTATACTTTGAATTATTCTTGTATGTCAGTACCATAAAACAATGAGCATGAACAAGAAAAAACAGACAGTCACACCAAAGAACACCAGATATAAGGTGGAAACCCAATGTGGGTGAAAACCACCTGCTGCAATATGTCTCTATCTTCTTTCAATTAGAAACTCCTTTTACAATGATTTTGTACTGGTGCAGTCCTTTACCAGTACGCAGGCTGCAACCTGCAGAGAACTACAACTCTCTCTCGTTTTCCAGTCTCTCCTGGAAGGGAGCTACAACCCCCTACTTCTTTTCTTTCAAGGACCACTTTTCATAAATTTTCAAACTGGATCCAAGAATATCAAATAAACATCAAGTACATGCAAATTACCCAAACTCCTTATACAATCAACCAAGAATTACCCAACTTCTCAGAATGCTGTAAACAGAAAGTTAGTACCAGAACTCTGCAGCAATAAATAGAAGATGATCAACAAATGTTTTAGGACAGATACGCAATTTTTCTTTATCTGGACTGCGTGGCTTCGCACTTCACCTTCTGCGTCTCTGCGTATCCCCGCAGAGAGCCTTCCACTGCACCGCGTACCCACGCACTGTTTCTTCAATCACGCCGCGTATCTACGCACTTGCGACTTCTGTAGCGCCGCGTACTTTCACTGTACCTCCGCACCTGAATCTATGTCACGCCGCGTACCTTTACTGTTCTTCCGCACCTGAACCTCTATCGCGCTGCGTACCCACGCACTACGCCTTCTTCTGCTGTGCGTACCCCCGCACTTGCACCGTTAATCACCTGCGAACCTCTGATTAGGGCCAAATTGGCAGTCCACCAGTGTGCCACAGATAGTCAGATGCCCAGATCTGATCATGCGCCCGAGAGATCACACTTCATAGATTCACTTTCAACTTCACTTTTATATAGATCAAGCTTTTAAACCGATAACCCAATATTTCAGATCTTAAGATATTCAATTTGCAAAAGATACTTTGGCCAAGTGATCTCCTTCCCTATTTATAGTCAAGCCCTCATTCACACCATGGGACAAAACCATCAAATAACCAAAACAAGGGATCCAAACCGGGGCTAAATTAGATCCTATACCACGGGCCAAAACCATAGAATCAAGAACGGCGGGCTAAATACCACGGGCCAAAAATAAGAAACCCCACGTGAGCGCGCTTCTCTGCCTTGAAGTGAGTGAACTGGGGGTCCGCACCTCATGAACGGGTAACCTGCGGGTATGAACGCACTTCCTGGCCAGCGTACCTGCGGGTCCGCACCTTTTGAACCATTCACCTGCGTACCTCTTAATTTCCAACATTTTGAGAGCCTGAGCATTGCTACTTGAGTGAGTTGCCATCAAGTACAACACCTGTAACATAGAGTCATACCAGAATCATAATGCCAACAGGAAATTGGTTGATTGATAGTGGTGTCTCAAGGCACTTCACTGAGTATAAGGAAGCTCTTTCAAATCTTAAATGAAAGGGATACAAATTTAGAAATTATCCTTGGAGACAATGCCACCTATCCTGTGAAGGGAGTTGGGAATGTTACTCTTCAATTGAATCGGGGTAATACCATTCATCTACAAGAAATACTATATGTATCAATATAAAGAATAACCTCGTATCTATCTCGGCGATGGAGGACAAAGGATTCAAGGTGGCATTCATCAATGGAAACGTACGTGTGGAATAAAAATTTCAAAGAAGCGTTTACACTTGGCTTCAAGGTTGACAACCTATATCAAGTTGGAGGAAGCCCACTGGGAGTTATGTCTTGCGACACATCACGCGGCAGCAGCGCCAAATAATAAAATGTCCCCAGCAGCGGCACCAAAAAATGTTGTCGTTGCTGGTAAAAATGATAAAAATGATATGAGGAGAATGAAGATAAAATGTCATTGAAGCGCCGAGAATAAAATATCCCCGGCAACAGCGCCAAAAAATGTTGTCGCACAAAGTGTCTAGGCACCGTGACAACGCTCAGAGTAAGGGTTGTCACTCTTGATCCTTACTCCGTTTAGACTCTCCTAGGCAAGTCAAAGGGGGTAGTCCCTAAAGTAAATGGATGAGAAAGCCTGTGAAACACGGGCTCTAGGAGATTTTAATGATGGACAACTTAAATGAATTTAAATGAATCTCGATTAACTCATATGAATAGATTAAACGCAAGACACGACCACGAGATAGAAACAATTATAGACCAGTGCCTTTAATTTGAATCAACCATAGATTAAGTAAGAAAACAAGTCATCCAGAATAATTTTTCAATATGTGACAAATAGTGACAATCATGAATAATCAATGTAAATGCCCAAAACTTTAACATGCAAGAGGTTCCAGATTTAAAATGATTTTCATTAATTTCCCAAATCTAGATTCAACTAACTTTCTCTGACAATCTATATGATTTAAAACATTTATCGCACTTAACAATAGAGAAATATCAAAGACGCATTTAATCACCAAATAACACTAAGGAACTTCAAATTTAGATTTTCATTATCCCTTAGGCAATAATTTAAAAAGGTAAAACAAACCAATAGGTTAATAAATCGAAATTTTAATGGGTCGTAGACCACATTAAAAAAATTAACATTTAAGCGCAAATCCTTTAATTTATTTTAAATCCTTAATCACAAATTTTAAAATTTTTAGAATCTTTTAATGTTAAGGATTTTTAGGTTTTTCAAAAAATGTTTTGAATTTTTAAATTTTTAGAATTTTTAAATTTTTTATGAATTTTTTTAAATTAGAAATTAAAAAATAAAATAAAAAGAGAAAAAATAAAATGTCAAAAGGTTAGTTTAAAAAAAAAAAATTAATTCTTTTAGATTTTTTGAAACTTTGTAAATGTTTTATATTTTTAAATTTTTAAATTTTTAGATTTTTAAATATACTACAATTTTTTTTTTAGTTTTAGAATTTTTAAAATAAAAATCATAAAATAAAAATGAAATGAAAACGAAATCAAGATAGAAAAAACAAAAAATCGAAATTTTCTTTTTTGAAACTTAATGAATCCTAACTTAAGTCAAAAATTTAATAAAACTAAAACACATATGCATACGCTAACCCTAACTCTAAAATACAAATGAAATGAAAGAACTACCTACGCATAAAAGAAAATATTGAAGTGTTTGTTGTGCAGGTAGGCAGTTTCGAACAGCGATGAATGGAGGATGCGTAGGAGAAAGCAGGCTGACAGCAGCGTGGGCGGATTGATGGAAACTCGACGGAGCAGCGGGATGAGGTAGCGCGGTGAGGGCTGAGGGTAGACAGAGGTTGATGCAAGGAAAGGGTATCGAGGTAGAGCTCGACGGACGACAAGAGTTTATGCAATGGTGGTAAGGAAAGACGCGATTGTGGAGCAGCGTGGGAGATGGAGGCCGATCTGCGAGAGAAGGTTACGTTTTATGCTTGCAATTGCACGGGAATGGAGGAGCAGTGGATTTATGACAGGGAGAAGACTGCAACATATGGAGATTGGGCAACGGCGGAAGGAGGGCTGGATAGCAGCATGAGAAAGAGTCGCAGATCTGTGGGCAGCGGATTGACAAGCTATAGCTGCAGGTCAAGCAGCAGAAGGATGGCTGCGTGAGGGTTCTATCGAGGGCAAAGAGTAGGTAGCAAGGAAAGGCCAGCGAACACAAGTCGGAAATGTAGGTAGAGGACTGCAAAATCGAGCAACAAAGAGGAGGGTTTGAGATATCTGAAATTTCCAGAAGACCCCTGTTGTCGCACAGATTGTCACGACAACGCTCAGAACGGGGGCCGTCACTCTGATCCCCGATCTCTCTGTTTAAGCCTGTCTCCCGCGGCTAAGGGGGGTAGACCCTGTAAGGAAATGGATGACCAACTGTAAACAAGTTGGGTTGGGAGACAGAAGGAACAAGCACTAAATTGATTTGTTAAATAAATAGACCAGTGCCTTACAAAGTTAATGTTTAAATGATTACTAACTAAGTGTTGTAGAAAAGTAAACCATGTAGAGCAATCATTTATCACCAAATAGCTCGAACAGAGACTAACTTTTACCAAATGAGAGAAAATGCTTAAATGATATTTCAGCGATTAAAGCTTCAAAAGATGAAATTCTATATAAAACCGCGAAATTTTAAACGCTAACCATATATGACATTCACAATCATTCAAGCATGTTAAATCGCATAAACATTAGTTTCACATCAAAATTTTAGCCTTAGCAGAAAAAGATAAAACGTGATAAATCCCTTAGCTAACACTGAATCTGGCAAAATATTCCCAAAAAATGATTTTATGATTTTTCAAAGCAAATTAAAGACAAAAAAAATTCTAAACAAACTAAACTAAAAGGAAAATTTTTATTTTTTATTTTTTTATATTTTTTATTTTTCTTTTAATAAAAATCAAAACAAATAAAATGAAAAATGAAAATCCAAATTTAATTTCTTTTTTTTATTTTTTTAACTTTTTCTAGATTTATATTTTTTTATTTATTTAAGTGAAAAAACAAAATAACTGAGAACCTAAATCTAAATCTAAAACAAAACTCTAAAATCTAACCCTAACAAAACCATAAAAATCCTTTTCCTTTTTTTTTTTAAATCTAAATCTAAACAAAATTAAATAAATCTAAAATTAAAACTAAAATTTAAAATTTAAATATCTAAAATAAAAACAAAAAAACAAAAAAAAGAATCAAAATCCTAAACTTTAAAATCTACATATGATAAAACTAATGTTAAAATTATGTAATCCTAAAACTAAACTTTAAAAAATTTCTAAATGTCCAACACTAAAAAATCAAACGCACATTTCATGAAAATATATACATGAACCTAAAAAAATCAAAATCAAAATCATTCTAACTATATTTACATTAACCCTACGCATGTAATCAAAACCAAATAACAATACATAACCTAACCTCAGACCGAAGAAAATCGATAAATTCGTTTTTGTGCTACGCAGGTCGACAGAAGAGGCTGCGGGTTGACGGATAGAGATCTGAGGACAGCGCAAGAGGATGGGCAATGGTGGATGAGGGGTCAAGAGTGTCGTTTGCAGGGATTCGGATGAGCAAGCTGCAAGCCAATGGATGATGGGCAACATATGGAGCAGAGATAAATGGCCGCAGAACTGTTTGTGTTGTTGACTGCAGGTTTGCGTGGAGAAGAGTTGATGGACAGCGTGGGAGCTATGAGGAAAACGTAAGCTGGAGAAGGCTGCAGCGTAGGGTGATGAAAAATGAGGGGAGGATGTTTGCAGGGATTGGCACGGATGGCAGCGTTGAGTGCTGGAATGAATACGCAGAGAGGGATTGAGTATTATCTGCGTGGAGAGATGGGCAGCGAGCAGATGGAAGAGAGCAGCGTGCAATATGGCTGAGTTTTGGAATGAACGGACGGAGAGAGGGAGTTATGGTATAGACGCATGCAGTATAGGCATGCAGCAAGTGAATGGCAACGTTACAGCAAAGGAGAAGAAGAAGGAGCTGCGTTTTTATTTTTATTTTTATGCAGATTTCTGGCAGCTGAGGATAGATGGGGAATTTGAAAAAACGATTTTACAGTCCTTGGAAAAATATTCCAAACCCCAGAAGCTGATATCAATGAAACCGATGTAAAATTTCTTTCGGACCTGAAAAACAATTGAAATTGAAACCCTTGGACAGCGAAACGGCGCAGATAAACCTTGGAAATCTTCAGAAACCCTGCAACCTGGAAGGAAAAATCACCCAAAAATGATATGTGCATAAAACAAAAACTGAAAACCCTAAACCCAGCAAAAAATTTACAGTATTTACAAACTGAAAGCTCTTAAGAAGCCAGATTTATCAATAATCACAGTAATATTATCAGAATTTAATTTTAATGTAAAACGCTTCAGAAAACCCTGCATGCATTCATAAAAAATATTTCGAATGATAAGCCCGGGATCAAGAACTGGCTGGGCTCTTTCAGAAAACACAACCCGGGAGTTGGTTGGTTCAGCCGAGAACTTCCCCTAACGCCCGGTAATCTGAAAAAAAAAAGGATTTCCTGCACAGCTTAAAATCAACCATCAACATAGAAGGAGAAAACAATAGTGAAACTCCGATCAAATGGAGATACCTGCCACTATATTTCAGAATCTAACTATCATTCGAACCCCAAAGATCAGACAAGATACCTGTGCCTAGATCGATCTTCATTAAGCTATCATTAATGGTTGAAAATAAAATTATGCAGAAAAAATACAACAATCTTACAGCATTTTCAGAAGAGTAACACCAGCAAGATTTTTAACCCCAAAGTCTTCTTTATTGCACAAAAAATGACTACAAGAGAGCTTTCTTTAGCACCAGACTCCCAGATCAAATCTCAAATGACCCCTAGCACCCTATTTAAAGGAAAAATTCCCAACAGCTAGTTCGAGTGATCCACGTCAAAATGATCTCGACCGTCGATGAGGATCAAGATATCTCTTAATCTCATCCGTCGAATTTTTAATGTATTAAAAAATTGAAATTCTGCATTTATTTACTCAAAATATTATTATTTTATTATTTTTAGGTTTTTTACTTTATTTTTTTATTTTATTTTTTTTAATTTTTTTAATTTTTAATTTATTTTTAAATGGATCCTCGAACTTAGCTTTTGGAAAAATCACCTAGGACCTAGGACTTAGGACTTATGAGGGGATTAAAACATTTCTTAACCCTCAAGACACTTTACATCATGACTTTTACAACTTTACATCCCAAGGGGGGAAAACCCAATTGACATAGACCCTCATAAACAACCCAGTTCTGCGACACAACTATAATCTAGCAGATTAACACACTAGGATTCTCCTAAGATTCTAATGACAAAATCCATTTCGGCTTTGGGGTTAGGCTGAAAGAAAACTCTGTCGATCATGGATCGGTGAGACGAAAAACCTTCTGGAACGTAGATTATCACTTAGAAAATTAGGTCCACCTAGGCAATTTACATACATGACTCATATCTGCTAAGATTATTTACAATTTATACATGCAGACTGGGTTTACAACATAACTTGATCAAGTTGTCAATCACTGTCGAATGGCACAGACATGTCGATCAAGCGTTATCCCTTTTGCGAAAAAAGGGGGTGTACTGCTATGGGTAGTTGACCGGTAGTGGTCAACATCTGGCTCCACTTGGGGACACGTTGCTGAACTGTAGGAATGTGAGAATCCAGAATCTGCACCCATGCAACACACAACAAAACATAAGTAGCGTCCATCCAAAAATCATCATATAACATTAAGCACAGGAAAGATATAAGCTCTTCATTTATTAACTAATCTAGAAAAGCAAATCTAATCCTAAAACAAAAATGAAAATGTTGAAATGGCGAGTAGGGTTAGAAATACGATACAAAGGATGCCCCATGGCATCAGATGTGTTCAATATAGTGTATACTGAGCATTTGCCTGCTTTCAGGCAAATCTGTCGGCTGCTTGTCGGATGTGCCATGTCCAATTCTGCATATGGTAGGACTTTTTCCTATCCGAAAATCAAGCTGCTCGCGGCCGTCTGATGCATCAAATCTTCTTTTCGTTTTCTTTCTCTTGTGCCTTTTCTTTGTGGCAGGCTGTATTAATGACGACGTGGAACTTTCTATTTCATAGCTCTTAGATGAAGTATGTAAGATATGTGTGACATGTCTTTCCTCATCTTGCATCTGATCTTTATCGTTTTTAATTTTATCTGGATCACCTTCAATTAACCACCTTTCAATCGAACCAATGACCTCCTCATAGTAAGATGGAGCTTGTTGCAGCGGATGAGAAGGCTCTTGATCTATTGATGTTTCCTGGTTTCCTTCATCTTCCGACCGCTGTTGAAACTTCTGAAACTGTATTTTAATGGCGTCTATCTGACTAGAGTGTTCAACCTTTATAGCACTGATTTCCCTGGCATGGTCTTCTTCCATGGTCATCAAACAATGCTGCATAGAGTTTATCTCTTTCTTATGATTTTCTTGCATGGTCGTCATATTTTCCTCTAAGCTTGACATCTTGCTTTGCATAAAACTAATTTTTGTGTCATGATTAATCTTCATGGCTTCAATTTCGTTACTATGTTGATTTTGCATGATCTCCATCTCCCTATTACGCTTTTCCAGGTGAGTGCATAAAGTTCTCACATCATTGGCGTAATTAGTTTGATTTATCTCCATATTTCTTACCAGTAGCAATAGATCTTGTATAATTTGCTTATGATCTTCCTTTTCATTGTTAACACTGTTTTTACAATTTGTTTCTACTTTTCCACTACAAGTGGATGGCAAATTCTGATATGAAGCATTGTCTTGAAATCTTTCTTCGACAGCTGAACCTTTTATAAGATTACTTTCATTTTGTTGCACGATTTTAGGGGCACAGGGCGAGCTATCTGGATCACCATATCTATCTTTAAAAGCATCGACAATGTCTTGCAAAGAAATGAAGGAATCTTCAGGACAACTATTAAACCAGTTCAAAGCATCACCCTTTAAAGAATGGACAAATAGACGCATCTTGACATCTTCATGATTATATTGAGGAAGTCTACAATATATGATCATTACACAAGTAAACCTGTTTAAATGTTGTCTAACAGCGACCGAATCACCACCTGAGAACAAAAATAATTTAGAAATGGCCTCTTTCGGAAAATCATGGAGATTATCAGTAAAATGACATGGTTTAAATGAATAATCCATGATGAATAATAGGGGATCAAATGGATGATAGAAAGAGATTTCTGCTCAAGAAAATTAAGAGATGAAAGAAGTGGAGTCGCCACTTGAACAATGAATCTAATTCTAAGATCCAAAAAGCAACCAACAAGTAGATATGAGGGAGGCTTCTTGTCTGGGAAAAATAAGAAAATGGAGTGGAGTCGCCACCCAAACAAGAAATGAATCGAAGAGAAGTTGTTGATATGATGAAAGATAAGGTGATGAAAAGATCAAAACACGCCAAAGAATGTTGGCCGTTTGACAGGCTAATGAATGGCATAAAAGATGAGATGACGCCAAAAAATGTTGAATCTGCCAGCTCAAACGTGAGATGAGAAAGATGAGAGAATGATGAGAAATGAGAAGATGAATGTCGAATAAACCAAGGACAGAAAAAACTCTGTCCCCGGCAACGGCGCCAAAAAATGTTGTCGCACAGATTGTCACGACAATGCTCAGAAAGGGGGCTGTCACTCTGATCCCCGATCTCTCTGTTTAAGCCTGTCTCCCGCGGCTAAGGGGGGTAGACCCTGTACGGAAATGGATGACCAACTGTAAACCAGTTGGGTTGGGAGATAGAAGGAACAAGCACTAAATTGATTTGTTAAATAAATAGACCAGTGCCTTATAAAGTTAATGTTTAAATGATTACTTACTAAGTGTTGTAGAAAAGTAAACCATGTAGACAAATCATTTATCACCAAATAGCTCGAACAAAGACTAACTTTTACCAAATGAGAGAAAATGCTTAAATGATATTTCAGCGATTAAAGCTTCAAAAGATGAAATTCGATATAAAACCACGAAATTTTAAACGCTAACCATATATGACATTCACGATCTTTCAAGCATGTTAAATCGCATAAACATTAGTTTCACATCAAAATTTTAGCCTTAGCAGAAAAAGATAAAACGTGATAAATCCCTGAGCTAAGACTGAATCTGGCAAAATATTCCCAAAAAATGATTTTATGATTTTTCAAAGCAAATTAAAGACAAAAAAAATTCTAAATAAACTAAACTAAAAGGAAAATTTTTATTTTTTATTTTATTATATTTTTTATTTTTCTTTTAAATAAAAATCAAAACAAATAGAATGAAAAATGAAAATCCAAATTTAATTTCTTTTTTTTTTATTTTTTTAACTTTTTCTAGATTTTTATTTATTTATTTATTTAAATGAAAAAACAAAATAATTGAGAACCTAAATCTAAATCTAAAACAAAACTCTAAAATCTAACCCTAACAAAACCATAAAAATCATTTTCCTTTTTTCTTTTTTTTTTAATCTAAATCTAAACAAAATTAAAAAATCTAAAATTAAAACTAAAATTTAAAATCTAAATATCTAAAATAAAAACAAAAAAACAAAAAAAAGAATCAAAATCCTGAACTTTAAAATCTACATATGATAAAACTAATGTTAAAATTATGTAATCCTAAAACTAAACTTTAAAAAATTTCTAAATGTCCAACACTAAAAAATCAAACGCACATTTCATGAAAATATATACGTGAACCTAAAAAAATCAAAATCAAAATCATTCTAACTATATTTACATTAACCCTACGCATGTAATCAAAACCAAATAACAATACGTAACCTAACCTCAGACCGAAGAAAATCGATAAATTCGTTTTTGTGCTACGCAGGTCGACGGAAGAGGCTGCGGGTTGACGGATAGAGATCTGAGGACAGTGCAAGAGGATGGGCAATGGCGGATGAGGGGTCAAAAGTGTCATTTGCAGGGATTCGGATGAGCAAGCTGCAAGCCAATGGATGATGGGCAACGTATGGAGCAGAGATAAATGGCCGCAGAACTGTTTGTGTTGTTGACTGCAGGTTTGCGTGGAGAAGAGCTGATGGACAGCGTGGGAGCTATGAGGAAAACGTACGCTGGAGAAGGCTGCAGTGTAGGGTGATGAAAAATGAGGGGAGGATGTTTGCAGGGATTGGCACGGATGGCAGCGTTGAGTGTTGGAATGAATACGCAGAGAGGGATTGAGTATTATTATCTGCGTGGAGAGATGGGCAGCGAGCAGATGGAAGAGAGCAGCGTGCAATATGGCTGAGTTTTGGAATGAACGGAGGGGGAGAGGGAGTTGTGGTATAGACGCATGCAGTATGGGCATTCAGCAAGTGAATGGCAGCGTTACAGCAAAGGAGAAGAAGAAGGAGCTGCGTTTTTATTTTTATTTTTATGCAGATTTCTGGCAGCTGAGGATAGCTGGGGAATTTGAAAAAACGATTTTACAGTCCTTGGAAAAATATTCCAAACCCCAGAAGCTGATATCAATGAAACCGATGTAAAATTTCTTCCGGACCTGAAAAACAATTGAAATTGAAACCCTTGGACAGTGAAACGGCGCAGATAAACCTTGGAAATCTTCAGAAACCCTGCAACCTGGAATGAAAAATCACCCAAAAATTATATGTGCATAAAACAAAAACTGAAAACCCTAAACCCAGCAAAAAATTTACAGTATTTACAAACTGAAAGCTCTTAAGAAGCCAGATTTATCAATAATCACAGTAATATTTTCAGGATTTAATTTTAATGTAAAACGCTTCAAAAAACCCTGCATGCATTCATAAAAAATATTTCGAATGATAAGCCCGGGATCAAGAACTGGCTGGGCTCTTTCAGAAACACAACCCGGGAGTTGGTTGGTTCAGCCGAGAACTTCCCCTAACGCCTGGTAATCTGAAAAAAAAAAAGGATTTCCTGCACAGCTTAAAATCAACCATCAACATAGAAGGAGAAAACAATAGTGAAACTCCGATCAAATGGAGATACCTGCCACTATATTTCAGAATCTAACTATCATTCGAACCCCAAAGATCAGACAAGATACCTGTGCCTAGATCGATCTTCATTAAGCTATCATTAATGGTTGAAAATAAAATTATGCAGAAAAAATACAACAATCTTACAGCATTTTCAGAAGAGTAACACCAGCAAGATTTTTAACCCCAAAGTCTTATTTATTGCACAAAAAATGACTACAAGAGAGCTTTCTTTAGCACCAGACTCCCAGATCAAATCTCAAATGACCCCTAGCACCCTATTTAAAGGAAAAATTCCCAACAGCTAGTTCGACTGATCCACGTCAAAATGATCTCGACCGTCGATGAGGATCAAGATATCTCTTAATCTCATCCGTCGAATTTTTAATGTATTAAAAAATTGAAATTCTGCATTTATTTACTCAAAATATTATTATTTTATTATTTTTAGGTTTTTACTTTATTTTTTTATTTTTTTCAGTTATTTTTTAATTAATTTTTTTCTTATTTTTTAAATTTTTAATTTATGTTTAAATGGATCCTCGAACTTAGCTTTTGGGAAAATCACCTAGGACCTAGGACCTAGGACTTAGGACTTATGAGGGGATTAAAACATTTCTTAACCCTCAAGACACTTTACATCATGATTTTTACAACTTTACATCCCAAGGGGGGGAAAACCTAATTGACATAAACCCTCATAAACCACCCAGTTCTATGACACAACTATAATCTAGCAGATTAACACACTAGGATTCTCCTAAGATTCTAATGACAAAATCCATTCCGGCTTTGGAGTTAGGCTGAAGGAAAACTCTGCCGATCATGGATCGGTGAGACGAAAAACCTTCCGGAACGTAGATTATCACTTAGAAAATTAAGTCCACCTAGGCAATTTACATACATGACTCATATCTGCTAAGATTATTTACAATTTATACATGCAGACTGGGTTTACAACATAACTTGATCAAGCTGTCGATGACTGTCGAATGGCACAGACATGTCGATCAAGCGCTATCCCTTTTGCGAAAAAAGGGGGTGTACTGCTATGGGTAGTTGACCGGTAGTGGTCAACAACCCAAAGATATAGACAGCATGAACAACCTCAAGATTTTCTGCTAGAAAAATTGACCTCAAGCAACAAACAGATGGCCCAGAAACCCTTTAAAACTTTTCCGAAAAATTTAATTTGTTGCTTCAGATTTGTTAATGAAACCCTCACGAAATTTCCAGATCTGAAAATAAATAAATTTAAACCCTGGACTGCAAAATGCTCGAATAATATCCCTGGAAAATTATGTATGAATCCCAGAGATCTAGATCTTACCCTCCAGGGCCTAGATCTAGACTCTATATAGATTTCTCCTTCAGATCTCTAGCTGCCAGACAACAAGAAACACCCAAATGATATATGCAATGACCCAAAAAAACCCAATTAAAACTGAAAATAATTACAGATCTATGTACATGGATGGCAGACCTATCAGATCTAGGGAGTGTGAGTCCAACTCTGCTCTCAGATCTGATAATCTGAAGGCTCTCAACAACGAGATCTATCGATTTAGCACAAAAAAAATTAAATTTTTTGAATTTTAAAGGAGGTACTGAGCTCAAAACCTTTCATGCATCACCCATAAAAAATATCTTATGATAAGCCCGGGATCAAATTTAAGTTGAGCTCTTCAGAAAACACAGATCGAGAGTTGGCTGGTTCAACCGAAAACTTCCCCGAATGCCCAATAATCTAAAAATCAAGACTTTCCTGCAAAACTCAATTCAACATAGAGCGAGAAAATGATAATAAAATTTAGATTTAATAGAGATACCTGCTATTATATTCAAAACTTAAATTATCATTCAAACCCCAGCAACTAAGCAAGATGCTTGTACTCAAATCACTCTTCAGAAAACTATCATCAATTGCTAAAAAGAAATCTATGCATGAAAATGACACATCTTACAGTGTTTCCACGAAGAGTAACACCAACAGAAATTAACCCCAAAGTCTTTCTTTATTGCTCATAAAAAGATTACAAGAGTTTTTCGCTTAATTCATGATCTAGAGGTTGGATCATACTGACTGACAAATGACCTCCTATTTAAAGATAGATCCTCCAATGGCTAGTTCGAGTGATCCTCGTCAAAACAATCTCAACCATTGATGAAGATTAAAATTTCTTTTAATCTCATCTGTCAAAATTTTAAATTATTGAGGAAATTCGAATTTTTCAATAAAATGCATTTTAATAAATTCAAAAATTAAATTTTGAATTAATTTCTTCAAAATTTTGACTTTGACTTAACCCTGGGGACCAAAGGCTTAAAATTTAGCAAAATAATTAATTTATCTTAGTCCCTGGACCTCTTAAAATTTAATTTTTAAGGACCGACGAATTTTTCCTTTAGAGAATTTAAATTTGCCTAGGACCTAGAATTAATTAAATTTCTGGCTTGGGATTTTAATTAAATTTGGCCAGAAAATTTAATTAATTAATCTATGAGGGGATAAATTATTTTTCCAACCCTCAAGACCCTTTACATTATGATTTTCACGTTTTTTACATCTCAAGGGGGAACACCCATTTGCAAAAGACCCTCACAAACTACCCAGTTCTGCGACACAAATATAATCTAGCAAATCAAGTAATTTGTAATAAAATAACCTAACCAAATAATTAGGATTATTCTCAAATCACTTTTACATAGACTCAATCTAGAACGCTAGGACTCCCCTAAGATCCTAGTGACAAAATCCATTCCGGCTTTGGGGTAAGGCTGAAGGAAAACTCTGTCGACCATCCGAGAATGGATCGGTGAGACAAAAAACCTCCCGGAATGTAGATCGTCACCAGAAAAGTAGGTTTACCTAGGTGATTACATACATGACATAGATCTGCTGAGATTATTTACATTATACACACGCTGTAATGCCCATAATTCGAAATACAGGAAACATGTAAATACTCATAAGCTGAAAAACAGGAAGCAGAAAAATGTAATTTGCACCTACCTGAACTGCTAGCTGATTGCTAATTCTGCTATTGAACTGGCGATTCCGCTGCTGGTGATGCCGTGGCTGTTTTGATCCAATTTTCGAGAGGCCAATACCACCCAACCAGACTGAGCAAACCTAGTTGCCCAATCCAGAAAGCTCTCCACAGAGGCTCTCTGTCCCTCCGTGCCCAGAACCCCAGACCACTTAAAGCTCTTCAATGGATAATTTCCTTCTCCTGGTTTCCTCCTGATGAATTTATGCTTCTCATCCTCCGCTGCCCCTCTCTGGTTTTTCCCCCCCCCTGCTTCCGCTCAGAATAGCGATTATAAAGGCAGGCTTGGCAGTGGCCACCCCCTGCTTCCGGCCACCGCTCTTCTTCCTCCTTACACGCCTCCGCATGCAATTTAACTCTCAGCTGTTGTCCTGGCAAAGCCGCTCTGCCATAACTTCTCAGCTGGTTGGACGCGCCTTCGTTAAATGGTTTCAGTGATGGTTCATAGGTAGGTTATCGCATAGTATTTTCATGGATCTATTTATTTATCTTACAGCATATAAACTTTACATATAATCTGTAAAGTTTCAATTATATACTTTATAACATCTCTATATATAAAGTTCCATTTACACTTTATAACATTTTACATTATATAAAGTTCCATATATATATATATACTTTATAACATTTTACTTTATACAAAGTTCCATATATATATACTTTATAACATTTTACATTATACAAAGTTCCATATATATATATTCTTTATAACATTTTATTTATAAAATTCAATTATATATTTTGTAAATTTAATATATATATATTATAAAGTTTAATTATATATTTTATAAAATTTTAACTTATATATGTTTTAAATTTAAATTGTATTTATAAACTTAACATACTTATAGTTTAAATTTCCTCACAATTGGTTTTATTATAAAGTTTAAAACTTTATAAAATGGATTAATTTAGCTGGGTTGTTACATACTCCCCCCTTTCTGAGAACTTCGTCCAGAAGTTTAGAGTTTTAAGATCAATGTTTTAATGGACATGACCTTTTCTATCCAGGTCCCCAAGCTATTCAAAAATCATCCTATCCTTCCTACTCTCTTCCGCTCCCATCCTATCCGTCCTCTACTGGAGTATGCCGTGGCGTCAGTTTCACTGATCTAACCATTCATAACTCTAAGGTGACAGCGTCGGTTATACCGACCTGATTCTCAGTAGGCATCCGGCAGTCATCATCACACGTCTAGGGGAGCGTGACTCGCACAGTCCTCCCATGACTCCAGGGTTCGAAGGATAAACGGTGGGTAACACCTCCACCCTTCCCAGTAAAATTTGGGCTGATACCTTATCATAGAATCACTTTGAGCTTTAACTGATCTGAGGTTCTGTCATCACGTGGTCATCCCGAAAATTGGATCATTTATCTGCAATCATAGTTTATCTGCAATCTTACACTTACCCATGCATTTGTAAAATGTGCATCAGCATATTCAAAATAACTTATGTATTATTTACATATGATACTACAGCATAACATAATTTTGTCATATTCTATGCATGTATTCTGACTTTTATTTAGGATGTATTCACTTCCTGTCTTCCATTTCAGTTGCTTATCTTTGACATGCATAAATAAAACAGATTTATATTGTTTCAATTTCTACCGGAAGTAAAATCATTTAACGGCCTTAACTTTACTTCAACATTTATAATTTAGCAAAATAATCACATATATTGTTTTGGTATCCATGTACCAGCAGGAATTTAAACACATATTATTTTGGTATCCATGTACCAGCAGGAATTTAAACATATATTATGCCACAAAGTTTCATGTTTATCACTAATCATTCAAATGTTTTTGGGTCTCTGACAGTAGTGAAGTAAATATATACTAAACATAGTGTAAAGTTCTTCAAAATGGACATAAACTAGGGTATCTCTGATACCATGTGTAATGCCCATAATTCGAAATACAGGAAACATGTAAATACTCATAAGCTGAAAAACAGAAAGCAGAAAAATGTAATTTGCACCTACCTGAACTGCTAGCTGATTGCTGATTCTGCTATTGAACTGGCGATTCCGCTGCTGGTGATGCCGTGGCTGTTTTGATCCAATTTTCGAGAGGCCAATACCACCCAACCAGACTGAGCAAACCTAGTTGCCCAATCCAGAAAGCTCTCCACAAAGGCTCTCTGTCCCTCCGTGCCCAGAACCCCAGACCACTTAAAGCTCTTCAATGGATAATTTCCTTCTCCCGGTTTCCTCCTGATGAGTTTATGCTTCTCATCCTCTGCTGCCCCTCTCTGGTTTTTCCCCCCCTGCTTCCGCTCAGAATAGCGATTATAAAGGCAGGCTTGGCGGTGGCCACCCCCCTGCTTCCGGCCACCGCTCTTCTTCCTCCTTACACGCCTCCGCATGCAATTTAACTCTCAGCTCCTGTCCTGGCAAAGCCGCTCTGCCATAACTTCTCAGCTGGTTGGACGCGCCTTCGTTAAATGGTTTCAGTCATGGTTCTTAGGTAGGTTATCGTATATTATTTTCATGGATCTATTTATTTATCTTACAGCATATAAACTTTACATATAATCTGTAAAGTTTCAATTATATACTTTATAACATCTCTATATATAAAGTTCCATTTACACTTTATAACATTTTACATTATATAAAGTTCCATATATATATATATACTTTATAACATTTTACTTTATACAAAGTTCCATATATATATACTTTATAACATTTTACATTATACAAAGTTCCATATATATATATTCTTTATAACATTTTATTTATAAAATTCAATTATATATTTTGTAAATTTAATATATATATATTATAAAGTTTAATTATATATTTTATAAAATTTTAACTTATATATGTTTTAAATTTAAATTGTATTTATAAACTTAACATACTTATAGTTTAAATTTCCTCACAATTGGTTTTATTATAAAGTTTAAAACTTTATAAAATGGATTAATTTAGTTGGGTTGTTACACATGCAGACTGGGTTTACATTATAAGATGATGATCACGTTGATGATGATAGATGGACGGCACATACAAGTTGATCAGGCGCTATCCCTTTTGCGAGAAAAGGGGGTGTACTGCTATGGGTCATTGACACGTAGTGGTCAACAAGGCCAAGTCATTTCACTCTCCCGGAATCAAAGGAATAAAGATCATGGTAGGGTCGGGTGATACTCAGTCCTAGTTTATCCATGATGGCTTTAGGCATAAGATTATGTGAGGCACCAGAATCTAGCATGGCATTATGAAGGATAAAATCATGAAGTTTAAGACTCAGATAAAAATGAGGCATTTCACTATCTTCAGGAGTTCCTTCTAACGCTAGACCAAAAAGGATTGCTAGCTCATCATCAGCTACATTAACTGTATCAGACATGTGGTCAATCTTAAGCATCTTTGCAATTCGAAATTTATATGTCATTCCTCACTAATTCAATGAGGGGAATACCAATCTTCAATTTAGAAATTTCATTTTCCAAACTAAAAAGATTAGATTGCTTTTCTACCTCTTTTGCAGCGATGTCCTTCTTTTCTGTTTGCCCTTTAGCTTGTGACTCCTTGTGGCTTTCAGTCTGCAACTCTTTGTCCTTCCTCACATTGTTGGTAGAGGCTTCATTTGTTCTGTCCTGGTTCAATAGGACAATGTCCTTTTCTTTATTTTGACCTGCAGGAGCAGTTTCCTTGCTTAATGTGTCTTTTTTAACATTTTGTCTTTTCTGAGTTAGAGTAACAGGTACATTTCTATGCCGACCATCCAAAAATGGATCAGTGAGACAAAAAACCTCCCAGAATGTAGATCATCACCAAAAAAGTAGGTTTACCTAGGTGATTACATACATGACATGGATCTACTGAGATTATTTACATTATACACATGCAGACTGGGTTTACATTATAAGATGATAATCATGTTGATGATGATAGTTGGACGGCACATACACGTTGATCAGGAGCTATCCCTTTTGCGAGAAAATGGGGTATACTGCTATGGGTCGTTGACACATAGTGGTCAACAAGGCCAAGTCATTTCACTCTCCTAGAATCAAACGAATAAAGATCATGGTAGGGTCGGGTGATAGTCCTAGTTTATCCATGATGGCTTTAGGCATAAGATTATGTGAGGCACCAGAATCTAGCATGGCATTATGAAGGATAAAATCATGAAGTTTAAGACTCAGATAAAAGGGAGGCATTTCACTATCTTCAGGAGTTCCTTTTAAGGATGGACCAAAAAGGATTGTTAGCTCATCATCAACTACATTAACTGTATCAGACATGTGGTCAACCTTAAGCATCTTTGCAATTTGAAATTTATATTTGTCATTCCTCACTAATTCAGTGAGGGGAATAGTAATCTTCAATTTAGAAATTTCATTTTCCAAACTAAAAAGATTAGATTGCTTTTCTACCTCTTTTGCAGCGATGTCCTTCTTTTCTGTTTTCCCTTTAGCTTGTGACTCCTTCTTGTGGCTTTCAGTCTGCAACTCTTTGTCCTTCCTCACATTGCTGGTAGAGGCTTCATTTGTTCTGTCCTGGTTCAGTATGACAATGTCCTTTTCTTTATTCTGACCTGCAGGAGCAGTTTCCTTGCTTGGTGTGTCTTTTTGTACATTTTGTCTTTTCTGAGTTAGAGTAACAGGTACATTTCTATTCCTCAAATTGTACTGCTTTTGAAGATGACTAAGGGCATTCTGATATCCTCTTTGGTACTCTTCAGTTTGAACAGCCCACAGATCATCACTTGCAAGCACAAATTGTTGATCACTTGGTATGAGAGAATCTTCAGAAAACTGATCTTCTTCTGTTAGGAAAGTAGGCAGTTCATCTTCTTGAAAGAAGTGATTTGCTTCCACAATCTCTTCTTCATCTTCATCCTGGCCTTCAGTATAATTTTGTTGAAATGGAGCTCTTACTTGACCTTGAGGATCTTGGTTTCGCTGCTCTTTCTATCGATTTCTGAACTGCTATTGTTGTTGTCCGTGAAAGTTAGGATTCCTCACTGAAGGTTCTTCTTGTCGATCAATTATGGATATTCTATCCATCATCCTCTCCATAGTTTTTATCAGATTGTCAAGCTTTACATCAGAAGATGATGCAGGTTCTTCTTTAAAGACAACTTTCTTCTCAGTCCTCTCAAGCTTTGATTTAGACTTCTTGATAAGCAGGATTGGCTTCAACACTCACTGCATTTCGCTACATTTCTTCAAGAGAAGCAGGGTCTCTCTCTCTGAGCTGATATGCCATGTCTAAGTCAAAGGCATCAGGATAATGGAGAAGCACTAGACCAGGCAGAGGCTTCATATCATCAGGAAACAATTGTATACCAAATTATATCTTGCTGTAAATTCTTGAACTGTCTCATTTGCATTTCTTTTCATTGAATTATACTCGGTCAATATCTGCATGGATTTTCCTTCTCTTGCCAACAAGCTAGGAACAATTCAATCAACCTTTGTGAGTTATTTACAGAATTAGCAGCTAGGCTGCGAAACCACTTCTTCACATCCCCTGAAAAGCTCTGAGCTATGATTCTCATTTTAGCATCATCATCATCAATTTCTTCTAGGTCAATAAAATCTATCAATTTATCAACATGATGTTGAGTTGTGATTTCTGCACTTCCATCAAACAAGGGGAGTCTTTGACCATAATTTTGAGGCAGAGCAAAAATTTGAGTGGGTAGTATGAGGGGCGCAAATCGTGCCATGACTGTTGGAGGTGGTGGGGGTACTACAATGGGCTGTGTAGGTAAGGATGATGATACTGATGGGGGTGGTGGAGTTACTACAATTGGTTGTACAGGCAAAGATGGAACAAATGGAGGTGGTATGAAAGATGATGAAACTGAAGTCTTGGGAGATGTAACAGATGTGCTTGGAGGCGAAACAGAAGATGAAGTGGTGGCTAGGTATTCAAGTTGATACTGGATGAAGGCC
The DNA here is from genome assembly GCA_031772625.1 of Pinus tabuliformis. Lineage (NCBI taxonomy): Eukaryota > Viridiplantae > Streptophyta > Pinopsida > Pinales > Pinaceae > Pinus > Pinus tabuliformis. The sequence goes on from CM062810.1 coordinate 979,189,943, forward strand.
TTTTTAGTAGTGATATGGAGTTGGTCAACAAGGCTTTAGAGCTTGTCAAAATTCAACCATAGTTCATGATCAATTTTAGTAGACAAAGATTCTGAAGAAATAGAGTGAGTTTCAACCTTTAAAGGCTCTAATGTTACTTCAGAAATACAGGACTCAGACTTCGACCTGGAAAGAGATAATTCTATCTGCTCATCAAAAGGAATTTGCTCAAAGGCAAATAGATTTTTAGGAAGAGAGGTTGTTCTTTTAATTTTTCAAACTGCACTTTTAGCGATGGGTAATCTAAGTTTTCTGAGCAATCTCTCTGGATTTTCAACAATGAAGGGTGTATTTGGGTCAGGGTTTGACCTCGTATGCCTTTTAGAAGCCAGAATGTATACACCCTAAACTGATGAAATTTATGAATTCGGCCTATCTTTGAATACTGGAAGTTGTGAACTACAGAACCAGTTTTTTGAACGCTCTTAGATATTTCCCAAGAGTGATTTAACAATCATTCCCGGCAACAGCACCAAAAATGTTAGTCCTTACAATCTCCTAGGCTGAAAAGGAAATCGAGAAGGGTAACCTCAAACCACTTCAGCTCAATAGCTAGCCCTACTGAGCATGAGAGGGATCTCTCTAAGTCTCTTATCAGTGATATGACTTTAAAGAAAATGAATTTTAGGCTAGATATGTGTATTTGTTTGTTTGTTTGTGAAAATTTGGGTTTTAGGGTTTGTTGAACTTAGGGTTTGGAGCCACAAATAGGTCTAGGTTGTAGGAGTGCAGGAGCAAATATGAGAAGGAGCTAGATATCAGAAGCCATGGTGTATTTAGAATATTTTCAGTGTAGTATAGAGGAGAAAGTGTAGAAGAAACTAATGAGCATAAGTAAACATGATTTCATTAGCTTAGGAAGACATAAACATAACTATGAAAACCAGATAACAGAGCTTGAAAAACAAGAATTCTGTATATTTCACTATAAGGCATCCATAGAAAGAAGAGATATCATGTAGATAAAGATGTTTAAACCATTAGAAAACAAATAGAATGAAGAACAAGCACCATGAACTCACTGGGCTAGAGTTCCTTGAAAATCACTACAGCTTGTCTCTATATTAGCTAAAAATATGATTACATGCAAGCCTCTTTCACAAAAAGTTCAACCTTCTTCTCCTGAAGAGAAATGATACATATAGACTCTCCTAGACCACTTGCCCACCTTCAGGAGTCGAATTCCTTGGTGGAGGAACTGACTCCAAGATTCTCTCAACCAACAGGTGAGAGTGAGAAGGTGAAACTCAAACACTTCATGGAGAGTTTGTTTAGGAGTTTGCTTCTTTTATGAGGCCTAATAAACATCAAAAACAACCTATGATGTACATTTATTCATGCCTACATCATCTAGCCTTGAAAATAGTGCCATTACATAGAGAATCTTGACTTTGACTGAGTTAAACTAGAAACTAGAAATTTTACACAGTGAAATTTACAAATTAAAACACAGAAACGTGCAGAAGCACAACGCCGACTTTGCGCTGATTTTGAGGTGCCTTCCTGAGGTTAAAATGCAAATCTGAGAGAACAGTCAACTAGCCCTTCAAGTCTAGTTTCTAGAACAGTTTGAATTTCTGAATTTGGACCATGGGAAGGCCTTCAAAAATCCATTCTCCCAAGGTCGCTCCAGGTGCGCAGCCCCTGTCAAAAAAGGGTCCAGAATGCTAGTTTTTTGCCACTTTTTTGCACTTTTCTCCAAAACTGAGCCACCTCTGTAAAATCTGAGCAAATGAGTTTTTAGAGGATGGCAAGATCTTTCCAAAAATATAAACTTTTCCTGAAATAGATGCCTGAGGAAAAAGCGCAGTGCCAAGGCGTTGCGCTTCTGGAGCTGCTAATTTTCTGAATTTAGCTCAAAAATTCTCAAAAAACAAAAAGTGCTCAGAATTTGCTCAAAATTTGCTGGAAGTTGTAAAAATATGTTTGTTAAACCTTCATAGATGCTTCAACAAGCATCTCCAAATTTCCCTCATCCTTTTGGTCTTTTTTGCTTCCTTGCGCTTGTTTTCAAGTTGTTTTATCTTGACATTGGCGATCATGTTTTGAGCCTGGTAGTGGTGTGCCATATGTCTAAGCAACTGATTATCTTTGTTTGCCTTCTCAAGGAGATTCTCCAAGTGTTCATTCACCCTGTTGAGCCAATACTCCTTGTCTTGATTGACCTCAAGAGCAATTCTATCTTCTAGGTCTATGTCTTCATTCAATAGGATGTGTTTTTCCTCTTCTTGCAATGCCTTCTTCAGGCCCTTTGTTCTTGGCCTTTTCCTCTTTCCTTTCCCTTTTGATCCTTCAGGCTCGCTTGATTCTATGATTTCTTTGCCTTTGCCAACCTGCTGCAATAACTTGGCTTGTTCTTTTTCCATGATCAATTCCTTTGCTTTGAGTTGACTATTCTCCTGTTCAAGGAATGAAATGACATATTTATCTCTTTCCATATTGATTGTAAGCTCCTTGATTTGATAGTCTTTATCTCTAATTGTCTTTTGCATGCTTGAAGTCTGATCCTTTGCCTCTGAATCAACTAGCTCAAACTCATGCTCAACTGTGTCTTTATCTTTCGCTGTCGGTCCCTGCTTTGTCGATGAAGAAGGCTTGGCCCCTTTCTCTCCATGAGAAGAAAACACAAGCCTTTGTCCTCTCTTGTACACTTTAGTCACCTCAAGCTTAGGTACTTGAGTTTTCTCAACTGATTTGCTAGAGGACCCCACTTCCATTTGCTGTTTTGGTGTGCTAGAGGTTTGAGCTGCTACATTGGCCTCATGCCATTTCAGGGCGGTTTCCAAAAAGGTTTCCCAAGTCATACCTTTCTCTGCAAGCTGGTGAAGGACTATAGTCTTAATTAGACTATGATGAAACAGGCTTGGGTAGTGCTCCTTGTTCTTAATTTGTATTTTCTCTGACATTTTGGAAATGCTCCTGAATAGGTAGTTACACATGTTGAGTGGCTTCTGAGAGGTGAAGTGCATTAGGAGGCGAAAATGATAAGCATACAACCTGGAGAATCTCCCTTCACATGTAAAGAACTTCATGATAATCTTCATCAAAGGGGCATATTTCTCCAATAAGTATCTGAAAGGCATAGTGTGATCATGTTTTTCCCTGTATGGTGTTTTTAAGAAGGGCTTGTAATATTCAAGATCTAGGTTCATTCCCTTGAACCAATATTCACCATTGTTCGGTAGCCCTGTTGCAAGTGAGATGGAGGCCACTGAAAAAATGGACTCAACACCAGCGATAACAACACTTTCACCCTTCAACTGAGTTGCCACCCAATCTATTAATTGTTCTTGAAAACCCACCTCACTCACCCTTTTGCAAAACTCCAAGCAATGTACATCTTCGAAGCACTATTTGATGAAAGGATAGGAGTTGATTTCATTACAATTTGATGGCTCATATCTGAGGATTTTCCCTCCCTTATGATGTCTTTTCCTCTCTGGTGAAGATTCTGCCTCCATGATGACAAAAAACCCTAGCAGCAGGAAATGAGAAAAAGTGTGAGGTATGAATGAAAATGAAGTGATGTGAAGGTGGAGTTTGACAAAATGATAGAGGACGTTTTGAAAGAGGTGGAAATGAGCTTTGGAAGGTGATGAGAATGAATGAAAAAGCAATGGAAGAGTGATTTGCTTGTAAAGAGGAAAAACAGGGTTTGTAATGAAAAATGCCCAAAAACCTCTAGGAGTGACCTAAGGTTTTACTTTTGGAGAAGTAAAATTTTGCTTTGAGGTTGATTGAGTGGTCAAAATGGTTTATTAAACATGTATGGAGGTGTAGGGCAACATTTTACATGTTTAGAAACCAAAAAATAAAAATGGCCATTATCACCCTATCATTTCCCATGAAAAATTTCACTACAAACCCTAATTTGAAGAATCATTGGCATGAGATGATTTTGAAAAGAAAATGAGGGAGAATGATGGTGTACTTACTTGTTGCTTGGCTTAGAAATCAATGAAATTAAGTTTGCAAGCCAAAAAATGGAATTTGGGAGAGATTTGGGCGTTTTCTGGACACTCTGTCCCATGCGCAGCGCTTTGTTCCTGTGCGCAGCACAGTTTCTCTATGCGGAGTGCCGACTCTCTGTGTGTAGCACCTTGTTCCTGTGCCCAGCGCCTCAATATTTTTTTCAAATTTGCCTAAGAAATCGACTTTTTCTCTTTTTTGGATGGGAGAGCTCGATTCTCAAGAGTGAATAGGAGGTAAATGAACCAAGTTTGGGGGCTTTTGAGTTTATATAAGAAAAATTATTTCTCTTTTTTTAAAATGAAATGGGACCCACAAACCTTTGAAAACTGATTTTTCACTTTTGAAAACAGAGTTACCTTTACAACTAAAACCTGAGCTACCTTTTCACTCTCTTAAGTGCTGGAACTTCTTCTTCTGGAACTTTTTGACCATGAGAACATGATGAATGTGTGATAAATCACAAATCAATACACAAGAGCCTCTTGTCATGCTCTATTCACTACTAGATTTATTCATGAAAATGATGGACCTTGGAAACCCTAGTGACCTAATGGATGACCTGAAACTAAATGGAATGATGTTGATGACTGACATGTTTTTATGATGACACCTCCATAAAAATGTGATAGTTGACCAGCATGAGTGAATTTCCAAAAGACTAACCTCATTTCTAGACCAAACAAACAGTGACCAAATTTTGTTGTGTAAACCTAATGACATAAAAAAATGATTTTGATAATCTTGACAAGCATAGTAAAAGCACATTTGGTCCAGGTGACAGGCTAACAAGACTGACACTAATAGACGCATCGTGTACTATTGTACTCCCTATGCTAGGATGTTGATATTGATCTGGGATCAATGGAAACTAACTTCGGGTCGGTTAAGAGTGGTATGACACACTCTCTATTATTGGACACTGACTTCGAGTCAGTGGAGAATGGTATGATACATTCTCAATCATTTCTTCTTTCTTCATGGTTTAGCACAGCAGAGCAGAGACAGGGATGGTACAGATTGTCAGACAGTTTGGCAAGTGAAGTTCTCCCTAGTTGAGAGGGAGCGTTAAATTTGGCAACTAGGGCCAAACTTCACATTGGACAGTTCATATTTTTATTGGATTCCTCTCTCCGAGAGGTGTAGGATTGATCTAAAGATTATCCCATTCTAACATGTACAAATGGAATTATGAATCTATTTATATTATGGACAAATTGTCAAGGTCGGCCAGTAAACTCATGTAGGCTCAGAAGCCCAATAGTCACGTCTATTCATCCTCAACGTTTGCATATAAATACATGGTGCCTCCTCCTCATTTGGACACTTCACTCACTCACAATATTCTCTCTCCTTCATTTGATTGGGTACGAAATTCAGAGGCTACTCTCCACACGTGCGAAGAAAAGGAAGGGTTTTTTGTTCCAACCATTGACCAGAGTTGATCGAAATTGCAGAGCTTGTTTTTTACTTGCATTGACCAAGCGTTGACCTGTTTTCAGTGTGATTTTGGGTGGAGGATTTATGTTTGAGCAGGTCGCAGTTCTGGGCACAAAATCTAAGGCAATTTGACCTTTATTTGACCAACGTTGATTGTGCTAGGGTTTGTTGCAGCGTTGACTTTTGTTGACCAGTTTTGACTGGAATTTTTCGGACTGTTCTTGGGCTGATTGGACTTGTTGTTGAAGGCCGAAGTTGACTGGGTTTGACCAAGCTGAATTGGAGGAAGAATTCTGCCCTGTTGAACCACGTTGACTTTCTGGTTAGGACTTTATGTTTATGTTGTTTAACTAATCAGGTTTTCACTATAATTGGGCAAGTGAATATTATATATTGTACTCTCTCTCTCTCTCTGCTGAACTTTTGAAGCATTATGAGAAGAATTGATCAAGGGTTTCCCCACATTGGGGTTTGTCCCTGGCTGGTGCCACATCTTGTGTCCTCTTGTCTTGGCTAGTCTTCTACTATTATTGTAAGTTTTTATCTGCATTTTACTATCATGATGATGTGATTGCTGAACTGGATATTGATATTGAGCTAGTAAAGAAATTGAAGTAAAATTGCTCTAAGCATAGAACATACCATTGTCATTAAAAATTAACGCGAGGAGGGATATATAGGGATTCCTAGCTAAAGAAACCTTCAGGTCCTTGATGAGACCTTCCACTTCCACAGGTTTGGAGTTAAAACCACACACCTTTTTGTATGGTCGAGAGATGTTGAGACCCAATTGCTTCATAGCTTTTAAAGGCATGATATTCGCGGAAGTCCCTGAGTCTAACATACAATTGTGTAAGAAGAGGTCATTGATAGACAAAGTGAGCATGAATGGTTCGTGCCCAGGGTTTCGGTCAGGAATATGGATGTTTTGCAATTCTTCGGGTAATTCTTCTTCCTAAATTCCCAGGGACTTCTTGATTTGTTGTTATTTCTCAAGAAGTTTAGTAATCTCCTTCAAAGGGACGGGTATGGTCATTCTTCCTATGGTAACTCCTACTTCAATGTCAAGTTTAACCTCTTTCTCTTTTTCCTTCTTCTTGGTGTTTTCCTTTCTTGGAGGATCCTTTTTTGGATTGGCTTTGGTTGGGGGATCTTTCTTGGGAGGAATTTCATTGAGAGATTCTTTGGGAGGGCTTGCTTAGGTAATGGATCTTCTTTAGATGGTTCCTTAGAAGTTGCGGGTGTAGGAATTTACAGGGTAAGTTCCTTAGATAGAACACCAAGGGACACCGCTCACAAACAGATCACAGATCAGTACACCAGTATTCTTGACGTGGTTAAAACCCTCAAAGAGGGAAACAGTCCACGGCCTGAGCCAACGCAGCCACTTCAGGCAATTTATTACTGTAAAAGAAAAAAAAATTACATAAGCTTCTCTCATGAACGGTCACCTTACCAATGACCCTCCATGCTCTTTAAATAGAGATCATGGACCAATTGGGTGTTAAGCCATGGATCAAGTGTCAGTAATACCGAGGAGAGAATGAACTGTCGGATCACTTCATGTCTATAACATATCGTGACCGTCGGATTGTAAGTTACAAAAGTACATAGTAAAGAAGCACACTTTACCTAACTCTACACTAGACCAAGTTATACTTAACTATTTCCTATGTGTTGGAATATCCTAACATCCCCCCTTAAGAACAACTTAGGATAGGATTGAAGGATGTACAAATATGACACGATAGGAGAAGGAAGGAGGCATTAGAGTCTATCCCCCCTTCGTGAAAACTTCCTAAACTCCAACCATAAATCGAAGTTTAGTAAACTTCGCCTCTATGAGAGCCTTTGTAAAGATGTCTACAACTTGATCATCGGTTGCACAATATTGCACTTCAAGAACATGGTCATGAATGAGCTTTCTGATGAAGTGCATGTGTAGTTCAATGTGTTTTTTGCGTTGATGTTGGACTGGATCTTTGCATAGTTCAATGGCACTTTGATTATCACACCAAAGTGTCGTCGGAAGCTGCTGCTGAAAGCCAAACTCTGACAAGATCTGACGAAGCCACAGGGCTTCCTTACTAGCTTCTACGGTGCCACAATACTCTGCTTCTGCTGAATAAAGAGAAATGGCACTTTGTTTTTTCCAATACCATGTAATAGGTCCAAAACCAAGAGTGAACACATAACCTGCAGTAGACTTCCAATCATCAGGGTCACTAGGCCAATCAGAATCAGTGAAACCAACCAATAGAGGAGATGCTTTTGCACTATAATGAATCCCAAACTGAATTGTACGTCGAACATAACGAAGTATTCTTTTAGCTGCTTTCCAATGACTTTCATGTTGGTTTTGCATAAACCGAGCAATAAGGCCAATAGCAAAGAAAAGGTCGGGACGGATATGGCTCTGATACCGTGTAGGAATTTACAGGGTAAGTTCCTTAGATAGAAACACCAAGGGACACTACTCACAAACAGATCACAGATCAGTACACCAGTATTCTTGACGTGGTTAAAACCCTCAAAGAGGGAAACAGTCCACGGCTTGAGCCAACGCGACCACTTCATGCAATTTATTAATGTAAAAGAAAGAAAATTTACATAAGCTTCTCTCATGAACAGTCACCTTACAAATGTTTTCCTACAAGTTGACGGTATAAGGTAGCATCAACTTCAGGGGAAGTACAAGTGACTGAAAGTTTGGCTCCAGACTGAAAGGGAGAAGGGGCTAGCTTACAGTCTTCCATGTGAAAGCAACATAGAAGATCACAGACATACTTGGACTGAGAAAAGGAAATACCTTCCTTGGATTGCAAGACTTGAAGACCAAGAAAATAATGCAAGTGTCCTAAGTTTGTCATTTCAAACTGCGTTTTAAGGCTAGACTTCACATGGTTTATAAGGTTGGGATCACTACCAGTAAGGATAAGATCATCAACATAAAGAACAAGAATGATAAGAGACTTACCCACTTTCTTGGTGTAGATAGTATAGAGACACCTAGAAAAGCCAGTATCTAAAAGAAATCTATCCATTTTGGCATACCAAGCTCGAGGGGCTTGCTTGCGACCATAAAGGGATTTCTTAAGCTGACATACAAGGCTGGAGTCTATTTGTATAAAGCCAGGAGGTTGTTCCATATAGATTTCTTCATGCAAGTCCCCATGCAAGAAGGCAGATTTAACATCCATCTGATGGACTTCCCATTTGAAAGAGGCAGTGAGGGAAAGAACAAGGCGGATAGAGTTCATTTTGGCAACAGGGGAGAAAGTTTCAGTATAATCAATGCCTTCAACTTGTGAAGAACCCTTAGCAACAAGACGAGCTTTATGTTCATCAACTTTTCCATGTGGTCCGAACTTGGTTCTGTAAACCCATTTGCATCTAACAAGTTTTCGTCCCTTTCGAAGAGGAACAATATCCCACGTATCATTTGCCAATAATGAATGATATTCTTCATTCATAGCTGCATCCTAATTTGGATGGCTTGAAGCTTCTGCAAAGGTGTCAGGATCATAATTCGTTGAAGCTTGAGTCAGTAAAGAAGAGGCTCTATCGAACTGAGGATGTGTACGTCGTTGATCTGTAGGATCACCGGCAAGAGCACCTACTGCATCCCGAGTAGCACAGACCCATTTTGGAATCTGAGGAGTTGAAGGAGGATCCCAAGAAGGTGGGGAAGGATTGTCATCCTCGCTATCATCATCTAAAGAAGAAATATTTTCAGAAGTAGAAAGGATAGAGAGAGGTGGCACATCTGCCAAACTAGGCTCATAGGCCAATATATTTACAGCAAACTTTACATCTGTTCTAACGATAACAATTTTGGATTTAGGTGGATGAAGTCTATATCCTTTGACATCTTCAAAATATCCAACAAAAATACATTTTTCACTCTTAGGTTCTAAGGCTTTATGTTTCTCACCTGGAATATTGGCCCATGCTTCACTTCTAAAAACGCGAAAGTGACTTACATTTGGTTTAATTGAGCTCCATGCTTCTTCTGGAGTGATATTCTTTAAAACCTTAGCAGGAGTGTGATTTACTATGTAATTTGCACCGTTAATTGCTTCTGCCCAAAAATTAAGACTAAGTCAATTAGATTGAAGCATACAATTAGCCATTTCCTTTAAGTTGTGATTCTTCTTCTCCCTTTAAGGTGTGATTCTTCCTTTCAGCTGCACCATATTGTTGTGGAGTATATGGAACAGTATGCTGCATTTGAATTCCATGCTCAGTGCAAAAGTTGATGAATTTGTTGTTAACATATTCTCTGCCATTATCAGATCTTAGCTTAAGAATTTGATGTCCAGATTGTTTCTCAACAAAGGCCAAGAACATGTTAAATACTTCACTCTTGAGTTTTAAGAAGTACACCCAAGTGCGTATGGAGAAATCATCAATGAAAGTTAAGAAATACTTGTAGCCAGAGAATGAAACAATTGGAAGTGGACCACATAAATCACTATGCACAAGCTGTAAAGGAGTTGAGGCGTGTGAAGGGCATGTTTTTCAAAACTATCTCGATGATGTTTTCCGAGTACACATCCGGAACAAACACCATCTTTGCAAGATACCATTGGAAGACCTGTCACCATCTTTTATTTACATAGATTTTGAAGGGAGTGACAGTTTAAGTGACCAGATCGCTCATGCCAAAGTTTGCTCACTTCATCATTATGAGCAACAAATACCAAGGGAAGAGTTGATGATCCAAAGTTGTTAAACTTATACAACCTTGTAGAATCATCAGCAATTCCAGTAGCTAAAATCTGTCTAGGATCTCTTAGGTCCTTAATTACAACATCGTGAGGTGAAAATTCAACGGTTTTACCTTCACCTGAATGAGTTATCTGATATACAGATAGAAGGTTGCAGGATAAGGTTGGAACACATAATACATCATTAAATTGACCATTGTCTAGATGAATAGTTCCAGTCCCTACAACACTAAGAGATCTATCATCACCAACATATATATTTTTGGTGTTACAATCATTTAAAGAAGAAAACATGGCTTTGTTTTTGGCCATGTGATAAGAAGCTCCAGAATCAATGAGCCACTCATGAGAATGAGAAGAAGAAGATACATTTAGTGCATAACCAGACCGAGATGCTTGACAACCACATGCAAAAAGTGTTATTCCTAAAGATGAAGTTGAAGTTGAAAAGTGCTCCAAATGGATGTTATGCTTCTTCATTGCTGCTTCCAAGGCTTCCATCTTCTTAAAGCATTTGGATTCTAAGTGGCCATCTTGATTACAAAAGTTGCAATGTCTATCAGTGTTCCTCCCTTTGTTTTTATTTGCCTTATCATTTTGTTGACTTGATTTTTCATTTTGTTGAGACTGAAAGTGCTTAGGACCCTTGTTTGGTTTAGGACCATTCTTTTTAGGATACTGCTTCTTAGGATTCTTTGAATTTGGTTGTTGCTAGGCTGCTAAAGCTTTCTTAGAAGAGTTTCCAGTATTAAGAAGACCAAGATGTAAGAGTTTTTCTTGTTCTCTTATTAAAGAATCACAAAAGACATCAAAAGAGGGGGACTTGTAGGCTTGTCCTTGAGAAATAAAGGCTTCTTCTGTAGTAGAACGGAAGGTGGAAACAAACACAGAGTAAGCTGGTCCTAACTTAGTAAGAATGGAATAGATAAGACTACCATCTTCTTTCTTAACTTTAACACCTTCCAAGAGAAGTCAAAGGGTCTTGAACTTGGACAAAAAATCTTCAATGGAAGAAAAATTATTGGGGTCCAACATAAGCAACTCATTTTCGAGTTGATGGGCTCTAATTTCATTTTTAATTCCAAAAACTTTATTGAGTTGTATCATTGCTTCATTAGGGATATCAAGTTCTGCGATATGGAATCTAAGGTCTGGAGAAACAGACATCCCTATCAACCCACGTGCTTGATCTTGCCTATTTTCCCATTTAGAATCTAAGCTCAAGTTCTGCGATATGGAATCTAAGGTCTGGAGAAACAGACATCCCTATCAACCCACGTGCTTGATCTTGCCTATTTTCCCATTTAGAATCTAAGCTCTGGAGAAATAGACATCCCTATCAACCCACGTGCTTGATCTTGCCTATTTTCCCATTTGACTATCTTATCTTTATCTTTAGGTTTAGATTCTTGGCCTGAGACTATTCTATAAAGACCTGTTGTAGCGGCTACCACCACCCTCCAAAATTTTGCCTTAGCCTATTTTGGAGCCTCCCTACCAACCTTCACAGTAGCTTGCCTTGCTTTGTCAAGTCCTCAAGCTTCAGTGTCTTTCTTGCTCAAAGGCAGCCTGTCAATCACAGTTTGATCTTTTCCCTTCACAGGCTGCTCACCCGGACTTGGTCCAGCTGTAGGCTGAGCAGCTTCCCAGTGAAATTTGCGCATTTTTGGAGGGAAACCAGCCCTTCCCTCTAGGAATTGCGCAATTCCCTCTGATAGCCTGCTGGGCTCCAAGATTGCGCAATCCTGCCAACCAACCCTCCCAGCAGGAATTGCGCAATTTTTCCCATCAATAGGCAGTTCAACCCAGGATTTGCACAAATCTGGGCAACAGTCAGCTGTTGGGCCCAGAAATTGCGCAATCCCCTTGGGCAGTCAGCCTAGCTTATAGTCAGGAATGCACATTTTTCCCAAGCAGTTGAGCACTGGCATGCATGGACATTCCGGTTAACCAGTTCCACACAAGACCGAGGAAACTTGACTTGCATGCATGCATGACTTAATCTTCCCAGAATAGCAAGAGGCAACATGCAAAAGGTATCCCATGATTCAGGGAGCTATTTTTAGCAGTCGGGGGTTACATGCAAAGTTGTTTTAGAAGTTTCCCTCCAAGTGTCGCTTTTTCCTAGATTTGTGGCATGTGCGTCTTGAGACCAAACTTGTTTATTCGACACATCAGAGCTCATTCATTTACATTGATCTTGGAGCTCTGACATCCCACAGCACATCCAGGACTCTTCGACACATTCGACTCAGCTATTCACGGGTAAGTGGCCTCAACTTGTCTTTTTCAGCATTTTTGTTGCTTTTTGTGTATTCGCTTGTGTGAGTATTGTTTGCTTGATTTCTTTGAACGCTTGCTATCGTTTACATATATTCTAGCTTGTCCTAGCTCTGTTTCAATTTTCATTGCTATCTCACTGCTGTCGCATGCATGAAACTGTTTTGCATGGACGTTCGCCCAACCGGCGAACAACCTCACCCACATGCATGTTGATCTGTTTTTTGAATCTTCCATTCATGTTTTGCATGCACTGTTTATCACTTCTGCTATCACTTAGTGTCACCATGCATTTCATCGACTTACTTGCTTTCAGTTGCCCGTCGGTGAGTCGGGCCAACCTTGGCCTGGTCTCTGCCTTCACCAAGGCTGCATTGTGCAATCTGGAGAAGGAAGGCTCACCTTCCTCTCCAGATTTGCGCATTCTAGCCCAACACTGACCTCCTAGACTGAATTGCGCATTTCTAGAGGTTAGTGGCTACTTGGCCCAAAAATTTGCGCAAAATTGTCCCTGGGCCAACAGTCTTTCCTAGATGGAATCGCGCATTATGCAATCCCAACAGCCAACTGCCCAACTAGATTGCGCATTTTTCAGATCCAACAGCCAGTTCAGCCTCCCAGTCAATCAGTCTCTCAGCAACTCGGACTATGCCTTGTGTAGTCTTGGTAGTCGGTATCCCGACCTCCTGGCCGAAATTGCGCAACCTTCATGATCATTCACCCAGGTATGTTGCAAGTCAGTTCTCATGCTCATTTTGGTTTTCGACTGACAGATTGCTTGCTATAAGTGTTGCCATGTCTCTAGGTATCATAAGTGTTCAACTGCCTCTCAGCAGTATAGGTACAATGGTTCCCTATAGAGCAGAGACGAAGACACCGTTCAGAGCACGCTTGGGGATGCAGTCGATCAAGTGTCCATGGGCTTACCTACTCATGAAGACATCAAGTTGTTCATGGACAAGGACATCAAGCAGCAGCATCACAGCGAGCAGCATCATGAACAACAACTGAAGGCAGCATACCGAATGTAGCGAATGCAACGAATGCAAGAGGAAGGTTGTTGACAACATAGAGGCAGAGCAAAGTTGCAAGATCAAGCAGATCCATTAATAATGAAAGAAACTTTGGAGACTCAGGCTATGAAGTGACAGCGCGACATGAAGATCGCGCGAAGGTAGAAGATGGAACAAAGAAGGAGTTGCATGTGTTGAAGCAGCAACTCAGGAAGAACATGAAGCTGCACAGACAGACCAATGAGTTACAGCAGGAACATGAATAGCAGTGGGCGCAACATGCACTCACGGATGAAACTGCGCTAGTACAAGTTAAGGATCCATCCCAGCAACTGACACAGAGCAAACATGGTGAGCAGTGTTGTTGTTTGCATGCAAAAGATCCAACAGCATGCATGTCGTTGAGTGCACGCATGCAATCCAACCCATTCAACACAATCACCAAGGCAAAGACAAGAAGCAAATCCAACTAGTGTCAGTGATGTCTTGCAAGGCTTGCTCAAGCCATGTTGTCTCACATGAGTACATGTGCATTGTAATGTTGAGTCATGTCAAGTGTAATTTGAGTGTCAACAGTTGGATGTAAGAGTCATAGAGTAGGTGAAGAGTCATGAGGGTAGTTAAACTGTCACAAAGGGGAATGTCAAGGGTCACCCCACCCTTTGCTATAAATTGTCCCTCATATCTCATTGTATAGGCTTTTGGTCAGCCAAGCTTCTACTAAGACTATCTTGAAAAACGCTTGGACAGTATTGTAACGCGCCTTGGCTTCTCCACTGCACGGCGCGAGTAAATCTCTTTCGAGGAGCGGGCAGATGTGGCTGTAATGTTCTACTGATAGGGCTAGTAGGTTTACATGGTGTATTGTATGATTGTGACTAACACTTCTTTATATAATAAAAGCCAACACATTTTCATGCATATGTTGTTATTGTAGTTGCACTGCTCCAGTTGCCTTAATGATATATGTTGTTTAACTTACGTACTTGTATAAGAACTGATTTGTATGCAATTATATGAATCTTATTGTTAATGTGTTGCATATGTTGTTAATGTTGTCACCGTCTGTGTCGACTGCTCTGCGGGACACCAGACAGACCTTTCTCTAAACCTTGTTATATCAACTGTCACATTCGTCTCGGACTGATCCGTGAGTGTTGTTTATGTTGTGACTGTCGCATCTATGTCGACTGCTCTGCTGAAAGCTGTGCATGTCACTTGTGTGGTGTGTTCCTAGCAAAGTTGGGACTGATCCCTTTCAACCTAGAACTCACCTTCACCTTCCTCCCCCTTTGAAGTGTTGGAACCTCTCATACTCATTCCTTGACTCACTGCATCAGTCACACCCTTGCTATTGACAGAGTTATCTTACTTGCCTCTGTGCGACATCGCGGTCAAGGCATTACCTTACGACCCACTACTGGGACTCCTACACCAAACGGTCTGAGGTCTAATTGGGACTTCTTGCCGGGGAGATCCCCTTGACATGTTGGCGGCCCAGCACCGTTAACATTTCTGGTGCTAGAAGGAGGGCCTGATGACAAGCAGTGCCTTCTCATCCAGTATTGAACCTTTGCATATCTTCATGGAATCTTGCATTCTTCTTCCCTCGAGGTGTTTTTCGAATCGTGAAGATGTCTCCATCTCGAGGAAGCTTTTCAATCTCTTGTCCACTCACACGTATGATGGTGAAGGTGAAGTGGCCTAGCCTGAGCACTTACATAACTTCCTTTCCATGATTTATGAGGAAGATGAGTTTACTAACAAACAGGTCAGTCTGTTGCTTGCATTCACACTTTGTGAATCTCCATTTTGTTGGGTGCTCAGCCTACCGGCTGACACTGTGCACTCATGTGAGCACTTCTGTGATCTTATTGAAGACACATTCCATCATTTTGATCCAGACCATCTTGACCAGAAACTGTTACAGCAACGGAGGGCTCCGCATGAATCCATTATTGATTTTTAGCAGTGCTTCCGTGACTTACAGTTTCAAGCTCTGAAGAGCCAGATGAAGTTCGCTTATCTTTGGGACTGGTTCGAGTAATGCCTTAAGAAATATGCTCGTCCCAAGAGAAAGATTGATGTCAAGCCTCGCTCAACCTTCTTCATTGATGGAATTGCGTAATCCCATGTGGGAGCAGGCACTGTCTCAACGGACTGTCCGCCTCCCTCTCATTCAACAGTTCCACCATCGCCCATGTAAGAGCCGTATATTCAAAATATCAGAATATGTAATTTAAATGCAGAATTTAAATAATTTATCTAATGAATACCTACCTGTCTGCTCTGCTGCAATTCTTATTCCCACTGCGTTTTTTCGGTTGCGTTACCAAAACGGCCAAAACCTCCCTACCGAACTAGGTACAACCTAGGTACTCAGTCTCATAATGCTTTCCAATCGAAGCAATCTGGTCCCCCGTGCCCAAAAACTCTAGTACTCCTTCCTATCTCCTTCCTGTCTGTGCCTGTGTGTTAAAATTGTTCTCCTTCCTCCCTTCAATACTATGCTCCCAAGCAGCAAAAAGATCCCCCTTTTAGTCCTACTCCCTTCTCCTTTTATTTCTTAGAACCATCGCTTATTTATCTTTCATTGTCTTCGTTGTGTGCCCCCTATCTTATTACGTGGCTCCTTACCATGAATTAAAGAGGGAGTCATGATTTATTGACACTCGTCACTTACGTAGTATTTTTGTGATTAATATTTATTTAATATTTTATTATATTATAACTTTTAATGTTTAACCTTTAGTATAAAGTTACTTCTTTTATAACAATATACTCCTTTTAAAACTTTAGTAATTTAAATTTAGAACCTTTGGATAATGTTCTATGGTTACTTATTATGATAACGACACACTAAAATACATATTCTAGTGTATTATTTTTGTGAGTTAGATATTTATTTAATATCTTCAACAATTACATCATTTATCCTCTACTTGAAATGTCTTTATAATTTAATATGATTACTAGTGCAGTGTAGGCGACGCATGCATGTGTAGCTATCATATGCATGCATCGTCTGCATGCTAATAATTCACATTTCGTTTATACTGGTAGATGGGTCATTACATACACTCCTTCAAAAAACTTCGTCCCGAAGTTAGGTTTTTTATATAATATATTAGTAATTATTTAATGATTAATATAATTTATGTTTAATGTGAGGACACTATAAAAATTATGTTTTGAACATTTATAGGTTTTCAACTTTAATAGTTATACCCTGTCTCAGTTGGGTTCCCAAGCTATTCCAAAATCATCCTATCCTTCCTAATCTCTTCCGCTCCCATCCTATCCGTCCTCTACTAGAATATGTCATGGCGTCAGTTACACTGATCTAACCATTCATAAACCTCAAGGGTGATAGCGTCGACTATATCAACCTGATTTCCCAGTAGGCATCCAGTAGTGATCATCACACGTCTAGGGGAGCGTGATTTACACAGTCCTCCCATGACTCCAGGTTTTGGAGGATAAACGGTGGGCAATACCTCCACCCCTCCTAGTGGGACTAGGGTCAACACCCTATCATGAAATCTCATTGAGCCTTAATTGTACTGAAGTTTTTGTCATCACGTGGTCATTTTGGTAACAATGCTATCTGCAATGTAAACACTTGTCCATATATTATAACATATGCATCAATATATATAAAATAAACAGTTTCTGTATAGCTCATACATGTTGTTATCTACAGTATAACATACTTGGTCATGTCCTGCTCATGTTATTGGCTTTCATATTGAAATTGTAATCATTCTTTTATTTCTATCTCATTAATCATATCAATATGCATAAATGAAACAAAATTATAGATATCTTAATTCATATCATAATTCATGATTTAGATTTTATAGCAAGGTTAATCAAATATTAAACTTCATCTTGGTATCCATAATTCAGTAAGGTTAATTTAAATAATATATTTCATCTTGGTATCCACATACTAGTAGAATTAAGCAGATAACATATACTATATTTCAGTAACATAAAAAATTCACTTTTATATGTGATCCTTCCAAAATGGTTTTGAGTATCTAATTTAAAGTAAAGTAAATATATACAAAATATGGTTTAAAGTTCTTCAAAATTAGCACAAGTTGGGGTATTTTTGACATATGATTTATGTATCTTCCCAAGTAGCCAATCCAGGGCTATACTTGTCCCACTGGACCTTAATTTGGTCTACCAGATGATTCCTAATCTGTCGAACCCTACGTTCCAGTATATACTATCCATAATGGTTCGACCAAAATGATTCCCTCGTCCGATACCTGCAGTTCCTTCCATTGAAGGTTACGAGATTTGTCAGCTATGTAATGCCTTAATACAGATATATGAAATACATTATGAACTTTATGCAAGTGAGATGGCAGTGCAAAACGATAGGCGACAGGCCCAACTTTTTCCAAGACTTTAAATGGTCTGATAAATCAGGGTGACAACTTTGTCCCTTTTCCGAATCGGATAGTGCTTTTATTTGGTTTGATGCGGACAAAAACTTGATCCCCTACTTCATACTTCCTATCAGTTCTATGAGCATCATCATAAATCTTTTGTCTATCTTGTGCTTCTTTTAACCGTTGTCTAATTTGTTTTACCTCTTCCTCCATCTCTTCAGTTAATTTTGGCCCTACTATCACCCAATCTTCTAACCTGTCCCAACTTAACAGTGTTCTGCAAGGTCTACCGTATTGTTACAGATCCATTTGGGCACATCACTCCCATCCTCTAGATCAGTGTTTTAGGGCTCATCAAACCCTAATTTCAGTTGCTACATGCCCTAAACAAGTCAACCTTTTGAATGCCTCTTTCCCAAATAGTTTCATGGCCTGAAGACATCTTGAAATGACCTCTAGAGGGACCAGCGTAGGTAGGCCCATGCAAGGGTGTGCTACAGAGCAGTTAAGTCCATGCCAGGGTGCTCTGCAGAGCACTTAGGCCCTCTTTAACCTGTGTTGGGCGAGTTTGAGCAAAATTCACATAGGGTTTGGAGAATATTCTTATTTTCTGGAGCCTTCTAGAAGATTCCCACACTTATCATCTCTTATGAGTTCGAAAATGGATGAAGAATGAGTTAAGATACCTCCTATCCTCTCATCCCTTCCTCCATGGAACTAATTCTAAATTTGGAAGGCCATTCAATACCCTAATTGATGACAAAAACTCCTCCATCTCCCTATAAATTGAGCACTCATCTAAGTGATCAAGGGCTAGACTTTGATGAATTGTAAAGAGATAATGTTAGTTCGAGAATTGAGACTATTGTAAGTGTCGTTATGCTGTCGGAATGTCATTCTTATGATGTGATGTATATGGAACCAAAGTTGGAGGACTGACTTCGAATCAGGTTTCATGGTTCCTTCTATTCAATAAAGTATTTACACCTTTTTCCATATACTTATCTTGATATATGATGCTTATATGTGTGAATGTATCTGATTCCATTTACTTGTAATCAATAGATCTTTTGCTTTGATTGGTTCTTTGTCTTTTGTTGATGTTTACAGGTACTTCTCAAGTGTGTTAAGTACAGGAAGGAGGGATAGGACCGATCCAAAGGAGACAAGAGGAAAGTGAAAGTACAAGTAGGTCCTCTCATTTTCTTTATCTTATCTATTGTTTATAGAAAAAGGTTAAAGTGCTTTAAATTGTTGTTCTAGATATGGCTACTTATCTAGGGAATTAGTATTTATCCATAGCTACAAAATTCTTCATAACAAATTGGCAACTCCACTGGGGAGCGATCATCATTCCAAGTAGCTTATACACATCCTAGGACACTCTAGCATACCTTACTTCCTTTCATTGATTGTATTTCAGCCTTATTGAAGTGAATTTTGGTCAAAAACTGTGTTTACTTGCCTCTTGAAATGGCTTACTGTCACCAGCGCAGGCTTGTGAGGGACACAGTGTGCTGCAGAGCACCCTTGGCTTAGGGACAGTGCTCTGAAGTGCACTGTCTCCCATTCAGGGCTGCGTTGATCCTCCTTGGGTCAGTTTTCCACCTTTGGATAGGGTTTTTCACCAAATTTCTTCTGTTTGATTGCTTGTTGAATGATCAATGAGTGTCATGTCTCTGAAACCAAGATTGTATCTCCTTTGCTAGCCCTACTTTGACTTGATTGATTAATGTTTCTTAAATGATTTCTTTGTCATTATCGATTCATCGTCAAAGTTATATTATAGTCGATTAATCTTTGTTCGAAAGAAAGTGTTGTAAAAGTCTTCTTTTCCTTCAAAACAGAACTGTCGTAAAGTCTTCGTTCTTGTAAAAAGATTGATTGATTGTATGTGCATTAGTTTCCTTTTTGTTCATCATAACATTAAGGGAATCGAAAAGAAAAACTTGCATCATGCATTGAAAAAGTTTGTGTGTGCTCATAGGAATAGTTTAGGGAAATTGCATTAGATTGTGCTCTTTTCTCTTTGATTGAAAGAAATTTGATTGTTCTATCCCTATTAGCTAAGATTTTCATTGTTAAATTGAATGGAAAGAATGTTTATCATATTAGTTGCATTCTAGGAATTGAAAATACATCACGTGGTGAACCTTGAAAGGCAAATTCTTAATCAAGATCAACTTAAAATTAACATCAATTTACCTAATGGAGCATTGTCACCTAACGAATAACATTTAGAGGTTCTAGGCTAGAGATGTGTTCCAGCATCGTAAAACATAGCAGCTATTGCTAACTTGTCTACAATACATCCCCAGTGTGATATCTCATTCCATGTACGTGAATATATCGTAGCTCATCCACGTCCCTTCGGGTATATAGGGCGATGTTACAGTATGTAAAGTATTTGGGAATGCTCTCACTGTGCGGTTTTGCATTAGACAACGTTAATACGGATTGGGCCTCCACGTACTTTCAAGTAGATATGGGAGGACAACACTAGGTTGCTATCCATCCTTAGGTAACCGAGTCGGCCGCCTTGTACACTGTGATACACCGAACACAGCATTCGGGGAAACTGCCTGCTTGTACTTCTTGGTTTGCCAGGAGGTATTTTGCAGTTCACAATTGCTTGATAAACCTTTTGCCTAGCTTAACCCTTTTTGTTTATTTCTTTTCTGTAATAAAATCAATCAGCGATCATGGAGGAAAATCAACCCTTACCCCGTCGTCCGCGGAGAGCGACGAGTAATCCACCTTTACCACCCGAAGCTACACCTATTCGGTCAAAGCGGTCTCGCTTGACTGGATCCAGTACTTCACAAGCATCTGGTTCTTCATGTGAATTACCAAAAACACCTATATCGGTAAGTATTGTGACCCCAGTTACTCCTATGGTTACTGGTACATCTGTTACTGAAGTGGAATCTCCACAATTACCTGAGGAAACTAGAACTGAATCTAGTGAAACGGTAACCCAAGTTGTTCAACAACAAGTTGATTCTCAATCCAAAGTTGTTCAACAAGAAATTACTTCTGAACCTGAATCTGTTCAACTAGAACTGGATCCTAAACCCATCATTGTTCAATCAGAAGTTACTTCTGAGCCAAAAGTTGTTCACGAAGCCCAACCTGAACTTGTTCTTTTACCAGAACATTTGGATCTTGAGGTGGAACAATCAAAAGTTGTTACCTTACCGGAATAAGATCAACCGGTAGATCCTCAGACATTCGTAACTGTCGAGACCTCCTCTTTACCTCAGCAACAACCAGAAATCTATTACGAACCAAACGGTGAAGTTCTTCCACCTGGTTTGATTTCAATAGAAGAGGAACCTGAGGTAGAATCACCCAGAACTCCATTCCATTTTGGAACTAGACTTTATCTGTATCCTCATACTCCTCATTTCACTACTCCTTTTGATCTTGATTACTTTCAGACACCTGTTGATTCGTTAGGAAACTTATTTGGACATTTGACTATGGTAGAGTCAACATCCCAAACTGTACCATCTGTTACGGCTACGGCAGAATCTTATGTCGCAACCTCTTCGATGTTTACTACGACACCTGAGTCACACTTGTATGGTGTTCCGTCCATCCCATCGAGTTACCAATATTTATCGGGAACCCACTCAGGTGTTGCTTCTAGCCCTTGGTCTTCACCAATGTCCTCTACTGAAATTTTATCTGGTTCCTCATTTACGGGTACCGAACAGCTGAACCCATCGAGTTCACATCAAGTTGGTTCATCTAGTTATCGTCCTCTGTATCCGCTTCACACTGGACTACCCCCATACGGAGAATAATATGCATATTCTCCTTATCCTCCTTATCTGGGGGGCAACCATATGTCGGTATGCCATCGTCTTTCGGTCAGCCTGGAATCACTGTTTATCAGTGGCAGCCAACCATGCCCATTCAACCTAGGCTTGTGTATCCATCACAACCTATGCAAGCTATCTCATCCCTACCTACAACACCTGTTGTTACAACGGTGCCACAGTCACAAGCCCAGATTGTTGTATTGCAACCTGAGACCCCCAAGTTTCAGGTATACAGATCTAGCCTTCTCAGGTGGTTTTACAACAACCACTTGTGTCTGGAGCCCAACAACTTCAAGCTAGTTTACCTTTTACTGGAATGACCCAGACTTACACGGGTTTAGTGTATTCACAACTTGGTCAACCTTACATCGGTGGGCAACAACAATCGTTGTACCAACAACAACAGCAGTTGATTCAACAGCCTTCGTAGCCCCAATATCAACAGCAACAATTCCAACGACACCAACCTCAACATGGACTTGGACAACAAGCTTATGCTGGGTTCGGTCAGCAACAAGTTTATCCAGGCCCTGGTCAACAAGCCTATGCTGGGTTTGGACAACAACAAATTTACCCTAGTGCACAACAACAACAACCTTACACCGGATTTGCTCAACAAACTTACCCATATCAAGGTTACCAGCAGCAGATGCCTTATGCTGGTATGCAAAGGCCCATTGCCCAGGCAATTCCATCTTACCCTGGATATGCTCAACCTAACCTCAATAGACAGTTGCCTTCATTGTGACACTTGAGTTACCAGATCTAAATCGGCTCACCAATGACCCAATTCTTTATGCACCTTGGTGGCCGGTGATTCCTCATAAGTTACCTTTTGATATTCCGAAATTCAATGGAAATCCTGGAGAAGACCCATCCAACCATGTCATGACTTTTCATTTATGGTGTTCATCAAACTCCTTGAATGATGATTCTGTTAGACTTCGTCTTTTCCAGAGAACGCTTACTGGTTCGGCTGCGAAGTGGTACATCGAGTTACCACGAGCTTCTTTCGATAACTTCACTGCTTTAGCTACCACATTTTTAACCCACTTCCAGTTACCCATACGATATGAGACTGGAATGGAACTATTAACCAACTTTAAACAAACTACTGCTACTCATATCTTTGATCATATTCATGAGTGGCATCGTCGTCGTCAAATGGTTAAAACTTATGTTCCTGATCAGCTTCTGGCTGAGTGGTTTATAAAATCCTTGCTGCCATCTATCACTGAGGATGTGTTGAATAATTGAGTTGTCACAAAAGAGCGAGTGATTGCTCGTGCCCGATATTTGGACTTGATATATACACAGTCTGGCACACTCTACGACAAGATCCCGAATGCACCCCGACCAACTTTCACTATTCCTCCTCCGCCATCTAGTAAGGACTCTCATGCCGGTGATGGTGTGATTGGTTCTTCGAGCACACAATCAGCAGGTAGACCATCTGGTCAAACATTTGCCATTTCCAATCAAACTACAAATGCACCTGATAACACTCTTACTTCTGAAATCAATGTCGTGTCATCTGACAAGGGCAAGAATGAAAAGCAACCAAGAGGTAAGAAAAAGGGGGAAAACAAGAAGAAACAAAATAACTCCCCTCAAGAGAAATCATCTAATTCCTCTTCTTCAACTGGAAAACCTCGTTACCCGTGTTTGATTTGTAACGATGAGCATTTTATGTGAGATTGTCTGCACCGCTCTAAAGTCTCAAAACTTCTGAAGACTTCTAATACATCTACGGTATGGACTGATCCTTTTCCAAAACTGAAGACAAATATGGTTGCTACAAACCAAGCTTCCACTTGCCAAGTGCTTATGTTATCCGCCTCTAAGCAGCAATATGATGTTTTGGTGTCAACACGAAGTAAAGATTATGGAAATCAATCGTCGTCGTCGAATAACCAGGCTGATCGACCTAACCCTTCGACTACAACTTCGAATGATCCTATTCCACCACCTATTGCACCAGAGTTAACAATAAAACTGCCTAAGGGAGTTGTACACAAATCAACATTTAACCCTCGAGCTCGAGTTGCACAAAACTATAACATAGTAGAAGATTTGGCTCAATCACCTTCTACTATGTCTACGCTTGAGGTGCTACAAAACTGTCCCTCCCAAAAGCAGGCTTTGTTGTTAGCAATTGGTGGAATCGATCCAACTGATTCCAATCTTGTGGTTTTCAACCATGCGGGTTATACGCCACAGTTACCAGCACAATTAGCATTTCTGATTCAAGTAAATGCCTTGAATAAACTTGTTCATCGAACCATTATTGACGAGGGGGCATCTACTTGTATAATGTCTATGAGTTGCTGGAAAACACTTGGTTCACCGCCGTTGTCACGTTCACCAACAACATTAAAAGCTTTTGACGGTCGCACATATACGCCTTGTGGAATATTGAGTAATCTGCAAATTGAACTAGGAGGCAAAACGGTAACAGTTGAAGTTGAGGTAGTTGACGGACCCCTTGACTACAACATTTTGCTAGGAAGACCGTGGGTTTATGCCATGGCTGCTGTGGTTTCAACATACTTTTGTATGATTGCATTTCCTCATAAAGGTGGAATCATAGTTATCGACCAACTCACCTTCTTCGCCTCTAGTTCACAGGTTACTAGAAGCATTTTGTTGGTACACGGACCCCCGCTATCTCTCCAAAACATTGGTGTAGGTCTCTTTAAAGACTCTTCCCTAATGGGTACTTTTTCACTACCACCACCATCAAATTTGGCGGAAGTGGCAAAAGTTGAGACTTGCAACATGATATCTTCCACTTCATCTGACTTAAGGAGGATTACCAATAGTTTTGAAGTTGATAGTAGTAATGAAATCATGCCGCTAAGCCCTATTGAGCTAGCATAGCAATCAATCTTTCTGGCTTGTGCGGCGAATCCAAATCCATTTTCGTCAATTGTATGGGTAGATCGTTCATTAGAATTTGGTACTTCTTCCGATCCTTTTTCACGTATATTTTCTACTAATGAAGGAATCGTCCAATCAATGATGATGGAAGGAGAACCATGGGAGGATTATCATCATCATTCCCATCTTCCAGATCACATCGAAGATTATTCAAATGAACTTAATCATCCTTCAGTTGTCGATTTCCTTTCGAATTTTGTTTTCATAGATACAGTAGATTCTGAGCGAAACTTGTCAAATATTGAAGAAACCATTTCTGTAAATATTTCGACCAAACCTAACATTGTAGAAAACATTCATGTTGGCAAATCTTGTTCTCCATCAGAACTTGATATTTACCATGCTCTTTTTCGTGAATTTCGAGATATATTTGCATGGTCATACAAGGAGATGCCAGGTATAGACTCTAGTATAGTTGAACATGAAATCAAAATGTATCCTGATGTCAAACTAGTATGACAGCGCCTTTGACCTGTTTATCCAAAGAAGGCTGCTACCATTAAGGCTGAAGTTGAAAAACTTTTGCATACTGGTTTCATTTACCGTGTTCTTCTTACTGACTGGGTTTCCAATATTTTTCCTGTCATGAAGAAATAAGGGACAATACGAGTGTGTGTCGATTATAGGGATGTAAATCAGGCTTGTCCAAAAGACAATTATCCCACTCCCTTTATCGACCAGATTATTGATGAATGTGCTGGATGTGAAATATTCTCGTTTATGGATGGTTTTTTCGGCTACAATCAAATCAATATCCGCCCACAGGACCAATCTAAAACTGCTTTTATTTGTCCATGGGGCACATTCGCTTATCGGAAACTCCCATTTGGTTTGAAGAACACAGGGGCCACATTTCAAAGGACAATGAACTATGCCTTCCATGACATCAAACATATTGTTCAACCATACCTTGATGATTTACCTGCTCATTCATGAAAGCGGTCCGATCACCGCAACATTTATGAGCTATATTTTTACGGTGCCGACACTATAAAATACGACTCAATCCACAAAAATGTGTGTTTTGTGTTGGTTCTGGTTGTTTGCTTGGATTCGTAGTGTCTAAGGAGGGAATTCGACTCAATCCATTCAAGGTTCAGGTAATTCTTGACTTGCCTCCACCTTCAAATCTACTTCAGTTACAGAGACTCCAAGGGAAGGCTAACTTTCTGAGGAGGTTCATTCCCAATTACGCTGAAATGGCTAAAGGATTTACTCGTTTATTGAAAAAGGGGATACCCTTCCACTGGGATCAGGTTGCGCAAGCTTCCTTTGATGCTCTTAAAGATACATTGATTAGAGCCTCATTAATGTATTCCCCGATTACGTTGAAATGGCTAAAGGATTTACTCGTTTATTGAAAAAGGGGATACCCTTCCACTAGGATTAGGTTGCGCAAGCTTCCTTTGATGCTCTTAAAGATACATTGATTAGAGCCTCATTAATGTATTCCCCGAATTATCAAAACGACTACTTCTTGTATCTCGTCGCTGCAGATATAACCATTGGAATGGTTTTAGTCCAAGAGGAAGATGGGATTGAACATCCTATATATTATTTGAGTCACAATCTCAATGATACAGAAAGTAAGTACTCTTATGTCGAGAAAATAGCTTTGGCAACTGTTCAAGCTGTACATAGATTTCGCCATTATATCCTGCTCCGGAAAAGCATTGTCATTTCGGATTGCAACCCTATGACATATTTTGTCACGTCAATTGCTGGGGGGCAAATACTCAAAATGGATAGTCATTTTGCAGGAATTTGATGTGGAATTCATCAAGTCCAAATCAAAGAAATCTCTAGTTTTCGCTGAGCTACTTAGTGACCTTCCCTCGACTTATCGATTCAACATCAGAACCATCAATTCTAAATGAGTCCCTGTTCCTGATTTCGTCATCTGACGCGTGGTATGGCGATATACTGATTTATCTCCAGAGCCAAACTTTCCGGCCTGATACCTTTCGCTCGCAACAGCGACGTATCCGATACCAAGCCAAAGATTATCTGATCGTTGGCGACACTCTTTACCGTCGTGGTATCAATACGATTTTACAAAGGTGCCTCACTCATGAGGAAGCCGAGAAAGTTTTGAATGATTGCCATTCAGGTGCTTGTGGTGGACACTTATCTGGTTATGCTACCGCACAGAGAATTCTTCGTGCTGGTTACTTCTGGCCTAGTATATTCAAAGATTGCATAATTGCCGTCAGAAGCTGTCACGCATGCCAGATCTATGACCATAAAGCTAGATTACCACCTGCACCATTGCATCTTGTCGTCGTTGTTGGACCATTCGCCAAATGGGGCATTGACTTCATGACATGTAACCCCACCTCGGCCGGGGGGCATGGGTACATTATAGTCGTTGTTGACTATTTTACCAAATGGGCCGAGGCGATGCCAACATTAAACAATAGTGGCGAAACGGCTGCTCTTTTCTTTTTCAACCATGTGGTTACCTGGTTTGGTGTACCACAGGCTATAGTTACAAATCATGGGTCGCATTTTCACAATCACATGATGGCTGAGTTGACTGCTAAGTTAGGACTTTCACATGATAGTTCTACCCCTTATTATCCGCAAGCGAATAGACAAGTTGATGCCATCAACAAAATCCTGAAGCGAATGCTTCAAAGAATGATAGGGGTTCATAAACGAAACTGGCATTTAATCCTGTACTCTGCCTTGTGGGCATATCGAACCTCGGTGAGAAATGCAACTGGATTCACACCCTTTCAATTGGTGTATGGTCTAGAAGCAATCTTGCCGATACAATGTGAAATTTCATCTCTCAAACTCGCAATTGACCTGTACCCGACACTTCTAAAGAAGAAGCGCGTTTCTTGGAACTTATCCATCTGGATGAAACCCATCGTGAAGCTGCATTGGCTAACGAAGCGCACAAGAAACGAATCAAGGTGCAATATGATAGAAATGTCAAGCCTCGCATCTTCTCAGAAGGAGACCTGGTCTTGCTTTACGATCAGGAAGCTAATAAACTAGGAGCAGGAAAATTTGAACCACTTTGGATGGGTCCTTATATTGTCAAACGTGTTTTGGCAAAAGGAGCCTACGAGTTGGTGGATTATGATGGAATTCCATTGTCACAGCCCCGAAATGGGTTGTATCTCAAACGTTACTATGCTTAATTGAGTGTAGTAAAAATCATTGTATATACGCTTTAATTGCATGTGTGTGTGTCAGTGTGTCTTTTAGAGTTTTTATGTGGTTAAGTAATCCGCTTTGCATTTGTTGCAGATGTCAAAACCTTTGGAACCATTTGTTGGTTACGCCGATGGTGCTAGTCATAGTATGCAGAACCTATCTTCTACAGCATGGGCCATTTTCGCTCCAAGTGGCGAGTTAGTGAGTTTTCAAGGGATTTGTATCGGTCGATCGACGAACAATATCGCTGAGTATAGCGTGTTGATCGAACTTCTCTCTGATGCCATTTCACTTGGCATTCGCCAAATCATCATTAGGTTGGATTCACAACTCATTGTACTACAACTAACAAACATTTATACTGTCTGAAATCCAACAATTCTTCGTATGTTCCTTAGAGTTCGTCTTTTGGAAAGACATTTTGAGTACATTCAATATCAACATATTTCCAAAAACTTTAACACATTAACCGACTCATTAGCGAATTATGTGTTAAACATACATTTGTGACACATGTAAAAGTAAATTTTCAATTCACATCATTAGTTGAATAATATTGCATATAGTCATACACATAAAAACTCTAAAAGTAAAAATAGATAGATGTTTTAAAAGTTTTTACAAAATTTGTGTCCAAGACACGTTTGGTCATCTGACCTAAAAACTCAAAATGCATGCAAAAACATCCTAAGTAGACCTAGTGATGCTCGTGATAACAAGTCACAGCCAGAGCTATCATGCGCAAGAGCCGCATCCAACGGCCTAGAACACCAATAGTATGGCACTACAGCCTCATAGGTAACTCCTCAATCCGGACATCCAGAATACCAAGGTTTAATCCCTCCACATGATCCTGCAACTCTGCCAAGGTCTCGGCCAAATCCAAATCCTGGAGAACCATTCTCTCGATGTTTATCCTCGGTGGCCCACCTGCCTCCAATTAGTGCCTCATAGGTCGAACAGTACCCACATCTACATGAATGAGAACGATTTTAGTTTAGTCTTGGAAACATTAAAAACACAAAAACACGTAGAAACTTGAAAATCAAAAACATTTTGGTCAAACAATTTACCTATAGCATCCCATTGAATGCCCACTGGTAAAATCAAATCTGATCTCCACGAAAATCCATCCCCGAGTATGGATGCTCCTCAATGATAATGTGTTGTCGACCAAACCAACTAAAGAATGCAGTGGAAAAAATGATTTTTGACTAACCCGCATGTCTAGCCATCAATTCAACCCACCTCTGCATCCGTGGATCTCTAATACCAGCTACACCCAGTGTTACATGTTGTGGTTGCATCAATGGAATTCCGGTTAAGATCGAACCATAGCTAAAATTCTTCGTCTTACCACTTTTTACCTTTGTCAATTGTTTTTCAGTGAAGAAAGTACGGCCTCAGACCAGTGGAATACTTTTGGCTCAAGACACTCTAGCGCATATTGCATATATGATCTGTTCGCTAGATGAAGTGTCACATTGCCAGCCAACTTTGCGATAGTGAAAAGGATAGTTCTCAAAGGCAAATCACTTACATCCCTAATGATTATTTTCCCATCCTTGCTAGGTTGAGTACCTGGCCAACAAAACTGTTGAATGTAATCCTTCACCGATTCACCTCCATGGGCAAGTCCTGAAAGTAAGATGGGGGCACCTTGCCTCAACAGCCCAGTAAGAAAGTAAACATCATCGATCATAATAGGGACCACTTTGTCCCCTATGTGAAAACCCTGATCTGTCGGATCCCATGCATGAACAAAGAATTGCAATAGTTCTATTTGTTGCCTCATTCCGGACCAGTGTTGAAAATATCGGTATTGGCAAAATATCGGCGAGGGTCCAGAAAATATCTTATCGGCGATAATATCGGCGAAAATATCGGCAAATATCGGCAAGCATAAAAAATAATTTTTTCAAATTTTTAAATGCCTATATTTTGCCGATATTTTCAAAATATCGTGATATTTTGCCGATATTTTCCGATATTTGCCGATATTTTGAAAATATCGCGATATTATCAAAACAGAAAATATCGCGATATTTTCTCGGCGATATATCGTTTTGCCGAAAATATCGCGATATTTTCGATTGAGCAACCCACAGTTTTTTAGGGCCTCAACTATACCTGGATTATTTAGGGCAATCATGTCTTGTTCTTCATGCTCTCTTTCTCGCCAAGTAATAGACATTCTGATCCGATGAAAGCCTGAAATCAAACCATAAGCTTAATTAGGATCCTTTCCATGCAAAAAACAGGACAAATTTTGGAGCAAACAAGTGAAACAAGTTTGGGAAACTCGCCCAGCACAGCCCATGCAAGGAGACAGTGCACTACAGAGCAGGCAGCCTTCTATCTGGGTGCTCTTCAGCGCATTTTTTGACATGCAAGCCTATGCTGATCCCAAGGCGAAAAAATCTAACCCTAGAGGCCCCAAAAAACCCTAAAACTTGCATGAAACAATAAAAGAATGACATGAAAAGAAAGAGGAGGGGTAGATCTCCTACCTGGTCCAGACAGCACGAGAAATGGTCCACAGAATCTCTCACAATCAGCTGCTGAAGTTCGAGGTAAAAAACTAGCCCAGAGCACAAAACTGAATGGTAAATATTAAATGGTAAAAATGACATGGTAAATACTTGTTTTATGTTTATTTCATGTTCATTAATTGAATAAACTTTAGTATTTACCTATTTTTACTCATGAAACAGGTATGTTTAATCCATTTGGTGGTGTTTTGAGCAGGTTTTACAACTAACTTATAGAATTTGACGTGCTCGATTGTAAGTTGTATCTTTGACCACAGAGCATACTTTTATCTCTTTTTTGAGCTCTGTTAAACATCGAAAAAGGAACCCCCTTGGAGTCCTCTTTAAGCTCTTTTCAGACTCTCTAAATATGAAAAGATTGTCAAGCGCTTATCCTTTTCAGCTCGTTAATGGATTGGAAACGACATCTACTCAGTATAAGTTTAACCCTTTTTCGGGCTGAGATAGATTATTTACGAAAAAGGAATACGTTGACCAAACATGGTCAATAGGTTCTCTCTCGTATTGTTTTACGCTTTTTCGGGCTTGAGAGACAAATCTACGAAAAAGAACTTGTGGAGTTTTCTTTTCGTCCCTTTTCAAACTCTCTAAACATGAAAAGGACCGAGTTATCATTGTCGTTAAACTCGTTAAAACATCAAATAGCGACAAACTTGTCGATCATGACAAGACCAAGTTTCACCTTCTCTAGACTCGTTAAAACATCACATAGTGATGGATTCACCCAAAGGGTGAAATTATACAACAAGCATATGTTATCCTCCTCAAGCTTGATAAAAAATAAAGAGGTACTGGTCAACAATGACTGGGGAAAATGGAAAAAGGGGTAAACCACTTTTGGTAGCAGGTCGCTCTTGAACATGACACTTTCACTTCATCACCATGACTATTTGGGTTGGGTTATCAGCTTGATGGTTATCATACCGTTGGTCTATCATACCATCCATCACTTTGTTTTGGGTCAATGCTACCAATTCATTTCAGTGTCGCCGACATGTTCAAGAGAAGTCATTCAGTCAAAATTCATCCTTTGCAATACCATAAACCTTCATTTTCATGACCGCCATTCCTGAACCTTGTGTCGTCAGTCAAATTCCGTCTCCAAAATCATTACACTCGTTTCGTGTCGTTGATGTGGGATACATCAAGGCCCTCCTATGACGAGTCGCTTCTTGTCGACATCAACACATTATCCAAGAAGTTGACTTAGAAACACCCTTCTAGTACCTTGAGGCTTGCATACATCAATGGTAAGTTTCTCGCTTTCGGCGATAGGTTGACATCACTAACCTTCGACCAAAAGACTTTGTATGGTGTTCGACATCAAAACATCCATTCACACCATGCAGAATGTACTGCAGTACCTTGAGGATCATTATCATTATCAGTGATTTCTCTCGCGTTTGTTAACGGCTTACATCATTGGCTGGTAATCAGACGGTGTCTTCCCATGTTCGACTTCAGATCACATATTCACATGGTTAGACTTGTACTTGAGCGAACGATTAAACGAGATAGAAGACCCCGGATCTAGTTTCATCCATCCGGGCTGCGATTTCAGAAAATGTACCAAATCATTCGTATAATGACTTTACATTGATGGTCATTCCGATCATGGGTCTATATCTGTAGACGACTGTCTATGTACTTGTAATGAAAGTTTATATGCTGAGCATGGGTATGCCTTCCCTCAGCAATTCATGAGAAAATATCATGATATCATGTATTGTAATCGATGCAGGTCACCAACCACTTCGGAACCTCCTCATCACATCGTAAAGCATTTCACTCAACATTAACATTTTTCAACTTCATGCTTTAGGGGGCAGCTGTTACAGATCCATTTGGGCACATCACTCCCATCATCCAGATCAGTGTTTTAGGGCTCATCAAACCCTAATTTCAGTTGCTACATGCCCTAAACAAGTCAACCTTTTGAATGCCTCCTTCCCAGACAGTTTCATGGCCTGAAGACATCCTGAAATGACCTCTAGAGGGACCAGCGCAGGTAGGCCCATGCAAGGGTGCGCTACAGAGCAGTTAAGTCCATGCCAGGGTGCTCTGCAGAGAACTTAGGCCCTCTTTAACCTGCGTTGGGCGAGTTTGAGCGAAATTCACATAGGGTTTGGGGAATATTCTTATCTTTTGGAGCCTTCTAGAAGATTCCCACACTTATCATCTCCTATGAGCTCGAAAATGGATGAGGAATGAGTTAAGATACCTCCTATCCTCTCATCCCTTCCTCCATGGAACTAATTCTAAGTTTGGAAGGCCATTCAATACCCTCATTGATGACAAAACCTCCTCCATCTTCCTATAAATTGAGCACTCATCTAAGTGATCAAGGGCTGGACTTTGATGAATTGTAAGGAGATAATGTTAGTTCGAGAATTGAGACTATTGTAAGTGTTGTTACGTTGCCAGAATGTCATGCTTATGATGTGATGTGAATGGAACCAAAGCTGGAAGAGTGACTTCGAATCAGGCTTCATGGTTATAATTCTTCCTTCTATTCAATAAAGTATTTACACCTTTTTCCACATACTTATCTTGATATATGATGCTTATATGTGTGAATGTATCTAATTCCATTTACTTGTAATCAATAGATCTTTTGCTTTGATTGGTTCTTTGTCTTTTGTTGATGTTTAAGGTACTTCTCAAGCGTGTTAAGTACGGGAAGGAGCGACGGGACCGATACAAAGGAGACAAGAGGAAAGCGAAAGTACCAGTAGATCATTTCATTCTCTTTGTCTTATCTATTGTTTATAGAAAAAGGTTAAAGTGCTTTAAACTGTTGTTTTAGATATGGCTACTTATCTAGGGAATTAGTATTTATCCGTAAATACCAAATTCTTCATAACACGTATAATGCTTCAAATGGAGGCATTCCGATTGAACTGTGGTAGCTGTTATTGTATGCAAATTCAACTAAGGATAAGTACTTTTCCTAGTGTGATTGTTGATCCATAACGTACATCTTTAACATATCTTTTAGTACTTGATTTACCCTTTCCGTTTGCCCATCAGTCTCAGGATGATAAGTTGTACTTAAATTTAGTTGAGTTCCTAAGGCTGATTGCATACAAGTCCAGAATCTTGAAGTGAATCGTGAGTCTCTATCTGATATGATCTTCTTAGATACTCCATGATATCTGATAATTTCATTTATGAATACTCGAGCTATGTCAGCAACTTCGTAAGTATCTCTTACAGGAATGAAATGAACGTTTTTTGTTAATTTATCCACCACAACTAGAATGGCATTGTGTCTTTGTGGAGTGAGAGATAGTCCGACGATAAAATCCATAGAAATTATCTCCCATTTGGTCATAGGAATGTCGTGAGGTTGCAAGAGACCTGATGAGTGACAACGATTAGCTTTCACTTGCTGACATTCAAGACATTTTGCAACGAATTGAACGATATCGTGTTTCATGCCTGTTCAGAAGAAGAGTTTTTTGGTATCAGTATACATTTTCTTTACCCCGAGATGTGCACAATACACTGCTCTGTGGGCTTCCTTAAGGATGGTGTCTTGGAGATCCCCATTATCAGGAATATACATCCTTCCATGAAATCGCAAGATTCCATCATCTTCTAGTTCATACCCCTCAAACTTAGGTTCTTTTGACTTTTTACTATCAAGATTAAATCTTACCTTTAAATACCAGCTATCTCTTATGAGATGTTCTAGTACTTGTTGCCTTAAGTCTACTTTGATAGGTATGAGGAAAAATATTTGAGATCTTCTGCTTAAAGCATCTGCGACTACATTTTCTTTTCCTTTAATGTAAGATATTCCAAAGTCATACTCACTTAGGAATTCACTCCATGTGATAGCAACAGAAATCAGCAAAAATAATCTCGCTGATTTGAATTAGAAAACAATGAATTAACGCAAACAAATATATGCTAGGATGATACCCAAGTACACATCAATTGAAAAAGTCCTCTAGTTTCCCCATGTTTCTGTGTAAAAAGTCAAAATCCAGCAAGCTAGGCTTGCTGACTTTTTGCAAAAAACCCTAAAACAAATGCAACTTAATATGCCTATATGAGTATACCGATACAAAATCCTAGAAAAAGGTTTCAGTTTTTTTCTGAAATATGTGTAAAAGAGAGAAGATCGGCAAGGTAACTCATGCTAAAAAGCACAGAGTTCACCTAGATATAACCTCAAAATGTCCAAGCGATTCGTTTGTAATCTAATCTATGTAACCACTAATGGTTGAAAATTGAAATTTTTTATGCGTTCGTTTTTCATAATGATTAAAACAAGTGAATGAAAACGATTAATGCCTTATAATCGAATTGATATGAATGATAGAAACTAAGTAGGTAAAACAAAAATTACTTGAATCCTACCTGTTACCACTCAAACTCTCGTTAGATGGAAGCATCCTAACCACGGCAGAAGATCCTAGAGGAAACTACTAGGAAAGCCACCCAATATCACCTCAATGGCCTTGCCTCTCACTTTAAACCTAGGAAATGGGATCTTCCTAGCATAGGGTAATGTCCCTAAAGTCAACCTAACCAATATATTGTAGTATGGGAGTAACAATTAGCTTATGTTGATTATTAATGTAATCAACCCAACAATTCAAAATTTCCTTAATCAATGTGAATGAGATGTCATGCAAAGAGTGCAAATTGATTATTTGAGTCAATCCCAAGTGTGTAAAATCACAATGTGCCACAATTCAAAAATTGTTACAAAGTGTTGCACATAGACTTGAATAAACATTTTATTAGTATCCAACCCTTTGCAAATGTGATCTTCTACCCACTCTCTTTTCTGGAACATAAGCAGATCTCATGATTATGCAAAAGATGTGCTATAGTTGTGTCCTATGCAACCTATTTGGTTATATGAAATATTAAATCAATGATTCATTTTACAACAAAAATGAATAATGGTAAGGCAACCTAACACAAAATCTCTCAAAAAGTGTAGTCAATTCAGTATCACAAACCTCTTCACGACTTGCCAATAAGAACCGGAGAATACTTGGGTCTGATTCATTTACATACTCTTCTCCCTCTAGTTGTTCACCCTCAGCTTCCACTATTGCTTTGCACTTGGTTATTAGTTCTTCAACAGATTCTCTAATAATAGCCACTGACTTTGCTGCTTTTATTTGCCTCGGAATTACCTTGCATAAAAGATCAATCTGCCAAGAGGAAACAAGCAAAGGAATGTATTACAGATCATATTTGTGTTAGTATTTGGGTTAAATCTCATTTATTGTAAAACCAGGAAATAAAAACAAAGAAATTCCCTAAGAAGAATTACACAACAAAGGAAATTAATTTATGGAGAATGAAGAATGTTAATAAATGTTCAGTTAACACTAAAAATTACTAAATCCTTCCTGTCCCCTTGTATAATCCTAAACATCATCTAGTCATGACTGAAAACAGAATATTTGAATTCTAAAAACTTGGCTACTACAATCTCAATATAATATTTACAAATTAAAAGCAAGATCAACTATTATGTCCTTATTCCTCAACTTTTGCAAATTTACCAAAAAAAAAAACAAATAAAACACTTCAATGTGATTATCCATATTCAATAATAGTAAAGCTCAAAATCCCAATAATGGGTCTAAATGTAGGAATAGCTTTCAAAGTGGCAAGGACGACAGGAAGAACTTGATTGGTTCACCAACAAAGATCCAATAGTGGAATAAGCAATTTCGCACAGAGTTAGGACATTATAAAAGATAGCTTGCAATCTGAGATTATGAGTTTGTTTATGTTCTTTTCCTCAACTGGACATTATTGCCCCTCATATTATATGAGGCTCACACTTGTGATTTTTGTTGATTTTTGTGTAGCATCGGGAGGTATTCCCGCATGCCTAAGTCAGCCTAGAAGAAAAATGAAGAATTAAAATAAAATTTTCATTTTTGAATGACAAGTCGGCCCATAAAAGTCAATTCGGCCCAGGAGGGTGAAGAGACTTGTCACTTGGGTTATTTCACCCCATTCAACTAGTATAAATAGATGATGTGACCTTTCATTTTTCTCCACCAAGCAATAGCAAGTCTAAGCAAGGAGA
Organism: Pinus tabuliformis; assembly: GCA_031772625.1. NCBI lineage: Eukaryota > Viridiplantae > Streptophyta > Pinopsida > Pinales > Pinaceae > Pinus > Pinus tabuliformis. Next base: position 979,226,377 of record CM062810.1, read on the forward strand.
AGTCTATTTTGGAGATCATTTCTGTGTCTTTTATCTCTCTCTCTCTTGGCCACACATGTGAGGAGAAGATCAAGTTGTTTTGGGCCAAATTGACCAGAATTTGACCAAGCTCTTTGACTGAGGATTGACTGCAGATTGCTAACCACAGGAGGGCTGCACATGCAGACTGCTGATGTAGTTTTGACCACAGTTTGACCAGCCACAGGCCACACATGCGAGTTTGACTGCAGGGCCAAACTTTGAACGCAGACTGTAGTTTGACCAGCATTGATATTTAACTGTTTTGACTGGTTTAACCAACATTGACTTGCTGGATACTGACCAAGTTTGACTGATATTTTTGACTTGGATTATGGACATAGATTTGTAGACAAAATTGTTGATTTTGTAAACCTCGCTGAAGAATAATTTCTCCTAAAGAAAAGTTGTTGGGTTTTCTCCTAAGGTTGGGTTTCCCATGGTAAAATTTGTTGTCTGTGTTGCGCATGACTGTCTTTCTATGATCTTTACTGTTTCCGCTACACTTACTATTGATATGTTTCTGAAGTGCAATTGCTCAATGATATCAATGACATAAGAAAGAATATTGTGTGAAAATCATTAGGAAGTTATTATCTGGCATAAAATTGTATTCTACTGTATATCTTGTAGATGAAAGAGCAGCCATTAAAGTCGGCGTAAGAGACAAGTGTTCAACAGCTTGATTTTTTTGGGGGATCTCTTACCAAAATGGCACCAAGTCTCAGAGTTGAAGACAAGTTAGATGGTGCCATCTGTCATGTCCCTTCCTAAATTATTTTGGAACAGTATTAATTTCTACATTTTGGGGCCAATTTTGGAGGTGATGGGGGCCCATTCGATTTTATTAGGAGGCTAGACTTAGCAGAGGTTAATTTGATGTGGTTAAGTATATGTGGGGGGCACCCATACTAGGGGAATATGCATTTCCTAGTTCGATTTGCATGGAGGGGAAATCGATGGTTAGGTGAGGGACCCACGATGAAGGGAAAATGGAGGGAAAAGTGCTCTAAGAAATCTATATAAGGAAGGTAGCTCTCCTCATTTGGACATCTTATCTTTTGACATATTTTACTCAATCTTAGTTGCTCGAGCTGCTTAGCCGGGTTACTATGTTGTTTAGCACACGAGTGTCTCCGAGCAGAGATCTCAACCCTTGCTTCGATGGACTTTGAGTGCCAGCCCTAGGAGGGAGTTCTTCTTCATCTCAGTTCGTAGAAGTAGCAGGGAGACGAGTTACAGTAGTTGTAAGTCGAGTATCAGCGGCATAGGGATTTACAGCAGCGCGGGGATTGCACAGTCACATCGTGAGGTACTCCGGGAAGTTGGAGAGATGGTAGCTAAGGGGAATTTGGGCCAAAATTTGGAGGTCAACATTTGGCCAATTCGTTTGTGGATTATGCTGGGTATTTGGTGGAGAGGCCGTGGATAACTTCCTGTAATTTTCTGAGCACTGGAAGTGGGGTTTCCAACAACAGACAACACAATTTCACAAGGGTAGTGCAGGGCACCATTGCAACAGTTATTTGTGCCATCTGGGCTTGACATAGTACCACCTGGGCTTGATCACGCTTGCCATTGAGGCAAGCCCAAGGGCACCACTTCCACATTATTTTACTTTTCTCCCATATTATAATAAAATGGCTCAGTTGTTGGTTATTCCTAGACTTTTTATGAGTGTGCACTGAATATTTCAATTTTATGGTGTTGTTTTTATTGTTTGCTTTGCATAGCAATACTTTTCCTAGTTTGGAAGAATCCACCATCAACTTAAGATCTTGGAAGACCAGGATACTACTTTTCTTGGAAGAAAATGAGCTTTAGTATCATGTGAAGAAAGTCATTCCAAAACTAGAGGGAATTGGGGAGAAAGCCAAGTATTAGAAGAATAAAGCCAAGGAGAAGAAAATATTGGTAGATTCCATAAAGGACCACTTGATTCCTCATGTTGTTGCATTGAAGACTACCAAGGAAGTAGTCTGATGCTTTGGTAGGATAGTATGAGAGAAATAACACTAGTAGGAAGTTAACCTTAAAAAATTGTCTCCGTAATGTCATGATGATTAGAGAAAATTTTGTTGTCTCATATCTTATAAGAGACTCCCACATCAAAGATGAGCTTGTAGCCATTGGAGATACCATTGATGATACAAAACTTGTTGCAGTGACTCTCAATGGATTTCCCTCCTCATGGGAGCCATTTATTTAGGGAATTTGTGCATGAAAAAATTGTCCAAGTTTGATAAGCTATGGACTAATTGGGTTCGAGAGGAGACCAGATTGTTGCCCAGGAATAGCTTACAAAATCCGCACGATGAAGAAACTCAAGTTGTTGCAGCTCGCACAAGGAAAAGAAAAGGAAGAAGGAACTCTGGAAAGTTTGATAAGAAGAATATAGGTAGAAGACCCACTCATGTTCAGGATAAGAAGAAGAAGGATATGTCAAAAGTCAAGTGCTTCAATTGTCGTGATTTTCGACATGTTACCCACCATTTTGCAAGTGATATCCCTAGGAGAAATGTTTTCTCCAAGATGGTCCTCAGCCGGCAGCCAACAGCCCTTGGAGCCACCAAAAAGCTCGTTGTGCCACTTCTCTGCGACCTAAGCTAGCCATGTGGTCCCTCACCCATCTGCCATGATCGTATGTTTGAAGGTGGACCTCCTAAACCTAAAGGTATGCCTCGTCATTTGGTAATTGAGTATTGTAGATTGTTTATCATGGACACTTCTAGGCATAAATTAATGGCGGGATTCAGTGGAAAGAATGGGTTAGGTCTGTGCTCTTGTGCCCTAGACCCTTTCGAATGTTAACCTTGGATTCTAGTCTTGTGGGATCTCTTTTACTGACCCTTTGGGCTTTAGGGATAGTAATTCATGGGAAACTCTAATTTTTATTGCGTGGTCCCGCTCCCTCAGCAACATATATTGCCCCCTTTCCACTCATTATGACCCTAATCATCATTTCTCCCACCTGGGTCCACATTCCTCCACCATGTCCACATAGGGTTAGCTTTCCCCTTCCCCTTGCCCACACCTTGGGTCAGGCCTAGAATGATGCCCAAGAGGTTGATGCAACTAAAAAGCAAAGTAAAAGCATAATTGGCCACATTCAACAGAAAATCTACCACAAAATGCAAAAGATGGTCAGGACAAACACATTTATCACATGGGAAAAAGGCAACACATGAGCTCTACCCCATCATAATGGCCATCACCCTGGTTCCTACAGGCTCTATGAGCCTCCTTTATCATTTAGGAACCCATGATCGTCCCAACCCCTGGTGGGCAATGAACCGCCCTACCTTAAAAGGGGGGTATCCACTATCATATCTCACACATCATGCTCTTACCCATGAGCCCCGAGCAATTAATTAAAGTCAAATCAAAAAATGCATATAAAGAAGGGTGGAAAAATCAAGGTCGGAGCACCTCATGTACCATGATTGCTCCCTCCTACACATTATATACCCAAGTGTGGGCTTCCCTTTTACTATCTACCGTTGTACCCCAACATGTGGCCCAAGGCTACCCCTTTTCATTCCCTACTCCATTCATTTTTTTATCATGTGCCACCACCTTTTAAATGATGTCCCTTAGATATATTATTCCTTTTAGAAGTAGAAACCACCTAATGGGATACTTGGTTAATCCCATTTGGAGCTTGGAGACATTAACACATGCCAAAGCCCATTATGGAAGGGCATGCCATTATGAAGTCCCCACTTGTTGTCCATGGTTTGTAAGCTCTTTTACTCGATTTCCTTGATGACTTGTTGTACTGGAAGGCTAGGGGACGCATTGGATCTTATGCAGGATTGTAGGTGGTCTCCATCTTGGGTTTGGTCTCCTTATACGGGGTCTTAACCCTCCAGAGGGCTACATTGGCACATGTAGGGTGTGTGTTGAGAGCCATGGACCTCCATAGCAGTAGACAGCACTCCATGGATCACTAGAGATGTTCAGAGATTGCTCGAGATTCACCTATTGGATGAGGAAGATGCACCTGCTTCACCTTTGCCCAACTAGCCCCACAGTTGTACCATGCACTTGGTAGGTGACCTAGAACTTGTATGTTGATGTGGCATCATTTACGCCATCATCTAAGCCCTTACAGATGGTCCACAGGCATCTTCGACTCACTTGGAAACCCATGAGGTTACTTGTGTGCCCTCACAGCCATTGGGAGCACCACAGGTTTATTATGTGGAGAACAAGGGGCCAACCCCTTATCCATTACTTTTGGAAGTCAAATTCATCATTTTGGCACTTATGGACTTCACCAGGCCTCTTCGAGAGCCCAACGACATGCATTATTGATTATTCGACCTATTGGGAGGCTTATTATTTTGTTTATGAGCTAGTTTTGTGGGCTTGTCACCAAAAGATAGTTATTTGCACATTATTTTAGTTGATGGGCTAATGTAGGCTCAAATTCGGTAGTTCAAACTCCTAATGAGTGTATAAATAGGAGAGACATGAATCCATTTGTATCATCACTTGGATTAGATCATTCTCTTTCTTGAGAATTTCGCATTTCTTTCTTAGAGGACAGATTGGAGCATGGTTGAATTTTGATGTTTGCATTGGATTTTCCTATCTTGGAGCTTCTTTATTGGCAAATTGTTGATGGTTGGATGTGTTCTCTTACATGTAAGTACACACATTTAATGTTATTCTTGTTTTACTTTGTCATATGCATTTGAATGGGATTTTCTCTATATTAAGGCTGATTGTTGCATTGCATAATTGCGAGATTGTGGAATTATTGTTTCTATATAGCATCTCTCAATGTATGAGCCATGTATGTTGAATGAAATCTCCTAGGGATAATTCTATCTTCGAATTTATCTTGACAAGCCATCACTTTTTGCAAAGCGAAGTATAAATCTTGAAGGTCACTTCTTGCCCTAAAGGCCAAGCAAAGTAGTCCTTGAGGCCTACTTGATCGAGAAACAAAGTCCTTTCTCATCATTCTCCTAGACTCCATTCTCCCCAAGGGATTAGGCAATGGTCTACCTATAGATGGTCACTCAAAGAACCATTTTTCTTCACCTTTCCCTCTTCATTCTAGGTCTAGCCACACTAAGCCACCTAGGGCATCACTTTCCCGACAAAGTAGCCATAGAAAAAGTTTGATCTCCTAGCCTCTACTACGTTGGTGTGTCCTCAAGGTCTCCTCCAAATTTGAAGAAATTTCGACGGTGGGATTGTGAGATATCCGAAGCCCTAACTCTGAGATCAAACTTTGCCCTGGTGTTCCCTAGGCTAGTACCTAAGTGAAAACTCTTGTTTTCATCCTTTCCCCTTCCTTGTCTGGGTTAAGATCATCATTGGTTGCTAAACTCCCTCCCCTTAACTTAGGCTGGGTCCACTTGGTCTTGTGTTGTCCCATACCTTTGAAAAGTTAATTCTTTAAGAACCACTTGGGAAACCAAGTTTAATAAGGATTTTGGGGATTGGGAAACTCCTTTACAAGTCATATCCCCCCAACCTAGCCCTTAAACCCTCACCTCCTTCTCCTAGAAAGATGTGTGCCTTGCTTAAAGAGCAAGCAAGCTCCATTCTTGACCTCCTTCTAGGAAAAGGATCATTAAGGTCGCTTCACATCCATTTGTCGATTCATCCTTCACAAGTGACCTTCCATATACCAGGTCTCCTCCCATTGGTGAAAGTCTGTAAAGAGTAGGGAGTCTTAGCTAAGGTGACAATGGGCTAAGTCTCCATTGTTGCCCTTGATCTAATAGTCGTCCCTTAAGGAGTCCCTTTTAGGCCCCCTGCTAGTTTGAGAAGTAACATTTTGGCGTCGTTGTTGGGGACACGAAACATGTGTTTTGTTCCCCATAAGACATATTGACATATCATTATTGGCGATTCCATTGGAAGAACGAAGCCCTGGTTCTTCATTGAACTTCAAAGTCAATGCTTGTAGGGTGAAGCAAGCATTTGTTAAGGCAATTTTAGTTCACCCTGGCGACTTCCATGATATCAATATATAAAGATCAATGGGTTCTAAAAAAACTTTGTGAGTGGTTTCTTGCTTTGGATATCACATGGTTTCCAAGATACCCAAATGGCCTGGATTGGAAGTTTATGCAAAATATGCCACAATTCAAGGGTGATCCATCCATAGCATTGGACCACATAGCAAAACTTTTGTAGCATGCTTCCAAAGTTAATGTGGTTCATCTATACAGCCTCGTGGAGTTATTTATTGCTTCTATTGAATACACGCACCGAGGTTGGCTAGACTCATGTGAGCCCGAAAGCATTTCATCGTTTATCAAGTTGCTCAACAAATTTATAGAGTACAAGGGACCCAAATTCCAATCTAATGAAGTTGCTTGTGAAACCCTAGAGGAAGCCCTCCGAAGGGAAGGTCTCATTAGTCAAGATGAAGAAGTTGGAGATAACCTTGAGGATCTTAGTGATGAGCAGGAAGATGAGTCCTCATTAGGTCCACATGATGAACAAGATGACTCTGAAAACATAAGTGTTGTGAAGAATGATTTTATGGAAAGTGAAATTGAGACCAACCTTACCTTTCTCAAGGATATCACTCACGAGGACTCTTCTTTTGAGGATCTTGAGAAATTTGATCCCATTAGCCCCTTGGAAAATGACACTGGAGATTACTTCTGCATTGAAAAGGAGAAATGGGAAATTGTTGGGCCTCAATTTGATTGTGCTACCATTTATGACACCGACAAAGAGGATGAGGCTGAGATTGGTTTTCTCTTTATCCCAGCCATTACTGTGGTTACATATCCATCGATACCCTTGGGAAGGAGAACTGTTATTCTCCCTTGCATGAAGAGGGACAGTTGGAAGTAATTTGATGCTTATAATGAGGAAAGCAATGAGGCTCCTACCTATCCTCCTTATGATCATATATTCAAATCACTTGAGCCTTTAGATTATGATTTTGAGGAAGGAAAACCCATTGAATATGACACTTCAACCTTCCCTTTGCCTTCCCCTCTTGCTCATCGTATCGAGTCTTCCTCAAGCAAGTCCCTCGCCACTTTTCATATGATCTCAAGTGACCATGAGCCCTTTCCCCCTTCTGAACATGGTGTCAAGGAAGAACCCTTCATCGAATAAACTTTATCTCCTTTGACTCATCCTCAGGATTATGATCACTTCGCAACCTTCCCTCTCCAATGTGACTATCACCATGAGCAACCTATTTGTTGCACTAATTTTGTCCCTCGCCCTTCATTCCCCTCTCATCACGACCTTGCAACATCTACAAAGCATGATATTACAAGCAATGATTGTGATAGGGAGTTCTTGAGAGTGATCTTTCATTCCATCATTGTGCACTTAGAGGGAAACCCTCGCACTTTTAGAATGACTTATTCTCCTTCTCCTAGGGTTTCCTTTCACCTCCAATGGAGATCACATTTTCCCACCTCCCACCCACTTCATCCTCCATGTGATTGTGTTCGCATTCGCTTTGGGATTTGCTATATGAGTAATCATACTGGCAGGCATATGTATAATGACGTTATGATATGTTGGTTGCACTAGCTTTATGATTACACTTAGTATTGCTCTTACCATATGCATGTTAGGGTAGGATGCATTGCATGTTGATTTTGCATTAGAACTAATGTCATATGATTTTATCAGAGTAGATTAGCTACATTTAGATTTAAAAATTGCATTTCACTTCTATGAGTTGATTTTATGAACCTAATCCAAGCATGTGCGATCATGAGACATAGCGAAAGCATGTTGCCCTGTGTTTTTCATCTATTATATGTGCAGGTAACAGGTCTGCGGTAACCAAGAGATTGTTGGAGTTCTCATGACCTCCCATTCAAGTAGCTTCGTCCACTTCTTTGAGAGATCACATCCCAGTTGGAGCTAGATGTTACCCACCATTTTGTGGGTGATATCCCTAGGGGAAAAAATTTCTCCAAGATGGTCCTCAGCGGGCAGCGAACAGCCCCTTGCAGCCACCAACTAGCTCGTTGTGCCACTTCTCTGCCACCTGATCCAGCCATGTGGTCCCTCACCCATCTACCATGATCGTATGTTTGAAGGTGGGCCTCCCGAACCTAAAGGTATGCCTCGTCATTTGGTAATTGAGTATTGTAGTTTTCTCATCATGGACACCTCTGGGCATGGATTAATGGGGGATTTAGCGGAAAGAATGGGCTAGTTTTGTGCTCTTGTCCCATAGACCCTTTTTGGATGTTAACCTTGGATTCTAGTCCCGTGGGATCTCTTTTACTGACCCTTTGGGCTTTAGGGATGGTACTTCATGGGAAAACCTTATTTTGGTTGTGTGGATCCACTCCCTCATCCACGTATATTGCCCCCTTTCCACTCATTATGACCCCATTCACCATTTCTCCCACTTGGGTCCACATTCCTCCACTAGGTCCACCTAGGGTTAGCTTTCCCCTTCTCATGCCCACACCTTGGGTCAAACCTAGAATGATGCCCAAGAGGTTGATGCAGCTAAAAAGAAAAGTAAAAGCATAATTGGCCACATTCAACAAAAAATGTACCACAAAATGCAAAAGACGGCTAGGGAAAACACATTTAGCATGTGGGCAAACGCCAATGCATGAGTTCTACCCCATCATTATGGCCATCACCCTGGTTCCTACAGGCTCTATGAGCCTCCTCTATCATTTAGGAACCCATGATCGTCCCAACCCCTAGTGGACCGTGGGCAATCAATCGCCCTACCTTAAAACGGGGGTATCCACTGCTATATCTTACACCAGTGTAACAGGAATCGGCGAGTACTCGCGATTCCAAATCTGATCGCCCGTGAAACGATCCGAGTCAAAACTCTGCGAGTCAAATCGCGTTGACCGAGTTTGACTCGTGGTCAACGCGAGTTTGACTCACGAGTCTGTCGATTTTTCCGATTTGCCGAGTCCCGCCAGTTTTGGGTTTAGGGTTTTCGCTTGGGTTTATCAATCCACCGTCGACGCCGCAGAGCTATTCCTGGATTCCATACACCGCAGAGCCGACGCCGCAGAGCTATTCCTGGATTCCATACACTGCAGAGCCGACGCTGCAGAGCTACTCCATACACTGCAAAGCCGACGCCGCAGAGCCATTCCATACACCGGATTGTTGACAGTGCATACACCGCAGAGCCGCAGAGGTATTCCGGATTGTTGACATACACCGAAGAGCCGCAGAGGCATTCCGGATTGTTGGCATACACCGCAAAGCCACATTCGACACTGCAGAGCCAGATTGTTGACAACTTGACATACACCTGCGTAAAAGAAGATTGCCCATTATCCTTAGAAAAGGAGGCAATTTCTTATAAAAATGGACTTAAAGGCTCTTTAAGGAAATCGCATCGGAAAAAGTCAAAGGGAGGACTTAAACGGAGGTGGAAGGACTCCCCGATAGCGATCTCCGATATATCGCATCGGAGGAAGGCCTTCATGCGATATCAGAACCCTGGGCAGGCGATTAGCGATTGTGATGAGTGATTGCGATTGCGATCGGCGGATCGGCACAGTCAAATCGAAGACCCCCGGGGCTGTTGCGATAGCGATATGCGATGCACCGATATTGGCGATCAGTGGATCGCAACAATACAAAGGGTCGTTGACATGCGATATGCGATGCGCCGATATCAGCGATTGGCGAATGGGATCGCAGCCATATAAAAGAGCCATGCCATTGCGACTTGCGATAAAGCACGGACCCGATGAGGTTTATAGCCGCGATTTCATAAATCTTGAAATCCGGATTTACGGGATTTCTTTGTATTTCCGATACGAACGAGATATGCATTATTTCGAAGATTTTGGAAAAAAGGTCGCCTGTTTCTTTTCATTGTGAAACGGTCCCTATTCCTACAACGTTTTGTTCCATGTTGTAATTGGGGCATTTCTGTAACAATAATGCATTATGTAATACGCAGAGCCACAGGGCCAGCGAGCCAGATGGTCAGTCGCAAAGCCACAGAGCTAGAGAGCCAGAGGGCCAGTCGAAGAAACACAGAGGCAAAGGAATGATTACACACAGAGAAACGGACAGGAACCGTAGAGTCAGAGGATTCCTCAAAAGCCAGAGAGTATGACTCTCACAGGGGAGCTCACAAAAATGTAGCAGTAGCGAAGTGAGTCCTCTCTCGAGGGAGCTCACAGCTGGGGGCAGAGACAGAATCGCATAGTACTCTCTCCCCCTTCGCAGAGCTGACAAAGCCGAGAGCCACAAGGCCATAGAGCCAGAGAACTCGTGAAATCTAGAGAAGCCACCAGAGGTTGGGGCGATGGCAAAGGGGTGATGCCTCAAGAGTTGAGCGCAACAGAGTTGCAAAGCCAGAGAGCTTGAGCGCAGCAGAGTTGCAAATCCAGAGCACCGCAGAGCCAGAGAGCTCAAAGCAGACTTCTAAGAGCCATGATGTTGTAATGAAGTTCAGAACAGCAAAGAGATCGAAATGGTCAAGCTATTGCTGATGTCCGAAGTGTGCTAAAGACAGAAGAAGGAATTCCAGAGACAATAAAAGAATTCTGAAGGAGTTGGTGCAAGCTAGAGCTCAAGATAGCTCAGAGGACTGATTGAAGGAGTCTAGTTCAGAGAAGCCTAGATCTGTCTGCAGAGTATGGACAGCCAGGGATAAGATGGTATTCTAAACCCATAGGTTCAATTGTAAACCAATGGAGTTGAGTGTGGAACTTGTAAAAGAAAGATTACCATAATCCCAGAGAGCTTAGTCGAGTTGACTGGAGCTCACGGAGATGTAGCCCAAGAGGTTTGGGTGAACTCCTAATTATATTGTTGCCTTATGTGTTTGTTTATTTGTTGCTTTATTTATTGTTATGTGTGTTTAAATATCAGCATAAGCAAATAAACTTAAAGCACATAAACAGTCTAAAAACAAGCACAAACATACACCTCTTTCAAGCACTTTTAATTCTGCAAATTGTCAAGCATAAGCTAGATCTTGGAAATATGTAAGCTTTGGAATGGGAGAGGTTCTTGTAAGCTGACAAGAAGCCTTTAGTGCCCCATTTTCAAATCAAGAGGGTTCTCGCAAAAAGAGGGAGTGGACTATGAGGATATTTTTGTTCCAATCGCCAAAAGGTCAGGTTCTTGTATGGCCTAAGGGCTTGAGCATAGACTCAATAGGAAGTGATTGATGTTCGAGAGGGAGGATTGTATAGATTGTTAGGACATCCAGGACCGTGCAAGATTGATGGAAGAGCTTCCAGCTCCAAGGAAGAAGACAGTCGGGCAAAATGGAAGGAGCAACCTTCTAAGAGGATGTCATGGTTTGAGATCATCAGACTAGATGCTCAGAGACAAGAAGTCTCTAGAAGCAATATGCTTTCTATGAGGGGACCATGCCAAGGCAGCTGGATATGCTTCAGTGACAGAGGGAGCAACAGTGGCAGAGGGGGAAACTAGGATTGTCACGGGAGGATCTACTTCAATGTCAGAGGGAGCACCCAGTCAAGGTGACTAGAAAGCAGTTGTGGTGATGGATCCAATGAAGGAAGCTAGCCAATTTATGGTTGAGCCAAGGCATGCAACAAAGCATGTGTTGAGGTACCTACATGGTACAATTGGATATGGTTTGAGATATGTCTCAGGTGGTGAAGTGAGGCTGCAGGGATATACTGATTCAAATTGGGCCAAGAGTTTATAGAATAGAAAGAGCACCTCGAGGTGTTACTTCAGCGTAGGATCGGCTACGATTTCCTTGTTTAGTAAGAAGTAGACTTTTGTGGCACTCAATACAACAAAGGCAAAGTATATTGTAGCCAATGCCTCAAGTGAGGAAGCAGTGTGGCTTCAGGAGCTACTTGTAGGGCTATTTGATCAAGCAAAGATAAATATAATTTCATCAGATACATCGTGCAGAGAAGAGCAATGAAGCTCCAGTACATATCCACAGACAAGTAGATTGCTAACATTCTCACCAAGCCTCTATCTAGAGCAAAGTTTGTATACTTCAGTGACAAGCTTGGCGTGATGCAAAATGTCTCCCTCATTGAGACAGAGTGTTGATGTCTTTGCAAGATCGAGCAAGCCATCTCCTGAAAAGCCATTAAGGACTTTGGCTGGGTCATGCTAATTTGACCAAGGGAGATGGATACATTCACCTAAGTAGCCATGTTGATTTGGCTAGGCCATGCTGATTTGACCAGGGGGGCCAAGGCAACTGCATCACTGGACAAATCTTCTCCTAAGAAGCCATGAAGGACTTTGGCTAGGTCATGCTAATTTGACCAGAGAAGATTGATGTAATTCACCTGAGAAACCATGAAGGACTTTGGTTGGGCCATGCTGATATGGCTAAGGTGAATGGTCCAAGGGCAGATCCTCTCCTGAGAAGCCATGAAGGACTTTGGTTAGGTCATGCTGATTTGACCTGAGGAAATTGTTACATTTACCTAACAATCCATACTTATTTGGCCAGGGGTAAATGGCCCAAGGATACTAGCATTGCCTACTCCAAGATGGAGTGATCTATAGAGTGCATGTGAGGAGTCGCATTGCCTACTCTAGGATGAAGTGACCTATAGACGTGCATGTGAAAAGACACTACATCAACGTATCAGGCTCGTGAACTTTTCTTGTGGAGGAGAAATTTCAGCTAAGGAGAATGTTGATTTTGGATAGCATCAGATGTGCTCTAGCTCTGAAGTTTTGTGGAGGGGTTAGAATACATAAGATCTCCAAGACCCAGAAATCGTTCAGAGAAATTCCACCTGGATGGGAAGTTATTAAAATAATTAATATTTTTAATGGGTTCCTAAGTCTAATCTTAGGAGAAATAAAAATATTGATGGGTATTAATAAGAATATGGGTGAGAAACTTCTAAGTGATGAGGATCAAGTCTGTTTTAATATTAGCTGTTGATTAGGGACTTAATCTCAGTCGTTGATTCATTAACAGGAAAAGTATAAGAGGAAGCTTGAAGGTTAGTTGGAGATACACTTGAGAGATCAATCAGTTCGATTTTTCTGGGGCAAGGTTGCTGAGAAAATCGAACAAGTGATTTGTTGCAACAGAGAGGCAAGGATAGTTGAGGTTGGAGGATCTTCTCCAAAACCTCGAATCAACAACATAGAGAGGCAGAGAGACGCCAGAGGAGGCAGCGCAAACCCAAAGACACTAACACTGGGCTAGGAAGGGCCCATGCATTTCCAACGCTGGGGTATTGCCACCCTCCAGCAGAAATCTGAATTCAGCCAGGGCAGCAACAGGTTCAGCCGAAAACGCTGACGTCAAAGCTCCAGGAGGCAGAGGAGGCAATGCAGTGCTGACGAATGTCCCTGTGTGCTCCACGCAGGCCCACGCAGCTACTGCGAAGGGGCAATGCAGTTGTAGCCTGGGACAGTTAGTTCAGTTGTCGGACGGAGATATTTTGCTGAGTGATGTAAGGTAATCTCACTTAGGTTTCTACCAGTATATTTTTATCTCTGTAACTGGATAGCCGATAGGGCATCCAGAGTTGTATTTAGAACCACTGCTTAATAATAGAAAACTTTCAAAGTTGTTGCACCAATTTTCCCTCATTGGGTTTTTCCGGGGACATTTGGCCAAAAATAACAGTGTCCCTTGTGTGTTTGTCTCGTATCTACTTCAATTTATGATCTGTATGTCAATGTAATCTGCAGTAGTGTTTTTCATCAGTGTTTAAATAATTAAATAACTTGTTGAATGTAAAAACAAGTAGGAGATGATAAACCAATGATTGCAATAGGATTTCTGATGTGTAGATTCAGAAATTTTCACATGGTATCAAAGCATTGCAGATCATAGGAGACTGAAAACACCAACCGGGAGATCCAGAGAATTTGTTGCAGAGAGGTAGCTATCCCGAGTGATAGCATTGTTCCAAAGCCAGAGAAGCAAAGGGAGAGTGATGCAGTGCAGAAAAGGTGATGCAGAGGCTCACGCAATGCCTGCGTCAGCATTCTGAGCTAGGTGAGGGTGACCCAATAGCTGGGAGGAGCCCACGCAATAACTACGTTAGCTATCTAGGCCAACGCAAAAGTAGAGGGGCAAATCAAGCTCACGCAGAGCCACGTCATCTTTTCGGACCAGGAAGGAGTGACGCAGTGGCCAAGAGGAGCTGATCTAGCTCACGTAGTGATTGTGTAGAGCCAAAGGAGCTCAGATTCTTCAGTTTTCAGGGCTAGGGGAGCAGAGCAGATTCGATCTAAGGAGCTGGTGGGACACTATTGTTGTTGGTGCAGAACATTGTCTGCGGAGACAGAGCCGAGGTAGAGGGAGTCACTTTCTTGACAGATTTCTAGCCAAAGAAATCTACATCCGGGTTGCAGCAGCAAAGGAGGATTGGAGAGGAGTGATTCAACATTTGGCCAGAGGATTTACATGAAGGAAATCAGGACTCAGAGGGAGTCTAGAGCAGCTTGTTCCTTAGAGGGTTTCTTATGCCAAAGAAATCTAGATCCAAGTCTTGCTGGATTAGCAGCAGGAGAGGGAGAAGAGAACCAGTGCTATTTTTGAACAGAGTAATGGATTGAGGGATCAGGACAGATTGGATGGAGCATCCAATTTTGTCATCTAGAAAGCCAGGATCCTGGCAATCCTAGACAAACATCGCATCAAGGACTATGCCTTGAAAGTAGTTGTTGTTTCAGTTGACATTAATCCATTAAAGAAGTACAAGGAGGCTCAAGCGAACGCCAAGTGCATGATCCTAGACGGGGTTAAAGGATCATGTGGTCCCACACATTGCTGAGAAGAACACAGCAAGGGAGATGTGGGAAACGTCGACCACCTTATACCAGGGCACTTCCATCCAGTGGAAGATGCTATTAGAAAATCAGCTGATACAGTACCAGATGCAGAAGGGAGAAGAGGTCGATCCCTTCCTCCTCAAGTTGCAAGGGTGTAGAAGGGGTCTACACCAGATCTTGAGTTCATGGTCAGCACTGCCCTGAATGCAATCACCAAGGGTTGGGGGACATTTGTCCAAAGTATCTTGGGCAAAGCGACTCTTCCCAGTGGGGAGGAGATGTGGGCAGCTCTTCGACAAGAAGAGATCAAGAGGTTGACCAAGGCAGGGAGTAGCGACAAAGGAGCCCGGATCAAGAAGGAAGAGGAGGAGGATGCAGCTCTTGCATCATCGAGACAGCAAGGGCAGTAGAAGTGGAAGAAGAAGGATATTTCCAAGGTCAAATGCTTCAAGTGTGGGGAACTTGGACATTATGCCACTTAGTACCCCCGGAAGAAGGGCAAGGAGGAAGCTTTTGAATCAAAGGTTGCTCCAGCGAAAGCTGACAGGGAAGGCAAGGATGACGATTGTGCCATGAATGCTCATGTGCCTCTGGAGAAGAGGTGGGGTGACATGGAGTTGTAGTCGAGAGGATTGCATGAAGGGTAGGATCCTTGAGGTGCCCAAACTCTTGGATCACATACGGCTACGGGAGGCCTTAACAACAGTAGCATAATGACGGGTGTCGGTTGGAGCAAGGTGTGATGGAGCGACAGTGGCATTGCTAGAGGGCCAAAGTCTGAGGCAGCGCAGTGAATGTTGTAGCAGTGCGAGAGGCACAGAGCAGTTTGCAGCAGCGCAGTAGCAGCAAAGGGTCAACACATATTAGCAGCAGAGGTAGCTTCAACATCACGAGGCATCCAGACTGACCAGCATGTCAGTGCTTGGGTGAAGTTTCAGTTACTTACTTCTTAGTAACTGAGTTGTAGTGCAGCAATTAGCAGTGGCAATGCTATGGGCAACATGATGCAGCATTTTGAGAGGGAGTTGTAGTACATATGTAGCAGTGGCAGTGGCAGAGTCATGGGCAGCAGTACAGGAAGCAGCAATGCAGTGGATGAAGGGCATCAGGCCAAGCATCCGCAGCACAAAGGACCGATGCAGTGGATCAGTGTAGTACTTCTGTTGAGAAGTGTCACTAGAGCACATTCCTCGCTAAAAGGGAGTGTTGATTTTGGGTAGCATCGGATGTGCTTTAGATCCGCAATTTTGTGGAGGGGCTAGAATACATAAGATCTCCAAGACCCAAAAATAGTTTGGAGAAATTGCACTCGGATGAGGAGTTATTAAAATAATTAATATTTTTAATGGGTTCCTAAATCTAAACTTAGGAAAATAAAAATATTAATGGGTATTAAAAAGAATATGGGTGAGAAACTTCTAAATGACAAGGGGATCAAGTCTGTTTTAATCTTAGTCGTTGATTAGGGACTTAATCTCGGTCGTTGATTCATCAACAAGAAAAGTATAAGAAGCTTGAGAATCATTTGGAGATACACTTGAGAGATCAATCAGTTCGATTTTTCTGGGGCGAGGTTTGCTGAGAAAATCGAACAAGTGATCTGTTGCAGCGGAGGGGCAGGGATAGTTGAGGTTGGAGGATCTTCTCCGAGACCTCAAATCAACAGCAAACAGAGGCAGAGAGACACAAGAGGAGGCAGGGCAGACCCAAGGAGACTGATGTTGGGCCAGGAAGGGCCCACGCATTTCCAGTGCTGGGGTAGAGCCACCCTCCAGCAAAAACCCGAATTCAGCCAGGGGAGAAGCAGGTTCAGCCGAGAAGGCTGACATCGGAGCTCCAGGAGGCAGAGGAGGCAGTGCAGTGCTGACGCAGTGTCCCAGTGTGCTCCACGCAGGCCCACGCAGCTACTACGAAGGGGCAGCACAGTTGTAGCCAGGGATAGTCAGTCCAGTTGCCGGAACAAAGAGATTTTGCCAGGTGAAGTGAGGTAATCTCACTTAGGTTTTTACTAGTATATTTTTATCTCTATAACTGGATAGTCAAGAGGGCATCCAGAGTTGTATTCAGAACTACTGCTTAATAATAGAAAACCCTCAGAGTTGCTGCATCGATTTTCGCACATTGGGTTTTTTCGGGGATGTTTGTTCAAAAATAACGGTGTCCCTTGTGTGTTTGTCTCGTATCTACTTCAGTTTATGATCTGTATGTCAGTGTAGTTTGTAGTAGTGTTTTTCATTAGTGTTTAAATAATTAAATAACTTGTTGAATGTAAAAACAAGTAGGAGAGGACAAACCAGTAATTGCAGTGGGATTTCTGATGTGTAGATTCATAAATTTTCACAGAGAAATTTGTTGATTTTTTGTGTAGAAACGGGAGGTATTCTCGCATGCCTAAGTTGGCCTAGAAGAAATATGAAGAACTAAAATAAAAATTTGATTTTTGAATGACAAGTCGGACCATTAGGGTGAAGGGACGTGTCCCTTGGTTTATTTCACTCCATTCAACTAGTATAAGTAGATGATGGGACCTCTCATTTTTCTCCACAAAGCAAGGAGAAGTCTATTTGGAGATCATTTTCATCTTCTATCTCTCTCTTGGCCACACATGTGAGGAGAAGATCGAGTTGTTTTGGGTCGAATTGACCAAACCTTGACCGAGCTCTTTGACTAAGGATTGACTACAGATCGCTAACCAAAGGAGGGTTGCATGTGTGCACTATTGACTGTAGTTTGACCAGCCACAAGCCACACGTGTGGGTTTGACCACAGGAATTAGCCGCAAGCCGCATGGTTGATTGCAGGGTCAAACTTTGACCGTAGGGCCAAATTTGACCGCAAATTGTAGTTTGACTATCATTGACTTTCAAATGTTTTGACTGGTTTGACCTGTTGAGAAATCGAAATGCTTGCAGATTAGGGTAGATTTTTCTTAACTTAATAATTAGTTGTGAATGTTTGTGAAATTTATATTCTCTTCATCAAGCAATTACTAAAATGTACAAAACATGAATATCAAAAGAGATAAAGAACACAAGAAATTAGGCTCCAAGACAGGGAAAAACCCCAAAAGGGGGAAAACCCAAGAAAATCCTCTTCTTATAGAATCAGATCAAAGTGAGATATCCAAGACCCAAGACCAAGACCAAGACTACCACAAAGACCTAAGTCAACCCTCCTTCAAGCCACCTTTAACAAGTCAAAGTCAACAAAAGTCAATGTTGATCAAATCTCTAAAATCTTATCATCTCCTGAAATTTCGGGCCTACAGTAGCACAGAATTTGCCTCAGGAAAACTCGCATGTATGAGCATAACTAGAGCAAAATAACTCATCTTCTCTCTCCTTGGACTGTTTTCTCTCTCCCTTGACTTCGTTGTTTTTTCTTCTTATCTTGGCACAAAAATCGATGTGATAGATGGATGAATGAATGAGGTCGAACTACCTTGTAAACATGTCCAGGAAGTTGATGTAACACCCTCCTCCCACATCTACCCAAGTAACTAGCCAACTAGGGTAAACATGAGACGAGAGGCTACTATGATTGGATTTGACCTCCTATGTGACCTTAAGGAAGTGGAATCAACGGAAACATCACACACAGTCATCCAACATCAGCTTCAGAATCCTCAGGAGACAAGTCAGCCACTCAAACAGCCTATCCCTGGGTCCCACTGATGTTCTGGACATCTTAGGCCTCAGTCGCTCCCATGCTATGGGCAAGAGAGCGTCCAGAAACCCAAAGTCGCTCTCAGAGACTTGCCTGCTAGCAACCAAAGACTAAAATTGCCAGTTTTGTGCCAGCGACCCAGGATTTAAGCCACTTTTTCAGGCCCAGAGCCTAGGTCACTGCCCAGAATGGAGTGATAGCTTAAAATCAGTAAAAGTATAGGGAAACAATGATGCCAAAGCAATAAGTTGAACAAGACCTTAACCAGACCCCTACTAGCCATGACAGGCATTTCGTCAAACATATCATCAACATGTAACCTACAGGTGTAAACAACAGAATTAAGTGTAGGGATCTCATACTTATCTGAGAATCGCTATGAACCATTGTTCCCTCATGTCATTTGCTGCATTATCATCTATTAGGCCATAGATACATTATCCATTCATTTACAAGTAAAAACATGTTGAGAGCCATACATAGTTGTTGTCATAAAACATACATATAACCAGCATAATAGGAACAGAAATATCATAAACATATCAACCATAAAATCCACATATACATCAGTACATTTACACATGAAAATCAAGGGAATGAATTTCTCATTAATGAATGCAATAAACCAACCGAAGATGGGACTACCACATTCCACCCGACCATAGATTGGTTGAGCCAAGTCTCTCTTCAGCCAATCACCCCCGTGCCATATTCCAAGCATGAATGTGGGACTCATAGAACACACCAAAAACAACAACAAGCATGGATGCCATCGGAGTTCTCCACCTACACCATGAGGAATTTGAGTGTCTCCTAGTCTCTCAGGCTTTACCGCAATCCACGGTCCGATCCAGGGATCACTAGGCCTTACACCGAGACATACTCTCCAGGCTTTACCGTACATCCCATTCTGGGACTACTAGGCCCGACAGAGAGAAAAATCCACCTCTTGGCTTTACCGTATATCCCGCCATTAACTGGCAAGGATTCCTAGGCCGACCGAGGCACACAATCTAGCTTTACTGCAATCCACAGTCTGATTCAAGGGTTACTAGGCCAGTGGCTTTACTGTAATCCACAGTCATGTTCAGGGACCACTAGGCCATGTGTTTGTCAGTTCAGAGATCCACCCCACTCAGCTTCGAATCCATCCGGCCATCCCACATTAACCGAATATGAGAAACCCATCTCATCAAAGCTATCAGGAAATGGCAAGGCTAGGCTGAAGAACATTGTCAAACCTGGCAAAAACAATGCCATGTTAGAAAAGAACCACATGCAATACCATGGATGCCAAATCTAGCAAGGAAAATACACAGGCAAGTCGATACCTGTAATGAACCCTGTTGTAGCTGCTTGATCTTTACTTCCGCTTGCCTTCTTTGCCTTTGTTGCTCTAATGCCAAAGTGCTCCAAGAAACTCCAAGTGTCCAAGAGTGAGAGAGAGAGAGAATAATGAGAGAACTCCAAAACTCAACAGAGAAAAGGTTACCAACTGATCCTCGGAAGCCTTTTTACAAATGAGGCCTCTATTTTCTTCATTTTCCTTCAATTTTCTCCTCACATACAACTTGTGACCTTTGACCTCTTTTTTCTCCTAATTTCCATTATTTTCATAAATAAATGTGTCAAAAATGCTATTTTGCCTTCCCAAATCCTTAGCCATTGACTTTGCCAATATCCTTAGCCATAAACAACCAAATGAACACCCCCTAGAATGTCTTGCCCAACATTCAACTTCGAATAAGTGTCCCATCAATCGTGGTTATTGTTTTTCAATTTTTATTACATGGAATTTTCACCAGGGTTATTACAATCGAATAGCTGCCTCTTTAGGCCAACTTGTTCCGTGGATGACATTTTGACTCAACAAAAAAAAAAAAAAAATCTTTTTCTTGCAAGAAGTCCAAATTAGACTTTGACTCAAAATAAATTCTCTTTTGACTCAATTGACCCTATAAGCATGAAGAACCTGCTATTTCTAGGATTAAAAATAATAATAAGGAATGTAACAAATAAATATAATAAGTATAACAATAGTACATTTGAATTACATTATGAAGACCAACACTAGTTACATTTCCAACACTCCCTCTTAACTAGGGAGGTATTCATAATGACACAACAGGATACTCTCAAGTTGAAATATTCTCATAAGAAAGGATTCGGATTGATAAGCATCAACATAACAAACATTGTCAAAAATAGCAAGGCCTTGACTAACAAACTCTATCTCTCCACTAAATCAGAGCACAATGTTGGAACTTGGAAGAGGCATAAATTTGGACACCAACACCTCTCTAGACAAATACCTCATCTGGATGTTCACCAAGTATGTTCTCACCGGACTATTCTTATCTTGGATACACATCCTCAAAGAATATCGGTCCTCGGGACTATTCTTATCTTGGATACAAATCCTCAAAGAATATCGGTCCCAGATGCTTATCCAATCCACCATTCTCCTTACCAGTGCCTTCACTAGGCTTATGGTTGTTAGTCCTGGCCATAGTGCATGACACATGGAGAATACAGTGTCCACCCTCACTCCCTCTCAACCACAAAGGAGATCCTCACTTCCTCTCAAACAGGGAGAAACAACCACAAGCCTAAGCTTGTCTCAAAATTTCACAAAAAGAAACTTCATCAATTCATTAGCTATCGGTTCTTCTGTGGAGATTTGTTGTAGCTTCTCGCCTACTATCATACTTTTGAATAATAAAGCACTTCAACCTTCCTAGTTCTCTGACAATCTTCATACAGCTTTGAATCCAACATGTCATCAAGTAGTTTATCAAACACCTTATGGAACCAAACTTCTTCACAGTCGATTGCACAAGCCTTCACATCTTCTTTCTTCATATAGAATTTTGCATCACGCTCTTCCAAGAAATCATATCAACTCCTAATCATTAGTGGTATCTCTATCAGCATCATTACTGTCAACCCAATCAATGTATTCCTGAATTGAACCAATCAGAGCTTCCTCTTTCCAGCTGAGGTAGGTGAACTTCTTGCTTTCATGTTGCCATCTAATCGACTTCTTTGATGCAAACTTTAAACCGTTTTCTCCTTCTTCAATTACGTCTATTAGGATTTAGAGAAGTCTTTGTGCTTTGTTGCTTTCTTCTAATTCTTCCATTTGTTAGTCAAGTTTAGATAGTTCTTGCCTTGACTTGCAAGTTGTATTAGAAGACTATGAAAGAACAAAAGGCAAAGTACAAAGACAATAGCTTTAGTAGTAATCAAGGAGATGTAGAGTACTTATCTTTTGAGGAAGGTTAGCTCCCTCTTAATCTTGGACCTATTCACCAACCTTGTTCTCACATTAGCATGATGTCATTATCATCAAGGGTTAGATATACCTATTACAGCAAACATAATTAGATAGGGTTTTGTTTCCTAGGGTTCTTCTTAATCCAAAATATGCTAGGGTTTACAAACCCTAGATGCCAAAGTCCTCAAGACTTGCCAATTAAAAATTGTAAAATTCGACACCCATACTAGAGAGATAGTGTTAGTTGCAAAACCCTAGAGACATTACTAACAAGCCTTCTATACCAGAGATTTCATTCCTTGACCATAAAAACCTAGTCCTTATATGCCGGGAAAAGATTTCGAACTTTAACATACATACATGGATCTTTTCATAATATGATACTAATTATCAAAAGAGCATAAGATCATTAACTTTTCCCTCATGTGAGTTTACCATGATCTAGAAAACTTTACAATTATATCAAAATTCTTGTGTGTGTGGTAGAATTTCTCAATTTTCAGTATTTTATTTTTCCATAGTATTTTTTGGTGAAAATTGCAATTGTGATTTTATTCGTTGTTTGCCGTAGCAAATAAACTGCATAATTAAATTTACAGTTAGAAGAATAATTTCCAGTCACTGCAATAGATAAAAATTTCACATGGTATTAGAGCTGGGTTGATCAGTTAGAGAGTTTAGAAGTGAAGGAAAGGAATTTTGTTGCTCAGTAAGGGTAGCAGGCTGAAATTCCCAAGGACAGCGTGGTCTTTTTGCTAGGAGGTTGAGTTGCTTAAGGAAGTTTGATTTTTCTGAGAAAGGGGCAGAAAATTTTGATTCTTCTAATTCACTCATTCCAAAGGCAAAAGGAGCAACTCAGTTATTTCGTTGGGCAGATCTCTAGCAAGACGCAGAATGTTTTGCAGCAAATTGCTAGTGAAAAACCAATGTCGGGTGAAAGAGGAATAGCACACTATAAATTATTCAACATAACCATGGACAGAAGTGACATCCAGGGAACTTCAAATTTGTCTACCAATTTGGAGGACGAATTTGCTTGCTTATCAAGATCAGCTTCATAGGGTATCTGGTATATAGACAGTGGAGCATCAACTCACATGACAGGGGATAGAGAATATTTTTATAGCTACAAGGAGCAGATGGACTTCCATATTACTATGGGAAACAAGACGAAATGTACTCCAATGGGGAGAGGTACCATAGATTTTCAGAGGGAGTTAGGAGCAAGCACCAGCGCTACAGATGTATTGCATGTGCCAGGATTGGGTATGAACCTAATTTCAGTATCCCAATTACAGGATAAGGGGTATGATATTCACTTCGTAGGGAAGAAAGTGTATGTCAAACACCCAAGCTGGAAAAAGGTAAGACAGATTGGAGTTTGAAGTAATAGATTGTACCAGTTACAGATTGACTCTCCAATGGCACTAATAGGCAGTGACAGTAGCAGTGGGAAGGAGCTGAATGAGTTATGGCATAGGAGAATGGGACATCTACACCATGGAGCACTCAGGATGCTTAGAGAAACAGTAACAGGGGTTCCAGAACTTGGCACAAAACACGATGATGTGTGCAGAGGATGCGTACTTGGGAAGTATGCTAAGGCAGCATTTCCAAGAAGTGACAACAGAGCTGATGGCGTGTTAGGACTCATACATTCAGAGATTTGCGGCCCGATGTCCATTAGAGCTCTCAACTGTGTTGAATATTTCGTCACCTTCATTGGTGACCATCCCAGGAAAACCGGGATCTACTTCTTAAACACCAAAGATGAGGTCTTCGATCGTTTCAGAAAGTTTAAAGCTCTCATGGAGAATACGACATGGAAGAAGATCAAGGTGCTTCACTCAGATAATGGTGGAGAATATATTGATAAAGACTTCACAAATTTTTGTGCCAAGGAAGGGCATCAAGAGAGAATGCACAACTCCATATAACCCATGGTAGAATGGTGTAGCGGAGCGGAAAAACAGAACCACTGTTGGAGTTGTAAAGGCTATGTTATATGACCATGATTTACCTAGATTTCTATGGGTAGAGGCATGTAACACAGCAGTATATATTCAGAACAAGACTCCTCATAGAGCATTGGGGAAGAAAACGCCAGAAGGAGTCTTCACAGGGAAGAAGCCAAAAGTTAGTCACTCCAGAATTTTTGGCAACGTTGCTTATTGCCACATGCCAGATAAGAAACGTACCAAACTGGATCAGACTGTAGAGAAGGGGTTCTTCGTTGGGTACAGTGAAACCTCAAAGGCACACAAGATCTACATTCCTAGCAATAGGAAGAATGTAGTAAGGTGAGACATGAAGTTCATGGACGACCGAGCTTTCAGCAGATCTCGTGAGATTCCTGCAAGTGATCAGAATCAATTAGCAGAAGGTCCTTTGGTCCAGCCACAGGGGCAACCAGTGGGACAAGCAGGAGGGCAGTCACAAGGATTGAGTATTGTGACTAGTACCAGTATTTCCTCAGGTGCAGGAAATCGGAGAGTTCTCAGCCGATGGAGCAACAGAGGCAGGATGAGGAGGAGTTGGCTGAACCTCCCACGACTAGTGGTCGAGCCAGCAAAGAGGTTCATAAGACATTGAGAGATGTAGAGGATTTTGTTGTAACTCCTAGGACGAACAAAGACAACGCAAAAAACCTGACAGGTACCAAGCATTGGTGGCTCGGGTTGAAGAACCTTCCAGCTTTCAGGAGGTTGCACATCATCAAGTATGGGTAGATGCCATAGTAGAAGAGTATAGCTCTATCATGACAAATTATGTTTGGGAGGTAGTGCCAAGGCCCGAAGACAGACCAGTTCTAGGTTATAGATGGATCTACAGGATCAAATATGCTGTAAACGGTAGTGTGGAAAAATACAAGGCTAGGTTCGCGGCAAAGAGGTAAGCACAAAAAGAAGAGATAGATTATGAGGAGACCTTCGCCCCAGTTGCCAAATACACTTCTATCCGGTCAGTTAGCAGCTCAAATGGGATGGTAGATTCACTAGATGGACGTTAAGACAGCCTTCTTGAACACGGTGATTAAGGAATAAGTGTACATAGAACAGCGAGAGGGCTTCGAGACTCATGTGTGCAAACTGAAGAAAGCTCTATACGAACTCAAGCAGGCTCACAGAGCATGGTATGGTAGGATTGACAGCTACTTGCAGCAGATGGGATTCATCAAGAGTGACGCAAATCTCAACCTTTACTATTTGATGGTAGAGGGTGAGCCATTCATCCTCGTGTTGTAGGTGGATGGTCTCTTTTTTACAGGATCATCAAGGCTCATAGAGGACTGCAAGAGGAATCTGGTAGCAGAGTTCGACATGAAGGATTTGGGGTTGACGCACTATTTCCTAAGAATGGAAGTGTGGAAGAAGGATGGGGATATCTTCCATGGGCAAGGAAGATACGCTACAGATATTCTGAAGAGGTTCAGAATGCAAGATTGCAAACCCATGTCTACGCCCATGATCACCAACTAGAAGAAGATAGATGCATCGGATGACAAGGATGTCGACACACCTTGTATAGACAGCTTATTAGGTCTCTCATGCATCTAATCAATACTAGGCCAGATATTTGCTTCACAGTCAGTATGTTAAGTTATGGTATGTTCTATGCTTATAACAGTTTACTTATCTTTCTTATTATTATCCATAGATTAGCAATCACATGTACATAAAGTAAAGTGCAGATAGAACATTAAACAATCGACAGAAAACAAGCCAAGACAAGAGACACAAGATGTGGCGGCTAGCCAGGGACAAACCCCAATGCGGGGAAACCCTTTGAACAAATCTTCCTTTGTCTTCGATAATCCAGCAGAGAGAAATAGTACATAAATCTGATTTACATCAGCGGCAGCAAACCCTAGATCAGCCAAACTAGGGCAAACAATATCTTGCAAACGGACCATCGAATCGGCTTGATTCCACCATCAAAAAATGCAACCTTCAGAGGAGATCCAGATGGACCTACAGCGCAGTTCTAAGGAGGGAGTCTTCTGGTCAACGCTGGTCAAACTTTGGTTCTGCAGTTGCAGCCCTAAATTCTGCACCTTCCTTCCACATGTGTGAGAGAGAGTCTCTTTTCTGCGCAGTAGAGAAGAGCCTCTTTTCTGCGCAGGAGAGAGAGAGAGAGATGTGATGAGATGAGTGAGAGCAAATGAGGAAAAGTCCTTCTGTATTTATACACAACTGTTGATGTTTGAATAGATGCGACTGTTGGGCTTCTGAGCCTACATGAGTTGTAGGTCGGCTTGATAATTATTCCATAATCAAAATAAATTCATATCTCCATAAATACTTATCGGAATCGGATGATCTTTAGATCAATCCTACACCTCTCGACGAGAGGAATCTAATAAAAATATTATCAGCCATGAACAAGATGACCCACATGGAGTTTAGCCCTAGTTTCCAATTTTAACACTCCCTATCAACTAGAGAGAACTCCATCTGCAATCTGTCTGTAGGTCGCTACTATTCATCCATCAAAGGCACTGCCCTATACAACTTGACCCCTGCTCTCCTCTGCTCTATCCTGCTTGCTCCGCTCTGTTCTGCCTACTCTGCTCTATTCTATTCTGCCCTGTTCTGATCTGCTTTGCTATGTTCTGCTCTGCTATGTTCTGCTCTGCTCTGATTTGTCTGAATTATGAAGAGGAAGAAATGATCGAGGATGTATCATACTGACTCAAAGTCAGTCTCAGAGTATGTACCATTAGTCCCAGACCAATCTCAACCGACCCGAAGTCAGTGTCATAGTGGATACAACTCCTACCACTGGTCCCAGACCAGTATCATCCTCTACTGACTCAAAGTCAGTCTCAAAGTGCGTACCACTAGTCCCAGACCAGTCTCAACCGACCCAAAGTCAGCGTCATAGTATGTACCACTCCTACCACTGGTCCCAGACTAGTCCTTCACTGACCCGAAGTCAGTCTCAGAGTATGTACCACTAGTCCCAGACCAGTCTCAACCGACCCGAAGTCAGCGTCATAGTGGGTACAACTCCTACCACTGGTCCCAGACCAGTATCATTGATCCCAGATCAATGAAGGTCATCCTAGCATAGGGAGTACAGTAGATATAGCGATGCGTCCATCGGTACTACTATGGTCCCTATCCTCATTTCCCTGCTCATTGATCAGATGAGAGGTACTTCCCATGAGTCCCAGACTGCATGGGTAGGATGCCTTGACAGGAGAACTTAATCAATCCTGTCCTCACAGGAGAACTAATCATCCTGCTACATAAACACCATGGAGAACACATCATCCAGGCCTCACAGGAGAACTAATCATCCTGCTACATAGTTGTCATGGAGAACACATCATCCAAACCTCACAGGAGAACCAATCATCTTGCTACATAGTTGTCATGGAGAACACATCATCCAGACCTCACAGGAGAACCAATCATCCTGCTACATAGTCGCCACGGGGTGTACATGTATACCACCAGGGGATGGTGAATCACCCTGTGGTCATATGTCGCTCCAAGAAGTACCCCGCACCCCCCCGGAGCTCCCAGAGCTCAATGCATCATACAGGTCCCTCATCAGAGAGTCTTTGAACAACACCAAGTTCTTCTCGGAAAGTCAAGAATTTGACTTTCCCTAGGGGCTTTGTTAGAATTTTGGCGACCTGTTCATCTGTACCGATATGTTGGAGCCTTATAGCTCCCCTCTGCACCATATCTCGAATATAGTGGTACCTGATATCGATATGCTTGGAGCGATCATGAAATACGGGATTCTCTGACAAACGAATCCTACTCTGGTTGTCACATAGGATCACGGTGGTATCCAATGTAAATCCAAACAGCTCAATGAAGAGCTTTCACAACCAGACTGCCTCACAGGAGGCCATACTAACAGTGATATACTCTGCTTCGATGGTGGTCAAAGCCACCGACTTCTACTTCCTGCTCATCCAGGATATTGAAGCAGATCCCCAGGAGAAACAGCACCCAGAAGTGCTCTTATGGTCCTCCACATTGCCTGCCCAATCAGCATCAGTGTATCCAAGTAGTCTCACATCTCCGGCAATGTATCTTAACCCATAAGTCATTGTGCCACGAAGATATCTTAACAGATTCTTGGCACCAATCCAATGTATGTGGTGAGGTTCAACCATATGTTGACTCAACGTGTTGACTACGAAGCATATATCTGAACAAGAGTTCACTAAGAACATTAATGCTCCGACGAGTAGACGATACTCGGTGGCATTTCATAAAACAAGTCGAGCAGCGCTACCGCTTCACTTCTTAAAGTCAAGCTCTATCGGGGTAGTAACAGCCTTGCAATGAACCATACCGAATCTTTCCAATATCTTCACCACATATTTTCCTTGAGATAGGAAAATTTCCCCTAGCTTCTGCCACACTTCAAGTCCTAGGAAATAGTGCATTAGTCCTAGGTCCTTCATTTCAAATTCAGAAGCCAACTCCCTCTTACATTTGTGAATAAGAGGGTCTGCGCCTATTAGGAAGAGGTCATCCACATATAGCACCAGTATGAGAGGTTTGTCATTTTCAACCTTAACGTAAAGGTTAGGATCGCCTTCACTCCTAGGGAATCCCAGCTTCATCAAGTAGTTATCGATCCTCTCATACCATGCTTGAGGTGCTTGCTTCAGCCCATAAAGAGCTTTCTTCAACCTGCATACATGAGATTTTTGATCATAAATCTCAAATCCTTCGGGTTGCTCCATGTAGACCTCTTCTTTGATTGAACCATGCAAGAACGCGGTCTTGACATCCATCTGATGTAGGTTCCATCCTTGTGAAGCCGCAAGGGCTATGATTGAGCAGATGGTCGTATATCTGGCAACAGGTGCAAATATCTCATCATAGTCTATACCTTCCTTCTGGGAGAAACCACGAGCAACAAAATGAGCCTTATACTTTTCTGTACTTCCATCTACTGCATGCTTTATCTTGTAAAGCCATTTAGAAGTGACAATTGTCTTGTCCTGGAGTCTAGGAACTACTTTCCAGACATCATTCTTCATAATAGACTCATATTCTTCGGTCATAGCATCCTTCCATACTTTATGCTTGACGGCATCTGAGAATGATGAAGGCTCATTTTGTATTGATCATGCTCATGATGGTTAGGTATCCCTAATACCTGTTAGGTTTCTTACTTTCACAGAAGGTTCCTTGGGGTGCAGCATGTCCTTCAGCATCATCAAGTAGCCCCCTAAGCTAAGGGGGCCTCTTCCCAGAAGAGGAAGGCTCAGGTGGATAAATAGGATCCTTGGGTTCCTCCACATCAGGCATTGTTACATCATCTGCCTATAGAAACTTCGGAAGTCTTTGATCATGGAGCATGGCACAGACAACTTCCACAACCGTACAGTTCTTCCTTTCCGCCACACCATTCTGCTTAGGAGTATATGGTGTAGTAGTCTCCCTCTTAGTGCTAGCCTCAGATATGCCTGAGTGAACCAACTGTAATATATCGGAGGTCTTGCTTTGGCTTGAGGGGAATGGTCCCCTTTTGAGCTTTCCTTCGGCACATCCCAGACATACACTTTCTTTCTCTACTCGGAATTCGGGCATCCCTGTTACCATTTGTCTTACATCGAGTAGAGCTTTGTAATGAAGGTGGGCAAACCTCTGATGCCAAAGTTCGGACTAAAGAGATGTGTCACAAGACATGACACTCAGTGGACTTCCACTGACCTAATATAATGTGTAATATCCCGTTTCAGAGATATTCTCCAAAACCCCAGTAAACTCCAACCAAATATGTATAAATGATATAATAACCGGGAAGCTCAAATGATAAAAATAACAGTGGTGCAATATATAATAATATAAACGTGAAATATAAGCAATTACTCAAGAAATGCAAAGAGAAATGCTAAGCCATTTTATTATACTGAGCAATAGAATGAGTACAGGAGGTGATCAGAAAGATGGCACCTCGACTTGCACAAGGCAAGTGAAGAAATACACTCAGAATAGCAAAGGAATGGCCTCTCTCAGAACTGCTTGGAAGCTGCTGGAGAACTATCGTGCTGTTGTTGCTGCTGTAAATCAAATGAGGATTTGGGGTTGTTCCCCTCCTCGGAAAATGCTAAAACTCTGGAGTCGGACTCTACTTAAGAAACCCAAAAAAACCCAAAAAGGTTTCCTGGAATAGCTGACCCCTGAAAATCACCCCCTTGGGGTTCTGCGCAGTCCCTCAATGCTCTGTGCTGCCACTAAATGAAACCCTCCAGAAATCTGCCTGAAACCTCTGCCAAAACCCTCCAATATGCAAGGGTTGATCCCCTGCTCAATCTCCCAGCACAAATCCTACTGCAAACCCTCAATCCAGAACTCCTGCCAAAAAGAACTGCACCATCCCTCTCAGTGTTGCGCAGTCCTCCAAGATGCTCAATCCTCCTGCCAAAATGTTGATGAAACTACTGCAAAATGTTGATGGGAAATACCTTGCCCGAGCAGGCACTCGAAATCCCCGGGGCTAAGGGTGAGATCTCCGAACGGAGACACTCAACGCACTAAACAGCGCTACAGACTAGCTAAACAGCCAGCGTGCTCTAAGTCGAAGTGACTAGCTCAAATTCACATAACTGAATGCCAAAATGAGGAAGCTCCTCTCTCCTTTATAGCCTTTGCCTCTCTCAATCCAAGGCCCACCTTCTCCAGCGTAATTCCTCTCTTGCCACGTGTTTCTTCCCTTCTGCGCAGTCCCTCCAAGTGTCTACGTGGGCTCCATTTCTGCATCCCCCTTTGGCCCCATTGGCTCCCCTTTAAGTCACAACGTTGTGCTACCAGGAAGTGACTTTTATTCTAAAAGTGAGTCATGTCACCCTTTACTCACCTCTTTATTCATAACTAGCTATAGAAGGCAAAATTGAGCAAAATCGAATATTCCAATTAGCCATGGCTAATTAGGAATATTACAGTCTCCCTCGGCAAAATGTTGCTTGTCCTCAAGCAACTGAAGTGATGGATGCTGCAAAATTTTCTCGCTCTCCCAAGTGGCATTTTCATCTGGTAAATTCTTCCACCTCGCTAAGAATTCCCAAACCGTCCTGCTCCGCAGTTGCCTCTCCCTGGTATCAATAATAGCCTCTGGCTGCAACACCAAATGCCCCTCATCATCTATGGGTGGTAGCTCATCTGTCACTATCACCTGCTGCCCTAATGCCTTCTTCAGGCATGATACATGTAAAACATTATGAATCTTGCTGCCTTGGGGCAGCTCCAACTCATATGCAACCTGTCCAATCCTGCGTATCACCCTGTATGGTCAATAAAAGCGGGGCTTAAGCTTCTCAGCCCCCTTCTGCTTCAGTGACGACTGTCGGTATGGCTGTAATCGTAGGTAGACCAAGTCCCCTACCTCAAACTGTCTCTCCACCCGACCCCTGTCAGCATATAGTTTCTGTTGGTTCTGCACTGTAGCCATGTTATCCTTGACAGCTCGAAGGATATCCTGACTCTCTTGGATCCAAATCTTGGCTCTCGGAGCCTTGCTATCACCAAACATCATGTCAACAAAAGATAAAGGATGATACCCATACAAAGCATAGAATGGTGACATACCAATGGACATGTGATGTGTAGTGTTATAGCAGTACTCCCCCAGATGCAGCCACTTCAGCCATGCTCGCTGTTGCCCACTGACATAGTTACGCAAGTAGCCCTCCAGCCACTTGTTAACTATCTCTGTCTGTCCGTCTATCTGTGGGTGATAACTGGTACTCGGTGTCAACTCCATCCCCACTAGCCGAAAAAGCTCCTGCCAAAACCCGCCCATGAAACGACTGTCCCTGTCACTGACGATGGTCTTAGGAAGACCATGTAGCCTGAAGACCTCTCTGAAGAACAGCGCGGCCACCTGTGCTGTTGTGTAGTGTGCGGATATGGCAAATAAATGTGCGTACTTCGTCAGTCAGTCAACAATGACAAAGATACAATCCTTGCCCTGTACCATGGGCAACTCTGTGATGAAGTCCTTCGAAATACTCTCCCATTTCCCCTCCGGAATGGGAAGACGCTGCAATAAACCCGCAGGATGGCTCATCTCCCCCTTGTTCCTCTGACAAACGTCGCACTCCCGAATATGTTGGAGTACGTCCTCCTTAAGGCCCTTCCATGAGAACCTCTCTCTGATGGCCCTGTAGGTTTTGGTAAACCCCTGATGGTCGGCCAATGGTGAATCATGTGATGCCTGGAGTATCTTCTTCTTGAGCTGAGATCCCTCAATCAAGAAGATCTGATCCCTGTAGTAGATGATCTCATCGACCACCCTGTACCTGTCATCCGCCACCTGCCCATCCAAAACCTCACATGCAAACCTGTCCTTGGAGTACTCTACTAAGAGTCGAGCCCTCCAGTCTGTGTCCAAGCTCATAAGAGACAACGTGGCTGGTTTACGTGAAAGAGCATATGCTACCACGTTCTTACCCTTGACATACTCAATGTCAAAGTCATATGCTTGGATCTTACTGATCCACTTCTGCTGCCTCTCCTGTAGCTGCTTCTGCTCCAAAAAGACCCTGAGGCTGTTGTGATCAGTCCTCACCCTGAACCTGTTACCCACTAAATACTGTCGGAACTTGGCCAATGCATGCATGATGGCCAGCATCTCCTTGTCGTATATAGAATACAATCTCTCGTGCGGAAGGAGCTTCCGGCTCTCAAAGGCTATAGGGTGACCTCCCTGCATCAATATTGTGTCGATCCCCTCTCTCGATGCATCACACTCCAAAACAAATGGCTGCGTAAAATCTGGCAATGCAAGCACTGGGCAACTGCTCATAACCTCCTTGAGCCTGTCAAAGGTTCGCTGCGCTGTATCCGACCAATTGAATGCCCCCTTCCTCGTCAGATCTGTCAAGGGTGCAGCAAGCTGTGAGAAACTCTTGACAAACTTCTGGTAGTAAGTACAAATACCAATGAATCCCCGAAGTTCTGTCACATTCCTCGGCTCCGGCCAATCTCTGATGGCCCTGATCTTCTCCTCGTGGACCCTCACTCCGTCCACCCTTATGATGTGTCCCAAGTACAACACCTCCATCAACCCAAACTCGCACTTGGAGAGCTTGGCGTAGAACTGCTACTCCTGCAAGATGCGTAACACTGTCTCAATGTGCTGGAGATGCTCCTCCTAAGTCCTACTGTAAATGAGGATATTGTCAAAGAATACCAACACAAACTTCCTCAAGTGACTGCGGAAGATGTGATTCATGCAGGACTGAAATGTAGCGGGGGCGTTGGTTAGCCCAAAGGGCATCACCAAGAACTCGAAGTGCCCATAGTGACACCTGAAGGCGGTCTTGGGAATGTCCTACTCCCTCACGCGAATCTGATGGCACCCAGATTTCAAATCAATCTTCGAGAAGAACCGTGCTCCTCTCAACTCATCCATCAACTCATTGATCCTGGGTATGGGGTACCTGTTCTTCAGTGTCTTCTTGTTCAAGGCCCTGCAGTCAATGCACATCCTCAATGTGTCGTCTTTCTTCTTCACCAACACCACGGAAGAAGCAAAAGGACTCGTGCTCGGCCGAATGTGCCCAAGAGCCAGCAACTCCTCAATGACCCGCTCAATCTCATCCCGATAGGCCTTGGGATGCCTATAGGGGGTAGTAATCACTGCCTGTATGCCCTACTAGAGCTCAATGGTATGCTCAAACCCCCGGTCTAGTGGTTGTCTCGGCGGAATCTCCCCAAACACTATGGCATACCGGTCAAGGATGGATTGTATCTCTGGATGTACCATCTACCTTGTATTCCTTGCCTCTGATGCACGCAGCTCCACTACCCACTCCACGTCTCCCTTCCGGAAGACTACCTCCATCCAATGAGTCGAAACAGTCTGAGGTGGATATGTGTGCTGTCCCCGTATCTTCTCATGCCTCCCTGTCTTCTCATCATCCCACTCCATCTCTAGGGTCTTCCAATCTGTCGTGACCTTCCCTAGAGTGATAAGCCACTGAACACCCAGTATCATGTTGGTGTCTAGAATATCGACCACGAAAAAGTGGTCGATCAGTGTATAGGCGCCCATCGTCACTGATAGCTCTGGAACATAACGAGCACACATCATGGTCTGATCTCCTGGGACCAAAACTGAAAACCCATCGAAGCTCTCTGTCTATATACCTCTCCGCTCAACCATCTGTGCATCGATGAAGTTGTGGGTTGCCCCACTGTCAACCAAAATTGATACTCGCTAGCCACATACTGTCCCCCGTACGCGTAGCGTTAGATACTTGGGAACTCCTCGCAATGCTGCAAGGGCCCCTCCGGTAGGTGCAAAAGATGCACCACCTGCTGTTGGCAGTGGAGGTGGCAAAGGCCCCTGCATGGCATGACTATCTCCTGCCTCCACATCATCCTCATCATCCTCTTCCCCATTGCTCTCAAAGAAGACCTCAAATAAAATGTGCTTTGCCAGCAGCACATCTATGTCCTGGTGTCCACGGCTCCTAACAGGTGAAGCACAACCGCTTCTTCTTCAGCTCTCTCCTGGCATCATTGTCAATCTGTGCTCATCCTGGATTCCCCTTTGGAGGTGGAATCCTCACATCCTTCCCCTTAGACTAGAAAGTTTGTCTCTGGGGGTAAGGTGTCCGGGTCCTGGGTAAGACATCATGTAAGTCTCGGGTCCTGCTAATAGCGTCCTGGAGTGTGGCTGGTCTAGTGGAACGGACTAAACCCCATAGTGGCTCTGCTAACCCCTCAACATACATATAGATCCTTCGTGTCGTGGATAGATCTGGCACCATCACTGAGACCCTCAAGAAATATGCAATGTAGGTCTCTAGGCTCCCTGTCTATTTGAGCCTCGTCAGCTCAACAAAATGTTGCTCTGGATCCCTCCGATCAAATCGCTCCATCAATCTCTTGGTGAACTCGGCATATGTCGTCACTGTGGAGTGTCCGAGTGTGACCATCCCATGAAACCACCAACCCTGAGCCTCACCATCCAAATGTAATGTCGCCACCTTGATGGCCTCTGTCTCTGACATCTGGTTACACTGGAAGTAAATGTCCAGCTTCTCCACCCAAGACTTTGCCGAACTGTTTGATGAACCATCAAACGTAGGCAAGTGGAATCTATTAGCTACACGGTGGGTGTCACCATCATGATAATGTCGGTATCCTCTGTGATGGTCGCGAGGTCTAGTATCTCGTTGGAGCTGAACAGAGTCTCTGAATGAGAGAGCCTCCCTGAACTCCTGCCCATAGGCCTGGTACTCTGCAAAATAATCGCCCATATGACTGGGCTCCGCCTCCTGCTGGGCTCCGGCCCCCGTGTCTGCTCCTAAGAAAGTGGGCATGGTAGAGCGTGTAGGGGCATGTGAGGCCACCTACTGAGTAGTATCACGCTGCTCTGGCAAATGGTGGGATGCACCCGATCCCTCACCAACCTAAAAAACCCATGGGCTCTCACGCTGTCTAGCCTCTACTACCGTGAATCTCTGCCCCATCACCTCAATCTGCCTCGACAAATCCTACACTGATTTGAGGAGCATATCTGCAAATCTCTTCGCGTCCTCATCTGCCATCGGATCCTCCTGCTCTACGTCCACCCTAGGCTCCTTATGTTCTGCGTCCACCACAGGCTCCTCCTATTCTACATCCACCACTGAAACACAGTCTCCCTCCCCGTAGGTGTTTTTCAACCTACGCCCAGTGTCTCTGTATCTCCTACCTCTGTAACAGATGTAGGGCTTTTCCCCCGGTGTCATAGATTGCTAGCTGCACAGGCTGACCCAGATCTATGCTCTGATATCACTGTAATATCCTGTTTTAGAGATATTCTCCAAAACCCCAGTAAACTCCAACCAAACACGTATAAATGATATAATAACCGGGAAGCTCAAATGATAAAAATAACAGTGGTGCAATATATAATAATATAAACGTGAAATATAAGCAGTTACTCAAGAAATGCAGAGAGAAATGCTAAGCCATTTTATTATTATTGAGCAATAGAACGAGTACAGGAGGTGATCAGAAAGATGGCACCTCGACTTGCACAAGGCAAGTGAAGAAATACACTCAGAATAGCAAAGGAATGGTCTCTCTCAGAACTGCGTGGAAGCCGCTGGAGAACTGTCGTGCTGCTGCTACTACTGGAAATCAAATGAGGATTTGGGGTTGTTCTCCTCCTCGGAAAATGCTGAAACTCTGGAGTCGGACTCTACTCAAGAAACCCAAAAAAACCCAGAAAGCTTTCCTGGAATAGCCGACCCCCGAAAATCACCCCCTTGGGGTTCTGCGCAGTCCCTCAATGCTCTGTGTTGCCACTCAATGAAACCCTCCAGAAATCTGCCTGAAACCTCTGCCAAAACCCTCCAATATGCAAGGGCTGATCCCTTGCTCAATCTCCCAGCACAAATCCTACTGCAAACCCTCAATCCAGAACTCCTGCCAGAAAGAACTGCGTCATCCCTCTCAGTGTTGCGCAGTCCTCCAAGATGCTCAATCCTCCTGCCAAAATGCTGATGAAACTACTGCAAAAATGCTGATGGAAATACCTTGCCCGAGCAGGCACTCGAAGTCCCCCGAGGCTAAGGGTGAGATCTTCGAACGGAGACACTCAATGCACTAAACAGTGTTGCAGACTAGCTAAACAGCCAGCGTGCTCTAAGTCGAAGTGACTAGCTCAAATGCACATAACTGAATGCCAAAATGAGGAAGCTCCTCTCTCCTTTATAGCCTTTGCCTCTCTCAATCCCAAGGCCCACCTTCTCCAGCGTAATTCCTCTCTTGCCATGTGTTTCTTCCCTTCTGCGCAGTCCCTCCAAGTGTCTGCGTGGGCTCCATCTCTGCGTCCCCCTTTGGCCCCCTTGGCTCCCCTTTAAGTCACAACGTTGTGCTACTAGGAAGTGACTTCTATTCTAAAAGTGAGTCATGTCACCCTTTACTCACCTTTTTATTCATAACTAACTATAGAAGGCAAAATTGAGCAAAATCGAATATTCCAATTAGCCATGGCGAATTAGGAATATTACAGGAATATTACATAATGAATCAACTCGAAATCCAAGAGTGAAGGCATCTTTAACATTATTTTTCCGTATACGTACCTTGCCATCGCTAAAGGTTACCTTGTAGCCTTTGTCTTCCATTGCCGAGATGGACACCAGGTTCTTTTTGAGGTCAGGTACATATAATACATCCTGTAAGTGGATCGTATTACCTTGATTCAATTTGAGAGAGACATTGCCTACACCTTTCACGGGATATTTCATATTATCTCCAAGGACAATTTCCAGGTTAGTTTCTTTCTCTATCAGATTATGGAGAACTTCTTTGTAACCAGTGAAGTGCCTTGAGGCACCACTATCAATGAGGAAAATTCCCATTGAGTCCGAAGGAGCAGAGGTAGATAGAGCCGCTGGTAGATAATATTCATCCTGCTTATTTTCAACAATGTTGGATTCAAACCTGGAATTTCTAGCTTTCTTCAATGATTGTCCTCTTCCTTGACTTCCAGCACTCCTTTTACCTCTGCCATTAGATTTGTCATTCCTTTGATAGTCATGAGAGGGATTTTGATCATCGTCCCGATGTGAGTCCTTTCTATCAGGGCACTCCCTCGCATAGTGACTTGCTTTATCACACAAATGTAATATTGTCCTTTTCTTCCACCCTTAGGTCCAACCATTATTTTTGATTTAGTCCCGGAATTATTTCTTTTCTTAGCATGAGAAGAAAAGGCAGCAGGGGGACCTTTAGGCATGGGCATTTCTTGCTCTTCTACCCTTGTTTCTTCTTGAATGCATCTAGCCATTAATTCCTCGAAACCAAGAATTACATTTTTGTTCAGAAGAGTAGTCCTGAACACGTATCATTCGGATGGTAATCCTCCAAGAGTCATGAGTGCCATTTCCCTATTAGTAATAGTCTCTCCAATAGATAGGAGATCGTTCCTGATTTCGGTGACCCTTAAGAAGTATGCTTGCATACTCTCATCTTTACCCTTCTTAATTTCCTTCAGCTTATTTCTAAGAAACAAAACTTGATTTGCATCATTAACTTTAAATAAACTCACCAATCTATCGTAGATTTCCTTGGAGGTGTCCAGGTCGGAGATGTAGGCCACCAAGCGCTTGTCGATAAAGTCCCGGATGATCTTCTTTGATTTGACTTCTCCGGTTTTCCATTTGTTCCTGGCAGCAGCGGATGCATTTGACGGAGGCTCAACAATATTGCCTCTCACATGGTCCAATACTCTTGTATCTTCTAAGGTTAGATCGATAGACATCATCCATCCGTGATAGTCAACTTTCTCACGGAGCTTGTCCTCGGCAGGAAAGAGTGATGAGGACCCCATAGTTCTTTTAGGATAGCCTTGCAAATCTTCTCTTCGGTGATTGCTCTTTCTCTTGCTCGGGCTTTGTCTTCACCTCAGCTCTGATACCATGTTAAGTTATGGTATGTTCTATGCTTATAACAGTTTACTTATCTTTCTTATTATTATCCACAGATTAGCAATCACATGTACATAAAGTAAAGTGCAGATAGAACATTAAACGATTGAAAGAAAACAAGCCAAGACAAGAGACACAAGACGTGGCGGCTAACCAGGGACAAACCCCAATGTGGGGAAACCCTTTGATCAAATCTTCCTTTATCTTCAATAATCCAGCAGAGAGAAATAGTACATAAATCTGATTTACATCAGCAGTAGCAAACCCTAGATCAGCCAAACTAGGGCAAACAATATCTTGCAAACCGACCATCGGATTGGCTTGATTCTACCACCAAAAAATGCGGCCTTTAGAGGAGATCCAGATGGACCTACAGCGCAGTTCTGAGGAGGGAGTCTTCTAGTCAACGCTGGTCAAACTTTGGTTCTGCAGTTGCAGCCCTAAATTTTGCACCTTCCTTCCACATGTGTGAGAGAGAGTCTCTTTTCTGCGCAGTAGAGAAGAGCCTCTTTTCTACGCAGAAGAGAGAGAGAGATGTGATGAGATGAGTGAGAGCAAATAAGGAAAAGTCCTCTTGTATTTATACACAACTGTCGATGTTGGAATAGATGTGATTGTTGGGCTTCTGAGCCTACATGAGTTGTAGGTCGGCTTGATAATTATTCCATAATCAAAATAAATTCATATCTCCATAAATACTTATCAGAATCAGATGATCTTTAGATCAATTTTACACCTCTCGACGAGAGGAATCTAATAAAAATATTATCAGCCATGAATAAGATGACCCACATGGATTTTGGCCCTAGTTGCCAATTTTAACACAATACCCTTAATCAGTTCATGGTAGAGCCGAAGAGGGTACATTAGGCAGCAGCGAAGCACATTCTGGGGTATGTGCGTGGCACAGTCGAGTATGGGTTGAGATATACCCAAGGAGATGATGTCAGATTATGTGGATTCATAGATGCAGTTTTGGCAGGCAGTTCAGTGGACAGGAAAAGTACCCCGGGTACTGCTTCATTGTTGGATCAAGGATGGTTTCTTGGTGTAGCAAGAAGCAGAAGTCAGTAGAACTGAGCTCTGCAGAAGCAGAGTATATGGCAGCAAGCATAGCCACGTTCGAATCTATATGGCTTCGGAAGTTGCTAGTGAGCTTGTTCAAGCAGAGGATGGAAGCGAC
Organism: Pinus tabuliformis; assembly: GCA_031772625.1. Lineage (NCBI taxonomy): Eukaryota > Viridiplantae > Streptophyta > Pinopsida > Pinales > Pinaceae > Pinus > Pinus tabuliformis. The sequence goes on from CM062810.1 coordinate 979,265,641, forward strand.
CAATGTCTACTATGATAATCAGAGTTGCATAAAACTCTTTGAGAATCCAGTGTTTCATGACAGGTCGAAACACATAGATATTTGATGTCATTTCATCTGAGATTGTGTACAACATGGAACAATCCAACTACAGTATGTTCCCACAGAAGTACAGGTTGCAGATATATTCACGAAAGCTCCAGGAAGAGCTAAGTTCGTCTATTTCAGAGAACAAATGGGTATCGTGGAGAACCCGTTTCAGTAGCAGAAGCAGATTGCTTGGATGATTCTCAGTTACAGCAGCAGCAAATAAGAGGGAGTCGTAGTGCAGATTCGGTGTTGACAGTGTCAGTAGCAGCACAAATGCAGCATATATCAGAGTTGCGCAGTGGTTGGTGGGCAATATGGCCAAACATCAGCAGCGTGACAAGAGATGATGCAGAAACAGGGTGTTGTGGCAAGCAGTGCATCACTAGAACACATTCCTCGCTAAGAGGGAGTGTTAGTTTTTGTAGCACTGAATGTGTTCTAGCCACGAAATTTGGCGGAGAGGCTAGAATACATGAAATCTCCAAATCCCAAAAATCGTTTCAGGAAATTCTGCCTAGAAGTGTCTCAATTGGATTATTAATCGTTTTTTAAATATTTCCTAAGTCTAAACTTAGGGAATATGGTTAATTAATAAGTATTAATTGAGATAAGGTGAGAATCATCTAGAAACTCACACGAATCGATCCAAAGATGATCCTATCCATTGATTAAGTTTAAATCTTGTTTGTTGGTGCTCCAACAGCGGATTATAAGAGGGGATCGATGTGGTGATGGAGGATACATCAGTGCAAATACTCAGTTGCCTAGGCAATTCAATTTTCTCTGTGGCAGTAATTCAACAGAGAAGATAGAGCCAAAGGGTGAGTAGCAGGTGGAAGAGGAGGGTAGCAACATTCCGAGAGGAATTTTTCCAGTTCTGGGAAGAGGCAAAGGAAGGAAGGCCGAAATCCCCACAAGATCTGCGTAAGCACTACGCAGAGGGTGACATAGGAGGCTCAACGCAGAGGCTAGGGAGGTAATTTCGGAGGCAGAAATTAGTTGTGGGGCGAGAGAAAATTCTCACAATAATTTTGCCAGTATTTTCCCCATATAAGATTGCCAGTTGGGCATCTATATTATTGTACTCATAATTGCTACTGAAGAATAATAATAAAACCTCATTTGTTGCACCAGTTTTCCGCATTGGATTTTCCCAGGGACAATTGTCCAAAAATAATTGTGTCAAAATTCTTGTGTGTGCTAGAATTTCTCAGTTTTAGTATTTTATTTTTCCGCGGTATTTTTATGGTGAAAATTGCAGTTGTGGTTTTATTCGTTGTTTGTCGTAGCAAATAAAGTGCATAATTAAATTTACAGTTAGAAGAATAATTTCCAGTTACTGCAATAGATATAAATTTCACACTTGACTCTTAAGGGTCTAAATGGAGGATCAACAGACAATAGGACAATGTGTGATCCTTAACTCGATCTCGCCTATTGTCACAGGTCGATAGGAAAGAGTGTGATACTTGCCCTTGCAGTAAGCAGATCTCGCCTATTGATAGAAGGTGGTAGTTTAAGCTCCTCTATGATGTCAAACTCTTCTTTTAGATTCAAGAGTGTTCAGCAAAGATGAGGAAAGACAACATTCGACTTGATGATGACAAGACAATTGAGATGGGACATATGACGCAATCAGAAATTTCTCCCTAGCTGAGAGGGAGTGTTTATTTGGCAGCTCAGGGACAAATTCCCTCCTTTAGACAGCCTTCCTCATTCAGAGAAGACCCTCTTTTCCCTTGGAAGAATTTAATTTGATCAAGGAAAATTTTATTTTTAATGTGAAAACCCAAAAGTGCACAAAAGTTTAGGCCGGATTTAAAGACAAATTGGGTCTCCTCCAATGCCTATAAATACAGCTCATTAGCACCACATTTGGACACACATCTCACACATTCATTTCTTCTTCGCTTGGAGGTTTGTACATCTGAACCATTGCAGGTCTCTTTCACACGTGTGAGGAGGAGAGAGAGGAGATTTTAACTGGGCCCTGCACTGATTTACTCTTGCAAACCCTTTGTGCTTAGATCTACGCTGATACCATATGAAATTTCACTAATTACAACAACTAGAATTTAATATTCTAACTTATGCAATTTATTTGTCTTCAGAAATTTAATTCAACAAATAGTGATTAATTCACTACTGTAATTTTCACAAATAAATACAAGAACTCATAAATAATGCACACACACAAAATTATTGACACCAAGATTTTTGGACAGATGACCCTGGAAAAACCCAATTTGGGGAAAACCAATTACGCAAATGAGGGTTTATATTATTAATTCTTTAGAGGAATTGAGAAATACAACAACTGCTTGCCTTTCACTGGCAAAACTCTAGCATACAATTTTCTCCACTGGAAAATCAATCTGGAAACCCAAGTTTCCTCTGCAAAATCAAAACGGCCTCCTTAGTGCAATTTGCACTCCTTCTTGCAACTCGCACTCGCACTGGCAACTGGAAATGCGTACGACTCAGCGGGAACTCGCATTGCCACTGAAAAATCGTTCCTACACTACCTTCTTCCTCTTGCAACTCACTCTTCCTCTGATTCATCTTTGGCAACTGAAAAACAATCTACTGCCCAACTCTGTGCACTAGCTAATTCGCACTATTTCGTACGGCCTCTTTGTAGACAAATTTGGCCTCCCTTCTTGTCACTGGAATGCTGGAATCACTGTGTATAATTTCTCCGGAAATTATGTCCCCAATCTCTCTATTGAAACCCCTTCATTGGTGTCTCCCTCTGCACCCTTGCTCTCACTGCTCTTTGCACCAATGAGTATCATTGTGTGTTCTCCAAAGCACCATCGGTTTGCTCTTATAATCTCTCGTTAAGGAACCAACGACCACGATCTAATCACAAACGATGGTTAAGATCATCTTGACCCCATCAAATGAATTTTCTAGAAGTCTAGAGCAAAATCGATTTTCCTCAATTAATCTAATTTAATTAATCAGTTTTCCTAAGTTAGACTTAGGAAAATAATTAATAATTGGCTACTTAATCTAATTGTGGTGTTTCTTGCGAAACCTTTTCTGGGTATTGGAGAAAATTTGTTCCTTAGCCTCATAGACACCATAGAGACTAGAACATTTGTCCACTGCTTCCAAAAAATAACAGTTATGATGTCAATTTATGGACCTCTAACCACTATGGCACAATTCTCAAGGGCACAGTGTATTTGAGGTTTATTATATTATTTCTTAAAGGAAGGTTACAACTACTCTTGCACATTCTTCAACAACACTATTGACCACTGGAGTGGCACCTGATGATTATATGAAGACTCCATGCCCAAGAATGATCCAAATGACACTGTACCATCAAATATCATCAGTCAACAGAGTTTTTTAACTCTACTTCTATTTTCTCATTATCTTTCTTATACCCAGATTCCACACCCTGCGTGGAATTGTAATAAGTAATACTAGTAATGATGAGTTTTGAATCTGTAACAGGCTTAGGATGTTGGGACTCAATCAACAAACGAGTACACCTTGGAGTGTTTTTTTAATCTAGTTAATTATCCCTTCTTTTTCAGAGACGGATAATTTCCTAGGTTTTTTTACTCACTTTTTACCCCAAATCCGGGGTGACGGTTTGAAGGTTGAGCCTCAACACATCTTAGTTTTTAGAGTCGATGTATATTACCATTCTAGATCACACAAAAAATTGTGGAATTTGGTTAGGTCTAGGTAGTCATGTTTTAATTTTTTAAATTTTTCGCACTATGGAAATTGCTAATAAAATTGTATTTGTAATGTAATAAGTGATGTCTAGAGAAGTTCTACGGCGTATAAGTAATGAAATTTGCACTTCTCACCCTCAACTTTCTACTATGACACACGTTGAGGGGTTAAAAATGTGTTTTGAACCCTCAAAACCCACTTTTCCTAAGTTTAATGGGAAATTTGGCAATTAAATTAAGCCAAAAATTAAATAAATGGAGAAAAATAAATATCCACACATGCTAAATGTTGTGGAAATGAGGTGGAAAATTATGTAGGAGTTAAAGTGAAGTCCCAAGGTGATATAGACTCCTAAAATCAAGGAAAGGACATGTGCTCAAATAAAATCGAATTTCTGGCATTAAATGAGAAAGTTGTTTACTTGAAAATTTGAATTTGTGAAGTTAATGCACATTTGGGAGGATTTGGGAGAATATTTGGTGGATATTTTTGTGGGATATTGTCCCCACATGGGTTACCACCCATATACACTTGTCATTCCATTATAAAATTCGAATTTGGCACATAAGGGAAGAAGAAAATGATGTCCACTTGTCATAATTCAATTTTTACACTTAGCATTGGAGCTTCATTCAACAAATTCGAATTTCGCTTTGGGAGTGTCACCTCATGCCACTTGTTTAATCATTTCTACATTGGGATTGGCTCCCATAGTTCTATACAATAAAGTCTTGAGCTCTCATTTGTATCATATTGTTACTAATTATTGTGCTTGCAGAAGCGCTGGTACCTTGTACACTTTCAAAAATACCAATAAAGACTTTGGGTTTCATTCATGAGGTGTTTCTCCTTTGGGAGTAATGAATTGTTGATCATTGGTATAATTCATTTTACTCATGTTTTGATCTAATTTGTTTCCATATGCTCTTGTAGATTTGTTAATGTAGAGCTATCTTGCATTGACATTTGATTTAAAAGTATGCTCTAGGTATAGAATGCTCTAATTGGTTTTAAATAAATCTCTAGAGTTTCTTATCATTGTTTATTGCTAAATCTATATGGAACTAATTCTTGATTTAAGTTTTGTAGAGGGAACATCTTGTTGGAATCACATAATCAAGCGTGAGGGGAAGTCTTTGGAAAGACCAACCCACTCTTGATACATTCTTAAAGGAGCTCTCATTTGTTCTTTGAGTCTTCATAGTCTTATCTTACAAAGTGGTTTTACAGGAGTTTTGGCACATAGCTTGTACACAAGCCGAGTACTTCTAAATTTAAATCTCATTTAAAAAGAACATTGAACTTCATTTCTTTCATTTGCTATCTAAGAGCTTGAAGATGGCTAAGCAAAGAACGAGAGTTTACTCTCACTCTTTAGCTTAGCCTTTTGTGAATTATAATTGTACATATACATTTTATCTTGCTGATTTTTCCATTAACACTTAACTTATTTTGCAGCCATTGTTTGGATTCTTTGCTAACTCTTGTGTGGCAGATTTTAAAGAGCAACTTCCTGCGACATCTAACAAGTGTTTGCAAGACCTTTGGCAAGTGTTGGGGGTTCGATTTCCAAGGATGCCATGAGCCCTTTTGAGGCTTATTTTGGCCAAACTCGAGTTCACTAGAGGGCTGCCCATTTTCCTCTCTAAGTCATGGGCATTTGGAGGAAACTTTCACCTTGTTTCCCTTGGATAAGTTTTGTGAAATCTTGTCATTAATTTCTCAAAAAATGAGGTCTACTGTCCAAGTTTCAAGCAATTATTGTGAACACTCTCCTTGAAGTTTAGTTGAGGACTTTGAAGCGTCCTCTTCTCATTGTAATATTAATAAAAGATCTAATTTGCTTGTGGGATCTTGGGATTTCTCCCATGGTATCTTATCTCCCCATTTAAAGGGAGGCTTCTCTTGGGTGGATTGACATTTGCATGGTTTAAACTTTCATACTTCATTCACTTAAATGCATGCTTTAATTGAGAATCTATAGGACCACGCTATCACATTTCATTTTTAAGTTAAAGTTTGTTACAGTTTCATTTGAGCTTTGCATTTTCTATCTCATTGTAGCCTGGAGCTACAAGCTTACACTTTACTTTGGGCAATTCATCATTTACATGCAAGAATTTTATATTCTTAACAAACTTTGATTCGTTACCATTTACCTTGGTAAATTGTTTCATGAGCACTTGAATACATGCTTCATTTTTATCCTACATAGTTATCTTGAATATTGGAGCAGTTTATTGTCATTGTCTATTTGAAACAAATTTTACTTTCAAACAAATTACTTGTATCATTTTAATTCATTGATGAGACACATGCAACACTTGTAAGCTAATTTTATTCCTCCAATTGAAGTTATAATTGCAACTTATGTTGAACGCTATTTCATTTTCAAGCATTGCAAATCAATCTCTTTGAAGCATTTGCATGTAGCATTATTTTATTTTGGGGAAAAAAACTTACATGTATTTCATCTAGGCATTTTAGTATAGGAAGAACCCAAGCCTCATTAAAATTTTACCTCCAACATAAGTTAGTTGAAGTAGACATCTTAGGGATCTTCTACTCCTCTATTGACACATCACTGTGAGATCCATATCTTTGGGCGAGGGTGGAGTCTGAGGATTGAAGAGTTATATTGTAATCTCGTTGTAGAGATAATTAATAAAATTAACCAAGAGCACTTTCCATTACATTTACTTTACTTGTCTCTTGATAGTTTGAGTTTTCATATGCAAATTTTATTCCAAAAGCAAGTATTGTAATCCTTTCAAACAAGTGTTTTATTTTCATGTTTGAAATCTAATTGCATATTGATGTCTTGGTTTAGCACTTTCTTTCTTTTACATTTCCAAGTTAATTACTAATTTTTGGGTTTTGGCAAGATATGTTTCACATGTTTTGATTTATAAAGTTGATTATCTCAAAAGCATTTTGTATCTTACATATCTTGTGCTAACAATTTTTGTTTACATTTCAGGGTTACTTTGTTTTCTCTTTTGAGAGCATTGCATTTTATTCTGAGTAAATATATCTTTAAATTGTTGAGCAACTTCCTTATAAAGCATTGGTTTTATGGTTTTTCTCATGTTAATGGTTGCCATTGTTACTTCAAGTTGCTCACATCATATTTTCTCATAAATCCTTAAAAGTAATCAATTTTCACTATAACACTCTCCTAGAGACTCACATCTTTTAACTTAAATTTTCTTTAGGGACCACCCCCCTTAGATAACCTAGGAGATGGTTTATTAGACAGAGAGAGTCGAGATTAGTGTGACAGCCCCTTCTTTGAGTTCCCTGCCACCAACCACACCTTGTGGGGTTGAAGCTTTTCTCACTAACTAGAAGGTAGGTGTAGGCGGCAGGTTCAACAGGCACCATTATCTCGATTATTTTATATCATTTGGTAGTTGTGACATGTTGACTGGTCACTCTCCCAGTGGAGTGCTCCCTTATGCGGACCTATTGCACATGCTTCTACGGATCACTATTTTTGGAATGTTTGTCAACCATAAGAAGTGGCACCCTAAACACCACATGCACATGCTTTGGTGGTTACTCCATCTGGACTTGTCCACTCTCCTACTGGAATGTTTCATTATTTTATTGCCTTGGCACATATGTGGAGGTATTTTTTATTATATTGACTCATTCTAGCACCAAAATCTTAGTCATTTTGCTATATTTGGATGTGGTTTATCATAATTCTAGATGAGAGAAACCTTGGAGAATTATTTTATTAATTTTTGGAGGTTCTTGAAGGATGCACCCTTGGGAGCATTTCTTTGCCATTTCATGGACAGTTTGACATGGTCAAACACTTGATTATTGATGGTATATCCACTTTGGAAGAGATCTAGGAAGTTTCATATTAATTTTCTAAATATCAGATCTGATTTATATCCCAAACAACTTTTATACCCAGAAAAAATTATTTAACCCAGCAAATTATTTTCTGAAATTGCTAAATAAAAATTCACTGCTATTTAACAATCAAATTTGCAGCGGAAGCACAAGTAGAAAATCAATCAAATAGCAGAAAAATATAAACCCTCCAATTTTTCCTTCACTTTGAATTCCTAGAATAAATAAGGGCTCCCTTATATGGAAAATGGCCAACAGAGAAACACTCAATTTTTACAACAAACAGAACCTTGAAAACTCAGCTCCCTGGAAAACCCCAAACTGCGAGTGCTCTCCAATGAGGGTCAAAAGATGACAACTGTAGCTGAAATATCCAAGCAATAAAGATGAGAGAGCACCTAGGAGAGGCATGCCTTAGAAAATCGTGCCATGTAACTACCTCAACCACCCAACAAATAATAAAATATCTCCATGTGAAGTGCACCATAGGAAGAAGTGCCAACGTGGTTAGAACTCATCAACACTCATGTCAAATCATTGTGTTGTTTCCATATATCATCTATTGATTTCCTCAAACCATGTGCACAAGAGAGTGTGCCATATGAGAATGTGCCAACCTCTCCATCAATAATATAATTACCAATGCATTGGAAATTATGCCCAATAGAGGAGCACTCCATGATAAAATCCTTAAATAACCTCCAAACAACTCCTCCAAGTGTGAACAACTACCACGTGAAGTAGGGTGCTCAACCCTTTAACCTCAAATATAATCAAATGGACTAATTTAACCACTAAATACTTAAATTAACCTCAACATGTGTGCACAAAGGTTAATGCTGAAATAAAAACATAGTCCAAGCTCCCATTGATCACCAACTGCTTAAATCAACATGAACATGTGTTCCAATGAGTGGGGTGCCACTCCAACAAGTGTTGTATCATGAAAATAAGATGCCACCGTGATAGAAACACAATGAAAAATTAGAAGCTCCACCTAAATTGAACCTATGGCACACCACCAAAGGACTATTTCATGATAAACACTTCCTCGAACCTTAGGAGAAGACTTGACCATCGAAAATGTATGTAGTACACCCCACAACCCCCCCAACCCCACATTCTAACTCAAACGTAGGAAATAACACATCCACAAAGGTACTAACATGATCAAACACATTCCAGCTAGGTTGTGTCTAGCAATTGTTACAATGTTAAGTCATATCACCTACGGAAACCCCAAGAATGCAAAGTGCACAACCAAAACTCATCTTCCAACCACATCGCCATCATAAGATAAGAGGACAATAGAAATGCTAATGCTCATTACCATCAAGTATGTCCTCACCACACATCCATAACAAGAGAACCATGTCGAACATCCCCCCAAGGACGAAAATAATACATCACCATGTAAAAGTCACTAGGAAACTCCAACAATGTCATGAAACATCTAACTCCTAACACCACCATCTAACTCCTTGGGGGGCAAGAACTATCATCCAATAACAAGATGTAACACATGCAAGACAAGCACAAATACCAAAAACATATCATAATGAGTTAGTGTGCACCATAATCATCAAAAGTGCAACCAAGGGGTGATCAACAAGGCAAGCACATGTGAAAAGACCACCAAGTCAGCAAGCACAATCATCCAACAAAGGATAAGTGAGGCTCCCCCAAACCAAAGACTTTATCAAATGATTCAAAGCCATGAAGAGAAAGGGCTCCAAGAAGATGAATTCCCCCCAGTCAATCCAATGCTCCAAGATACTAGCTACAAACCTCCATGAATATGATGAAAAACACAATGTGGAACCTCATACAAAATGAAGTGTAAAAGACCCTATAGAATCTTCTTGAAAGTCCACCATTGACTGGCTCCACATGTGTGTAAGTAGCATTGATGTGGCATGGCACTGCAGTGGTTAAAGCATAGGTCAAGTTTGTTAAATTTGGAAACTAGGGCCAAACTCCACCTTGGACAGCTCATATGATGGAGATGATATTTTTGTTGGATTCCTCTTTCCGAGGGGTGTAGGATTGATCTAAAGATCATCACATTCTGACATGTAAAAATGGAATTATGAATTTATTTCTTCTATGGACAAATTGTCAAGGTCGGCCAACAATCTAATGTAGGCTTAAAAGCCCAAAAGTCGTGTCTCTTCACCCTCAACGTTGCATATAAATAGGAGCATCTACCTCATTTGGAAATTCATCATCTCACACATATATCTCTCTCTCCTCATTTGATTGGGTCATACGAATTGCACGGCAGCCTTCTTCTCCTCCACACGTTGGAAAGTTTGACTAGGGTTTTCTGATTTCTGCGTTGACCAAGTTGCAGCAGGTTTGACCAATGTTGACCAGGCAGCGTTTGACCTTTTTTGACTGCAATTTTGTGGGATTATCTCTATTTGGGTAGGCTGCATTCTTTGGCACAAAAACCAAAATTTTATGTGTTGTTTGACCAGCGTTGACAACATCAAGTTTGACCACAGGTTTGACTGTGCGTTGACCAAGTTTGACTGATTTCTTCAGGACTATTTTGGGTTGATTTGGATTGTTTTTGGAGGTCGAATTGACTAGGTTTGACTGAGCAGATTTGGAAGAATAATTCTGCTAATCTTACCAGTGTTGACTTTCTGGTTAGGGCATCCTATTAACTGCAGTTTGACTGGACATATTTGACTGTTTGGGCAAGTGAATTTTGTATATTGTACTCTCTCTCTCTCTCTGCTGAACTTTTGAAGAATAATAAGAAGACTTGATCAAAGGGTTTCCCCACATTGGTGTTTTTCCCTGGCATCAGTCAAATATTGTGTCCTCGTGTCTTGGCTTGTCTTCTTCTTTTTATTTATGTTCTATCTGCATTTACTATCATGTTAATGTGATTGCTAATCTGGAAATTGATATTGGGCTAATAAGAAAAATTGAAGTAAATTGCTCTTAAGCATAGAACATACCATTGTTATCTAAAATTAACATGGTTTCAGACTTGAGGTAAAGACAAAGCCCAACCAAGAGTGAAAAGAGAAATCACTAAGATTTGTTGGACAAGGACAAAATTCAATGGCCTCCACATCTTACTTCAAACCTTATGACAAGCTCAATGATAAATCTGATTATCATGCATGGAAGATGTCTCTTGATTTGACTTTGGAAGAGCAGAATGTTATGGACTATGTGCAGGGAAAGATTATTGAACCTCCTTCAAATGCATCGGCTGCTGCTAAGACAAAGTACAAGAAAGGTGAAGTCAAAGCTAAGAAGATCATCAAGGATTCTATTAACAAGCATTTGGTTGCATACATCTCCTATTTGAACACATCTAAGGAGATGTATGACAGGTTGGTTGGCATGTTCAAAGTTAGCAATGCAAACCAAGTCCTCTTTCTCAAAAAAAGTTGGACATAAAGAAAGGAAGAGGTGAAGATATCCAATCCTACTTCATGAGGATTACTGAGATCAAAAATCATCTTCTTTCAATTGAAGAAGTTATTGTTGATAGGGGGCTCACTCTCATTTCCCTTGGAGGTATCCCTCGTAAATGGCATGTGTTCAACACTACTATCCTCAACAATGACAGGATTCTAGGTTTTGATGAATTGTTGACTAGATGTACTCAATAAAAAACAAGGATGATGGAGAGAGACATGTCTTCAAATAGGAGTAATCCTACTGCATTCTCCACTCATGCTAAAAAGAAGAACAATGCAGGTTCAAAGAAGCAATGTCAAGGAAGACTGGGATTCAAAGATGGAAGGAAGGGAAAATGCTTCATTTGTAACAGGTTTGGCCACTATGCTAGGGAGTGTCCTAATAGAAGGGATACACTTCAAGATGATGACAACAACAACCACAACAATTTCAGGGGCAACAACAATCAAAGAAATGGTAGATTCAACAACAAAGGAAAAAGGAATGCTCCCGCTACTCAACATGGAAATGGTCGACCTCCCAAAAGATCAAGAAACTCCAGGTATGATGAATCTAATGTTGTAGATAACAAGCAAAAAGAATTTTATCTTATATCTACCCTCTCTACTGCCTCTCCTCCGAATACCTTGGAAAATTGGTTGATTGATAATGGTGCCTCAAGGCACTTTACTGGGTATAAGGAAGCTCTTTCAAATCTGATAGAAAAAGATACAAATTTGGAGATCATTCTTGGAGACAATGCCACCTATCCCATGAAGGGAGTTGGGAATGTTACTCTTCAATTAAACCTAGGTAGCACCATTCATCTACAAGAAGTACTCTATGTACCTGATCTAAAGAAGAACCTGGTATCCATCTCGGCAATGGAGGACAAAGGATACAAGGTGGCATTCATCGATGGAAAGGTACGTGTTTGGAAAAGAAATTTCAAAGAAGCATTTACTCTTGGATTCAGGGTTGATAGCCTATATCAAGTTGGAGGAAGCCCATTGGGAGCTATGTCTTGCGACACATCTCTTCAATCCGAATTATGGCACCAGAGGTTTGCTCATCTACATTATAAGGCTCTACCCGATGTGAGGAAGATGGTGACAAGTATGCCCAAATTTAAAGCAGAACATGAAGGTGTTTGTCAAGGATGTGTCGAGGAAAACATACAAGGGGACCATTCCCCTCAAGTGATAGCAAGACTACTGACATTTTGCAATTGGTTCATTCTGATCTATCTGGTATGTTGCCCATGACATCTTTGGGAGGATATTTATATTATGCTATCTTTGTGGATGACTTCTCTCACAAAACTTGGATTTATTTCTTGAAGAAAAAGGACGAAGTGTTCACATGGTTCTGTTCTTTCAAAGCCTTGGTCGAAAATCAAACAGGGAAGAAGATCAAAATATTGAGGACCGATAATGGAACCGAATATGAATCAAATGAGTTCAATGACTATTGTAGAGAAGTTAGCATTAAGAGGGAGACTATCACCGCATATACTCCTGAGCAAAATGGTGTTGCCGAAAGGAAGAATCGTTCCATTATAGAAGCCACTTGTGCCATGCTTCATGATCAAAGCCTTCTGAAGTTCCTATGGGCAGAAGCTGCCAACACTGCTGTGTATGTTCAAAATAGGCACCCTCATCAAGCGTTGGACTCCAAAACTCACGAAGAAGTTTTCACCGGTAAGAAACTCGATGTTTCTCACTTTAGAATTTTTGGTAGCCCTGTGTATTTTCATGTGCCGAAAGAAAAGAGAAGCAAATTGGATGCGTCTAGGAACAAAAGAACATTTGTGGAATACTGAAACTTCTAAGGCATATAGAATCTATGTGCCTGGTCAAAGAGAAGTGGAGATAAGTCATGATGTCACCTTCGATGAAGATGTTGCCCTTGGGAAGATTAGTAACCCTCCTATTCCAAGGAAGGACAAAGAAGCAAATACAGGAAAGTAGGGAGAACCGCAAGACGAGTCGATGCCCGATGTTGAAGGACCAATAGATCCCATTGATCCACCTCCTCATGAGCCCACCTCCTCAAAAAGGAGACCCTCATGGCTTAGGGAAACTCTTGAAGGTGTCGAGAATCATATTGCTCCAAGGGGAACTTTTCGTGAAAGTAAGAAGCCGAATAGGTATCAAGGGTACTTAGCTGCCATGAGCACCATTGTTCAAACTGAGCCTTACACATTCGAAGAAGCTGTGAAGCACCAAGTTTGGAAGGATGCTATGAACGAAGAGTATGAGTTGATTATGAAGAATGATGTCTGGGATGTGGTCCCTAGACCCAAGGATAAATCTGTTGTCACCTCGAAATGGCTCTACAAGATCAAGCATGGAGTTTATGGAAGTGCTGAAAAGTTCAAGAACACGTTTGTTGCTCAAGGCTTCTCTCAAAAGGAAGGTGTGGACTATGATGAGATATTTGCACTAGTTGCCCAATATACCACCATCTGTTTGATCATTGCCTTTGTTGCCTTACAAGGATGGAATTTACATCAAATGGATGTCAAAACCTCCTTCTTGCATGGTTCAATTAAGGAGGAAGTCTATGTTGAACAACTCGAGAGGTTCGAAGTTCAAGATCAGGAGACACATGTATGCAAGTTAAAGAAAGGCCTCTGTGAGTTGAAGCAAGCTCCCTGAGCTTGGTATGAGAGGATCGACAGTTATCTAATGAAGCTGGCATTTACAAGAATTGAAGCTAATCTGAACCTTTACTTTAAGGTTGAGAATGACAAACCTCTCATCTCAGTACTTTATGTGGACGATCTCTTTCTGACAGGTGAAGACCCTCTCATTCCTCAATGCAAGAGGGAGTTGGCTTCCAAATTCGAGATGAAGGACCTAGGACTAATGCATTATTTCCCAGGGTTGGAGGTCTGGCAAAATCCAAGTGAGATTTTCCTTTCTCAAGGAAAATACATTGTGAAGATACTTGAAAGATTTGGGATGGTGGATTGCAAGTCCGTGACTACTCCGATGGAACTTAACTTCAAGAAGTTATGCGGAACTGTTGTTGGGCCCTATTTGGAAATCCTTTTGAGTATCGTCAACTCGTGGGGGCCCGGATGTTCTTAATGAACTCTCGTCCAGACATATGTTTTGCAGTGAATACATTGAGTCAGTTTATGGTCGAGCCTCATCACATACATTGGATTGCTACCAAGAATCTTCTGAGATATCTTCAGGGCACAACCACCTATGGACTGAGATACACTGCCGGGAATGTGAGGCTCCATTGTTATTCTAATGCTGACTATGCTGGCAGTGTGGTGGATCGTAAGAGCACATCGGGATGTTGCTTCTCACTAGGTTCTGCTTCGATATCATGGATGAGCAGGAAGCAGAAATTGGTTGCTTTGAGCACCACCGAGGTCGAATATATTGCTACTAGTATGGCCTCCTATGAAGCTATTTGGTTGAGGAAGCTCTTTAGTGAGCTGTTTGGACATGTGTTGGATACCACCGTGATCTGCGACAACCAAAGTGGGATTCGTCTTTCTGAGAATCCCGTGTTTCATGACCATTCAAAGATTATTGATATCAGTTACCACTTTATTCAAGATATGGTACAACGGGGAGCAATAAGGCTCCGTCACATTGAGAATGATGATCAAATCGCAAATATTCTTACAAAGCCCCTAAGGAAGGTCAAATTCTTAACCTTTCGTGAATGACTTGGAGTCGTGGAGAAACCCTCTTATGAGAATCCGGTTTGAGTTGGATATTGAACTCTGGGAGCTCCAAGGGGCTTGGGTTACTTCTTGGAGCGATGAACGACCATAGGGTGAGTCATTCACCTTCCCCTAGTGGTGTGCTATGCAAAGGGTAAGTGATTCACCTTCCCCTGTGATACCCCATGATGGTTGAGATATGCATAGGATGAATGGTTCACCTTCTCCCGTTGATACATCCTACCCATGTAGTCCAGAACTCATGGGAAGTACCTCTCATCTAACCAGTGAGTTGGGAAATGAGGATAGGGACCATAGTACTACCGATGGACGCATCGTGTACTACCGTGCTCTCTATGCTAGGATGTTTGATATTGATCTAGGATCAATGGAGACTGACTTCAGGTCAATGGAGAGTGGTATGATACACTCTCGATCATTTCTTCTTCATTATTTCTTCATAGTTCAGCAGAGCAGGGATGACAGGGATGGTACAAATTGTCAGATGGTTTGGCAGGTGGAGTTCTCCCTAGTTGAGAGGGAGTGTTAAATTTGGCAACTAGGGCCAAACTCCACCTTGGACAACTCATATGATGGAGATGATATTTTTGTTGGATTCCTCTTTCCGAGAGGTGTAGGATTGATCTAAAGATCATCTCATTCTGACATGTATAAATGGAATTATGAATTTATTTCTTCTATGGACAAATTGTCAAGGTCGGCCAGCAATCTAATGTAGGCTTAAAAGCCCAAAAGTCATGTCTCTTCACCCTCAACGTTGCATATATATAGGAGGAGCATCTACCTCATTTAGACATCCATCATTTCACACATATCTCTCTCTCTCTCCTCATCTGATTGGGTCATACTAATTGCAGGGCAGCCTTCTTCTCCTCCACATGTGTGAAAGTTTGACTAGGGTTTTCTGATTTCTGTGTTGACCAAGTTGCAGCAGGTTTGACCAACGTTGACCACGCACCATTTGATCTTGTTTGACTGTGATTTTTGTGGGATTATCTCTGTTTGGGCAGGCCGCATTCTTTGGCACAGAAACCAAGATTTTCTGTGTTGTTTGACCAATGTTGACCACAGCAAGTTTGACCGCAGGTTTGACTGTGCATTGACCAAGTTTGACCGATTTCTTCAGGACTATTTTGGACTGATTTGCACTGTTTTTGGAGGCCGAATTGACTGGGTTTGACCGAGCTGATTTGGGGGAATAATTCCAGTGATTTGACCAGCGTTGACTTTCTGGTTAGGGCATCCTGTTGACTGCAGTTTGACTGGACAGATTTGACTTTGTTTGTGCAAGTGAATTTTGTATATTGTATTCTCTCTCTCTACTGAACTTTTGAAGAATAATAAGAGGACTTGATCAAAGGGTTTCCCCACATTAGGGTTTTTCCCTGGCATCTGCCAAATATTATGTCCTCTTGCCTTGGCTTGTCTTCTACTTTTTATGTATGTTCTATTTGCATTTACTATCATGTTAATGTGATTGCTAATTTGGAAATTGATATTGGGCTAATAAGAAAAATTGAGATGCTCTTTGGACTGTTGGAAAGCTCTTGATGAGTATAACAGCAGTGAAGGGATGAGAACTTCGATTGCAAATTTTGACCCCAAAAACAGTTGTTTAATCCATGAAACAAAGTCCAGAAGTTTTAGGAGTCAGGATCCCAAATCACCAAATACAATCTGCCCCTAAAATAGCCCTACAAGTCCATGTCAAATGACAAATTACCAGTTTCAGGACCCTAAATTTCAATAAACAGGAATCAAAGACCAACCCAAAGCTTTAGTTGAAACTTGAAACTATATGTAGGTTAAGTCACTAGAGACAAAGCATCAAAAGCAAAGACATGAACTAGTGTCAAAGCATTATTTGGATCCACGGAAGCTATGAGATTTAGATGGGAAGTCAAAAGAGAAATCATAATAAATGGACAATGGAGTCTGGACTGTCACACATTCTTAAAAGAGGAGAAAATATGTCTCCATTTTAAAAAAACTTAAATCTTATCAAGTTAAAAAACCAATTGAAAAAACAAAATAATTTCTCTTTGAAAATACAACCATTCACCGTGGAACTTCAAGATCTTAACCAACCTATGTTGTCTCCTCATTACCTCATAGAATTGTAAATCATTTGTATTTCATAATAAACTATAGTTCAAAACCAGCTTATAGCATCGCAACTTAACAGAATATTTGAGTTCTGAACCCTTCCATCATTCATATATAAACTTTTACAGAATTCCGTTCTGACGTTAGTTTGGGATTTATCACAGTATTCCAAGTCTTATTTTCTTAAGGAAAAATAGTTTGAAGTTTAAAGATCTCCACACACATATTAAGATGGCTTACATACATATCACAACTTTGCAAATTGGAACTAGCACGGGCATCTTAAAAAAATTTAAATGACAGGGAAGATAGAGCAACTCTACCTTCCAATACGGCAAAATATCAGTTGAACGAGATTCTGCCTCTTTCAGAGCAGTGTAAACAGCATTGATGAGTTGGCTGTCCGATGTGAGTGAATTGAAGTTGTAATTGAATAATGATAAACCAATAATGTCTAGAGTTAGCTGGGAAAACTTTTCCTCCATGTTAACAGAAACCGACATTTCCATATTGGCCTTCAATTTCTCAACTAGCCTCTCGGCACACTTGCAAAAAACATTATCAACGATTACAGAAAGATATTTTCTATGGAGTGAAGGTAAAACTGCCCTTCGTCGAACCTGTGAAAATCCAAATTTAAATGATGTTCAGATTTTATCAAAAATGTATATCTCTGCAGAGAAGGAGCTTCAACAACCTAACTTCTCTACTGATGAGTATTGTTTGATGAAAATGCTCTCTAATATCTTATTTTAAAATCATGCATTGATGAGTATTGTTCAATAGAAAGGTATTACTAGGTTCGATGTACAGCACTCTAGATTCTTACTCATCACTTGAATGCACAAAATCTCTGGTTTTCTTAAAGTACTATACGATTGGAAATAGGCACCTGGGCATTACTTGAGAGACAAAACATGCAATTTTTCTAGCTCGTTAAAGTAAACTGCCACTATATAGAACATACAGTCATTTATCCTACACATCTTTTGAAAGGGTATTATCCAACCAGAAGTCAGTATAATTTCTTTGCTGAATTTGTGTAGATAGGTTTTAGATGTTCATTCTATTTATCAGAGTCATGGAGAAAAGGTTTGTAAAAGTGCCAAACAGAAGAAATGTGGGAGAAATATTGGATCATAAGAAACGGTGGTATCCACAGTCGTGTTTGTTTTATGCACAAACTGTGTAGTTAATCACCTCTCCAATGTGGACTTAAACCTGTTAAAAGTTAGAACCAGGTTTATAACCGCAAAATCCGATGACAACATTAGATGCACGACCCCTTAAGTAGGCTGTTTGTTTCACAAAGAAGATAAAAGAGCCACTCCTCTCAAGTTCCAAAGTCAGATTGGTTTGACCAGGTTGGACAAAATCTAATTGGGAACAGACTCATCAAGCAATGGAAAGGGGGCCACCAAGGCAAAATTCAACAGAACATGATCTTGGTAAGTTTTCAAAAGTAGAGACAGAAATACACTGTTCTTTCACAATCAGGCCAAACAGCGTATCTGTAACTTCAGATGAAGGAGAAACGCTGGACTCCTATAATCAGATTAAAGAGACAGCTTTGGCTCATCATGCAACCTTGTACAGGGAACAGCCAACAGTAAATATGGAAGCCTGGGAAAGCAGGATCGAACACATTCCCTAAATAGTCACCCAGGAGGACAGCGATAGTCTGACATAGCCAATCAAAACCAATGAAGTTTGGGAAGCCTAAACTCTTTTGATACATATCAATATTGCAAATATCATGTCGGAGAAAACATCGCCGAGTGTCCAGAAACAAAAACATCTGCAACAGGGGTAAATATCAGAAAAATTCAGCAAAATTTTAAAAATACAAATAATTCATTTTTTTCAATTTTTAGACATCTAAAGCAACAACAACATCAAATAAATGCATTACCACATCAATTTTCATCCTTGGCTCAAGATAAACTGATCTCCTCCTTTCCTCTCCTTTGTCCTCAGTCCGTTTGTAAAATAACCCAAAAATTCCACTTTAAAACAGGCTTTTTCCATGGACTGGCGCTTTTTGGTACGATGCATTACATTGCACTTTTTTGAAAAGTGTGATGTTATCACCAGGGAAAGATGTGCACATTTTTCCCTGCAATAATATTACCAAAGGGTTTGATGCAGAAAAATGCACGATGTTGGTGATAACATCACACATTTTGCAACACTGATTCAGATAAAGCCCTGAGCCCTGATGAGTTCTCTACCCACTTTTATAAATCATGTTGGAAAATCATAAAAACAGATCTAATTCGAATGATCTCATATGTTCACCAGTCTTCAAGGATGGGGGAGAGATAAATTCAGCCTTATTAGCATTGGTCCCAAAAGAAGTCAATCCTTCCTCTTTCAACAGATTTCGTCCTATTTCTCTCTCTAATGTCTCATACAAGAGCATCACAAAAATCATCTCAAATAGATTAAAACCACTCCTCTCAAGATTAATTTCAAAAAATCGGGGCGGATTTGTCCAAAAAAGACAATATATGGACAATATTATATTCTTGTCCAAGGGGTGATCCACAATCAGAGCAAGAGGTGAAACAGTAACAATTATCAAGTTAGATATGGCAAATGCCTATGATTGAGTCCATCACAGCTTCCTCTTTGTTGTCCTTCTCTGTTATGGTTTCAGCCCTAAATTTATTTATTGGATATTGACCTGCATGAGTTCCCCTTGGATTTCCCCATTGGTAAACAACTGATCAGTAGGTTTCTTCAAGGACTCGTGAGGTCTCAGGCAATGATGTCCCCTGCCCCTATTTTATACATTCTCATGGCTGACTCTCTCAGCAGGAAATTAGATCAGGAGAGAAGATTGGGCAACCACCCAGACCTTAGAATTGTCAGGGGGGTTAAAGAGATAAATCATGCTCAATTTGCTGATGACACTCTTCTGATGTGAGGAGCTTCCACGATTATAGCAACAAGATTCAATGAAATCTTGGAATAATTTGTTCAAGTCTTAGGACGTCTAATAAACAAAAGAAATGCCTCTTTCTAACCTGAAATGCTAATAGCAATAGAAAAGTAATAACTCAGTAAAATATTTAGATCCTAGTCTAGGAGGAGTGGCCCTCATTTCGTTATCTAGGCATCCCCATCAGCCTAAAGCATTTCCTGCACCCTTCTTGTCAGTCAGTCATGGAAAAATTAAAATCAAAATTCTTCAAATGGGGAGCTCAGTGGCTCAACTTCGGTGAGCAACTGGTCCTCTAAAAGCTCAATTATCGACCTTCCCCCACTCTCTTTATTCCAATTCTTAGTGGCCTTAGCTCCAATGGGGGTCTGAAACACTTTTGCTCAAGAGCTAAGGAATTTTCTTTGGCAAGGCAGCAAAACAAATACAAAAAGATATCACTTGGTTAATTGGTAAACTGTGAAATCTCCCTTAAATCATGGTGATCTAGGTTTGGAAGACCCCTCCCTTATGAATGTTGCATTAGAAGGGAAGCTCTTATGGAGACTGATATCAGAAAGCTATGATTGGTGGAAGCAACCAACACATTTGAAGTATTTAACTGGAGAAAGGTGTCACTATCTGGACCAAGTTTCCCCATCCAAAGGTGGATCTTAGATTTTGAGGCTAGTGTCAACAACTATCCCTCTCTTACAAGGATGGTTTACCTGCATCCCATACAATAGAAAGGACATCAACCCTTGGAAGGATAGTATACTGGGGAACCTCCAATTAAGAATATTCAAGCTCTCTTCCCTCTTAGGACTTGGTTTACTAGTGTATGGAAGTATTCTCTTTATGACATATTCAATTGGACTCAGGACGATGTGTGGTGTGGATGGAACTTGGACTTCATCTCACCTCATCTTTCTAATCTCTCCTCTAACTTCCTCTTGGCTCTAGATGGAAGTGCTAGCAACTCAAAACAAGACAAGGATGCCAGGGATTGGGGTCCTCCCATATACTTTTTGAAACTTGGCTATGAATCTCAGATCTTTCATGATGGTCCTTTGTCATGTTCGAGCATATGGTTTCATATCTGGAATCCAGATGATCTTCCCAAAATAAATATATTTCGCTGGACTTGATACCATAAAATATAGCAGGCCTTGGAGAGGAAAACCCTACAAGACAAGAGCTAGACAAAGTGTTAACAATGGGACGATGGCCCACTATCACCACAACCAAGGTCCCCTACTCTTTACAGATGTTCACTGATGGGAGGAGTCCCAGTAGGAAGGAGATCACTTAAAATAGATATGCTAGGTATAAGGCACAAAATGATCAAGCAAGAACTCGTTCAAGAGAGAGACTCAATAATGGTTCAAAGCTTCAAAGAAGCAAAACGCTCTCAAAGAAGAGTCCAAGAAATGGAGGCTCAAGACCTAGGGTTTCAAGATTTTTCAGTGGTGATAGGTATTCACAAGGTCAAGGCCCAAGAGAATAGGCTTTTTATGATATACTTCAACAAGTACTAAGCCCATACCACCTTCAAGGAAGTCCTCAAGTTGAGGGGAAAAGAACTAGAGTTTCCCTCTTGGAGAAACACCTAGGGCACAAGATTTTATGGATGAAATCTGAGTGGATGCCCACCAAATTTCGAGAATACATAACCTAGACTCTAAGCTTGATGTTTAGGCTCTCAAATCACCAAAAAGCCACCTCCCTAAAATTTCGCTGCAAGCTCTAGATTTTTGTCTTAGCCTTAAAAGGACCGATTTTAGGAGAGACAATTATGGAGAAAATTTAGGTTGATCACCAATGACTTGGACTACTGCCTTGTCCTTTGGGCATATGGAGTCATGGATGAAATAGATAAGCTAGATCCTTTCTAAGGAGGCTAAAAATTGTTGCCCTATGTATCAACTTTTAACATTTACCCACTCCAAAGGAAAATGGAGTTTGATGAAGAGATTAAAGATTTCCTCCACTAGGAACATTCATTACTTGTTGTACAATGAATAACATACGCAATACTCAACTAGATAACCTTTCACAATTAATTTTCAACATTTATGGAACAAAATAGCATAACCTAGAAGCAGCAATTCCATACATTAGATAATTTCAAGATAGAGAATCTTCAACAATAAGCACTTACAAGACAACATGCAATATACCCATCTATTATCCGAAAAAGTAGCTCCAAAGACAATCAAAGATAAATTCCAAATATTGAAATGCATCCAAAAAGATCTCCAATAGCCAAAGAAACAAGTGCAAGTTATGATGAGAGATTCAAATGAGGTCTCTTCTATTTATACATTTTCTACCAAGTCTAATTTTAGCCTAGAAGCCCCTCTTAGTTTTCAAAATGGAGGGAAAAACTAGTTGTCCTTACAAGCCAATCACATAGCTAATGAAAAATCATGAAGTTAAACCCGCAAGAGGGTAGAAATGTTGATGTCATCACCGTGTGGGCCTCTTAGAGGCATGGGTTGATCTCTCTCTATGCCAAAGTGAGTCAAGAAGGCTCCATAAATCACCTACTAGGGGTTGGCCCCTATACATCCATGCAAATCAAATGGACCCTAGTTTTGTGTTTGGGGAACAAAATGGGTCTCATGGGTCTCCTAGTGATAGAATACCCTAAATCTGCTCCATCGTTGAAGGCTTGCAAAATGGTGCTAGCCTTGCCATGCCTCAAATGGTGAGACAAACCTCATTTAGGCCTCGGATCAGCTACCAAACCACATGTACACTGCTAAGCCGGCTAGGGCATAATGGTCCAAGTGCATCATATCGTGAATAGTATGGGGCAAAGTGCAAATTGTTGTGGTGTTGTAGGTGCCCATGGAGCAAAGTAATGACGCTCTGCAAGTACAGTGTGAAAATTCCTAATCTGCAATCCCTACTGCAGCAACTGATGATATTTCTCCTATTTGTTAGATTCCTTTAAACAAATTACCTGCAGTTTCCTACAACAAATATTGAAATATATACACTGCCGCCTTCACTTAATTTAATATAATACAGAAACAAGAAACTGAACAGGAAAAGATACAACACAAGTGACAATTATTTTTGGACAAATGTCCCCGAAAAAACCCAATGCAGGAAAACCGGTGCAGCAACTTTGAGGGTTCTAGTATTATGTAGTAGTAAATCTGAGTATAATTCATTGGAAGCCCAACTAGTTATCCGATACAGAGAGAAAATGGACAAAACAATTAGTGAGATGATCTCACCCTGTCACTGGAAGAATCTGACCCTAATCTTGCTGGAAGAAGGCTCTATGTCCCTTCTGCGTCAGCCTCTACGCAGATTTGCATCAACCCTACGCAATCTCTGTGTCACCTCAATTGGGGACTGCGTTGCTCTTCCTCTAGATCCTCTGTTGCCCAAAAAATTCGATTTCTAGCCCCCCGATCTCACACCTCGACTCCCGGCTTCTGAAATTGATCTCCCCAATAGAAATTTGATCTTCCTCCAGGCTCTACGCTGCCATTGCATCAGTTCTACGTGGGCCAGCGTCAGCCTCTCTCTGGACGTCGTTTTGCCTTCTCTGCCTTGTACTCTCCGGCCCAAGAAAACTTCCCTCTTCCAGATACTATCTCTGCCCCTCACTGCAAAAGATCACTATCGAAAATCTCTCCGGCAGCTACTCTACTTCAGAAAATCGAACTTTTGATCTCTCTCCGTGTGTTCTCCAAGTGCCCATCAAGCCTTCTCTTATAATCCTCTCGTTGATCAATCAACGGCCGAGATTAGATTCTAATCAATGGCTTGGATCATATTGACTTGATCTCCACCTTCTTCTAGAATTTTTGCCCACAGTTTAGATTAATACTCTTTAATTATTTTAATTTCTTAAGTTTAGACTCAGGGTCCCATTAAAAATAATTAATTATTTTAATAAAACTGTCTCCAGGTGAAATTTCCCAAAACGATTTCTGAGTATTGGAGAATACATGAGTCTAGGTCTCCCTTCAAAATTTGAGGCTTAAAGCACATCCGATGCTACTAGAAATCAACACTCCCTCTTAGCGAGGAATGTGCTCTAGCAATGCAACCTGTTCAAGCATCACTTTGTTCTATAACATCTCCTTTTGCGATGTTGATGTCTGACATCCTGTCCACCAACTACTGCGCAAATTTGTACTGTTGTTGACCCTGCCACTGTCAACACTGCATCCTTACTGCAACTCCCTCTCAATTCTGCATCCATGTTGTTGTTGGCACTGCCACTGCCAACTGCATCTACACTGCAACCTTCTCCAATTGTTGTTGCTACTGCATCAGCAATGGAAAAGCATCCTAAATCACTGAACCGTTGTTTAGTATGATGCATCTCGTTGTTGGACTCTAATTGCTGCTAGTCTCTACGTTGACCCTCTGAAGCCTCTGTGTTGTTGCTGACCTCTGCTCTATGCCATCTGCACTGCTGCCAACTCTGCTCTGCGCTGCTTAATCTCTAGCGCTACTAGCCACTGCAATTGTCACTCTGGCACTCCTCTACACCAACTAACACTAGTCCATCTTGCTATTTCTTTTATGGGCTCTCGTAGCAAGGAATTGATCCATGAGGTGGGCTCCTCAAGGATCTTGCCCATTTGTAGCTCTTTTAAACTACAGCGCTAAATCAGCCCACCTCCTTCCTGGAGGTATCTCGGTTGTCATGGCAAACTCATCCTCCTCGATCTTCGCGGCTCCAACCTTCGGATCATGCTTCTCATCTTTGTCCTTCTTCCTGAGAGGACACTGTGTTGCGTAGTGACCGAGTTCACCACACCTGAAGCATTTGAAACGTCCTTCTTCCGCCTTTGTTGCTCCTGTTGCCCCTTGGATGAGAGGGCTACATTCTCTTCCTCCTCCTTGGGCTTCGACCCACTGTTGCTGCTCCGGTCAAGTTTACACTTGACCAAGTCCCTCCTCAACTCCTCTTGCTTAAGAGCTGCCCACATCTCATCCTAGTTTGGCAAAGTCTCCCTGCCCAGGATGCTCTGGACAAAGACTTGCCACTCCTCAAACACTGAATTTAGGGCCAGTCTCACCATCTCGGAACCTTGAGGTGTAGACCCCACAGCTGCCAATTCATCTCGGGTCTCCTCAAGCTTTGTGATGAACGGATCAATGCATTCCCCCTTCTGCATCTGCATAGATTTCATCTTCTGCTCCAAGTACATCTTCTGTTGCTCAGAAGATCCTTGATATAGCATCGACAATGCATCCCACAAATCCTTAGCAATGTTTCTACCAGCTATGTGACAAACTATATGATCCTTCACTTCATCGAAGATCATTCTTTTTGTCTTCGCCATTTCTCCCTTGTACTTCTTGAGCTGATCTAGATCTGTGGGCTCAACTACCAAGCTATCGACGTAGACTTTGAGAAAATGTTCATCTAGAAGGCATGACATCCTTGCCTTCCAAAACACATAGTTGGATGCCCCATCCAACCTATCCTGATCTCTCAGTCCATTGGCTGCCATCTCTGCCAAATGAAAAAAAAGTCGAATAACCTCCTCTCTCCTCTACGCAGCACTAGACTGGCCTACGCACTCCCTTCTGGAGCTTGTAGATTTGCCCCTCCGCTTCTTCTCAGCTAATGAGAATTCAAACTCCTTCGTTGGAAGTCCTCTGAGGAAGAATTCCCTCAACCGTGTCTCTCTCTTCCTTCTGACGTCTTTCTGCCTAGCAATTGCCTGCAGAAAACTGCGTCTCACCAGAAAACCCCTCTTTGCTGAAGCTTCTGCTGCACTACTCCCTCTGTCGCTGACAAATCTCGAACTGGAAATCTTACCTCTCTATCGACTTACTTAGAGAGAGATTTACCGCGAAAATCTTGCCCTCCTAGACTGAACTACGCAAACCCTCTAAGAATTCGAATTGTTGCCTCTGCAGAAATTTCGAACTCCCTTCCTCCTTTAACGTTGGGCTCTTTTGGCATTGCACTTCTTGCTTGACCTGCAGCTCTGATACCATGTGAAAAATCCTCAACCAGAATCCCTACTGGAGCAATTGATGATATTTCTCCTAATTGTTAGATTCCTTTAAACAAATTACTTGCAGTTTCCTACGACAAATATCGAAATACATACACTGCAGCCTTCACTTAATTTGATATAATACAAAAACAAGAAACTGAACAGGAAAAGATAGAACACAAGTGACACAGTTATTTCTGGACAAATTTCCCCAAAAAAATCCAATGCGGGAAAACCGGTGCAGCAACTCTAAGGGTTTTATTATTATGCAGTAGTAAATCTGAGTACAATTCGTTGGAAGCCCAACTAGCTATCTGATACAGAGAGAAACTGGACAAAACAATTAGTGAGATGATCTCACCCTGTCACTGGAAGAATTTGACCCTGATCTCGCTGGAAGGAGGCTCTGCGTCCCTTTTGTGTCAACCTTTGCGCAAATCTGCGTCAACCCTACACAATCTCTGTGTCACCTCAGCTGGGGATTCCTCTGGACCCTCTGTTGCGTAGAAACTTCGATTTCTAGCCTCCCAGTCTCACACCCCAGCTCCCGGCTTCTGAAATTGATCTCCCTAGCAGGAATTCGATCTTCCTCTAGGCTTTGCACTGCCATTGCGTCAGTTCTACGTGTGCCAGAGTCAGCCTCTCTCTGGATGTCGTTCTGCCCTCTCTGCCTTATACTCTCTGGTCTAGGAAAACTTCCCTCTTCCAGATACTATCTCTGCCCCTCACTGCAAAAGATCACTATCAAAAATCTCTTTGGCAGCTGCTCTGCTTCAGAAAATCGAACTTTTGATCTCTCTCTCTCTCTGTTCTCCAAGTGCCCATCAAGCCTTCTCTTATAATCCTCTCGTTAATCAATCAACGGCCCAAATTAGATTCTAATCAATGGCTTGGATCATATTGACTTGATCTTCGCCTTCTTCTAGAAGTTTTACCCACAGTTTAGATTAATACCCTTTAATTATTTTAATTTCCTAAGTTTAGACTTAAGGTCTTATTAAAAATAATTAATTATATTAATAAAACTGACTCCGAGTGAAATTTCCCAAAACAATTTCTATGTATTGGAGAATACATGTGTCTAAGCCTCCCTGCAAAATTCGAGACTTAGAGCACATCCGATGCTACCAGAAATCAACATACAGGAGTCTCATTGCTCTCAACACTTCACATCGAGGGTGTTACATGCTCCTCTAGTGGACTTGGGCCCTAGTTAAGTTGCCTAGCCCATGATGAAACCACCTGCCAATCACATATAATGTCTAGTGTTGCATCCTCACCATCATGTACAATAATTCATTAGTGCATCTAAGTGAACCAAGCTTGTTAATCAAGGGCACATTGAGACTTCATATGGGGCTTCGCCTCCAAATTTGGGGCTTTAATCTCATAATAGTGATACCTCCCTAGGTAGGAGTGGTTAATAGGCAACCCTATTAGGTGTTCCCCACCCTTAAGGGGAAAACAAGTCCCTGGTACATCCTTCAATTAATAGGTGGCATGTGAATGATGATGAAATGGATGGGAAACAGGGGTCTCAAGGCCAGATGCCATGGGTACAAGGATAGCAATGATGAGGGATGTCCACATATTGGGTATATAGATGTAGGAGTGAGCAATCGTGGATACATGTGCTACCCCAGCCTTTGTTTTTCCACCCCTATTTATTTTCCTTTTTGTTTTTCTTGATTCTTCTTTGAAGTTTGTATTACTGCTCGAGGCTCCAAGAAATGAGAGCATGATGTGAATGATGTAGAGCAATTATTACCCCCTTAAGGTGGGGTTTTTCATTGCCCACCCAGGGTTTGGGACGTGCATGGGTTTCTTAATGATGAGGGGCACTCATGGGCCCTAGGAATGAGGGTGATGACCATGATAAGGGGTAGAGCTCATTTTGGCTTTTGTCCACATGCTATGTTAAATGTCTCGACCATCTTTTGCATTTTATAATATTCTTTTTCTTTTGTTTTCTTGATTGTGGCCATGATATGCTTTTAACTTTCTTTTAGGTGCATCAACCTACAAGGCAACATTTCCAAGCCTGACCCAAATATGTGGACAAGGGGAAGGGGTGTGCTAGTGCCTTGTGGACCCAGAGAAGGAAAATGATGCAATAGAGCTTGTAATCTGTAGATGGGAGTGAGAAATGTGGAACACGAAAAGGGACCACACTACCAAAATTGGGGTTTCCCAAGTAGTGTCCTTCCTAAAGCCTAAAGGCCCATAGGGGAGATCCCACGGGACTAGGATTGAGGATTAACCCCCCTCCATTTAAGGTGAGGGAACAAAACCATGGTCAAAGCCCTTCCTTCTTCCAAGTTGCCCAATAATCCATACCCAAAATGCCCAATGAAAAACAAGCATAAGCACTTGATTGCACAATGAAAAGAATACCTTTTGGGTTGGATTGCCCACCATCTAACATATGCTCTTGACAGATGAGCGAGGAAACATATAACTAACTAATGCAGGGAGCAGAGGTAAAGTGGCACATCATATCAGCTATGGGTAGCTCTCAAGGGTTGTTGGTTGTCGGCTGGAAGAAGATGACCAAGAGAAATGCTCTCTTAGGGATACCCACTTTTGGTGGGAAACAAGACTCTCGCACATAAAAAATAAAAAATAAAATTAATAGCAGAAAACCTACCAAAAAGAGGGATCCATGGCCCTTCAAGGTGTGTCCTTTTCCACTCCAATAATGAAATAATACTGCATTTGTTTATACAATGTGACTTCTCCAAGAAAGTTTGGGCTCATGTTATGGAGGGGCTCCTCCACCATGTAAAATGGCCAAATTCAACCCTTTAGCTCTTTGAATCCTGGCATCAACATTATCTTAACTCATTTGGAGGAAAACCTTTATTCAGGAGATTACAGATAGCCCTCCCAAAGTATGTGTTTGAAAGATTTAGCTAGCGTGAAATAAAGCAGTATTCCAAGACATCATCACACCTACCAGTGGTAGTAGACAGCGCTAGAGCTTTACTAGCAGAGCACATTGTTGATTTATGGTAGCATCAGATGTGCTCTAAGTCTCAAATTTTGCAGGGAGGCTTGGGCACATGTATTCCAAAGAACCCAAAAAGCGTTTTGGGAAATTCCACCTGGAGACAGTTTTATTAAAATAATTAATTATTTTTAATGGGTCCCTAAGTCTAAACTTAGGAAATTAAAATAATTAATGGGTATTAATTTAACTGTGGGTGTAACTTCTAGAAGAAGACGAGGATCAAGTAGAAATGATCTTAGCCATTGATTAGCTTCTAATCTGGGTCGTTGAATGTCAACAAGAAGATTATTTAAGGAGGCTTGAGGGTCATTTGGAAAACACACCGAGAGTTGATCAGTCAGATCAAATTGCTGAGCCAGAGAGCAACACAATGAGTTCGTGGGGATCACGCGGAGAGGAGCAGAGATAGTTTTGGATGGAGAATCTTCTCCAAAGCCAAGAATATGCAGCAGAGAGGCAGAGAAAGATGCAGAGGAGGCAATGCAGTGCCTAATGTGTGAAAATTTCTAAATAGAAATCCTATTGTAGTGATTAATATTATTTCTTCTACTTATTATCTCATAAATAAGTTATTCACAGTGTTCTTACACCAAATATCGAAATATATTCTATTGCAGCCTTCACAATTAAAATATTGTAGAAAGTAAATATAAGGAAAAATACTGGCACAAATACAATCACAATGACACAATTATTTTTGGACAATCGTCCCCAGAAAAAACCAATGTGGGAAAACCGATGCAGTAGATGAGGGTTTCTTTATTATTCTTTGGCAAATTCTCATGTACAAATTACAACCAGCGAAATAGGAGTGAGAAATTTTACAGACACTTCCTGACAAATTTTTGATCCAGGTGAAGTACTCCTCTTCCCTGGAATCCTTCTATG
Organism: Pinus tabuliformis; assembly: GCA_031772625.1. Lineage (NCBI taxonomy): Eukaryota > Viridiplantae > Streptophyta > Pinopsida > Pinales > Pinaceae > Pinus > Pinus tabuliformis. Next base: position 979,295,328 of record CM062810.1, read on the forward strand.
TCAAACTTCTCACGCTGGCCCAGCGTCTAGCTGTCCACACAGGCTCTGTGTCAATCAACCTCTGCGTTGCCTCTTTCTGTGTCACCTTGTTCCTGCTCTGCGTCTTGCTACCTTGCACTCTCAAAAGATGTTGAGGCCCTTTCTTCCATTCTTACCTACAACTCTCCCTCTTATTCGATTTTCTCTTGCAAAACTTCAACCGATAAGAAAATCGATCTTACTCGGGTAACTAAGTATCTACCTCTGGTGTGTTCAACAAGTGCCCATCAAGCCTCCTCTTATAATCCTTTCGTTGATCAATCAACGGCCCAGATTAGATTCTAATCAATGGCTAGGATCATATTAACTTGATCTTCGCCTTCTTCTAGAAGTTTCACCCACAGTTTAGATTAATACCCATTAATTTTTTAATTTCCTAAGTTTAGACTTAGGATCCCATTAAAAATAATTATTTATTTTAATAAAACTATCTCCGGGTGGAATTTCCCAAAACGATTTTGGGTATTGGAGAATGCATGTGTCTAAGCCTCCCTGCAAATTTTGAGACTTAAAGCATATCTGATGCTACCAGAAATCAACACTCCCTCTTAGCGAGGAATGTGCTCTGGCAATGCAACGTGCTGAAGCATCACTTTGTTCTGTAACATCTCCCTCAGCGCTGTTGATGTTTGTCATGTTGTCCACCAACCTCTACGCAAATGCTGCATTTGTAGTGCTGCTGACTTTGCCATTGTCAACACTGCATCCATACTGCAACTCCCTCTGAATTTTTGCATTTGTGTTGTTGTTGGCACTACCACTGCCAACTGTCCCTGCACTGCAAACTACTGCTGCTACTAAAACGGATTTTCTACCATACCCATTTGCTCTCTAAACTAAGTGAACTTAGCTCCTTTGAGAGCCTTTGCAAGTATATCGGCTACCTACTCTCCTGTGGGGACAAACTGTAGTTGTACTGCCCCACACTGAACACAGTCTTTGATAAAGTGACAACGGATATCTATGTGTTTCGACCGATCATGAAACACTGGATTCTCAGAGCGTTTGATACAACTCTAATTATCACAGTAAATCCTGGTCGCCTCCATCCTTTTTTCTGAACAATCTCACAAGCAATTTTCTGAGCCATATAGCTTCGCACATAGCTGTGCTGGCTGCCATATATTTTTCTTCTGTTGAGCTCAAAGCTACCGATTTCTACTTCCTGCTGCACCAAGATATCATCCCTAATCCAACACTGAAGCAGTACCTGGAGGTAATTTTTCGGTCTACTGAATGTGCCTAGTTGTTGCCCAATGCACCCTTTTTGGTTCTACCATGAACTGACTAAGAGTGTTGACAGCAAAGCAAATGTTTGGCCTAGTTTTGACCAGATACATGAGCGACCCAATGAGTTGCCTGTACAAGGTAGGGTCTACTTCCTTGTCTCCTGATGCATCTATTTTCTTCTAGTTGGTAATCATGGGAGTAGCCATGGGTCGACAATCCTACATTCTGAATCTCTTCAGAATTTCTGTAGCATATCTTCCTTGTCCAAGAAAGATCTCCCCATTCTTCTACCAAACCTCCAACCCTAGAAAATAATGCATCAACCCCATGTCCTTCATGTCGAATTCAGCTTCAAGATTCTTCTTCCAATCTTGTATGAGCCTGGATGACCCAGTTAGGAACAGGTCATCTACATATAATACCAAAATAAGTGGCTCATTCTATACCATCAAATAGTAGAGATTGGGATCAACATCACTCTTGACAAATCCCAACTGCTGCAAGTAACTATCAATTTGACCATACCATGCTCTAGGTGCCTGCTTGAGCCCATACGGGGCTTTCTTTAATCTGCAAGCATGAGTTTTGAAGCCTTCAGGTTGTTCTATATACACCTCTTCTATCACCCTATTCAAGAATGTTGTCTTGACATCCATCTGGTGAATATCCCATCCCATTTGAGTTGTTAGTGATATAACGGATTTGATAGAGGTGTATCGAGCAATTGGGGCGAAGGTCTCTTCATAGTATATTCCTTCTTTCTGAGCATACTCCTTTGCTACAAACCTTGCCTTGTACTTCTCTATACTGCCATCTGCAACATACTTGATCTTGTAGATCCATCATGATCCTATAACCGATCTATCTTCTAGTCCAAGTACTACTTCGCGGACATCATTTATCATGATAGAGTTGTGTTCTTCTACCATGGCATCCACCCATGCTTGGTGTTGAACAACTTCCTGAAAGCTAGAGGGTTCTTCAACCTGAGCTACCAATGCCTGGTATCTATCAGGTTGTTTACGCTGCATTTTCTTGGTTCTAGGAGCTCCAACAAACTCCTCTGCGTCCCTCAGTGTCTGTCGTACTTCTGTGTTGGTTCTACCACTGGTGATGGGAGGCTCAACCAACTCCTCCTGATCCTGTCGTTCTATCTACTGAGAACTATCTACATTTCCTCCTTCTGAGGAGATACTGGTACTGGTCACTGTACTCGATCCAGGTGTCTGTCCTCCTGCCTATCCTTCTTGCTACCCTTGCTACTCTTGGACTAATGGAATATCTCCTGACTAATCTTCTGTAGGCATCTCATGCGATTTCCTGAAAGTTTTGTCCTCCATGAACTTTGCATCCTGTCTCACTACAATCTTCCTGCTACTAGGAATGTAGATTTTGTATGCCTTTGAAGTCTCATTATATCCTACGAGATACCCCTTTTCTGCAGTTTGATCCAGTTTACTGAGCTTCTCGTATGGAATGTGACAATAAGCCACACTTCTGAATATCCTAAGATCACTGACTTTCGGCTTCTTCCCTGTGAAGACCCCTTTGGGCATTTTTATTCCCCAATGCTCTATGAGGAGTTCTGTTTTGGATATACACTGTTGTGTTGCAAGCTTCTGCCCATAGATACCTAGGTAGATCCTGATCATACAACATAGCTTTGGCTGCCCCAACAATAGTTCTATTTTTTCGTTCTGCTCCAGATTATATGGAGTTGTCCACTCGCTTTTGATGCCCTCCTTTGCAGAAATCTATGAAGTCTTTGTCCGTATATTCTCCACCATTATCTGAACGCAATACTTTTATCTTTTTCCCTGTCATATTTTCAACAAGAGCTTTAAACTCTCGGAAATGATCAAAGACCTCATCCTTGGTCTTTAAGAAATAGATCCAGGTTTTTCTGGAGTGAACGTCGATAAAGGTGACATAGTATTCGCCACCAGTAAGAGCTCTTGTGGACAAAGGATCATAGAGATCTGAGTGTATCAATCCTAATATACACTCTGCTCCATTGTTACTTCTGGAAAAAGTTGCTTTAGCGTACTTCTCTAGTACACATCCTCTGCATAAGTCATCATGTTCACTACTAAGGACTGGTACTCCTATAACAGTCTCTCTGAGCATCCTCGGTGCTCCATGGTGTAAATGCCCCATTCACCTGTGCCATAATTCATTTCGCTCCTTCTCACCATTATAGTTGTTGCCTATCAATGCCATTTGTGACTCAAGCTGCAATCTATACAACGTGTTGCTTCGAATCCCAATTTTCCTTTTCTTCTTCCAGCTTGGATGCTTGATATATACTTTCTTTCCCATGAAGTATACATCGTATCCCTTGTCATGTAACTGGGACACTGAAATCAAGTTCATTCCTAATTCTGGGACATGCAGAGCATTGGTGGCTCGAATGTTGGTTCCTACTTCCGTCTGAAATGTTATGGTGCCTCTCCCTACTAGAGTACATTTCGTTCTGTTTCCCATAGTGATTTGGAAGTCCATTTGTTCTTCTTGATAGTTAGAGAAATGTTCTCGTACTCCAATCATATGAGCTGAAGCCCCGCTATCAATGTACCAAACATTTGCTGACGCTGAATTTGCTAGGCATGCGAATTCTTCATCTAATCCGGTAGATAACTCTGAGACACTTTAAATATCCATATTGTGCCAATTTCCAATGCTAACATGTCCCAGCAACTGCTGCAGGAAAAATTGCGTCCCACTTGAGACAACCCCTTTTGCTGAATCTTTTGTTGCATTGTTCCTTCTACCACTGACAAATTGTGATCGGAAATACTTACCTCTCTATCTACTCACTCAAAGAGAGTTTTCCCATGAAATCTAATCCTCTTGGCTTTGAGCTGCGCAAGCCCCTTGGAGATTCGAATTACTGTCCCTGCAAAAATTTCGAATTCCTTTCTTCCTTCAACGCTGGGTCTTTCGGCTTCTGCTTTCCCTTAGCTCTGATACCATGTGAAAATTTCTAAATAGAAATCCTACTGTAGTGATTAATATTATTTTTTCTACTTATTATCTCATAAATAAGTTATTCACAGTGTTCTTACAGCAAATATCGAAATATATTCTACTGCAGCCTTCACAATTAAAATATTGCAGAAAGTAAATGTAAGGAAAAATACTGGCACAAATACAATCACAATGACATAGTTATTTTTGGACAATCGTCCCAGGAAAAACCCAATGTGGGAAAATCGGTGCAACAAATGAGGGTTTCTTTATTATTCTTCAGCAAATTCTCATGTACAAATTACAACCAGCAAAACAAGAGTGAGAAATTTTACAGACGCTTCCTAACAAATTTCTGATCCAGGTGAAGTACTCCTCTTCCCCGGAATCCTTCTGCGTCCCTCTACATCAAACTTCTCACACTAGCCCAGCGTCTAGCTACCACGTAGGCTCTGCGTCAATCAGCCTCTGCGTTGCCTCTTTCTGTGTCACCCTGTTCCTGCTCTGCGTCTTGTTGCCTTGCACTCACGAAAGATGTTGATGCCCTCTCTTCCTTTCTCACCTGCAACTCTCCCTCTGATTCAATTCTCTCTTGCCGAACTTCGATTAGTGACAAAATCAATCTTACTCGGGTAACTGAGTATCTGCCTCTGGTGTGTTCTCCAAGTGCCCATCAAGCCTCTTCTTATAATCCTCTCATTGATCAATCAACAACCCAGATTAGATTCTAATCAATGGCTAGGATCATATTGACTTGATCTCCACCTTCTTCTAGAAGTTTCACCCACAGTTTAGATTAATACCCATTAATTATTATAATTTCTTTAGTTTAGACTTAGGGTCCCATTAAAAATAATTCCTTATTTTACTAAAATTATCTCCAAGTGGAATTTTCCAAAACGATTTCTGGATATTAGAGAATGCATGTGTCTAAGCCTCCCTGCAAATTTTGAGACTTAGAGCACATCCGATGCTACCAAAAATCAACACAGTGAGGATGATGCAGAGCCAGGAAGGGCTCACGCAGAGCAGCGCAGTGCTTTCCAAGTAGAAGTCCGAGATTTTGTTGGGGGTTTGACGTTCCGAGTCGGGAGGGCTGAAGTCGAAGCTCCTAAGAGCAAATTGATCCAGCAAAGAGGTAACGCAGTGCCTCAAAGGCAGTGACACAGGCCCATGCAATGACTGCGTAGAGGCAGCGTAGAGGTAGACGAGGACACGTTAGTTCAGCGGTCGAATCAGTCGGGACTTGCAGTGTAGAGTGAGGTAATCTCACTAATTTCTTTTGTCGAGTGATATTCTCTGTACTGGATTGCCAGCAAGGCATCCAAAGTTTGTATTCAGAAATAAATTCTGCTTAATAAAAAAAACCCTCAGATCTGTTGTACTGGTTTTCCCACATTGGGTTTTTCCGGATACATTTGTCCAAAAATAACGGTGTCATTGTGTTGTATTTTCTTTCTTACTTAGTTTCTTGTTTCTGTATTATATTAAATTAAGTGAAGGTTGCAGTGTATGTATTTGACATTTGTCGTAGGAAACTGCAAGTAATTTGTTTAAAGGAAATCTCTCAAATAGGAGAAATATCATCAGTTGTTGTAGTAGGGATACCAGTTTAGGAATTTTCACATGGTATCAGAGCAGTGCAGGTGAGACAAGAAGAGCAATGTCAGAGAACCCAGTGCTGAGCAAAGAAGAAGGTCGAATCGCTGCAAGAGGCAGCAGTTCGAATCCCTAGAGTGATTGTGTAATCCAGGCTAGGAAGGCTGAAGTTTTCGAGGAAAGTCTCTCTCTGAGTGAGTCGACAAAGAGGAAAGACTTCCAAATCGAAATCTTGCCAAGCCAGAGGGAGCAGCACAGAGCCTCAGTGTGAGGAAAGAGCTGGTGTGACGCAATTTTTAGCAGGCTAATTGTTGCGCTGAAAGACGTCAGAAAAGAGAGGAGAAGCACAATGAGGGAATTTTTCCTCAGTAGACTTCCCGCCAAGAAGTCTGTTTTCTTATTGCCTGAGCAGCAACAGTAAGAGACAGAGAGGAGCAGTTCGACATTTTCGTGGCAGAGATGGCAACCAATGGGTTGAGAGATCAGGACAGGTTGGATGGGGCATCCAACTATGTGATCTAGAAGGCAAGGATGTCGTGCCTTCTAGATGAGCATTTTCTCAAGGCCTATGTCGACAGCGTGGTCGCTGAGCCCGCGGATCCAGATCCGCTGAAGAAGTACAAGGGAGAAATGGCGAAGGCCAAGAGGATGATACTTGATGGAGTAAAGAATCACGTGGTATGTCACATGTTGTACCAAGGATCTTCGGAGCAGCAGAAGATGTACTTAGAGCAGAAATTGAGATCTGCATAGATGCAAAAGGGGGAGCACATTGATTTGTTCCTCACGAAGCTTCAGGAGACTCGGGATGAGTTAGCAGCTATGGGGTCTACACTTCAAGGTTCTGAGATCGTGAGACTAGCCCTAAACTCAGTCTCAGGTCCAGAGCATCTTGGGCAGGGCAGCTTTGCCAGACTGGGATAGTATGTGGGCAACTCTCAAGCAAGAAGAGCTAAGGAGAGATCTAGTAAAGTGTAAGCTTGATGGAAGCAGCAGCAGTGGGTCGAAGCCCAAGGAGGAGGAAGAGAATGCAACCCTTGCATCCAAGTGGCAACAGGAGCAGCGGAGGCGAAAGAAGGACATCTTGAAGATCAAATGCATCAGGTGTGGTAAAATGGGTCACTACGCAACACAGTGTCCTCTCAGAAGAAGGACAAAGATGAGAAGCACGATCTGAAGGTTGCACCCGCGAAGATCGAGGAGGAGGAGGTTGCCATGACAGCCAAGATACCTCTAAGAGGGAGGTGGATTGATTTAGAGTTGTAGTTCGAAAGAACTACAGATGGGCAGGATCCTTGAGGAGCCCACCTCTTGGATCGATTCCTTGCTACATGAGCCCAGATTAGAAGTAGCAAGATGGACCAATGTCAGTTGATGTAGAGAAGCGTCGGAGTGATAGTTGCAGTGGCTAAGAGCGCCAGACACTGAGCAGCACAAAGCAGAGTTGGTAGCAGTGCAGTTGGCACAGAGTAGAGGTTAGCAGCAGCACAGAGGCTTCAGAGGGTTAGCGTAGAGACTAGCAGCAGTCAGACTCCAGCAGCAAGATACATCATACTGAACACTAGTTCAGTAATTTAGGATGCTCTTCCGTTGTTGATGCAGTAGCAACAGCAATTGGAAAAGGTTGCAGTGCAGATGCAGCTGGCAGTGGCAGTGCCAGCAACAGCACAGATGCAGAATTGAGAGGGAGTTGCAGTACGGATGCAGTTTTGACAGTGGCAGGGTTAGCAGCAGTACAGATGTACCATTTGCGCAGTAGTTGGTGGACAACATGTCAAACATCAATAGCACAAAGGACAATGTTATGAAGTCAGGGTGATGCTTTAGTGGGAAGCATGCTAGAGCACATTCCTCGCTAAAAGGGAGTGTTGATTTCTGGTAGCATCGGATGTGCTCTAAGTCTCAAATTTTGCAGGGGGGCTTGGGCACATTCCACCCGAAGACAATTTTATTAAAATAACGAATTATTTTTAATGGGTCCCTAAGTCTAAACTTAGGAAATTAAAATAATTAATGGGTATTAATCTAACTGTGGGTGTAACTTCTAGAAGAAGGCAGGGATCAAGCAAAAATGATCTTAGCCATTGAAGGTTCCGAGATCGTGAGACTAGCCCTAAACTCAGTCTCAGAAGAGTGGCAAGTCTTCGTCCAGAGCATCTTGGGCAGGGCAGCTTTGCCAGACTGGGATAGTATGTGGGCAGCTCTCAAGCAGGAAGAGCTGAGGAGAGATCTAGTCAAGTGTAAGCTTGACGGAAGCAGCAACAATGGGTCGAAGCCCAAAGAGGAGGAAGAGAATGCAGCCCTTGCATCCAAGGGGCAGCAAGAGCAGCAGAGGTGGAAGGACATCTCGAAGATCAAATGCTTCAGGTGTGGTGAAATGGGTCACTATGCGACACAGTGTCCTCTCGGAAGGACAAAGATGAGAAGCACGATCTAAAGGTTGCACCTGCAAAGATCGAGGAGGAGTTTGCCATGAGAGTCGTAGTTCGAAAGAGCTACAAATGGGCAGGTTCCTTGAGGAGCCCACCTCTTGGATCGATTCCTTGCTACAGGAGCCCAGATTAGAAGTAGCAGGATGGACCCGTGTCAGTTGGTGCAGAGGAGTGCCGGAGTGACAGTTGCAGTGGCTAAGAGAGCCAGAGACTGAGCAGCACAGAGCAGAGTTGGTAGCAGTGCAGTTGGCACAGAGCAGAGGTTAGCACCGGTGCAGAGACTTCAAAGGGTCAGCATAGAGACTAGCAACAGTCAAACTCCAATAGCAAGATAAATCATACAGAACACTAGTTCAGTAATTTAGGATGCTTTTCTGTTGTTGATGCAATAGCAGCAGTAGTTGGAAAAGGTTGCAGTGCAGATGCAGCTAGCAGTGGCAGTGCCAGCAACAGCACGAATGCAGAATTGAGAGGGAGTTGTAGTACGGATGCAGTTTTGACAATGGCAGGGTCAGCAGCAGTACAGATACAGCATTTGCGCAATAGTTGGCGGACAGCATGTCAGACATCAGCAGCATAGAGGACGATGTTATGAAGTCAGGGTGATGCTTTAGTGGGAAGCATTACTAGAGCACATTCCTCGCTAAGAGGGAGTGTTGATTTCTGGTAGCATCGAATGTGCTCTAAGTCTCAAATTTTACAGGGAGGCTTGGGCACATGTATTCCAAACAAACCAGAAAGCATTTTGGGAAATTCCACCCGAAGACAGTTTTATTAAAATAATTAATTCTTTTTAATGGGTCCCTAAGTCCAAACTTAGGAAATTAAAATAATTAATGGGTATTAATCTAACTGTGGGTGTAACTTGTAGAAGAAGACAAGGATCAAGAAGAAATGATCTTAGCCATTAATTAGCTTCTAATCTGGGTCGTTGAATGTCAATAAGAAGATTATTTAAGGAGGCTTGAGGGTCATTTGGAAAACACACCGAGAGTTGATCAGTCAGATCTAATTGTTGAGCTAGACAGCAGCACAGTGATTTCGTGGTGATCACGCAGAGGGGCAGAGATAGTTTTGGGTGGAGAATCTTCCTCGGAGCCAAGAATATGCAACAGAGAGGCAGAGAAAGACGCAAAAGAGGCAGCGCAGTGCCCAATGAGGGTGACACAGAGCCAGGAAGGGCTCACGCAGAGCAGCGCACTAATTTCCAAGCAAAAGTCTAAGATTTTGCTGGGGGTTTGACGTTCTAAGCCAGGAGGGCTGAAGTCGAAGATCCTTAGAGCAAATCGATCCAGCAGAGAGGTGACGCAATGCCTCAAAGGTAGTGATGTAGGCCCACGCAGTGATTGTGTAGGGGCAGCGCAAAGCTAGCCGGGGACGCGTTGGTTTGGCTACCGGATCGACCGGGACTTACAGTGTAGAGTGAGGTAATCTCACTAATTTCTTCTGTCAAGTGATATTCTATGTACTGGATTGCCAGCAAGGCATCCAGAGTTTGTATTCAAAAATAACTCCTGCTTAATAATAAAAACCCTCAAATCTGTTGCACCGGTTTTCCCACATTGGGTTTTTCCGAGGACATTTGTCCAAAAATAACGGTGTCATTGTGTTGTATTTTCTTTCTTGCTCAGTTTCTTGTTTTCATAATTTGTTTAAAGGAATCTAACAAATAGGAGAAATAGCATCAGTTGTTGCAGTAGGGATTCCGGTTTAGGAATTTTCACATGGTATTAGAGCAGTGCAGGTGAGACAAGAAGAGCAGTGTCAGAGAACCCAGCGCTGAGCAAAGAAGAAGGTCGAATAGCTGCAAGAGGCAGTAGTTCGAATCCCCAGTGGGATTGCGCAGTATAGGCCAAGAACATTGTTTTTTTCGAGGAAAGTCTCTCTCTGAGTGAGTCGACAAAGAGGAAAGACTTACAGATCGTAATCTTGCCAAGCCAAAGGGAGCAGCGCAGAGCCTCAGCGTGAGAAAAGAGCTAGTGGGACGCAATTTTCAGCAGGCAGATTGTTGGGCTGAAAGACGTCAGAAAAGAGAGGAGAAGCACAGTCAGGGAATTTTTCCTCAGTAGACTTCTCACCAAGAAGTTCGTTTTCTTATTGCCTGAGCAGTAGCAGTAAGAGACAGAGAGGAGTAGTTTGACATTTTCGCGACAGAGATGGCAGCCAGTGGGCTGAGAGATCAAGACAGGTTGGATGGGGCATCCAACTATGTGATTTGGAAGGCAAGCATGTCATGCCTTCTAGATGAGCATTTTCTCAGGGCCTATGTCGACAGCATGGTGGGTGAACCCGTGGATCCAAATCTGCTGAAGAAGTACAAGGGAGAAATGGCGAAGGCTAAGAGGATGATACTTGATGGAGTAAAGGATCATGTGGTATGTCACATCGCTAGCAGAGGGACTGCTAAGGAGATGTGGGATGTCTTGGCAACGTTGTACCAAGGATCTTACAAGCAACAGAAGATATACTTATAGAAGAAATTGAGACCTGCACAGATGCCGAAGGGGGAGTGCATTGATCCATTCCTCACAAAGCTTCAGGAGACTCGGGACGAGTTAGCAGCTGTGGGGTCTACACCTCAAGGTTCCGAGATGGTGAGACTAGCCCTAAACTCAGTCTCAGAAGAGTGGCAAGTCTTTGTCCAGAGCATCCTGAGCAGGGCAGCTTTGCCGGACTGGGATAGTATGTGGGCAGCTCTCAAGCCGAAAGAGCTGAGAGATCTAGTCAAGTGTAAGCTTGACGGAAGCAACAATAGTGGGTCGAAGCCCGAGGAGGAAGAGAATTCAGCCCTTGCATCCAAGGGGCATCAGGAGCAGCGGAGGAGGAAGAAGGACATCTCGAAGATCAAATGCTTCAGGTGTGGTGAAATGGGTCACTACGCAACACAGTGTCCTCTCGAAAGAAGGGCAAAGATGAGAAGCATGATGTGAAGGTTGCACCCGCGAAGATTGAGGAGGAGGAGTTTGCCATGATAATCTTGGAGGTGGGCTGATTTAGAGTTGTAGTTCGAAAGAGCTACAAATGGGCAGGATCCTTGAGGAGCCCACCTCTCAGATCGATTCCTTGCTACAGGATGGACCAGTGTTAGTTGGTGTAGAGGAATGTTGGAGTGACAGTTGCAGTGGCTAAGAGCGCCAGAGACTAAGCAGCACAAAGCAGAGTTGGTAGAAATGCAGTTGGCACAGAGCAAAGGTTAGCAGCAATGTAGAGGCTTCGGAGGGTCAACGTAGAGACTAGCAGCAGTCAGACTCCAGCAGCGAGATACATCATACTGAACACCAGTTCAGTAATATAAGATGCTTTTCCGTTGTTGATGCAGTAGCAGCAGTAGTTGGACAAGGTTGCAGTGCAGATGCAGTTGGCAGTGCCAGTGCCAACAGCAACACGGATGCAGAATTGAGAGGGAGTTGCAGTACGGATGCAGTTTTGACAGTGGCCGAGTCAGCAGCAGCACAGATGCAGCATTTGCGCAGTAGTTGGCGGACATCATGTCAGACATCAGCAACACAAAGGACGACGTTATGAAGTCAGGGTGATGCTTCAGTGGGAAGCATTGCTAGAGCACATTCCTCGCTAAGAGGGAGCGTTTATTTCTGGTAGCATCGGATGTGCTCTAAGTCTCAAATTTTGCAGGGAGGCTTGGGCACATGTATTCCAAAGAACCTAGAAAGCGTTTTGGGAAATTCCAACCGAAGGCAATTTTATTAAAATAATTAATTATTTTTAATGGGTCCCTAAGTCTAAACTTAGAAAATTAAAATAATTAATGGGTATTAATCTAACTGTGGGTGCAACTTCTAGAAGGATCAAGCAAAAATGATCTTAGCCATTGATTAACTTCTAATCTGGGTCGTTGAATGTCAACAAGAAGATTATTTAAGGAGGCTTGAGGCTCATTTGGAAAACACACCGAGAGTTGATCAGTCAGATCAAATTGCTGAGCCAAAGAGCAGCGCAGTGATTTCGTGGTGATCACGTAGAGAGGGGCAGAGATAGTTTTGGCTGGAGAATCTTCCTCGGAGCCAAGAATACACGGCAGAGAGGCAGAGAAAGATGCAGAAGAGGCAGTGCAGTGCCCAATGAGGGTAACGCAAAGCAGCGCAATGCTTTCCAAGCAGAAGTCTGAGATTTTGCTGGGGGTTTGACATTCTGAGATGGGAGGGCTCAAGTCGAAGCTCCTAAGAGCAAATCAATCCAGCAGAGAGGTGACACAATGCCTCAAAGACAGCGATGTAGGCCCACGCAGTGACTGTGTAGGGGCAGCGCAGAGGTAGTTGTGGACTCGTTGTTTCAGATACCGGATCGGCCGAGACTTACAGTGTAGAGTGAGGTAATCTCACTAATTTCTTCTATCAAGTGATATTCTCTGTATTGGATTGTCAACAAGGCATCCAGAGTTTGTATTCAAAAATAACTTCTGCTTAATAATGAAAACCCTTAGATCTACTGCACCGGTTTTCCCACATTGGGATTTTCTGAAGACATTTGTCCAAAAATAACGGTGTCATTGTGTTGTATTTTCTTTCTTGCTCATTTTCTTATTTCTGCATTATATTAAATTAAGTGAAGGTTGCAGTGTGTGTATTTCAATATTTGTCGTAGGAAACTGCAAGTAATTTGTTTAAAGGAATCTAACAAATAGGAGACATATCATCAACTGCTGCAGTAGGGATTCCGGTTTAGGAATTTTCACACACATGAGGATCAAAAATCCTATGTTTTATAGGCCTCAAATGCTAGATTCTAGTTAACAAAGATGGATTCCCCAATTCAACATCCAATGACAGCCTTCTCTCCCATCCCTTCGAAAAAAGCCATGGCAACAATCTCTTACCAAAGAGCAATTCAACGATTAGATATCCTCACATAACTCTTCCATCCTATGCTTTGATGGGACTTCAAAGGAAAACCCAAGGGTGGCAGTTGCAGGGAGGGGGAGTGGTGGGGTGTGCTCTATGGCTCCAAAGATCAAATGGAATTAACTTATCCCTGGGGTCTAGGCAAAGTATCCAATAACCAAGTGGAAATGTATGCCCTCCTACAAGGAGTTAACCTAGCTAAGAAATATTACAGACTTATTATCATGGGCAACTCCAACAATACAATTCAACATCTCAATCTTGTAACCGCTCCTTCACATCACAAATTAAGTTCCATTTTTAAGAGAATTGTGCCAAGCCTATCCTCCATTCCAAAAACTCAACCAAGCATGTACCAAGGGAACTAAACTTATTAGCAGATTCATCGACCAACCAAGTTGTCTCACTCAATTCAGGTTCAATGAAGCCTAATGGAATTGTTACCAAAAAATCTAGCAGACCTTGGAGAGGGAAACCCTACAAGACAAGAGCTAGACAAAGCGTTAACAATGGGCTAGAGGCCCAATGTCACCTCAGCCAAAACCCCTGCTCTTTACGGACTTTCACTAATGGAAAGAGTCCCAAGAGGAAGGAGATCACTTAAAATAGATATACTAAGTATAAGGCACAAAGTGATCAAGCTAGAGCTCATTAAAGAGAGAGGCTCAATAATGGTTCAAGGCTTCAAGGAAGCAAATCGCTCTTAAAGAAAAGCCCTAGAAAACAAGTTACAACACCTAGGGTTTTTAAGCTTCTGATGGCAATAGATATTCACTAGGTCAAGACCAAAGAGAAAGGGTTTCTTGCAATGATAATCAGCTATGCCAAAGCTCATGAAACCCTCAAAAAAGTCCTCAAGTTGAGGGAGAAGACTAGGGTTTATCTCTTAGGGAAACACCTAGGGCAAGAGATTTTATGGATGAAATTTGAGTGGATTCCCCCCAAAATGATAGGTCATGTAGCCAAGACCTACCTTTTGATGCTTACGCTCTCAAACCATCAAAAAGCCTCCTCCCTAAAATTTCACTCCAAGCCCTAGTTTTTCTCTTTAGCCTTAAAAGGACCGAATTTAAGAGAGAGGAATTTATGGAGAAAATTTTGAGATGATCACCAAAGGCTTGGACTAGTGCGTTGTCCTTTGAGCGTATGGAGTCAAGGATGCTTTAGATAAGCCTAATTTGTTGCTAAGGAGGCCGAAATTTGATGCCCTAGGTATCAAAATTCCAGCATTTACCCACTCAATGATAAATGGAGTTTGATGGAGTTATAAGAATTCCTCCACTAGGAACATTTATTACATGTTATACAATGAGTAACATATACAATTCTCAACTAGATAGCTTTCAAAATTAATTTTCAACAAATTAGGGCACAAACAAGCATAATCTAGAAGCAACAATTCCATACATTAGACAAATTCAAAATGATAATCTTCAACAATAGGCACTTACAAGATAACATGTAGTATATCCATCCATTCACCAAAGAAATAGCTCCAAAGACAATCCAAAATAGCTTCCAAACATCAAAATGCATTCCAAGAATCTCCAATAACCACAAAAAAGCAAATGTGAGTTCCTTCAAGAGGTCTAAATTCTCCAAGTGATGATGATGAGAGATTAGAATGATCTCTCTCCAATTTATACATGTCTAATGAACTCTAATTTAGCCTAAAAGCACCTTCTAGTTGTAAAATGATGGAAAAAACTAAGCCAGCCTCATAGCCAATGTAAAACATAAGAAATAAGCCACAAATGAGGTTGAAATGTTGACGTTATGCATGCGTAGGCCCTTCTAGGGCAAGCGTTGAGCTCTTCCAGTGCCAAGTCGAGTGTAGACTCTAGAGGGCTCCAAAAATCCATATCTAGGGGTTGACCCCTCAATCTCCATGCAAATCATCCTGTGGACCCCAGTTTTGTGTTTGGGGCACAAAATTGGTCTCATGGGTCTCTTGGTGATAGAATAAACTGGTTTTGGTCCAACATTGAGGGCTCACAGGATGGTGCTAGCCCTCTCATGCCTCCAGGGGTGAGACTAACCTCATTTGGGCCTCAGATCAACTATCAAACTGTGTATACACCATTATGCCAGTTGGAGGCATGCTAGTCCAAGTGCATCATCTCATGAATAATGTGGGGCAAAGCGCAGACTGTTGGGGTGCTATAGGTGCCCATGGAATGGAGTGATGCTCTACAAGTGATAAGAATCCCATGGCTCTCGAGTCTCAACACTTCACTTGTAGAGCATCATAATGCTCATCTAGTGGACCTAGGTCCCAATTAAGTTACCTAGACCATGATGAAAACCACCTGCCAATCACACACAATGTCCAGTGTTGCATCTTCATCATTAGGTACAATTAATTATTAGTGCATCTAAGTGAACCAAGCTTGTTAATCAAGGGAAAATTGACCTTTCATACGAGGCTTTTCTTCCAAGTTTGAGGCCTTGATCACGTAATAGTGTTACCTCCCTAGGTAGGAGTGGCTACTAGATGACGCTATTAGGTGTTCCCAGACCCTAAGGGGAAAGACATGTCCCTGGTACATCCTTCAGTCAATAGGTGGCATGTGAATAATGATGGAATGAATTGGGATAAAGGGGGCTCGGAGCCATATGCCATGGTCACAGGGGTAGGAATGATGAGGAAATCCACATATTGGGTGTATAGATGTGAGAAGGAAGAATTGTGGATGCATGAGTTACCCTAGCCTTTGTTTTTCCACTCCTCTTTATTTTCTTTTTGTTTTTTCTTGATTTTTCCTTGTATTACTGCTTGAAGCTCTAGGAAATGAGAGCATGCTGTGAAAGGTATATAGCAGTTATTAGCCCCTTAAAGGTGCGGCAATTCATCGCCCATCAAAGTTTGGGACATGTATGGGTATCTTTTATGATGTAATGGGGCAATCATTGGCCCTAGGAACCAGGGTGATGGCCATTATGATAAAGGGTAGAGCTCATGCTTGCCTTTTGCCCATGTGTTTTATTTAATGTCCCATCCATCTTTTGCACTTTATGATTTTCTTTTTCTTTAGTTTCTTGCTTGTGGCCATGATATGCTTTTAACTTTCTTTTAGCTACATCAACCTCTTGAGCAACCTTTCTAGGCCTTACCCAAATATGTGGACAACGGGAGGGGTGTGTCAACGCCCTATAGACCCAATGGTCATGTGGACTCAGGGAAGGGAAATAGGGAATAGGGTTCATAATGTGCGAAGAGAAGTGATAAATATGAAATGGGAAAGCAGGACCATGCTATCAAAATCACAATTTCCCAAGTTGTGCCCTTCATAAAGCCATAGGCCAATACAGGAGAGATCTCACAGGACTAGGATTGAAGATTAACCCCCCATTTAAGGTGAGGGAACAAAATCGCAATCAAAGCCCTTCATTCTTCCAAGTCACTCAATAATCCATGCCAAAATGCCTAAATGTAAAACAAGCATAAGCACCCAATTGCATAATGAAAAACATACCTTTTGGGTCGGATTGGATTGTCCACCTTCTAACATGTGCTCTTGACAAATGGGCGAGGAAACATGCAACTAATGCAGGTGGCTGGGAGAAGATGAATAAGTGAAAAGCTCTCCTAGAGGTACCCACTTTTGGTTGGTAACAGGAACCATGCAGCTGATCCCTATTCCATCGCTCAAGACCAATGATTAATGGCAGTGCTGCCATTGTGATGGCAAGATGTTCATGCACTATTTGGAACAAGGGATAGGCATATGGTATAGAATGTTGGTTTCATGTATTTAAAATGATGGCTATGGGACAAACCTCCCCCACGAACAAAATATTCGGTTACCATTAACACCATTAGATTCGGTTACCTCCAGCTAGGTAGCTGCAAGTGGAAGATATATATTCCACTAAAGTAATCTAGGATTCACGACTGAACCCGCTGCTGTTGCATCCACAAGTGCAAGTACAAACACTGGCATTTCACCTGGTGAGACTTGAAACCAGATGGGGACTATATGAGCTACCCATTTTCACGGACCCAGAAAACCGCCATTGACAATAGTTGCTATAGTTGTTAGTTTGTTCGAAAAAAGACTTGTTTCTTGCCGTACTTCAGAATTTTTACTGATGGGTACCACCCAATTTATTGACACTAGTTTCACAATTCTACTGATGAATGTTGACTTGTTGAAGCAAATGTGTAGTCTCTTACAATATTCTACCACTAAGTATTAGTTTCTACTGCATTCCGTATTTACCATCTCCTGGTGGGTAATTTATGAATAAAGGAAACATCTAGTTCATGCACATTATTCTAAGTTTCCTTCTAGTGGGTAATCTGTAAATGAATCGAAGAGCTTTATGATTACCGTCCACAGCTGTCCCTCGGCAATGGCAAAACCTGAACCAAAAAGGAACTCAGAGACCTCCGACACAAGCCCTTTTGCATACTTGCCATAGTTTCTTAACACATGCTTAGCTGCTTCAGGATCGCTGATTACAACGAAGTTTCTGGGCCCAGCTGCTAATCTATACACAGGACCGCAGTCCTCCATCCATTTAAAAAGAGGAAGGAAGAGAGCGCCGCCCAACAAGTCTTTTACATCGTCTAGCTTTGCACTTGCCACGGGAATGCCAGAAGCATCAGGACCTAATAGCCTTACTCTCATAAAAGAAGTCAGCCAATCCGGACTCACCCATGAACGCCCAGCCCCTGCCTTATCAGGGGATCCTGAACCACCTTTCCCATCCCGTCTGCTGCATTCAATTCTTCGCAGCGTCTTGTTCCTGCTGCTGTTATTGCTGTTCCAGCTATAAGATTTTGATTTATGCTTCGGTAAAAACGAATTACAATTTGGACACTGAGGGTTTACAGTTAAATTACTGCTAAGAGAAGGAAAGAGAAAGGATAGCGTCGATGTCATGGTGGAAGGAAGAAGGGGCGGGAGGGTGGTGTATAATACAATGTATGGATTACTTAATCATGGCTGTGGTTGAACCTTACGCGTGAGAACACTCGATGGGTTCTTCTTTAGGCCTGTCCACTGGAAATAGCCCACCCATGCATATTCAGATATTCAATATACTCTGATAGAATTGGTCGGCCTGCTGAGTGTTTTATGCTGAAAGATACATTTCTTCTCAATTACAGTGTAAAATGAATGTGTAACCCATAAAATGTGTCGTCACCCGACACCTGCCGTTGTATCGAAGATAACGCAATCACCCACCACAAAATCTTAGGGACGTATTTCCAATAAAATCTTGCAGACGATCCTTCCATGTGCACGAGTATTACTTTCGAACATTATGATTAAATTTAATGGATTTTTTTTCTTTCATAAATGAAATGATATTTATTTCAACGTCCATTAATATCATTTCAACGTCCATTAATGAAATGATATTTTATTTCAATGTCTATTAGATTAAAAATAGTCTATGGGACCATCAGAGTCTGTTTTTCGCCTTTTGTAATTTAATTTTTTTCTTATTTAAATTGGTGATGAGCTGGCCCAATAGTCTATGAGACCCTTAGTTTTTGTTTTTCGCCTTTTATAATTCAATCTTTTTCTTATTCAAATTGGTGATGAGCTGGCCCAACCTTCCAACAATCCCCTCGCTGAAAAGACAATGCCAAGAAACCGATGTTAACATATTCTCATAACTTTCTCTAATGTCTTTGAACGCATCACATTCCAAAATGAAATGCTTCTCTAATTCCACTGCCCCAAACATGCAAAATGTACACACCCATTCTTCCCAAGCTTCTTTAGGCCTTTTCCACCGTCTTGTTTCACACCGAAGTTGATGCGAGTTGGTTCTTAATTGAACAATAAGAACATTTGCCCTCATCGAAGTATTGGCTCCAATGTACTCTTTTTGTTGGAGATCACACGTAGGGTTGAATTCCTCAATGTAGTACTTCTTCTTTCTACCCAACTCTTTTCCCCATACCCATTTACGAAACTTCTCCATAACAAAATTCTTTAGCTCCTTGTTATTTGTGGGACAGGCATTGAGGTAGATATTCCATTTTTGCATCCATGCATAGTTTTGTCTAATCCATGTTTTCTTTCGTTCACTCGTGCCTTCATTGAAGATAACATTAGGCCATCTATCTACTCTCATTTGCTCAATTCTTTTTAGATATCTTATGAGTCGCACCATAGCAATTACATCGATGGGAGTTGTTCCTATTTCACTCAACATTATCTCATGAAGTACCGAACTTTTTATTTTGAACTTGCTCATGATCAAGCGTTTTTGTATTTTCTCAATTTGTTTCCATTTTGAGACGGGGATGTTGCTAGCCCACAATTCACGCCCATATAGCTTCACTAGACAAACTAGGAGTCCAAAAAGCACTTAAATTGTTTTCCAATCACATAACTTTGCCTCCCTACATTTGTTTTTAAGAGCATATAATGCTTTCCACCCTCCTAAAATTCTCTTCTTTCGGCAGTCCTCCCAATTAAGTTTGTTGTTGAAATCATTCCCGAGGTACTTGTACTCATTTACTTCTTCAAGAATGTTTCCTTCAAAGAAGAACATGTGTTGGCTTTGCTTCCTTTTATTAGAGAAAATCATTTTTTGGTCTTGCTAGTATTGACTTGCATCCCCACTGCTCTACCAAAATACTCAAGTGCATATAGGTGCATCTGCAATCCATGGGCGGATTTAGAAATCAATACAAGATCATCAGAATATAAAAGAAGCTTTATCACAAACTCCCCCAACTGACCACCATCTCCACCTTGCAGATTTAGCCACTCTTCCAGTTTATCAATATATAAGCCAAAAAGAGTAGGGGATAGAGGGCAACCTTGCTTGACTCTAATGTCACTTTTAAAGCTTTTTGAAATACTCGTTGAGGTTCTAATTTTGACTTTCACCTCTTCATAAAGTCTATGGACAGCGGCTCTATAATGCAAACGAATTTCAAGTTCTTCCATTCTACGCCGCAAGTTATCTCTAGGGACTGTGTCAAATGCCTTTTTGAAGTCAACGAAGCAGCGTAATACTTCTTCTTTGTCCCCCAAAACCTTTTCAATAATGTGTCTCAACGTGATACCATGATCCACTATAGAATACTTTGGCCTAAAACCCACTTTTCATTTTTCCCTCTTTTCTTTTACTTATGCCCACTTACTAATTCTATTTTCCAACATGCTGCCAAAAAGCTTTGCAAACAAAGGATTGATCATAATAGTTCTATAATTGGAAGGATTATTAATGTCTCCACTTTTAAAAAGGGGTATTGCTAGGCTAGTTGCCCACTCTCTTGGCAATACTTGTTAAATCTTTACATGATGTGCAGTGCAAGATTGTTCATTCCCCATTTTAGATACTCTGCTTGAAGTTCAACCAAGTCCTTTGCCTTTCCTGTTTTCAGCTTCTTAATTCCAATCTCCACCTCCTGTAATGTGAAGAGCTTTGTAGTTGTGTTGATCCTCGGGGGAGGCTCAGCCTCCGATTCTTTCTCATAGAGTTGTCTTGCATATTCAAACCATTGATTGGTTGTAATATTGTTTTTGATTTGCTTCTTCCTTGGTTGAAGTTCCTTTCGTAAAAGCTTTGGGTTATTCTTGCCTAGATATATTAATTTTTCTCACCTTGTTTGCATGAACTCATATTTTTACCTTTTAAGTATCTACTTATATAACTTTACATTCATCTTCTTCTTGCATGTATTTTTCAAGGTTCTCCTTACCATTTTGCTTTCCTCATCGAACCAATCATTTACAGAAGAAAAAAAAATGATTATGATTTCCTATTTTTTGTTCTTTTGCACTTCTCAAGTGCACTTTGAATTATATTTGTTAACTCATGATTGTTGAAGCTTTGGAAACCAATTTTCTCCTTCTGAATTAACCTCTCTAGCATTGTCTTGAAGATAGTACAATTTTCTTGTGTTAGAAGGATTTTGCCCCTTGAAAGTGTTTGCCAAGAGCATTGGGTTTTCCTCTTATGTTGTCTTTCTTCTAACCATGATAACTTTATATAAATTGGGTTATGGTTTGATTTTAAGTCCCAAATATGCTCTCCAATCTTAACTTTGTCTATCTTTTCTATCAATCTTTGTGAACAAATCACATAGTCAACGACACTTGCCCCATTATATGTGTTGCAAGTGAAGTTCCTAAACCTTTTCCATCTATCTTGACCATTGCGAATAATTAAGTTGAAAGCACCACATAGTGTAAGCAACTCCTCTCTAAAATGATTGCTAACTTTGTCACCTTCTGAACATCTCACCCATTGGGGATTCTCCTCTTCCGTGAGCCAAATAGGACTGTGATCCTCTTTGCAACAAATAATACTAGATTGTTGATTTGTTGTTCTAGCATTTAAATCTCCCACTAAAAGAACTTCTCCCTACTAAGAGTATGTGGCAATATCTTGCTTTAAAGTGGCATATGGATCCTTGCTATCTAGCCCCTTATTTTTGTAAGTTTTGGAGACTTGAGGAGCAAAATAGCATGCTACAATTCTTATGTGATTCTCATTCTTTGATATTTTGAACCATAAATATTGTTTGTTTGCATCTCTTTCATTAACTGAATGTGATGACCTTCTTTTTCTTTCACTAAAACTAGTATCCCCCATACCCTTTTCCATTTTCTGCTACCTTGTTCCAAACAGCTAACTTCAAATAACCGTCAAACACAGGAGTTTTGCAACCATCATGTTCATGAGTTTTCGTGAGACATATGTCTCTACCTTCCGAAATAGGTCCCAACCCAAGTCCCCTCCTCCAAGGGTAACCTCTACAATTCCAACAAACTAAACTTAGGTACACCTAGGTAAGATTTGACTACTACGCAGTTTGGCACATAAGACTCAAATTTTGTCTTCACCCTTTTTCATACATGTTGATCTTGTTGTTTTCCTCCCTATTATTGAATTCTTTGTTTTTTCTTTACTACCAGTTTGTTGCCCTATTTTGCCCTGAGTCCCAAACACTACAATAATTTCTTTACCATTGTACAACCATGCCTTTTTCCCTTCATTTCTTGTTGCTCTAATTTTCTCCACTTCTCTCCTCTTGTTGTTTGTTGGTTAAATCTTCATCTAGGAAGAAGTGTGAGCCTTTCAAGAGTTTCTTTTTGCTCAAGAGATGGTGTTTGTCTTGCACGCTTGCCATGGTGACTTTTATGGGTCGAGGCCTCTCTTCACATATCTTCCCCACCCTCCTTGCTTGGAAAATTTTCCCTTTCCAATGTAGTTTCTCTTTTAGAAAGTCCCTTGTCAAATTAAAAGTACATTCATTCCTCCCATAATCTCTTATTCCCCTGATAATAAAGTTTGTTTCCCTGTCTTTTCTTTCTTTGTGTTCTCTTTCCTGTGCTCTACGAGCACTTGCATCTTCTTCTTCCTCTATCCTTATGTAACCATTAACGTCTTTAGCTCTAGCTTTGATTTCTTTTGGACCGTCTTTCCTATTGTTCTTTTTTGCCTTCTCTTTCGAAAGGTCTGTTTGTTGAGATACTTGTGTATCTACCTAAGTTGCTTTAGAAATTATCACATCCTTGTTTGCTACTATTGATTCTTTCATGGTTTGCCACATTGTCTTCATGTTTTTCCATTCTTGTTTTCCTGTCTCTAGAGCCTCTTGTAACATTGTTACTTGTTCTTTTAAAATTCTATTACCTTCCATTAAACATCAATTTGCAAATGTGATCTCTAAAATTTTGCGGTCCCTTTCCTGTTCTTTGGCTTCCAAAATCTCCAGCCTTGTCCTGGCCTTCATCAGTTCTTGGACATAAAGATCTGATGACCAAGTAAGAGGTGTAGATGTGGGACTGTAAATGGTTGACTCTTCTTTATTTTTGTTTTTCTTATTTATTTTCTTTCTATGAAACTATTTTCCTTTTCTTTGTTCCCATTTAAGGCGAGCAAGCCTACGCCTTAAAATGTCCTGATATTGCTTTGCATTTACCCAAATCCACTTTCATGTTTTGTCTGTTGAAGCAATTTTGACTTGACCCAAATGATTTGTTTCCACAAAACCTGAGATTTCCTTGCCATTTTTAACATTTACTATTGATTTGCTTTCCATTTTAAGATGAGGCCACACACTAAATAAATAAATATCCTTAAGTTGAAGAAAACCTTTTTTTCACTTTACCGCAAGGACTCTTTAACGAACGATCTAAAAAACCACGAGACTTCTACCCTTGAAAATTTGAACTTGTGACATGTATCAACTCTAGTGGATAACAAACATGTCGAATTTTGCCCTCAAAACTTAAAATGCCCTCCAAGCAGCGATGAAAACCTCTTAGGTACTGCCCCGAACCTTCATTTCTCGACTACCCGATTAACCACACATCTTTAATAGTTATATATATACACTTATATATATCTATATATATATATATACTTTTAAAAAGAGTTATATATATATATATATATATATATATATAATCAATCAATCTTAAAAATATGTATAGAGTTGTTTATATTTATTTAATTTTTAAATTTATAAAATCTATTAATAACTAAAATTCAATTCTAGAGTATGTTCTATTTACGAATATTATATAATTGCATTAAAAAATTAAATTCATGGTGGTGCCAAAAAAAAGTAAGAGAGGGAATTTTGTCTTTCAAGTGGGAGTCATGTCAAAGCAATGCATTTTATATGGTATTAGATTCCAAGTTAAGTAATTTTATGTAATTCCAAATCAAACCAAGAATTATAAAGTTGATTTATTATTAACAAAAAAAACAATATAAAACAAGGTCACATCACTGATAGTCCCTATCGCAGAGTTAAAAATATGATATTTAACTGATAAATTTGCGTCAATTGTATGTTGGCTAGGTAATTGTGGAAGGGTCATCTACTTGTAGAGCTTTCTGTCAGGACTATGGATATACAAATTATCGAGTTAGGACATACGAAATCTTAGCCGGTAGTCATACATACTAGTACGACACTACAATAAAATGGTAGGAAGGTAGGTAACCTTAGGGGTTGTCCTTTCCAGCGGCTAGTAGTTGCTCTTACTTCGCCTTCTTTCGTCCTAATGAGGTGGGTGTTTTGAGTTGGCAACGTGCCCAATACTCATACTCTAGTAGCATGTAATTTTACATGTTTGTCTAAACTTCAAAGAAACGAAAGCTCTAACTCTTGTCTTTGTACACATTCGTACACTTAAACTTTATATTCAAAAATCATCATTGTTGTCGAGTAAAGAGTGGAGGGTGGGTTGTACAGTACTCTGTATTAATTAAAATAATTATGGAGTACATTGAAATCCTCTCATGTCATCATTATATAATAAAATCTAAAAGATTTGAACCAATAATATTCCAAATAAATGAATTTAAATATTATTTAAAAATAATAAATTTCAATTTATAATGTAAAACTTTAGACATACCTTCTCAATGCAAAACATAAATTGAATGTGTAATATCCTTCTTGTGGTAGGTATAATAAAGTTGGGAACTAAAGTACAATTTAAAATTTATAATAAATTCAGTGCAATGTAAAGCTAATTTTGATAAGTTGACTATAGTTTAATTGATTTTAAATATTATCAAGATAAATTTATACAAATTGTAAGTATCATTATTTATGTATAATAAATATATCTTTCCATACCAATTCGGCTAATAAAAATTATAAATGTGTGTATATTTTATCGTTATAGAATTTAATTTTTAAAATGTACATATTTTATCCTTATAAATTTGATGAGCTAACCCAACAAAACAGGTATTTCTTAGTGAGCGATTGTAAAAAAAATTAAATGATGCATTATGACTTCATCTTAGGGAATTAGTTCTGTGTAATTCCCGGTCATGTTGTGTGAAGTGTTCGCTTGTTATATATCTAAATCAAAATAATGTAGAAACATAAGAAAATATAGATCAACGACTTGATAATAAACCACTTTGAGGGGACAACCTCCTTTTACATCTCATAAATGAACAATTATTGGATGATTCAAATGATAAGACCTCCTTGGTATATATAGGAGTCTAAAGGGTCAAAATATAACTAGGGCCCACAACAATAACAATTGTGGGCTTCTATGGGGCACAATAATAACAATATAGGGGCTACACTAGTATTGTAGGGACCTAACGTGCCCCTCTCCTTCAAAAAATTGTCGTCCTCAATGTTTGAGTAGTTCTAGATGTTTTTGTATAAAATACTCATCCTCCCATGTGTAATCTTCAATAGGTAACTTCTTCCACTTAATGAGATACTCTAAAATTGATTGACTCTGTAGTTGTAAAATTCTTGTTTCCATGATTGTTTCGGGCTCCAATATGATTTTTCCTTCCTCAACAGGTTTTGATGATATAGTTTGTACTATGATCTTGTCACCTTTAACCTTCTTTAAGCATGAAACATGGAAAACTAGGTGTACTCGAGAAGATGTAGGCAACTCCAATTTGTATGCCATAGTACCAATCTTTTGCAACATCCTATAAGGGCCATAGTACTTGGGTGATAATTTATTATCCTTCTTAGCTTGCTTTCGGGGCATTTGTTTCTATGGTTGTACTCATAAAAATACCCAATCTCCCATGTCAAAACTTATTTCAATACGATGTTGATATGCATGTTGTTTCATTCGATTTTGTGCCAGAGTCATGTTATCCTTTAAAAGTTAGAGAACTTGTTGTTGATGCACAATGTGATCTTCCATTGCTTTAACTTTATAATTGTCTCTTAGAGACGATGTGATGGACAATAGATGATATCCATAAAGCTCCATAAATGGGGTCAAAAAACCCAATCTCCCACGTCAAAACTTATTTCAATACGATGTTGATATGCATGTTGTTTCATTCGATTTTGTGCCAGAGTCATGTTATCCTTTAAAAGTCAGAGAACTTGTTGTTGATGCACAATGTGATCTTCCACTGCTTGAACTTTATAATTGTCTCTTAGAGAAGATGTGATGGACAATAGATGATATCCATAAAGCTCCATAAATGGGGTCATTTTTGTTGTGGTATAGAAGGAAGTGTTATACCACTATGCTACTAAAGGTAACCACTTAACCCATTGTGTATGTTTATCAGATACAAATCAACAAATATATCCTTCCAAACATTTGTTCACTATCTCAATTTTCCCATCAGATTGAGGATGATAAGATGAGCTATGAGGCAATTGACGAGTTATGAGGCAATTGATTACCAAGACAAGAACATAATTTTGTCCAAAAATTTCCATGGAAAATGGGATCTTGCTGCAAATTTTGAATGAGTTTACACACTTATTCATCATTCTTCCATTCATCCCTTGCTTCATTTATCCAATTAGTTTGGATCATAGAATTGGCTTAGAGAAATGCCTCTACATCCTCATCCCTTCTTGAGAGTGCATTTGCAACAACGTGTTGCTTCCCTTATTTGTAGATGATTTCAAGGTCATGACCCAACATCTTTGTGAATCATTTTTGTTGCTCTTCTGAAGATAATCTGTGTTTCAAGAAGTATTTAAGATTATCATGATCTGTTTTTACCTTGAAGTGTCTTCCCATTAGGTAAGGGTGTCATTTCTTTAGAGCATATAGTATTGCCAACATTTCCTTTTCATAAATAGGTTCATGTAAATTCTTTCCCTTGATTGGTCGACTTTCAAAAGCAATGGGTCTTCCTTTTTGCATTAAAACAACACTAATTCCATTTCCTGAGGCATCAAATTCCACAATAAAGGTTTTTGTGAAGGTTGGTGTAGCTACGACTGGAGCTTTGCGCATTGTCTTCTTAAGATGTTTAAAGGCCATAGTTTCTTCTGAAGTCTAAGAAAATGCATCTTTCTTTAGTAATGTTGTTAGAGGTGCTGTTATTTTCCCATAATTCTTAACAAACTTGCGATAATACCCTATCAACCCTAGAAATCCTTAAAGATGCTTTAAGGTTATGGGGATTTTCCTTTCTTTGATGGCTTTAATTTTGTTAGGGTTTACCTTGACACCCTAATGAGATACAATATGGCCTAAATATTCCACCTCTTGTACCCCAAAGAAACATTTGGAGGGTTTTGCATACAATTGGTTTTTCTCCAATAGTTTAAGCACCCTGTCAATATGTTGAACATGATCTTTCCAATACTTTTTGTAGATTAGTATGTCATCAAAAAATACTTGCACAAATTTTCTAAGGAAGGGCTTGAAAGTGGGATTCATCAAATCTTAAAATGTGGAAGGTGCATTAGTAAGGTCAAAAGGCATGGCCAAAAATTAATAATTACCTTCATGGGGTTTCAATGTTGTTTTCAGAATGTCTTCTATCTTCATTCTTATTTGATGATATCTTGAACAAAGATCTATCACAGTGAAGTAAATTGTTCTGTGTAATTCATCCAACAATTCATCAATGACAGGAATGGGAAATTTATCTTTAATAGTGAGCTTATTGAGCTCTTTATAATCCAAACACATGCGCCGAGATCCGTCCTTCTTGTGCACCAATACTACTGGAGAAGAGAAAGAACTTTGGCTAGGTTGAATTATACCCGCCTCTAGCATTTTTGCAATCATACATTCAATTTCACTCTTTTGGGCATAGGGATATCTATAAGGTCTGATGTTTGGAGGATTACTTCTAGGAATCAAGTGAATAACATGATCATGATCACGAATAGGTGGGAAACCTTTGGGATTTTCAAATACCTTGGAATGATTGTCAAGGACTCTTTGGAGATCAAGAGAAATGGATGCCTTTGATGTTTGAACATCTAGTGAGCATAATTATGCAATTACCCCTCGTTGTTCCTTCTTCAAGAGCTTTGTAATGCCATTAGATATGATTATCTTCCTAGTTTTCCCGGTGATACCCCTTAATTCAATTTCATTTCCTTCCCAAAAGAAATTAAGGAAAAGTTCTTGAAAATTAAAATTTATTGTCCCCAAAGATTGTAACTATTGGACTCCTAATACAACATCAACATCAGCGATTGGAATGGAAAACATTGGAATATTAAATACATATTCCTCCATGGTTATATTGGTATTATGGCATTTACAAGGAATTTATATCTCCTCCATTTACAACTATCACTTGACACTCTGGTATTGGATATAGAAAGAAATTCAAGTCCTTAACTATCTTACGATGAATAAAATTATGGGTAATACCCAAATCAATGAGCATTATTACCTTTTTCTTCTTGATATATCCTTCTATCTTGAGAATTTGTGGAGCAGTAATTCCCACCAATGCATTACAAGATATGGTTGGATTTATTTCTTCTTTTTCAACCCCTGGGGTTGGTTCCTAGTGTATATCTTCTTCTTTTGATGTTTCTTATTCCTTTTCTTCCTCCTCTTCGCAATCTATGTAAAATAATTTCTTCTCAACACACTTATGTCCTTTAGTGTATTTGTTATCACAACTGTAACAAATCCTCTTTACTCTGTTTTCCATCAGGTGTTGTAGTGTCAACCATGCAGGTTGTGGGAGGCTAGTAGAAGCAACACTTCCATGTTTATAGTTGTGAGTGGTAGACCTCCTTTTTGCCATAATTTTTCTTTCAACCTTTCTTTCCACCCTAAATGCATTCTCCAATGACTTAGGTTCCCAAAGATGAACCTCATGTTGATGTTATCCTTTAAAGTCCCTATGAAGGCATTAATAAAATGATCCTCAGGAATATCAGTTACCTTGATATTCAATCTTTGGAAGTTCTCAATGCGCTCCGCAAGTGTACCCCATTGTTTGAGATTTATCAATTGGCTAAATAAGTTATTACTCTTTCTATCCTCATAATGTGCTATCAATTCCCTCATAAAAATTTTCTAAATGACAAGTGATTTGTGAGAATAAATCCATTGCTACCACAAATTAATTGGGTTCTAATTAAATATGCAATGCATACCTTTATGTGTGTTTCACATCATGTAGATCAAATAACTACTCCATCTATAGTATCCTTGTTATCTGATCCTTGCCATCAAACTTCCTCATATCGATCTTTGGAATGTGGTCGGTCTTTAACCCAAAGTTGGAGTCTCTAAGATCATGATTCACATTCCTATTGTTCTCATCATGAGTTACATGGAATACCTTATTAGAAGGCTTTCTTCTAGCAACTTTGCGAAGCATTCTTTCAAACCTTCCATGTTTGATTTTAAACTATCAATGTCCCCTTTTATTTATGCTTTTAAACCATCCATCTTAACATTCATCATCACTTCCAATTCATTTTTGGCTGCTCTTTGTAGTGAAAATTGTTGTACTTGGTGTCATAATTTTGATATATCATGTTGCGTTTCTTCCTCTTCTTTGTGCATCACGGTAAAGCTTCTTGAGGGATTAATGGGTGTAGAATTTTTTTGTTTGGGGGGCATTTTGGAACCAATTAATGATATATACGCTTCATTATGCCCTTTGAATCACTTCAAATTGATTTTTGAAACAAAAATGCAAATTTAAAAATACACACCTTTTAAGATCTAGATTTTGAACTTATTGATATGGTTAACCTTGAAATTGTTGTATCAATGTGTTTCGGCGTCCCATAGTCTAAAATTTCATTCTAAGATAGCTCTCTGTGTCTTCTTTCCAAACCCACCAGTTAGACAGATATTAGATTCTTCGAGATAAAGTTATGCCAAATCTCCCATGTTTCCCTTATTATGGACTAGTTCAATAGAGCAAACTTGTATGAGATGCCACATGTCACTGTTTTCACCTTCAACCCTAAAAATCATATCCAAAAAACTACAATCTATGTGCTTTTATTATTTTTTTACAAAATTCAAATCCGATGGTCGAAGAGAAAGTTATGATGATTTTCCCTGGGACACTTGTTTGAGACTAAATTCTAGAGCATACAAAAACTCTAAGTTCCTTGGACCATATCTCCTAAAATATAGTGAACCAAGTGTTGGGTGTGTGTTATATTCTTTCCATGACTACCCCACGTGTGGGGGGGTGGTAGCCCCCTTGCATAGGGTTTGGGGCAGCGCCCCAGGAAATTTTTTTTGGACCCTATATTAGGTGGGCAGACCTACCTATGGTTTTGTGCATGGATTTTGCATATGGTTTTGGGCATGATGGTTTTCTGTCCATGGTATTTTGTAGATTCGGTCAAGGGAACTACAATTATGTTCTAATCTAGGGTTAATGGATTAGGGTTTATGGATGCTTCAGCATGTATATATATGTATTGTAACATTGAAAGGAATATAATGAAATATCAATCTGCTAGTCCCAGTTTTGGGATCCAGGGGAAATCTCTGTGTATATTTGTTTTACGTTTTATGCTCTTGCCATTGTTTATTTTCTATTTTTTAGAATTCGTATGCAAGTAATTTATGTACGAGGTTAAAACATACACCAAGGTCTTAAATTATAACCATATGTTCATCATGATTTTGAATCCATTTGGTAAAAATTTCACCATCTGAAACTTCACAGAAACAAGTTATTGTGAAAATTCCACGATGACTCGTTTAAAGCAACAAAAACCTAAGATAAAGAGCTATAATACCAAATTTTATGTATCCAAATCAAAATAATGTCGAAACATAAGAAAATATAGATCAATTACTTGATAATAAACCACTTCAAGGGGTTAACCTCCTTTTATATCTCATAAATGAACAATCCTTGGATGAGTCAAATGACAAAACCTCCTTGGTATATATAGGAGTCTAAAGGATCAAAATATGAATAGGGCCTACAACAATAACAATAGTGGGCTTCTATGGCACACAATAATAACAATATAGGGGCTACAATAGTACTATAGGGACCTAACATCGTCAAGGCTGACTTGTTCAATGTTAGGATGCTTCAAATGGTGTACAAAGGAATATGTATGGAGGTGCGAAAGTGGAGGTGTGTGAAAGGGGAACATGCACAAGGGAAAATAGTTGAGTGTTATACTTTGTTAAATGACATATAAATCTCTATCTCATGAGTCCTGTTACTTAGCATTCGTCCAAAATTTTAAATGATGCATTATCGAGTTCGTCCTATGGAATTACTTTTGCAGTGACATTTTGTCAAGTGTTCAGTTGGGCTAACTTGGCCAATGGCGGGATGCCTAAGATGGTAGCTACCATGCATTTGATTTGTCATGTGCCCTGTTAGTTAGCGGTGCTCGACAATTTTAAACAATGCATTATCAAGTTTGTCTCGATGAATTACTTCTGCACTAACGTTCAATGAAAAGTGTTTGGTCGAGTTGACTTAGTCAATGACGAGATCCCTCAGATTTTAGATGTCGTGACCTTGATTTATAAAAGTAGGTCTTTATATAAGCATTGCAGTGCAAACATAGTCAATTGCCATGTTTGTAATCACAATAGCTAGCATGCAAGTAGTGTGCACAAGACTGAAGTGTCGCGGGGAACAATGATGTGCATTACTTAGGGATGTGAAAAAGGTAGGAAATAGTAAAATTCGGGTCCATTATTGTATATATTAGAAAAATCAGACACAACAACCAATAGAGCCATAGAAGTAAGAAGTCAAATCAGATTTAAAATCAATACTATACATGGAACACATACGTGAGACACAAAATTCTTGTCAAATGTTTATATTCATGTTGATTAACAGAGAATTAGAAGTGTGGCAGGAGGGGGAGGGATTCTCTTAAATCTCAATGAATATAAAGAAGTAAAGTTTGCTTCAGGGTTGGGTCAAAAAATGAATAATATTGCATAAATATTTTGGCTTCACCTTGCCCTTCAGTGGGCCAAAGATCGATACATCTCTTCCATAGTCATCTTGGGGAATTCTCTCATCACAACCCAACACCTTCAAATGGGCTCTCTTCCAAAGAATAACCTTATCTCCCTTCTCCTTCGAAGAATTAATTGGATCCTCGAGTCATTCTCATATAAATCTTATTTCCACACCTTTGGTAGCCAAAAAAGAGATGCAAATATCGCTTGTCGATTGGAAGAAGGAAAATGTGTTGTTAATCGATCATTAAGCTCAAAAGTTATCCCATGATATCTTCAAAGGATGTTCCTAGCCCATCCCTCTTATTAGAATTCATGGATCAATCCAAAATAAGTTTTACGACATGGAAAAGGATATATGCCTCCCGCTCAAGCTCTCATTGCTTCTCGTCTTAAAGAGTATTTCGACCATGCACAAGTGGAATCACGCTCAGGTCATATCACATGAGGTGGAAAATGATATGAATGGATGCCATGAGACCATTTACTTAAGGCACATGGAGCTGATTCCAGATCCTCCGCTCCTCCTCTGTCTTCGTACTAGACCTAATGGCTAACAAGCAGGTTAAATTTATGAATTCTATGACGATGTCACCCTCTGAAGCGTGGGATCTCTTTGAATTGTCAGCTACATTCATGGTAGATGATCTCACACTTATGATGTAGGAATTATTTCGAAGTGATACATGTTTAGGTCTATGTTGATATTACTCTATCTTGTGCGCTATTAAGTCCATCAATCCATGTGCCAAGACTCTCATACCAGAATTTTGGAAGTTCACTTGGTATTCTTCTCTTCATAAGAACATGTTAGGAATTTTTGAGCCTTGTTTCAACTTTGGTCTCTTTTCCACTGCTGCAATTCGTCGGGACAACTCGCTAGTGAATGAAGTAGTGGATTTTAGTTTTCTCTGAAGTGTAAATTGGGAAATTCTAATTGCGTAAGGAATGGTTTACAATTTTGTCTGAAATTTTACTTTGTCGCCCCTCACATTTAGTGTAGTAGCTCTTGTTAGGTCCATATAATACTAGTGTAGCCCCCTATTGTTATTGTTGTTCCCATATAGCCCCCATATTGTTATTTTTTTGTCCTTACATTATTATTGTTATGTAGGCTTTGATTATATTGTGACCTCTTAAACTTATATATATACAAAGGAGGTCTTGTCATTTGTATCATCCAAGAATTGTTCATTTATGTGATGTAAAGGAGGTTTCCCCTCAAAGAGGCTAATTTTCAAGTTGTTGATCTATCTTTTGTTCTGTTTTGTGATCATGTTGCATAACATTTGGAATGAGAGCATTGGATTCTAGGGTTTCACTGTTTCAAATATGTCATCTTGGATTTTTCACTATAATTTTTTTATATGAAGCTTCAGAAGTTGAAGTTTCGACCACAAGGAGCCTAAATATTGGTGAAATTATTATGCAAATTTTAGATCTTGGTTCACTATACTTTTTGAGATATGGTTTGAAGAAGTTAGGGTTTTTGCAGGCTCCGGAATTCAGTCTCAAACAAGTGACCTAGGGAAAATCATCATAAATTTGTCTACGAGCATCAGATTTGAATTTTGTAAAAAGTTGTTGAAAGTGCAAGTGCGTTACTATTTTTTGTATCATTTTAGGGCTGAAGGTAGATACAATGACACGTGGCATTCCATACAAGTTTACTCTACTAAACCAGTGCATAATCAAGTCATCGTTGGAGATTGGGTATAAATTTATCTTGAAGAATCTAATCCTAGTATTACTATGGCATTAGAAAGAAGACTCAGAGGGCTACCACCGGGCGAAATTTCAGACCTTGGAGAGTCTAAATTGAAAATGTACAACATTTTCAATATCAAGCTTCTGAAAAAAAGAAAGAAAAAAGGTGTGTATTTTTTGAATTTTGCATAACATTTGTTTGAAAAACTAGTTTGAAGTGATTCGAAGAGATTAGTGTAGCATAGATATCATTTTTTGATTCCAAAATGCCCTGAAACAAAAAATAGACACACCTAGTAAGCAACCATAAAGATCTACTATGATGCATGAAGAAGAGGAAGAAATGCAACATGATATATCAAAATTATGAGACCAAGTGCAACAAATTTCAATCTCACAGAGAGTAACCAAAAATGAACTAGAAGCTAAGATGGATGGTTTGAAATCCGACATGGAAGCAATGATGAATGTCAATATGGAAGGTTTGAAGGATGGTTTAAAAATAGAAATGAAAAGGGACCTAGAAGGTTTGACAAAGTTGCTACGAGAAATGCTTCCTAGTAGTGATAAGGTACTCCATGAAAATCATGAAAAGGATAAAAGGAATACGAATTATGAATTTAGAGACTCCCATGGTGGGTTGAAGTCTAACCACATTCCAAATATCGATATGAGGAAGTTTGATGGCAAGGATATGGTAACATGAATACTACAGATGGAGCAATTCTTTGATCTACATGATGTGTCAAACACACAAAAGGTACGCATTACATATTTGTATTTAAAACAAAATTATTTTGTTTGGTATCGATGGCTTTGTTCTCATAAATAAATTGTCACTTGGACAATTTTGTGGAAGAATTGGTAGCACATCATGAGGATAGAAAGAGTAATATATTTTTTAGTCAATTGATAAATCTCAAACAAAAGGGTTTAATGGCAGAGCACATTGAGGACTTCCAAATATTGAATATCAAGGTAAATAATATTCCAAGGGAGCATAGGATTGATGTCTTCATAGGTACTTTAAAGGATAACATCCAACATGAGGTTCACCTTTGGGAACCTGATTCATGGGAGAAGGAATTCAAGGTGGCAAGAAAGGTTGAAAGCAAAATTATGGCAACAAGGAAGTCTACCACTCATAACTATAAAGATGGAAGTGTTGCTGCTACTAACCTTCCACAACCTACAAGGTCGATACCACAACAATTGGAGGAAAAAAGAGAAAAAGAGATTTGTTACAATTGTGATAGCAAATACACTAAAGGTAATAAGCGTGTTGAGAAGAAATTATTTTACATAGATTGTGAAGAGGAGGAAGAAAAGGAACAAGAAGCATCAAAAGAAAAGGATATATGCTAGGAACCAACCCCAAAAAAATAAGAAATGAATCTGACGATATCTTGTAATGCATTGGCAGGAATTACCACTCCTCAAACTATCAATATAGAAGGATATATCAAGAAGAAAAAGGTAAGAGTGTTGATTGATTCAGGTAGTACCCATAATTTTATTCATTGTAAGATAGCCAAGGAATTGAATTGATTTCTATATCTAACACTATAGTGTCAAGTGTTGGTTTCAAATGGAGGAACTATAAATTGCTCAAGAAAATGCCATAATATCAAGCTAACCATGGGAAAATATGTATTGAATAGTCCAATGCTTTCCATTCCAATGCGTGGTTCTGATGTTGTACTAGGAGTCCAATGGCTACAAACGATAGGTTTTAATTTTCAAGAAATTTTCTTGAAAATATTTTGGGAAGGAAAGGAAATTGAATTATGGCATATCACAGTGAAACAAGGGAAGATAATCAGCTTTAATGGCATAAAAAACCTTTTGAAGAAAGAACAATGAGACATAATTGCACAATTATGCTCACCAGAGGTTCAAACATCTAAATCATATATTTTTACAGATCTCCAAAAAGTCTTGGATAATCATTCCAAGGTGTTTAAGATTCCCAAAGGCCTCCCACCAATTCGTGATTATGATCATGCTATTCACTTGATTCTAGGAAGTGTTCCTCCAAACATCAGACCTTACAAATATCCCTATGCCTAAAAGAGTGAAATTGAACATATGGTTGCAAAAATGCTAGAGGTCGGTATAATTCAACTTAGTAAAATTTCTTTCTCTGCTTCAGTAGTATTGGTGCACAAGAAGGATGGATCATGGTGTATGTGTCTGGATTATAGGGAGCTCAACAAGCTCACTATTAAAGATAAATTTCCTATTATTGTCATTGATGAATTGTTGGATGAATTACATGGAATAATTTATTTCACCAAGTTGGATCTTCATTCAATATATCATCAAATTAGAATAAAGACTGAAGACATTCTAAAAACAACATTCAGAACTCATGAAGGTCATTATGAATTTTTGGTCATGCCTTTTGGCCTTACTAATGCACCTTCCAAATTTCAAGGTTTGATGAATTCCATTTTCAAACCCTTCCTTATAAAAATTGTGTTAGTATTTTTTGATGATATATTAATCTACAACAAGTCTTGGAAGGATGATGTTCAACATGTTGACAAGGTGCTAAAACTATTGGAGGAGAAACAATTATATGCAAAAACCTCCAATTTTTTCTTTGGAGTATAGGAGGTGGAATATTTGGGTCATATTGTATCTCATGAGGGTGTTAAGGCAAATACTAACAAAATTAAAGCCATGAAGGAATGGAAAATCCACACAAACCTAAAGCATCTTCGAAGATGAAGACCCATTGCTTTTGAAAGTCATCCAAACAAGGGAAAGTATTTACACAAACATATTTATGAGAAGGAAATGTTAGTAATACTACATGCACTAAAGCAATGGCGACCTTACCCAATGGGAAGACACTTCAAGGTAAAAATGGATCACGATAGTCTTAAATATTTTTTGGAACAAAGATTATAATCAAAAGAGCAGCAAAAACTGGTCACAAAGATGTTGGGTTATGACTTTGAAATCATCTAGAAAAAGGGAATCAAAATGTTGTTGCAAATGCACTCTCAAGAAAGGATGATGATGGGGAAGCATTACTCTGTGCCATTTCCATTATCCAACTTGATTGGGTAACTAAAGCAATGGATGAATGGAAGAATGACGAAGAGGTGTGGACACTCATTCAAAAGTTGTAGCAAGATCCCAATACATCAGATATATTTATGCGGGAAAATGATTCATTATGGTACAAAGACCTCTTATATCTCTGTAAGAATTCCCAACTCAAACAAGCACACCCCCCCTTAGGAGGGCACTTCAGATTTTTAAAAACTTACCACAAGATCAAGAAGGATTTTTTTTGGGATGGCCTTAAATATGATATTTAGAAGTTTGTGGCATAAAGTTTGGTTTGCCAACAAAATAAAGTTGAGATAATTAATACCCCGTGTCTATTACAACCTTTATCCATTCCAAGTCATCTTTGGGAGGAGGTCTCCATGGATCTTATCATAGGTTTACCCAAGTCTGAAGGAAAAAGTGTCATCGTAGTGGTAGTTGATAAACTTACCAAGTATGCACACTTTTGTGCATTATCACATCCTTTTAAATCCAGTACAATTGCTACTACATTTATGGAAACGATTCAAAAGCTACACAGAAACCCAAAGATTATTGTAAGTGACAGGGATCCCATTTTCACTATAGATTTTTGGATGAAATTATTTTCTTGTCTTGGTACTCAATTAGTTCACAGCTCATCTTATCATCCTCAATTTGACGGGAAAATTGAGATAGTGAACAAATATTTGGAAGGATATCTTCGTTGTTTTGCATCTAATAAACAAACACAATGGGTCAAGTGGTTACCTCTGGTTGAATGGTGGTATAACACTTCCTTCCATACTGTAGCAAAAATGACACCATTTATGGCACTTTATGGATATCATCCACCATCCATCACACCATCTTTAAGAAAAAAAATCTAAGGTTCAAGCAGTGGAAGATCACATTAAGCATCAACAACAAATTCTCCAACTTTTAAAGAATAACCTCACTCTGGTGCAGAATCGAATGAAACAACCGACAAATCAACATCACAGTGAAAGAAGTTTTGATCTAGGTAACTGGGTATTTTTACGGCTACAACAATATAAATAAATGTCACTCAAGCAAGCTAAGAAGGATAATAATTTATCACCCAAGTACTATGGTCCTTACAAGGTGTTGCAAAAGATTTGTACTATGGCATACAAATTGGAGCTACCTGCATCTTCCTGAGTACACCAAATTGTCCACGTTTCATGCTTAAATAAGGTTATTGGTGATAAGCTCCCAGTTCAAATAGTATTTCTAGAACATCACAAAGAAGGAAAAATCATATTGGAGCCTTAAGCAGTCACAAAAACAAGAACCCGACAATTATAAAATCGATCAATTTCAGAGTATCTCATTAAGTGGAAGAATTTACCTGTTGAAGATTCCACATGGGAGGATGAGAATTTTATACAGAAGCATCCAAAACTAATCAAGCATTGGGACAACACTTTTTTGAAGGAGAAGGGAATGTTAGGTCCCTATAATATTAGTGTACCCCTTATTGTTATTGTTAGTGTATGTATAAATATGATAGAAATTGCAACTGCTCAAGAATTCAAACAAGAATTAGGAGACACAAATTCTACTCTACTAATCTGCAAAATGAAAATCATAATTTAGATCAACATGAAAAACCACAAGTACATAGTGATTTCTAGGGGAACCCAGCTCGGAAAAATTCCTCAAGCCTCTTTGCATTAATTAGTTCAATAAATAAACTATGACAATTACTTTCTCCCTTTCTAAGCACAACCTGCAAAAGAATAATTTTTCTCCCTAGTGAATGAAATCCTCTAGCCAACACTTAGCCATATTTTTCTCCACCAGCCCACTATTTCCTTGCGCAAATGTGAGAAAATTCCAGCTCCTAAGCAATAGGGAAGTCACTATTTCCTTGTGCAATTCCTAAGGAATTGATCTCTTGACTGCATACAACAACTATACACTCAACTAGTATACACCTCATG
This sequence comes from Pinus tabuliformis, assembly GCA_031772625.1. NCBI lineage: Eukaryota > Viridiplantae > Streptophyta > Pinopsida > Pinales > Pinaceae > Pinus > Pinus tabuliformis. The sequence goes on from CM062810.1 coordinate 979,333,811, forward strand.
TTGCACTAGCCTTGTCTCCTCCACCTCAGTTGAGAAATTTGAATTCCATGCATGCATGAGCTATTTTGGGTTGCCTGATTAGTTAACTAATATATCTTTGATTTAGACTGTTGTCCCACTACACAACTGACCTTCAACTGACTCGATCAATAGTTAGAGGTTATTTAACTAAATACAATTGAAAATAACTAAACTAAATTGCTAAATTTTAGCAATCAATACATGCATGAATGAAATCGAAGCCCCTAACTCGAATTTACTAAACTAACTAAGTGACAAGGGCCATGTCACATTAGTTAACTACCTCCAAGTTGTCATGTTGATGTGGAAATTTGATTTACTTAATTTGACTAAGGCTAAAGTCAGATCGAGCCTTTCTTGCTACACTTTATAACAATATATCCCCTATTGTTATTGTTATTCCCATGTAGCCACCATATTGTTATTGTTGTAAACCATAGAAGCCACTATTGTTATTATTGTGCCCTTACATTATTATTGTTATGTAGGCTTTAATTATATTGTGACCCCTTAGACTCCTATATATACAAAGGAGGTCTTGTCATTTGTATCATCCAAGAATTTTTCATTTATGTGATGTAAAGGAGGTTTCCCCCTAGAAGAAGCTAATTTTCAAGTCATTGATCTATCTTTTCTTTTCTTTTGTGATCTGGTTACATAACAACTCCAATGGACATTGAGGGTCATTTGTGTTGGGTGTGGAGCCTTATTATCTTCTGTATTCAAAGGTTTCAGCTGGATGTATACCCTAGGAAGACTGTACACCCCTCCACATGGGGGGGGGTACGGCGGGGCTAATCCCCCCCGGCTAGGGGGTCCGGGGGCCAGCGGTCCCCCAGCGGGGTTTTGGGGGCAGCGCTTCCGAAGCTAAAAAATAGATGTAAAATTGCCTTGTAAAAGTCTAGTAATTTCTAGTCAATCTGTCAATCTGGACCGTTCATTAGGCGGATGATCTGATGGTAGAAATTATGTTTAACTTAGGGGTTTTTGCCCTAGAAGGCAACCCCTCACTATATATGAGGGAATTGTATTGCGTTGATGCATATATATATTCTGAGTGAGGAAGAGAGAGGAGATTGAGAGCAAAGAGGGTGTTACAGTGAATCTGTTGTAGGTTGTATCTCTTTAGTTTGCTGGATAATATAAAAGGAAGGACTGGTTGTTTCTCCGTGGACATAGCCCAAATTGGGTGAACCACGTATATCTATGTCTCTCTTGTTTTATGCGTTTTCTGTGTTTATATTTCTGCAATATTTTATGTGTTCCATTGCTCCGTAATATATAATTTTCTAACAACTAGTATCAGAGCCGAAGGTCTATTTGGCTAATAAACTTGCAGGAGAGAAGGGTTCCTGGTTTGATTGGGAGCAATGGTGGAAGATGGTAGATTTAGGGTCGAAAAATTCAACGGCCAAAACTACCAGCTATGGAAGATGCAAATGGAAGATTATCTGTATCAAAGAGAATTGTACCTACCACTGAGCGGAAAGACAAAGAAGCCGACGAGTATGACAGACACAGAATGGGATATTCTGGACAGAAAGGCACTTGGAACAATACGGTTGTGCCTAGCGGCGTTAGTAGCATTTAATATTTCAAAGGAAACGACAACACAAGGTTTAATGTCGGCATTGGCCAAACTATATGAAAAACACTCGGCCTCAAATAAGGTATTTCTTATGAAGCGTTTATTTAATATGAAGATGTCAGAAGGTGGATCTGTTGCAGATCATTTAAATGATTTTAATACAGTTATAAGTCAGTTAAGTTCTGTAGGGGTAAATTTTGATGATGAAGTTAGGGCTCTGTTATTTCTGTGCTCATTGCCAGAAAGTTGGAATGGTTTAGTTATGGCCATTAGTAACTCTGTCTCTGGATCTAGTACTTTAAAGTTTGATGATGTTGTCGGTGCACTCCTTAGTGAAGAAATGCGACGGAAAAGCTCCAGTGAGACATCAGGTAATGCTTTGACTACAAAGACTAGGGGAAGAAAAATGGAAAGAGTCAAGAGTCCAGGATACCACAGTAAGTAAAGAAAAGGCAGATCCAAGTCTAGATCGGGGATAGTGTGCTGGAAATGCGGGAAGAAAGGACACCTGAAGAAAGACTGCAAGTCTCGGAAGGGAAAAGAAGGAGATGCGCAGCAAGACACTAATCATGAAGGGAATGTAACAGGTGATGTGTTGCAAGATGCTTTGATTCTTTCATTATAAAATATTATTGATGCCTGGGTGGTAGATTCAGGGGCCTCATTCCATGCCACACCTGATAAGAAACATTTTCATGATTATGTTCAAGGAAATTTTGGACAAGTTCGATTAGGTGATGATAAACCCTGTAAAATCGTTGGAATGGGTACAGTTTTCATAAAATAGCAAAATGGAAATCAATGGTTATTGAAGAAGGTAAGGCATGTTCCAGATCTGAAGAAAAATATGATTTCAACAGGGCAGTTGGGAGGTGAAGGTTGCGTAACTACCTTCACAGATAAAACCTGGAAGGTCACTAAAGGATCCCTGGTAATAGTGAAAGGAGAAAAGGTTGGTACATTGTATTTATGCAATGGTATTTCTAATTCGGTTAACGCTTTAACCTCTACAGGAGAAGATACGACATTGTGGCATCATAGGCTCGGGCACATGAGTGAGAAGGGGATGCAGATTCTTCACTCAAGAAATTTGTTACCAGGTTTGAAGCATGTTGATTTAAAATTTTGTGAGAATTTTGTTTATGGAAAACAGAAGAAAGTCAGATTCCTTAGAGTTGGGAAAGAAAAGAAGAGCGAAAAATTAGAGCTTGTGCATACAGATGTATGGGGACCTGCTCAGGTATCATCTCTTGGTGGCTCTTGTTATTATGTTACTTTTATTGATGATGCAACCAAAAAAACTTGGATTTATTGTATTCAAAATAAATCTAATGTATTTGATACTTTCAAGAAATGGAAAGCTTTGGTTGAAAATGAGACAGGGAAAAGGTTGAAGTGTCTTAGATCAGATAATGGAGGTGAATACTACAGCAAAGAGTTTGATAGGTACTATTCAGAGAATGGAATTCACAGAGAGAAGACAGTTCCAGGAACACCACAAGAAAATGGTGTGTCAGAAAGGATGAACAGGACAATCATGGAGCGTGCAAGGTGCATGAGATTGCATGCAAGATTGCCTTTACAATTTTGGGTAGATGCTGTAGATACTTCTGTTTATCTAATAAATAGAGGGCCTTCAAGTTCCTTGGATGGTGGTATTCCAGAGGAGGCATGGATAGGTAAAAAGGTAAACTACTCATTTTTAAAGACTTTTGGTTGTGAAGCTTTTGTCCACATTAACAAAGAAAATAGAACAAAGCTTGAGGCAAAATCAAAGAAATGTACCTTTATTGGATATGGTGTTAATGATTTTGGTTATCGCTTATATGATTATGAAAATCACAAAATCATTAGGAGCAGAGATTTAATATTCAATGAAAAGGTCTTGTATAAGAATCAGTTGCAGGAAAAGAAACAAGAAAAAGAAAACAGAGAATACACAGTGCTTGACGATATCACAGGAAAAGTGATGGTGCTTGAAAATCATAATGATCAACAGCCAGAACAACGACCACAACAACAACAAGCACTTCAAACACTTGAAAGTGGTGTTAGAAGATCTACCAGGATAAGTAGACCCCCTAAACGATACTCTGCTTCATTATATTGTATTGTTGACTGATTCTGGTGAACCAGAATGTTATGAAGAAGCAGCGCAGGTAGAAACCAAGAAGAAGTGGGAGCAAGCCATGAAAGAAGAGATGGACTCCTTAGCACATAACCAGAATTTGGACTTAGTCAGGTCGCCTGCAGGTAAAACAGCATTGCAAAATAAATGGGTTTACAGGCTGAAGGAAGAAGATGGAGGAAAACAGAGGTATAAAGCTAGAGTTGTGGTGAAAGGGTTTGCACAGAAAAAGAGTATAGACTTTGATGAGATATTTTCTCTTGCTGTGAAAATGAATTCAATCAAAACTATTCTAAGTCTAGTAGCTGCTGAAGATTTACATCTTGAGCAGTTAGATGTAAATACAACCTTTCTCCATGGGGATTTGGAGGAAGAGATATATATGCAGCAGCCACAAGGATATGAGGTAAAAGGGAAGGAGAAACTAGTGTGCAGGTTGAAGAAGAGCTTGTATGGCTTAAAACAGGCTCCAAGGCAGTGGTATCTAAAATTTGACATGTTTATGTCTGAACAATGTTATACTAGGTGTCACTCTGATCATTGTGTTTATCTCAAAAGGCAAAATGATGGCAGCTATATTATATTGTTATTGTATGTAGATGACATGCTTGTTGCAGGTTCTAACATGCAGGAAATAAATGTGCTCAAAAGGAAATTGGCAAACTCATTTGCAATGAAGGATTTGGGTGCTGCAAAACAAATCCTTGGTATGAGAATAACTAGAGACAGGAAGAATCGCAAATTGACATTGTCTGAAAGTGAGTACATAGAAAAGGTGTTGAAAAGGTTTAATATGCAAAATGCAGAACCAGTTAGTATACCTTTGGCTAGCCATTTCAAATCAAGTACGGAGGCGTGTCCCAAGACTCAGGAAGAAATGGCTCATATGTCTAAAGTTCCATATGCATCAGCAGTTGGAAGCTTAATGTATGCAATGGTCAGCACAAGGCCTGATATTGCACATGCAGTGGGAGTTGTAAGCAGGTACATGAACAATCCAGGAAAAGAACATTGGATGACAGTGAAGTGGATTCTCAGGTATTTGAGAGGTACCACAAATCAAGCATTATGCTTTGGTGGTTCAAACATTGCTCTACAAGGATATGTTGATGCAGATATGGCAAGTGATAGAGATAACAGGAGGAGCACAACAGGGTATGTGTTTACTGTAGGTGGAACAACTGTCAGTTGGGTTTCAAAAATCCAAAGTGTTGTTGCACTTTCAACAACAGAAGCAGAGTATGTTGCTACTACAGAGGCTAGTAAAGAAATGATTTGGTTACAAAGGTTTCTGGATGAATTGGGCAAGAAGCAGGAGTTGGGCAGGTTATACAGTGATAGCCAGAGTGCCATACATCTTGCAAAGAACTCTGCATTTCATTCCAAGACTAAACATATACAACTCAAGTACCATTTCATACGGTCAGCATTGGAAGATGGACAGTTGAAGCTGGAAAAGATACACACTAGCCAGAATCTTGCAGATATGTTAACAAAAGTTGTAACCAGGGAGAAACTGAGAATCTGCTCAGTTTCAATTGGTCTTCAAGTATGATGAAGAAGATGAGAAACAACTAGGTCCAAAGTGGAGTTATTGTCTAGCAAATGAAGCAGCGGTGGAGTTGCTATAATCAGTCTCCAAGTGGGAGATTGTTGGGTGTGGAGCCTGATTATCTTTTGTATTCAAAGGTTTCAGCCGAATGTATACCCTAGGAAGACTGGGCTAATCCCCCCCGGCTGGGGGGTCCGGAGGCAGCACCCCCGAAGCTAAAAAATAGATGTAAAATTGCCTTGTAAAAGTCTAGTAATTTCTAGTCAATCTGGGTTGTTCATTAGGCAGATGATCTGACGGTAGAAGTTATGTTTAATTTAGGGTTTTTTGCCCCAGAAGGCAACCCCTCACTATATATGAGGGAATTGTATTGCGTCTATGCATATCTATATTCTGAGTGAGGAAGAGAAAGGAGATTGAGAGCAAAGAGGGTGTTACAACGGATATGTTGTAGGTTGTATCTCTTCAGTTTGCTGGATAATATAAAAGGAAGGACTGGTTGTTTCTCCGTGGACATAGCCCAAACTGGGTGAACCACGTATATCTGTGTCTCTCTTGTTTTATGCGTTTTCTGTGTTTATATTTATTCAATATTTTATGTGTTCCATTGCTCCGTAATATATAATTTTCTAACAATTTGCAATGATTTCTTAGCTTTCTTTCCAGTGTCTCATATTGGGCCCTTCCTCCAAAGGTATCGTTGTGCCTCCTTGCGCTTTCCTATTTGAGGAGTTTTCTCTATTCAATCTTATCCTGCTAGCGCGCTTGGCTCTCTTCGCAGTGTTGGATGTAGGCTTGTAATGGATAAAAAAGATGCTTCTCTCTCCACCTTTGGCAGCTCCAATCCCTGTAACCTCTGCCTGCATATCCTCATTGGCAGTCATGAAGATATTAGTGCCCCCTGTCAGTAGATTTGTCAACAACTAGCCAATATTCTGTTTTTGGCTGAGGAAATCCAAAGGCATCAATCCAGGATTAATCAGTTGGAAGATGAGCTTGACTAGATTCATCGCCAACTTACAAACCTGCAGTACCAGACAACTTTAGAGGAAAACCAAAGCACAACCAGTGATGCCCTTGGTGGCCCCTCAGAAAATATGCCCATTGGCCCTCCTCTGTAAGTTATGTTTGCTCTGTATAAATGTATTAATTTGTAATGTGACCAGTTTTTTCGTGCCTACAGTAGTAGTAGTTTTTGCATTAGGCATGATCTTAGTAGCATACATGATGTAATTTTTGAATTTCCTATCACAGTCCTCCTTGAAGATCATGTATCTTGGAACATAATGTAAAATTTCCTGAGTATTTTGTTGTGACCAAGCGTAGAAATAATAATAAATCTTCTAATTTTTTTGTCCAAAAAAACAAAGAATTAGATATTATATATAAGCTAAGAGAAGTGGTTGGAAAACCCATGGTCAATTAATAATTATGTTCACATTCATAAGCTTCAGAGCCATAAAACATTTGATACAAAAAGCTATGTCAAGGTTCTTTGCATCATTCGTGAGCAGGCTCAAAATATACAAAATAGACCAAACGATATATACTATAAGAAAGTAATCAAGGATGTCAAATCTTCTTGATGTCAACAATGATATTGTTCATCAAAATTATAAAGGTTCCAGTTATTGAGAATCCATGTAACAAGAAGACATTCACTCAGATGTTTTATTTGTATTCTGCAAATGATATTTGCAGAAGCTTTGGGAAGAAGACTTGAAGAAGGCCCTTTGAAAGGTTGCAATCTAGCTTGCCATTTACATCCTTGATTGAACATTGCAAATTGTGTTCATAAGAAAAAACTTTTTGTTAACATAGTTTGTACAACAAAGCATGTTATCTACTGGACAATCCATTGTTCTAATTAGCTATTTACTCTCATTGTGGAATGCCCTGTATGATAGGAAAAACATATTAGCTGGTTTGAGGATTCCAGTAATCTAATGTAGTTTGCTTGTGAATAGACATACAATTTTGCTAGATTTATGGTACATAAATAATGTAAGGAAAAGAAAAAAAAGCAGTAGAAGGATCAGATAACCGCAAAAAAAAGAATAGAAGAAAGCTTTTAAAAAGTTAAAATGCACTTGAAAACTTGCTTGGACATTTGTTTTTGACAAAGTCCATAAATAGGATTTAAGGTTATACAAAGTCAAAATGCAAAGCAGCTAGTCCTACCTTTTAAATTAGTATATGAAATTCAACTTTTTAAAAGCTAAGGGTTATAAGGTTACTTATTTTGTATTATTTGTATTAGTGTAACTATTGAATAAAAACTAGGGAATAGTTTTGTATTCAAAAAATTCTGCTGCGCTAGTCCGCTGTAGCTCTCGCGCGCGACCTTGCTCCCAGCGATTTGCTTGCAGCTGCTTGGGCCACGGCCCCAGCCATGGCCCCGGTATTGGACCCTCTGGATCCCCCTTCGGAAGGGATGGATTCTCAAAGCGCGTTTTCTGCTTTGGTTAAATCGCTGCCTCCACAACGCCCCAAGCCTGCCCTCTCTAAATTTGTGAAGAAGCTAGATGGGCTCCAAGAGGTTCAGTTACCCCCAGCCTTGACCCGCATTGCCGCTCTATCTCTGGCTGAAAAAGGCCTCATAGGTCAATTCACAGGCCTCTGGCCTTCTCCTAGAACCGTTCAAAGATGGGTGGAGAGAAATTGGACTGATAAAATTCAAGGGAAGATTTCCATTAGGTTTTGCGGGAAAGGATATTTCACATTCCACTTCGAATCCAAAGAGGACAAGGATTTAATTTTCAGAAACGGACCCTACTTCATGGACTCCAGGGGCCTCTACCTCAACAAATGGACTCTAGATTTTGACCCTGAACTGGACGTCCCCAGTGCTGTTCCGGTTTGGGTTCGTCTTCCCCACCTCCCACTCCACTGCTGGGGAGACGAATCTGTTCGTGCCATTGGGAATGCAGTTGGAAAATACATCGACCGTAGCGAACCGAAAGAGAACATGCAGGCCTGTGCGAGGATCTGCGTCAAAGTTGATCTTGGCAAAGGACTCCCCGAAGCAATAAAACTAAAGGTGGATGAGTGGAGGCATATTCAGCAGCTCGACTACAAGCAGATCCCCTTCAAATGTAAGGTATGTCACGAATACGGCCATTTTGCCAATCAATGTGCTAAACTTGTTGATGCAAAGAGCAGTGATCAAGAAGGCCAATGGGAACCTGTCAAAAAGAAGAAGTCCGCCCTGGCATCCAAAGCTCCTCTGGAATCTGACCCTCCTGTTCCTTCTGCTCCCCATACTGCCTCATCATCCCCTCCCCCTGTTGGAAATAATACTGAGAGGGGGGGTGAATCAGTATTATCACATTAATAAAACTTTTTCATTTCCATAATCAGATTCATATATGCTACTTCCACAACTTCTTATGATTAAGTTAATTGATCTTCAATGAGTGCATTAGAACATTATCAACCATATTATCAGATAACAGATGCCGTAATAGAGAATAGATCATCACACATAAGGCACACACATGAACACCATGATATAAGGTGGAAACCCAATGCGGGAGAAAAACCACCTACTGCAAGTCATCTCAATCTTCTTCTTAATAAGAAAATCCTTTTACAATATTTGTACTGGTGCAGTCTTATACCAGTACGGGAGCTACAACCCCCTTTGCTCTTGTACTAGCCGATCCATTTACTAGTACGCAGGCTGCTACCTGCTACAATGCTCCAAAGATCTCCCTTAGCTTTTGTACTAGCTTAGATACTAGTACATAGGCGCTGGCCTACAATCTTCTCTCCTCCAGGTACCACGTTTCATCAATTTTCAGACTGGATACGCTGAAGCACAACACATAATCTGAAAGGCCACTTTTCATCCAATTTTCATACTGGACCCAACAACAACATTGAAGCTCATAATCAAACAACCTTCTGAATCACCTAATCACCAGATCCATACATATACAATGATATTATGAGAGTTATCAACCAGATCTAGTACATAAAGATAAGTCATTAATCATGCTGTTATCTGAACTCAATACCAGTAACCAAACATCAGTTATGCACCCAAAACCCTGCAGAATAGTCAAAGGCAGTTAAAACAAATTTTAAGCAGGGATCGCAACTTCACTGGTATAGATCTGCGGATATCTGTACTACCTCCGCACCTGCGCCTTCTGTGGCGCCGCGACCATCGCACCTGCGCCTTCTGTGGCGCCGCGACCATCGCACCTGCGCCTTCTGTGGCGCCTCCGCACTACGCCTTCTATGGCGTCTCTGTGGCGTCTCCGCATTGCGCCTTCTGTGGCGCCTCCGCACTGTGCCTTCTGTGGTGCCTTCGCACTGCGCCTTCTGTGGCGCCTCTGTGGCGTCTCCGCACTGCGCCTTCTGTGGCGCCTCTGCACTGCGCCTTCTGTGGCGCCTCCGCACTGCGCCTTCTGTGGCGCCTCCGCACTGCGCCTTCTGTGGCGCCTCTGCACTGCGCCTTCTGTGGTGCCTCCGCACTGCGCCTTCTGTGGCGCCTCCGCACTGCGCCTTCTGTGGCGCCTCCGCACTGCGCCTTTTGTGGCGCCTCTGTGGCGTCTCCGCACTGCGCCTTCTGTGGCGCCTCCGCACTGCACCTTTTGTGGCGCCTCCGCACTGCGCCTTCTGTGGCGCCTCTGTGGCATCTCCGCACTGCGCCTTCTGTGGCACCTTTGTGGCGTCTCCGCACTGCGCCTTCTGTGGCGCCTCCGCACTGCGCCTTCTGTGGCGCCTCCGCACTTTCGCAGCTGCAGCGCTCGAGAGATCACCCTTCACAGATTCACTTTCAACTTCACTTTCATAGATCAAAATTTCAAAACAATAACCCAATATTTCAGATCTTAAGATATTCAATTGCAAGGATGAATTAGCCAAGTGATCTCCTTTGCTTTATATAGGCAAGCTTCTTCCTAAAATCATGGATCAATACCATAGATAACCAATACAAGGGGCCCAAAAACATGGGGCTCAATAATACCAAGGACTAACCACCATGGACCAAAGGTAAGTTCTCCAACATATACACACTTTTGACGGGGTACCATGGTCCAAAACCATAGGTTCAAATACCAAGGACTAACTACCATGGACCAAAGGTAAGTTCTCCAACATGAAAGTGCGTGAACTTTTTCTCTACATGAAATAAACTTTTCTCTGCATAAAAGTGCGTGAAATTTTCTCTACATGAAATAAACTTTTCTCTGCATATAAGTGCGTGAACTTTTCTCTACATAGAATAAGCTTTTCTCTGCATATAAGTGCGTGAACTTTTCTGCACTATAATTTATCATCTGAGATGAGTGGGTTGCCATCAAGTACAACATATGTATCATAAAGCCATACCAGAATCATAATGCCAACAATCTCCCCCTTTGGACTTGATGGCAACCTCAAAATCTTCAGCTCATTCTCCCCCTTTGACATCAAGGGCAAAGGGTTATGCTCCCCCTGAATATGAACCAGATCTGTAAAGAAGAAACATAATCCACCAAACACCATAAATGACCATGAAAGAGATAGATTGCAGCAATAATCAGACCAGCATCCAAGATCTCCTTCTGTACGTCCTCCATAATGCCAACAATGCATTATAAGCTCCCCCTGAGTACCTGTTGAAATCTCTGAATGAGCTCCCCCTTTGTATATGTCATGGTGCACCAATCTGATCATGCTCTTTCTGAGAACAAGCTGAAATGTCTGCTCTGCTATATAGTGTTGTTCATGCTCAGGCTCCCCCTGACTGTAAGCAAGGTCTGCAAAAGGATGTTCTACATCACAAATGACCTTCCTAAAAGATTCAATACATACATCCATCACCCAACCAAGTGGGGATATATCAGAAAAATGAAAACCAAATACATTACTTCTTCATCCCAGGCATAGTGGGGAAACCAACATAGGTCGTTACATGACCTGAAGAGATGACACTATTACATCATGAGTCTTGATATGACATCACCTAAATAAGATGAACATCAGCAACAACACTGTATGATCTGCTCCATAGTATCTGTCAACAGCAACTAGACCAGCAACTTGTATTAGTGCATGAATCATCAAGGTATGTCCGCATCAACAGAATTTCACATTCTATGTGAGAAACATCATAGCCATCCAGATCTACATGAATCAAGTATCATCAATTGGGAATATCTGCATTAATCAACATATGTATGAAACAATCCTATCATCATATAGATTAGAGCTCATTATCATCATGTCTCCAACAATGCAACTTTGAATAATCATCCCTGTATCCAGCCAACAATCCTCATCCATTTGTGCCAAGAATGAAAGGAATCATAACTGTAATATATGATCTTTATGCATATGACGACAGCAGCATATGAGTGACTCAACATCAAGAAGATGTGAATTCAAGCTAAGTGCTTCCCATGCAAGCATCATTAGAGAATCAACCATAAATCTGATCCAAGAACCATGTGAACAACTCATAACCATAGCAAGATGAATCATTTATCCATATAAGTATCATCACCAAGGACTATTAACCATAATGCCAATAATGCATTAAGTCCATATGCTCCCTCTAAACCTGTGCCATCTGTCTGATCATGCATATCAATAAGAAGTATCGAGACATCTGATCCGGATTTAGACAGGAACGCAATAGATTACAGAGATAACCATAAATACATAGATGCAATAACCATAAATACAGAGATGCAGCGGAAATAATACTTCATTTCATTAATGGAAAATACTGAAATCTGCTTACAACCAGAAATGGAAAGAAACTAGCTAGGGCGATGGTAGCTTATCTCTGAGAAGAGATGTGTGGCTACATGCCTCTGAACTGTTCCGAACTGTGTTACAATGAGGCTCGAAGGCCTATTTATTGTTGAGAAACAATGGAAAACCCTTCACATCCCGAAACCTAACCCTAGAAGATGAAACGCCAAATTGTGGGCCCCGTTTGGGTAAATTGGTACATCAATTTCCCGGGGTCGTAACTTTGGCATACGATCTCCGTTTGACGCGTACGATAGCTCGTTAGAAAGATCTATCCGAGAACTACCACTTTGGGAAGGGCAACATTGGTCTATAGACCCATGTTGCCCCCAGATTTCCCAAAAAACGTCGTTTAGGGCCTCAAAACGGCTCCGGAAGTTCAGGACCCGAAAAACTGCTAAAAATAGTAAGTTGTGCTACAATTAAGGAAACTGAAAAGACTGAAAGAGACAGTTGTGGGGGTCCAAATGGGTTGGTGGGTGGCCACCAACATCCACCTGGATCATTCCTCCCCCCTTACGAAGCAATGGTCCCCATTGCGTTGAGTTCCTCCATCTGCTGAACTTGTCCTGCAATCTTTGATGTGTCCAGTGATGGTGGGAAGCATGGTCGACGATGGTCCACATTGAACATTTGGTGCAGGCGAAGGAATGGAGGAATGATGTGCTCCAAAGCATTGTTCCCCATAGCCTTGGTACTGCTGTAAGGACCATGTCGGAGTGGTCTGAGCTTCTGATGGGTTCTGGTAAGGCGTTCTCTCTGCAGATGCAACCAGATTTTGTTGCCCACTTGAAGCTTGTGTGGTACCCCTGTGGGTGAGGAGAAGTTGTTCCTGTGTTCTGTCATGACTGTATTCCTTTGCTGCTGCTGCTGCATGGAGGAACCCTTTGCAGGAGTCATGGATGTAGCAACGATCTTCCCCTTATTTTGGGAGTAAACCAGACAGATGAATTTCCTGGTCTGTGATATGAGCTTGCTGCCTTTCTTAGTAGTGATCAAAGATGTGGCAGTAGGTGGGGTTACCTCTGGTATCCTGTATAATGAATCACTCAAAGAAATAATGACAGCACGAGGCCTTGACTCATACACAGCATGTCGCCTCCACAAGTACGGCTGGCCTAATAATACATCACAAACATCCAGAGGTGTAACATCACACAATACCTCGTCTGTGAAGGGCTTGATGCTGTAGGGAAGGCGGCACTGCTGGCGAACTTTTAGATCTCGCCCTTCATGAAGCCACCCGATACTGTACGGCTGCGGGTGCGGTGTAGTCGGTAGGCCCAACCGCTTCACGACCTCTGCTGAAAGGAGGTTCTTTTGGCTACCACTGTCGACAATGAATCGCAGCGGTGAACCCTTCACCCACATCTGTGAGTGGAAAAGACGCTCCCCCTCCTCTGGATCTTCGAGCTCATTTTTCTTGATCTTGGCAGTGGCAACAGTGGCAGTGGGATCCGCATCAATGATCTGCTTCCCTTTGCCATTCCCCTTGTCGGGTTCTGGCTCAGGATCGGAACATGCATCTGATTCGGAAGCCTTCAACTCAGCCACTAGCGACTGCTTGGTTCGACACTCACTTGTGTTATGAGTGGGACTCTTGTGGAACTCACACCACTTTCCGGTGTCCCTCTTCGGTTTCGTGGTGTTGTTCTTTTCTTGCGGCTTCGACGGGTTGTCTTGGGTCACCCCGCCTTGGCTTTGTCCTTTGGGCTTCGGATTTGCAGATCCAAAGTCTCGCTTCTTCTGTTTGAACTTTTGCTCGATTTTGACAGCATATCGGTATGCTGTGCCGAGTGAGGAAATGTTCAAGAACACCATCTCTTCCTGGATGTATTTGTGCAGGCAGCCACGGTATTTGAGTACCAGATGCAACTCAGAATCTTTGATACCCAACTGTGTGCGAAGGGTATGAAAAATGTTTGTGAACTCCGGCACATCTTGGTCTCGTCCCTGCCGCAGTGTGGTCCATTTGATGTATTTGTCCTCATAGCTTCCGACAGGGTAATACTGCTCCTTGATGGCATCCCGAAAGTCATTCCAAGTGGGTGCTGCTGAAAATAGTGAGCCTGTACTTTCATCCTTCTGCTCGCAGTAGGTTTCCCACCAGTCCTTGACGTGGGGGGCTGCTTTGAGAAGAGCGAAAACAATCTTTTCCCGACTTGAAAATTCGTGAACAGAGAAATACCCATCTAGCAGATTTAACCATTTATCTACGGCATCTGCATCTATTTTACCCTCGAAGATGGGGATTTCAAAATTAACTTGTACCTTGAACGGTGTGGCGTTTCCAGAGTTGCTGCTGGAAGCCGATGCGTCACTTCTGGGTAGCCGCTGAAGGATCTGCGCAAAGCTATCCATCATCGCGTTCCTTTGCCGCTCGAGTGCTTCTTCGAGCAAGATTTTGATAGGATCTCCTGCCCCCTCGTCTTTCTTCTCATCCGCCATGGGAGGCCGTCGGGATTTGCGAGGCTGGTCTTGCAAAGGTTCGACCAGTTCAAGCCCTAACTCCTTATATCCCGACCTCGTTGGGGACATGCAAAGAAAAACAGAGAAAAAGCAGACCGCTCTGATACCACTGATCCGGATTTAGACAGGAACGCAATAGATTACAGAGATAACCATAAATACATAGATGCAATAACCATAAATACAGAGATGCAGCGGAAATAATACTTCATTTCATTAATGGAAAATACTGAAATCTGCTTACAACCAGAAATGGAAAGAAACTAGCTAGGGCGATGGTAGCTTATCTCTGAGAAGAGATGTGTGGCTACATGCCTCTGAACTGTTCCGAACTGTGTTACAATGAGGCTCGAAGGCCTATTTATTGTTGAGAAACAATGGAAAACCCTTCACATCCCGAAACCTAACCCTAGAAGATGAAACGCCAAATTGTGGGCCCCGTTTGGGTAAATTGGTACATCAATTTCCCGGGGTCGTAACTTTGGCATACGATCTCCGTTTGACGCGTACGATAGCTCGTTAGAAAGATCTATCCGAGAACTACCACTTTGGGAAGGGCAACATTGGTCTATAGACCCATGTTGCCCCCAGATTTCCCAAAAAACGTCGTTTAGGGCCTCAAAACGGCTCCGGAAGTTCAGGACCCGAAAAACTGCTAAAAATAGTAAGTTGTGCTACAATTAAGGAAACTGAAAAGACTGAAAGAGACAGTTGTGGGGGTCCAAATGGGTTGGTGGGTGGCCACCAACATCCACCTGGATCAACATCATCAATATCAAGTTAGAACCAAAACACTTCTAACCATCATATCCACACATCATTATTATTAACTAGAGCAAAACTGATCCTTCTCTTGAATCTGTCCCTACTGCCTTTCTTCAAACAATCATATACGCGACTGTGCAGTAACTAACTCGCGTATATATGCAACTTTCCTTTATGGAGTTTGCATATGAGATTCAGGACACTGAAGTTTTGTACTTTCAGCTCCCTCTGATTCTGGTATGTCTGTACGTTGTGCAGTGCCACCTTTTTCTGTCTGTACTTCCTTTTTCCTCCATATCTTCAAGCGTGATGATGACATTTTCTCCTTTTGATATGGTGCCCACACTTTGTTCCTGCATTCCTTAGCTATATGTCCAAGCTTGTTACATGCATAACATCTTACATGTTTCATATTCCTCCTGTAACAATCAGCAGCTTTGTGACCAAACATATTGCAAGCAAAGCAATATCCATAAAAGTACCTTGAATGTGATGATCTTTCTGCATAATGGTCTTGAACCCTTCTTCTTCTACATCTAGCTGCAACATGTCCAAGATTATGACATACATAACATTCAACATTATTCATAGGAGGAGTAAAGGATTTTCTTTGAGGAATCTCTTTTCTTGGTTGATGATGAGATTGATCTTTCATTTCTTCGTTGATCACTTTAGATTTCTCTTTAGAGTTCCTTGCCTCACCTTGTGAACTAGATTCACCTTCAACAGATTCATGGAAACCAAGACCAGTCTTTATAGCAGGAGACCTTTGACTACTAAGAATGTCATCCAAGACTTTAGAACTATCTTGAAATCGTAAAAGATTATCCTTTTCTTCTAGTTTAACTTTCAAGATATTTAACTCAACCTGAAGCTATTCTTCCTTTTCAAGAGATTGCTTTTTCAAATCTTCTTCAGCTTTCCTTCCTTCTTCCATTTGTTCCCTTAGTTTGAGAATCTCCTTTTCTTGTTCTTCATTCAGATCCTGCTGCATTTGACGAACTCGGAAGGCACATTCTAGTTGAGATTTTAAGCTGGTGACTTCGTTTTCTTGTTTTGCAATAGCTTGGAGTGGATCTGTATTCTGCTTCTTTGATTCTTCAAGATCTCCTTTTAGTGAGAGGATTGTAGCTTCAAGATTTTCATAGTAGCTGGATCTATCTTTGAGTTTCTTGATGGTTGTGCTTCTTTCGTTGACTTCTTTTCTTAATGATGTCACTTCATGCTGCAATTTTTGACATTGGTCTTCCTTGTCCTTGAGTAGCTTTCTTACCTTGTTTCCTTCTAGTTGGGCCTTTAGTTTGGTAGCTTCTTCTTTGAAATCACATTCCCTTTTTTTCAATAGATCTTGTTGATCTCTAATTTTGTCTGTCAGCCTTTTAAATTCTGCCTCTATTTGATATCTTTCTTGTTCACCCATAAGAGCAAATTCAGTAGTTTCGCTATCACTTTCATCTCTTCCAAAAGGAAAGATAGCTGGAACATCAGAGGATAATATATTCATACCTGATAATGATTTTGAATCTGATTCTGAATCTGAAGAGCTTCTTATACCTAATCCCCAATCGATTCTCCCACTGTCATAGTTCTTCTGAGATGACTTATTTTTCTTAGTTGCTTTCTTCTTAAGCTTCTTTCCCATTGTTCCACGGATCTCCTTCAAGCGATCAAGCTTCTATCAAAGGACCTGCTCTGATACCAATTGTTGGAAATAATACTGAGAGGGGGGGTGAATAAGTATTATCACATTAATAAAACTTTTTCATTTCCATAATCAGATTCATATATGCTACTTCCACAACTTCTTATGATTAAGTTAATTGATCTTCAATGAGTGCATTAGAACATTATCAACCATATTATCAGATAACAGATGCCGTAATAGAGAATAGATCATCACACATAAGGCACACACATGAACACCATGATATAAGGTGGAAACCCAATGCGGGAGAAAAACCACCTGCTGCAAGTCATCTCAATCTTCTTCTTAATAAGAAAATCCTTTTACAATATTTGTACTGGTGCAGTCTTATACCAGTACGGGAGCTACAACCCCCTTTGCTCTTGTACTAGCCGATCCATTTACTAGTACGCAGGCTGCTACCTGCTACAATGCTCCAAAGATCTCCCTTAGCTTTTGTACTAGCTTAGATACTAGTACATAGGCGCTGGCCTACAATCTTCTCTCCTCCAGGTACCACGTTTCATCAATTTTCAGACTGGATACACTGAAGCACAACACATAATCTGAAAGGCCACTTTTCATCCAATTTTCATACTGGACCCAACAACAACATTGAAGCTCATAATCAAACAACCTTCTGAATCACCCAATCACCAGATCCATACATATACAATGATATTATGAGAGTTATCAACCAGATCTAGTACATAAAGATAAGTCATTAATCATGCTGTTATCTGAACTCAATACCAGTAACCAAACATCAGTTATGCACCCAAAACCCTGCAGAATAGTCAAAGGCAGTTAAAACAAAATTTAAGCAGGGATCGCAACTTCACTGGTATAGATCTGCGGATATCTGTACTACCTCCGCACCTGCGCCTTCTGTGGCGCCGCGACCACCGCACCTGTGCCTTCTGTGGCGCCTCCGCACTGCGCCTTCTATGGCGCCTCTGTGGCGTCTCCGCACTGCGCCTTCTGTGGCGCCTCCGCACTGCGCCTTCTGTGGCACCTCCGCACTGCGCCTTCTGTGGCGCCTCCGCACTGCGCCTTCTGTGGCGCCTCTGTGGCGTCTCCGCACTGCGCCTTCTGTGGCGCCTCTGTGGCGTCTCCGCACTGCGCCTTCTGTGGCGCCTCTGCACTGCGCCTTCTGTGGCGCCTCTGCACTGCGCCTTCTGTGGCGCCTCCGCGCTGCGCCTTCTGTGGCGCCTTCGCACTGTGCCTTCTGTGGCGCCTTTGTGGCGTCTCCGCACTGCGCCTTCTGTGGCGTCTCCGCACTGCGCCTTCTGTGGCGCCTCCGCACTTCCGCAGCTGCAGCGCTCGAGAGATCACCCTTCACAGATTCGCTTTCAACTTCACTTTCATAGATCAAACTTTCAAAACAATAACCCAATATTTCAGATCTTAAGATATTCAATTGCAAGGATGAATTAGCCAAGTGATCTCCTTTGCTTTATATAGGCAAGCTTCTTCCTAAAATCATGGATCAATACCATAGATAACCAATACAAGGGGCCCAAAAACATGGGGCTCAATAATACCAAGGACTAACCACCATGGACCAAAGGTAAGTTCTCCAACATATACACACTTTTGACGAGGTACCATGGTCCAAAACCATAGGTTCAAATACCAAGGACTAACTACCATGGACCAAAGGTAAGTTCTCCAACATGAAAGTGCGTGAATTTTTTCTCTACATGAAATAAACTTTTCTCTACATGAAATAAACTTTTCTCTGCATAAAAGTGCGTGAACTTTTCTCTACATGAAATAAACTTTTCTCTGCATATAAGTGCGTGAACTTTTCTCTACATAGAATAAGCTTTTCTCTGCATATAAGTGCGTGAACTTTTCTGCACTATAATTTATCATCTGAGATGAGTGGGTTGCCATCAAGTACAACATATGTATCATAAAGCCATACCAGAATCATAATGCCAACACCCCCTTCCTCCCATCCCCCTCCTGATCCGCCCCTCCCCTCCTCTTCTAACCCTTTCTTTGTCTTATCATCCCTAGATCCTCCCCCCGAGGATCCCTCTCTGCCCCCCTCTCTTCCCTCTGATCCTTCAGATCCTTCCCCCCTCCAAATCACCCATTCGCAGGCATCCCTCGATCCCCCCTTTCCTAGGCTCACAAGAAGCTCGTCCAAAGATCATGGTTCCTCCTGCGACTCCTTCAAGAAATCAGGTCCTGGTAGAAAATCTGCCAAGCAGCATAGAGACGAGAACGCTCAGAAAGACATAGCCATGGGCACTCAAACCCCTATAGAAGCTTTCATCCTGGGGCAACACGAGAAGGAGGCAACTCAAGAGAGGCGAGCACCTCTCCGTAAGCCAAACATCCAATGATGAAAATTCTATCTTGGAACAGTAGGGGTTTAGGGCATCCCTCCAAAGTTTTAGCCCTCAGAGAACTTATATATAGCGAAAAGCCAGAAATTATTTTGATTCAGGAGACAAAACTTGAGCAGCAAGATATAAGAGGAATAATAGATCAGCAGAAACATTATATAGGTTGTACCAGTGACTCAAGAGGAGCTTCCGGAGGTATAGCTACCCTTTGGGCTCACAACAAATGGAACTGCATTTCAGAAAATCTACACCAGCATTGGATCAGAACGGTCTTGGAAAATAAAATAGACAATCAAACAGTAGTTATCTACAATGTATACGCTCCCAACCAATACAGAGAAAAGGAAAGCTGCTGGGACGATTTGAAGGCAAGCATCGATGGGGAAACAACTATAAATATTATAGTGGCTGGCGATTTCAATTTGATACTTCATGCCAATGAAAAAAGGGGAGGATGCTTTTCGCCTGACCCCTTCAGAGGCCGTTTGGAAGCTATCATTCGGGACCATGAATTTGTGGATGTTGTTCCAAAAAATCGCAGGTATACCTGGAGTAACCGTAGGCTTGGATCTGGCAACATAATGGAGCAGCTGGACAGGTTCCTAATAAATGTTTCGTTCCTCTCCTCCTTTTCTGTGGGGTACGCTAACATTCTTTCCACCTCTGCCTCGGATCATTACCCCATAATGCTCACTTTGGAAACTCACTGCCCTCTAGGGCCAATTCCGTTTAAATTCAGTCCGCTCTGGAGTTGGGACCCGGCTGTCAGAGATATTATCCAGAGATCCTGGAACCAGCACGTTGAAGGCTCACCAGGTTTCATCTGGGAAACCAAACTTAAGAGTACCAGACAAGCCATCAAAGAATGGGCAAGAGCCAATTACAAAGAACCTGAAGAGATAAAAAAAAATAAAAAATGATCTTGAATGCATCCAAAGAACGATAGAGGTTCATGGTCTCTCTCAACAGAATAAGGAGCAAGAAGGTGCCCTTTACGCAAAGCTGAGCCATATAAACAGAGAAGAAGAGATAAAATGGAGACTAAAGTCAAGGCAGCTCTGGCTGCAAGATGGTGACAAAAATACAGCTTTTTTCCACAAACAGGCCACGGCTAGAAAAATTAGGAACAATGTTAGCTCAATTTTGGACAATGAAGGCAATCAGCATAACACCCAAGATGCCATCAGATTGGTTGCCACGGATTACTACAGAGAGCTTTTAACGGAAACCAAAGGAGAAGAGAATTACGCTGACTTCCTTCAATACATGCCTAAGGGAGTTACCAAAGAAATGAATGACAGCTTGGTAAAAGAAATAGAAGAGGAGGAAATCAAAAGAACGATCTGGGATATGAATCCTAATAAGGCTCCCGGGCCTGATGGATTCCCCATTTGTTTCTATAAGGCCTTTTGGGGTGTAATAAAAGACTTGACTAAGATGATCAGATGGTTTCAGAGAAAGGGAAAAATAGGTGGATATACTAATGCCACTTTTTTGGCTCTCATCCCTAAAGAAAACAGGCCCACTTCTTTTGCTCGGTTTAGACCCATTTCCCTCTGCAACTCCTCATACAAAATTCTGGCTAAAATCCTTGCTGCTCGACTTAAGCCCCTCCTCCCCTCCTTGATTTCGGACAACCAAGGAGGTTTCATGGCCAACAGACAAATTAATGAATCCATCCTTTTAGTTCAAGAAGCCATCCACTCAAGCCTCTCTAGGAAGGAGAAAGGATTTATCCTCAAACTCGACCTCGCCAATGCCTTTGACAGAGTTAGACACTCCTACCTTACTGCTGTTTTAAAAAAGATGGGTTTTGAGTTGCCCTTCATCAGCCTAATCACTTCTTGCATCTCTGGGCCTTGGATTTCCCCATTGGTTAATGGTAGACCGGGTGAAGCCTTTCAATCCTCCAGGGGTCTCAGATAGGGTTGTCCCCTCTCCCTGTATCTATTTATTCTGATGGCTGAATCTTTTAGCCAAGCTTTGGACTACAACAGAAGAATGGGCCTCATAACTGGAATCAAATTTGGAAATGGAGCCAAGAACATCAATCATTCTCAGTTCGCCAACGACACCTTGCTTATTGGAGGAGCCTCCACCACCATAGCAAGGAGGTTCAAGACACTTCTGGACAAATTTATGGGGTACTCAGGAGGTCTGGTTAACCAGTTGAAAAGCTGTATTTATGGATGGAATGCTTCAAATCAGGTCATTCATAAGATCGCTAATATCTTTGGTGTCACTTGCAACCTTGAGTGGACACATTTTTCCTATTTGGGCATGCTTGTGAGCCTAAAACCTCTGAAGGCAGGAACTTGGGACATCATCATTGACAAAGTGAAGTGGAAAGTGCAGCAGTGGGGTTCAGTATGGCTTAATCCAGCAGGACGGCTCATCCTCCTTAAATATGGTATTTCTTCTCTCCCCCTTTATAGATTTTCTCTGTATCAAGCCCCTTCTTCTTTTCATAACAAAATGGAAGTTATCCTCCGTCACTTCCTTTGGCAAGGAGGGAAAACTGATAAAAATAAATTCAATTTAGTCAGCTGGAAACAAGTCATTCAAACCCAGGACAGAGGAGGTCTCGGTGTCAGATC
The DNA here is from genome assembly GCA_031772625.1 of Pinus tabuliformis. Taxonomy (NCBI): domain Eukaryota; kingdom Viridiplantae; phylum Streptophyta; class Pinopsida; order Pinales; family Pinaceae; genus Pinus; species Pinus tabuliformis. Next base: position 979,355,728 of record CM062810.1, read on the forward strand.
CCCCAAATTTCAAAATCTTGCCTACGGGGGGAAGATAGTCTGGAGGCTCATCACTGGCCCTTCAACATGGTGGAAAAGGGTTCTAGAAACCAAATATCTGAACTGCCCAAGACAACAATTGCTTGATTCGGTCATACCCAATAGAGACTCTTCAAAAATCTGGAGCCTTTGTAAAAAAGCTATTCCGTTCATTGCCCAGAACATATCCAAAGTGCCCAAGGGAGGAGACAGTATAAATATTGGAGCTGATAAAATTCTGGGACAACAACCTATAAAAAGTCATGAAGAAACCATCCCTATTCTCTCCTTTCTCAGCAGCAAGGGTATCCATTTTCTGGATCAGATTTCTAGCTGGGATCCTCTATCCCACCTTTGGCTGGGATGGTCCTTCCCTGATGTTCCCACCGCTCTCAATCCTAGCCTTGCCTTTCTGCAGTCTTTCCTTCACAGCAAAGCCCCCGTCAAAAAGAATGAGAGGGATGGCTTTCGTTGGGACCCAACTGGCTCTGATTTCTCAGTTCGAGCAGCTCACCAACAAATCTGCCTCAGCACTTTCCCTATGCCAATATGGAACTCCTGGAGAATGGTTTGGAAGTCAGAGGCTCTGCCCAAAATTAAATTTTTCATCTGGACCTTACTAAAAGGGAAAATTCTAACAGCAGAGAATTTACAAAAAAGAGGTATCAACGGTCCATCTTGCTGTCCCAACTGCTATGCTGCGGAAGAATCTATGCAACACCTCTTTGTAGACTGTTCTTTTGCTATTGATTGCTGGAAAGAATTGTATCCAATTGATAATTTCCCTTGGATCACCCAGCACTCCATAGGTGAAGTGATACAATACTGGAAAAAGAATTGTCCTTGGAAAAATAAGAACAACAATTTAGTGCAGAGGGTCTGGAACATTCTCCCATACACCATGTTATGGAGTATTTGGCTGGTAAGAAATAGAAAAATATTTAAGGATAAGAATTCGACTTCCAGATCAGCCTGCAACAAGGCAAAAACTCTAGCTCTTGAAACTATCTCTGTCAAAGCTCATAGCAATATTGATGCAACAGAGTATAGTGTGGAAGAAAGGAACTTTGTCAGCTACATCTTGGACAAAAATCACAGCACTCAGAATGGAAAAACAATGAGAGCTCAGAGTAGACAGGGAACCCACAGTTGGAAGATAAGGCTCAAAGAGGAAGAGTTCGCAAGTTGGTTGCAAAAATGTAACTGTTTCTACCTCTTCTTCGATGGAGCATCCAAGTCAAACCCAGGTATTGCAGGGGCAGGGGGTGTGATCTACAATGCCAATGGGGAATGTGTCCTCTTCTATGAATGGGGCTTAGGGAACATCTCCAATAACAGGGCAGAGGCATTGGCCCTTTTTCAAGGTCTTAAACAACTCAACAGACTTGGTATAAGATCAGTGAAAGTCTTTGGTGATTCTTCTATAGTCATTAGTTTAATGGCTCAAAAAAAAAAATCTCCGAACGCTCTCCTTCAGCAGGTCATACAGCGCTGCCAATTCCTGCAAATGACAATGGGAACACTGCAGTTCCACCACATCCTTCGATCATTGAATAAGCAAGCAGACATGCATGCAAATAAGGCCTGCGACAGGACAATCGGCAATCTGTTATGCAATACAGAGGAATCGCTTCAGTATTTTCCATGAATCATTTCAGTCCTTCCAGCATTTATCCTGACAACTCTACCAAGTGGAAACAACATCAGATCCTCTAGGCTTGCAGCAGGATCAGTCTCAGCGATCGAATAAGGCAGAGAAATGTTCCCTTTCTTAAACTTCTGTCTCTAATTCACTTCACTTACTCCTATCAGAATCACATCTTCTCGCTCCTTGTCAGCGTAGGCTCCAGGCTCCAATGCGACCTGGACGAATTCATTTCTTTGTATTCAACGACATCAAATGGGGATGGCCCTCCCGCTGCTGTTAATGTATCTTAGATGACTTGCAAATGTCAGTTCTTAGGCTTTCAATTTGTTAGAATTTATTCTAGCAAAGACTCTCTCAAAACCGGAACAAGCAGGACTAAGGAGATAATTGCTCTCTGTATCTTCTTAGATCCATAGCCTCCTCTGCTTCGCATGTATCACAGGAACCTATGTTCCCTCTTTTCTTTTTTTTCATTTTTTAATATAGCAACCGATTCTGTCAAAAACAAAAAGTATTGAATATTAGACTATGATCTACATATTTGTCATGAAGTTTCCCTTTTCTAATTATTTGGATAATGCATGATATTTTTACCCCACTGGCTATATATAATTAAACCACTTTCATTTGTGGTTCAATATTTATGTAAAATTATAACCTCATGTTGCGGTTTTTGTTGGATATAATTCAATGTTAAATGACATCTAGGAAACATGGGTAGGTACTTGGTGTTACACTTTATATTACATGGCATACAATTCCTCATCTTGTGAGTGTTGTTAGTCAACGACCATCATTAATTTTAAACAATGCATTATGAGTTCCTCTCGAAGAATTAGTTGAGTGGTCAGATTATGTCGAATGCTCAACCACAACGACTTGGTGATAATGTTCACCAAAATATATTTTTATTCACAAGATAAAACAAGTGCTACATGGTAGCTACTCCATGTCGTTTAGTTTTAATATAGCTAAATTAAAATATATTTTATTGTTAAATATTTTATTTTTATTATTAATTTGTACTCCACTCGCCATGAAATCGATTCAAACATTCATTAACTTTAGAATAAGTGTCGACTAAAGAGTTGAAAATTTATATTACAATAGCTACTATGTAGTATTAAAAATATTAAATTATTAAATTTTATTAATTAATTTTCTTTTTATTATTATTTAAATTATTTGAAAACATATAAATTATATATATATATATGTATATATAATTTTTACATTTATAATATTTTATTAATTAGAAAATATTTTATTAATAATAATAAAAATAATTTTAAAATCTTTTAACATTAAATATTTTAATTTTTAATGGAGAAACATCATGTGGGATTTAGAAAATATTTTTTAAACATCAAAATATAAAAATTTATAAAATTAACATATAGTGGCATGGGTTCCCTGTTGGCCACATTTCTTCTATTAATTTGAGTCATCGCTTCAAGCCAAAGATAAATAGAACTACAACCTCCATAATTAATTTGCTTATGACTAGAAGATGTTGCCAAATAACACTGCAACTTTATCATGTTAGTGCTTATATGTATCATGATGATTATATATATCGATAAATTATGCTTATAATATATAAATTCATCCCTTAGCAGAATAAGAAATATTAGTATGCTACATCGTAAGCCTTAACTATACTAGTATATTAATTTATTATAAAATATTAATTTTATATTATAATATAAAAAACTATTTTCATAAACAATTTAAAAACCTCAAATGTATTAAAATTGAATTAAAAACCTCAAATTTGAACGTATAATTAAAAACCTCAAATTTGAATGTATTAAAATTCAATTATAATTTTAAACTAATAAAATTATTCTATTTAATATAAACTAATAAAATTATTCTATTTAATATATTATTTCAAAAAAATAATTGAAGATTCCATTTTAGGCTATGATTTCTTTTCATCATTGCTAACGTACCACACTTAGCGAAATGTCACTATCATAACCTCCCTCTTTACGCTCTATTTCTTTATATATATATATATATAAAATAGGAGCTCGGATGTGAATGCAATGTGCTATTTTCATCACTAAAAATCAACTCCATTGTCCAAACGTACCAACTTGAGCAGGCCTTGAGGTGCCTCAACGCAGTCTGTGACATAACATAAATTTGAGGAATATAATTTTACAGGGACAAATATGACGCAGACAAGTAAAAATCCTAGAAAAAGCATTTCAGAGTCAGCAGTTGGGGTTGTCCTTATGAATGGCAATTTGGAATGGAATCTGAGGGTGCTACAAAGAAAAATTTATCCTAATCATTGCTCATCGTCTATATAAAAACATCTTTAATAGAGTAATATAGGAATACAAATTTATGATAAGATTTTTGTATTTTTGGTTTATTAATTGATAAGGCATTTGTACTTTTGGCTCATTAATTTATGCATTGAGAAATAACATGTTGAATTTGATGACCAATCGGATTGTAGAAAATTAAATTAAAATATTGTCAAAAAATATTAATTTTCAATGTGCAAAATAAAACTATGGAAAGTTTACAAATATTTTTAGTCAAACCTACACTAATATAGTTTTGACCACAAATTGAATGCAATATCCCATGCCTACGACAATGATAATAAGATAATTTTGCCTTTTGTCAATGCCAAGATGCTTTGTATTGTAGATTTTGCTTTGAATACTTAATATAATGTGGGATTTTTAATATATAGTTTTTTAAAACTGTGCAGAGGTAGGAATATGTATGGAGGTGTAGAAGTGGAGATGTGTGAGGAATGGGAACATGGCAGAGGGAAAGTAGTTTAACTTGACTCTTAGATGACATATAAAACCTCGTCTTGTGAGTCATGTTAGAGAACAATCATCACCAATTTTAAAGGATGCCTTATGAATTCGTCCTAGGGAATTAGTTCTGCGTAATTTCCCAGTCACGCTTTCTGAAGTGTTTGGTCAAGCTAACTTGGTCAAAGCTAGGATGCTTCAGATGGTGTACAAATGTAGAAATATGTATGGAGGTGCTGAAGTGGAGGTGTGAAAATGGGGAACATGCGCAAGGGAAAATAGTTGAGTGCTACTTTCCACAATTTTAAATGATGCATTATCAAGTTTTTCTTGGGGAATTATTTTTGTGTTAGCATTCTATCAAGTGTTTCACTGGGATGACTTTGTCAATGGTGGTATGCTTCATATGGTAGATAAAGTGTGCTTAATTTGTCACGGGTCCTGTTAGTCAACGACATCCCATAATTTTAAACAATGCATTATCGGGTTTGTCCCGACAAATTACTTTCACACTAACCTTACATCAAAAGTGTTCGGCTGGGCTGACTTGATCAATGACACGATGCCTTAGATGATAGATATCATGACCTTGATTTCTAAAATAATTTATTTACATAAGTACCACAACATGAACATAAACAATTGCCATGTTTGTAATCAAAATATCTAATGTGCAAGCAATGTGCACAATACTGAAGTGTTGTGGGGAACAATGATGCATGCATCTTAAATATGTTTTGACGGTGTTGAAAGTTCACCAACACAAGGGGGTCTTCCCAGTATGAAGTCTCAATTAGACCTCACACCATTTGGGATAGGATCCTCATCCGGGAAATAGGCCCAACTACCATTATAATGATCTTAAAGATTTGTCTTGGCTGCAATTTACAACATAAGAGAGCATACTTATACTTTTGAGATAATCAAGTAAGTTAGCTTTGTGAAACGTACGATTGCAATGTGTATAAAATACTTTCATGGGAGGGAAAAGAAAGAGTGAGCCTTTAGAAGAAAAGCAATAGTACTATCTTAATAAAGACATACACACATACATAGAAAGAATAATGAATTAATTCGCAAAATAGTTCTTAATGAAACAACGATCAAGAAAGCAATCAAGGACACATAATTCAATTAATATGTATACCAAAACCCACGAATTAGTTCATTTTCTTTAGTACATATGAATACAAACATACATTGTAAACATGAAAGAATAGTCGTACAACATTCACGATACATGCATGAAAGGACACCTAGCTTTGAGAGCTTGAGAAAATTAAGTGAAAGTATCAAGATACACAATTACAATGGATGCATCACTAGCCTCAATAGTGGAACATGAAGCCACTACTTGCTCCTCAAAATAAATATCTTCTCTCTTATGCCTAGCTTGAGAAGCCAAGATGAAAAGTCTAAAATCCATTTGCTTGAGTTACGAGGGTTTATTTATAACAAATGAGATGACCTTTCATCTCCCATGTGACTCTTGACTTCCCTCGTGACTCTTGAGATCCTATATGACTTTTGAGCTCCTAAATGACCTTTGGAATTCCTAGTGACTTTTCACATTCCATGTGTGACCCTTGGGCTTCCACACATTTTTCACATTTACTCATTTTTAGAAATTACAAAATTACATTCCACAAATTGTGGCAAAATACATGGGACAAAATAACACTCTTGTATCGACACTTTGAAAGGCTACAATTTGGCGATTGTGACATGAAACTTCATTGTAATGTGTCGAGGCCAAGTCTTATTCTTTGATATTACGTCTTCAACTCTTTATGATAGGTCTAGAATGTACTTCATCTTCACCCTCCAAAGGGTATGGATATAGTACTGGAAACTTCTAAGTCATCATGGATCACCATATATCTGTCGTAGTTCAGAATTCCTTTACTCTTGCATGATAACATTCTTGTGTCTCATTTCCACAAATGTCTTCCTGAAAACTCTTCTTGATGATCTCCTTGAATATCATTTTCCATGTTAAGATGATGGACTCATTGGCTTTGACTCAATAGTACCTAGAAATTAAACTCACTCATGGCAAGACAATATCAGTCCCAAAATCACCTATTCTATCTTTTTCTCTCATGCAAGATGTCGATTGTGATGGGACAGTGTGCTACGACTGAGAGAGAGGCTTTATTGGGTGCAGAACACAGGTCCAAGAGGAAAGAGGTGTAGGTATGGGCACTGGAAGTGCACACTGCACTAGGGCAAGTGAGAGGGATGAAAGCTAGAGCGAAAAGTGTAGGTCCCGGAGACAATTGCTAGAGGCATGAGGACTAAGGATGCACAATGCACTATGACTGAGAAGGAGTCTCTAGGTTGAGTGCAGGTCACAACTACAAGGGCCAAGGGGAGACCTTACATTCCACTTGGAGTGCGAAATGCACTCCACAAGGTATGGATGATCAAGGCTTGGCATAGAGGGCAAGCGTAAACAATAAGAGGTTTGATGACTATGAAATAGAGATGCACAATGTGCTTGTGAAGGAAGATGACCTCAAGATGGGCGCAGGGCACAGGTTTAGGATACAAGAGTCTCACAACTGAGGCTTGGGAGTGTGCAATGTGCTCATCACTTGGTTGAAGGTTGAATGTGTTCATAACTTGTGCAAGAAGTGAGGACGAGGAAGGACCCACAAATTGACTAGGTGTGAGATCAGTTGAGTGAAGAAGAGAGTAAGAAAATTCATAGCATGATCACACACATACATACAATCAAACTCATGCTGAGAATATGGAAATTTCCCAAAACCAACATGTATACATTAAAACAACAACAAAACGAAACTAATCTCCAAGTGCGACAATTAGGACACAAATCTTTGTGACGAAAGTGTCAACTGCAATAAAAAAGTGTGTTATGTGTCTAACACATATCCTTGTGATAGAGAGGATCAAGTAATGCGAGAAAGTGTGTTGGAGTTGCCTCTAGGAGGTGTGTCAAGGCTACCTCTAACAAAATACGACACTTCGGGTTTCTTTAGAAAGGAACTTGAACACTTAGAACGACTCAAATAACAAGAATGGAACAATTTTAATGATTGAAATGACAAATCACACGGTCATTAGGAGGTTCAAAAATTTGAATATAGGCAAAATTTTGGAGGGTTTTGTAGAAACTACAATAGGAGGTATGAAAACATGAAATAGTAAAATCTGAATCCATTATGTACACATTAATAAATTAGACACAAAAACCAATAGAGCCATAAAGCAAGAACTCAAATCAAATTTAGAATGAATACTAGACATGGAACACATATGTGAAACACAAAATTCTTGTCAAATGTTTATATTCCCATTAATCAACAGAGCATTGGATATAATATATAAGTTGAGAGCATGCTTTCAAACTCATGGTCAATTAATACTTATGTTCACAGTCATAGGCTTCAAAGCCATAGAATGTTTGATACAAAATGTTATGTCATAATTCTTTGCATCATTCATGAGCAGACTCAGAATATACAAAATAGACCAGACTATAATATAATAGAGTAATGAAGGATGTAAAATCTTATTGATGTCAACAATGATATTGTCTATTGAAATTGCAAAGGTTTTAGTTATTGAGAATCCACGTAGCAAGAAAACAATAGGTGAGTTTTTTTTTTTGTATTATGCAAATGATATCTACAAAAGATTTTAGAACAAGACTTGAAGAAGGTCCTTTGAAAGGGTGCATTCTAGCTTGCCACCTACATACTTGATTGTAAATTGCAAATTGTGTTCATAATAAAATAACTTTTTGTGAGCACAGTTTGTGCAATAAAGCATGTTATCTATAGGACAATCCATTGTTATAATTAGCTATTTACACTGGTTGCAGAATGGATTTTATGGCAGGCAAAACATTTCAATAGGTTTAAGGATTCCTGTAATTTGCAGTAGTTTGTTTATGAATATACATACTATTTTGTTAGATTTATGGTACATAAACAATGTAAGGAAAAGAAAATAAAAAGTAGTAGAAGGATCAGATAGTTGCAGAAAAAATAATAGAATAAAGCTTATAAAAGGTTAAAATGCAATTGAAAACTTGCTTGGACATTTGTTTTTGACAGAGTTTGTAAATAAGATTTAAGGTTATAAAAAGTCAAAATGTGAAGCAGCTAGTCCCTGCCTTTTAAATTAGTATAGGAAATTCAACCTTTTAAATTTAAGGGTTATAAGGTTAATTATTTTGTATTATTTGTATTAATGTAACTACTGTTTATTAGATTGTGATCCACATATTTGTCATGAGCTTGTCCTTTTTATAATTATTTGCATAATGCATGATCTTCTTAGCCCCATAGCTATATAAAATTAAACCACTTTCATTTATGGTTCAATATTTATGTAAATAAGAACCTTTCGTGGTGGTTTTTGTTGAATATAATTCAATGATAAATGACATCTATTGTGCAGAAGGGGAACATGGGTAAGTACTTAGTGTTAGATTTTATATTAAATGATACATAATTCCTCGTCTCACGAGTGCAGTTAATCGATGACCATCAACAATTTTAAACGATGCATTATGAGTTCCTCTCGAGGAATTAATTCCATCCTCATATTGTGTCGAATGCTCAGTTGTGGTGATTAAGTGATAATGTTAACAGAAATATCTTTTCATTCACAACATAAAATAAGATAAGTTTGCCTTATGTCAATGCCATGATGCTTCATATTGTACATTGGGCTTTGAATACTTAATCTAATGTGGGTTTTTAAATATATGTTTTTTTTAAAGTGTGCAGAGGAAGGAATATGTACGAAGTGAAAAAATGGAGATATGTGTGGGAGGGGAACGTGGGGGAGGGAAAGTAATTTAACATGACTGTCAAATGGAATATAAATTCTTGTCTTGCGATTCATGTTAGTCAACAATCATTGGAAATTTTAAAGGATACATTATGACTTCGTCTTAGGGAATTAGTTCCACGTAATTCCCCAGTCACATTGTGTGAAGTGTTTGATTGAGTTGACTTGGTCAATGCCAAGATGATTCAGATGGTGTACAAAGGTATCAATATGTACGAAGGTGCTATAGTTGAGGTGTGTGAAAGGGGAACATGCGCAAGGTAAAATAGTTGAGTGTTAGAATTTGTTAAATGACATATAAATCTTTGTGTCACGGGTCTTATTAGTCAGTAGGAAACCACAATTTTAAATGATACATTATTGAGTTTTTCCCGAGGAATTATTTTCATGGTGACGTTATGTAAAGTGTTTAGTCAGGCTGACTTGGCCAATGGCGGGATGCCTCAGATGGTAGATACAATGCACTTGATTTTTTTCAAGTCTTGTTAGTCAGCATCACCCCCAGTTTTAAATGATGCATTATCGAGTTTGTCCCAACGAATTACTTTCGCATTGGCCCTCTATCAAAAGTGTTCATTTGAGCTGACTTGGTCAATGAAAGATACCTCAAATGATAGATATCATGACCTTGATTTCTAAAAGAATGACTTTACATAAATACCACAATGCAAACATACACAATTTCCCTGTTCGTAATCACAATAGCTAGCACGCAAGCAATGTGCATAAGACTAAAGTGTTGTGGGGAACAATGATGCGTGAAACTTAGGGATGTGTGAAAAACAGGAAACAATAAAATCTAGGACCATTGTGTATACATTAACAAAATCATACACGACAACAAATAGAGTCATAGAAGCACAAATTCAAATTAGATTTAAAATCAATACTATACATGGAACACAGATGTGATACAAAAAAACTCTTGTCAAATGTTTATATTCATATTGATCAACAAAGAATTATATATAATATATAAGTTGAGAGCAGTGCTTGGAAAACTCGTGGTCAATTAATACTTTTGTCCACAGTCACAGGCTTTAGAGCCAGATAACATTTGATACAAAACACTGTCAGAATTCTTTGCGTCATTCATGAGAAGACTCAGAATCTACAATATAAAATAGAATATACTGTAATAGAGCAATCAAGGATGTTAAATATTCTTAATGTCGACAATGATATTGGCCATCAAAATTGTAAAGGTTCTAGTTATTGAGAATCCACGTAACAAGAAAATAGTCACTGAGATGTTTGTTTGTATTCTACAAATGATATCTGCAAAAGCTTTTGGAAGAATACCTGAAGAAGTTCCTTTGAAAGGGTGGAATCTAGCTTACAAGTAATATCCTTGATTGTACATTGCAAATTTTGTTCATAAGAAAATAACTTTTTGTTAGCACAATTTGTGCAATAAAACATGTTATCTATTGAACAGTCTATTGTTCTAACTACCTATTTACACTCATTGCAGAATGGTTTGTATGGAAAGAAAAACATATCAACTGGTTTGAGGATTCCAGTAATCTACAGTAGTTTGTTTGTGAATAGACATACAATTTTGTTAGATTTATGGTACATAACAATGTAAGGAAAAGAAAAAATAGTAGTAGAAGGATTAGATAATTGCTAACAAAAGAATAGAAGAAAGCTTATAAAAAGTTAAAATGCATCTGAAAACTTGCCTCAACAATTGTTTCTGTGAGAATCTACAAATAAGATTTTTGTTGATTCATCGTTAAGTGCATCAAAGAAACTTGATAAACATGTATGTATGATATGCGATCCTTTTGGACAACTTGGAATCATGTTTTTGAACAGAAGCATGGTTGTATTTTGGCTTACTATATCTTTTTGCACTTTGGTAAATTTTTGTGTATTATGTTCGGCCAAATGCACCTGATAAAAGTTGAAGTAGAAATTTTAATTAGTTGCAACAAGGAGAGAATGAAATCATGAATTCTTAAACTAATAAATGGAAAAAAAGAAAAGAAGGGAAAACATATAGGTAAAAATCAAAGCATAAGAAGACATAAGACTCGACAGAATGTCGTGGCATTGTCATTATTTGTTTCGCCATCTTTGACATATATTTCGAATTGATGATTGTTTTGTTAGCATCTTGTAATAGGTGTTGCAAAGTTTCCACCTAAATAATCTATATTGGCTTCTAAAAGCACAACAATCATAGTATTTGGAGTAAGACGATATTTAGAATAGAGAATTAATATTGTATCAACAACATATGTTGGAGCTAATGAGATGCGGTGACTAGCATTGCCCCTTTTTTATGATGTTAAATCCCATTATATGTACAATGCTCCTGATAGATAAATATGACAAGAATCGAGAAATTGGCTTATCACTTATGTTGGCAGTTATTGTAAGTTGTCCATGTACATCAACCAGATTAACATGTATGACTTGAGCCTTTGGTGGTGAGACAGATACTGAATTAGAAGTGGGACCATATAACACTAACACATTTCCTTCAAAAATATATGTTGAGTTTCCCATGAGAATGTCAATTATGGACAATGTGACTATTTTTCCTTTTGCTTGGATAGGAAAAGAAAAGACATTTCTCTTAGTGGTTTGTATCTTTTTGCTATTTTAAAAACATTAAAATGGAAAAATAAAATGCAAAAAATAATTAATGTGCAAATACAAAGAATCCGGTATGTTCTTGATTGTGGAAGCATAAAGAGCAAACCTTTGTCCATATGATTGGATTCATTACCTCTTGTTCCACTATCTTCTTTGTGAGCTGACATCTTTTTCATTGTTACACCTATAGAAACATAGCTATGAAACAAATATATTGTAAATTACCTATTGAAAACATTACACAGAGGTTTAGATTTATTAAACAATGTTTGTGTAACTTAAACATTTCTTCGTGATATATTCAAGTAATATCAAAGAGAAATCATTGTTCAAATATATTAATTTGAATTAAAAAAAGGTACACTATGCAAAACTATTGAACTATATATTTAAACATGACTTCTGTAAATGCTTTCTTTCAAAAATACACATTAAAACACCACAATATGTATTACAACATTTTTACTACAGATATTTGAACTCATGTTACAAAGGTTAATGTTAGCACCATTACATATGATTAAGTATTAAGTCCCAAACAAGAAAAGAAACAACGAGAAAGAAAACAATACCTAGAACAAGTTATTTTCTATTGCCACCTTTATTTTTTTTTAATAATCAAAGAGTAGACAAAACAAAGATAAGATTGCAATTGTTTCTTGCAAAGTTCAATTTACACGCAAGCTAACATGAATTTCATCGTGATCAATCCAATATTGATGCAAGAGCATCCAACCTCCATGTCAAATACTTTTGACTAAGACCTGGGGGTATTTCATTTACTAAGGGAGTTGGTTCCCTAATTGTTAATTGTTTGTAATTTTATATGTTTTAAGGGAATTTTATAAACATTGTAATATTAATGTAATTGGCGTGTAATTAGATATTATTCTAAGAGACCTTGAGAGTTTGGGTGAGTTAGAGAGATCTTGGGATAGGTTAGATTTCTTGAGAATATTTTGTGGATCTAGAGGATTCTTAGGAGTTTATTAGTTGAGTGAATTAAGGATCGAACTAATTCTAGTTCAGGATCCTTTTGATATTTTTGTAAGCCCAAAATTCATTTTGAGCAACCACCAAGAGAGGAGAATAGGAAGGATTTAGATGTCGAATATGGCCATTAGGCCAAGAAGGGCCAAATTAATATAAATCAAGCCAAGAGAGGTCTTTGTAAATTCCTGTATGTGTGTGTGATTATTAATGGAGGAAAACTTTGTTCGAGTGTTTGAAGTTTGTGTAAACGAGCCTCTATTTATTGGTTGTGATAATGTGTAATTGCACTTTATTATTGAATACAAGCATGATGTATACCAGGCAAAGTTAAGCACAGGAGGGAGAGTGCATTTAGAAGGATAGCACAATAGAAGTAAAGGAATTCAAGGATTGTGAAGAATCAGAGTGCATACAAGAGGCAAAGATCATTTTTATTTTTTATTTTTTATCAACGAACCGAATCAACGATCCAATTTAATCATATTTTTGCAGAGAAATAGAGCAGTGGAAGCGTGGAGACTACAAAGGGCCAAAAGGAAGCCATAGAGGGGTGTGCATGGAAGTCTAGAGTGATTCCTATGTAGGAGCAGCACAATGACAACCAAGAACATAACAAAGAAAGGAGTGGAACAGTTAATTTATTTGGATCTCGTGATAGTCTGTGACATAATGGAGGTCGGGGAAACATAATTCAAGGTTCTGTCAGAAAAATATTGTCAAGAGACAACATCGGGTGACGTGTCCAGGAGGTCTTCCTCGGAAGGTCGGAGAGGGAGTAACCAAATGAGTGTTGAGATGATTAGACGTTGAGTAGATGTGGCAGTGAGCTAACGTTTAAAGTACCATGATGATTTGGAGCCAGTATATTGGACATACAACCAACAAATAGCCCACGTGATCACTCCTCCTAGAAGCACAAGCCTTTGCCCATCATTTGAGAGAGCTGGGATAATGTGGAAGCCAGTCAATGTGTGAAACATCGGGATGATGTGGAGTGTCTTTATTGGTGCGAGACTGATAAGTGGGCCACAAGGATGTTGAATACTCCCAAAAGTTTGTTATTTACGTGCTTTAAAAAGGGTCGGGGACAACAGTTGATGGAAGCTAGGGAAACAACAATTGACAGGATTAATTCCTGTTACCCAGAGTCTGTCTCCCGAAGGATTCTATTGTGCACACTTTTGGGTAGGCCAGGGTGACATGTAGTGGGTGGTGACATGAAGTAGACGTGCTAGTTGATGAGACCGATGAAGACAATGATGTGTCCTGGAAGGTTTTCCCTATGCGGCTAGAGGATTAAAAAGGAAAGAATAGAAATTCAAAGGTTAGGAAACATGTCCCAGGTGGATTAAGAGTTGCACTACAGAGTTAGGACTAGGTCACGAGGCTTGGTTGCATGTCGTGAAGTAGGAGGAAAGCTTAAGTGCCAGGAGATAATAAAGTGGGTCATGCCTATATGTGATGTATGTGTTCCTTTGGCTTCGGTGGCTATTGTTGCAAAGAGGGCTTAAATCCATTGGTTTTATAAAAAGTGTTTGGACTATACCCTTATGGCTCTTCCCACTTGATTTTAAATTACTATTAAAAATGGATTTATCTCCCTAAGTTGGGCTTGTAGGAAGCACCTTTTCACCATAGTTTTGGCACTGTGGGTTTTAAGACGACATATTGGTGCAATTGTTATTAGGTCAACATCATGTGGTATCAGACCTAGAATGCTCTATGAAACTCAAAATAGAGAGGTTGAAGTGTTTGGAGATGCAATGAAGAAAGAAAAGTAGACTAAGATCAGAGGATAGAAATATCTTGGAGGAACAAAGTTTACAAAATCAGATTTGGAGGGTTCGAATGAGGTAAATTGTTTTGTTTTGCAATTTACATTAAATTTGGAGATTGATGATTATAGGATGAAGCCCTGAGGAAGAAATTGAAGTTATAGATATTTTTTAATAAGGTAGAGGAGGTATATCCCAAGCTAAAAGGATACTAAATCAATTGCAGAATCAATAGAAGAGGATTAGTACAAAGCATATTCAGTAGAGTGAATCAAAGGAATGTCTTGACACAGATCTTATAAAGTATGATGTTTTTAATGCTAATTCTGATCATGAAGAATCTCGTTTGCATGTAGCATATAAACAAAGAGGGGAAGCCAATAACAACCATATAGTAAGTGAAATTGTGAAAGAGGAAGAGGGAGCAAGTAGAGCTCTTAGAAGAGGAAATTGTGATAGAACCCCTACAACAAATGAAATTGTTGAGATGAGGACAACTGTAGTTCTCAAAAGAGGAAGTGAAGAGGTGAGGAGTTGAAGTGCAGAAGCATGAAAAATTTAGAAGCTGAAGAGTAGACGTACTCAAATTCTAAAGAAGAGAACCTTTGGAAGGGAGATACCAAGAGGTCGACTTGGTACTGGTGATAACTGAGAGACTTGTTACAAAGATGTAGCAGGCTTATTGTAGCTCACAAGTGGACAAGGAGAGTTCACAAAATAAAAAGGAAGAAAGGATGACTACTAATAGTAATGCCAAGGGTTTAGGAAGAATTCACAAGCAAATGGAAGAAAGTGCCAAAGTAGCTGGCATGAGGTAGGTAACATATGAGGATTTTAAAGGATAAATGGTTGAGTTAAAAGTAGAACTCGACAATGTAAAGCAGTTGTTACGAAACCAGGGATATGGCTAGATAATAAAGAAGAAGAAAGTGAGATGGCCTTGATTGCAAGTGAAGCTGAGACAAAGAATGTGTTTCAGGTTGAAGAAAAAACTCAGAGAAGCTGAGTGTAAGGTGGAAATTCACTATTGTGAAAAAAGGGATCAATCCTTGGAGAGGATGAAAGCGATGAAGATGTTGAGAAGAGAATTTTTGAGAGTCTCATAAATTGTTTGGAAGATAAACATATGATGGCATAATCATTTATTGAGGCTAAAGGGCCTATTGATTTTAAATTTGATAATTGGTATGTGGATGCAAGAATTGTTGCAGGTGATGAACATAACATTAATTTTGTTCTATGCAGAGATGAAGAATAGTCACCGAGTACTATTATAAATATGAAAAGAGAACATAATTGTCTTGTAAAGGTAATCAAGGTAGAGACCATATACAATGGATAAATTCAGTTATGGAAGAAAATCCTGAGGTAGAAAGGTTTTTATTTCTGGATGGGATGCCTAAAACAAATAAGTTTTTATTCTATAACGAGGTGTCTGAGGTTGATAAGTTTTTTTGAACATATGCGTATAGATATTGGAGATGTTAAGGAAGGAGTTGTTACAATGGAAAAAGTTGATGAATATATGATGAGTGGCTTAAAAATTTCAATGTTGCATGAGGAAAGGGTGTTGTAAGCACCTAAAGGGACTCTAAAGTCTCATGTTTTTAAAGGTATTGAGTAGTTTGTGTTTGCATTTAGTGAAGAATGTAAGAAAGGATAGACTGATAATTATTTCATTTTAGTGGGTTAGACAACATTGGAAAGATATGAAGATACAATCAGTACAAATAGGGGAATCTGTCAAGAAGATAATGATGTGTAGGGAATGATGAGCTAGCTTGGAGATGCTTCAGTTGACGAAGTACAAGAAACTTTTGTTGGCATTATGATGCATGTGTTGTACTTGATGGCAAACAACTCACAGAAGATCAACTCACTTATATATATCTAGATGAATCTACGGAAGAGATATCAGATGACAATTCTCAGTATGACAAGTCCAAAGGGGGAGATTGTTGGCATTATGAGACAAGTGTTGTCCTTGATGGCAAATCACAAAAATGATAAATTATAGTGCAGCAAATTTATTTGATAAATTATAGTGCAACAAAGTTTCCTTCATATAGAGAAAAGTTCACGCACTTTTATGTACAGAAAATTTTATTTCATGTAGAGAAAAGTTCACGCACTTTTATGCAGAGAAAAGTTTATTTCATGTAGAGAAAAGTTCACGCACTTTTATGCAGAGAAAAGTTTATTTCATGTAGAGAAAAGTACACGCACTTTCATGCAAGGAAAAGCGCGTATATGTTGGAGAACTTACCTTTGGTCCATGGTAGTTAGTCCTTGGTATTTGAACTTTCATGCAAGGAAAAGCGCGTATATGTTGGAGAACTTACCTTTGGTCCATGGTAGTTAGTCCTTGGTATTTGAACCTATGGTTTTTCATGTAGAGAAAAAGTTCACGCACTTTCATGCAAGGAAAAGCGCGTATATGTTGGAGAACTTACCTTTGGTCCATGGTAGTTAGTCCTTGGTATTTGAACCTATGGTTTTGGACCATGGTACCTCGTCAGAAGTGTTGATCTCACGCACTTTCATGCAAGGAAAAGCGTGTATATGTTGGAGAACTTACCTTTGGTCCATGGTAGTTAGTCCTTGGTATTTGAACCTGTGGTTTTGGACCATGGTACCTCGTCAAAAGTGTTGATCTCACACACTTTCATGGTTGGTTCATGGTATTAGTCCGATAGTTTTTGATCCTATGGTTTTGGCTCGTGGTATTGCATCCAAAAGTGTTGATCTCACGCACTTTCATGGTTGGTTCATGGTATTAGTCCAACAGTTTTTTGATCCTATGGTTTTGGACCGTGGTATTGAGAAAGGACTAAGGCTATAAAAGAGGAAGGAGATCATTTGGCAAAGCATCATCTGAATTATTGAATATCTCATAAAGTGCTAGATCTGGAATACTGTGATTGGGTTATGGTGCAGATCTAGATCTGAGCTAAAGAGGGATCTCACCAGTTGATGGAAAACAAGATCCAAGGATAGATCGGGATCAAATGGTTTGAAATGAACTATCTCTATATAGTTGATTATGCTTATTCTAGATCTGTATACTGACGCTTGTAATGATCTGAACTGGGTATAACTTAAGTTTGAAATCGCTGCAAGTCATGATTGAATATTTATAGATCTGTACGCGGGTTGGCTTTGGTGAAAGCACGTATGTACGCAGGTTTGGTTCATTGTAGTAGCATATACCATTTGAGCTATGATGTTTAATGTTACAGGTGGTTCAGGTTGTTGATGTGTTCTGATGACTGTTTAATGGTGTCAGTATTCTACATATTCAGTTTGATTGATTGTGTTGATGGATGAGATCTAGTAATGGATCTAATGGACTAGATCGGGTTTCTAACACTCATATTATCCTTGTATATGTATTGATCTGGTGATTGGGTGATTCAGAAGATTGATTGATTATGTGCTTCAATGATATTTATGGGTCCAGTATGAAAATTGGATGAAACGTGGCCCTTCAGATTATGTGTTGTGCTTCAGGAGTATACAGTCTGAAAATGCATGAAACGTGGTACCTGGAGGAGAGAATATTGTAGGCCGGCGCCTACGTACTAGTATCTTAGCTAGTACAAGAGCTAAGGGGGTGGTAGCTCCCTTCCAGGAGAGACTGGAGAACGAGAGAGGGTTGTAGCTCTCTGCAGGTAGAAGCCTGTGTACTGGTATAAGACTGCACCAGTACATAAATATTGTAAAAGGATTTTCTTATTAAGAAGAAGATTGAGATGACTTGCAGCAGGTGGTTTTCTCCCACATTGGGTTTCCACCTTATATCATGGTGTTCATGTGTGTGACTTATGTGTGATGATCTGTTCTATTTTACTGCACCTGTTTACTGTTAATATGGTTGATAATGTTCTAATGCACTCATTAAGGATCAACTAACTGAATCATAAGAAGTTGTGGAAGTAGCATATATGAATCTGAATATGGAAATGAAAAAGTTTTATTGATGTGATAATACTGATTCACCCCCCCCCCTCTCAGTATTATTTCCAACAATTGGTATCAGAGCAGGTCCTTTGGTAGAAGCTTGATCGCTTGAAGGAGATCCGTGGAACAATGGGAAAGAAGCTTAAGAAGAAAGCTCATAAGAAGAAGAAGACATCTCAGAAGAACTATGACAGTGGGAGAATCGATTGGGGATTAGGTATAAGAAGCTCTTCAGATTCAGATTCAGATTCGGAATCATTTCAGAATGAAGATGAACTATCAGGTATGAATTTGCTATCCTCTGATGTTCCAGCTATCTATCCATTTGGAAAAGATGGAAGTGATAACGAAACAACTGAATGTGCTCTTATGGGTGAGGAAGAAGGATATCAAATAGAAGCAGAATTTAACAGGCTGACAAACAAAATTAGTGAACAAGAAGGACTTCTGAACATAAAGAGTGGTGCCCTCAAAGAAGCTGTTACTAGACAAAAGGCTCAACAAGAGTTATTCAAGGAGAAATATCAAAAGTTGCAGGTTGAAGCAACATCTCTAAGAAATGAAGTCAATGAAAAGAACACAACCATCAAGAAACTCAGAGATAGATCCAGTTACTATGAAAGTCTTGAAGCCACGATCCACTCTCTAAAGGAAGATCTTGAAGAATCAAAGAAGCAGAATAAAGATCTAGTCCAAGATATTGAAAAACAGGGAAACGAAGTTATCAGCTTAAAATCTCAGCTAGAATGTGCCTTCAGAATTCGTCAAATGCAACAGGATCTGAATGAAGAACAAGAAAAGGAGATTCTCAAGCTAAAGCATCAATTGGAAGAAGAAAGGAAAGCTGAAGAAGACATGAAGAAGCAATATCTAGAAAAAGAAGAACAACTTCAGGTTGAGGTAAATATCTTGAAAAGTAAATTAGAAGAAAAGGATAAGCTCTTACGTTTTCAAGATAATACTAAAGTCTTGGATGATATTCTTAATAATCAAAGATCTCCTGCTATCAAAACTGGTCTTGGCTTTCATGAATCTGTTGAAGGTGAATCTAGTTCACAAGGTGAGGCAAGGAACTCTAAAGAGAAATCTAAAATGATCAACAAGGAGATAAGAGAGATGAAAGGTCAATCTCATCATCAACCAAGGAAAGAAATTATTCAATGAAAATCTTTTACTCCTCCTATGAATAATGTTGAATGTTATGTATGTCATAACCTTGGACATGTTGCAGCCAGATGTAGAAGAAGAAGGGTTCAAGATCATCAAACAAACAGATCATCTCAGTCAAGGTACTTTAATGGATATTGCTTTGCTTGCAATATGTTTGGTCACAAAGCTGCTGATTGCTACAAAAGGAATATGAAACATGTAAGATATTATGCATGTAACAAGCTTGGACATATAGCAAAGGAATGCAGGAACAAAGCACGGACATCACACCAAAAGGAGAAAACATCATCACACTTGAAGATATGGAAGAAAAAGGAAGTTCAGTCAGAAAGTGGCGGCACAACACATTATACAGACATAACAGAGGGAGCCGGAAGTGTAAAACTTCAATCTCCTACGCAAGCTTGATAAAGGGAAGTTGCATATATACGCGGATTTGTTACTGCACAGTCGCGTATATGATTGTTTGAAGAAAGGCAGTAGGGACAGATTCAAGAAAAGGATCAGTTTTTATCTAATTGATAATGGTTGCATTTTGCTAATGATGTGTGGATATGATGGTTAGAAGTATTTTGGTTCTAACTTGATATTGCTGATGCCTTGATACTTCTTATTAATATGCATGATCAGATCTGACAGAAGGCACAGGTTTAGGGGGAGCATATGCTTTTAATGCATTGTTGGCATTATGGTTAATAGTCCTTGGTGATGATGCTTATATGGATAAATGATTCATCTTGCTATGATATGGTTATGAGTTGTTCAGATGATTCTTGGGGTTACATAGTTGATATTTAGATCAGATTTGTGGTTGATCCTCTAATGGTGCTTACATGGTGATCTTCATAAGGATAAGGAGAAGTACATAGCTTGAATTCACATCTTCTTTACTTGATGATGAGTCACTCATATGCTGTTGTCGTCATATGCATAAAGATCATATGATGCAGGATTCCTATTGTTCTTGGCACATATATGGATGAGGATTGTTGGCTGGATACATGGATGATTATTCAATGTTGCATTGTTGGAGACATGATGATGATGAGTTCTTACCTATATGATGATAGGTTGTTTCGTACATATGTTGATTGATATTCCCAATTGATGATACTTGGTCCATGTAGATCTGGATGGCTATGGTGTTTCTCACATATGATAGAATGATTCTGTATATACAGAATTCTGTTCAAAAGGATGAGTTGATACGGACATACCTTGATGATTCATGCACTAATACAAGTTGCTGGTGACAGATGCTATGGAGCAGATCATTCAGTGTCGTTGCTGATGTTTATCATGATCTTATTTAGGTGTTTGGTCTCTGTTATAAATGTCATGTATATCATTCGATGTAAAGGTCATATCAAGACTCATGATGTAATAGTGTGTCTCTATCTATTGTAGTCATTTGATGAAATATTTCAGTCATATCAAGGTCATGTAACGGCCTATGTTGGTTTCCCCACTATGCCTGGGATGAATGATGTAATGTACTTGGTTGTCATTTTCTGGTATATCCCCACTTGGTTGGGAGATGGATGTATGTATGAGTATTTGGTGATAGGAAGGTCATTTATGATGTATAAAGTCATGTACTTCTTGTAGAACATCTTTTTGCAGACCTTGCTTAACAGTCAAGGGGAGCATGAACAAGCATATTTCAGCAGAGCAGAGATTTCAGCATGTTCTCAGAAAAAGCATGGACAGATTGGTGCACCATGGCATATACAAAGGGGGAGCTCATTCAGAGATTTCAACAGGTACTCAGGGGGAGTATGAACAGCGGAATGCCTTTCTAGGAAAGAGAATATCTTGGTTCGCCCTTTGCCCTTGATGTCAAAGGGGGAGAGTGATTTGGTATTGTTGCCATCAAGTCCAAAGGGGGAGATTGTTGGCATTATGATGCATGTGTTGTACTTGATGGCAAACAACTCATAGAAGATCAACTCACTTATATATATCTAGATGAATCTACGGAAGAGATATCAGATGACAATTCTCAGTATGACAAGTCCAAAGGGGGGAGATTGTTGGCATTATGAGACAAGTGTTGTCCTTGATGGCAAATCACACAAATGATAAATTATAGTGCAGCAAATTTATTTGATAAATTATAGTGCAACAAAGTTTCCTTCATATAGAGAAAAGTTCACGCACTTTTATGTAGAGAAAAGTTTATTTCATGTAGAGAAAAGTTCACGCACTTTTATGCAGAGAAAATTTTATTTCATGTAGAGAAACGTTCACGCACTTTTATGCAGAGAAAAGTTTATTTCATGTAGAGAAAAGTACACGCACTTTCATGCAAGGAAAAGCGCGTATATGTTGGAGAACTTACCTTTGGTCCATGGTAGTTAGTCCTTGGTATTTGAACCTATGGTTTTGGACCATGGTACCTCGTCAGAAGTGTTGATCTCACACACTTTCATGCAAGGAAAAGCGTGTATATGTTGGAGAACTTACCTTTGGTCCATGGTAGTTAGTCCTTGGTATTTGAACCTATGGTTTTGGACCATGGTACCTCGTCAGAAGTGTTGATCTCACGCACTTTCATGGTTGGTTCATGGTATTAGTCCGATAGTTTTTGATCCTATGGTTTTGGCTCGTGGTATTGCATCCAAAAGTGTTGATCTCACGCACTTTCATGGTTGGTTCATGGTATTAGTCCAACAGTTTTTTGATCCTATGGTTTTGGACCGTGGTATTGAGAAAGGACTAAGGCTATAAAAGAGGAAGGAGATCATTTGGCAAAGCATCATCTGAATTATTGAATATCTCATAAAGTGCTAGATCTGGAATACTGTGATTGGGTTATGGTGCAGATCTAGATCTGAGCTAAAGAGGGATCTCACCAGTTGATGGAAAACAAGATCCAAGGATAGATCGGGATCAAATGGTTTGAAATGAACTATCTCTATATAGTTGATTATGCTTATTCTAGATCTGTATACTGACGCTTGTAATGGTCTGAACTGGGTATAACTTAAGTTTGAAATCGCTGCAAGTCATGATTGAATATTTATAGATCTGTACACGGGTTGGCTTTGGTGAAAGCACGTATGTACGCAGGTTTGGTTCATTGTAGTAGCATATACCATTTGAGCTATGATGTTTAATGTTACAGGTGGTTCAGGTTGTTGATGTGTTCTGATGACTGTTTAATGGTGTCAGTATTCTACATATTCAGTTTGATTGATTGTGTTGATGGATGAGATCTAGTAATGGATCTAATGGACTAGATCGGGTTGCTAACACTCATATTATCCTTGTATATGTATTGATCTGGTGATTGGGTGATTCAGAAGATTGATTGATTATGTGCTTCAATGATATTTATGGGTCCAATATGAAAATTGGATGAAACGTGGCCCTTCAGATTATGTGTTGTGCTTCAGGAGTATACAGTCTGAAAATGCATGAAACGTGGTACCTGGAGGAGAGAAGATTGTAGGCCGGCGCCTACGTACTAGTATCTTAGCTAGTACAAGAGCTAAGGGGGTGGTAGCTCCCTTCCAGGAGAGACTGGAGAACGAGAGAGGGTTGTAGCTCTCTGCAGGTAGAAGCCTGCGTACTGGTATAAGACTGCACCAGTACATAAATATTGTAAAAAGATTTTCTTATTAAGAAGAAGATTGAGATGACTTGCAGCAAGTGGTTTTCTCCCACATTGGGTTTCCACCTTATATCATGGTGTTCATGTGTGTGACTTATGTGTGATGATCTGTTCTATTTTACTGCACCTGTTTACTGTTAATATGGTTGATAATGTTCTAATGCACTCATTAAGGATCAACTAACTGAATCATAAGAAGTTGTGGAAGTAGCATATATGAATCTGAATATGGAAATGAAAAAGTTTTATTGATGTGATAATACTAATTCACCCCCCCCTCTCAGTATTATTTCCAACAACTTTGGAAAAGGCTATGCAAGACTACATAGGAGCAAGCATGGAACTTGTGAAAGAAGGAATGAAAGCAAGAGAATGCAACAGAACCATAGAGGAAACCTTGTCCAAAGGTATAAACTGTTTATGGGAAAATTTTCATTTTAGCAATATTCAAAACGTGAATTTGTTGGAGAAATCGGGCTACCTGAATTTGCAGCTTAAGAGTATGTAGTGTTGGATGCATAATTTTGTTGAGAATGACTAGAATTACAAAGAGTTGGAAATAATAATAGCCAAACTTATTTCCTGTGGAAGTTAGTAGCAAACAAATTATAGAAATGAGGTATACCAGTAGAAGATAGAGCTTGACATTGGACTTGATGGAGCATGGAGATTGGTAAAGGAGGTAATCATATAGAGTTTTCATATAATGGAAAGCATAGTCAGCAACAAGTTGCCATGGACTAAGAGGGATTGTATCAATGGAATTATGAGTAAGCAGCATAACAAGAAATGAGATCTTGGAAGGGAGAATGTATAACAGATAATGCAACGAGATGACAAAGAAAGAGAATATTGCTGGAAAGCAGCAGAGCAGTTCCAACGTAAAGTTCGAGATCTAGTAGGATTTTAATTAGTCTATGGAAGTACATGGTTAGGAGACCATGATTTTTTTTCACCTTAGGAGTATGATGCAGGAGCATCTAACCTCCAAGTCAAACACCTTTGACTAAGACCTAGGGGTCTTTCATTTACTAAGGGAGCTGGTTCCCTAATGTTGATTATTTGCAATTTTCTATGGCTTTAGGGAATTCTCTAAAGATTGTAATATTGATGTAATTGGTGTGTAATTAGATCTTCTTTTAAGAAGAGATATTGGGAGGTTGAGTGAGTTAGAGAGATCTTGAGATAGGTTAAATTTCTTGAGAAGATTTTGTGGATCTAGAGGATTCTTAGGAGTTTATTAGTTAAGTGAATTATGGATCTAAACTAATTCTAGTTCAGGGTCCTTTTGTATATTTTTGTAAACCAAAAAGGCATCCAAAGCAACCATCAAGAGAAGAGAATAGGAAGGATTTGGAGGTGAAATATGGACACAAGGCCAAAAAGGGTTGAATTAATGTAAATAAGGCTAGGAGAGGTCTTTATAAATTCCTGTATGTGTATATGATTATTAATGGAGGAAAACTATGTTTGAGTGTTTGAAGTCTGTGTAAACGAGCCTTTGTTTATTGGTTATGTTAATGTGTAATTGCACTCTATTATTGAATACAAGCATGATGTATACTAGGTAAAGTTAAGCCTAGGAGGGACAGCGCATTTTAGAAGGACAGCGCAACAGAATCAGAGGAGTTCAAGGATCGTGAAGAATTAAGGTGCGCAAAAGGGTGAAGATTATTTGTTGATCATTAATCAATGAACTAGACCAACGATCTAATTTAATCAAATTTTTGCATATAAAGGGTGCAGTGGAAGTATGGAGACTAAGGGCCAGAAAGAAGCCATAAAGAGGAGTGCATGGAAGTATTGAATGATTCTGGTGTAGGAGAAACACAATGAAATCCAAGAACATAAATAAGAAAGGAGTGGAATACTTAATTTATTTAGAGCTTGCGAAAGTTTGACACATAAAAGAGTTGGAAAATTCTGTCAAGAGACGACATTGAGGTGACATGTACTAGGAGGTCTTCCACGGAAGGTCAAAGAGGGAGTAACCAAAGGAGCTCCGGGATGAATAGATCTCAGGAAGTCGTGGCAGAAAGCTAATGTTTAAAGTACCAGAATGATTTGGAGCTAATATATTAGACGTACAACTAACAAAGAGCCCACAAAGGAGTGTTGACTCCTCCAAGAAGCACAAGCCTTTGTGCATCATTTGAGAGAGATGAGATAATGTGGAAGCCAATTAATGTGTCAAACATCAGGGTGATGTGGAGTGTCTTTATTGGTGCAGGACTCACAAGCCACAAGGATGTTGAATCTTCCTGGAGGTTTGCTATTTACATGATTCTAAAAGAGATAGGGACAATAATTGATGGAAGTCGGGGGAACAACAATTGGTGAGATTAATTCCACTTCCCTAGAGTCTATCTCCTAGAGGGTTTTATTACACACACTTTTGGGCAGGCCGAGATGACATGTAGTGGGTTGCGACATGAAGCAAGCATGGTAGTTGATGAGACCAATAAAGATAGGTATGTGTCCTGAAATGTTTTCCCTAGGCATCTGGAGCATTAAAAAGGAAATCAGAGAAAATCAAAGGCTAGGAAACATGTCCCAAGTGGATTAAGAGTTGTGTGCCAAAGTTAGGACTAGGTCACGAGGCTTGTTTGCACCATGAGAAGTGAGAGGAACGCTTAAGTGCTAGGAGCTAATAAAGTGGGACACACCTATATGTGATGTATGCGTGCCTTTGGCTTTGGTGGCTATTATTACAAAGATGTATTGGATCTGGTGGTTTTATAAAAAGGGTTTGAACTATGTCGTTATGACTCCTCCCACTTGATTTTAAATGAGTATTAAAAAGGGATTTATCTCACTAAGTTGGTTTTGTAGGAAGTGCATTTTGGCCATAGGCTTGGAACTGTGGGTTTTAAGCAGGCATATTGGCACAACTAGTATTAGGCTAACATCAAATATGCATCCAAAAAACCAACCTGACAACAACCAGGGTCAAGACTTGTCCAAATATGGTCTATTTGATCTTTTTAATTTGGAGTATAATTGTGTGTCAATTCGTGCAAATGAATTAATTCCATATATTCAATTAGTTTTTTTGTTCTTAGGCTATTTGAATGCATATCAAAATTTAAATCACCAATAATAATCAAGATACAATGGTCATCAAGAATGTGTAATTTGGAAATTGATATTATTTCAATGATAGTAGAGACATGAGTAAAAGGTGCAACATATATGTTCATTATGCAAATTGTTCGTATTACATAGATTTGTGACATCACAAACTCAAATTTTGCATTGCAAAAGATTTTTGTTTTATCTGTTTTTTTATGCAAGAACACCATGAACATAGTATGACGAATTCCAATTGATGTTAGGAAACTTATGTTTTCTAAATAGGTATTTTGTGTGTGTTTATTACAAGAAAATAACCATAATGTCCATAATGTCTTCGTCTACTTGAATATCATCAAGATGTGCATGCAAGCTATGCGTGTTTAGAGAGACCGATGCAAGTACAATGGAATATGCAAAATACTTAGGAAAAACATCAAAGTTCCACAATGCATTTTCAATAAAGCGCTTCATTTCTCTGTCTATCTTTTTGTTAACATGGAATTTTTCATGTGTTAATTTCTTAAACAAGAACAATTAATGCATGGTTTTTACTCATAGAAGAGTTTTATACACTAATAAATGTGTTATAATGTTACTTGGGTTAAACACAAGTCTTTCTAAAGTCAACCCTTGTGCTCTATGTATTATCTTAGCACAATCTAGTTGATCCGAGTGGATCCAGAAATAGCTCGGTGGCCTTGAAAATAGCTCAAAAATAAATTCAGCAGATGGAAGTGAAACTAGGACCATATTGTAGTGCTCATCTCCTTGATTCGAACGGTGTGAACAACACTTAAATCCGAGTTTGTGTGCTCAAGTTATAGCTAGTCAAATTTATGGTCAAACTGGGCCAAGTGGCAGTCACTAACGATGCAACAATTTGGCAGAGTCTTGGTGCATGGAAAACGATCGTTGGAAAGGGCGAATTTGCCGCCTCCTTAATTCATCCAGTAACCCTTAATTTCCGGTGGAATTTTTTTAATTATCTATATATATATATATATATATATATATATATATATATATATATATATATATATATATATATATATATATATATATATATATATATATATATATATATATATATAAGTTTTGGGGGGCGAGCTGCCACCCCCACCACCCCCAATGATACTACCAACAACATTATATAATATATATTTAAATAGGGTGGGAGCCCCCCCCGAGAGACCTGCCCAACCCCGGTGGAACCATGTACACAGATCGTCGCATATTATATTAACCACCGACCATATAAAAGATTCAAGCTATGTATTAAAACAAATTCGCACCAAGTATGGGGTGGGCAGGTTTTGAACCCAAGCCACCCCCACATAATCCACCAATGGTTACCAACGAGCCACGACTCATGCTTTGCTAACTCCACCACACAAAATGTTATTTAACCCTTCATTCATGCCATTTGAGCAGATGGGCAGAGGGCGGACCAGTGGAACCTTGAGCGACCAAAACTATGAGCGAGAAATCTATTTAGATGTTGAAAAGATTCTCTTGGAGGGCCAGAGGTGCTAGTTTCGGAATTTGACAAGTTTATAGTCATTTTTGCACGTTTTCTTGTCAGGAGTCCAACTGTGTAGAATGTTTCTCCATCCAAGGTCTCCAATTTTAGGCCATCATCAGAAATGGAGGTATGAGGGTCATTTTCGAAAGTTGATTGTAATTCATTTCTTTGCTGCCACTTAATGAAAGAAGGCCTCCCCACTTTGAGTAGGTCCCAAAGATGTAGCCCACATTGGGTGAAATCCATAATCAAATCATTTATGTGACTTTGATCTCATGGTTGCTTTATGATTTCCTGTTATTTTTCATGTGTTAGTTGGTTAATATGCTCTTTTATATGCAATTCTATATGCATCCTTGAAGTTAAAAGATCTAGATCAAGTTTGCTATCAGAGCAGGTCTTCTTGATGTGAGTTGCATGAGTGAATGCTAACCAGGAACAAGTTCCAAATAGGTGAAGGAAAACTTAAATCCTTTCATCCCAAAGTGGGGCGTGCACCACGAAGATTAAACATGGTAGACGAGGAAGCTCGAATGGAGGAAGAACGAAATTATCAAAAGATATTCTTCACTATGGAAGAGAAAGTTGAAAAGTTGTTTACAGAGTATGGGAAGACAATCAAGCCTGAGAAAAAAGAACCAGATGATCATGCCTCAGTAAATCATGAAGGTGGAGGAGAATATCCTCCTCACTCTTCATCCTCCAATGATAGTTCTTATTCTTCCTCTTCTCGTCATTCTAACAAGCATAATAGGAATGCATCTAAAATGCCGCTTTTCAAGTTAGATGCCAAATTTGATTTACCTGTATTTAGTGGAGAATATAATGCAAAAAAGCTAGATAACTGGATAAGACAGGTTGAAGTATATTTCTGGATACAAAAAATCAAATAAGATGAAGCCAAGATCTAGCTGACATCCCTTCGATTGAGTGGCACCACTCTTGTCTGGTGGGAAGGAAAGTTGTCTAAAGGTGGTAAGAGTAGTTGTAAACTTCTTTCATCTTAGTCTGAGTTAATTTCTACTTTAAGAGGACAATTTTACCCATTGGGTTACAGATAGATGCCATGATGGAATGGAAACATTTGAAAGAAAGTAAAGATCAAACTGTTCAGAATTTTACAAAGGAGTTTAGAAAACAAGCATTGGCATTGAATATTCCACTAGACACTTATGAGACATTGATGAAATATATTTTCTCTTTGCATAGTTATTTGCATCATTCATTGTTATTATTTGAACCTAAGTCTCTTGATGAAGGTAGTGTGAAGGTCGTACATCTTAAAAGCAGGGGGAAGCATGAGCAATATGACCGCCCAAAGAGGGCAGCAACAACTAAGAGAAGATAAACAAGGCCCTCTTGTACTCATTATGAGAAAGAAGGGCTTGATGAGGAGAATTTATGGAAACTACATCCAGGATTGAGATCTAAGAGGAACGACAAAAAAGAGAAGCAGAACATAGTTTCAACTGTGCAACAACACCAAGAATTTGAATCAGAGGATGATGAGAAGATCATAGCTGTAGGATTTGTAGGTGGTGGACCAATTAACTTAGGATTAGACTCAGGTGATGAAATGAAGATTGCAGCTCTTGGGATTGTAACAAATGGACCAATCGACTTGGGTTCCTATTCGGGCGATGAGACAAATATTTTAGTAGATGTTGTGCCAAAAATGAAAAGGATGCCAAATGCGGCATGGCTCCAAGAACTCGAAGAAATCAACCAAAACATTCAGGCGGAGAATGTTGAACTAAGGAGACTCCTAAAAGAAGCAAAGAAGGAGAAACAAAGGTTGCAACATTAGTTACAAGCCAAGGAGGAGGCCTTGGAAAAATTGCAACATAACAAGCCTGAGGTAAAAAGTGATTCTTCAATTTCATGTACTTTTTATGATGATGATTTCGTTTCTTTTGAGAAACATACTACAAGAATTGGATCAAAATTGTTGAAGAGAATGGGGTATCAAGGAAAGGGCCTTGGAATTAATGGCCAATGCATTGTGATCCCATCAAAGTGGAGGAATTGCCTCGTTATGCAGGACTCATATATGTCCGAAAATAGGTTGGGGAACGTTCCAAGGAAACGAGTGGCCAACCAACGACAGATGATGAGAGCACTTCATCACATTCTAGTGATAGTGAGGGTTCCACAGGAACTTATCAGAGGCACACCAAAAATAAGCGTTCCAAGATGATCCGAAAAGTTTGGAGGAGAAAGAATCATTATAGTTACTACAACGAGGTTGGACACTAGAGGGTCATGTGTCAGATGATCTAGGCCCAGAAAGCACCTCTAAAGAAACTAACAAGAAAAATTGTTCATCAAGTGAATCAACTCCAGAATAATGACCCCTTCACTTTGCTGAGTAAGATATGGTTTTACTAGATATAATAGATTTTCATGGGCACATTTCGTAAATCACACATTGCAAATAATTGTAAAAGTGATGATGTGTTTTCCATCACTTATTAAAGCAACAATGATGTTTTTGGAATTTTGCTGATAACTGGGGTATTGGTTTCCATTATGATGTAAACTTGACCAAAGAGTGTGTGTTATAAAATCTTTGCAAGTATGGGGTTGTTTGAGTCATGTGTGGATTTGTATGTGATTCCAAAGAATGTACCAGATTTGCATAGAATGCAGATGTTGAAAGTGTGGCTTGAAAAGGACACATGCAGTGTGCATACTTTTGGAGGACGAAAAGCTCCTCAGTGGGGAGGAATGATTTGGGTGGATCTAGAAATAGAAGTGACCTTGAAAATAACTCAAAATTAGAGTCATCAAGTGGAAGTGAAACTAGGACCAAAGCGTAGTGCTCATCCCCCTGATTCCAATGGTGCAAATGAAACTTAAATCTGAGTTCGTATGCTCAAGTTATAGCTGGTCAAAGTTTTGGTCAATATGGGCCAAGTGACAACCACTAACGATGCAACAATTTGGTAGGGTCCCGACGCATGGAAAATTAACAGTCGGAAAGGGAGAATTTATCGCTTCCTTAGTTCATCCAGTAACCCTTAATTTACAATGGAATTATATATATAAGTTAGGGGGGAGGCGGGCTACCACCCCCACCACCACCCAATGATCCTACCAATGACATTATATAATATATATTTAAATAGGGTGGATGGGCCACCCCCGGCGGACCCGCCCAACCCCGGTGGAACCACGTACAAAGATCACTGCATATTATATTAATTTTCGACCATATAAAAGATTCAAGCCATGTATTAAAATAAATTCCCACTAAGTATGGGGTGGGCGGGTTTTGAACCCAACCCACCGCCACATAATCCATCAACGGTTACCAACAAGCTGCGACTCATGATTTGGTAACTCTGCCACACAAAACTTTATTTAACCCTTCATTCATGCCATTTGAGCAGATAGGCAGAGGGCGGACCAACGAAACCCTGAGTGACCAGGAGGGCCGAAACCATGAGCAAGGAATCTATTTAGATGTGAAAAGATTCCCTTGGAGGGCCATAGGTGCCACTGTCAGAATTTGAAAAGTTTATAGTCATTTTTGCACACTTTCTCACCAAGAGTCCAACTATGCAGTCTGTTTCTCCATCTGAGGTCTCAATTTCAGGCCATCAACATAAATGGAGGTATAAGGGTCATTTTTGAAAAGTTGAATGTAATTCATTTCTTTGCTGCCACTTAACGAAAGAAGGCCTCCCCACTTTGAGTAGGGCCCAGAGACATAGCCCACATTGGGTGAACTCCATAATCAAATCATTTGTGTGCCTTTGATCTCATGGTTGCTTTATGATTTCCGCTTCTTTTTGGTGTGTTAAGTTACTTGGTTAATATGCTCTTTTATTTGAAATTCTATATGCATCCTTGAAGTTAAAAGACCTGGATCACTAGTTGTATTGGAAATTATCTTCATATTCTGCAATGACTTTTGATTCCAAATAATGGCAATAACGTTGCAACATGAAACACTGGTGTCCATGTTTTTCAATATCTACACCATATAATTCTTGGAATTTTTTTCTTTGTAATTTTCTGGCAGATGAATAAAAAATTTCTATCCAAGGTATATCTTTTCTATTTTCTCCATTTTAAGAATAAGTTTTCAATATTCCATCAACACCATTAACAAGGCCATCCTCGATGTAGTTTTCAACATATAATTCAACGAGCAAATTTTGTTTTAGTAGTATTTTCGCTAGCAGTATCTTTGTTCTTCCATAAGATGCAAAGTTTGTTTGAATACTTTCAAATTAATCAAATGCTTCAAGCACTATTAAATATGTATCCACATAGCACAACTTTTTTTTATTGTGTCTCTACACATATATTTTTTTTTTTTATGTACAATAGATATGGAAAAAGTGGATCAATTGGTGCTTCCCTATAATAATGATGATTGATGAATTCTATGTTAGCATTCGATAGGACTTCCAATATCATTATATTCAAAATTGAAATGAAAGCTATATCTTTTTGATGCATTGGAATATGCAAAACATAAGACTTGACTTTGTCTTGCCAAAAACTATGTGGCACTCTTAACTTGTTCAATATCGGTTGTTCAAAGATCAAAGATCCTTTGACAGGTTGCACTTGATACAAGTCACCATACATTATCAAATCAAAATTACCAAAGTAATTAGTAGGGGTGTATTTTATTTCATGCAATCATTTATCAAGATGATATAAAAGTGTACAACCGACAAAAGAAATCTAATCGATAATCATGACTCAAAGATGTTCAAAGTGCTTTGACAATGTATCAATCTTTTCATTATTGAAAGGAAAGTATTCAAATTTGTTAAAAGGCATGGAAAAGGCATAATGCAATGTGACACCACCAACATTGAAGGCTTCTTTTCCTATACAAGATACCGTGACTTCTTTTAATGTAAGTGGATCATATTCAACTTTGCTATTGTACATGCACACAAGAGATTGGAAGATTTCTCTTGCAACATATGGCTTTCGAGTGGCTGCATTGTTAGAAAATCAAAAGGCAAAAATATTTTCTTATCTAGATAATTAATTGTGACATATTTGAATTCTGATTAGGTTTCCTTATGCCTTCTTTTATCTATCATCAAGAAATTATCAAAACCAAATGTATGAAGATAAAAAACAACAAGCGACATAGTATGTAGGATCTCAGCCATGAAAAAACCCCTCTTCTAGAGGAAAACCCAAAATTCTCTTCTCTTCTTTTAGAACCAAATAAAATGCGATAACCAAGACCTTTTTTCCAAGACAAAGAACTTCTTCAATCCACCAAGCCAGCCTCCCAAGATAGTCCTTCTAATCAACTCCTTCAATATCGCATCAACATTGCATTAATAATGCACCAACCAAGATTTTGACCTTTACTACAGACTTGCAATTTCGACCCCCTTCTGCAATGTAGAAACTTGAACAAGTGACTAAATTAAGAGGATTTTGAATTCCTTTTACTTGACAAATTATCCTTCCTCCTTTGCCTAAGATTCTTATTCTTTTCTAGCCTCTTCAAACCTTCTTCTTCACTTCAAATTGTAGATCAAACTTCTTGCTTGGATGATGGCTCAAATAGGTCAAATTTCACTTCTATATAGCATTCTATGTGGTTGAATTCATTTAATGAGGCCCACTTTTCTTCTCTTGAGGCCGACTTGGTGGAGGAGTGACAAATGACAATTTTTACATAAAAATAATTTTCTTCTTTGATACAATGAGCCCAATAAGGGTCTATTACAAAATGACAAGGAAAATGACATATGACACAAAACCTAGAAACACACAGTGGGTGCTTAGACCTAGAAATAAAATAGATAAAGCATGAAACCCATTCTTATATAATTTTCTTTTACAATAAATTTCCTTTTTCTTTCTTTTGAAAAATACATTACATTATGACTCAAATAAAATTATGAAGGCCGATACTAGTTACATTTCTTAACATGCATCTCCATTCAAAAAACATATATTGGTTCCGAGGGATTCTATTTCTTCTTAATCAAGATATGTTTTAATATTATTGCCCGTTGTTTGTTCAATTGTCTTCTATTCTATAGAGTTGTTTGTCTTATAGTATACATGGTCATTTTACAATATGGTACGATTGATCAGTTGATGTTTATATGTGTTTAATTCTATGAAAATAATGGAGGTCAATATCAATATTGTACTCTTCATATTCTTTACTTGTGTTCAAGAAGAGACCATTGGAAATTGAATTGCTTTCTTTGATCACATCGGTATTGAAATCTCCACAATCATGTAGTTTAATAATGTTTGATGTGTCATCGAGGTCACCCCACACTTTAGGAATCGTATAAGTGAACGCTTGTTCATTTTGTCTTATGCTTTCTTTTAGCATCAAATAGGAATTCATCCAACTAGAGTACATATCTTTAAAAATAGACTCATCAAACCTATATGGCACATATAGCATCAACTTTTCTCAATAAAAGTTGTTTGGGTCCTTATGTTCACTATATCTCATGAATCTTATGACAAATGGCACATCACCATGTTTTTGTTTCTTGCCCTTTTTTTTATAACTTGATGCAAACTTTACTAAACAAATGTGTTCAATAGTTGAAGGTTGTTGCAAATAACAATAAATAATTGAAGCACAAAACACATCCTCTAAATCATCTGGTTCTTGTTGTAATTGTTTTGGTCATTTGAGGATAGAAACCCTTTGATATTTAGGAGACTTATTAATGAATATACATTTTCTTGAAATTGTACACAAAGGAAGGGACAAAAAATATACACAGCTTGGTGTGTGGACATTTGTTGCAAATTTAGCAAAGTTTTTCCAAGTCGAACGATTGTTTGCACAGTATCAAGGTTTGTTTTCCATTATTCTTCTCGAATATATTGAAAAGTTTTTGTCATTGTTCTATCAAGTTTTTTCATGTAACAACTACATTATTTGGATCCTACATAAGAATCAAAAGCAAACTGAGCATTTGTGTTTGCATTATATATTTTTGGAATATGACAAGAAAAAGATTTGTCCATATGTCAA
Source organism: Pinus tabuliformis (assembly GCA_031772625.1). Lineage (NCBI taxonomy): Eukaryota > Viridiplantae > Streptophyta > Pinopsida > Pinales > Pinaceae > Pinus > Pinus tabuliformis. The sequence goes on from CM062810.1 coordinate 979,390,725, forward strand.
CTGGTCTTCTTTTTAGTAAAATCATTGTTCGTTTTAAACTACATTTTATGGCATCAATGTATTCATGCTCGAACAAACCCAAATCTGTCAAGAAGTTGTCAAACATATATGTTTCATTGTATGTGGCATGTTCTAGCATTTCAAAAATAATTTTTGTGTTTTCTTCCTTTTGTCATCTGTGGACTTAGTTGGTTCAAGTATAGTTGTTTTCCTCATTAGAGGAATGGGCAAATTGAACCTACAAGACTTTGTATGATGACAATGTTGAATTGTTTTAAAATCATTTGCAAAATCACAAGACAAATATCTATCTACAAACTGCTCTATCTCAATATTCACACTTCTTCCATAAACTAGTGTATTATTTCTCCATAGAAATGCATGGCCATGTTGACTTCCTCTGTTTTGGAATTCTGTTACAAAAAGTAGACTTAAAATTCACCAAAATAGTTCTTATCATGGGAAATTAGTTTTCGTAGGGAACCTATCCTATTTTTGTAGCAATGTACACATGTTACTGGATCATTTCTTAATAAGTTATGAATTATGTTTTCTATTATCTTATTGTTAGTAGAAGGGTTTCTTTTGTCCTTGATAACTTCTACCACATTGACCCGTGGTTTCCAATGATGGTCACCACAACTGAAGGAAACAAAAAATTCAGTGGACCCAATGTCATATCATTGCATAAACATTCCTACGTAAACCAAGAAAGTAATTTGGATATGTGCGGGTTGTTCTTAGATCCATGTAACCAATTTATGATTTAAGAATATGATCTAAATTTGGACTTGGCTTAACATCCTTTGCTAGTATCTTTCTTTCCTTTAGTTGTCTCTTTCTTATTCTTATCGAAATACAATTGAGAACTTGTTTAAGTATAATGCACACTTCCTTGTAAAACAAATTTTTGATGTGGTATTCAAAGTCATGGTCCTTGTGCAATATTTCCCATTGGGCATTTTTTTGATATGTAAATATCTTTGTAATCTCATTTGCACGTTTTTCTCCATAGAAAGGTTTAGGGAAGCTCATTTCCTCGGAATAATTGTCCTAGAAAATTCCCAATGGAAAATAGCCTTCACCAAGGGCAATGTTCAACTGATTAATTTGAAGATAAAAAATAATAGGTGATTCTATGAAACCATGCAACATTGTTTTTGTCACTGGCTCTTCCTTGTTGTCATTGGTATCGGTCCCTACTTCAATATCTGCATCAACTGCTAGTGTACTTGTGGCCTCTAGAAACATTTCCTTCCAATTGTCATTTATGACAATCCTCTCCATTCAATAAAGCATGGTTTTGCCTAAGGGATGCAATGCTTTCATTACCACATGTTGCTGGAGACAACTATAAGCATAAGCACTTTTGTAGTGGAGTCTTGTTTTTGTTGCCACATCAATTGAATCTATTTATTTTATGTCACAGGGAAGCGTAAGTTGAATTCGAGACACGTAAAAAAGAACATCAATTATACCTCCAATTCGGCCCATTTGTTTACCTCTATATTTTTGATCCAGTTCTTGAAATTTCATGAATGGTAAGTGCATTGAGACTAGTCATTCTTCTAACTAAGTTAGTTTGAATACAATACAAATACTTTTATTTCATTTAATTTATTAAGGGCATGAAAATATGGGAATCTCATCATGATCCAAGGATTTTTGACAATGCCTACAAATGTATTCATGTTTCAGTTCCATGTCCCTAGCTTCAACATATTTTGTTTGAAAATCAAACTTTTTATTTGTTACAACATCCTTTCCAAAGAAAGTCCGACAACAACATGAACAATTATAGATAGGCATGTTAGCAATTTATTTTTCAAACATTTGTTTAATGAGGGTGACAACGTTCTTTTATGTATATTTTCTCTTCCTATCATGAACCGTAATTACTTTTTATTTTCAGTTCATTTTTTTACCATTTTCCTCAGTATTGTTTCTAAGAAACCTTTTTATTGTTCGAAGGGAATTGTTTTTGTATTACATAGATTGCTACTTTTTGAAAGCATTGATGTACTATTGATAAATATATTGTCTCTATGTTCCAGTGGTTCAAAATAACATTACGACAATTTTTTTTATTATACTGAATTACATTAAAAGTGACTAATTTAGATCCGTCTGAGTTGAATCGAGTCAAAATATCTCCTTTTTTTGTAGACCACACATAAATGTCTAACCCCAAAACATAAGCCATCTAAGCAAAAAAAAGACCACCATATATGTCTCCTTTTTCATATGGGAGTGCCAAAAAAAAATATATCAGTCATAATCCAAATTTCATGTTTGATTTTTTTATATTAACTTTGACATCGTGATCTATGCATTTTAATGCAAAATGATCACCTTGTAAAATCGTGTTTGATAAAACCTAGGCCACAATGTGATGCAAGCAACCCATATCATATTGATGTTGCGTGCGATGACAAATGCATTGAAACAAACTTTCACCCCAAGCACCGTTGAAATTTCACATTTGTTGAAGTCCTTGTGATAGCATATTGGCTTCTATTTATGTCCATTATTGTTCAATCAATGTATACAACAAAGCATCTACATTGCCTCTAGAACTATCGATATGTGCATTTTCTTTATTGCACAAGAGTGGCTCAAAATGTCCAATGAGGGGATTAGTATCATGACATAATATGTCATATGTGTGTATGCCTACAGATGAATTAAAATGAAAATTATGGCCTCTTTTGTGTCTTTGACCAAATTCTAATTGGTGTGTTGCGCCACTTTGACAACCAACGCATGCAAAAAAATGTATTCCCAAATTCCCCTCTCTTTCAATGCATGTTCAAGTGAAGAAAACAGTGATGTACCTTGAATATAAACCTCATGATCATCGATATTATGCATATCCATCAATGAATATGTTTTTAACTCATTTCTATAAGATACCATTGCTTCATTGCAATTATTTTGCGAACAAAGTCTGAAATGTTGTATTGTTCCTTGTCTCAACTCTGTAGAAGTATCTCTATTATGCAAAAGAAATCGAAGATAATCAAACAAGCAATCTCCTATAGTAAAAATGAAGTTGTTTATATGAGTCAAATGGTGTTTTGCCAAAACAAGATTAATATCAAGTTCTTCATGCACAACAAATTTATTTAGTTTAGTCATGTGCATGTCTACATCTTTTTGTTTCTTTTGTGCCTCAACCACATCCATTTGTTGTCTTTTTCTTTTTTTCCATATATGGACTATTGTTTTATAAAAATAGACACCAAAAAAACAAAATCAACGCTTTTATTTTTTTTCTTTTTCTCTCTTTCTAGATACTGACAAAAACAATTCTATTACTTGCATTTACGTTGCTAAAATGTGCATACCTTGTATCAAATGGAAATTGTATAGATATGCAATGGCTCCAAAAAAGTTGGACAAGTTCCACCTTAGATCGAGATGATTTGTTCCCTTGCAAATTAACAGAGAAGCCAATCAAAAGAAGAAAATATCTCAATGAAACAATATTTTGTTAATACAAATATTATTTTCCTTTGCAGTATGCAAAAATCATTAGTACAAACAATAAGAAAAGAAATGATTCAATATCAACATACAAACCAATAGTGACATTGTAAAATTGCACATTGTTGAAAGGACACTCATCTTTAAACTCATATATAGTCATTCATTATAGAAAGGGGATCGATCAAACAAACCAATATATGCATTTCCAAGAAAACTTACATTTTGTCAATTTTAACACAGAAATGTTTTTGATTTAAAAAAAAAAACAAAATTTAGACTGAATGCATATTTCAAAATGACTTACATTGAACCATTCAAAAGAAAATAAAAATAATCCCTCCTACAAATTTTCCAATGAAACAAACTATGTATTCTGTTTCAAATTCCACGTGTGCGAAAGAAATGTGTTCCTTTTGCTCCACATGCATTGCTCCACACACCCATTCTTGCAGTAGGAGTGACGAGACACAAATTCCTACATTAGTTAATAGATTTTGGTGTCCTTCCATGACACTGTATGTAAGCACTTACAACCTACGAAAAGTAAGTGGATCGCAGCTAAGGACAGAGAGATAGGAAATCTTACAATATACACAAAATTTGACGTCGCACCATGGGATCTCTTATAGCATGCTCCTTGGGCTCATGCCCTAAGTCTCCCATTTCCAAAAACCTTAGCAAATCCTAATGAAATTACCTAAGAAGACAACTTTCTTAAACGATTACACTCATCATCGTAACTAAACTTTCTTTGAGTTCAAGCCTCTATGGAACAAAAAAAATTGCGAAACTAAAACCTTTGTGGAACAAAAAAATGTGCATAAGTAAAATATGTGCCGAAATACATACATAAAAAAACAAGTTCCACTGTTTTTCACAAACTAAACCCAAAACGAAATACTGAAGCATACTTTTTAGGATAGACTCTATCTAATCATCTTGATGGCGCATAATGATATCTGCAAGACTTAAAGTAAATTTTTTTCTTCAAATAATCTTGGGACAACACATCCTAGGTGATGGTCCCACTGCAACAATATGGAACTAATATAACTGATCTCCTTGTTGCAACTGCGTTGAACCCTCCCATTTTGGCACACTAGAGTCTCATACTCCTCCTCCTCCTAGATTTGGCACCTCACAATCTATTTTTGAGCATAGTCCTTGGTTGGGACCCTTATTTTCTTTGTAACTCACACTAAATAACTCATACTTCCTTTGAAACCTAACTCTGGCAATTGGAAGTCGATCTGATGCCTAGATATGCATTCTAGATTAAATCGCTTGGACTCCCCTGGTAATCTCATATGACCATCTCTGCAAAGATGCAAAATTTGCGAAACTCAAAAAATGAGAAAATAAATAGGAATATCCTCCCTTTCTTCCTTGGATGGCTGCTATACTACTCACATTCTTTTATGGAATGCGTAGTCCTGCTAGCTACTACTACCAACTACAAACTAGAAATTTTGGATTTCTGGAACTCAAAACCCTCTGAGAGAGACTCCCTTAATGTGTGCAATTTCTCTTCCAACCAACATTGAATATGCTCTAGCAAACTGTTGCAAAACCTCTGTACCCAGAACAATATTCTGCTCTCCGAAAATACTAAGTTGTTGCTCCCTCTACCTGTTGGAATCACTTTTCTGGACACGTCGAATTTTCCTACCACTACAACTGGAAAATCGAACCCTTTCCAAACAATTCACACTTCCTAGCTAGGCATTACACAACCCATGAAAATCTCATCTTTTTGCTCCCTTTGAACAACGAATTCCAAAAATAACGGTGTCATAATTTTTGTGTGTGTGCTGGCATTTCTTAGTTTCCAGTATTTTATTTTTCGTAACGTCTATTTTATTTTATGAAGAAATTACAATGTGGTTAATTCGATATTAATAAGGAAATTAATAAATTGAATAATCGATTAGGAGAAATAATTCCAGTTGCTGCATTTCGAGGAATTTTTCACATGGTATCAGAGCGTATTTGACAGTTAGGAAGCTCAAAGGTAGAAGAGGAAAATTCCGTTGTTAAGAGGGAGCAACATGAAGAAATATTAAGGGGTTGTATAGTGCCTAGCTAAGCAGTGCAAATTGTTGGGTAAGGGTTCGATTTTCTAGTTGCAGTGGCAGGAAAATTTGACTTGTCCAGAAAAGTAATTCCAGCAGGTAGAGGGAGCAACAAATCAATATTTTCACAAAGAAAAATCTTGGTCTGGGCACAGAGGATTTGCAACAGTTTGCTAGATTAGATTCACTTACGGGTGGAAGAGAAATTTCACACACTAAGGGAGTTTCTTTCGAAAAGTTTAGAGTTCCAAAAATCCAAAATTTCCAGTTGTAGTTGGAATTATCCACTAGCGGGACTGCACATTACATGAAGGAATGTGAGTAGCAGAATGGGTAGCCAAGTAGGAAAGAGATAAGATTCCTATTTATTTTCCCTTTTTTTGAGTTTCACTGATTTTGCAACTTTGTAGAGATGGCCGTATGAGATTGCTAGAGCAATTTGTGCAAGTTAGCTAGAATTTAGATCTGGGTAGTAGATCAACTTCCAGTTATCAGAGTGAGGTGTTAGAGGAAGTATGAGTTACCTAGTGCAAGTTCCAAAGTGAAGAAGGTGCCCATCTAGGGACTAGGCTCAAAAAGAGATAGTAAGGAACCAAATCTAGGAGGAGGAGTATGAGACTCTAGTGTGTTGGAATGAGCAAGGTCCATCACAGTTTGTTATCGAGAAATCTAGTGTCTATGCAGAGTTGCTAGTCCCACTAAGACGGGTAGCTATCTTAGAAACAAACAGATTAAAGTTAATTTCGTTTTCCTTTATGAGAAGTAGATAAGAGAGGATCAAAGAATACCAACCTCGATCTTTCGCTCGGTTCTTTGCTTGTTCCTTCTCCTCACTGACAGGTCTTTGCCGCTTCTCCCTTGACCACTCCGCTTCAAAGAGTACCTGTAAAGTCAAAGCAACATAATACCTTCAAAGTGCAGAGATCTACAATCATAAGCAATATAGGACCAGAACTATATTGACCACACAAATGCATATATTATCAGACATACAAGAATGTGGAGGAAAACTTGAATAGCTTTATTGATATAAATATTAGAAGAGAGGATTACAACCCATTGATCTAACCTAGCGTCATCCTCCCAGCATGAAAGCCCTTCTTCACCTCATGAAAAGCTTAGATCACCCAACACTATGATATTTCACCAAGAAACCAACAACACTTCCTTACAAGATACAAAATTCCAGCCTCCGGATCTCTGGGATGAGGGATCCATATATAGATGATTGCAGGGAGGTGAGTCAGCTTCTGGGATTTTGATTAGTGTCTTCTCTCTGATAGTTCTTGATTCCACTTGGAGATTGATGATCTCTTACTCATCCCTGGGCGAATTTCGAGAGGCAAGTGTCACAGAAGAAGTTTCTGGAAGATTCCATGATCATCCACCTCGCAAACTGTCTCTGCCATTTGTCCATTCTCGCCCATCGCACCCTACAGAAGGGATTTCCAGTATGCATCGTACCTGTTACACTGGGCAGGTGAGATGCATCGCACCCTTAGCTCTGAGCAACCTGTATAGTCCAGTTTTGACCAGTTCTAAGGAGTTTTCTGTGGAGAACTTCTGGGAGATGATGTAATCAACTGACCTTGTTCCTTTAGGGCATGAAACAACACTTTTAGGGACTCAGAAGCCCTTGGTTTATGGACATATATGATTGGGGTTGCAGTGCCCAGAAATTTCTATAACACAGTTGCAATAAGGAGATCGGTTAGATTAGTTCCATATTGTTGTAGGGGGATGATCACCTTTATTACAGGAGCCCACAGTATCACAGTAGTAGGTTCAATATCAGTAGGTGCATTCAGTTATTCAGATAACGAATTCATAACTAGTTGTAGTCAATACTCGAGAGATAGTTGCAGAAATAGTTGCAGTGACACAGGAAGTGCGAATTAACCAATTACAGGATGCAGGTGTAGTTCTAGCCAAGTGATGCCCAACACAGAGCTACGAAGGCCAATTTCTAGTGCAGGAGGATAATGTGAGTTTCCGGAAGGGAGTAGAGAAATTTCCCATAGGGAGATTGAGACTCAGAGGGAGTCAAGCTTCAGAGGGAACAACCCTATGGAATCCAAAACTTCAGGATTCAGGGAGATCAGGCTCATTATTTCAGTAGTTGTAGTAGCAACAACAACAATTGAGAGGGAGTGTTAGTTGAGTTGCCGTGAAAATTCAAAGTGGACATCAATACAATTTGTACAGTGTAGTGTCAACAACAACACATATGGATCATGGTTCAACTACAGTTAGTGGTAGATTCAGAGTTAGTGCAGTGGTTGATGGACAATGACTGAGGAAACAATGAAGTAACTAAGGGAACAATGTAGTGACTGAGTGAGAAACATTGTGACTGAGGGAGAAATGTAGTCATTTCCAACAAAGTTTCCTATTAGATATCAACAACACGTATGGGAGGATGATGCAGTGGTAGGGGGTTGTAGCAGTTCAACACTAGAAAACCTTCCTCACTAAGAGGGAGTGTTAGTTTTTGTAGCATTGGATGGTGTTCTAGTATCGAAATTTTTGGAGAGGATAAAACACATGAATTACTCACTAGAATTGGAAAAATTCCTCTGGATTCGCTATCTTTGCCCCTCCGTCACCTGCTATTCACCACTGTTGATCTCCACTGTTGAATCACTCCTGCTACTGGGAATTTGAATTGTCTAAGCAACTGAGTATTTTCGCTAGTATTTTCTCCATCTAACCATTGACCTCTTCTTATAATATCCAGTTGGGACTCCAACGGCCAAGATTAAAACTTAATTGACGGCTGAGATTATCTATACGTCGATTCTTGTGAGTTTCTAGAGAATTATCACCTTTCTCAATTAATTTATATTAATTAACCATTTTTTCTAAGTTAGAATTAGGAAATTTTAATTATGGTGAATTAATTTAATTGAACCATCTCTAGGTAAAATTTCTACGTTTTAGAGGACTCTTGTGTTTTAGCCTCTCCATAAAGTATCAAGACTAGAACACCATCTGATGCTACAAAAACTAACAATAATTGCAACGCCACTCATGGCTCGTGTAAAATATAATTTATTTAAATGGTTTGATTAGGCCACCGGGGCTTTTGTAGCTCTGAAGGAAGCTATGACACATGCTGCCTTAGAAACTCTAAATTTTAATTAGGTGTACATCATAGGATGTGATGCTTGAAGAACATGTTTTGGTGTAGTCTTTTTATGGGAGGGTAGACCCATTTAATTTGAGTGTAAGCACCTCAAAGGTAGTGATGTTTTCTCTTCCACGTATGAGCAACAAGTGTTTCACTTCTTGCATCTAGTAAATATAAGTATCAGTATCTATTAGGCAAGCATTTAAATTTTAAAATTGATCACTCTAATATTAATATTTTTGTAGCTACAAGTCTCTTTCAAAGAGGAATACAAGTGGGTAGCTAAAATGCACTGTTATTGTTTTAAGGTCATCTACAAAAAGGGAAGGGAGAACATTCTAGTTTATGTAATCCCTATAAAACATGTTGATACACACCATATATATTCCATAACTACCTAGTATATAGATCAAAGAATTCATGAATAACTTGGCATGTTATGGCATCCTCATGATATATGAATTTTAAAGTTCCAACCCTTTGGAACACTACATTTGTGAAGTAAATATTTTGAGGTATTAAAATAATATCTTTTTATGCTCATATTCTAGTTTCAAGAGAATACGTGTGTGTGTGGAATGCATGCTAACCCATCCTCATGATATATGAATTTTAAAGTTCCAACCCTGTGGAACACTACATTTGGGAAGTAAATATTTTGAGGTATTAAAATATTATCTTTTTATGCTAATATTCTAGTTTCAAGAGAATATATCTATATATATATATATATATATATATATGGATAATGCATGCCTTGCCTTGCCTAGGGGTGGATTATTTTATATTTTTGAAAACATACCATAAAATTAGCACTCTTTTTTGGAGATGGTCTTAAGGGTGATGTAAATGTAAGTTTGTATTTAAGTGTGAACCTATTACTGCAATAAGGGAGGAACTTGAAAATATGTACTTCTTTAGCCCTTACCCATCCCAAATCAATATTGGGAGGAAATTTTAATGGATTTCATTATTGAGCATCCCAAATTAGAAGGACAAGAATTTATATTTGTTTTTATTGTTCAATTAACCAAATATGTGCATATATCAACCATTCAATCAACTCACTGTTATGCAACCAACTCACAAAATAGAAGAAAAGATAGATCAACGACTTAAAAATTGTAACAACCCCGGTGAAAATTCCATGTAATAAAAGTTAATAAAGGAAAAATAATAACCGCGGTTATGGGACACTTATTCCAAGTTGAATGTTGGGCAAAACATCCTAGTGTGGGTGTTCATTTTGATTATTATGGCTAAGGAAATTGGAAAGGCTTTGGAAAGGCAAAATGGCAATTTTTGGCAATTTATTTATGAAAATAATGGAAATTATGAGAAAAGGAAGGTGAAAGGTCACAAGTTGCATGTGAGGAGGAAAATGAAGGAAAATAATAGAAAATGAAGAAAATAGAGGCCACATTGATAAAAATTCTTCTGAGGATCAGTTCATGGCTTTTGGTCAGTTCAATTTTAGATTTCTCCCTCTATTCTCTCTCTCACACTCTTGGACATTTAGAGTTTTCTTGGAGCACTCTAGCATTGGACCAAGAAAGGAAAAGAAGGCAAAGAGGAAGAAAAATATCAAGCAAGACATAGAACAATCAAGAAGCTACAGTGGGTTTACTTGTAGGTATCGATTTGCATGTGTGATTTCCTTGCTAGATTTGGCATGCATGGTTATGCATGTGTGTTCTTGGTTCTCTTGCTATCATGGGCATGGGTTTTGCCAGGTGTGACAATGTTCTTCAAGTTTTCCTTGCCATTTACAGATAGCCATGGTGTGATGGGGTTCTCATGTTTTGGTTGAGTTGGATTTCCGAATGGATTTGAAGATGAGTGAGGTGGATCTACGAATAAAAGATCACATGGCCTAGTGATCCATGAACCAGGCTGTGGATTGCGGTAAAGCCACTGGCCTAGTGACCCCTGAACCGAACTGTGGGTTGCGGAAAAGCCAAGTATTGTGTGCCTCGGTGGGCCTAGGAATCCTTGACCAATGATTGGCAAGATAGATGATAAAGCCTAGAGGTGGTTTCCCTTGATCAAGGCTAGGAATCCTTGCTGGTGAATGGTGGGATATACAGTAGAGCTTGGAGGGTGGTGTCTTGATTATGGCTTAATGATCCCTGGATCAGACTGTAGATTGCGGTAAATCCTAGAGACTAGGAGACAAGAAAATTCCTCATGGGGTAAGTGGAGAAATACGGTGGCATCCATGCTTGTTTATGGCCTAGTGATCCGGTGAGGATTCTATTGATGAGGGTGAGATGGTTTAGCCTCGGGAATCCCTGGTTGGTTCTTTTGGTTTGAGTCCCACATTCATGCTTGGAATATGGCACGGGGGTGATTGACTAATGAGATATTTGGCTCAACCAATCTATGGTCGGGTGGAATGTGGTAGTCCCATACCGAGTTGGATTTTTCATTCATTAATAACAATTCCATTCCTTGGAATTTTTAGAGTAAAAGTATTGGATTATATGTGGCATTTATTGATGTTGTATCCTCATTATTTCTATTGTTTATATGCTGGTTATGAATATGTTTTATGATAGTGAAAATGTATGGTTCTCATCATGTTTTTATTTGTAAATGATTGAGCAATGAATCTATGACCTAATAGATGATAATGCAGCTAATGTGATAAGGCATCAATGCTTCTTAGCGATTCTCAGATAAGTATAAGACCCTTATGCTCATATATGTTATTATGACCTGTAGAATGCATATTTGTGACATGTTTGACGAAATTCCTATCATGGATAGTAGGGGTCCAGTTAAGTATTTGTTAAAGAATTTGCATTAACATCATTGTCTCTATATTTCTTTTCATTTATGTAAACTCCATGAAGTTCTGGGAAGTGACTGGGTCCTAGCCCTAGAATTTAGCCTTAAATCTCGTAGTCGATGGCATAACACTGGAAAAAAAAGTTGTTGTCACACTCAGGCAGGCTCATGGGAGTGACTAGGACCCTCTGTCACTTGAAGGGCTTGGAAAGGGAGTGACTGGGCCTCTAGGTCCTTGAATTGCTGAGTTTCCTCAGGGGTTGGTCACCTGGAAAGGTGGGGCATCTCTTGGAGGTTCTATAGGATGTGTGGATGGTTAATTCGGTTGTTTTTTCGGTTCCACTTCCTTAAGGTGACCCTAGGAGGTTGAATCAGATCATAGTAGCCTCTTGTCACATGTTTACCCCGGTTGGTCAGTTACTTGGGTAGATGTGGGACAAGGGTTTTACATAGTGGTATCAGAGCATGATTCACCCCTTGAACTATATGGGCAGTGTGTTGGTCATGCATTCATGTCGGTTGCATATGTGTTCTCATCTTTTTGGTCTATCCACTAGCTGTGTATGCATGGTGTTGATTATGGTTGTAGTGGTGTTGCCATGTGAAAGTTAATGGCGTTGTTGTTGGATCTGTTTATCATGAGTTTATGTTGGTTATGCACTGGATATGTATGTAATGTGTATGCATGCATTTCATACATATGTTGGTCATGCATTGATGACTAGATAATGGTTGAGATGATGATTAAATGCTAATATGATTATGTTTGTATATGTATTATGCTAATCTAGTTAGTCTCATAGATGAAATATCTGCCCTGAGTTATATTAAGGTATGTTGGTTTGTTTATGATTTGGTTTAGCTGACATAGTGTGCCTTGCAGGAAGAGATCAAGATGACTAGCAAGATGGTCAACTACAAATATTCTCCCTATGAATCAGATGAACAATGTGGTGTTGCGAACTCTTTTGACTTAGCAGACACATTGAGGAGTTTGAAGGAAGAAATAAGAAGTTGTAAAGTAGATAATGACAAAATCATGTAGGCACAGGATAAACAAGCAGAAGTCAATGCGGTGATTCTTCAAAGTTTGTCAGAATTGAAGAGACAAGGACCACTATGGACCAACTATGGACAGGAGGACAAAAATAATGGGGCATATGGTAGTAGATATCATGGTGGTCACATGTCAGATAAAGATGCCATGACCAAAGATGGTAGATTCTTTGACACTCCAGATAGGAGAGGTGATGGACACAAGTACTATTCTAGTTCTGGTTCTGACAGGAACTATGATCATCATTGTTATCACCCTTACAGGAGGAGTGATAGGGGATACTTTCCGGATGAGTTTAAGAAAGCGAAGATACCTAATTTTGATGGAGAGTTGAAGAAGCATGAGGATGCAGAGGCTTGGTTACTTGGCATGAATAAGTTCTTTGAACTGCATGAGTATACAAAGAATATGAAGGCCATAATAGCTATCTTCAACCTCAAAGGGAAAACATATATATGGTGGGAAGATGTAAAACGGGTCATAGACATCAGGACAAAGGATTTGAGTTGGCATGAATTCAAGAGACTCTTTAGAAAGAAGTACTTGTCAAAAAGGTACTACGACAACAAAGCCAAGGAATTCTATGAGCTAAAAATGGGATCGATGACAGATGAGGAGTATATGACCAAGTTCTTGGAGCTATTGAGGTATGTACCATATATTAAATATGAAAGGCTAAAGTTCAGAGATTTTTTAGTAGATTTCCATTAGCATTTAGAGATCGGATTGAGTATGATGAACCTTGGTCACTTGAGGAAGTTATTGTTAAACTAAAGCATTGATATGAACAGTCAAAGTGTAAGACAAGGTCTCAACAAGGATGGAAAGGGAAATATAAAAGTAAAGGTAAATGGTAGCCAAAAAGAATAAGGCCTTAGAATGTAGAAGGAAAAGAGAATGTTGCACTGCATAAGAAGTTCAATGCAGCTAGACAGGAACATGGGACAGAACAACAAAATAGAGGTGATGGTACAAGACAGTTGGAGTGTTGGACATGTGGTAAGGGCCATCTTAAGAGGGATTGTACATAGAATCAAGGTGGTAGGCCTCATATCTATAGTGTATAGGAGGCACATACTATTGGGGATGATGGGCAGAGCATTCCTCGTATCTATGTAACGTTGGGTAATAGGCAGGCATATCATCAGGTGTCTATCATTGAGATGAAAGATAAGATTTGTGATCAAGTTTTTTCTATTTTGATTGACCCTAGATCTAATTATAGTTATGTTAACCCTGACTTGGTGGATAAGTGTGGTTAGAATAAATAAGTGCATGCAAAATCTTGGTTAGCGCAGTTGGCTACATGTACCAAGAAGAAAGTTAAACATTGGGTAAGAGCTTGTGCATTTCAGTTGAATGGTATGCCTACTTTAACACATTTGAACGTATTACCGTTGGGTTCATATAGTATGATTTTGGGTATGGACTGGTTATATCTTCATAGGACCAAAGTGGACTGTCATGACAAAGCCATTGAGTGCTTGGATGATAATGAAGAGCAAAGAATCTTGCAGGGTAAGAAGAAATCAACATCAGTTAGGATGGTGACAACTATGCAAGCACAACACAGTTGCAGAAAAGGGTATGTGTTATTTGTAGTACACATTTCTAGTGATAAAGGTAAGGAGAATGAGGATGCAGAGATATTGATTAGGTACCCGGTTTTACAATAGTTTCAGGATGTATTTCTCATAGAGATTTCAGAGTTACCTCCTCACAAGGAAGCAAATTTTTCTATTAAGTTGGTACCAAGGGCAGCACCAACATCAAAGACACCATACAAGATGAGCACTCCAGAGTCAGTAGAGCTGAAGTTGTAGTTGAAGGAAATGCTTGACAAGTGATACATTAGGCCAAATGTATCACCATGGGGTGCATCGGTCTTGTTTGTGAAGAAGAAATATGGTACTCTCAGGTTATGCATTGATTATAAGTAGTTGAAGAAGGTGACCATCTGTTACACAATATTTTGTCATGTCTCTTGTTCACTTCCCATGCCATATCTCAAAGTGACAAAACATTGACTACTGTGAAGAATATCCATCATGATATACATACCAAAACCTCCCCAAAGAATCAAAGGAAAGCTGCCCTGAAATCATTATGGAGAAAATTGCCTTAAAACCTAATTTTTGGCATCAACCCGTTTTGCTTCACTGCTTTCTCGTGCTGATGGTAGGTTTCTCAGTTAGAAATTCATGTTGCTAGCATGGGTTTCCATAGGAAAAATCATGTTGAACTCCTTCTAACAGGATTTCCCAAACTGGAGGAGAAGCTTCGCTCACTAGAACCTTCAGCAACAACGAGTTGGATATTGGTTGTTGTTGATATGGTCGAACTCTCTCATTTAGAATTCTTGATCTTATCATCATGGGCTTTCCCCTTGAGATGTGGGCCTTCCTCCCTCTTTTGTGGATCCCTAACTCCCTCTCCCTTCCTATAAATTCACTCCCTTCCATTCCCAAATGGTTGTTCATTTATTGTTACATCCCTATGTTGAGATTATGCTTACATGCTTCCCATTCTAGCTTGGAGAAGGAGTACTTGAAGAGTCTTTGCTTGGACTTGGACATCCACCCAAAGGAAGGCCTCAACATCAAGGCATAGGTTGTATACTTTCATTTTCAATTTCTTAATATATACATCTGATGTTCACTTTCCATAATTGTATAAATATTTATGTGATTAGCTTAATGTTCCTTGATCTATTAAGTAGTTAATGCTTGATATATGTTATATATGCTCTCGTGTCTTGTATAGTACTTTGATCTTCCTCGCAGGGTTCCTGACATGAATAACAACTTAGGAGAGAGGCCTGTAGTGAAATATTCAAAGCCATATATGAAGAACGAGTGATTAACATCAGAACAAGGTAGGTTCCTCTTTCTTATTGCATTTGTCAAGCATAAGCTAGGAAAGTGAGTAATAGATTGTTTGGTTTGTTGCTAGACCCACTCATTGGGCTAGATGGATCACCTATGTCTGTAGAGGGGATTTTCCTTCACAACAAAATGGTGACTCTGCTATATCCTGTTCATCCTCCTTTCTCAATTAATCTCTTGATCAATTTGATAGACCATTGTGTTCTTAGTTAGTTTGGGTTGATATAAGTTTACACAATCATTGGTTATACTGTCTTGGAGTGGTCAGTTTGGAAAGGTTTGTGAAATTCTTTCTATTTTTTGTTTGTTTCCTCGACTATCACATTTTTGATCTAATAGTTGTGATGCCAACACGTTTTGTCTTAGAATAGTCGCGCTTCTCCCCTGTTCAACACCTGTTTGGCCTTAACAGCTGTGATGAACCCTGAGATTGGCAAAACTTAGAGTTTCTCTACCAAACCCTAGTGTGTCTGAGCCCCTGAGATCTTCTTTTGTCATGTGTGATTGGTTTTGGTTGATTTTTTGGTTGATTACCTCGTTTTATTAGAAAATACTTGCTTTTTTGGACTTTCAAGTATATGAGTGCAATTTGATTGATTTTAGGGTTTGTAGGTTGATTGGTTGCCTCTTGTCACTTGTAAGTGTCTTTGAGTCTCTGGTTTGTTGATGATTAGGTCTGTTCATTTGGTAAAATCACTTGAAACATTGACTTGCATTTCGGTTTATCTTGTGCAAAGTTGTTTTTCATGTGTATTAGGTCATCTTGCATTTGAAAATCATCTTTGTCGCTTGTCAAACATAGATTACATTGTTTGGTTTGCAAGCTAGAATGAATATATTTAATTGTTTATTTGAAAGCGAAAGTGAAAGACATTTGCATTGAAGTGCTTTGAATTTGGTGTTATTTTGATTGATGCCTTGTTACAGGGGCATTTTAGAACAAAATCTTGATTTTTTGCTTTAGTTGAAGCTTAGTTGCATATAGACGACTGGAAAATCAAAGAGAATCATATAAGTAAAAGTGAATCTTAGTGAAATGAATATCATTTTTTGCTTTCAATAGATTTTATTTTCATTAGTGAAATTGAAGTTTAGTTTTTCTCTTGCTTTTTGCATTTGGAAAAGTTAGTGGAGGCATATTGTTTGATGCATTAATTGCTTGTACTCTCTTCCCTCGCTAGTATAGAATTCATTGAAATGAAAGGTTTACTTTTCCTCATATAGTTGCATACTAGGATTCAGGTGACATCATTTGAGCCCAAAATTGAAACCTAATTCAAGAAAAAAAATTAAAATTTACTGAATTAACCTAAGGAGCATTTGGAACTTAACACAAAATGTCTAGGCTAGAGACATGTTCTAGCATCTATAAACCTAGCATCTGTCGTTAATTACCTGTATTGTATCATGGAGGTGAAATCCTATTCCAGTACGGAAGTATATCGTAGGTTCTCTAGTACTCTAGGGTATATCATAGTCACTCTAGTATGGCAAGTATATGGGAACGCTCTCACCGAACGGTTATGCATTAGACAACACTAACACAGACTTGTGCTCCTCGTGCCATCAAGTATATATTGGGAGACCCCATTAGGTTGATATCCTTTAGCCACTTGTAACCAAGTCAACCACCTTGTAAACGTGATACACCAAACACAACATTCGGGGAGATCAGCCGTCGTATGTTAAGTCCTTGGTTTTGGCTAAGGTGTATATAACGGTTCACGGATACTTGGTAAACCCTCTTGCCTGGTACACCCTTTTTGATTTATTTCTTGTTTTAAGTTCTAAAATTTAACTGCCCACGATAACATGACTTACCCATTCAGTTGTCCTTGGCTTCATATTGCCTAATTAATAGTAAATTTTAAATTGTAGGCTCAAATCAACCACCCCTTTTATTGTTTTTGAGAAATAGTCATCGTGGCTGAACCACCGAGTTCACCTTATATTTCCCCTTCATCATTTGATACTAAAGGGTCATCATAAGGAGTTCATCCTAAGTTTTCACAGTCACTTGAAGCCCAAGGTCTTGAACTTGGAATTGTCCCAAGCATCCAACCCCTTGCTTCTCATCATCCACCTCAAGACTCATCGTCATCTCAAGAATCTAATCCAAAAACTCCTAAGAGTCTACAGAGGTTTGTTTTATTCCCTCCGAGTCTACTTTTTGATCCGTTGGTTATATCGCCTCAACAACCTTATAGTACATACGAAAATTCTGGTGTTCCTTTGGAGTTATCTCCCCGAATGTGTCAGATTCCTACTCGCCAACTATTTCCACCCATGGCTTCAAATGTTGAGCTTCTAGCCTCTTCTCAAGGTCCTCCAAAAGTCTCAGCTACTCACACTCATGGTGTTTATAATGATTATGAATATGAATTTCCACCTGAAGGTTATCCATATGTGGGAAGTATTGCACCTCCACCACCCCCTAAAAGTAGTAGGCCTATATTTCCACCTGGTTATACATCATTGGCTCAATTGGTTTCAGGTACTCCAAGTGCATCTTCATTGTATCGCAAACCCATTTGGTCATCAAGCGCCATGCCTACTTTAGGTCCGTTTTTTTCAAATGCGGCCTCCCAAATTCTTGTACCAACTACAGTTCCGTTAATTCCTGTACAACCGATAGTCACATTTGGGGCAATTAATGTCCCTATAAGTTCCCAAGGTCCTCCATTAAGTGGACAATATGTGCCACCACCTATTCCACCGCCTGGGGGACAAAAACCACCTCTGTCTTATGTACCTCCTATTTCAGGTGGACCTTATGTGAGTGCACCTCAAACTCACGTCACCAGGCTAGTCAAAATGTTGGTAGTGTACCTTATCCTAATGGATCATCAATTCCATCTGGCTCAGTTCAGATCCCATATCAACAACCTTTTTTAGCTCAAATACCCTGCCAGCACCCTTACCCTTTGTATGGCTCTAAGTAGCCTCAAAATCCACCCTTTACCCAACAGGCAAACCCCTAGATGCAGTTTGGTTAAAATCCCTCATTTGGGGCAGCTGGTTAAGATGGAATTTATCAGTACCAACCTGGAACTCAACAGATTCCACAAGGAATTTACAAACAACAACCTTATTTACAACAACAACCTTTCGTTCAACAAGGTCCTTATGTGCAGCAAGGGCCTTACCAATAACCATTGCAACAACAACACCAACCTCTATATCAACAAGGCCAACCCTTGTAGGCACAAGGTCAACCCTTGCAACCAAAAGCTCAAACCTTGCATCCATAAGGTCAATCCCTGTAGCACCAGGGCCAATAGTTTTATCACCAGGGCCCACAGTTGCAACAAAATCCTTATAATCCACACACCACGCAAACTGTTTATCCAACTTATGGTTCTCAACTGCCTATGGCAGGTCAATATCAACCTTACCCTAGTCAAAACCCACCTTTGTGGGGGCATAATCCACCTTTGTATGGGCATATCAAGCTCCTTATGGTCAAAATACGCCACTTTGGGGGAAAATCCCATACCAACAAGGATGGAATCCGCAAGTTGGGCCTTATCAAAGGCCTTCCATGCCTTTCAACCTACAATTTCCATTTCTAGCAACGTTGGAACTGCCGGATGTGTTGAGGCTCACTAATGATCCAATACTTCATTCACCTTATTGGCCTCCAGTTCCCACTAAGATTCCTGGCGATTGCCCGAAGTTCAAAGGAAAATCTGGAGAAGACCCCCAGGCCCACGTTATGACTTACCACTTATGGTGTTCATCCAATTCCTGGGTTGAAGACTCTGTTCATCTATGTATTTTTTAGCGAACCTTGATGGGTGCTGCCGTGAAATGGTACATTGAGTTACCTTGAGGTGCCTATCAAGACTTCAATTCTTTGGCAATGGCCTTCCTTACTCACTTCCAGTTACCAGTTCATTATGAAACTGGTACTCATTTTCTTATGTATCTAAAACATAATACTTCCACCCACATCTCTGATCACATCCATGAATGGAGACGTCGACATCGCGTTATCAAGTTTGATATACTTGGTGAGTTGTTAACTGAATGGTTTACCAAATCATTCATCAACAAAATTGCTACAGACATAACAATGGGAGGTTGTGTTATCGAAGATCAAGCCATCTCCCATGCCCAATATTTAGATTTTGTGTATTCCCAATCTGGCACATTATATGATCTCTTTCTTGATGCTCCGAGGCCACCTACGAATCCAACATCTTCTAAATCTTCGGATGTACCACCTGTCGATGGTATTATTAGAGATAATTGTCTCAAACTTCCAATAAAGCTTCTTCGAAGCAAAAATCCATTTCGAATATTGCATCCAATCCTCCTTTGAAACCCTCTTCAAATCCTGGTAAAACCTTTGAGGTTAATGTTGTTCAGTCTACCGCGATAGACAAAGCCTCCAAATATTAAAAGAAGGGTAAAGGAAAAGAAAAATCTGATACCCCAAAACAGGACCCTCTGAAAGCAGTGGTTGATGATGCCTCCAAACGTAGGCCTAAATATCCTTGCCTCATTTGTGAGGAATATCACTATACCAAGGATTTTCCCCATTGTGCAGAAGTTAGTCGCTTGTTAAAAGGCACCCAAGGGACACCAGATTTACTGAAAGAAACTTTCCCATCACAACAACCCCATTTGGTAGAATAACCACAATGTTCTACATCTTCAAGTTCTCAGGTTTACATGAGTGGAACACTGCCTATTTCTTTTGCCACATGATTGAAAGATTATCAAACTCCTCAAAAGTAGATGGTGGATACACCTTCTACTTCTCCACCCAGTTCCGGTCCTCTTCATATTGAGAGACCCAATAATGATTCCATTATCCGACCACCTCCCAAAGGTGTTCTTTGGAAATCATCTCACAATCTGAATGCGCGAGCTGCCCAACATTACAATATTGCAAGCGCCTTCGACGACGTTTGCCTTGGAAGTTCTTCAAACTTTTCCAACATGGTGGAAAGCATTACTGTCCTCTATAGAAGGGATTGACCCTATGGATTCGAACTTGATCACTTTTGACTTGGAAAATCATGTTCCTCATCTTCCCCATCAAATTGTGTTTTTAATCCAAATCGTTATTAAAGGAAATATGATTCATCAGAATGTGATTGATGAGGGCATTTCCACCTACATCATGTCTGTTTCATGCTAGAAATCCATCTTCTCTCCACCTCTCAACTAGTCTTCGAACACCTTAGAATCCTTTGATGGCAGAGGATCTCGTCCTTATAGTATTTTCACAAGTTTACCCATTACGTTGGAAGGGAAAACTCTCGAATTAGAAGTAGAAGTCGTGGATGCGAATTTGAATTATATCCTTCTGCTTGGAAAAAGTTGGACTCATGCTATGTTTTGTGTGGTTTCTTCTTTGTTTCACATACTCCATTTTCCTCATGAAGGGAAAATAGTTACCATTGATCAATTGGCCTTTTTCTCTTCCGGTCCTTCAAATGACAACATGTTATGTGTGGGAATACTGACATTCCTTATGAGAGCGTGGGGGCAGTCTTTTTAAAGATTCTTCTCTTTTGGGAACCTTTGCCCTCCCACCTCCTCATGTCACTTCTGTCAACATGATATCTACTATTTACGATCCTTGGATTGTTCCATCTCCAGATTAGGTTGATTATTTTGGCGATATTATGCCACTTAGCCCTGTAGAACAAGCTTACCAAGCTGTTGTTTTAGCTTCAAGAGCCACCTCTGAAAGTCATACTACTCTTAATATGCATCTAGATTCGTATTCACAGCCTTCTTAGCTTGGTTCTTAGGATTCTCCAGATCCTTTGAACGAGACATTTCCTACTTACGAGAGTATCACCGAGGTTATGTCTCTTGAGGAAATTCCTTGGAATGATGCTCATCATCATTCCTCATTTCTTCAAGTATTGGTGAGATTTCATCGTGTCTAGACACCTTTGTTTCCCGTACACTTACCCATCCACTTCAAACACCCATCTTGGTGCATGAAGTTTTGTTGGAGGGAAACATGGGGAACATCACTACTACCTTACCCATTGGTATTTTGGTCCAACCCAAAATTGTCAAAATCTTTCAATTGGAGGCATCTTTTTCTCGTGATGAGATTAAGATTTTCTTGCCTTCTTTTATGAGACCTTCTCACCGAGTCTTTACCATTCGCCCATTATCGCAATGGGGTATTCATCCTATGAATTGTAACCCTCACTCATCCGGGGGGCATTTTTACTTATGTGTGTTATTCCACTATATGGCCGAGTCGATGCTTACATGTCATGCCAACCGTAAAACTTTGGTTTTTTCTCTCTTGATCGATTACCTGAGTTCAAAAATGGGCTCCATTTGAATTTTTTTATGCGTGATCATCCATGTAAATACTTATGTACATTAGTGTGTTTTCATTAGTGTGCAATGTGATTTTGGTGTGTTATTTTGCTTTTACAACCCTTTTCCCCTGCTTACCTCATGCTCTACTTGGTTTGCAGATGTCATCCGACCATTATGTCAGTTTTGCTGATGGTGCTTGTCGTAGTACACAGAATATATCTTTTACTACATGGGCAATCTATGACCTTAATGGTGAGTTAGTGAATTTGCAAGGTATATGTTTAGGTCAGATGACTAATAACATTGCTGAATATAGTGCGGTCATCGAACTTTTTTCAAAAGCTATCGCTCTTGGCATTAGAGAGTTAATCGTAAAACTTGATTCACAGCTCATTGTACTACAACTTAATGGACAATATTCAATTAGAAATCCTCAAATTTTGATAATGTAATTGTGAGTTCGTTTATTGGAACGAGAATTTGATTTTATTACTTATCATCACATTCCAAGACGTATGAACACATTAACAAATGTATTGGCTAATTATGTGTTAGATAGACATTTGCAAAACTTGTAAATCATAGAACATCACACATCAAATATGGTAAACAGGAAAAATATATATATATATATAGAGAGAGAGAGAGAGAGAGAGAGAGAATGTCAATTTTTTTTTTTTAAATAATAATTATAATTTTTAAAATTTTAAATTAAAAATGTTTAAATGTATAATTTTTATTTAAATAATAATTATATATTTTAAATTTTTAAATTGAAAATTTTTATATGCATAATTTTTTTTTAATGATTTTTTTTAATAAGAAAAAAAATGTTAAAAATAATAATACCATAATTATTTTTTAAATAATAAAAAAATGTTTTCAAAAAATCCATAATTCTCTTTTTTTTTTTAATTTTAATTTTAATTTTTTTTTTTTTTTTAAATTTTAAATTAAAATTTTTAATTCGTTTAAAAAAATTAAAATTTTTTTAATGATTTTTTTTTTTGGGTTTTTTAAAAATAATTTTCATATATATATAATATATATATATATATATTTAATTTTATTTATTTTGCAAATTCTTTTATGGTTTACGAGATAATTTTTTTTTAACATTTTTTATTTTTATTTTTGTCTTTTTTTTATATATATTTTTAAGTAATTAACATTTTAATCTTAATTTTAGTAGTTTTTAACTTTTTTTTTTTTTTTTTTGTTAATTTTCTATTTTTTTTAAAATCTAGTTTGTTTTTAATTTTAATTTTTAACTTTTACTTTTTTCTTAATTAATTAATTAATTTAATTTAATTTAATTTTTAATTTTTAATTTTATTTCTTTTACCTACTTAATTTTTAGTTTATTTTAAATGTTATTTTATTAAATGTTATTTTTTCTTTTCCTTTTTTTTTAATGGTTTAGAAGATTTATATATATATATATATATATTTCCATTTTTTAAAAATATTTTTTTTACTATTTATTTGTTTATAATGTTTATTTATTATTATTTTTTGTTTTTGTCTTTTAATTCTTATCATTAATTTTTTTTTTTTTTTTTTATAGTATATATTTTAATTTATGTTTTGTTATTTTTTAAACTTTTTTTATTTTGTGTTTTTTCATTGTTTTATTTATTTTTATTTTTATTTTATTTTATATTTTCATTATTCTTTTTAAATTTTAATGTTTTTTGGGGTCATGATAAAATATTTTATGCCATTTTTTCGAAATGTTGAAATTTTACTTTTGAAAAAAAAAGTGTTTTCCCAACACTTTTCGTTTTGAGGGTGTTTTTTGGACAATTTTTGTGCAAAAATTTGGTTTTCACCGCCATTTTTAAAACATGTTGAAAATTTACCTAAGAAAAAAAAGGTGTTATTCCAACATCAACACTTTTCGTTTTTAACACTATTTTTGATGTTTTTTCGAGGTTTTTTTGGCCAGAGTTCCCGTTTCAAAGTTTACATTGTTGTAAGTATATCAACTACAACCATGATGCCACTCTTTCCTTCGAACTTGGGTAAACCTATGATAAAATCTATTGAGACCTCCTCCCAACGCTTACTTGGAGTGGCTAAAGGTTATAACAAACATGGGGTCTTAGTTGTCTCAACTTTTTTTGTTGGAAAACCAAACATCTTGCCGCAAACTTTTGAATATCATATTTAAGGCCATCCCAAAAAAAATCCTTCTTGAACCTGTGGTAAGTTTTGAAAAATCTTGAGTGCCCTCCTAAGGGGGAGGTGTGCAATTCCAAAAGTATATTTGGCTTGAGTTTGGAATTATTACAAAGATATAAGCGATTTTTGTACCATAATGAATCATTTTTCAAAATAAATGTATCATATGTACTAGAATCTTGTTGCAACTTTTGAATGAGTGTCCACACCTTCGTCATTCTTCCATTCATCCCTTGCTTCGGTTATCTAATTGGGTTGGATAATAGATGTAACACTCTCCTCCCACATTTACCCAAGCTAATTGGTCCATCAGGGTAAACATGTGATGATGAATTACTATGATATGATTCAAATCCCCAAGTACAATTAAGGAAGTAGAATTGACTAAACAAAACCAAACTAACCTTCCATAGGAGCTACAAAACCATAAGGAGCCAACCAACCCCTCCAGGTGCCAACCCCTGAGACAACTTGCTATTTTGTTGAGCTAGACCCCTAATCGCTCCCATGAAAAGCTTTCCAGGCCACTGAGACCCTCCAGTCTCTCTCACAGCAAGGCCTCCATGCGATTGTAGCCTTTTTTAGGCAATTCTGTGCCAGTGACCCCAAATTCTGAGCCAAATTTTCAGGGCTAGGACTTAGGCCTCTGCGAAAAACTTCATGAAACTTCCAGAAATGATAAATAACATGATGAAAAGGCCTCTAATGCAAAACTTTAACAAGGACTTGACCTAACAAGGCCTATCCATGACATACATTCCATCAAACACATCATGAACATGTAATCTACAGGTCATATAAACACATATGAGCATAGGGACTTCATACTTATCTAATATTTTCCAAGAAGGTTTGATGCCCTCTCCTAATAGCTGCATTATCATCTATTAGGTCATATATTCATTATTCATTCATTTACTAATCAAATATGACGAGAGCCATAACTCAAGTCTGTCATAAACCACGCTTATAATCAACAGAATAACAATGATAGAAAACCATTATAACCACATAATAACAACCACATTTACACATAATACACAAGAGGAAAATAGATCTTATTAACACATGCAAAATGAAACCAAGCCAGGGACTTCCACTTACCACTAGACCATAGATTGGTTGAACAAAATCTTTCTTTCAACCACCCCTATGCCATATTCCAAGCATGAATGTGAGACTTACAACAAAAAAACCAGGGCTTCCTCAAGCTTTACCACAATCCAACAAGGGATTCCTAGGCCTAAGCCCTCATCTATCCAACTAGGCTTTACTACAATCCCACTAAGGCATTCTTAGACCCAAATAAAAAAAACAAACACTACCAATATTTATCGCAATCCCAACATATAATAGTCCAAGGATAACTAGTCCTATACAAGCATAGATGCCTACAAATCTCTCCACTTAAATCATGACGATTTTTTCTCTCTCCACCTCTAGGCTTTACTGTATATCCCACTATTCACTAGTGAAGGATTTCCTATGCCCTATGAGGCTCCACCCTCTAGGCTTTATCGTATATCCTGCCATTCACTGGTCAGGGATTCCTAGGCCCAACGAGGGCATATAAAATCTAGCTTTACCACAATCCCACCTTCACTGATCCAGGGATTCCTAGGCCTTGTGTTTCTCTCCGAGACCACCCCACTCAGTTTTGAAACCATCCGACGATCCATCTCAAACAAGTAAGAGAAACCCCACCACACCACGACTATCCGGAAATGTAAAGGCAAGGTTGAAAACCACTGTCACACCTAGAAATACCCATGCCAATGATAACAAGAGAACCAAATACACACACACATGTACCATTCATGCCAAATCTAGCAAGGAAATCATATATGCAACTCGATACCTGCAAGTGATTCAGTTGTAGCCACTAGATATTGCGCTTCCTTTCTTGATCTTTTCTTCCCTTTGCTTTATTTGTCCTTCCTTAGCTTTTTTCCTCCAATGCTAGAGTGCTCCAAGAATTCTCTAAGTATCCTAGAGTATGAGAGAGAGAGGGAGTAGAGAGAGAGATACAAGCTAAAACTAACAAAAGGTTGTGAATTGATCTTCAAAAGCCTTTTTATTATTGAGGCCTCTATTTTCTTCAATTTCTATTATTTTCCTTCATTTTCCTCCTCACATGCAACCCATGACCTTTCACCTTCCTTTTCCCCTAATTTCCTTTATTTTCATAAATAAAATGCCAATTAATGCCTCTTGCCTATTCAAAGCCTTTTCCATTGCCTTTCCCAATTTCCCTTAGCCATAATAACCAAATAAACACCCACACTAGGATGTTTTTACCAACACTAAGCTTGGAATAAGTGTCCCATGACCTTGGTTAGTATTTTTACCTTTATTAACTTTATTACATGGATTTTTAACCTGGGTCTGTTACAAAACCCACCCCTTAGGGGAACACCATCCTTGGTGTTCAATGACACCTATAATCAACAAGACTGCTGAAAATAAAAACATACTACCCATGGAGCTTTATAACTTAGCTCGATTAGTATTTACAATGATCAACATGTTGAAAAACAAACCAACATGACAAACATAACAATATGATAACCATACTGCTTATTGGAGCTTTATAACACAACTCATGGCATCATTTACATCCATATACATATATAAGTATACCAAGACAGCTTTGCCTCAACTGGAAAACAAGGAAGGATACATTGCCCACATCGAATCAACCATCTCCCATGTAGCTTGATCAGGCCCAAAGTGATTTCCTGCACTTTAACCTGCTGAATTGCTCTATTCCAGAGCATGAACATCTTTATCTACAAAATCCACTGAGGTTCTGACTGAAATTCTCCTTCTGTTTTCACCTACAATATAGACCAATCAATAACATGATCAAAATCCATATCTTAAGCAATGAAACATGGAAATATCATGGGATTTCACTGTTAGAGGTAGTGCAAGTCTATAGCCACTGGTCCAATCCTCTCAAGGATATCTAAAGGCCCACAATACCGAGATGCCATCTTTGCATATGAACCAATCCTCAAGGAGCTCTTCTTGGGCTTGATACACAAATACACATGTTCCCCAACCTCAAAATCTTTAAACAACCTGTGCTGATCTACATAACTTCTTAGCCTGTCCTATGCTACCTTTATATTCTTCTTGATAACTTAAATTTTTGATCCATCTCTGCCAACATGTCATGTCCTATCAACACCTTGTTCATTGGATCACTCCAACTGATGGGAGTATTACAAATCTGCCCATAAAGTGCCTCAAACAAACTCATCCTCGGTGACTCCTAATACTCATTGTTGTAAGAAAACTCAACCAATGGAAGCTACTTTTCACATCTTCTCTACTGATGCATCACATACATCCTTAACATGTCCTCCAAGATCCTATTGATCCTCAACATGTCCTACAAGAATTCTTCTTGATTTCTTTAGGATTTGTCATAATTAAAGAGCTCTTCTGAGCATGAGAAAAATATATATGAGTCTATAGAAATGTCAAGTAGCCCTCCAAGACAAGCACAATACACCAAGAAAAGCACAAGAAGAAGTCTGCCAGCAAAACGATGTGAAAGAAAATCATGTTGGCCTCAAATCATATATAGATGTCAAGCCAGCTCAAAAATGAAGTCACAACAGTTTACTGGTTCATGTTAGCTTGCATACATGGACAAACAACTATATATACGCAACTAGAGTCACCGATCATAGAACTTCGCATAAGCCACTGCAACTTCGGATGAGGACAAAACTTCGACATACCTCTGAAATCTCGGTGACAATTACAGTGATCTCCTCGCATACCTGTCTATAGTCTCGACCTAGTTAAAGGGTCACTTTAATAAAGTCTCGGCATAGTTGCATTAGACCTCAGTGCAAGGAGAACAAAGCTATAGTCTCAGAGAAGATCACAGTGAAGAAGAAGATATAGTCATAATCTTAGCATTCATGTTAGAGGAAGAATATCGATGTAGTATATATCCTAGACACAATCATTTCCTCGGCATCATTGTGATCATGATAACATAATGATCCTAATAAATATAAAGACCTCGGTGCAACAGTCACATGTATATACATATCTCAGTATATAGACCTCGATGTCATGATGAAGGTCTCAGTGAAGGAGTAGCATTGATCTCAGTAAAAGTGCAACAATATTCTCAATGAGGTACATCAAGGTGTCAAGATGTCAGTACTGCATGACTTCCATGGAGCAACAATAATGAAGATGATATCATAAGTAACAAAGAAAAGGATTGTTGTCTTGGTCTTGGAGTGGCCTAATAGGTCAGGTGTCATGGTCTTGGTATTCGTCAATTGGAATCTATATAAGAAGAATTTTATGTCGTTTTCCTCTCCAAGAGGGAGAGGTTTTGGCTCTAGCAGAAAGCCAAACATCTTGTGTTCTTGTCTTTTGTTTTGGTAGCTATTTGATGAACCAAAGAAGACACACTATAATAATAACAAGTGAAGATTGAATAAGAAGAATAGGATGAAACACCTCACAAATAGTTATCATGCTAAGAAGAATCTCATTAACTGCACTTGCGCTGAGATTCTTCAACATGGTTTTAGAGATAAGGTTCAGAAGTCAAAGGAAGGGTAGAAAAGAGAAATTCAAGGATCGAGTTTCATGAAGGGAATCAAAGCAAGTTGAAGGATAAAAGGATCTACATTGAAGAATCATCTTGAACAAAACCTAGATCAAAGAAGTAGTCTAAAACAACAATCTACAATCGTAAGGGTTTTGGAGAACAACAGTGAAAAGATGAAGCATTTAGAACTCTGGTACATGGCAACATTTTTGGTGCCTCCCAAAGTTTCGTTCAATAACATATTAAAGCTACATACTACAAGATTTGTCATCTCAAATAATTAATGTTGCATGCTACAAGGTTCCATAAGTCCACTTATGTAGCCCAAGTATATCAATAGTTTGTTAGATGTATAAGTCAAGGTAGCTCGACGGCAAAGAAAGAAATCTTCCTATTTGTACATCAAGGATCTCATCCAAAGGAAGCATCAATACATCTGCTTCAACCACTTCCAACATGATCAAGGTGAATATTTCATCTTCACATCTCAAGAAAGTATTTTTATTAATCAATTTGATAAAATGACTTCACGATTGCAAGGAGACCTATAGGTTGGATGGGTCATCAAGATTCCTTGCATAGAATAAGGAGGATTTTCATAATCCTCATAGATAACAGAAGTCAAGTAAACATACCAAGGAAATGGGTCTCCTTTAAATTTATGGGAGTAAACTCTTAAGGTCTTCTCATTCCTATGTAGCAAGAAAGGAGACATCACATAGATGTATATGATAAACTTTGTCTCTAGAATTGCAATGAAGAAGGTCACATGAAATCTTATCTACATGAAAGTAAAGGATATCAAAGGATGTAGGATATTTTCATAAGGTACCATCTACAAGATCTAGGAAGGAAGATAACCACCACTGATCTATAATGCAGACAATCAAGTTAACCAATATCCATGGGATAAGAAAGTTACCTCATTTAGACAACTTATGGTCTCTATGCTAAATAGATAAAGACAAGTTGATGGAAAAAGTATTGAAGGTCAAAAGAACTCAATCATGTGCAGAAAGGAAAGGGAAGTTTGGTCCTCAAACAAGACAAAATAATATAGCTAAAATTATGGAAAGATTATGGAAGCTCATATCACCAGATAGATGAAGGAAGTTAAAGAAAAGGGCCAAGGAAAGAGGGAGTAACAAATCTCTGCTATGATTGAGATAGTATCCGTCACAAAAGGGTCCTATCATAAGATTCTGTTACAAGATATGGAAATGATAATAAGATGCATCTTGGCATCATGGAAGCATTAGAAACAAGAGCTCGTGACAACACTATGGGAATCGTGAAGGAAAAAATCCTTGAAAGACAAACATGTAGGATATAGCTCTTGAGCATCTCAGTCTACATTTCAGGAAAATAAGAAGTCATCCAGGACAAGGTTCATCATACATCAAGTAAAAAAGGAAACATTTTCCAGATGGGGATATATAAATATCCTCAAGATTCTCTGATAGAATCCTCATTGAAGGGTTCACTAATCTAGATGAGAAGCAAGTGTTTCATTAAGAACTCCAACTTGTGCAATTCATAGATGATGTTATGGTGACATAAGAAGTAGATCAAGGGGTTGAAGACACTTCAATCAAGGAAGCTAATGAAGGAAGCCTAGATGACCTAAAGATGAAATAAGGTATGTATGCTTGTGTTTAAATTTATAATGTCATGTCGTATGGTTGCAAGTAACATGGATCATTACTTCTAGCTTAAAAAGCATGATCAAGAGAAACATGATCTCCTCCTATGAAAGGATGCAGGAACGCAGAAAAGTCACACTAGATGAAATCAACATAATATGTGAAGTATGAGGAAGTTGACTACAATGAACAAACTCTGATTGAAAGCTCCTAGGAATGGAATGTGTGAGGAAGGAAGAGATCATGATATATGCAACCCTGATGAAAGAAATCAACATCCAAAAGACCAAGAAGACTTGACTATGAAATCTCCTAGAAAGATATGAAGACTTAGATGGAAAAAGATGAAGACCCTTGACAATGATATCTTTGGGATATGTGTCAACATGTATGCATGATGTTGATACCTACAGAAAGATGTCATGATGAAGAGCCATCTCGTAAGGCATGATATGATTTAAATATTATGTTTTGATTTCTTGAATAATATCTAGATAAGTTCATGCAGGGCTACTTACAAATACAACTAGCATTCATGTGGTGGATAGAAGAAGCATGATAAGGAAGAAGTAATTATATGACGAAGGTTCTAGATAAGAAGAAGGCCGCTTTCCATGAAGAAGGCAATGACATGAAAAACTAAGGAGGAAGGTGATCGATGGTTGTTTCCCTACAAGGAAGAAGCTCAATTGAATTTCATGACATCAAGGAGAGAAGTTGATCAAGCAGTTGAAGGACCCATGAAGAAGAATTTGCTGATGTATAGAAGAGTCCTTAGCTAAGAGGGAGCTTGACAAGTTCCTGATTAAAAGGGAGCTTGGGCAAGTTCCTGATCAGAGGGAACTTGGGCATATCATCCCCGGTTGAGAGGGAGAGACAGACACAACATTCTTATCTTCACTTTGGAAGAAAGAATGGAGGATTGGGTAATCATATGGCATTCAATGCTCTTTGAGGATGTGTAGGGCATCCAAAACAAGAGTAGGCAAGAGGATCGCTATTATTTGAGGGATGGTAACCCAAGATAAGAATAGTCCTATAAGGTCATACTCAGTGAACACCCACGTGGGTATGTACCTTGAGAGACAATGATGAAGGTGTCTATAATCATTGTTCTAACAAACATTGTGCTATGATCTAATGAAGAGATAAATTTGTCAGTCAAGGCCTTGATGTGGAAACAATGTTGGTTACTATTATGCTATACATATGGGTTACCAATCCGATTCTTCTTATGAGAAATTCTTCAGATGGAGAATGGCCAAGTACCATTATGAATACCTCCCTAGTTAAGAGGGAGTGTTGAAGAAAGTGTAACTAGGTTCGGTCTTCATGACATTGTAATTATGTTCTTATGTAAAATATATATTTATTGTATTCGTTGCATCAAGGGTTTTATGAGAAAGAAGTGTCATTCATAGGTCAAAGACTTATTCTTGATGTATTTAGGATTTTTCATAATTAAAGAGCTCTTCTTCAGAATGAGAAAAATATATGTCTATAGAAATGTTAAGTAGCCCTCCAAGACAAGCACAATCCTCCAAGACAAGCACAAGAAGAAGTCTGCCAACAAAATGATGTGAAAGACAATCATGTTGGCCTCAAAGAATATATAGATGTCAAGTTGGCTAAAAAATGAAGTCACAATGGTTTACTGGTTCATGTCGGCTTGCATACATGGACAAACAATTATATATACACAACTAGAGTCACCACATGATCACATAACTTCACATAAGCCTCTGCAACTTCCGATGAGGACAAAAATTCTACATTCTTCTAAAATCTCGGTGACAGTTATAGTGATCTACTCGCATACCTCTCCGTGATATCTACCTAATTAAAGGGTCATTGTAATACACTCTCGACATAGTTGCAACAGAACTCAATGCAAGGAGAACAATGCTACATTATCAGAGAAGATCACAGTGTAGAAGAAGATATAGTCATAATCCTAGCATTAATGTTAGAGGAAGAATCTCAGTGTAGTATATATCCTAGACACAGTCATTTCCTCGACATCACTGTGATCATGATAACGGTCATTATCCTAATAAAGATGAAGACCTCAGTGTAGCAGTCACATGTATATACATATCTCAGTATATAAACCTTGATGTCATGGTGAAGGTCTTAATGAAGGAGTAGCACTAATCTCAATCAAAGTGCAACAATATTCTCAGTGAAGGTACAACAAGGTGTCAAGATCTTAGTAATGCATGACTTCAGTGGATCAACAATAATGAATATGATCTCAGAAGTAACAAAGAAGAGGATTGGGTCTTGGTCTTGGAGTGGCCTAATAGGTCATGGGTCATGGTCTTGGTATTTGTCAATTGGAATCTCTGTAAGAAGAATTTTGTGTGGGTTTTCCTCTCCAAGAGGGAGAGGTTTTGGCCCTAGCATAAAGCCAAACATCTTGTGTTCTTGTCTCTTTACTTTGGTAGCTATTTGATGAACTAAAAAAGACACACTCTAATAATAACAAGTGAAGATTGAATAAGAAGAATAAGTTGAAATACCTCAAAAATAGTTATCATGCTTAGAAGAATCTCATTAACTGCACTTGCTCTAAGATTCTTCAACATGGTTTCAGAGCTAAGGTTCAGAAGTCAAAGGAAGGACAGAAAAGAGACATTAAATGATCAAGTTTCAAGTAGGGATTCAAAGCAAGTTGAAGGATTTCAAGATCTACATTAAAGAATCATCTTGATCAAACCCTAGGTCAAAGAAGCAGTGGAAAACAACAGTCTACAACATTAAGGGTTTTAGAGAAAAACAATTAAAAGATGAAGCATTCAAAACTTTGGTACATGGAAATAGTTTTGGTGCCTCCCACAGTTTCGATCAATGACATATTAAAGTTGCATACTACAAGATTTGTCATCTCAAATCATTAATCCTGCATACTACAAGGTTCAATAAGTCCACTTATGTAGCCCAAGTATATCAATAGTTTGTCAGATGTATAAGTCAAGGTGGCTCGAAGGCAAAGAAGGAATCTTCCTATCAGTACATCAAGGATCTCATCTGAAGGAAGCATTAATACACCCGCTTCTACCACTTCCAACATGATCAAGGTGAACATTTCATCTTCACATCTCAAGCAAGTATTTTTATTGATCAATTTGGTAAAATGACTTCATGATTGCAAGGAGATCCATAGGTTGGATGGGTCATTAAGATTCCTTGCATAGAATAAGGAGGATTATCATATCCTCGTAGATATGAGAAGTCAAGTAAACATACCAAGGAAAAAGGTATCCTTTAAATTGATGGGACGAAACTCTTAAGGTCATCTCATTCCTATGTAGCAAGAAAGGAGACATCACATCGATGTATATGATAAACCCAGTCTCTGGAGGTGCAATGAAGAAGGTCACATGAAATCTGATCTACATGAAAGTAAAGGATATCAAAGGATGTATGTTATCTCCATAAGGTCCCATCTACAAGATCTAGAAAGGAAGATAACCATCACTGATCTATAATGTAGACAATCAAGGTAACTAATAACCATAGAATAAGAAAGTTACCTCATTTCGACAACTTATGATCTCTATGACAAATAGAGAAAGACAAGTTGATGGAAAAAGTATTGAAGGTCAAAAGAACTCAATCATGTGCAAAAAGGGAAGGAAAGTTTGGTCCTCAAACAAGACATAATAGTATAAATTATGGAAATCTTATGGAAGCTCATATCACCAGATAAATGAAGGAAGTTGAAGAAAAGGGCCAAGGAAAGAGGGAGTAACATATATCTTCTATGATTGAGATAGCATCCCTCACAAAAGGGTCCTATCATAAGATTCTGTTACAAGATATGACAATGATAATATGATGCATCTTGGCATCATGGAGGCATTAGAAACAAGATCTCGTGACAACACTATGGGAATCGTGAAGGACAAAATCCATGACAGACAAACATGTAGGATATAGCTCTTGAGCATCTCAGTCTACATTTAAGGAAAATAAGAAGTCATCTAGGACAAGGCTCATCATATATCAAGTCAAAAAGGAAACATTTTCCAGATGGGGATATATAAAGATCCTCAAGATTCTTTGATAGAATCCTCATTGAAGGGTTCACTAATCTAGATGAGAAGCAAGTGTTTCATTAAGAACTCCAACTTGTGGAATTCATAGATGATGTTATGGTGACATAAGAAGTAGATCAAGGGGTTGAAGAAACTTCGATCAGGGAAGCTGCTGAAGGAAGCCTAGATGATCTAAAGATGAAATAAGGTATGTATGCTTGTGTTTAAATTTATAATGTCATGTCGTATGGTTGTGGGTAACATGGATCATTACTTCTAGCTTAAGAAGCATGATAAAGAGAAACATGATCTCCTCCTCTGAAAGGATGCAAGAAGGCATAAAAGTCACACTAGATGAAATCAAAATAATATGTGAAGTATGAGGAAGTTGAATACAGTGAAGAAACTTTGATTAAAAGCTTATGGGAATCGAATGTGTGAGGAAGGAAGAGATCGTGAGATATGCAACCCTGATGAAAGCAATCAACATCCAAAAGACCAAGAAAACTTGACTAGGAAATATCCTAGAAATATATGAATACTCTGATGGAAAAAGACGAAGACCCTTGATAATGATATCTTTGGGAGATGTATCAACATGTATGCATGATGTTGATACCTACAGAAAGATGTCATGATGAAGAGCCATCTCGTAAGGTATGATTTGATTTAAATATTATGTTTTGATTTCTTGAATAATATCTAGATAAGTTCATGCAGGGCTACTTACAAATACAACTAGCATTCATGTGGTGGATAGAAGAAGGATGATATGGAAGAATTAGCTATATGACGAAGGTTCTAGATAATAAGAAGGCCACTTTCCATGAAGAAAGGAATGACATGACGAACTAAGGAGGAAGGTGATCGATGGTTGTTGCCCTACAAGGAAGAAGCTCAACTGAATTTCATGATATCAAGGAGAGAAGTTGATCAAGTAGCTGAAGGACCCACAAAGAAGAAGTTTTTGATGTATAAAAGAGTCCCTAGCTAAGAGGGAGCACTAACAAGTTCCTAATTAAAAGGGAGCTTGGGCAAGTTCCTGATCAGAGGGAACTTGGGCATATCATCCCCAGTTGAGAGGGAGAGATAGACATAACATTATTGTCTTCACTTTGGAAGAAATAATGGAGGATTAGGTAATCATCTGGAATTCGATGCTCTTTGAGGATGTGTAGGGCATCCAAGATAAGAGTAGGCAAGAGGACTGATATTCTTTAAGGGTTGGGAACCCAAGATAAGAATAGTGCTACCAGGTCATACTCAGTGAACATCTGCGTGGGTATGTACCTTGAGAGACAATGATGAAGGTGTCTATAATCATTGGTCTGGCCAATATTTTGTTATGATCTAATGAAGAGATAGATCTATCAGTCAAGGCCTTGCTGTGGAAATAATGTTGGTTACTATGATGCTATACATGTGGGTTGCCAATCCGATTCTTCTTATGAGAAATTCTTCAGATTGAGAATGACCAAGTACCATTATGAATACCTCCCTATGTAAAAGGAAGCGTTGAAGAAAATGTAACTAGGTTCGGTCTTCATGACATTGTAATTATGTTCTTGTGTAAAATATATATTTATTGTATTCCTTTCATCATGGGTTTCATGAGCAAGAAGTGTCATTCATAGGTCAAAGACTTATTCTTGATGTCTTTAGGATTTTTCATAATTAAAGAGCTCTTCTTGAGCACGAGTAAGGTATATATGAGTCTATAGAAATGTTAAGTAGCCCTCCAAGACAAGCGCAAACCTCTAAGACATGCACAAGAAGAAGTATGAGAGAAAAACGATGTGAAAGACAACCATGTCGGAGTCAAAGCATATATAGATGTCATGTAGGCTAAAAAATGAAGTCACAATGGATTACTGGTTCATGTCGGCTTGCATACATGGACAAACAACTATATATACGCACTAGAGATACCACAAGATCACAGAAATTCACATAAGCCTCTACAATTTCAGATGAGGATAGAACTTCGGCATACCTTTGAAATCTTGGTGACAATTACAATGATCTCCTCACAAACCTCTTTGCATTCTGAACCTAGTTAAATGATGACTGTAATACAGTCTCGACATAGTTGCAACAAACCTCAGTGCAAGGAGAATAGAGCTACTGTCTCAAAGAAGATAACAATGTAGAAGAAGATATAGTCACAATCTCAGCATTCATGCTAGAGGAAGAATCTCAGTGCAGTATATATCCTAGACACAGTCGTGTCCTCGGCATCACTGTGATCATCATAACAGTCGTGATCCTAATAAAGATGAAGAAATCAGTGCATAAGTTACATATATATACATATCTTAGTATATAGACCTCGATGTCATGGTGAAGGTCTCAATGAAGGAGTAGCACTGATCTCAATAAAAGTGCAACAATATTCTTTGTGAAGGTACAACAAGGTGTCAAGATCTTAGTAATGCATGACTTCAGTGGAGCAACAGTAATGAAGTTGATCTCATAAGTAACAAAGGAGAGGATTGATGTCTTGGTCTTGGAGTTGCCTAATAGGTCAGGGGTCATGGTCTTGGAATTCGTCAATTGGAATCTCTATAAGAAGAATTTTGTGTGGGTTTTCCTCTCCAAGAGGGAGAGGTTTTGGCCCTAGCAGAAAACCAAACATCTTGTGTTGTTGTCTCTTTGTTTTGATATCTATTTGATGAACTAAAGAAGACACACTCTAATAATAACAAGTGAAGATTGAATAAGAAGAATAAGTTGAAACACCTCACAAATAGTTATCATGCTAAGAATAATCTCATTAACTTCCATTTCCTTGAGATTCTTTAACATGGTTTTAGAGCTAAGGTTCAGAAGTCAAAGGAAGGGTAGAAAAGAGACATTCAAGGATCAAGTTTCAAACAGGGCATCAAAGCAAGTTGAAGAATATCAAGATCTACATTGAAGAATCATCTTGATCAAACCCTATATCAAAGAAGAAATCTAGAACAACAGTCTACAACAATAAGGGTTTTGGAGAAAAATAGTCAAAAGATGAAGCATTCAGAACTCTGGTACATGAAAACAGTTTTGGTGTCTCCCACAGTTTCGGTCAATGACATATTAAAGCTGCATACTACAAGGTCTATCATCTAAAATCATTAATGTTGCATATTGCAAGGTTCCATAAGTCCACTTATTTAGCCAAACTATATCAAAAGTTCGTTAGATGTATAAGTCAAGGTAGCTCAAAGGCAAAGAAGGAAATATTCCTATCATAAAATCAAGGATCTCATCCAAAAGGAAGCATCAATACATCTACTTCAACCACTTCCAACATGATCAAGGTGAAGATTTCATCTTCACATCTCAAGTAAGTATTTTTATTAATCAATTTGGTAAAATAACTTCATGATCACAAGGAGATCTATAGGTTGGATGGGTCATCAAGATTCCTTGCATAGAATAAGAAGGATTTTCATAATCCTCATAGATAAGAGAAGTCAAGTAAACATACCAAGGAAAAGGGTCTCCTTTAAATTGATGGGAGGAAACTCTTAAGGTCCTATCATTCCTATGTAGCAAGAAAGGATACATCACAGAGATGTATATGATAAACTCAGTCTCTGGAGGTGCAATGAAGGTGGTCACATCAAATCTGATCTACAAGAAAGTAAAGGATATCAAAGGATGTAGGATATCTTCATAAGGTCCCATCTACAAGATCTAGGAGGGAAGATACCATCACTGATCTATAATGCAGGCAATCAAGGTAACCAATATCCATGGGATAATAAAGTTACCTCATTTTGACAACTTATGGTCTTTATTCTATATAGAGAAAGACAAGTTGATGGAAAAAGTATTGAAGGCCAAAAGAAATAAATCATGTGCAGAAAGGAAAGGGAAGTTTGGTCCAGAAACAAGACATAACAGTATAGATAAAATTATGGAAATATTATGGAAGCTCATATCACCGGATAGATGAAGGAAGCTGAAGAAAAGGGCCAAGGAAATAGGGAGTAACAGAGCTATGTTATGATTGAGATAATATCCCTCACAAAATGGTCCTATCATAAGATTCTGTTATAAGATATGTCAATGATAATAAGATGCATCTTGGCATCATGGATGCATTAGAAACAATAGCTTGTGACATCACCATGGGAATCATGAAGGAAAAAATCCATGGTAGGCGAACATGTAGGATATAGCTCTTGAGAATCTCAGTGGACATTTCAGGAAAGGAAGAAGTCATCCAAGACAAGGCTTGATCCGGCTTTAAATAGGAACGCAAAAAATTACAGAGATAACCATAAACACAGAGATGCAACGGAAATAATACTTCATTTCATTAATGTAAAATACTGAAATATGCTTACAAACAACAATGGAAATAAACCATCTAGGGCGATGATAACTTATCTCTGAGAAGAGATATGACAGTTACATGCCTCTAAACTGTGTTACAATGAGGCTTGAAGGCTATTTATTGTTTAGAAACAATGGAAAACTCTAAACATCCAAAAAAATAACCCTAGAAGATGAAACACCAAGCTGTGGGCCTCGTTTGGGTAAATTGGTACATCAACTTCCCGGGTCGTAACTTTGGCATATGATCTCCGTTTGACGCGCACAATATCTTGTTAGAAAGATCTATCCAAGAAATACAAATTTGGGAAGAGAAACATTGGTCCATGTACCCATGTTTCTCCCAGTTTTCCCAAAGAACGTTGTTTAGGGCCTCAAAACGGCTCCGGAAGTTCAGGACCTTAAAACTGCTAAAAATAGTAAATTGTTTTACAATTAAGGAAACTGAAAAGTTGAAAGGAAAAATGGTGGGGGTCCAAGTGGACTTGGTATGTGGCCACCAATATCCACCTGGATCATTCCCCCCCCTTAGGAATCAATGGTCCCCATTGCGTTTAGTTCCTCCATGAGATGAGGAAACTTCTGCTGAACTTGGTCCCTAGTGAGCCACTTGCCCTGGTGAAGGAGTTGGCCTGCTTTGACAACTCGATACAGTTGGATATTCTATTGGCGAGTGTGCTTGATCTGTGCATCCTTGATCTGATTAGTTTCAGCTTGTTCCATGCAGTCTGGATTTAACTCTGTGGGTGTGAGCTGTTCTGCAATGTCGGATGTGTCTAGTAATGGTGGAAAGTATGGCCGAAGGCGGTCCACATTGAACACTGGGTGCATGCCAAGGAATGGGGGAATGCCGAGCTCAAATGCATTGTCTCCCACAGCCTTGATAATGGTGTATGGACCATATTGGAGTGGTCTGAGCTTCCTATAGGCTCCGGTAAGGCGTTCCTTTTGCAAATGCAACCAGACTTTGTCGCCCATCTGAAACTTGTGTGGCACCCGATGTTGATCATGTCGCTGCTTATACTTGGCATCTAGTTTCTCCAGAATGTCATGGACCTGCTAGTGAATATGTTGGATGTGCTCAATGAAGCTGGTTGCCTTATCTGTTTCGGACTGGACATGAGCCGAATCTGTGTGAGTAGCTACAAATGGCATGGCCACATCAATGGGACATAGTGGCTGGAATTCCAAGCCCACCTAAAAAGGGCTGTGGGCAGTCGAGCTGTGAAGAGCCGGGTTGTAGCTGTGCTGAACATAGGGGAGGCTCTTGTCCCAAGTGCGTGGATGATTTGAGTTGTACATGTGCAAAATGTGTATGATCATCCTGTTGACAACCTCTGTCTGGCCATCGGTTTGAGAATGGAAGGTTGTGGACTTAGTGAGTTTAGTGTTCAACATCGACCAAAGACTGGACCAAAATGTACTGAAGAACCTGCTATCCTAATCTGAGATGATAGACTATGGGATGCCAAAGTGTACCCACACTCATTCAAAGAAGAGTTTAGCAGTGGCTTCTGTTGTGATATTCTTCTTGCAGGTTGCCATAATGGCCATCTTCAAGAACCTGTCGACGACCACAAAAACACAGTCGTTTCCATGCTTAGTGGAAGGAAGGCCTGACATGTAATCCATGGAGATGGATTCCTAAGGTCGAGTAGGGGTAGGCAGCGGGGTATAGAGGCCTGCCATCGTTTTCTTGACCAAAAATGCCCAGCAATCCGACTGTAGTGTGCTTCCCAAATCATCTTGGCACGCTCGCTTG
This sequence comes from Pinus tabuliformis, assembly GCA_031772625.1. Lineage (NCBI taxonomy): Eukaryota > Viridiplantae > Streptophyta > Pinopsida > Pinales > Pinaceae > Pinus > Pinus tabuliformis. The sequence continues at coordinate 979,430,991 of CM062810.1, forward strand.
AAGAAACACAAAGGTGACCCAGGTGGCATAACAGGGAATCCTGGAGGAGAAAATCTGGAACATGCTGACCCTCCAAGAGTGTCTGGTATGTGTGGCTGAATTCTGGGTCACTTTTGTAGAGAAGTGGCCAATCAGAAGTCTTGTGCCCACAAGAGTTGAGCACGGTGGTTAACGCCATGATCAGTGGTCGAGTGAGGCAATCTACAACATTATTGGTGCTTCCCTTCTTGTATTTGGTATTCAAATGGAACTGTTGTAGGTATGTGGACCACTTATGATGGCGATCATTCTGCAATTTCCCTTGGGTCTGTATGAATTGCAGGGGTCAGTGGTTTGTGTGGATTACCGTTTCCTTCCCCAAAATGTAATGCTTCCATTGTCGGCAGGCCTGCACAATGGAATACATCTCTTTGTCATATGTGGGATACTTCCAGATTTTGTCTGAAAGTGTCTCACTGTGATATGCCACTAGATGCCTGTGTTGAGTAAGGACTGGCCCAATAGCATAGTTAGAGGCATCTTTCTCGACCTCAAATGGTTGTTACAAGTCTGGTAATGCGAGAACTGGTGCCGTGCAGAGGCGATCTTTCAACTCTGTGAATACCTTTTGTTGAGATTCAGACCAAAAGAATTTTGCTTTCGCTCCTCCCTTGGTGACTTAACTCAAGGGCCAAGTGATATGAGAAAATACTAACACGAACCAGCGGTAGAAGTTGGCAAGACCTAGAAAGCTGCGGAGCTCTGTTAGAGTGGTTGGAGATGGCCAATCCTAAATGACTTGGATCTTGGCTGGATCCACATGCACCCCCTGTTCATCAATAATGTATCCTAGATACTGAACCTGGGTTATACCAAAAGTGAATTTCTCCAAATTGGCACATAACTTGTGTTGCTGCAGTGTTTGGAGAACCTGTCGGATGTGGTGGAGGTGATCTTCCCAACTCTGGCTGAAGATTAGGATGTCATCCAAGTATACCACTACAAATGAGTTGGCGAATGGCTGCAAGATGTCATCCATTAACCTCATGAAGGTTGTAGGAGTATTCGTCAATCCGAAAGGCATAACCAACCATTCGAAAAGGCCCTCCTTGGTTTCGAAGGAAGTCTTCCACACATCAAAGGGTTCGATAGGTAACTGGTGATATCCTGACTTCAAATCGATCTTGCTGAAATATTTCCCCCCTTTAGTTGGTCCAGGAGGTCATCAATCCGTGGGATCGAGTACCTATTACAGAAAGTGATCTTGTTCAACGCCTGATAGTCAATACAAAGTCTCCAAGTCCCATCCTTCTTCTGTACCAACACGATCGGACTCCCATAGGGTGATGAACTTGGACGGATGTGACCCTTCTGCAGCAGTTCCTAAATCTGCCTCTTGATTTCATCGTTCTCCAGAACAAAGTGCTGATAGATTGGTCCATTGGGCAGTGGCGCACCTGGGGTCAGATTGATGGAGTGCTTGACTTGACAGTGTAGAGGAACCCCTGCAGGGGAGGTGAAGACGTACTTGTACTCCTCCATGACCTTGTCCATCTCTAGTTGTCGTGCGGAGGGGCCCTGTCTGGAGGTCGTGGCAACCATCTTCTTCTTTCCTTGAGGGAATATCATCATGAAAACAAATTTCTCGGTCTTGGAAATGAGCTTTCTGCATTGTTTTGCAGTAACCAAAGAGATGGAGGTAGGCGGTGCTACCTCCGATATCCTGTACAACTTATTTCCAAAAGTAATAATAACAGCACGGGGCCTTTGATTCATACACAGCATGTCACTTCCACAAGTATGGTTGTCCTAATAATACATCACAAACTTCAAGGGGAGAAATTTCACACAATGCCTCATTCATGAAGGGCTTGATGTTGTACGAAAGGCGATACTACTGGCTCACACAAAGATCCCGTCCTTGGTGAAGCCATCCGATGGTGTACGGTTGTGGATATGCTGTGGTCGGTAAGCCCAGCCACTTCACGACCTTTGCCGAAATGAGGTTCTTTTGGCTTCCGATGTCGACAATGAACTATAGCAGGGATTCCTTTACCCACATTTGGGAGTGGAAGAGATGCTCCTCCTCCTTTGGATCTTCGAGTTCCTCCTTCTGTATCATCATGGTGGCAATGATGGCATTGGGCTCCGCATCGATAATCTGCTTCTCTTTTTCATTCCCCTTGTCAGGTTCTGACTCAGAGTCGAAACATGCATCTGATTCTAAAACCTTTAGCTCGACCACAAGTGACTGCTTGGCCCAACACTCACTTATGTTGTGAGTGGAGCTCTTATGGAACTCACACCACTTTCTCGTGTCCTTTTTCGACTTCACGACACTATTCTTTGCTTGCAGCTTTGGCAGGTTGTTTTGGGCTGCCCTGCCTTGGCTTTGTCCTTTGTTCTGCGATTTGGGGGCACTTTTCCCTTGCTTCGGATTCGCAGATCCAGTGTCTTTCTTCTTCTGTTTAAACTTTTGCTCGACCTTGATGGCATATCAGTATGCCGTGCCGAGCGAGGAGATGTTTAGGAATTCTATTTCTTCTTGGATGTACTTGTGCAGGTAGCCACAATATTTGAGTACTAAATGCTGCTCTAAATCCTCGATACCCAACTTTGTGCGAAGGTATGGAAAATATTGGTAAACTCCGGCACGTCTTGGTCCCTCCCCTACCACAGCGTGGTCCAATTTATGTATTGATCCTCATAGCTTCCGATAGGGTATTACTACTCCTTGATGGCATCTTGGAATGAATTCCAAGTGGGTGCAACTAAAAATAGTGAGCCTGTACTTTCATCCTTCTTCTCGTAGTAGGTTTCCCACCAGTCCTTGACGTGGGGGGCTGCTTTGAGAAGAGCGAAAATAATCTTTTCCCGACTGGAAAAATCATGAACAAAAAAATAACCCTCTAGCAGATTTAACCATTTACCGACAACATCTGCATCTATCTAACCCTTGAAGATGGGGATTTCAAAATTAATTTGTACCTTAAATGGTGTGGCATTTCCAGAGTAGTTGTTGGAAGCCGATGCCTCGCCCTTGGGTAGTCGCTAAAGGATCTAGGCAAAGATGTGCATCATCGCATTCCTTTGTCGCTCGAGGGCTTCTTCGAGCAAGATTTTGATAGGATCTCCTACCCCCTAGTCTTTCTTTTCATCTGCCATGGGAGGCCATCGAGATTTGCGAGGCTGGTCTTGCAAAGGTTCGACCAGTTCAAGCCCTAACTCTTTATATCCCGACCTTGTTGGGGACATGTAAAGAAAAACAGAGAAAAAGCAGACCGCTCTGATACCATTGATCCGGATTTAAACAAGAACGTGACAAATTACAGAGATAACCATAAACACAGAGATGCATCGGAAATAATGCTTCATTTCATTAATGTAAAATACTGAAATATGCTTACAATTAGCAGTGGAAATAAGCCAGCTAGGGCGACGGTAGCTTATCTTTGAGAAGAGATGTGGCGGCTACATGCCTCTGAACTATGTTACAATGAGGCTCGAAGGCCTATTTATTGTTGAGAAACAATGGAAAACCCTAAACATCCAAAAACCTAACCCTAGAAGATAAAACGCCAAACTGTGGGCCACGTTTGGGTAAATTGGTACATCAACTTCCCAGGTCGTAAATTTGGCATATGATCTCCATTTGACATGCATAATATCTCGTTAGAAAGATCTATCCGAGAAATACAACTTTGGGAAGACAAACATTGGTCCATGGACCCATGTTGCTCCCAGTTTTCCCAAAAAACTTCGTTTATGGCCTCAAAACGGCTTCGGAAGTTCAGGACCTGAAAAACTGCTAAAAATAGTAAACTATGCAACAATTAAGGAAACTGAAAATCTAAAAGGAACAATGATGGGGGTCCAAGTGGACTTGGTAGGTGGCATCATACATCAAGTCAAAAAGGAAACATTTGCTAGATGGGGATATATAAAGATCCTCAAGATTCTCTGATAGAATCCTCATTGAAGGGTTCACTAATCTAGAGGAGAAGCAAGTGTTTCATCAAGAACTCCAATTTGTGGAATTCATAGATGATGTTATGTTGACATAAGAAGCAAATCAAGGGGTTGAATACACTTCAACCAAGGAAGCTGCTGAAGGAAGCCTAGATGACCTAAAGATGAAATAAGGTATGTATGCTTGTGTTTAAATTTATAATGTCATGTTGTATGGTTGCAGGTAACATGGATCATTACTTCTAGCTTAAGAAGCATGATCAAGAGAAACACGATCTCCTCCTCTGAAAGGATGTAGGAAGGCATAACAATCACACTAGATGAAATCAACATAATATGTGAAGTATGAGGAAGTTGACTACAATGAATAAACTCTGATTGAAAGCTCTTGGGAATGGAATGTGTGAGGAAGGAAGAGATCGTGAGATATGCAACCCTGATGAAAGCAATCAACATCTAAAAGACCAAGAATACTTGACTAGGAAATCTCCTAGAAAGATGTGAAGACTCTGATGGAAAAAGATGAAGACCCTTGACAATGATATCTTTGGGAGATGTGTCAACATGTATGCAGGATGTTGATATATATGGAAAGATGTCATGATGAAGAGCCATCTCGTAAGGTATGATTTGATTTAAATATTATGTTTTGATTTCTTGAATAATATCTAGATAAGTTCATGCAGGGCTACTTCCAAATACAACTAGCATTCATGTGGTGGATAGAAGAAGCATGATAAGGAAGAAGTAGCTATATGACGAAGGTTCCAGATATGAAGAAGGCCACTTTCCATGAAGAAACGAATGACATGACGAACTGAGGAGGAAGGTGATCAATGGTTGCTTCCCTACAAGGAAGAAGCTCAACTGAATTTCATTAGATCAGGGAGAGAAGTTGATCAAGCAGCTGAAGAACCCACGAAGAAGAAGTTGCTGATGTATAGAAGATTCTCTAGCTAAGAGGGAGCTCTAACAGGTTCCTGATTAAAAGGGAGCTTGGGCAAGTTCTTGATTAGAGGGAAATTGGGCATATCTTCCCTATTTTAGAGGGAGAGATAGATAAAACATTCTTGTCTTCAATTTGGAAAAAAATAATGAGGATTGAGTAATCATCTGGCATTCGATGCTCTTTGAGGATGTTTAGGGAATACAAGACAAGAGTAGGCAAGATGGACGATATTCTTTGAGGGCTGGGAACCCAAGATAAGAATAGTCCTAGAAGGTCATACTCAGTGAACACCTGGGTGGATATGTACCTTGAGAGACAATGATGAAGGTATCTATAATTGTGCTATGATCTAATGAAGAGATAGATCTGTCAGTCAAGGCTTGCTATGGAAATAATGTTGGTTACTATGATGCTATACATATGGGTTACCAATCCAATTCTTCTTATGAGAAATTCTTTTGATTGAGAATGACCAAGTACCATTATGAATACCTCCCTAGTTAATAGGGAGTGTTGAAGAAAGTGTAACTAGGTTCGGTCTTCATGACATTGTAATTATGTTCTTATGAAAATATATATTTATTGTAGTCCTTGCATCATGGGTTTCATGAGAAAAAAGTGTCATTCATAGGTCAAAGACTTCTTCTTGATGTATTTTGGATTTGTCATAATTAAAGAGCTCTTCTTGAGCACGAGAAAAATATATATGAGTCTATAGAATGTCAAGTAGCCCTCTAAGACAAGCATAATCCTCCAAGACAAGCACAAGAAGAAGTCTGCCAGCAAAACGATATGAAAGACAATCATGTCAGCCTCAAAGCATATATTGATGTCAAGCCGGCTCAAAAATGAAGTCACAATGGTTTACTGGTTCATGTCGGTTTGCATACATGGACAAACAACTATATATATATGTAACTAGAGTCACCAAAAGATCACATAACTTTGCATAAGCCTCTGCAACTTCAGATGAGGATAGAACTTCGACATACCTGTGAAATCTTAGTGGAAATTACAGTGATCTCCTCAGATACCTCTCTGCAGTCTCGGCCTAGTTAAAGGGTCACTTTAATACAATCTCGGCGTAGTTGCAACAAACCTCGATGCAAGGAGAACAGAGCTACAGTCTCAGATAATATCACAATGCAGAAGAATATATAGTCATAGTCTCGACATTCATGTTAGAGGATGAATCTCGGTGTAGTATATATCCTAGATACGGTCATGTGCTCAACATCACTGTGATCATGATAACAATAATGATCCTAATAAATATGAAGACCTCGGTGAAATAGTCACATGTATATACATATCTCAGTATATAGACCTCAATGTGATGGTGAAGGTCTCAATGAAGGAGTAGCACTGATCTCAGTCAAAGTGCGGAAATATTCTCGGTGAAGGTACAACAAGGTGTCAAGATCTTAGTAATGCATGACTTCGGTGGAGCAGTAGTAATGAAGATGATCTCAGAAATAACAAAGAAGAGGATTGGCATCTTGGTCTTGGAGTGGCCTAATAGGTCAGGGGTCATGGTCTTGGTATTCGTCAATTGGAATCTCTGTAAGAATAATTTTGTGCGGGTTTTCCTCTCCAAGAGGGAGAGGTTTTGGCCCTGGCAGAAATCCAAACATATTGTGTTCTTGTCTCTTTGTTTTGGTAGCTATTTGATTAACTAAAGAAGACACACTCTAATAATAACAAGTGAAGATTGAATAAGAAGAATAAGTTGAAACACCTCAAAAATAGTTATCATCCTAAGAAGAATCTCATTAACTGCACTTGCCCTGAGATTCTTCAATAAGAGGTTCCTCACGAACCTCCTTTAATAATCTGCTAACCCCATAATGAACTTACCTCATCCACATTCTTAGGAGCTTCCCATTCCATGATAACTCTTATCTTTTCTGGATCCACTGCTATGCCTTCCTTGGAGACAACATGCCCCAAGTAATGTACCTTTGTTTGAAAGAAACTACATTTGCTAAGCTTGGCATATAACTGATGATATATTAGCAATATCAACACCGCCGCTAAGTGTTCGACATGCTCTTCCTCATTCTTAGAATATATCAGTATATCATCAATGAACACAATAACAAAATTTCCTAGATAAAAATGCAATATACTATTCATCAAGCACATAAAAGTAGCTAGAGCATTAGTTAGACCAAAAGAAACCACAAAAAATTCATAATTCCCATACCTGGTCTTGAAATCTGTCTTGTAGATGTCCTCTTCTTTGATGCATACCTGATGATATCCCGATCTCAGATCAATCTTTGAGAATACTGATGCTCCCTTCAACTGATCAAACAAGTCATCAATTTGTGGAAAAGCCGTACTTGTTCTTGATTGTTACCTTGTTCAAATACCTTTAGTCAACACATAACCTGAGAGTACTATCCTTCTTCTTCACAAAAAACACTGGTGTGCCCTAAGGTGATACACTTGGCCTGATGTATCCCTTGTCAAGAATTTTCTTCAACTGCAACTTCAGCTCTACTAACTTTTGTGTGCTCATCCTGTATGGTGCCTTTGATGCTGGTGCTGCCCTTGATACCAACTCAATGGACAAGTACACTTCCGTGTGAGGTGGAAAATTTGAAATCTTTGAGGGAAATACATCCTGAAACTACTGTTAAACCATGTAACTGCTCAATACCTTTGCATCCTCAACATCCTTACCTTTATCACTGGAAATATGTACTGCAAATGACACACACCCTTTTCTGTGACTGTGGTTTGCCTGGATTGTTGTGACCATTCTAACTGATGTTCCTTCTTCTTACGCTACAAGATCCTTTGTTCTCCATTGTCATCCAAGAATTCAATAGACTTGTCATAATAGTCCACCTTGGTCCTATGAAGATACAAACACTCCATACCCAACAACATACTATATGATACCAATGGAAGCACATTCAAATGTGCTAATGTAGGCATACCATTCAACTCAAAGGCATAAGATCTTACCCAATGATGAACTCTCTTCTTTGTACCTGCACTAACCAAGATTCTGTATGCACTTCTTTATTCAAACCACACTTATCCACCAGGTCAAGATTAATATAACTAAAATTAGATCCAGGGTCAATAAATATATAAACAACTTGATCACAAAGCTTACAGTCCATCTCAATAACAGATGCTCGATGATATGCCTGCCTATTATCTAATGCTGCATAGATACGAGGAATGCTCTGCCCAACATCCTGAACAGTCTGCGCTTCCTGTGCATTGTAGATATGATGTATACCATTATGATTCTGTGGACAATATCTCTTAAGATGCTCCTTACCACATGTCCACACTGCAACCGTCCCTTACCATCACCTTTCTTCTACTGTTCTCCAGGATGAGTTCCATTAAAATTCTTGTAAGGTGCAACATTTTCTTTCTCACTTGCATCTTGGGGTCTTGTTCTTTTAGACTTCCATTTACCTTTAGCCTTGTCTTTCCCTTTCCAACCTTGTTGAGACTCTGTCTTGTGCTTTGATTTCTCATAAAATGCTTCAACTTACCAATGACGTCTTCAAGTGACCAAGGCTCATCATATTCAATCCAATCTATAAATGCTAATGGTAATCCACTGACAAATCTCTGAACTTTGGCTTTCTTATCCTTAAGATATGGTACATACCTCAACAACTGCAGGAACTTGGTCATATACTCCTCATCTATCATTGATCCCATATTTCCCTGATAGAACTCCTTAGCTTTACTGTCATAGTACCTCTCTAACAAATATTTCTTCCTGAAAAGTCTCTTGAATACCTGCCAACTCAACTCTTTTGTCCTGATATCTCTAACCTGCTTCACATATTCCCTCCATATGTATGCTTTCCATTTGAGGTTGAAGATAGCTATTCTGGCCTTCATATTCTCTGTGTAATCATGTAGCTCAAACAACTTCTTCATCCTGAGTAACCATGCCTTTAAATCTTCCGATTTCTTCAAATCTCCATCAAAGGTAGGTGGCTTGGATTTCTTGAACTCGTCTAGAAAATGTCTCCTGCCACTCCTCCTAGAAGGATGATAACGATGATGACCATGATACCTACCAGAACCTAAGCTAGAATAGAACCTGTGTCCATCACCTCTCCTATCTAGTGTATCTAAGAACCTACCATCTCTGATCATGTCATATTTATCTGACCTCTGTCCACCATGAGACCTATTTCCATATGCTCCATTAGTCATATCATCTTTCCCATATCTGATCCTAAGCGGTCCCCGTCTCTGCATATTTGACAAACTCTGAAGGATAACTGCATTAACCTCTGAAGGATGATTTTGTCATTATCTTCTTTGCAACTTCTTATTTATGCCTTCAGACTTCTCAATGTGTCTGCTATGTTGGCAGAGTGCCCATCACCATGTTGCTCATCTGATCTATAAGGATAGTCTCGTGAATTGTAGTATACCATCTTGATAGTCATCTTTGATCTTCTTCCTGCAAGTATACCATGTCAACTAAACCAAAATATAAACATAACCAACATACCTCAGTACAGTTCAAGGGATGATATCTCGTCTGCAATATCAACTAGATTAGCACAATACACACACACACACACACACACACACACACACACACATAACATAATCATACTAGTATTTAGACATCATTTACACCATTATCTAGTTACCATGCATGAATATACCATAACCATGACAATGCATGCATAATGACGTATAGACACTGACATGCATAACAAATGCATAACCGACATTTACTCATGACGACCACATCCAACAACAACACCATCATATTCCACATGGAAACACAACTGCAACAATGACCACCACCATGCATACATAACAAGCACATAGACCACAAACATAAAGAACACATATGAAACCAACATGTATGTATGACAAACACATTCTGCCCATCCGATTCAAGGGGTGAACCATGCTCTAATGCCACTCTATAACTCCCTCCTCCCACATTTACCCAAGCTAACAGGTCCACTGGGGTAAAAAATTGACGAAGAGTTAATATGATATGATTCAACTCCCCAACCATAGTTAAGGAAGTGGAATCAAAGCCTTTAGGAGCCAACCAACCCCTCCAAGTTCCCAACCCCTGAGACAACTTGTTGTTTTTCTCAGATAGACCCCAAGTTGCTTCCATGACAAGCCTTCCATGTGACCATGGCCTTATTCAGGCAGTTCTGTGCTATGGAACTCAAATTCTCGGCCAATTTTTCAGAGCTAGGACTTAAGCCTCTGCCCAAAACTTCATGAAACTTCTAGAAATGATAAATAACATGATGATATGGCCTCTAATTCAAAACTTGAAAAAGGACCTGACTTGAAAAGGCCTAGACATGATAGACATTTCGTCAAACACATCATAAACATGTAATCTACAAGTCACATAAACACATATGAGCATAGGGATTTCATACTTATCCGAGATTTTCCAAGAAGGTCTGATGCCCTCTCCTAATAGCTGAATTATCATATATTAGGTCATACATTGATTATTCATTCATTTACTTATCAAAATATGATGAGAGCCATAACTCAAGTCTGTCATAAACCATACTTATAACCAACATTAAAAATGATAGAACAACCATTATAACCACATAATAACAACCACATTTACACATAATACACAAGAGGAAAAGAGAACTTATTAATATATGCAAAAAATAACCATGCCAAGGACTTTCACGTACCACCCGATCATAGATTGACTGAACCAAATCTTTCTTTCAACCAATCACCCTCATGCCATATTCCAAGCATGAATGTGGGACTTACAACAAAACAACCAGGGCTTCCTCAGGCCTTACCACAATTCACCAAGGGGTTCTTAGGCTCAAACCCTCATCTATACAACCAAGCTTTACTGCAATCCCACCAAGGGATTCCCAGGCCCAAGCAAGAAACATACACTACTAGGCTTTCCTGCAATCCCACCATATACCGGTCCAGGGATCACTAGGCTTATATAAGCATGGATGCCTCCAGATATCTACACCTAAACCATGAGGAATTTGTCCGTACACACCTCTAGGATTTATCGTATATCCCTCCATTCACCAATCAAGGATTCTTAGTCCCAACAAGACTTCGCCCTCTAGAATTTACCGTATATCCCACAATTCACCATCGAGGATTTCAAGGCCTAACAAGGGAATACACAATCTGACTCTATCACAATCCCACCTTCACCTGTCTAGGGATTCCTAGGCCTTGTGTTTCTCCTAGAGACCACCCCACTCAGTTTTGAAACCATCTAGAAATCCAGCTCAAACAAGTAAGAAAAACCCCATCACATCATGGCTATCCGGAAATGGAAAGGCAAGGTTGAAAACCACTGTCACACTTGGAAAGACCCATTCCAATGACAACAAGAGAGCCAAATACACATATGCATGTACCATGCGTGCCAAAAATAGCAAGGAAATCATACATGTAACTCGATACCTATATGCGATTTCACTGTAGCCACTAGATCCCGCACTTCCTTGCTTGATATTTGCTTCCATTTGCTTTATTTTTCCTTATATTTTCTTCGCCCATGGATAGAGTTCTCCAAGAATGCTCTAATTGTCCAAGAGTATGAGAGAGAGAGAGAGTAGAGAGAGAGATCCAAACTAAAACTTACAAAATGTTATGAATTGATCCTCAAAATCATTTTTATTAACGAGGCCTCTATTTTCTTCAATTTCCATTATTTTCGTTCATTTTACTTCTCACATGCAACCTGTGACCTTTCACCTTCCTTTTATCCTAATTTCCTTTATTTTCATAAATAAAATGCCAATTAATGCCTCTTGCCTTTTTAAAGCCTTTTCCATTGCCTTTACAAATTTCCCTTAGCCATAATAACCAAATGAACACCCACACTAGGATGTTTTGCCCAACATTCAGCTTGGAATAAGTGTCCCATGACCTTGGTTATTATTCTTGCCTTTATTAACTTTATTACATGGATTTTTAACTTGGGGTTGTTACAATAGAAATGACACAAAGCAATGCTTCCACATCTTCATCCTTTCTTGAGAGTGCATCTGTAACAACATTTTGCTTCCCTTTTTTGTAGATGATTTCAAATTCATAACCCAACATCTTTGTGACCCATTTTTGTTGCTCTTCTGAAGATAATATTTGTTCCAAAAACTATTTAAGGCTATTATGATTTGTTTTTACCTTGAAGTGTCTTCCCATTAGGTAAGGTCGTCATTGCTTTAGTGCATGTAGTATTTCCAACATTTCCTTCTCATAAATAGGTTTGTTTAAATACTTTCCTTTGATTTGACGACTTTCAAATGCAATGGATCTTCCTTCTTGCATTAAAACAACACCAATTCCATTTCTTGAGGCATCACATTCCAAAATAAATTTTTTAGTGAAGTATGACATAGTTAAGATCGGTGCTTGGCACATTACCTCTTTAAGATGTTCAAAGGCCTTAGTTGTTTCTGGATTCCAAGAAAATGCATCTTTCTTCAGTAATGTTGTTAGAGGTGTTGTTATTCTCCCATAATTCTTAACAAACTTGCGATAATACCCCGTCAGCCGGAGAAATCCTCGAAGACGCTTTATGGTTGTGGGGATTTTTCATTCCTTAATGGTTTTAATTTTGTTAGGGTATACCTTAACACCCTCATGAGATACAATATGACCCAAATATTCCACCTCCTATTCTCCAAATAAACATTTGGAGGTTTTTGCATATAATTGTTTCTCCTCCAATAATTTGAGCACTCGGTCAACATGTTGAACATGATCCTTCCAAGACTTGTTGTAGATTAGTATATCATCAAAAAATACTAACACAAATTGTCGAAGGAAGGGTTTGAAAATGGAATTCATCAAGCCTTGAAATGTGGAAGGTGCATTAATAAGGTCAAAAAACATGACCAAAAATTCATAATGACTGTTTTTAGAATGTTTCTAGTCTTCATTCTTATTTAATGATATCATAAACAAAGATCCAACTTGGTGAAGTAAATTTCTCCATGTAATTCATTCAACAATTCATAAATGAAAGAATGGGAAATTAATCTTTAATAGTGAGCTTGTTGATCTCCCTATAGTCTGGACACATATGCCATGATCCATCCTTGTTGTGCACCAATACTATTGGAGCAAAGAAAGAACTTTGACTAGGTTGAATTATACTGGCCTCTAGCATTTTTGCAACCATACATTCAATTTCTCTCTTTTGGGCATAAGGATGTCTGTAAGGTCTGATGTTTGGAGGAACACTTCCTAGAATCAAATGAATAGCATGATCATGATCATGAATAGGTGGGAGGCCTTTGGGAGTCTCAAATACCTTGGAATTATTGTCCAAGGCTTTTTGGATATCTGGAGAAATAGATGATTTCGATGTTTTAACCTCGTTGTTATTTCTTTAGAATCTTTTTCACGCCATTAGAGATGATTATATTTATTGGTTTCCCTATGATACCCCTTAATTCAACTTCCTTTCCTTCCCAAAAAAATTTCAAGAAAAGTTCTTGAAAATTAAAAGTTATCGTCCCCAAAGATTGTAACCATTGGACTCCTAGTACAACATCAACACCACCCATTGGAATGGAAAGCATTGGACTATTCAATACATATTCCCCCATGGTTAGCTTGATATTATGGAACTTTCCAAAGCAATTTATAGTTCCTCCATTTGCAACCATCACTTGACACTATGGTGCTAGATATAGGAAGAAATTCAATTCCTTGGCTATCTTATGATGAATAAAACTATGGTGCTACCCAAGTCAATCATCACTATTACCTTTTTATTCTTGATATATCCTTCTATATTGAGAGTATGAGGAGTGGAAATTCTTGCCAATGCATTACAAGATATGGTCGGATTCATTTCTTCTTTCTCTAGGGTTGGTTCTTGGTGTATATCCTCCTCTTTTGATGTTTCTTGTTGCTTTTCTTCCTCCTCTTCATAATGAATGTAGAATAATTTCTTCTCAACACACTTATGACATTTAGTGTATTTGTTATCACAACTGTAACAAAGCCCTTTTGTTATTTTTCCTCCAATTTTTATGATTTACCTTGTAGGTTATGGAAGGCTAAAATCAACAACACTTCTATCTTTATAGTTGTGAGTAGTAGACTTCCTTGTTGCCATAATTTTGCTTTCAACTTTCTTTCCACCCTGAATGCCTTCTCTAATGAATCAGGTTCCCAAAGGTGAACCTCATGTTGGATGTTATCCTTTAAAGTGCCTATGAAGACATCAATCATATGCTCCTATGGAATATCAGTTACATTGATATTCAATTTTTGAAAGTCCTGAATGTGCTCGGCCATTGAACCCTTTTGTTTGAGATTTATCAATTGGCTAAAGAAGTTGTTGCTCTTTGTATCCTCATAATGTGCTATCATTTTCTCCATAAAAATTGACCAAATGATAAGTAGTTTACAAGAACAAAGCCATCGATATCGTACAAACTGATTGGGTTCTAAATATAAAGACACAATGCATACCTTTTGTGCGTGTTGCACATCATGGAGATCAAAATATTGCTCCATATGTAGTATCCATGTTACCGGATCCTTGCCATCAAACTTCCTCATATCGATCTTTGGAATGTGGTGGTTCTTAAACCCAACATTGGAGTCTCTGTAATCATAATTCGTATTCCTTTTGTCCTGATCATGATTTTCATGGATTACATTGTCACCACTCGAAAGCCTTTCTTCTAGCAACTTTGCCAAACCTTCCTTCAACCCTTCTATCTCGACGTTCATCATTGCTTCCATGTCTTCTTTTAAACCATCATTCAAAGTCCCATGTCATTTTTTATGCCATCTATCTTAACATTCATCATGGCTTCCAATTCATTTTTTGTTACTTTTTGCGAGAGCGAAATTTGTTGCACTTGGTCTCGTAATTTTTATATATCATGGTGCATTTCTTCCTCTTCTTCATTCATCATAGAAGATATTTCTGGTTGCTTACTAGGTGTATATATTTTTTTATTTTGAGGCATTTTGGAATCAAAGAATGATATCTATACTTCAGTATGTCCTTTGAATCACTTCAAACTGATTTTTCAAACAAAATTGTGTAAAATTAAAAAAAATACACACCTTTTTCTTTCTTTTTAGGAGCTCAATATTGACATTGTTGTATCTCTGTAATTTCGGATCTCCAAGGTCTGAAATTTCATCTTGTGGTATCCCTCTGGGTCTTCTTGCCAACCCCATAAGTCAGACTGAGATTGAATTCTTCAAGAAAGAGTTATGCCCAATCTCCCACGAGGACATAATTATAGACTAGTTCAGTAAAGCGAACTTGTATAGAATTCCACATGTCATTTTTTTAACCATCGGCCCTAAAAATGATACAAGCAAAACTACAATCCGTGCTCTTTTCATTACTTTTTACAAAATTCAAATCCAATGCTTAGAGAGAAAGCTATGCCGATTTTCCTTAGGTCACATGTTTGAGATTGAATTGTGGACACTGCAAAAACCATAACTTCTTTAGCCCATATCTCAGAAAATATAGCGAACCAAGTGAAATTTCTACACGACGTTCAGCAAGATTTCTACTCCACGTGGTTGAAATTTCAACTTCTGAAGCCTCACAAAAAAAGTTAGAACAAAAATTCCAAGATGACTTGTTTGAAAGAGCAAAACCCTAGAATCCAAAGCTTTGAAACCAAATGTTATGCAACCAACTCACAAAACATAAGAACAAATAGATCAATGACTTAAAAATTATCCTCTTTGAGGGGGAAACCTCCTATACAATACACAAATGGACAATTCTTGGATGATACAAATGATAAGACCTGCTTGGTATATAGAGGAGTCTAAGGGGTCACAATATAATTAGAGCCTACATAACAATAAGAATGTAAGGGCACAACAATAACAATAATGGACTTCTATGGGGCACAACGATAACAACATGGGGGATACATGGGCACAACAATATCAATAGGGGGCTACACTAATAATAACAATAAAGGAGGTACACTAGTATTATAGGGACCTAACATATACCTTACAACTTATAAGAGATAACCTTGTATTGACTCTATTGAGCTAGAACATGATAACATTGAAAGTAGATAAGAATCATACATAATGACAATTTATTTTTAAAAATTAAGTCAACCTTCATATTTAACCTTGCAAACAATGATCTTAAATCATAAGCATAGTCTAAAGTTATTTCCAAAGTAATATAAACCTACATATTATTAGCAAAATTAAAAAGATAACAAATCCCTTATAGTTATCTTTATCTTCTCATATTCATAATTTATTCTATATTTTTTTATTTGAAATTTTTTTATTTGTGAAACACATTCCATTTTAGATATCTTCACATTCCATTTTAAATATCATTACCTATATTAAAACAAAAAAAAAGTCAATAAAGCCAAAATCTATGATAACCACTAAAAAAATTATCATTTAATTTACAAAGAACATCACTTTTCAAGTGAAAAAATATTACATTGAAAAAAAATCCATTTAAAAATACCAAACATTAACAATACTTTTACAAAGAACATCACTTTTCAAGTGAAAAAATATTACATAGAAAAAAAATCCATTTAAAAATACCAAACATTAACAATACTTTTTAATGATAAGACAAGACACCATATTGTGTACATCCATTACTTTCTTATTCTCTTTATATACCTTTCCCTATATTATTTTCTTTTTAATATAATATACCCACACTATTAATCCCACTTCCACTATGTTCTCCATATACGTTTTCATAAAAAAATATCAATTAATCCTCAAAATAACGTTATTTTACATAACTTTCTCTATATTATTTTAACTCCACCTCCATTATGCTCTCCCTATATTATTTAAATAAATCAATTAATCTTCAAAATATGTATCTTCCACTATGCTCCTATGTATCATTTTCAAAATAAATATCCTAGGAAAAAACATATGTGTCATGAATTGAGCCATAATAAACCATTTAAGTTTAATTAAAATATATATTAAAAGTGCATGTTATATTAATGACACACTATAAGCATAAACACGTGAAATGTGACTTAGTTGTAGACTTTTCAAATGCCCCGCTTTTATCGACCAATCCAGGTTCACTTTAAAAAATTAGCTGGAACAACATTCACATGACTATGTACTTATGATATCATATTTAATGTGTCATGAGTTTTTGTTTGTATTGACAGTAAGCAAATTTACGTATCTTAACAGTTAAAGGACAAATAAATAATCTATATTTGATCAGAAATTTAATTTTATTATATTTAGTTGAGTAGAATGAAATTAATTTTATTTGAATTAATAATAATATTTAAAAATAGTTTATTTAAAATAAAAGAAAATATTTAAAATTTAAGTTTCAAAGTTAAATCAATTGATTGAGTATCTCTAATGTAAAGTGTCTCTAGAATTGGGATCACATGTTCAATTCTCTTCTTTTCAATATTTTTGGAAAGCCCAAAATTCTCTTCAATTTTTTTTTTACTTTAACCATAATTAAAAAAACCAATTTAAAAAAAAGTCCAATTGCCAGGCAATATCGTGAACCATAATTAAAAAAACCAATTTAAAAAAGACCCAATTATTGTGAACCACAATAAAAAAACAATTCTAAAAAACCAATTTTCCAATAACCTGAAATGCAAAATATTAAACAAAATACTTGAAACTATTCCGGGTATTATTATAATGATTATCCCGACATTAGGAATCCAGGAATCCAGTTAAATGTACAAATGCAAAATATTAAACTTCATAAACAAAATAGGTCACTATTCCAAGACTTAATATAATGATAATCTCGACATCAGGAATCCAGTTAAATGTACAAAATATTATTAGGAATAAAAAAATCAAAGGAAGTGTACAATCCCGTGGGGCCATAGTTTGACTCTTGCTCGCATCTATGATACATATCCACTAAAATTCAAAGCGGAACTCAGCTGTCATTAATAATGAATGAATAAATACATTGAAAACTCAATTCAACTCAACGGACTGGGATTCATAATTAAGGAATCCGTGGTTGTGTGAAGTTGCAGAGATTGATCTTCAGAAGAGCTTTGACGGGTCTATGATCTGAGGCCTTTACTGTTTCAATCGAATCATAGTCCTGCACATGGACTTTGATGTTTGTGGCAGATGTACTGACTCTGTACAAGATTCTGTCAGTCCAGGAAGGGACTCTTTCCTGTAACATTCATAACAGTCGAGGTGTCAACTTCCAGTAGAAATGGAAATATTGGTGGCACCAATATTTACTTTCAACCCCACACACATATATATATATCTCATTGAAATGTATATAAAACTTTCTTAAATGTTCTATGAAAGATTTTCCATAAAATTAGCCTCATTTTAATGCCAAGTTGGACAATTTGGAATCATATAAATCATATGGTAACACTAACTGTCCAACCTAAACTTTGTCTGCAAAATTCCAGTCAGAAATTTGAAAGGTAGGTAATTTTAACCAACTTAACTTTACAATGAGAACAAGTAAATGTAGTTGATATTCGTTGATTCACATCATTTTCCCTTTGTTATTTGATAATTTGCAAGCGTAATTTCATAATTATGTTAAGTAAAATGTGAAAAAGTAAACCTAAGTTTAGAGGCCCAAAGAGTTGATATACCAACAATTAGTTAATATACCAACAGTTCTCATTTATCTCTGTAAAATAAAGATGCCTGGTTAAAGACAATTTTCATTTATCTCTGTAAAATAAAGAATTGTATGCCTGGTTAAAGATTTGTATGCCTAGTAATAACAGTACCTTAGCACTTGTGTCATAGTCGTCTGTTCCGATGTCATACTTGTAGGTGGGTCTGAAAGAGAGCGGGCCTTCGCAGAAACCATGGAAAATCTCCCCTTTTTCTGCTTCTCTTGAAAGTTGGTCTTTGGCTCTCAAAAGCTATTTAATATACACACACATTGCATGCAGTCAGCCTCTAAAAGTCAAGCGATCGAATCCCCCGCCTATTATTATGTAGGTAGACGAGTAATATAAAAAGTACCTTTTGCAGATTTTGGCGGATGAGGAGGCTCACAGACTTTCTGCTTCCTTCAATTCTGTAGTTGAGATCCCCCAGCCAGACTACCACATCGGATTGGCGAATAGAAGCGGAATGCAGAGAAATGCTTTGATCTTGATCATCATCTGCCATCCTGCACCCTGAAAGATCCATTAATTGGTTCGGGCTCTGCCTAAAGCTGGACGTCTTCGGTTTGTTGAAAATGGTCTGGCAAATGCGCTGGTACTGAACATTGCGCTCTAGCACGTTATTCTCATGAGCTGCACCAGACCAAAAAAAAAAATTAATTCAACAGAGCTTTAAAAAATCATTTCCCCACTGAAATGGGTGGGCACTGCCATGGCTGGCTTTTCAACTGGGACAGTTGTGAAAAAGTAAGATATGGTAAATATAATGATCTCCACTGCAATATTGACTGTTAGGTAACGGATAACAGAGTCCTAATTAATTACCAGAGAGATGACAGTCAATGAAAAGAAATGAACAGCCTTTGTATATCAAGGTTATTGCTACGGCCCCCTTCTGTCGCCTGACGACTCCTCCAAGGCCTCCCAAACTAACCTTATCCACTCTCACCTCTGCGACAGTTTTTCAGTATTTAAATCAAGCAATGATCTTTATAAACAAAAATGATCTAATCTTAATTCTAGGATTATGATTTTAACTAGACCTAAATTGACATATGAATCTCTTTATCTGTATTAAAAATCTTTGAAAAGAATCATTTAAGTGCTTAGTAAAATCTGTCAGAACAAATATTTAATAAGCCTTAGAAAAAGATGAGGATCACCTTTAATGAAAGGCTTTGAAGCGTTTCTTGCAAATATGAAGAGTTGCAAAGACAGCATGACAGAAGTGGCAACCAAGCTGTACAGAAATCAAAGCAGCCATGAGAAACAGTGATTCATAGTAATATTATTAATGCAAGCAGACTTCTTAAAGTTTCGTAATAGATCAACCTGTAATTTCGTCCCAAGGCATCCAGAATCACAGAACCGGCATCCAAGTTGGGAACTTCTTGAAGTCCTATGACGTAAAAGTCAAAGCTTTCCCCTTTTCCACCCAGAAGCTTATGGAGCTCATGACATGCGAGCTGTGATTGTTACAGTAAGGTCGATTAGCAAACAGGTTGCAGTTCTTTAAATAAAGCTATAACTTTCACGGAAATTTTAAAATTAGCCGTGATTAGCCATAATTCTATCTCTTTATATGGATTATATCCCATATTTTTATGATCTTAATGGATCTTTAATGGATCTCCCTTAATGTTACTAGTTTTAACAACAGGCCCCCCGAAAGCTTAATAAATCTTCTGTTAATTCTAAATCTAAGCGCGTTAGCAAATGCAATTTGTGAAAATTATCGTTCAGATTAAAGGGGCATGAGTGACTGGGAAAAGATAAATCTCTGTACCTTCCCATTCATATTCCAAGTGACAATGTGCATGCACAGATTATCGGGGCCAGAGGTCCAACCGAACCTACTGGGCCTCCTTTCGACCCTTCTGATTCCGCGAGTACAGGTCTTTTCCTTTTCGCTTAAGCTTCTTTCCAGAAAATCGAGAATATCCTTCCTTCGCAGACCATAAAAGGCAACCATATCAGAGCCGCATAACCCATCAATTTTGGACCTCTCCTCCTCAACTTCTCGATCCAGCGATTCAGGCCCCCAGCTATATCTCGGCTTCGAAACCCCGTATGCCTCCTCCTCCTGCTCCTCCTCCTCCTCCTCCCCCTCCTCTGAATACATGTAAGGGCTTTCGGAGGGTGGTTTCCAAGGCGAAACGATCAATCTTACCTCCTTACTCTTCGGCGTCCCCCTTCTCAAAACGTGCTTCTTTTCACCGATTGCATTAGATTCAACACTCCTGTGCACAGTACTGCTGCACGAGTTCCCCATTCTTGGCAACTTATCAAATGCAAATTCCCCACAAGACTATTCTCTGTCAAATGTTTCGCGATACCCATCATGGAACATAGGTACTCTTGAGTATTGGCGTTCTAATCTAATCCAATCCGCTCCCTGCAGAGAAAAGAAAATCAAACGTAAATACTATTTCTGTTCGATGCATCACATCCTTTAGCAGAATCCCTTTCTTGAAACCAATAAAGAGTGAACAACATTAAAGCAAATGCCATTAAATTTCCGGCCCAAAATCAGGGGAACCAGAATCACTATAACTTAGGATTGGACTTCAGAAGCCACAACTAAATGACAAATAAGATACAGCTCTCAGACTGAATATGTCGCAGATTTTTTTAAGAAACTCGACTTTTCTTCATTCCTGAGGCACATACGATCTTGTAGAGGACGGATAGTTGTGAAGGAACCATAACACACATCACGTCTGCCTCACCAGCCGAAATTTTGGATTTTTCGGCAAGAATTTAGGTTGACAGGGCCCGCTCAGCTAATCAAATAGACGGTGGAAAATCGGAGCGGCCATTATCGATCTCTCGCCATTTCCATCAAATATCAATCCACACCAAGAAAGAGACCTAATAAGAAAAAGTCAGCCATGAACCTGCAACTCTGTCTGTCGAAGGATTCAACCAGGGCAATACAAATGCATGGCTTCTTCTGAAAAAATAAAAAGTTGAATATGTGTTTTGTTTTTGGAAATTTAATTTTTGAAAGCAGAATTGCAAAGTTCTCGCGTAATGATTTAGTCTGTGCATATAATTCTAAAGACGACATTTCATTT
Source organism: Pinus tabuliformis (assembly GCA_031772625.1). Classification (NCBI taxonomy): domain Eukaryota; kingdom Viridiplantae; phylum Streptophyta; class Pinopsida; order Pinales; family Pinaceae; genus Pinus; species Pinus tabuliformis. The sequence goes on from CM062810.1 coordinate 979,452,614, forward strand.
TTCTAAATTGTTTTGTGATAAAGCTATATGATTTGATCTCTGGTTAAGAATTTTGGCAAGCATTTCCACTCAATCTTCACTTAGTCAAAACAAATAAAAAAGCATCTGTAATACCTTGTTTGGAAGCCATGAATGGTCGTTGACAGAGCTAACCCTGATCAGCACAGTCAGAATCCTCAGCTCCTGCTACTCCGGAAAGAAACACGAAGTACTGAGAATGATTAGAGCCGAATCAAGCTGCAGGCAGGATTTTAGCGCGGAGAAGGAAAATGCAAAATAATGTCGTGCGGTCCACGAGGCGAAGGTCGTCTGAGTGTTTCCTCTGTGTGTGTTTCCTCGCCCCATTTAAAAACGAATACCGATATTTGAATGCACTCCTACACGTGGTCATGCACGCAGAAAAAAGTGGTCGGCCTCGGCATTCCCTCTCGCTGTGGATTCCCAATCCCTTCGTCCATTAAAATATTTTACCGTTTGAAACTCCAATGACAACAGTTCCCCACTTTCCTGATGTAAATAATCATATTGTTTGATTTAATATTTTAGTGAATGTTGCGTTTCCAGGTAAGAGGCTGAGCGGCCCGGTCCAATGTATTTCTTTTCTAAGTTCCATTAATTTGAAATTAAAAGATTCGAAATGATGCCTTAGGGAATTCAAATTGCCTGTATTAAAGTCTTAAAGGCATTGCCATAAGGTTTGTATATAATTTATTATGAGATTTAATTTGTTGTTTTTCAAGCGTGACCTGTGACATTAACTTTTATTCCCCCACATCTCCCTATCGGCTTGCGGCAGGTCGTCGTTTGTAATGTGGGTCCCGGCCTTAACCGTTGCAGGCTACCAAGGTAATAATAATTATAGTCTTGATAATAATAAATCGCCTCTAATACTGCATACCATAATTTAATTTAATCGAAATTGGTTAAATAATGTTTTGTAAGGTTAAAGCAATTTAATTTAAATGTCGATGTCAAATAACGTTAAAGTAATTTAAGGTTAAACATCAATGTAATTTAACTTGAAGTATATCGATGTTTAAATAACGTTAAAGTAATTTAAGGTTAAATATCAATGTAATTTAACTTGAAGTATATCGATGTTTAATTTAATTTAAACATCGATATTTTCGATTAAATAATGTTTTGTAAGGTTAAAGCAATTTAATTTAAATGTCGATGTCAAAAAACGTTAAAGTAATTTAAGGTTAAACATCAACTGGAAGTATATTGATGTTTAATTTAATTTAAACATCGATATTATAAAGGTTTAAGTTGGTCCAGGAGAAATGGGTAGAGTACAATCCGTGAAATCAGTTAAAAATATATACAAAAAGAAAGATAATTTAAAAGTAGTGAAATAAAAAATGATTAATTTAATGAGATGAGGAAATTCAAGAAGAGGGATAAAAAAGGTTATTTTTAATAAGTATTTTTGACCCTTAATGTTATGGGAGAATGTTAATCATGTATTTTTTATTATTATGGGTAGTAAAAGAGAATCAACTTAGTGTATGTCTATTGAAAACTAGCTTTTGGTAGGCCACTAATAAAGGTCAAACATTTCTTGGAGGAATAGAGCTAAGATTTTTTAGTCCTTATAATCTATGAGTTTTTAAAGAGAATTTATCTAATGCATGTAAGTATGGAGAAGTAGTTTTCGGTAAGTTATTAATTATTAATAAAGGTTACACATTTTTTTGGAGGAAGAGAGCTAAGCTTCTCTAATCCTCATAATCAACGAGTTTCTAAAAAGAATCTGCTTATGATCTCGTATTAACAAGAGAATTTAAGTACAAAATGGTGTTTAATCTCAAACTCTAAGACACATATCTAGGAAGCATTGTGCCCTCAAGGAATATGGCAATATATCTAATTGCAAACCTAGTTGGAATGTTTATGAGCTAGGTCAAAGGTAAGCAAGAGGGAGCCTTGGGTTACACACTAACTGGAGTTTGGTGTACCCAAGAGGCTAGACGAGCCCATCATTACATTAGAAATATAAGCTTGAGTATTGTTGAACTTTGGAAGAAAGCTACTCTCTTGGATTAGACCATGTGAATTGGAGGGCCTCTAAAAATATCAATATGAATACCCATTTTATCACTTCCTTGGGGAGATTGTTAGCATCCTGTAAAAAGCTATGCAAGGGTGGCTTTTCAATATCAAGGTCAATGAGGTGAATTAAGGAAGATTCTCTCATATACCAACATGACTCGATTCCATGTTTTGCTTAATCCTTAAAGGACTCGAGAGGAAGATATGGATATCTAAGAAGACCACTTTATGAATTGCTTGTCTACCTAAGCCTCTGTAACATCATGATTATATGAAAGATCATTGAAATAATGAGTGGGGTTGTGTCAAGACACAAATCACTTAGCATGAAAATGTTTGGATAACATCATGACAAGCAATGTATCATGTTTTAGTTTACTCCTGAAAAGTATAGTCTGTGAACCTCACACCTATACAAGAGGACATGTGTGACAAATGAGTGAAAAAGTTGGATCTTTGCTTGAATGTTCTGAACCTCAATTTGAAAACATTGCTCTTCAAGGGTGGTAAGGCTCACATATCCCTCACTCAATCTAGCCTCTATTGCTAGAATCAAGCTAAAGCATGGTTCAAAGAATGGGAAATTGACATATACATATGAAAACGCTACCTCAACCCTCTCATCTTTGTAAGCATGGATCACATTACTTGCCCCACTTTTATGCATGTTAAAGACCATGAGTTTTATTTTCCCTAAATTACCTAGCATTTATGAGTTCCATGAAATAAATCTAAGATGCTGAGTTATCTTTGGATTCCCCTCATTATTCGGGACATGAGAATAATGATATCTACAAATAAGAGAATAGAAATGGAGACTTCAAAGAGTAAGCAATCATTTATGGCACCTAGTGGATATAATATGGTTTCCTCTATCTTATCAATGTAGAAGTCCAAAAAGTGTATGCAAGAGTGAGCAACCTTATTTAACTCTTATAACACTATGGACCTCATTTACCTCACTAGAGTTTGTTCATACCTTGCCAACGATGGTTCCATAATGTCTCATCACAAGTAAGACCACCAAGGGTGGAATACCCAAAGCCTAAAGTCAAGTCAACAAACAAGGTTCAAGCAATAATTTATACTTTACAATTGTTTTCCTTTGCCTCTTCCATGATGGAAGTCCTAAGTAACTATATGATCATTGGTTCATTGGTTCCTCCTAAACATACTTGTCATTTGGGCCTTAGTGTTTTTGTCCCTAACTTCTAGAGATGTGAATTTCTAAGGTTGTGGCAAAGATCTTAGCCAAGGCATGGGTGGTTGTTAATAATGGATAAGATACTAGAACCATTCTAGGCTCCATTATTTAGATGGAATATATAGTATCACAGATTAAAGAAGATAGAAAGCCATGGGTCACCATGCAGTTAAGCAAGTTAGCAGTATACTCTATGAAGAATTTAGGGATACTTTTGAAAAATTCAACATTCAGGTTCCCCACATCTTGAGATTTGTTGAATTGAAATTTTGCAATGGCACATAGGATTTGATGGTAAAAAAAGTAATATGAATATACAAGTTTTGAGTTGACTAAAGAATGCTTTGTTGGTTGGGGGAGGGGGGAGTGGGGGCTCACATATCCAAAGTGTCCCACTCCACATGACAATGCATTTTCCTTGCTTCATTCCTTTAACCATTTTGGTGTGCTTTTCCATTTTGGCTATGTTTTCCTTTAGATCGTATTTTGTTTAAATCTTCTTCAATGTAAATCTTTTTAATAATAGTGAGTAGAGCTTTTATAGACCAAAAGATCTCGAGCCTGTCTTAAAGGTCCTTAAACCTAATAATGAGGGAGTTGTGGGTAAGCCATGCCCTTTCTAGCTCGATTTGTAGAAATATAGTCATAGATTCAATTATATTGTCTTGTTTCTCTAGACATCCCTTCGGTAAATTAAAATCTTTACATTTCTTTTGTATTTCTTCCTTCACTGGGATTACTATGTCTATAATAAGTGGTTTTTTGAGTTATAGTTGCCTTTAATAATTAGAAACCATGTAGTATCCACTGACTCAATCCTAAATGCAAATGCTTTCCAATTCTCTTAGCTAAGATACATGCTTTAAAAGCTTTAATAACCCAAAAACTATCCTTTATGAACAACTCTACATTTTCAATGTTATTTAATACAAAATGTTTTATCCTGCTCTTAGAATTTTGTTATTTGATACAAAATGTTTTATCCTGCTCGTAGAATTTTTCTTATTGGTTTGTAATGCACGTTTCCTGGCTTCAATTGTCATCCTCCGTTTGTTCACTATTAGGAAAGGTTTCTTTAAAAAACCAGTGTTATGGGATTGCTCTTCAATTAGTTTCGGTTGGGTGGTCACTGTAGACAAATCTCGCAACTGTTTGTCAGAGAGGCCAAACTTTGTCTGTATCAATTCTTCCAAATTGTTTTTTTCTTTCTTAAATATTCTTCAAAAGCATTTCTGACATGGTATGTCCCATGGCCGTTTTTCTGACAACTTTCTTCATTTAAGAGTTTTGTCAAATACATCCCATACCACTGAACCTACGATTCCTACCTATTGCACCACAGTTGCACGCATGTTCAAGATTCCAATTTTGTTACACATTACGTTCAAGCTTCCCATATTGCGAAATCATCGTTCTATAGTCAGTTCCCATATTGGATAACATTTTCTTTTAGATAAATACATTTTTCACTAGCTCAGCATCTTCTAATTACAATGTTTGTTACGTAATATAAACGATTAGTACTTCAGTTCATCAAAACTACAAACGTTTTAGAATTTGCCAACCCACGGAATTTATGGATAGATAGGCCACTCTCACAAGTATTTTATACTTCGGATGCAGAGCAGCAGAGGTCGTAGGGAGTGAAAAATGTAAGCGTTCCGTTGATGTGCGTGGGTCTAACGCCAGCATAGACTTTCAGAGGGCTGGGCAGTGCCGTTACATTGTCGGCTGCCGTGTGTCCCACCCCATAGCGAAAAAGCAAGCTGTTGTTGACTTTGAAAGAGCAACGGACGTGATTCGAAACCAAAACGTTAGGGCCGTTACACGTCGGTCAGACATACAAGTTGCAACTGCTATGTTGACGTGCAGAAGCGGAATCTTGGAAACTTTCCCCATTTTTGCCACTTTTCAAAGCAACAGAAGAAAAAACAAAACATATTAATTATGAACTCCTCGTAAGATTCCAATTACAGTTGTCAATCCTATATTATAATTATAATCATGTGCATGTAATACATAAAATGCAGTCCTATTGTTTTGATTTGGACCAATATTTGAAGACCTTGGAAAGCAGATTTAACTCATCTTTGTCCATGCTTTTGCTGTGCCTTTCTTGGAAAGTTTGACTCTCTATGTTTAAAATTTTGGAGGGAAACATAACCTAAGAAATCCACGTCTAATGGTATTCCAGTCATTCATTTATTTATAAGTGGAAAACCTAGGAAGATTCACATCTGATGGTATGTCATTCAATTTTGTACTTTTACTGCCAATGTAATTTTTGTTGAGAATTGCTTTTGAACGTAATATATATAAATGTGATTGATAATGTAATTTATTAGGTTGGTTTTTTTTTTTTGTTTTTTTTTGTTTTTTTAAATTAGGTTATGTATAAATTAACTTTAATTTTAAGGTAAAGTTTAATTTATAGATGAAATAATTTTTTCATGGGAATTCATCAAAATTAGGAAATACAATTTTAAGAATTTTTGTTTTTTTAAAATACATTTTTGAATGTCTAAATAGATTCAACACCTTAAAAAACCTCTAGGGCACTCAAATTATTCAACACCCTAACAAAACTTTAGGGAACTCAAATTATGTAGATCAAACAATTTAAAGTCTAAGTTTTTAAAATTAACCAAAAATAATGTCTTGAAAAAGGTCATTTCGTCTATAAATTAGACTACGACTAATTTTAATGTTACATAGAAAAACGCTTTATTTAATAATAAAATATTATTATGCCGTAAGGCGTTTCCCTTTGGGAAGAACTCCCCCGGCTGCCACTCTGTACTAGTTTCCACCGTGAAATTGAATGTTAGACGATGGAAGAATACTGGGTTGTCAGATGGATACTTATACAGTTTCAACAACTGAATTATAAGACGGGCCATATAATGCTCCTCCTCCATGATGGTGAGCTTCACCTTGTCATTTGCTTTTTCATTTTCAAGAGTAAAACTCTTCTCCTAGGGTTTATGAGATAGTTGGATCCCGCCAACAAGCTCACCAGTGGACTAGAGACCAGATGAAAACCCTTGCAACGACCCCATATCGGAGCTCGAAGGCATGACCTACTATAATGATAGGGATTTCAAGCTCAACGTCACGGGATGTGATTTTGAATTTATGGTGTGATGTATTGTTGGTTTAGATCTGATCCTTGAAGCTGTGCCAATGTACGAAATTACAAAAAAACCACCATGTTTTTGCAGTTACCTATGGTAACAACTCTGCTCAGGGTTCATTTTCACTGTGATGGGTGTGCCAAAGTAATGAAAAAAACAAGGTTTCCTCTTAAAGAATGGGAGTAGCTTGGATGTTGGGGCAAATCCTTCCATTATAAAGTTTAACAAGAATGTATGAGAGCCAACTATTGGAAAAACCATTTATAACTGCCTTGTCTAAGTGCTCAAGATCAACGCCAATTTTGGCTTGTTGCGCTATGAGATTTGCATTCTGTGTTGGTTAACTCAATCTTTTTAGAAATGTTGAGGATGTTTTGAACAAATGGTGGTTTATGCAGGAAGGAAAGGCCAAAGAGAAGAAGGAAGAAAAGAAGGGCGGGGGTCATAAGAAGGAAGATGGGCCTCTCACAATTGTGATAAAGGTGGACATGCATTGTGAAGGATGTGCTAGAAAGGTCAAGAAATGTGTTAAAGACATGCCATGCTTATATCCAAATTGAATATTTGTTGGTTTGCATGATTCCTGTCCTTGAAGTTATGCCAATGGACAAAATTTTGAAAAGAAACCACTCTGTTTTTGCATCCAGTTGTGGTAACAACTGTGCTCAGGGTTCATTTGCACTGTGATGGGTGTGCCCAATTAGTGAAGAAAAATATCCTCAGAATGAAAGGTATTGTGTTCAATTCCTTATTCAATGTCATACACATTCACTGTGCCGTCGGATTGATACTTATACAGTTTCAATAACTGAATTATAAGACGAGCCATATAACGTTTCTCTTCCACGATCATTTTGTAGAGCAAAACTCTTCTCCTAGGGTTTATGAGATAGTTGGATCCTGCCAACAAGCTCACGCAGTGGACCAGAGACCATATGAAAATCCTTGCAATGGTCCCATATTGGAGCTCAAAGGCATGACCTACAATAACGACAGGGTTTTCAAGCTCAGTGTCACGGGATGTTGTGATTTGCAATTTATGGTGGGATGTATTGTTCGTTTAGATTTGGTCCTTGAAGCTATGCCAATGTACGAAATTATATATTAAAAAAAACCATTATGTTTTTGTAGCCAGTTGTGGTAACAACTCTGCTCAGGGTTCATTTGCACTGTGATGGGTGTACTAAATTAGTGAAGAAAATATGGTTGCTTATTAAAGAATGGGAGCAACCTCGCTATTGGGGAAAATCTTCCATTCTAAAGTTTAAAAAGAATGTATGAGAGCCAACTGCTAGCAAAACCATTTATAACTGCCTTATCTAAGTGCTCAAGATCAATGCCAATTTTGGCTTGTTGTGCATTGAGATTTGCATTCTGTGTTGGTTAACTCAATGGTTTCAGAAATGTTGAGGATGTTTTGAACAACAAATGGTGGTCTGTGTAGGAAGGAAAAGCCGAAGAGAAGAAGGAAGAAAAGAAGAGCAGGGGTCATAAGAAGGAAGATGGGCCTCTCACAGTTGTGATAAAGGGGGACATGCATTGTGAAGGTTGTGCTAGAAAGGTCAAGAAGTGTGTTAAATACATGCCAATATTATATGCACTTTGAATATTTGTAGGTTTGCATGATTTCCATCCTTGAAGTTATGCCAATGGACGAAATTTTGAAAAGAACCCACTCTGTTTTTGCAGCCAGCTGTTGATCAGATATTGATCCAAGACTTCAGTGATAGCTCAAGATTCAAAGTGTTCAAAAGTGTGTCAAACCTGAACGACCAGATAGATCTCTTCTTCCTGATTCCGGTGCCGTGAACAGTTCGAAAAACCGACACCGTATGGAGGAGTTATCGCATTTTGAAAAAGTCTAGTAAATTGCAATTTTCAAGAATAATTTGATTTTTGGAAATATTAAAAAAAGAATATTTGGAGGAATATTCCTTGGAATATTCCCTAGAATATTCTCTATAATCTTCGCTAGAATATTCCTTCTAGGTTGACCAATCGGGAGCTGACACGTGGCAAGCCCGGAGGCCGCCACGTGGTCCTAGATTGGTATTGTAAAATTTTTATGGGTTAACTAGGGTCAAACCCGTGACCTCCCACAGGCAAGCCAGGCACCTTAATCGTCCGCTCTACATTGGTTATTAACAGTGTATGGCTAAATGTTATATTTAAAGTGTAACGGTTGGAGGTTTGGGGGTTAGGACTGCCAGCGGTCCTCATAACTTCGGTCACATATCCGCGGAGTTAACCGTTGCCAACAAAACCGCTAGCATTAACGGTCTTCTCCCTAACCACCGGAGTTATACCCATCACATGTGCGCCAAACGCCGACGGTTACTGTCATTTCTGGTGGTTAAGCTTGGTGGAACGCTAAAAAGGCAGTTTATGCCAAATTTAACTGCAATCAAGTGCAGTTTTCCAAATTTAGTGGAGGATTTTTAGGTGAGACTGATTAACTGAACTCAAGAGGCAATTTTCGACCTAAGGGAGTGAAAGAGGAGTCTACCTAGACGAATTTGGGCCTTATGAAGCCATGGGAACAATCTATAGAAGTTGAAGAAGCCATCTTCAAGGAGATTTTCATCCAGGGAGATTTTGGATCTTAGTGCCACCAGGGGTTGGGGGTTGTTGCAGGAGTTACCAGTATCCATTCTTAGCAAAAAAACAGTCGTTCCTCACTGTAATTAACCTTCTGAATCAATTCAAGGTGTTTTCAGAAGCATTTGGAGACTTCTAAAGGCCAATATGCTGAAGGGAATATTCAGGCAACCTAGTGCCTTCCGTGGAGGAAGGCCTAGATCGGGGATGAAGTGCTCGTTTTGAGCAAATGAACAGTCATTTTTTGATGTCAGATATGTGCTGGAGACAATAACATAGGTTTCAGATACATTTGAAGCATTCTGAAGGAGTTTGTACCATTAAGAAGCTTAGGGAAGCTCAGTGCACTTGCTGAAGGAATCAAGTCTAAGGGAGCCTAGATCTGCATGCACAATGAGGATAGCCATGAAAATTATGTAGATGGTTTTCTAAGCCCATTGGGTCAGTACAGTAACCTATAGAGTTGAGTGTGGAACTTGTAAAAGAATTCAAGCCATAATCCCAAAGAGCCAAGTCAAGTTGACAAGAGCTCACGGAGACGTAGCCCACTAGATCGGGGTGAACTCCTTATTAAATTTGTTATTATGTGTGATGTTTATTTGCTGCATTATATGTCTGATATATGTGTTTAATATCAAAAGAAAGAAATCAAATTAAAGTACTTAAACAGATGAAAAAAAACAAACACATACACTTGTTTCAAGTACATAATTCCGCCATTTTCAACATAAGCTAGATCATGTTTATTTAAGCTTTGGAGTGGGAGGTCCTTGTAAGCATGAAAAGTTGTTCAAACCCTCATTTCAGATCAGCTGTGGTAACAACTGTGCTTAGGGTTCATTTGCACTATGAGGGGTGTGCCCAATTAGTGAAGAAAACTATCCTCAGAATGAAAGTTATTATGTTCAATTCCTTATTTAATGTCATACACATTGAGAATGATGAAGTGGTCCAGTCTAGTACTCATGAAATGTGGCAATTTTAAAACCATTATATAGGAAACTTGCCAAATAGATTTTGTCCCATGAGAAGTCACTAAAAAATACTATTTCTCTAAAGTTAGTTATTTAGTTATCATAAAGAAAGATTTTAGCATTTTCATCGTTCTGACTAGAAATATTTTTTGCAATGTTTTCAAGCGATATAATTATTCTATAATTATTTGCATCTAGCACATAACACGTATTTCATTAAATTTGGAATTAAACAATAGATCTAGAATTTCAAAATAACCAAAAAGCTCAATTTTAGTGATGTTCTTGTAATAAAAAATTTCCAATTTTAATGAAATATGTGTTACATCTAACTATAAGTGGATTCCTCAGAAGATTTGAAATTACCCATGGAGAACATCCTCTGAGCCTTGGGAGGAATACTGTATGGAATCAGATCGTTAAAGTCAATTAACATTAGGAAGCATTTTGGAACTCAAGATGGCCTCTAAGAAGGTGTCTCCAATTGTCTAATTTCAATTGACTTGGATGTTTCTTAGGATACAAAGACAATTGAACAGATTGAATGTGATGTAAAATGTACACATCCAGGTATGCATTTTTTTCTCTGGAGATTCTGCATTTGCAATTGCAAATGAGGATCATGTTACTATTGGGTTGAATTATATTTGGTCAGGCATTTGTAACAAGGATTGGTCTTTTGAAGTTTACAAAGCCTAGGGAACTGTTAATGTGAAAATGACAAATGGGTTGTGTCCTAGCAATATTGTATTTTCATGGAAATTATAATTCTCCTAAGAGATTTATTTGGGCATTTAAACAGGAAGCATTGAAACACATCTTACTAATTTTCTCAAAGTTGAACCCAGGGATTGGTTATGTGCGAGGGATGAATGAAGTTTTAGCACCATTATTTTATGTGTTCAAAACAAATCCAGGTGAATCCAATGCAGTAAGAAAATAATTGTGTCCAGTCATGTTTGCAATTTCTATCAGCCAATTCCACTACGAAGCAACATTTTATTATTGTATTTTGTATGTCATGTATTCCTCTCGATACAAAATGATAAATCACTGCCTTTGTTACTTTTGAAGTTTATTTGCCAATTACTTATTTATAAATCATTAAATGAGATGAATGGACTTTTGATATATAGAAAGGCTTATGAATTGTGGAGCTTGCAAGGGAAAGTTAAGAGAATATGGGAGAGCACCTATAGAGACTCTTGGACTGATATTGTTGCAAAAATTGTCTTAAACATTTGGTACTAGCAATACATCAAAAGATTTGCACAAGAGAATTAAACAAATTCAAGTATTACATAAGTAATTTAGGGAGACACACACATATAAGTGCAACAGATTCTAGGGTTATGACATATACATGTGTATGGTACAGATCTTTTGGTCTTAAGATGGTAAAAATGTCTATTTTGGACCACATCAATTTGAGCTACAGACTGGTTACCATTCCTTTGCAACAACTGGTGCAATTGCTAGTTATAATGGTTTACATGTGTAATTTAGAATTTATACCTTTATATTATCATGTTGTGTTGTTCTTTCCCACTCTACATTCTAAAATTTATGTTTAGTGACACTATAAATTTTAAAATTAAGCTTCAAAATTTACTATTTCACAAAAATGGACATGTATAATTTAATAGATACACAAATTTTTTAATTAATTTTATATTCTATCTCACATTTTCAATATTTTTTGTTTAATAAAGATAGATTTCACATTTATATTTCCAAATTACTATTAAAAAAATATAGGCATGATAATTAATTTTATTTTGCATTTTAGTTTTAAATACTTTTATGTTTAATAAAAATGAATTTTAGAAAAACATTTCAATATTTACTATTTAACAAAATATAAAATATAAAAGCTATTTATATATACAATTTTGAATTTATATATTTATGTTGTGTTCTTATTTTCTCTTTTACATTTTTTTTCTATGTCTAATAAAAATAAATTTTATAGTTATATTTTAAAACTCACTTGCTTAATAACAATAAATTTTGAAAGTAAATTTCAAATTTTACTATTTCACAAATATGGACATCTGTAATTTAATGCATATATATATATATATATATATATATATATATATATATATATATATATATAAAGTTAATTTTACAATTTTACTATCTACTTTATAATAATATAATATTATTAATATTATTTTATAAATATGGACATAAACAACTTTGAATTTATATATGTATAATTTAATAGATACATAGTTTTTTTAATTAATTTTATATTCTATCTCATATTTTCAATATTTTTTGATTAATAAAGATAGATTTCACAATTATATTTCCAAATTACTATTAAAAAAATATAGGCATTTATAATTAATTTTATTTTGCATTTTACTTTTGAAGATTTTTATGTTTAATAAAAATGAATTTTAGAGTTACATTTCAATATTTACTATTTAACAAAATATAAAATATAAAAGCTATCTATATATACAATTTTGAATTTATATATTTATGTTGTGTTCTTATTTTCCCTTTTACATTTTGCATTTTTTTTTGTCTAATAAAAATAAATTTTATAGTTATATTTTAAAACTCATTTGCTTAATAACCATAAATTTTGAAAGTAAATTTCAAATTTTACTATTTCACAAATATGGACATCTATAATTTAATACATATATTTTTCTAAGTTCATTTTACAATTTTACTATCTATATTATAATAATATAATATTATTAATATTATTTTCTAAATATGGACATAAACAACTTTGAATTTATATATTAATATTCTTTTCTATCCTAAATTAATTAAAATAATTGAATGCATAATATTTTAATAAAATATCCATGCTATTTATTCAATTAAACTTTAGGCAACTAGCTCCCCAGTGCACACACTCTCTTATGGGCCCCATGACATGGACGATTTTATTAAAATAGCCTATGCGCTAAGAGTTCTGGGTATTATCCCGGATGCGGGTGCTCTGCATAGCCATTAATGTGATGAGATGGAGGACGGCGAGGTGTGAAGGGCACATGTCTAGCATGCGCGCCGGACGGAACACCGGATGGAAAGAAGGGACATTAAGCGAGGCAAGCATTAAGGCAGACAGAATGAAGGGTCTCACCATTAATCAGAAGTTTGGCTCCGCACGCGCTGAGGATTACCCGCCTGCAACCACCCTGATAGCCACAGTAATGGCGGGTGAAGATCGAGGGAGCAGCGCCTGTTTATTTAAGAATTCGGGCAGCAGCGAAATGCTACTATGCTTCATGATATTCAGATACATTCTGGGTTTTGGTTATGCAAAGGTCTTGGGTTGGTCTGGCTCTGTTTGCTGTTTCTGGTTTATGGTTGGGGAGAAGAACTCTTTCGTAGCTGAAGGAGGCTGCCGCGGTAGAGGACAGCTCGCTGATGGTAGCGGAATCCCCACTGTTGCGCCTAATCTTCCTTCGGTGACAGGTAATTCTCTCAAAGTAACTTGTGGATATCCGCCTGCGGTTGATTATTTTCATCTTGCTGTCTGCAATCTCTGGATAGCTATGACGAGACCACGCCAGCGTTTGTTAAGCCGTAGGGGCTCCGGCCGTGGCAATCCCTCTCGACATTCTGTTGGGCCGGGTTCCAAGGAGCAGGTTCCAGACCCTCTGAGATCTGAAAACGTCATGAGACCGGGTCAATTTATCAATCCAAGTTCTCCAGGTTCTACCGGCTCGCCGTCCTTCGGCTCTGCCACTTTCACTTTTAACTGTGCTCTCAGTCGACCCCGAATTACTGCTCATGTCTCTGTGCTTTTTCTGGAAGATACCCAGGATGAAGGCGAGCCTGGTAACACTCTGCCTCACTCCCCTGAACCTCCTCCTGCAATGCACTACGGGACTTCACCGCCTGCCAGCGCTGTCAATACAATAACTACTGATCCAGCTCAGATGGAAGGGACGGAAATGGACGAAGGTGGCTGCAGGATTGCTGAAGAGCCCCCAGATGTTTAATCCCATGTCACAAATCCTCTTCAGGTTTTTGGTCATCTGGACAAGATTCAGTTTTGGTTCTGTTTGTCTGCTCATATGTGTTTGTTCTTGTGTCGGATGTACTGTTATGTTTCATGTTCCAGTGATAAATGCATGTATCAGTGGTATGTTCATGTGTCGATATTTTAGTCAAGTCCCAAATGTTTCTTCCTGATTCCCCTGCGCGGGATATCTTATCTCATCTCACAGTTTTGGACTAGACATGCTCACTCGGCCTATCTCTCGGGCACGATGATTATCAGGACCCAAATGATGTAACAATATTCTCTTTTTGTAAATAATAGATTAATCTTACTTAGCAAAAAAAAAAGAGTTCTGGGTATTAGAGAATTTCTTGGTCAACCCGTGTTGTTGTCAACTAACATTCTAGGCACCCGAGCTCAAAGTTTAAATATCTTACTGGAATGAGGCTCTCCGGGCTAAACCACCTTTGGGCTACCCCAATTTTAAACAACTTATGGGATCCGACCCTTTTTAGACATTCAACCACTTTAGAGTTAGCGCAGTCAGCCCAACTCGTGTGTGTAGGAATCTCACTTTTTCATGGTAGATCGACCCCCAACTTCTGGCCTAATCGGGGTGAGTCTATCTCTCTTTGGATACTACATTCTTTTGCAAGGTGCATTGCTCGAATTCCCACCAAATAGGTGTCGACATCAATCTTTGCTTATGATTACCATAACAACAACAACATAAATATTTATCCATTAAACTTATAAATTCTAATCGGGCTGTGCGCTTGGTTTCGCTATCTGCATAGCGAATCAAGGTATGCCATGCCTAGGGTTCCTCCCATCAAATTGGGACAAGGTTTGAGTATTCTTCTCATTATAAGGTTGAGATGCACCTCTTAGTGCCGCATCGAAGTGACTTGCTACCTTTGTCATGGCTCAACTAAGGGATTCCGCCCGAGCCTTCTACAATACAATTGCGGAGGGCTTCTATGATCATTCCTCTCATGCCTCTCCTCCCAATGATGATCATCTTGATATAGCTTTCTCAACCAAGGCTCAGATTCATAAGTCCAATGGACCTCGATTTCAAGTCCAAAGCCTGATACCAACAGTAAGAAGTCATTAACACCTTTCGTGGTGCTACCTCTATTGAGCTTGGGTAATAGATTTTCTAATAGGTTTCAACCCCTCCCGATTTCCTCACTTCCAAACACAGAATTCCGGGCATGGCACTTTAGGCACATCTTCAACCATTACCTGTCACGGGCTTGGCGTGAACTCCTGAAAGGACTTCGCCTCTTCTGCTACACGTCGAAGATGTGCGAATCCTTTTCAAGGTTGGAAGCACCTCTATGGTGCCACATAAAGCATTTCGGTGCCTCATCGACAACACGAAGATGCAAACGGTGAATTTCCAGCCTCCTAAGAATGTAAGGATGAAATCCATTTAGGTAAATATGATGGGCTCGACTGGCCCCAGAGGAAACTTCCCTCAGCATTAATGCATTGCTTGCCATGCGTCACAACAACTTGTGACTTGGTAACAACAACTATAAGCAAATACAGACCGTGCTAAGTAGAGAGTCTTCCATGTAACTATTTCACATTGATAAAATGGGTCTCTGAGCCCATTGTTTTAAGTTTTTATTCAAGATTTTGTTGTGGCATGTGTCAGGGCCTTATATTCCTTGGTTCCTACTTATTTACTACTTTCAATACAGTTAAGTATTTATTCAAAATAATGTCCAACTCGATGATATAGCATAGCCTTGATTATCATGTGGTGCATTTGCACATTTATGCAACAAATCCTCTGCGTTTAACATCAACAAATTATCACACAATTTTTTTCTTTCCAGATTCAACACACATACATATATATAATTAGCACATATATCAGTGACATCCCCATAGAGATACACCACATATGCAACCATTAACACCAAAAATGCATGACTCGCCCTAAAGGAAACTTCCCTCAACATTAATGCATTTCTTTCCATGCTTTAAAGAAACTTGTGACTTGGTAATGAGTGTAAGCAAGTACAGACCGTGCTAAGCAAAGAGTCTTCCATGTAACTATTTCACATTAATAAAATGGGTCTCTAAGCCCATTGTTTTAAGTTTATTCAAGCTTTTGTTGTGGCATGTGTCAGGCCTTATATTCCTCGGTTGCTTACTTATTTACTACTTTCAATACAGTTAAGTATTTATTCAAAATAATGTCCAACTCGATGATATAGCATAGCCTTGATTATCATGTGGTTCATTTGCAAATTTATGCATCAGATCCTCTGCATTTAACATCAACAAATTATCTCACAAATTTTTTCTTTTCAGATTCAACACACATACATATATATAATCAACACATATATCAGTGACATCCCCATATCTCTCTCTCTCTCTCTCTCTCTCTCTCTCTATATATATATATATATATATACACCACATATGCAAGCATTAACAACACAAATGTAGTCCCTAAATCTAGAATCATTACCAACAACAACACAAGATGGTTCATTAAAAGGTAAATAAGCATACACAAATACTTATTTTTGAACTTGCAGAGCAACTGAGTCTGGGATAAGGACTCTCCACCCAACGATAAACAACTACAACCACACTTACTTGCAGTTTCCACCCCCGAGCCAGATTCCAAAGTCTAAGGTGGATGCTCATTCAAGGGATTAAAACACTAGTTGCCAAGTGAAACAAGGACTTTAGAGGACCTCCTTCCTCAACCCCACCAGCTGAATGCTACTTCGTTGGCACACAGGGAGTTCATAGGCACTCTACATCACACCCAAGTGCACACACAATGATTCACCCCCTTCTAGGGACTCCATAATCCACTTTAACTGTAACACAATGACTATAAGTCTTTAGTCTAGTATTCCTTTGGTGCTACTCCAGGATGGCCTCTTCCTAAGAGTTACATGGCTCTAGATTATGTTATCTCAACCCATAGCCTCCACGGGACCCAAGTTGTTACAGGGCTCTAGAGATTCCATCCCAACCCACACCTTCTAGGGACCTAGGTTGTTAAAAGGCTCTAAATACCGTATCTCAACACAAAGCCAAAGAGGGACCCAAGTTGTTATAGGGATCCATGGATCTTATCTCAACCCACAACCTCTAGGGACCCGAAACTGTTACAGGGCTCGAGAGACTAGCATCTCAACCCACAACCTCTAGGGACCCCAAACTGTTATAGAGATTGAGAGACTAGCATCTCAACCCACAACCTCCAGGGACAAAGAACGAATCCCCTTCTCTCCTCTTCTCTTCAGCGTTGCCTTTTAAAATATCTCGTTGAGTCATCCATTCGATCTCCCTCACTTTTTTCCTCTAGCCTCCATAAGTTTGAATGGGTGTCTCTCCCCCTCTTCCTCTAGCTTTCCTTCAAATGGATCCCTACTGCTGTCTTTCTTATTTTCCAGGATTATCCCCTATTTGAATTCTCTAATTAGGTTTTTCCCAGTGTCCTCACAAATGGTGTCTTCTTTGTCTTTGTCATGCTTGCTGGCTAGGACTGGATTTACTCTTGCATCCTTGTTTCCTAGTAGTTTGCAACCCCTTCATAATCCTATGTCTTCTTTTCTTGTGGTTGCTTCCTAAGAAACATGTGTCTGAGTATTCTCTCTTACAACCCATTTAATTTCAAGAGATAATTCATTAATTCATGCACGAGGAAACCTTTAATGTTTGTCCTGCAATTTAGGTTTCTTTCTCTGCATAAGAAACCATAACTTCCCAAGCAAGCAATCCTCCTCCCCAGCTCTGGAATCTGTGTCCCTTTGACTCAGTACCATTTTTTTATTTCAAATATTTACAATATATTTACAATGCAACATATGCGAGGACCTTGGGTGGGTTTGTCACACTCCCCTCCCCCTTGAGGGAATGTTTCCCTCCATCTTTGATTACCCATATGCAACATCAGAATTAAAATAAAATACATACTATTTCATTGAGCTTTATACACACATTTCTATATAGTATTTACAATTATACACACTTATTTTAACCACCAAACAAGAAAGGATAATTAACTTTCATGGTACCTGTCATTCCCACATGGCCTCCTCTGGCCCAAAGTGCTTCCATAAATTTTCCAATTACATTTTAAAATTTGTTGTTTCACAATGAACATGGATAATTTAATGCATATCCATTTTCTTTTTATTAATTTTAAGATGCACTTCATATTTTAAAATTTGTATGTTTAATATAATATTTCAAAAGTTAATTTGTGTTATAATTACAACTTGGAATCTATATATTTATGAAGTGTTGTTATTTTCCAATTTACATTAAATTTTTTAATGTTTTTCTACTCTTTCAAAACCATGTATATTTATAATGGTTTACATGTGTAACTTAGAATTTATACCTTTATATTATTATGTTGTGTTGTTCTTTCCCACTTTACATTCTAAAATTTATGTTTAGTGACACTATAAATTTTAAAATTAAGCTTCAAAATTTACTATTTCACAAAAATGGACATGTATAATTTAATAGATACACAAAATTTTTAATTAATTTTATATTCTATCTCATATTTTCAATATTTTTTGTTTAATAAATATAGATTTCACAATTATATTTCCAAATTACTATTTAAAAAATATAAGCATTTATAATTAATTTTATTTTGCATTTTACTTTTGAAGACTTTTATGTTTAATAAAAATGATTTTTAGAGTTACATTTCAATATTTACTATTTAACAAAATATAAAATATAAAAGCTATTTATATATACCATTTTGAATTTATATATTTATGTTGTGTTCTTATTTTCTCCTTTATATTTTAGATTTTTTTTATGTCTAATAAAACTAAATTTTATAGTTGTATTTTAAAACTCATTTACTTAATAACAATAAATTTCGAAGTAAATTTCAAATTTTACTATTTCACAAATATGGACATCTATAATTTAATGCATATATTTTTTTAAGTTCATTTTACAATTTTACTATATACTTTATAATAATATAATATAATATTATATTATAAATATTGTCATAAACAATTTTGAAATTTTACTATCTACTTTATAATATTATAATATTATTTTATAAATATGGAAATAAACAACTTTGAATTTATATATGTATAATTTAATAGATACACAATTTTTTAAATTAATTTTATATTCTATTTTATATTTTCAATATTTTTTGTTTAATAAAGATAGATTTCACAATTATATTTCCAGATTACTATTTAGAAAATATAGGTATTTATAAATAATTTCATTTTGCATTTTACTTTTGAAGACTTTTATGTTTAATAAAAATGAATTTTAGAGTTACATTTCAATATTTACTATATAACAAAATATAAATATAAAAGCTATTTATATATACAATTTTGAATTTATATATTTATGTTGTGTTCTTATTTTCCCTTTTACATTTTAGATTTTTTATGTCCAATAAAAATGTATTTTATAGTTATATTTTAAAAATCATTTGCTTAATAACCATAAATTTTGAAAGTAAATTCCAATTTTTTCTATTTCACAAATATGGACATCTATAATTTAATGCATATATATTTTTAAGTTCATTTTACAATTTTACTATCTACTTTATAATAATATAATATAATATTATTAATATTATTTTATAAATATGGACATAAACAACTTTGAATTTATATATTAATATTCTTTTCTATACTAAATTAATTAAAATAATTGAATGCATAATATTTTAATAAAATAACCCATGTGCTATTCATGCTATTCATTCAATTAAACTTTAGGCAGCTAGCCCCCCAATGCACACACTCCCTTATGGGCCCCACGACATGGACAGTTATATTAAAATAACCTATGCGCTAAGAGTCCCGGGTATTAGAGAATTTCTTAGTCAACCCGTGTTGCCGTCAGCTAACATTCTAGGCACCTAAGCTCAGAGTTTAAATATCTTACTGCAAAGAGGCTCTCTGGGCTAAACCAAATCTAGGCTACCCCAATTTTAAACAACTTATGGGATCCGACCCTTCTTGGACTTTCAACCACTTCAGAGTTAGTGCAGTCAGCCCACCTCATAAGTGCAGGAATCTCACTTTTTCAAGGTAGATCTTGTGAAAATTCTATCACTGCAGCAATTGATTTACTTTTCCTACTTATTTCACCATAAATTATTCATGAAATTACTTCAACAAACATTAAAATAAATATTGCTGCAGATATCACACCGTAATACAGAAACAAACATATGCACAAGAATCAACACATTGACACCGTTATTTTGGACTAATGTCCCTGGAAAAACCCCATGTGGGAAAACCAATGCAACAAGGGAGGCTTTTATTATTCACAATTTTCTAGTACAGCAGGGTGCCAAACTGGCTTACCCACAGATAGACAAATTTTCCATCACTTCTTCTGAACCTAGCATAGGCCCTACTGACCTCTGCGTCAGCCTACTGAGGCTCTGCGCAACCTCTCTTGCCTTCTGTGTCACTCCTGCAGCCTCTGCGTGGATGACGCAGACCTTGTTGGCCTTGATTCTGCCTCTTTTGCCTCTTCGTTGATCTACTGTCTCTCTGTTCCATACTTGCTCCCTCTTGATTTCTCTCCAGACCACTGGTTCAATTTCTCAGCTAACCCCGCTCTAGAAATTGAATTGATTGGTTCCCCTCAGTGTGTTCTCGAAGTGACCCTCAAGCCTCCTCTTATACTTTTCTCGTTGACAAATCAACAGCCGAGATTAAGTCCCTAATCAATGGCTAAGATTAGATCTGGCTTGATCCAAGTCTTTTGGACCATCCTAACATAGTTTTATATTAATACACATTAATATTTTATTCTCCCTAAGTTTAGACTTAGGCACTCCACTAAAAATATTAATTATTTAAATATCTCCTGAACTTTTTAGAATCTGCCCAAACCCTTTCTAGGTATTGGATATCTCATGTGCCCCAACCTCTCCACCAAGTTTCATGGCTAGAGCACATCTAATGCTACCCCAAATCAACACTCCCTCTTAGCGATGACTGTGCTCTAGTAATACTCCTCACTGAGTATCACCTTGATCATCCGGCATTGGTTCGTGTGCTGATGTTAAGCCTCCCTGCCCAACATCCTCTGCACTGCTGCATCCTATACTGTTGCTCATGTCTCTACTACTGCTACTACTGCATCTGTACGACAGCTCCTTTTGCATCTGTGCTACTGCTGGTCCTTTCTCCCAACACTGCATCCACACTGCGACTCCCTCTGCATCTGTGTTGCTGCTGGTCCTTTCTCCCAACACTGCATCTGCACTGCAACTCCCTCTTCATTCATGTTGCTAACACACTACTTCTAAAAGGGGTTCTTTACCATCCCATCTTTCCCCTGAAGTAGCCAAATTTTGACTTTCCAAGGGCCTTGGTGAGGATATCTGCCACTTGTTCTCCTGTAGGAGTGTAGCTCAAATGTACAGCTCCTTGTTGGACACAGTCTCTAACAAAGTGACACCAGATATCAATATATTTCACCCTATCATGGAATACTGGATTCTCAGAGAGTTTGATGCAACTCTGATTATCACACATGATCCTGGTCGCCTCCATATTTCTTCTGAATAGGTTCACCAATCGTTTTCTAAGCCATATGACCTCACACAAAGCTATGCTTGCTGCCATATATTCTGCCTCAGATATGCTCAGAGCCACGGACTTCTGTTTCCTACTGCACCAAGAGGTCATTCCTGATCCAATGTTGAAACAGTACCCAGAGGTACTTTTCTGATCCACTGAACTTCCTGCCCAATCTGCATCAGTAAATCCACTCAATCTGATATCCTTCCCCTTGGTGTATAAGAACCCATAATCAATTGTTCCCTGTAAATACCTGAGAATGTGTTTGGTTGCTGCCTAGTGTGCCCTCTTTAGTTCCACCATGAATTGACTGAGGGTGTTGACAACGTAGCAAATATCTGGCTTGGTATTGATCAGATACATTAGGGACCCTATGAGCTGTCGGTATGTGGTGGGATTGACATCCTTGTCTTATGATGCATCAATCTTCTTCCAGTTAGTGACCATTGGCATAGCCATAGGTCTACAGTCTCCCATCCCGAACCTTTTCAGGGTCTTTGTAGCCTACCTCCCTTGCCCAAGGAAGATTTCTCCTTTTTGTTGCCAAACTTCCAACCCTAGGAAGTAGTGCATTCGTCCTAGATCCTTCATATCGAACTCTCTGGCTAAATTCTTCTTGCAGTCCTCAATGAGTCTGGATGATCCTATCAGAAAGAGATCATTGACATATAATACTAAGATGTGGCTCATTCTCTACAACCAGATAGTAGAGATTCGAATCCACGTCACTCTTGACAAACCCCATCTTTTTCAAGTAGCCATATATTCGACCATACCATGCTCTTGGTGCCTGCTTCAGCCCATACAAGGCTTTCTTCAATCTGCATACATGAGACTTCTTCTCATGAGTTTCAAAGCCCTCTGGTTGTTCAATGTATACCTCTTCTTCTATTACCCCGTTTAGAAATGTCGTCTTGAAATCCATCTGATGGATCTCCCATCCCATCTGGGCTGCAAGAGATATCACGGTCCTAATAGATGTATACCTAGATACCGGGGTGAAGGTTTCCTCATAGTCAATCCATTCCTTTTGAGCATACCCGTCAGCCACAAACCTGGCCTTTTATTTCTCAACACTTCTGTTCGTAGCATATTTGATCTTGTAGATCCATCTTGAACCTACCACATATCTGTCTTGAGGCCTTAACACCACCACCTAGACATCGTTCACCATTATGGAGTTATACTCCTCCACCATCACATCTAGCCAGACCTGACGCTGAGCTGCCTCCTTGAAACTGGCAGGCTCCCCATCCTGAGCTACTAACGCTTGATACCTGTCTGGCTATTTTCGCTCCCTCTTACTATTCCTTGGCTCACTGATGAAGTTCTTTGCATCACGTAGAATCTGACAAAGTTATCTGCTAGTTCTTCCTCTACCAGCAGGTGCTTCTGTTCGCTCCTCCTCCTCATCCCGAGAATCTTCCTGACCTGAGGAAGAATTCTTCACTTCCGTTGGTTGAAGAGGCATGACCAACGGATCCTCTTTCGATTGCTCCTCAGAAGGCATTTCGTGAGCTCTTCTAAAAGCTCTTTCCTCCATGAACTTTACATCTCATCATACTACTACCTTCCTGCTCCCTAGAAGATAGATTCTGTGTGCCTTAGCGTTCTTGCTATATCCCACCAGATGCCCCTTTTCTGCAGTCTTATCCAGCTTCTTCCTCTTTTCTTTGGGTATGCAGCAATATGCTAAAATCCAAAATATCCTGAAATGACTGACTTCAGGCGTCTTCCCAGTGAAGACTTTCTCTAGAGTAATCTTGCCCAATGCCCGATGAGGAGTCCTATTTTGAATGTAGACAATTGTGTTGCATGCTTCTGCCGATAGGAATTTTGGCATATCCTGATCATATAGCATGGCCCTAGCTACTTCTACAATAGTCTTGTTTTTCCTTTTTTCCATCCCATTCTGCTACGGATTATAGGGAGTTGTCCACTCTCTTCTGATGCCCTCCTTAGTGCAATAATCAGTGAATTCCTTATTGACATACTCTCCACCATAATCTGAGCGCAAGAATTTTATTTTCTTACTAGTCAGATTTTCCACTAGAGCCTTGAACTCCTTGAATCGACAGAAAACCTCATCCTTGGTTTTCAGAAAATAAATCCAAGTTTTCCTCGAGTGGTCATCAATAAAGGTATGGAAATACTCGGCACCACTAAGAGCTTTGACGGACATAGGTCCGCACATATCTGAGTGTATCAATCCTAGTACACTCTTGGCCCTGTGTTTTCTCCTAGGAAATGCCGCCTTGTCATACTTTCCTAGAGCGCATCCCCTGTATACATCATCTCGTTCTGTACTCAGATTCAGAACTTTTGTTATAGTGCTCCTGAGAATTCTCAGAGCTCCATGGCGCAAGTGACCCATCCTTCTATGCCATAGTTCATTCAAGTCCTTGTCCCCATGACAGCCTATTAGTGCCATTGGAGATTCTTGTTGTATCCTATACAACTGATTACATTTTATCCCGATCTACATTTTCTTTTTCCACCTAGAGTGTTTGACGTATACCTTTTCCTTGATGAAGTAGATGTCATAGCCCTTGCCTTGTAGTTGTGACATGAAAAGTAAGTTCATCCACAATCCTGGTACATGCAACACATTTGTGGCACGGAACCACTCTCCCGATTCGATCTGAAAAATTATGGTACCCTTTCCTACTGGAGTACACTTCGCCTTGTTCCCCATGGCAATATGAAAGTTCAAATTCTCTTCTTAATATTCTGAGAAACACTCCCTGATTTCCGTAATATGCCACGGGGCTCCACTGTCTATATACCATACTTCTGATGATGCAACACTAGTCATGCACGTCACTTCTTCTTCCAACCTGGAAGCCAACATAGAGAAACCGAAATCTCTTTCTCTTGTGCAATCTTCTGAAAATCTGCGTGAGTCCCTTGAGCTGGATGCCTCTGCATTGTGGTCTCAACCCATAACTAATTTTCCCTTTGTCTTTGATTACTTGCTCTAATACCATGTGAAAATTCTATCACTGTAGCAACTGATTTACTTCTTCTACTTATTTCACCATAAGTTATTCATGAAATTACTTCAACAAAAATTAGAATAAATACTGCTGCAAATATCACACCATAATACAGAAACAAACATATGCACAAGAATCAACACATTGACACCGTTATTTTGGACTAATGTCCCCGGAAAAACCAAATGTGGGAAAACCGGTGCAACAAGGGAGGATTTTATTATTCACAATTTTCTAGTACAACAAGGTGCCAAACTGGCTTACCCACAGATAGACAAATTTTCCAGCACTTCTTCTTAACCTAGCGTAGGCCCTACTAATCTCTGCATCAGCCTGAAACCCTCTGCGTTAGCCTGAAACCCTCTGCGTTAGCCTGAAACCCTTTGCGTCAGCCTACTGAGGCTCTGCGTAGCCTCTCTAGCCTTCCACATCACTCCTGCAGCCTCTGCGTGGATGACACAAGCCTTGCTGGCCCTGCGTCCGCCTCTTCGCTGATCTCCCATCTCTCTTTTCCATACTTTCTGCCTCCTGACTGCTCTCCAGATTATTGGTTCAATTTCTCAGCTAACCCCGCTCCAAAAATTGAATTGAATGGTCTCCCTCAGTGTGTTCTCCAAGTGACCCTCAAGCCTCCTCTTATACTTTTCTCGTTGACAAATCAACGACCGGGATTAAGTCCCTAATCAATGGCTAAGATTAGATCTGGCTGTCTTTTGGACCATTCTAACACAGTTTCATATTAATACACATTAATATTTTATTTTCCCTAAGTTTAGACTTAGGGACTCCATTAAAAATGTTAATTATTTAAATATGTCTTGAACTATTTAGAATCTGCCCAAACCCTTTCTAGGTATTGTAGATCTCATGTGCCCCAACCTCTCCACCAAATTTCGTGGCTAGAGCACATTCAATGCTACCCCAAATCAACAGATCTACCCCCAACTTCTGACCTAATCGGGGTGCGTCTATCTCTCTTTGGCTACTGCATTCTTTTGCAGGGTGTATTTCCCAACTTCCCACCAAATAGGGGTCAACATCAATCTTTGATTGTGATTACCATAGCAACAACAACATCAATCTTTATCCTTTAAAATTATAAATTCCAATCGTCTCGCGCGCCTGATTTCACGATCTCAGTAGTGAATTGAGGTATGCCACGCATAGGGTTTCTCCCATCAAATTGGGAGAAGGTTTGAGTATTATGTTCATTATAAGGTTGAGATGCACCTCTTAGTGTTGCATTGAAGTGACTTGCTACCTTTGTCATGTCTCAACTATGGGATTCCACTCAAGCCTTCTACAATACAATTGTGAAGGGCTTCTATGATCATTCCTCTCATGCCTCTCATCCTAATGATGATCATCTTGATCTAGCTTTCTCAACCAAGGCTTAGGTTCATAAGTCCAATGGACCTCAAGTTTAAGAACAAAGACTGATACCAACGGTAAGAAGTCATTAACACCTTTTGTGGTGCTACCCCTATTGAGCTTGGGTAATAGATTCTGTAATAGGTTTCAACCCCTCCTGGTTTCCTTAGTTCCAAACACGGAATTCCAGGCATGGTGGTTTAGGCACATCTTCAGCCATTACCTGTCATGGGCTTGGCGTGAACTCCTAAAAGGACTTCGCCTCTCCTCCCACATGTCGACGATGCCTGGATCCTGTTTAAGGTTGGAAGCACCTTTATGGTGCCACAAAGATTTTTGGTGCCTCATCGACAACACGAAGATGCCAACGAAGAATGTCTAGCCTCATAAGAATGCAAGGATGAAATCCATTTAGGTAAAGGTGATGGGCTTGATTGACCCTAGTGGAAACTTCCCTCAGAATTAATGCATTGCTTGCCATGCATCACAACAACTTGTGACTTGGCAACAATGACTATAAACAAATACAGACCGTGCTAAATAGAGAGTCTTCCATGTAAATATTTCACATTGATAAAATGGGTCTCTGAGCCCATTGTTTTAAGTTTTTATTCAAGCTTTTGTTGTGGCATGTGTCAGGGCCTTATATTCCTTGGTTGCCTACTTATTTACTATTTTCAATACAATTAAGTACTTATTCAAAATAATGTGCAACTCGATGATATAGCATAGCCTTGATTATCATGTGGTTCATTTGCACATTTATGCATCAGATCCTCTGTGTTTAACATCAACAAATTATCACACAAAAATTTTCTTTTCAGATTCAACACACATACATATATATAATCAACACATATATCAGTGACATCCCCATAGAGATACACCACATATGCAAGCATTAACACCACAAATTCACGACTCGCCCCAAAGGAAACTTCCCTCAATATTAATGCATTTCTTTACATACTTCAGAGAACTCGTGACTTGGTAATGAGTGTAAGCAAGTACAAACTGTGCTAAGCAAAGTGTCTTCCATGTAACTATTTCACATTAATAAAATGGGTTTTTGAGCCCATTGTTTTAAGTTTATGCAAGATTTTGTTGTGGCATGTTTGCTTACTTATTTACTACTTTCAATACAGTTAAGTATTTATTCAAAATAATTTCCAACTCAATGATATAGCATAGCCTTGATTATCATGTGGTTCATTTTCAAATTTATGCATCAGATGCTCTGCGTTTACCATCAACAAATTATCTCACAAAATTTTTCTTTTCAGATTCAACAAACATACATATATATAATCAACACATATATCAGTGACATCCCCATAGATATACACCACATATGCAAGCATTAACAACACAAATGTAGTCCCTAAATCCAGAACCATTACCAACAACAACACAACATGGTTCATTAAAAGGTAAATAAGCATACACAAATACTTATTTTTGAACTTGCAGAGCAACTGAGTCTAGGATAAGGACTCTCCACCCAACGATAAACTACTATAGACACACTTACTTGTAGTTGCTACCCCCGAGCCAAATTCCAAAGTCTAAGGTGGATGCTCGTTCAAGGGATTAAAACACCAGTTGCCAAGTGAAACAGGGACTTTAGAGGACCTCCTTCCTCAACCCCACTAGCTGACTGCTACTTCGTTGGCACACAAGGAGTTCACAGGCACTCTACATCACACCCAAGTGCACACACAGTGATTCACGCCCTTCTAGGGACTCCAAAATCCACTTTAACTGTAACACAATGACTATCAGTCTTCAGTCTCGTATTCCTTTTGTGCTACTCCAGGACGACCTCTTCCCAAGCTGTTACAAGGCTCTAGAGTGTTCTATCTCAATCCATAGCCTCCATGGGACCTAAGTTGTTACAGGGCTCTTGAGATTACATCCCAACCCACGCCTTCTAGGGACCTAGGTTGTTATAGGTCTCTAAAGACCTCTATCTCAACGCAAAGCCTTGAGGGACCCAAGTTGTTACAGGGATCCACAAATCTTATCTTAACCCACAACCTCTAGGGACCCGAAACTGTTATAGGGATCAAGAGACTAGCATCTCAACCCACAACCTCTAGGGACCCCAAACTATTATAGGGATTGAGAGACTAGCATCTCAACTCACAACCTCCAGGGACATAGCACTAATCCCCTTCTCTCCTCTTCTATTTATCACTGCCTTCTGAAAGTTCTCGCCGAATCATCCATTCGGTCTCCCTCACCGTTTTCCTCTAGCATGCATAAGTTTGAATGGGTGTCTCTCCCCCTCTTCCTCTTGCTTTCCTTTGAATGGATCCCTACTATCGTCTTTCTTGTTTTCCAAGATTATCCCCTATTTGAATTCTATAATCAGGTTTTTCCCAGTGTCCTCACAGATGGTGTCTTTTTTGTCTTTGTCGTGCTCGCTACCTAGGACTGCATTTACTCTCGCATCCTTGTTTCCTGGTAGTTTGCAACCCCTTCATAATCCTATGTCTTCTTTTCTTGTGGTTGCTTCTCAAGCAACATGTGTTTGAGTATTCTCTCTTATAACCCATTTGATTTCAAGAGCTAATTCATTAATTCATGCACGAGGAAACCTTTAATGTCTCTCTTGCAATTTAGGTTTCTTTCTCTGCATAAGAAACCATAACTTCCCAAAGATAGCAATCCTCCCCCCCAGCTCTGGAATCCGTGTCCCTTTGACTCAGTACCATTTTTTTATTTCAAATATTTATAATGCAGCATATGCGAGGACCTTGGGTGGGGTTGTCACACTCCCCTCCCCCTTGAGGGAATACCACCCTACGTGTTTGATTGCCCATATGCAACAATGAAATTAAAATACAACATATAAACATTTCTATATAGTATTTACAATTATACACACTTATTTTAACCACCAAACAAGAAAGGATAATTAACTTTCATGGCATATTTCATTTCCCACATGGCCTCCTCTGGCCCAAAGTGCTTCCACTGCACCTTGACCCTCTCTATGGCTCGATTTTGGAGCATGAGACTCCTCCGGTCTAGAAGGCACATTGACTTTGGTTGAAACTCTCTCTTTGGTTCCAACTGTAGCACATACCAATCAATCACATGATTAGAATCCTACACATACCTTTTAAGTTAAGAAACATGCAAAACATCATGAACTCTAACAGATGGACGTAAAGCCAGCTTATATGCTACTAGTCCAATTTCTTCAAGGATTTCAAATGTCCCACAATACTGTGGTGCCAACTTAACACATGTCCCAAATCTTAAGGAACTTTCCTTGCAATTAATTCTTAGATACACATGTTCTCCAACTCGGAACTCTTTGTGTACCCTATGCTTATATGCATAACTTTTCTGTCTATCCTATGCATCTTTCAAATTTTTCTTTATGATATGAACTTGTTGTTCCATATCTTTAAGCATATCAGGTCCAACATGGATCACTCCAACTAATAGGAGTGTTGCAACTCCTGCCATACAATGCTTCAAAGGGGCTCATCTTTATGGACTCTTGGTGTCCATTATTGTATGCAAATTCCACAAGTGGAAGATATTCTTCCTATTTCTTGGGCTGATGCATCACATACATCCTTAACATGTCCTTAAGTATCTGATTGATCCTCTTTGTTTTCCCATATATTTGTGGATGATAGGTTGTGCTAAATGTTAATTATGTTCCCAATCCTACAAGAAATTCCTTCTAAAACCTGGAAGTGAACTTAGCATCTCTGTCTGACACAATCTTCTTGGGGATGCCATGTAGCGTCACAATCCCCTTTATGAATATTTTTTGCTATGTCACAAAGTGGAATTGGTGTTTTTTTTACTACCAAAAAATGAGCTACCTTCTTAAGCTTATCCACCACTACCATGATTGCATCATAGAAGTGAACTTAGCATCTCTGTCTGACACAATCTTCTTGGGGATTCCATGTAGCCTCTCAATCTCCTTTATGAAGATTTGTGCTATGTCACTAGTGGAATTGGTGGATTTGACTACCACAAAATGAGCTACCTTGCTAAGATTATCCACCACTACCATGATTGCATCATGTTTCTTAGATGTTTTGGGAAATCCTGTAATGAAATCCATAGAAATTACCTCACACTTCCATTCCAAAATAGGGATAGGTTGCAACAATCCTGCCAAATGTTTGCATTAGACTTTCACCTGCTGGAATTTAATGCATTTTGCTACGAAATCTACCACTTCCTTCTTCATATTTGGCCAGTGATAGTACTTTTTAATGGTTGTAAGGGTCTTTTGATACCCTAGGTGGCTCGAATAAGGCTTAACATGGAACTCTTTCATTATTAATCTTTTTATTTCATCATTGTTAGGCACGTAGATTCTGCCTTTGAATCTGATTAGGTCGTCCTCAATGAGGTGACATCCTTCATCCTCACCGCTTTGTTGCAACCTTTCTTTTATTTGCTGGTATTATTCATCTTGTTGTCCAATGCTTTTAATTTTTCTTCTAGCACCGTGAAACTATAAATTTCAAAATTAAGCTTCAAAATTTACTATTTCACAAATATGAACATTTATAATTTAGTGGATACAAAAATTTTTTAATTAATTTTATCTTCTATCTTATATTTTCAATATTTTTTCTTTAATAAAGATAGATTTCAGAATTATATTTCCAAATTACTATTACAAAAATATAGGCATTTATAATTTGAGTTACATGTATAGCTTTGAATGAATATATATAGATATATTCATATTACTATTTTACAATTGCATATTAAAATTTACTATTTTACAAATATCGACACCTATAATTCATTATAAATGATAATCAATCAAGAGATAGTTACACCCAATATGGAAATGAAGATTTCAATCATATGATTCTACATTTATACCCTTCTTCCACATAGATAATTGCAATCATTTACTATATATAGTGATTGTTGCATTCATTTTTTTAATTTTATTTTTATTTTATTTTAATTTTTTTTCTATATATATTTTATTTATTTATTTATTTTATTTTTATTTTTATTTTTAGTTTTTTGATTTTGATTTTGATTTTGATTTTTGATTTTTGATTTTTGATTTTGATTTTTTAATTATTATTATTATTTTTTTAATTTCATTATAAATGCTAATCAATCAAGAGATAGTTACACCCAATATGGAAATGAAGATTCCAATCATATGATTTTACATTTATACCCTTCCACATAGAGAATTGCACTAAAGATGGAAATGGGATATTGTTTGATATTTTGGAAAATGAAAATCATTAATTTTATTATATATAGTGATTGTTTCTTTCAACATCCTTGAGTTCAAAAGATGCATATTTTGGCTTCAACTTGATCTTCTTATAATCTATCCAAAATCATTCGATGCAGGTCACTATGATCCTGTCCATAGAGTGATAAAAAACAGAATGATACAAATGTTTGCTAGAGTTTGAATTGGGGGAACAATGTAAATGGATTTGAATGAAACCCAAGAGAGCTATATCAATTGCAAGAAATCTTGAATCCCAAATAAAGTTGGCATATTCAAATAGGGTGTGGATAAATTCCAATCATTCAAGTAGGAAAATACTTCAAACACAAGTGTTACCAGTGAAAATACATATGGATGTTTAACCAAAAGACCAAATTAGCATCTTCTGGTCAATAATTACTAAGGATAGAGATATTTGCTATCTCTGCAATGCATTCTTTGGCAACTACCCTAAATAACCAAAAAGAGAGAGCCTGATACTGTCGATACTCTTGTCATGTCAATGATGCAATTTTTGAGACCTCCCTCTTTAACTAAGATCCAAAATTCTACTTACACCCTTTGGCAACATTTGGTGACACTTTCACTATCATCATGGAAGAGCTCTTGTCATGTCAATGATGCAATTTTTGAGACCTCCCTCTTTAACTAAGATCCAAAATTCTACTTACACCCTTTGGCAACATCTGGTGACACTTTCACTATCATCATGGAAGAGTAACAATTTAATGCTACTTTTTCCTACGCTATTGCCTTACGATGTTTCTTTGCAACATCTGGTGCAATTGCTAGTTACTATGATGTTTGTGAGAAAAGGCTAAACTTGATTATCAATAAAAATAGAATAACCAATTATAAGTTTATAAATAATTTATATGAAATATTTTCGAACAAAATCACATGCAGATTATAAAGTCGACGTGTTTGGAACCACTTACTCAGTAAGTGGTTCATAATGGGTCAAATTTATAATTTGTGTGTGATTTTGTCCGAAAATATTTCATATAAATCATGAATTACAGAAGCCTACGTTTTTATAAATAATTTTTAACATTCAATATTAAATATTAGATATAAAAATAATTTAGAAATTCATTTTTATTTAAATTTATAATATTTAAAGATATAAAAAAATTGATATTTATATTGTTTTATTTTTAATGAAAGATAAATATATATATAATTTTTCAAAGTTTTCATGAATAATTTAAGATTTAAAATATATATTTTATTAAAAATAAATTATAAAAATTCACTTTTACTAATCATTTAAATTTAATACAAAGATATCATATTGTCAAACTATCCGAAGTATGGAAGATTATCAAACTATCCAAAATATTGAAGATGATGGTACCATATATATTGTGTGCACTCATTATGGGATAACGTATAAGAAAAATTGTCAATTACATATTAAACACAACTTGTGGATCTACTAAGAAAATAAGCTACCTACAATTATAACTTGAAAAATCTAACATGACAAGGAGTTGCTTACAATTAAGATGACATTATATTGTTAACAAAATAGATTCAATTCTAGTCAAGTCTATTTGGCCTATTGTGATAAGGCTAAAAATGGGTAGGCATCCCCTTGATGTGATTAATTGCATGATTAACGCCATGCATTAGGAGCAAGTGGCAACTCTAGGAAAAAAACCAGGCTTTTGGTCCAGTTTTTGCCTATTTTTTGGCTCATTTTAATGTAATTTATGTTAAAGAATTTAATATGGGTTAATGGATTAGGGTTTTAGATGTTGAAAAATCCTCTATATTGTATTGCAATGGTGAAGTTAATAAATTGAGAGTTAGAGATGCTATTGTAAACATTTTTTAGTTTTTCTAATTAAGGTTTATAGGGTAAACCTTTAAGTAATATATGTGATTGGTGTTATTTACTTTTATGTTTTGTAAGACTTGATCTATGTGCATTGTTTTACTATAAAAGTTTAAGACTTGCATTTGATATCAAAGTTGTTATCATATTTAGGGGGACACCTTTTTTTTTTTTTTTTTTTTTTTTTTTTTTTTTTTTTCTGAATCAGGCTATTTCTATTATGGTACAAAAAGTCAAAAAGTTACATCAGTGTTACAACAAGGCCATGGCCCTGTAAATCCTGCCGAGAGATTGACAGTTTGCCCAAATTTATACATACCCAAAGTTGAACATATTCAAAAATTGGATGCTGAACATGGACATGCTGAGACAAACGAACATATCGACACTGAACACTACTTAAACATGGACTAACAGACATATGGATCCATATTGCCGACACATAGATTTTAAAATCCAGACTAAAGCCAAACACATACAGAAAACAAGATTCGAAGACAGAGTAACGCTCCCACTTCCAGGCTGCCGAAAGCGAACTGGTTGATTGGATTAATCATCGTCCGTGGTGTAGGGCTCTTCCTCCACCCTGCACCCAAATTGCCGAGAGTCATCCGAGTCAGAGAGAGGGACCATCGAGCAAGTAGGGACCCCCTGAGCAGGCTCGCTTGGACTCGCAAGGCCTGCTTGAGTAGCCGGGGTGGAACTTTCCATAGCAGGGCGTTGCAGATCAATTGTGGGCATTGTCCCTTGAGCTGGTGGTGGGTTTTCCTACTTTACTTCCGCCTGACTCCTGAGATTATCACAGTGCTCGACAGTAACAGATACAATGAAAGTGGAGTTTGCGAGTGTGCAGGGTATCTGATACCTGACTGTGGGGTGCGCTTCATGTCCACATTCTGTTATGCTTCCGCTCCCAGGCCCTGTGCCACGTCCCGCTGTTATGCCATGGAGGCGATGTTGCTCAGATGTAACTTCGACGGAGGAAGAAGGAGAAATGGGGCCAGTCCTCTGAGCGGTAGCCCGACCGCGAGAGCCTCCTCGTCGACTGCTCATTCTGAGACGCTCTCTCCTCATTGCTAAATTCAGAGGATGAACCAGCTTGCAGAAACCCGGAGAGGAGAAATTAACCAAGACGGGGGCCGCAGAATTTGGCTTACAATGCTTGTAAACCACTCTCAAGCTTGGGACAATACCTGAGTTGGGCACAGAGCAAGAATGTCCCTATGCAATCCCCCACATCACCG
This sequence comes from Pinus tabuliformis, assembly GCA_031772625.1. Lineage (NCBI taxonomy): Eukaryota > Viridiplantae > Streptophyta > Pinopsida > Pinales > Pinaceae > Pinus > Pinus tabuliformis. The sequence continues at coordinate 979,486,864 of CM062810.1, forward strand.
AGGAGTGCTCCAGCGTTGTAGTGGAGTGCCCAACAACTTCAAATGAATGCGTAAATGTAACAGAGGCTCCCGGAATATGAAGCGCCATCGCACAGGTTACCAGGAGGCCAATTAAGGAGGACAAGACCAGTAATAATACCCGCATTGAAGTTCCTGCATGCGCCCATTTGAAACATTCTGTAGGGTACTGCGTGGCACGCAAGGGCTGACACATGCCCATGTGACGCACCACCTGTGAGCTGCCATGCCTTTTAAGCACCCGCATCTGGGAGGGAGAGATCTTTCTGCACCAAAGAAATACAGTCCTTTTTGAGTTGGTCATCCTCTACCATGTCAAGAGAACCTGAGAAGTAGGGAAGTAGCTGAGATACGCCCTGGTTAGCCAGTCTGTCTGCTACTTGGTTTGTTGTTCTTCTTACATGCTGGAAGGTTATGCTTTGGGGATTTTTTAGCTTTTCCTCTAGTGATTCCAGTCTACTGAGCAATCACCAGCTTGATGCTACCTTAACTGCGGTAGCCCCTGCCTGTATTCTTTTAGCAGCGGCTATAAGAATGAAAGAGTCTCCTTCGACCTCAAGAGGGAAGAAGTGATTTTGTTCTGCTATGCAAATCCCTTCCCAGAGTCCTTCCAATTCTGCTGCATTGTTAGTGTCTTTGCCAATTGATCCGTAGAATATATGCAATATTGCTCCTGTGTAGCTTCTGAAGATTCCCCCAAATCCCGTAGGCCCAGGATTACCTTTGGCAGCCCCATCAAAATTCAGCTTGTATGAGTTGATTGCCGGTGGGGACCAGGATAGCGGAGAGGCGGTGCTAGTTGTGGGACGGGTGTTGACCTTTGCTAAAGAGGAGAGGTCTAAATTCCATTCTTTCAGTATATTACGTTCCTGCTGAGATTCTGGCAGATCTGTATCATACCAGGTTCTGATGGCTAAAGTTTCTTGTAAATTTTTTTTGAAGATGAGCCACAGAGCGTCTATTGACCGGTAGGAATTATTGAAGATTCTATAGTTTCGTTCCTTCCAGAGAATCCAATATATAAAGCTTGGTATTAGACTCCACAGAGAGTTGAGAAGCTGGCTTTTGAAAGGGTTCTTAGTCCATTTCCTTATAGTTTCTGTTACATCCTCCATCCTTGCTTCTGATCTCATGTTGCATTTTTCAACTTTCTTCCAAAGTTGCGTAGCTAGCGGACATGTTTCCATTAAATGACTTATGGTTTCAGAGTTGAGATTACAATTTGGGCATCTGGATGGCCCAATAAATCCACGCTTGAGCAGGTTGTCCCAAGTGAGTATGTGCCTTTTACTTAGAAGCCATAAGAAAGTTGAAATTTTGGGCCATAGTCCTGGTTGCCAGACTTTTTCCCAAATTTGGTCCTTGTCTGTCTGGATGTCTGAATAGCGTAGTTGGTGAGCTTCTTTAGTGGTAAATGTTCCTTTGGGAGTATGACCCCATCTTAATCTGTCCTGCTGGTTGGAGTAATGAATTCTTTTGTAGGTGAGTTCTTGATCGAAGTCAGAATGCGTTTCTCCCTGCCAGTCCATCTGCCAGAGGCTAGCTGGTTTCCAGATTTGGAAGTCATGATGTGTGGATTGTTGCCAGAATTGATGAACACGGGTGAGGTTCGCCTACTGCATGTGAATTTTCCAAAGAGGCTTTTGAAATAAAGTTGCCAGTTTTGGGAGTTGTTGCCATGAATCCTCCCAGAACCTTGCTGTCGTGCCTGAGTGAATTTCCCAGAAGCTATGCTCTTGAATGAAATTGCTGTGAAGCTTTGCAGTGTTCCAGATTGGTGATCCCTGGGTTGTGGAGTTGATTCTTATGAGATCGGTCCATTGACTTCCCGGGGCATATTTTGCTTGCCATAGTCTGGCCCATGGTGAGTGTGGCTTGGAGATCCAATTCCACCACATTCGTGCTCCCATTGTATTGTTGCTTTGGAGAGGATCTCTTAATCCTAGACCTCCTTCTGATTTGATTTTGCAGACTTCTTTCCAGTTAACAAGAGCCCATTTTCTGTTCAGTCCAGAGGAGCCCCAAAGGAAGTTGCGCTGAAGGTTGCGTATGGCTTTAAGGACCCATTTTGGAGCTGCCATAATGGAAAAAAGATACAATGGCATTGCTTGTAAGACCGATTTGATTAAGACTAATCTGCCCGCCATGTTTAGAGCACGAAAAGTCCATGACGAGAGCTTTGATTCTAATTTATCTAGGAGAGACCTCCAAGAAGCATGCTTGATGGCAGAGTCCGATAGGGGTGCCCCTAGGTATTTAGATGGAAGCTTGGATATGGTGAACCCCAGAATTCTGGCAATATTCCTTTGCGTAGAGCGGGGGGGGGGGGGTGTTGAAGAAGAAGAGCTGAGATTTCGAGGTATTGATGGATGTGCCAGAGGTGTCGAAGAAGAGGGAGAGCAGAGATTTGAAGACAGAGGCTTCTTGCGAGGAGGGATGACCAAATAACATAGTGTCATCAACAAACTGCTGATGGGACTGAGGATTAAGACCATGGATGGAGATTCCCTTTAGAGCTTGGGAGGAAACAACGGATTTGAGAAGCCTGCTGAGCCCTTCTTCCATTAGAACAAAGAGGAAAGGTGAAAGAGGATCCCCCTGCCTAATGCCACGAGAGGGACGGAAAGGAGAGGAGGGTGAACCATTCAGCAGGACAGAGAAGCTGGGAGAGGAAATTAGGTTCATGATCCATCTGGTCCAAGTTGCACTGAAACCAAAAGCCAGTAGCATTTTGTGAATGTAATTCCAACTAAGTTTATCAAAGGCTTTAGAGAGATCCAGTTTTAGTATCATACCTGGTTTTTTTAGAAGCTTTAATGAGTGAATCACCTCATTTGATAGAATTATTCCATCCATGATCTGCCGTCCTTCTACATATCCCGTCTGTTCTGGAGAAATGAGTAGTGGAAGGAGAGGTTTAAGCCTGTTCGCTATTACCTTTGAGATGAGCTTATAGATAACATTGCATAGCGCGATTGGTCTATATTTTTCAGGCTTGTTTGGTTCTTCACCTTTGGGAACCAATGCTATGAAGGTGGAATTGAGGGCAGGAAGAATCCAGTGCATGATTCTTGATTCCTCCACTAGTTCCCAAACCTCAGCTTTAATGAGCTCCCAAAATTCATGAAAGAAATTGGCTGTGAAGCCGTCAGGCCCAGGAGCCTTGCCATCTTTAAGTTGGGCCATGGCTTCTTCAACTTCCCTTAGTGACGTAGGCTGAAGCAGTTTATTATTGTGATCCTCTGTTATGATTCGAGGAATGTGTTGCGTGATGGTTCTAATTGCCTCATCTCTGTTGCCTGTGGGCTCCCTGAGAATGTCCTGAAAGTAGCCTGTGAATTCCTTCTCCATATCTTCATGTGCTTCGATTCTTTCCCCTTGTTGATTTTTTATGAATGTAATGTTATTGTGCATTCGCCTTTGGATGGCGGTTTTATGGAAGAATTTGGTGTTCTTCTCCCCCTCTTTTAGCTAGCTGATTCTGGATTTTTGACACCAGAGAATTTCCTCTTGTTTCCTGCGCTCTTCAATTTGATTCCAAAGGATCTACTCCTGTTGTGTCTATTCATCTGTTCTGCCTTCTAGAATGAAAGTTTGTTGAAGTGCTTTCATTTGCTGTTCCAGTCTCTGACGATTCTCCTGTATGTTTCCAAAATGTGTGCGATTCCAGACTTTGAGGACTTGTTTTAAGTTTTTCAATTTTTGTTGGAATTGATACATTTTGGCCCCCTCTGGCGGTATATAAGATTTCCATGCCTCTCTTACCACTGTCTTGAAATTCGGATTTGTGAGCCAGAAGGCTTCCAATCGGAAGGGTCTATTGCTGCGAGTGCCTGGCCTGGACCATTGTAGCAAAATTTGCCAGTGATCGGATCCTCCTTGGGGTATGATGGAAGCGTTGAAGTCCCCTCCCAGGTGGATTGCAATATCCGAGATGAGGAACCTATCGAGCCTAGAGGCTATGTGATGAATGTCTCGGCGCTTATTAGTCCAAGTAAAAATTCCATTGGAGGTCGGAATATCCATGAGTTGATTGCTTTGAATGAATTCTCTGAGGCCATTGCTGTCACTGTCAAGCCTGATTCTGCCTCCTTTTTTCTCCTCCATAGATTTTATGATGTTGAAGTCTCCTCCGCCGATCCAGAGGGGAAACTGCCTGTTCTCATTTAGGATAGAGATTGTTTCCAGAAGATCTAGTTTTTGCTGAATAGTCTGCGGAAAATACACATTTGAGAGATGCCCATGTATGTTGGTGCCGATGAGGTGGAAGGACGCTTGGATAAGATGATGGGTGGCATGGAAATCATATAGTGAAAGAGTCTGCGGGTTCCACAGAATGGCAAGTCCGCCTGAAGCCCCTGAGGCGTCAACTGAAATTGAGCGGCTACCTGCCCAGATCTTGTTTCGAATTCTTTCAATAGCTATGTTGCTGCTTTTTGTCTCTTGAAGAAAAACTATGGATGGTTTTTCTTGTTGAATCAGGTTTTTGATCATCCGATGTTTTGAGGGGCTGTTGAGTCCTCTCACATTCCAGGAGATGAGCTTCATGGAAACTGAGGTTTGGGTTTATAGAACTTTGTCAACTTAGGGAATCGCCCCGATTCCATAAGTATTTCTCCCACTATTATGGTCCTCTGTAGATCTGTCTTGCGTCCCCTTTTCTTGGTTTCTTTGAGTGTTTTTTTTCCATCCCAGGGGCTTCCTCCTTGTATACCCAGACTTTTATTGTGCTGCACTTTGGTCAGGACTCCTTCAAGTCTGTCGATTTGCCAAGGGGGAATTGAGTTGTATTCTTTTTGTTTGCAGGCCGTTTCAAGTTTGAAGATATCAAGACCATCTAGGCTAACATGCTCCAAATCTTCCTCCATGATGATAGGGGGGCTCTGGTCTTCCTCATCTGCGTCTTCCTGAAGACTGAGAGCAAGAGCTGCATCTAGGTCCATGGCCGAGGCCTGCTGTTTAAAATCTAGCACAGATTTCCCCTGGGAAGAGGGGAAAGGGCTGTGATCTGAAACCATTTTAGAATTATCCGAAGGAGGGTTAGGTGTGTGGTGAGAAGAGACTGGATCTGAGGACTGCATGGGGGCTAAGGGGTTAAGGGAAGATGAAGGCATAGAAATATTCTCCAAGGGATCAGAGCTAGGTTGGTCCTGCGGATCTTGAGAAGCAAGCAAAGAGAATCTGTTCTGTGAATCTGATTTGATGGCATTATCAGGGACAACCGGGCTTTTCTTGGCATGCCTATGGTGGTTAGGAACTTTGGTGAAACCTTCCGAGTCTTTATTGGTGTCATTGGAAGAGGCTTTAGACTGCGAGTTCAGCGGACAGTCTCGGAAGAGGTGGCCATGCTCATGACATTTGCGGCAGCGAAAGGGGATATGCTCATAATCTAAAGGTTGTGTCCATTCAAAGTCATCATGAAAGAGACTTACCGAGTTAGCTAAAGCCTTAGTCAGGTGCATCCGAACGCAGATCCTGGCGTACGAGGTGTATTTGCGGGTTTTTGTTTCCGCCGCAACTTTGATGAAGGTCCCAAGTTTGTTGCCAATGTCTGCAAGCATTTCTTCTTTCCAGTATTCCACTGGGAGGGAATACATTCGTATCCATACTGGAGCCCAGCTGAAATCTTCTTTATCAGGGTTAAATCTTGGCTTCCACTCCGTGAGATAAAGTCCTGAGGAGTTAAAGAAATATGGGCCGCCTTCGAATATCCGCGCTTTGTCCTCCACACAATGGAAGATGGCTGTGAAGAAACCTTTCGGGCCAAGCTGCAGGGTAACTTGTCCTTTGGGCTTCCATTTTGAGGCTATCCAACCCTGCAATGCCTTTTCAGTAGGCCAGAATCCAAGAAACTTTCCTATTAGCGCATGATCCTGCATGTATTGGATCTCACCGTTGATGCGATGACTTGGCAGATCAACCTTGATGCGTTCTGCAGCCTTCGGAATACAGGTGGCCGAGGTCGCCTTTGGCTATGACGAAGAAGCTTTTTGGTGCGCCTCTTTTTCTATATTCACCGTATCATTCTGGGCTGTAGGTATCTCTTTTTCATGCGTTCTTTGTCCTCCCTGCTCAACTTCAGGGACCGCGCCAGAAGGGGTCAGAGGTGTCGCGTGCTGTTCCGTGTCAGAGTTTGGAGTGTCAAGAGGAGGGGGGGCAAAGCCCTCCCCTCCTGTAGGCTTTGCCATTGAAGGCTTTCAGAAGGAGTCCGGCAGCGTGAGCTCGAGCCGTCAGAGGCGATCGGTGATTAGGGTTCTCAAAAGTGTTGCAGGCGGGATGATCAGGGGGACACCTTAGTTGCTAAGGGTTTGATTATTTGGGCCTATGATACATGTGGTTTTAGTGGAAGCTCTGCGATGGTGATTCTTGTGGTAAAAGAGAGAGTGAGTAGTTCAAAAAATGAGCTTGAGAAATTTAATGGGAAAAGTTTTAAGAAATGAAAGCTCAATATGGAGGATCTTCTAGTAGACAAAGAATAGTGGGTCACTATAAATCCTAGTATTACACCTACAGGTATGCCAACAAAAGACTAGAAGAAGTTGGGAAGGAAGAAAAAGAGCACAATCTGTCCATGTATTTCAGAATTAGTATTATTGCATGTCTTGGAATAACCTTTAGCCAAGGTATTATGTGATAAGTTATGGGCATTGAATTAGCCTAAGTCCCTTGTAAAAAAACTTTTCCTTTAAAAGAAGTTATGACTCCTAAGGATGAATGACAAAGACTTGGTGACAAAGCATCTAAATTCCTTCAATATTTTCGTAAGTCAGTCATTGTCTATTGATATTAAAATTTTAGATGGACATATGTGCATTAGTTTACCGTGTTCTTTGTCAAATTCATGGTATAGTCTAGTTGTAGCTATAAGAATTAATACAACTACTTTAAAGTTTGATGATGTGGTCTCATCCTTGCATGGATGTGTCATGTATAAGAGGGAACTCCTTAGATAGAAATAAAAGTAAGCCCTCAAGTGGGAAATCTAAATCTAGAGGTAGATTTAAATCTCCATGAAAATCCTTAAGGAAATGATGGAAATATGGTAAACATGATCATTTCAAGAAGGAATGTAGATCTAAAAGTGTTGATAAAGGAAAATGATTTGATAATGTCCCTTCCATAGAAAGGAAGACCTCCTTAGAGGAAGGAGGGGGTGGGTACTTGGATTTTTCAAGCACACTTTTAAATCACGTTGTATGGTTGATCAACTCAAGTGCTTTTTTTCATATGAATCCATAGAGGGAGTGGTTTTGTGAATATGAGAAATTTGATAGAGGCGATGTTTTCCTAGGTGATGAATTGACAACCAAAATCATAGGAAGAGGAAAAATCAAGTTGCTACTCAAGGATGGAAGGATTATAACACTCTTGGGTTTTGTACATTTTAGATATGGATATAAGCTTGATATCTATAAACAAGATGAGTGATGCAAGTGTACACATTTTATTTGAAAGGAAAAATTGTAAAATGGTTTTAGGGGTAATGGTGTGTTTAAGGGGAGTTAAGATTGGAACTCCATGCAAGATATTGGGAAGCACTATAGTTAAAACAAGAACTTCATAAAATCTATTGGGAAGCACTATAACTGATGGGTGTGATAGTTCTATTATTCCTAAGGGTGGAATGAAGAAGAAAAAACTCTTATTGTATCAAGAGAAAATTCAATGCTATGGTATCAAAGTCTAGTAAAATATTGGAGAGAAGTGCCTTCAAGCATTACATGGAGAACGCAGTCCTAAAGTAATGTCTGATTGCACATTAAATTTTCCTTTCTATGAAAATTTCATATATGGTAAACATAATTGGGTAAGATTCTTATCTAGTGCGACAAGAGAAAAGGGAATCCTAGAGTTAGTACACAATGATGTGTCTAGACATATTCGTGTTCCATCATTAGGTAAATATGTGTACTTTGTTTCATTCACAAATGCTTTCTCAAGGAACCCAATTTTATTTCCTCCAAAAGTATTATGATGTCTTTATTAAATTTAAAGAGTTTACAACTCCTATGTAGAATCAAACAAAGAAAAAAATAAAGATGTTGATGATAGATAATGGTGGAGAGTTCTATGGGAATGAATTCAAGGAATTCTATAAGAGGTGTAGTATTATAATGAAGAACACTATTCCATAAATCCCTTGATAGAATGGGTTTATAGAAATGATGAATATGACATTGATGGAAAATGCAAGGAACATGCTTATTGGTGAAAGGTTAGGTTAGGAAATATACGTAGATGCAATGGATATTGCATGTTACTTGGTAAATATATCACCCTCATTAGTTTTGGTTAAGACTCCACATGAGGCATGTAATGGTAAAAATATTTCTCTTAAATATCTCAATGTTTTTGGTTGTGATGCTTATGTAAAATTTCCAAAGGCAAATAGGAGTGAGTTGGATAATAATGTTTGATATTGTATATTTATTGGTTATAAATATGGTATAAAAGGTTACAAACTTTTGAACCCAAAAATGAAGAAAGTTGTTTATAGTTGAGATGATGTATTTAGAGAGGTTAAAGATGTTGTTTAATAGGAAGTCCTATCCAAGGAAAAATAACTATAGAAAATAAAGTTTGAGTTGAAGGATGTTGAATTTGACTCAAAAAAGAATAGGGATAAGAAGAAGAAGATGAAATTCATACTATGATATTGAGGAGCTTGTTTTGAGAAAGAAAGAAATTAGAAAGGTATACTCCACTTGATTTATGTTTTTTTTTCCCAAGGAAAAATCACACTTTTATTCATAATGAAAAAAAATACATTTTGTAGATGCTAAAAAGTAAATGTATAAAAAACTGACCCTGGTGTCCAATATCAATAAAAAATCCTCAGAGAGATAACACTAGTCCATTCTTTTCTACATTTCCTTTTTTCCATTTTCCACCAACCTCTAGAGTTGGGCGTGGAGGATACAATAGTCATTTGATTCTCTTTTACATTTACTGGGATTTCTTTATCAGAATCTAAACATTTTGATGCATGAATTCGTTTGGTACCACTTACTTCTTTTTCAAATGGAATCATCTCAATCTGCTACTGTTGAATTGAAGTCATTGGAACTAATGAAGAATTATGCTCAACCTTGCTTTTCTGCGTGGTGTCCTGGGATTTATGGTCATTATTGTTTGAGGTGTTTTATGGGGTTTCTGCATCCTCTTCTTCTACATCCTGGGTTTATGAAAATTGCCAACCTTTTGGCCCTTTTTTTTTTAAGGGTCTTTTCTAACTTGAGGACATGCGTTTTGAAGATGTCCAGTTTGAATATGTGTACGACAACAAAATGCCATATTCTCATAGTCAAGGGGTTGTGACCACTGCAAATTGTTGTGAAATAGAAAAATGCGATCAGGTAAACCTTTAATAACGTATACCTCTACACAGATTCTGGAAAAAGTGAAAATGACTTTTGAGACACAATCTGCATCCACCTTCAGGAACTTCCCCAAAGAATTCCCTATTCCTTCTAATACTTTGTGATGCCAAAAATGCAATGGTAGATTATGTAACCTGACCCACACTGGAATTTTGGAGACCACCATGGTGTTTGCATCAAAAACCAGAAACTAAGGTATCATGTATAGGCCTGCATTGCCCAAAAACCATGGTCCCTCATTTAATACATAATCCATATCTTTTGTTATGTCAAACTTTACAATTAAAAAACCCCTAGAACATATATGGATATCACAATTTTCTACCTAAGTAGAGAAAATACATTGATGTAGAGCCTCTTATTTGGGCCAAAATCCATTAGATCTGCATATAACTTCTCTTGCATGGAAATCAACATAAAGCTCACTTACCTTGGGCAGGTTGACTATCAAAATTGGCACCTGGGTCATCTTCTCCACAATATAGGGACCAATGGGAGGTTGTTTTGTATTTTTTTGTGGCTTCGCCTTCCCTTTGACTGCATCCTTGAATGAAGTTGGGCCTTTAGAGCTAGACCCAGGGCATATTCCAAGAAGTCTCATGTTAAAGATGATGGTTGAATAAGGAACAATTCCATAGTCCTGCAACTTGTAGTCCTCTTGTAATGATTTCCCTACATAAAATCAGATTTTGAAATCTTGTTGGAGTACCCAATTGTTCTTGAATCTTTTTCCTAAGAGTTTGTACTTGATCCTAGATCCAGACCCTTGTACACACTATTTTCCTGCTCAGGGTTCTTATAAAAATTTGGATATGGGTTCCTTCAAGTAGATCTGGGGATTGACCTTCAAGATCCGTCCTCTTATTGGTGTCAATCGGTCCGCACTCTCCATTTGCATCCAAATAATGCTAAATATTGGGGGCAGCGACAAACCCATCTCCCATATCCCACGACCATACAAATACTGCAACCCCATAAAAGAAATAAAAAATTTCCCTAGCAAGAACTGTGACATCAATAAAATACGGGATATCACGAAACTGAAAAGAATTTTGGAGACATAAGCATTGTTTTGCAGGCCCAAAGCCAAGATATGGTAGTGAAAATGATGGATATAACCCATACGAGGGCTTAGAGCCTATGTTCATAAAAGGGAAACTAGATATGGAGAAAAGCTCATCACCGAAGGCCCATCTCTCCTTTTTAGAGAAGATAAATACCAAAACAATATGAGATCCATGGAAGGGAGATGTGTTTGGTGTTTTTTGAAAAAGATCTGTTGCTTGAAGGATACCATCCACCATCACCTGTTTGGAGCTGAAATCGAGAGGTTGGATAACACGACATAATGTGAGAACAATTTAGAGCTCTGTGGCAGCGAATCCCACAATATAGAAAACCCTAATGCGTCTGTTTAGATCCATCGCAACGCTCTCCGACTACTCCTCCACTTGATTTATGTTATATTTTTAATTTATTTATTACTATTTATGATCTTAGAATTGTTAGGGAGGTAATGGACTTAGAGGATGGTAAACTATTGAAGAAGGCCATAGGTGAATAAATAGAAACCTTGGATAAAAGTGAGGCTTTGAATCTAGTTGAGTTCCTAGCTATAATAAATCTTGTTGTTAGACATTGGGTGTTTAAAGGGAAGTTGAATGCAAAAGGTAAATTAGGAGAAGTACAAAGCTCAGTTGATAGCAAAGGGATACTCCAAGGTAGAGGGAATTGATTTTGGTAAAAAAAATCTCGTATTGCTAAATTAACTTATGTTATATTTCATTTTTCTATCTTGTTACTTTTGATCTTAAAGTACAAAAAATTGATGTAAATACAACTTCCTGCACAGAGATCTTGAAGAAGAAATCTACTTGAAATGAGAAATGGTTTTGCATTCAAGGGAAAGAAAGACTTGGTTTGTAAGTTGGGTTAAACAAATTTGTAAGGACGTGGTATTAAAAGTTTGATACTTATATCTTGGGACTTGTTTTCACAATGAATAAAGATCATCACTATGTATATTTCAAATTAGTTGGTGATCATTTTATTTATGTAGTTTTATTTGTTGATGATATGTTGTTGATTGGAAACAACAAGGGAACCATCAAGGATGTCAAAACTCAATTTTCCTATGAATTTGATATGAAAGATATTGGTGCTACAAATTTTATTTTGGGCTCTGAAATAACAAGAGATAGAGAAAACATGAGACTTTGGGTGAATCACAAGAGGTATATATATTGAGACAATATTGTAGAGGTTTAATATGTAGGAATGTAAATGGGTCAAGATCTCTATTCTTATAGTTGTAAAATTATTTGTAGATTAGTATCTAAAGAAACATAAAGATGAAGAGGGCATGTCCTGTGTTGTTTATGCTAGTGTTTTTAGTAGTTTGATGTATGTAATGGCTTGTACTAGACTGGACATTGCACATGCAATGATATTTTTGAGTAGGGATATGTCAAAACTAAGGAAGGGGCATTGAGTAGCTGAAACAAGGGTTTTCGATTATTTGGAGCAAACAAAGTGTTAGATGTATATGGATTTATTGATGTGGATTAGGGTGGAGATTTGGATAGTAGAAGACCTGCAATTGTTTATGTGTTTAACCTATTTGGATGAGCAAGAGGAAATCCATAGTTTCACTCTAAAATACATAACTTGAGTACATGGCAACCACTCATGAAAATAAGGAAGTTGTATGGTTACAAATATTGTGTTCAGGCATTAGGTTTGTACAACAAGTTGTAAGGTTAGATTGTGATAATTATACTATAATTATCACTCTAGGACAAAGAAAATTGATGTTTAATATCACTTTTGTGAGAGATATCATTGAATATAAGAAGGTGGTGTTCGTGAAAGTTGAAAATTTGAAGATATTGTATTAAAAAATCATTAACAAAGTATATAAGTACTACGAAGTTCTCTTGCTATAGAAAACATTTGGGCATTTTTGGGCCTTAATTATTGATCATGTCATCCTCAAGGCCCTTCTATGCAAAGAAAACAAGTGGGAGAATGTTGCACATGTGTTATATTTTTTGTAAAATTAGCCTTATGCATAGGTAGAAATGAGGGGTTGTAAGGAGAGGAGAACAAAACCCCCCTACTTGGAGGTTTGGGGGTGAAGCTCCCAAAAGAAAAAAGAGAAAATGATGTTTTTGATTCACTTTTGGCCTATTTTTTGGTCCATTGCAATGTAATTCTAGTTCAAGAATCTAATATGGGTTAACTAATTACAATTTTGGATGTCATGAATTCTCATATATTGTATTGTGATGTAGAAATTAGTAAAATGAGCGTTAGATGTATGACTTTAAACATTTGTTGGTTTTGTCAGATAAGGGCTTCCACACTAATTCTCTAAATGTTGTGTGTATTTTCTAATTTTTACTTTTGCTTTAAAAAGAATCTATGTGTACATTGTTCTACTTAAAGGTTTAAAACTTACACCATTCCAATGACTCCCACTATAAACCCCTTTATGTCTAAAAGAAAACCAAAATAAAATAGCTAGAAGAGAATAAACAGAAGAGTAATGGCAAGATCCTATTGCATAGTTACCCTATATTCAATAACCAATCTAGAAACAGATGTTTGAAAGTAATATTCTTCAAGATTACATTTATACTATGAAAGAAGCAAATATTTCTTGAAAGAATGGTATTTATATGAAAAATGGAAAATTTTGGGTTTTAATACCCCCCCTTGTTGAGCCACCATTGGAATTTCATGTTGGAAAAGTATACTATCACAATTTGACTTGTTATGACTTATTATTGTTTCTAAAGTTAGCATTAGAAATGAAAGACTTTTGTTTTAAGTCATCAATTTTGTTCTTCACAATAGATAATATGTAATGTTATTTTGACTTGTACTCCCCATATCGTGAGAGACATGGGGTCCCAAGACATATGTATAGGAAGTGAATATCTGAATAACACAACAACCTCATAATTTAAGTAAATTTAAAGTGAAGGTGCTTATTGCATCAAAATTTCCAATTAGGATCAATCTTTTTCTTAATGTTTGCAAAAACTTGTTGGATTTGTTAATGCTAATAGATAATCAATTGTAGCAGGGATTCAAATGAGGAAATGTGTCAAGAGTGGTCATTGCACATATGTGAACAAATATAATCTATTGAGAGAGTGGCCTAAATAGATTGGTTAGCGAGGATGGAATCTAAGGAGGAACAACTCCTAGATAACTATATGAAGGAGTGGAAGTTTTAGTCTCTTTAGGGCTATTATCACCTAGAAAATTAACAAGTGAGAGAAATTCTAGGGGAATGTTCAAAATTAGTGAGAAGGATTTTTAAAACATTAAAATTATGGTTGCAAAAGGCATGAATTTCATCCTTCATGGATCTGACATTAGTATTAATTGAAGAGGTACAAATTTAATAGATCCATACTGGGGAATAAATGAGGAATATAGGGGAATTTTATTTTTTTAGGAGATTATAGTTTATGAGAATAATCATACCCATATAGTGCAATTGATTTGGAAAAAAAGATGGAAGAAGACTAGGTTTGTGAAGTTGATAAAGTTGTTTCTCGATGGAACAAGGTGAATTTAAATGATCCAAACAAGGTAGAAGAGATTAGTGGTTTAGGAGTCACATATAGAAGCCTAAATCTAGGATACTTAAGTGGAATTGACTTGATGACAAGGAATGGATGGGAAGAATCTGGTTCAAATTTGGTAAGGAAGATTCGAAGATGAGTGAAAAGGAAAAGGGAGATGGTGAAGATGGTGATTAGGGATAAAATATATTTAGAGAAATTTATGTAGTATCAAGGGAAGGCTTTGATTGGTAGGATTTATGGGAGGATAATGGTGAAAGGAACATTAACAATCGATTGTAAGCTAACTAGATTCTAATCCTAAAGTTACTCAGAATGATGGAAGGATGGTTAGACTTCATCTTCTATTCAAAAGGTGATTAGGTGATCAAATTTTGGCTCAAAAATGAAAATTCCCAAAAAGTCTTGAAACCATCATCAAGTTAAAGTGCTCGTAGTTATGAATCCAACAACGTTTGTTTCACCTCAATCTGACACTGTATGCTCAAGTTGTCACGTTCTGAGCATTTGGCCCAACAACTAAAAAATGAGTAGGTCTACTGATTGGACAACTAACTGGGTGACTACATAGTTGATTCAGAGAAATGACTATGTAGGTATGAACCAACCGGGTGTTGACATTTGGCATGTTTTGGTTCATCAATTTTGGGTCATTTTTTATTGGTTCGTGATTGATTGATGTGGACTAATGCTAGGGTGCCACGTGGTCCAATCATAGGTTACCACGTGGCACCCCAGGGGTGTACAAAATTTTGGTATGGTGGGTCAAAGGCTCAACGTGACTCGAAACCCTGACCTCCCACTTAACAGTGCAACGCCATACCACTAGGCTCATGGTGGTTCTTATAATACATAGGACCAAAAATTATATATAAAGTTTAAATGGTGCTCATTTCGGAAAAGGGGTCGGGCTACTAGCCCCGGTCCCTGGTCGCATCTGACATCATATGTCCACGACACAGAAGGATGGGGCCTAGGGACTAGCCCCGACCCCTAGTCACGATGCTCCCATAGAATCGTAGCTGGATTGAAAAGGCAACAATGGGAGGAGGCTCAAGTTAATGCCTTAGCTATGGGCATATGGATCAGAGGCATAGGACCTCATGCACAGAGAAAAAAAGGGGCTCGAAAGATGGGTGCTTACGGAGGGGACTAGCCCCTCTTCCCATCACAACAATGTGACCACGACGTGCTAAGAACGAGGGCTCGATGGTTAGGGTGGGCTGTTGGCTTGACCCTCGGTCCCATGAACCCAAGATGATCATGCAGCGAACTTTTAGGTGCTATGCCGGTAGGGGTGGGTGCTAATACCTAGCCCGCATCCACATGACCCATGTGGCCTGGCTTTTTATGCATAGGGGTTATTGGGAAATTTAATTGTCCAACAAATTGCACTGTTGGAAGGCAAATTTGTCACCTCTGCAGCGAAAAACATGGCCAATTTGTAGGACAATTAGTCCATTGGTCTGATTTGTAGGACAAATAACAACAAAACTACATGGAGAGCTTGTAGAGCCAGATCTTTGTGATTTTTTGTCCTTTTGGAGGTAATGAAGAGTCTACCTAGGTGTTTTTGGACATTATGGATCCAATTGTGACCTATATTTGCTGATTTGAGCACATCTAAAGGAACGTTGTGCAGGTTCAAGTTCATGGGTGAATGGCTCAATCAATGTTTTGAAGTAGTTCTTGAAAGTGTTTGAGCATCGAGAAGGCTTTGTAGGAGTTTCTTACCTTCAGAAGTTTACTGCAATAGCTATTACTTGTATGGTTCGTCTCATCTATACTTTTCTCACTATGTTTTGTTGAGGAAAGCTTTGTTTTTGTCCTTCAATGTGGAATTGAAGTGCTTATATGCTCATGTATGCTCATTTTCAGTTGGAGTATAGGGTCTTTGTAGGAGACGCCTTATGTTGCTAATGTTTTCATGATACCTGTAGGTTGTCATGCTGTTTTATGTGAGATTTCTTTGTAGGAGAACATTTCCTTGAAGGGGAAATAACCAAATGTTTATCAACAAACTTTTATGTATTCCTTTTTCCACTGAATATATGGAGTGGTATAGCTATGTTAGTAGACCTAGAGATGTATCCCAGGAGGGGTGAACTTCGTCAACAAATCCTTTGTTCTACTCTTCATGTATGCATGTATGAGTTATGTGATGTTGTGTTTCTTATGCTTAAGTTTACATGTGAAAACTAACTCATAACTTGAAGAGACCTTTTGGAAAACTTGTTTTGTGTTAAGACCCATTTTTCCTTTCAAAGCATCAGAGAACGATCATTGTTTTTGGAGAAGAGGAAATTTACCACCTCCATTTTTTCAGATCAATTGGTATTAGAGCCTCATCTAACCAAGTTGCAATAATGGGCAACAAGAGTCTCCAAGGGCTGGAGGAGATGAATTTGGCTCTTCATATGGAGAACATTGAGTTGAGAAGAATGCTAGACATGACTGAAGAGGAGAAGAGGCATATGCGCCTTCTGTTGCATCATATGCTTTGGGAACAAGTTATTGAAAGTTCCAATCCCGTGACAAAAAAAGTCACCTCCAAAATGAAACCAATATGTGGGCATCATTCACACAGTAGTTATGGACCATATGAGGAAGATGATGCATGTGCATTTTGCAAGCATCTCCAAGATTGTCACCATATGCTAGTTGGTAAAAGTGGGTGGCTAGAGTCACCTATAATGTCATCATCATCATCAGAAGATGAAAATATGAATGGAAGGTTTAAAGAGGTAATAAGAATTTCAAGTAGAATTCCTTCTGTTTATGTTCATAACACCTCTTTTGTAACATTTGAGCAACATACCAAAGGAATTGGTATGAAGCTTCTTTGTAAAATGGGTTATGAAGGAGGAGGCCTCGACATCAATGGCCAAGGGATCACCAATCCAATCATGGTTGAAGAGAGAACAAAGTATCAAGGATTGGGATATGGTCAAAAGGAGTTTGGAGAATTCTCTAAATGGTTTGAGGCACAACAATCATTTGAGGATGATATGTCACACCAAGATGGTGGTGACAATGTTCATTTGTCTCTCAAGAGAGATGAATGCTTGAAGGGACCTTGCATGTCATCGTCCACCCCACATCGTCAAAGTTGCAACCCAAGGGAAAGGTATAAATCTCATGGGAGTTTTCCAAATGCTGGTAATTTTGACTATTTGTGGAATATGTACCCTTGTACTTTTGGTGATGCATTTGACCATTGTGTGACTGTCCGTGAGCAACGTATGGTAATTTTTAAAAGAATGGATCAAATTATAGGCATCAATCATGACGAATCTCCTTCGCATGAGAGGACTTCATTTTCGGCAAGCAAGAGAAAGTTATTTTGTACCCATTGCAAGATGCATGGGCATGGAAATGAATGATGTTGGAACTTACATCCATAGCTTCATTACAAGAAGGGAAAAGAGATTGTGAAACCTAATGCAAGGGAAGCAAGGGGTGGCAAATAGGACTCGCAACAATCCTAAAGCAACCTTCAAGGCAAAGTTGATGCAAAAGAGAACCCATATGCCTAGGAGAGGCAGAGATTGGGCAGACTATTTGTAAAGTTTCTTTGTAAATTTGTAATTACTTATTGTTGTTTACCTGTTTGGGTACTTATGTAAACTTAACAATAATAGTCACTATGTACAACAAGTATGTGTTTTTTATTGATGTTATGTATTGGCTTGTTATAATTCCATATTTTCAAGGACTTTGGGAATGTACAAGTTGTCGTCCAAGTTTGTCATGTACTCACTGATTCAAGTATTCAAGATGAAATTTGTTGTGAAT
Organism: Pinus tabuliformis; assembly: GCA_031772625.1. Taxonomy (NCBI): domain Eukaryota; kingdom Viridiplantae; phylum Streptophyta; class Pinopsida; order Pinales; family Pinaceae; genus Pinus; species Pinus tabuliformis. The sequence continues at coordinate 979,504,655 of CM062810.1, forward strand.
AGAATCTTTGTTTAAGATTGTACAAGATGACTATGTTTTTGTAGGAAAATCTAATTATGTCATTGAAAATTTTGTAGTGGTGTACTTTTCTGTATAAACTTAGTTTGAGGATGATAAAGAAAGTTTTATGTTGCTTCTGATTTCCAAGATGGAGTCAAATTATCTTCAACTTTGGACTTCAAGATGAAGTTGTTTTGAGTCGTGAAAATATGAGATTAAAGAGAATGTTCAGATTTCACTTATCAATGTTTTGTTCCTGCATTAGCAATAATTTTTTTTGGCTCATTTATTAACAAGACAGTAGGTCTTCACGAAGAAGATAGGTGAAGTGCCTTGATTGGGGCTTGAAGGGCACCAATTGAAAAGTGAGAATTTTGGATTAAGTTTTTGGGTGATTTTGAGTTTCAGCCTCATTTATTTACTAGGAGAAGTAAAATTTTGGAGTCTAAATGTTCCTAGTGTGATCATGTGATCAAATTTTAGCTCAAAAATGAAAGCACCCAGAAAGTCTTGAAACCAACATCAACTCGAAGTGATCATTGTTTTGAATCCAATGACATTTGTTTCACCTCAATCCAACACCATATGCTCAAGTTATCACATTCTAATCGTTTGACCCAACAACTAAAAAATGAGTAGGTTTGCTGATTGGTTGACCGTACAGTTGAGTTAGCAGGGTGAATGTGAAAGTTTAGACCAACTGGGTGCTTACACTTGGCATGTTTCGGTTCATTAAATTTTGGGTCATATTTTATTGGTTTGTTATTGATTTATGTGGACTAATGGTAGGGTGCTACGTGGTCCAATCATGGGTTGCCACGTGGCACCCCAGGGGCATACAAAATTTTGGTATGGTTGGCCAAAGGCTCGGCGGGACTCAAACCCCCAAGTTTAAATGGTGCTCATTTGGGAAAAAGGGTTGCGCTGCCAGCCCTGACCCCCAGTCGCATCCGACATCATATGTCCATGACACAGAAGGATGGGGCTTGGGGACTAGCCCCCACTGCTGGTCAAGATGCTCCTATAGAACTGCAGCTGGATTGGAAAGGTGCCAACAGGAGGAGGTTTTAGTTAAGGCCCTAGCCATGGGCATATGGACCAGCCGCATAGGACCTCATGCACGGAGAAAAAAAGGGGACCGACAGATGGGAATTTATGGAGGGGCTAGCCCTTGGTCCCATCACAACAATTTGACCACGACATGATAATAATGGGGGCTTGATGGTTAGGCAGGCCATTGGTCTGGCCCTAGGTCCCGTGGATGCAAGATGACCACACGTCGAAATTTTAGGTGCTAGGTCAGCAAGGGAGGGTGTTAAGGCCCATCCTGCGGCCACATGGCCCATGTGGCCCAATTTTTCACGCATTGGGGTTATTGGGAAATTTAATTTTCCAACAAATTGCACCTTTGGAGGGTGAAATTGTCGCCTCCGTAGTGGAAAACATGGCGAATTTGTAGGACCTTTAGTCCGTTGGTCCGATTTGTAGGACGGATAATAGTGAAACTACATGGAGAGCTTGTAGAGACAAATATTTATGAGTTTTTGTCCTTTTGGAGCTCAATAAGAGTTTACCAAAGGGTTTTTGGACATTCTGGATCCAATGGTGACCTCCATTTGCTGATTTGAGCGCATATGAAGGAACTTTTTGCAGGTTCAAGTTCATGGCTGTATGGATCAATTAGTGTTTGGAGCAGTTCTTAAAGGTGTTTGAGCACAAAGAATATTTTGTAGGAGTTTTATTACCTTCATAAGTTTAATGTAGCAGCTGCTTGTAAGGTTCAACTCATATATACTTTTCTCACTATGTCTTGATGAGGAAATCTTTGTTTTTGTCCTTCAATGTGGAATTGAAGTGCTTATATGCTCATGCATGCTCATTTTTAGTTGGAGTATAGGGTCTTTGTAGGAGACTCCTTGTGTTGCTAATGTTTTCATGATGAATGTAGGTTGTCATGTTGTTTTATGTGAGATTTATTTGTAGGAGAACATTTCCTTGAAGGGGAAATAGACACATGTTTATCAACAACCTTTTATGTATTCCTTTTTCAACTTAATATATGGAGCGATCTAGCTAGGTGGGTAGACTCAAAGATGTAGCCCAAGAAGGGTGAACTTTGTCAACAAATCCTTTGTTCTACTCTTCATGTATGTTTGTATAAGTTATGTGATGTTTTGTTGCTTATGCTTAAGTTTACATGTGAAAACTAACTCATCACTTGAAGGTAACTTTTGGAAAACCTGTTTTGTGTTAAGACCCATTTTTCCTTGCAAAACGTGGGAGAACAGTCCTTGTTTTCGGATAAGAGGAAATTGACCACCTCATCAATTTTCAGATCAAAGGGACACACTAATAAGGTTTTAGGGAACTAGTGGTATTGAGGTCCAATGTTATTGGAACTAAATAAATGGCATACATGCTTTGATTTGAGATTAGAGCCAATTACCAAGAATCCGATACAGGTAAAGTTGCTTGGGTTTCCATTATAATTCTACTATGATAAGTTCTTAAGGAGAAAATGATATAGTTTTGGAGGTACTATAGACATAGAGGTATCCTACAAAAAAAGTGTTTATAAAACTATAGATCACATTCTAGCCAAATTTGATTTAAAATTTGGGTTGTTAGATTGTATAGAGATGTAAATGGACTTAAAACCCCATAGACATATTATGGGCCTTCTCAAAATTCTCTTTCTATGAATTGTTGTGCTAGTGCCATGTTTATGGGCACATAATGGAAGATTGTTCACAATCTTTCACTAGGAAGGTTTGATAAAGGAAGGAATTATAGTAGCAAGTTGAGGGGAAGGATATGGACATGCCTCCTACTTAAAGGATAGGTGGTGCTAAAAATCTTGTGCATGCCAATCAAATCCAAATGTTGTTTTTGTTAAAGAGAGAACAAAAGTGGTAGTGAACCTGATATACTATCAAGCACCTCAAGCAAAGGAATTGCTAGTTTCATATATGCAATGATCTAAAGAGACGTTAAAGACATTCCCAATATATATACAAAGTCCAACCCCATAGAAACAAATTTGGTATGCCTTTTTTTATTGAATCAAAACCTTCCATTTATTTTGATTTTGAGGATAAATGTTCTCAGTCATTCCTTATTGAAGCTAGTAGGATGTATGTAGGGGGTTTAAAGGCTATAGGTATATTGGACACATAAAAGAGTTTAGTTAATCCTTCAAAGCCCCTAGAAAAAGATAATATTTTTGTTTCTCTAGCCAAAGAATGAAAATGTGTTAATGAGGACAACTCTACTTATGAGAAACACCCTTCAAAATCACGTCAAAATATTTATATATTAAATAGCCTAGATCTAGATATCTCTTAAGGCCTAGTAAGGGTGAAAGTGTAAACATGGAAATGAGTAGTAAATGGAGGTTGGGTTTTGATCTAGTAAAAAAATTCCACACCATTACTCTTGCTAGGAAACCCTTCCTCCAACATGGAGAAGAGAAGGATTTGAAGGAAATAAAATAAGGAAAAATGCTTAAAAGGGGTCCCTAGAGAAAGATAATCTTGTTCTAAGGTTAACCCATGATTTTTGTATAATTAAATAACACAGGGTTCAATAACCCTCGTAAACGGCTTTCCCTCTTTAGATTGGTGGAATTACATAAACCAAATGTTACATTATTGTAAGAAGTATTGGGTGAAGAGTGGAAGATGATATGTGCTTTAGAAATTTTGATGAAGCAATGTAACTTCTTTGCTATATGTGCCAATAGGAACTTAGGGGGATTATTAACCAGGTCATGGAAAAGAAACATGCCTTTATTGAACTCTTAATTACTTGTATCAGGTATATAAACAAAGTTCTTGGGAAAAGAACTAGAGTGGGAAATTATGGTGATGAATTGTTATGGGCCTTATGAGGAAATTAAGACTTTAAGGGAAAAAATGTTCTTGCATGAGAGGTGTTATTACAGTGGGTGGATTAAAATTTACTCTAAGTAAATACGAGGTTTTGGGAGAATTTTTAACATTGGACATATTGACATATATTTTTAGGTATAAGATAAAGGAAGAAGATTTAGTGGATGTTGAACCCATTAAAATTGTCCAAACCTAGAGAAATGATAGGAGCATGCAAAAGACTAGATAAATTCTTAGTATATGAGAGTTTATTAATGGAAATGTAAAGGGTTAGATCTTGGGTGGAAATGGGAGGGGGATCATATCATCTATCCATTATTTTGTAGTTAGATAGATAAGATCTAAAACCTGTTAGTCCCTTTAAATTCAATCCTACTTTTTAAGATGAAGGAGAATGATTGAAGATATTAAAGAGGAGTTATTGGGGTTTGATGAAAATTCAAGGGATTCAACAAGCTTCCAATTTGCAACATCCATAAAGAAAGTAATGGTGATTATATAAGGTTGATCCCTTAAAAAAATTAAAAATATTGGTAAGTAGTTGAAGGAGGTGGAAATCAAGATAGAAAAAATGGTTAAGTAAAACCAAAGGGGGTTCTTAATGAAGAGAAGAATGAGAATTCGAGGAATTGGAAAATGTAAAGAAAAAATTATTGGACTGGAGAGAGATAGAAGGGGTGATGAAGAGCAAGGTTGTATAATTGGAAAAGGGTGATGAAAATGCAATTTATTGTCATAATTTTCCAAATTAGAGAAAGAGAATGGGTGATGAAGAGTAGGGTTGTATAGTTGGAAAAGAGTGATGAAATTACAATATTTTTTGTAGTTTTTCAAATCATAGAAAGAACAACACTATCTGAGAGATGAAGAGCTTAGATGGAAGAAAAGCTAGGAAGTTTCAAGATATCACTAATAGAGCTAATGTTGTTGAAATATTGAAATCTTTCTATTCAATATTTGTAACAAAGGAAGCAAACCAAATGTTAAAGGAAGAAGTCTCTAAGGGAGAGTTAAAGGCTATGCTAGCATATTTCAAAAGGGACAAAAAATGTGGGCTAAATGGATGGATGGCATTGTTCTTTATTGGGTTTTATAAATTACTAGAACAATATCTCATAAGAGTGATAAAATAGGTAAGGAATACAAGGAAATTCATTATGAGTCTTTAGTACCACATTTCTATCCCTAATTTTTAAAAAGAATCATCCATAAAGTTTTAACGAGTTTAAACCAATATCATTATGTAATTTGTGTATACAAACTAATTTTTAAGATATTGGTAGTAAAAACGAAGTCATATTGTCGGAGGCTATGCCCCAAGAGAAATTTGTATTTCTAGTGGGAATATAGATTCATGATGTTATGGAAGAAACTCAAAAAGGTTTTCATTCTCTTAAATAAAAAAATGTCCAGTAATCTTGATGAAACTTGATTTGTATAAGGTATATGATAAGTCAAGTTGGTTATATTTTGTTGATGTTTATTCCCATGGGGTTCAATTTCCTATTATGATTGGATAATGAGGTGCTCAACTACAATTTGCTTTGAAGTTTTATCAATTGATCACCTTCAGAGTTTTTCAACCCATTAAAAAGTTTAAAACGAAGATGTCCCTTTTTACCACTACTTTTTATCATCATCATCATTTTTTATTGTAAATTAAATTCCATTACTTCAAAATAACATATTACAACAATTATCCATCGTCAATACCTATAGTGCATTAGAGTACATTCATTATGTCCCTGATATCAAATGCCAAGATATTTCATGGGGTTTTTTTTTATTCCTGTTTTTCTTGCTTATATCAATCTAGCCTACATAATTTTCAAGATCTACTGAAGGTGGAGTAGTATCATCATTTATATGAGAGAGTTTCATTACCGTCGGTTCAACCATATTTATAATTTATTTTTCACTAACTGAGTGATCAGATTCATGTGTGTGATTTTTTCCACTTATTGTAGATGTGATCATGGTTGAAGCCCTTTCATTATAATTTACTGGAAGGGCCTCCTCTTTTGAGGGATGAGATGGTGCCATTGGAGGTTGATTTGAATCTATAGGAGTTGGCTTGTTTGTAGATGTCTTATGTTGCTGAGAGTTGTCTCTCTTTTAACTTCATAGTTCTTATATCCTTTTCCTTCCTTCGAAACCGGCCAACTATGACTAGTTCTCTTCAACTCTTCTGGAAAAAAAACCCCCTTTGAAAAAATACATGCTTTTTGAAGGTGCTCGAGATGTTGACAAGTCCTGCACCTGAAAGTAGTATTTTTCGTAATCCAATGGTTGTGAATTTTCCTTATCCTTCCACTTGAGTAAGATTTTTTCCAATAACCCTTTGCTGAGGTCCACTTCCACATGTCATATGCGAACAAATGAGATAATACCTTTTCAAAGTTTTTCCTTATCTATTTTAATTAAGGTGCCTATTAAATATCTAATATCTTGTAAGATATAAGGTTGGATCAACTGGAGGGGTAAGTTAGGGAGTCTCACCCAAATGGAGTAGCCAGAGACTTCATGGTGAGAGGGTTGAACTCTGGGAGCCATGGTTGCATCGAAAGACCAACTTAGTCACAAAACTCGAGTCCCTGATTGAAAACCCTTTGTTGATCTTCTAGATTTTTAAAGAACACCACAAAATATCCTTTCGAACAAAATATCATATTTACATTCTGGGACTAGTTCTGGTGAACCCAATCTCAAAGAGTCGATGTCAAGGGAAAAAATATATTAAAACGACAAATGATCATTTGCCGTTCATATTCTGTTGCCCTTAACTTGGTAATATCATCTGCCACTTCAAGGGTTGGGATGTCCATCAACTGATCCACCACAAATGCTCGGCTTGAGATATATTTATGTGTCAAATAACTGGGTCCTGGCTTGAGGGTGTCCTTGAAAGACATGGGCTTGGAAGCCGAAGGTGCCTCACTTCCCTTAGCACCACTTTTCAAGATTGCAACGAGAGAGATACATTCATGCTTCTTAATGCCATAATCTCTGAGTACATTGTCCATCATAAGTTGAATTCCCTCATGAAGGAGCCTCATAGAAGCCACAAAGATTCCTATTAGATTTTGAAGTCTAGCTGCAAGCATGAAAACTAAATCAACTGTATTTACCATGATGTAGAGAGACCTTCTAGAAAGAGGCTTGAAAAATATTGGGAATTTTAGTAAATCTATATCCACAATTCCTTACTTATTTGGACCTTCAAAAAAGGACTTGGCTTTTGAGGCTTGTTCTTCATGCCCATTTTGAGTATAGGTTGCAGTCATTATAGTCCAAGACACCATGCCTTGTTGGTGCATTTTGTCAAACACATCACTTACTCGTTCAGAAAATTCATCAAACACTTTGAGAACATCCATCTTTCTCTCTCATTTGGCATACCTGTTGGTATGCAAAAAACTCTAGAGTCCTCTTGACACCAATGCCACAAAATCAAGAGGAAGTTCAGGGCAAAAATTGATGTAAGTAACACTTGCATTCTGTGAGGATACTTCTTCCTTCTTGAAGGAACTCCAGAAGCTCAAATCAACCACATCAAGAGAGGGTTTTGAAGTGTACACTTGTTGACCAAGTAATATGAAGCCCCTGACACTATTCTAAGAGTACTTTAGACACAATGAACAACTATAATTACATAAACCCAAAACCATGATTGTTATTTCGCTATTACCTATTAATTAAAAACACTTATTATTATTAAAATACTCATTAAACAGAATTTAAAAATAAAAACTCTCATAAGAATCCACACTCGAAAGGCTTTATATATGATTATATATTATTAATTCATATTAGAATTAAGATGAAAAAGAACTTATATATTGATGATATATAGTTATTTAATGATAAAATAATATGAAAAAAGGAAAAATACTATATGAGATATTATACATGTATAACGCTACAAGAAGCATGGAAATAAATTTTATCAAGATGGTAATTTCCTATAATGGTCTAAATTTGATCAAGAGGCCACTCTTACTGATGTTTCCTTGTAAACAAATTGCCTTTCAACCAAGATTTAAATACTTGGGTTTTTTCAGTTAGCCAAATGGCTATAGGAATGGTTTATCCCAATAATTTTGTAGAGAATCGAAGTAATGAAATATGCTTTTGGAAATTCAAGTTGCTTGTATTAAAGTCTTAAACGCATTGGGATAAGGTTTGTATATAATTTAATATTGGATTTAAATTGTCGCTTTTCACGCGCGACATGTGACATTAACTTTTATTCCCCATCTCCTTATTGGGTTGCGGCAGGGCAGGTCCCGGCCTTAACGGTTGTAGGCTCAGGGTAATGGTCTTGATAATAATAAATCCCCTCTAATAAGACATAAAATCATTTAATTTAACTCATATATTTAAGGTTAAATTAATTTAGTTTAAAAATTGATGTTTTACAAATTAATGTTTAGTATATTAATAGATTTGTTTTTTAAAACTTAATGATATAATTTTGGGTAAGATTGTTATTTTTTGTTATTTGAAATGTATTTTTCAATTTATAAATGGATTCAACATCTTGAGAAATTCTAGGTACATTTGGGTTTTGCAGCTTACACAACTCAAATTTATGATTCTAAAGAATTTACAATAGATTTCAGACAAAATTAACTATAAAAATTAACTTGAAAATGACCAAAATATCTATTGATTACACTGTGCTTAAGCTTAAAGTTCATCCATGAAAAATGGTAGTGGCGACAATATATAAAGCCTTTATATAAAAGAAGGTTAAAGTTTATTTTAAGAAATATTTAAAAGAAACAAAGATAGCTTAAAGGAAGGTAAATAAAACAATTATTGGAAAACATTAACCTAATGAGATGAAGAATAATGATAAAGTTTTAAAAGGAGGTTTTCGAACTAAGACATGTTACTTTATAAAAGCATTTTTAATATTTAAGGTTATAAAGAAATGTGTAATGGGTGTGATGTTAAGGGAGTCATTAGGGTTATGACACCTTGTGGGTTTATCAAGTGAGTTTGAATGTTATCTATGGGCCCCTTTCCTAATAGTGCCAAGGCATTACAAGTAGAGGTAATTAACCTAGTGCATGCAGTATGGGGAATTGGCCTCTAGCAAGCTATCAATGAAGGTCGAACATTTCTTTGAGGAATAGGTCTAAGCATCTCTATTCCTCGTAAGCCATGAGTCTCTTGAGAGAACCATCTTATGGTCTTATATTAGCAAGAGCATCTATTAAATTCAAAATGGTGTTCAATCTCAAACTCTAATGCATATATCTAGCAATCATTGTGTAGGTTTTAACCCTATGTAGTTAAATTGTTACAAACTGATTCTTAATAAAATAGAAAAGATGTAATGGCAAACAAACTCACACACAAATATTTTACTATGGAAACCCAAACCAGGAAAACCAAAAATATTTTTTAGTATATATGTCTTTATAGTATTACAATACAATATTGATATCCCACGAAATCCATAAACCACCAATTTGTTTACCTAGGATTAGAATACAACCATAGTTTCTTAGCTAAACTACGAAACCATGGGATAACCACCATGCACCACAAAACCACCAAAAGCGAAAATTGCCAAAAACTAACACAAAGAGCCACCTTTTTTTGTGGGGGGTGGGGGCAATACCCTTGAACCCCAATACAAGGTGGATTTCACCCCCTCATGACTTCCCATTGCGCTAGATACAATGTACACTACATGAGGGTAGTAATATAAAGAATATAACACCTACTCGACATTCTCCCACTTACTGTTTTCTTTGCACATAGGGGGGCATAGGAGTATGTGAGCAACAATATAGGGAAATAATTCCTAGTGTTTCTCTACACCAAGGGAACTTCTCAATACTCATAGATTTTGTTAATGAATTTGCAACATTATTCAATGTGTCCACCTTCACCAACAACACCTCCTTTTCTTTCAATTATATCTCTCACAAAGAAATATTAAACATCGATATACTGTCTTAGAATGATAAACTAGAAGTTATTCACTAGGAAGATTGCACTTTAACTATCACAATCTATCCTTGCAGCTCATTGTGCCAACCCAATACCTGAGCACAATCTATATAATCATATTGCTTTCTTGCTTGCATGAGTGGCTACCATGTATTCAACTGCAATAGTTGAGAGCGCCGCTATAGATTGTGCCTTACTCATCCAATGATTTGCTCCTCTAAACAGGTTAAACATATACCCACTTCTAGATCTTCTACAGTCCATATCTCCAACCCAATCTACATCAGCAAAGCTATGCATTTCCATCACTTTGTCCAATCCTAGTCTTCCTTCGTAGCAAAATTTATAACTAGGAGTGCCATGTAAATACCCAAAAACCATCTTTACTGAAGTTCAATTCTCCTTCCTTAGTTTTGACATATACTTGCTCAATTTTCCCACTGCATATGCAATGTACGATCCAATCAGAAACATTTCATACTTCAAACTTCCAACCACATTGACATATGGAACATAGGGCATGTCCTCTTTCTCTTCCAATGTCTTAGGACATTGTTCTGTAGATAACTCTACACCTATAGGAATAGTGACCTTTAGTAGTTTACATTCCTACATATTAAACCTCCTCAATATTGTCTCAACATATTTTCTTTGATTTAATTAATATTTCTTGTTTTCCTAATCAGTTTTAATTTTCATGCCCAGAATGAAATTTGTAGCATCAAGATTCTTCATTAGATATCATTTTTTGGGATTCAACTGCATTAAGTAAGTCATTCATCTATGACCATTTCCATGAGAGGTAGTCGTAATTGTCTAATTTCTCATGATTTTTAATAATCCATTTAGCACACATTACATCGGGTGATGCTCATAGGGGTGAAGAAGTGGGATTGAAACTAGTGAAATAAATCACATAGCGCTAATCATCACTTCCGGGGCTTGCACCCAGGTAACTAGGACTTCCCGAGAGGTCACCCATCCCAGATCGCCTCTGGCTCAAGCACGCTTAACTGTGGAGTTTTCCCCACAATTAAGCCCACTTAGCTTGCTACCCCATTTGCAAAACCTTAGCAAGTATTGTGCCTCATGAACCATTCAAGTAGAGTTCTCTTCACTCTTTTGAATTAAGTATTGGGGGTTTTCGCAGTGCATTATATTATATATCAGTTATTGGGATTCAACCGCGTTAAGTAAGTCATTCATCTATGAACATTTCCACGAGAGGTAGTCATAATTGACTAATTTCTCATGATTTTTGAATAATCCACTTAACACTCGTTGCATCGGGTGATGCTCACATGGGTGAAGAAGTGGGATTGAAACTAGTGAAATAAATCACATAGCGCCAATCATGTTTAATTTAGAGGACAACTAAATTTTCACTTCCTCGATGATTTCCCTATCATTTTCGATTAGCAACATATCATCCACATATAAGACCAAATAGATAATATTATCACCAACTAATTTAAAATACACACAATTATCCACTTTTCTCCTTATGAAGTCAAGCTTCAATATACAAATATCAAAATTTTGATACAACATCCATAGTGATTGCTTTAACTGATATACAATTTTTTTTTAATCTTACATACCAACTCTTTATTTTCCTTTACCATAAAGCCTTTTGGTTGCTTCATGTATATTTCTTCTTCTAGATTCACATGTAGTGATCTGATATGATCATATATTAAACACTGATATAGAGTTGATTAGCCATTAGTGAATTGAATGATAACCGAAAACACAGAAAACGAGGAAGATTACTAAAGTAGAACACTTTACGACAACTGATAAACCATAAGAAAGATGCAAAACTGAAATGAAAACAACAAAAACACAGATATACCAAACATCGATATTTATTATGGAGTTCGTCCCAGATGGACTACGTCTCCGGGTTTGTTTTCAAGATGGGCGATCGTTTTATTAGGAATGAGAAGAAGAAGTGGATTACACAGTGATTTAGTCAGACTAAACTTGCACACAGGAAATTCTGACCTCTGTCATCAGATAGCTCTCTGAACTAGCTTTCCAACGCCACTTACGGTTTCCAAATCCGACTCTCGATGCTCCCGAAACTCTGAAAACAAAATTCACCTCTAACCTCTAGAACCTGCACATGAAAACTGAAAACTCTCCTTCTTTCTTCAATGAACAAATCTATCTTTTATAAGCCTGTAGATGCATTAAAACCTCCTCAGGCTCAATTAGGAATGAATTTGGTTGCAAATGGCTGACTTCTGGGGTTGATTTTGCCACCTAGGGTCATAGTCATGGTTTTTGAATTAATACCAAAACAATTAAACAAACTAAAACCCAAAAATGACTTTAGAAACCCCGAAACCGCAAACAGTCTTGCTAACCGCGCGGAGGTGCTTGACAGCACATGTGAACACCTACATAATCCCGCGGTTAATTAGCCGATGGTTCCGGTTGGTGGTAGCGGTGACCGTGGCAGTCACATGTATGGCGGTTTCGATACGGTTAATGCCGCGGTTTAGGTTGGTGGTCTTCTCCATATTGCCAGCACATACTTGTTCATATGTTGCAGTCCCCGTTGGTGGTTAACCAACTTCGATACGGTTTAAGGCCCATGGTTAGGGTCACATAACCATAACCTTTAGCTCCCATTTTCTCACATAGTGGCGGTCTCGCCGCGGTTTAGTCCAGTGGTTAGGGACTGTCATTTGATTTTATATTTATTTTGTAATGTTTTTACAATTGAATAGGCTGAGACTTGGTTTTAGAGCTAGGTAATGGATTTTGATTAGGATGTAGTTTAGGCTAGGAAATGGCATGAATGTATGGTTTACATGTGTAGAACAGGATTTAGGGCTTAATACATGGTAAGAGTGCATTAGAATTCTTAGGGTAAACAAAGATAAATAGGATAGCTTAGGAGTTAGGGTTTAGGTCTAGGCTTAGGTTTTAGGTTTCATTTAACTTTCAAAGACCCATGTCGGCTTTGCACAGTGACATCGGTGAAATTGAAGCCTTTACTAGACGATCGACCCCGGTACATCCTTGTGGTCTCCATGTGCCATTCATCAATGTTGCACGACGATGACCATCACATCTTTGAAACTGACACTTGGTAACGATGACAAGACTATGTCGTCGACCAGGTACTTTAACTCGAACCCTTTTACACAATCAACTATATCAACCATAAATCCGGCAAAGTCGAACAACAAAACACATGTCGTCGACCAAACCCTGGCGGAACTGTCGATGACATAAGTCGACAGCCAGGTACAACATCACATCAACTGAACGCCATGAAACCATAAAATTACCTGAACACTGATCATTACCAACACTATCGATTTGTCGAAACTGAACTGAAACGATGACGACACTGAATGACACTGAATGACACTTCGAACACTTGTGTATTTGGATCGATGGATCCTCCAGATCATTCCTCTCCACTTGAAAGCTTTTGGACCACAAAAGTTTGACTAATTAAATAGTCGATGAGGGTAGAACTCCCTCTCTTTCCATATTGACCTGACGATGTACCAATACATTCGATCAATCATCTGCATGTGATGACCCTGATGATGCTGACCATGATACATTTTGATTTGGTGACCTGTTTCTTCCATCCGCAGTATGTACAATTTGCGACGATGGGTAAACAACCTGTTATCAACATGGCAATTGGATTCTTTCCACAAAGAATCATGAGTTAGTGATTCAGAAACATCTTTGAAAACAATATTTGTAGAAATTTGTTCAATACATCTGATGGGTATTAACAATCTACTTTCTGGAATAACTGAAATATTCAAAGAATCCTTTGATTTTGATTTCATCTCAATTACTTGACTTGATTTACTTTCCTGTTGACTGATTACTAAGTGAACTTGCTGCCCATAACTCATCCAGCTATGATGAAAAGACTGTTGCAACTTAGTTTGATTTTGAAAGTATCTAAGTAATTGTTGATTTAATTGAATCACTATGTCTATTAACTGATATTTCCATTGACTTACACTTTTAGTTAATGCATTAGTTTTCAAATCTTGGTAAGGAAACTTTAGATCTGCGTTTGAAAATGCTTTTTCATGAAAAATTATAGACTTCCTCTCCACTCGAAGAGAGGTTTCATTACTTTTAAAAGCATGAAATGATGATGCAATACGAAAGAAATGTAACATTGAATCTCCCCAATACTGACCTGCACCCCTGAAACTGAAAATAAACATACCATTTGAAACAAGTCTCTGGTTGGACTCACATGTACCATTCCCTGCAATACACTGTTGATGATGATAGCTTCTAGATTTCAGTTGAATGAATGAATTGAGATTCATTCTGTCTTAAAGAAGACGTTCGTAGGACATTAAATGTATCTCATGTTGCTTATCCTATTCGTGAATAAGACTTCTTGGAAAAGAATTAACCACCTTAATCAATTGATCTATAAACTAAATCTCGCATCTCGAACAATCAACCCGATGTTGTTCCTTTTTTTTTCACTTTCTGGTTCATGGATACCTGGGTCAGTGGGTAGCCGCTACGTCCAGGGTTGTTCAATACTAAGTGGACGCCACCCAAAGGGCATCAACACCCCTTGGCCTATTTATAGACCTGACCCCAAGAGCTTTCGGGAATTGAGCTTGTGACCTCCCATTGGCGAACCTGATGTTGTTCCTTAATAGACATGAGTACACATTTACTTGAACTTATAAACTACTTAACTTGATTTGAAATAGTTAAATCCAAGTTTGATTTGACTTTATGTGCCCTAACAATAAATTCGACCCCTTCTTTCTTTAGGTGATATTTATGTTCTCTTCTGTAAAAGATTGCATCTCTATCATAAAGATAAGGACTCCCTAAGACCACTCCACAAATGTCTACTGGGACCACATCTGATTCCACTTCATCAATGTACTTAGATGTAATTGAAAATTTTAACTGACACTGCTTTGTGACATGTATCTGAGTTGATTTATTAATCCAACCTAATGGGTATGGTCTTGGATGATTATGTGTTTCCAATCCCAATTGATTAACTATATGTTTAGATATTAAATTTGCTTGCGATCTATTAGAGTTGGTCTTTACATCCCTCCATCAGAGATCATTTCACTTATTGCATTTCATTTTTAGGTGTCTCATACAATTCATTCATCCACATTCTGTTAGGGGCATGCCATAATCTGACAGAAGGGCCTTGTCACTCATTCCCCTCATGTCTTGTACCTGCTGGCTCAGGTCTTTTCATCAAGGTCCGTCAAAATCATTTTCCAAGCAATGACAGTCAATGTTTGGTCTTTTGGTGGGCAAAGAGTCATTTCAGTCATTAGGTCTAGGGTTTAGCGAATTCAGTATTCAAAGTGTCCAATAATGTCAGCAGGCCAGAGGGAGGTTCTAAACAAGTTTTTATTTCAAAAATTTCATCGTCATATTGCTGGACTATGACTTTTCTTCAAAACTCTGTTTTGAAGAAAATTCGACATTTCGTCCTTTGTAATAAATTGCCATGTAAATTTCAAAATTTTCAGATCTTGGATATTTCAGATGTAGCCCTGGTCATGCTTTGCCAAAACTCAATGCCAAACATCCATGAAAAATTGACAAAAGAGTTTCATCATTTCAGCCAAAAATCAAAGAGGAAACAAGAAGAAGATAGTTGTATTAAAATGAGAAAAGTGCCAAAACTAAAACATAAGAAAGTGAGTTTTTGAGAAACAAAAATCAAACCCATGACTATATAAGATATTTTCATTGTTTGAAACACCCATTGGTATGCCAAGAGATCAATTGAAGTCGAATTAAGTTGGGAAAGAGCGAAGCTGTGTTTTGAAAGCCAAGACTGTGTGTTGGAGTGCGCGCGACGCATTGGAGGAAGGCGCGACGCACATAGGCCGCGCGACGCATTGGGCCAAGTTTCACCGTGCAATTTACAACTAGCGCGTCACATCCAGGAGGCATGGCGCACTGGGTTTGTGCGCGGCGCACAGAGCCAACAGGCCAATTTTATATCACTGCTTTCATCAAAAACCAAACAACTCCATTTCTTCTGCTCCAAGTAAGTTTGAGAGTTCTTTCCATTGAATTTAGCTTGTGTTGGGTATTGTTTGGAGGAAAGATTTGAAAGTTTAAAGTTTGAAAATGTAAACCCTATATTTATATCAAAATCTACTCCTTTGGGTTTTGAAATTGTAATTTTGGTGCCAAGTCTCCTTTCCCACCTATGATCCTTTCCCTTTCATAATTCTATCATTATAGTCAATCCCTTATGCCCTAACCTCCCAAACTACTCATATCCCTGCTTCCCATTTTCCCTATCCTAAATCCTACCATTCCCTATCATTTTCCCTCTCCCATATCATTTGTAACAAATTCCCAAATCCCACATCCCTAAACACAGTCAAATGACTGTTAACACATTTCAAATTTCACTTGAAAAACTCCACCATCCACTTTTCCCACTGTCCCATATTCCTCACAGTTCCTTATTGCTCTTTGGCATATTTGGCATTGAAAACAAACACCTATTTCTCATTTTCAAACCAATCAAACATACACTTGTTATACACATTGCAGCACCATGACGGAGACTGATTCATCATATGAACAAGACAGTGATTCTGCCACAGAGCTTCATGCACCGAGGAGGGCTCGTAAGGATGGTAGACATGTCAAAGAAGAGCCCACCTCATTGACTCAATTGCAGGCCTGCCCACTTGCCATGGCATGTTTCCAACAATAGTCATGCTTTCAGTATTGTGAGATGATTGCTCAAATTCAGCATCATTAGGAATTGGCTCGGTTATTTGTTTTTCATTTGCATGATGGTCAGGTAACTCTTGCTGGTGTAAATCTCACCTTGACACTAGAGACCATTTCTCAAGCAACAGGAATACCGAATGTAGGTGAGGAGTGGAACAAAAGAATGCAGGTGGAAAGAGTACATTATGAACCATATATCAGGCCTAGCTATGTGAGACAGCTCAACAGGGTGTTCCCATTCCGGTTTTTGAAAGAATCCTATGCACCGTTGATGAGACTCATTATCAGATACTTCAGTTGTGAGGGCCGCTTCTCACGCCTCTATGCATACCATATCAGATTGTTGATGCATTTCACGAGAGTGAAGATGATGAACATTCCATATTTCATGTGCCGAAACATCGAGAGGATGACTACTCTTGTGCAAAAGAAGACTCCTGAACAGCAGTACAACAACATTTATCACTATGCGCTCATCAAGATCATTGTTGTGCATCAGCTTGGTTTGCAGGGTATCACATGGGAAGACTTCATTTCCCGTGAGTTTTTCACAGCTTTAGCAGCTCATCAGGAGGTTTTCCATCATACAGGTGAACCTTCATATCAACATGGAGGTCGGGAGGTAGAGACTACTAGTGTGCCGACATATGTCACCTATCAGAGAGGCATAAGAGGATTGTTTGCAGCAACCCGACGAGTACTATCTCCACCTGGGGTGGAAGGGGTCTCGTTACCGTCATCAGTAGCACAGGTACAGGACAGAGGCAAGAAGCCTATGTAGGGTGAGGGCCCTTCAGGAGGCATAGACACTGATTTCATACTCATCAATGATGATGTGAGCTCTCCTAGCTCAAAGCTGAGGGAGGTCATTCAGGAGCAGAAAGCCGAGATAGATGCATTGACTGACAAGTTGCAGAGAGCTCAATGGGTAATAAACTATTTGGAGCAACGAAACAAACAACTAGAGGATTAGCATACAGTCATGGAGTTACAAAACATTCGGCAAAACTGCCAAGCTGCCCAAAGGAGGAGGATAGAGTTCACTTCATTAGAGCAGGAGATAGAGGCTGATCGAGAGACTTGGCTCGAGAGGGTCAACATTAATCTTGAGAAGCTATTTGCGAAGGCAAACAAAGACAAGGACATGCTCAGGCACATGAAAAATCATTATTGGGCATGAACTCATGTTTGCAACGCAAGGATCAAAATCTTGAAGGCAAGATTAAGGAGGGCACTAAAACGACGCAAAAGGCATGATAGGCTCAAAATCTTGGCCGAAGCTTCTTTGGCTGAGCATGATACTTGATGATGGACCTTCAGTCCAAATTTTAACAAATTTGGAGAAAATTTTGTCAATTTTGAATTTTTTGGCTTCAAAACAAATTTTCCTGCCCAACGCGTAGCGCCACTCGGCGCGTGTTTATAATTGGGAGATCATTTGGAGGAAAACTTTAAATTTTTGGATTTTTCGTCAAAATTTATGCATGCTCATGGATTACCTAAGGATTTCATCAAGTTCTGGGTTGCCTAAAGGGTCAAAAACACCCTAAAAATGACCTCTCTGTCACCTTTTGCACCCATAGGAAGCAGTCTTGGGAGATTGAAGTTTTGGAGAGGTAAATGACATCCAAATCCAAACATTCGACTTGTGTTGGAAAGTAGACAGGCAGGGCTTTCCAACAAGCTATCATGAGCTCAATTTGGACTTCGGGAAGTACCTCAAAATCAGCTCCAAATTTGTGCTATGCATATAGGTTTTGGGTGCGGCGCATAGAGAATTTTGGCCTATTTTTCACTCTTCAGCTCAGAATTTCAGCCAGTTTTGACTAGTTTTACTTTTTGATGTTACTCTTGATCTAACTTGATGTAATTTCATGACCTTGATGTAATTTTGGGCACATTTTTACTTGTTTTATTAGATTCATTCACTAAAAAGTGAAGAACAACTGAATGAATAAGTTTCCTAACATATAGAGGGAAGTTGTTTCATTGCCTATTTTTCAGTTCCTTGTTTAGATATGGTTGAAACAGCTCCTAGAATGATGAGCTCAACCCCTAGAGGCATGGGAATGAGTTAAGCTTGCCTATATCATGTAATTTCTCAGTCATTTTCAGGGTTGGACACTTGGGATTGCTTGGCACTTCATTGTACATTCATTTTCAGCATTTTTGGCAAAGGAAAGACCAGGATTTTGCAGCACTTGTTGGGATCCTTGTGGCTTTGTGTTTTGATGGTGTTTTTCTTCATGTAATTGTAGTTCATTGATGTTTTATGTATGCCATTTCCCTTCTCTTTGCTTCTGAAATTAAACAAATTGAGTGACAAAGGTAGAATTCATGAGTTTGTTGTGCTCTGCCTTAAACTTTATTTAGTTTTACATGTTTTCATCTGTTTGGAGAGGATTCTTACAACCTCTTGCCCTCTTCAGCTCCTCAACAGTCTTTTCTATCCGTTCATTTAATCTAAAGCATCAAAACTACTGCCTACCTTGACCCAACTGGAACTCTGCAAAAATTTGGCCTCATCCCCGAACCCAAATTTGCCTTTCCCTTTTTCCAACAAAACCCCCCAAAAAAAAACTCAAATTAAATCCTTGCACTTCATACCTAGCATAAGATTAATTTTTAAATCAGTCATCTCAAGCCCCATCTAATTATATTTTGCTGAGATTGACCCGGAGAGAGCCCTCTCCTAGCCCTATGAGGCTGAGCGTGGTTTGATGTGGACCTAGAATCTTACCTTTTCAGCCTGAGGTAAATCTAGGCACTAACATAGTGGCAACCATACTAGGGATCGAACCCAGAATCTCTGATTTCTTGAAATAATAACATTGGCTTCCAGAAGACATACCAGTGAAAATCCGGATCCTGATCACCCTCATGTCTATGAAAATCCCAATCGTATTCCAAGAATCGTCCGCCAAGGAAGCTCTATCATTCCAGTGTTCAAAGCTCAATCGTGTCCTGTTGGTTTTGAGTATCTTGAGGATCAAGAATTTGATGAGCAGTTTGAGTTGTCTTTGTTTGAAACCAAATCTGAAAGCGCTGTCGCTTCCACTGTCTTAAATCCCGAGTTTGTTCGAAATCTTGAAACTGAAAGGGCCAATAAATCCATTGATGATTATATCCTGAATTGGCTCCAAACTTCAATTGTGGCTTCTAATATCTCTGATTTTTTAGAGACTGCTTCTGCAACCCTTGGGTCATCTGAAATTGCATCTAGTTCAAGAATTCCCACTGAACCTCCTTTCATTCCTACCCTTCCCCCGCAGCCTACTATTTCTGATAAAAAATCTGCAGTCGTATCGCCTCCATCTATTCCTTCTACTCCTAAAATAGCCAAGATTGCTTCACCTCCGCATACACCTCCTCATACCCTTCATACATAAGCTCCACCTACTCCCCCAACATCACCAAGACCGATTGGAAATCCACCAAGAGTAATGATTGCTCGTTTTGCACCTCTCGTGCTGCCTCAAGTTTTGGATGATATGCCCGCAGATTATCAAAGTAAGATTCCATTGTTTGATGGCACTCCTCAGAGTGTTCCAGCTCAACAACATGTAGACAAAATGGCAGATTTCTTCGATCTCCATGAAATTGATGCAGAGAACGTGACCATGATATTATTTGTGCAAACTTTCGGCGGTGAGGTAAGAAAATGTTTTAGAGCTTTGGAAGCTAGAAGTATTCCCACATTAGCTGAGCTTCAAAGACATTTCTTGGATCGCTGGGAAGTAAACAATGATCCTCTTCAAATCACTTCTGAATATACCAAGATCAAGCGGAATGTCGGTGAGTCCGTGCAAGGCTACTATATTAGATTCAATGCGGTTTATAATGCAATTCCTAATGATTTAAGGCCATCTAGAAAGTCAGCTTTGCTTAAGTTCCCGGATGGTTTTGATCCGGACATGGCATATCAATTGAGAGAGAGAGATCCAGCTACCTTAGAAGAAATGCAGAAAATTGTCGTTAGTGTTGAGGAAAATTTGAATGACAAGAGAGCTAGATTGAAAGCCAAGAAGAAAGTCTCAATAAAGGAAGAAGCTTCTACCTTAGACCAAGTACTCCGCAAGGTAGAAAAGATGATTGAAAGGTTAACACTTGATAAGCCTGAACTGCAGATTCAGAATCCCAATTTCCGTGGCCAGCAGCAACCACAATTCAGGATCAAACAACGTGAGCAGCGAGCACAAGAACCAGCACCACAACAACAACAAGTAAAGACACCTCTTCAGCAGAATTTTGTTGGTCCCGAATCTGATGATGAAGACAATGTAATAGGAGAAGAAAATCACTTCTTTACTCCTGATGATATGCCCACCTTTATCACTGAAGATGATGAGTATGCAGAAAATTCAGTTGTACAGAAGGATGAGGATTTTATCTTGGTGAATGACACAGCTCTTGAAGAAGAGTCGGATGAGTATCAAAGAGGTTATATGAATGCTTTGTCCGCCCAACAACGTTAGTATTCACTTAGAAATAGAAATGTCCCCATCAATCCAATCCAGAAGAGAAAGGAAGTTCCAGCATCTAAGAATGAGTCACCTGTTGTACCAAAGAAAGGAAAAGAAATTGCTGATCCTACTACTAGCAAGTCTCCACCAGCAAATGAAAGAGTAAATCAGCCAATTGTATCAAAGGATAAAGCTGAAAGAAAAGATGTTCCAGCCAAAGAGGTAGAAAATATTTCTGCTTTTAGTTTAGAAAATGAAATTTCTAAATTGAAGGTATCCATTCCCTTGACTGAACTAATGAGGAACAACAGTTATAGAGGTCAAGTCTCTAAAATTTTGAATTTTGATCCAATGTCTGATATGGTGAATGTGAAAGATGATCAACCTAAACTGATTTTTGGACCAACATTAAATGGTGAGTCTCCAGACAGTGATGTGCCACCTTTTTATATCAGTCTGAGATTGCATGAGTTTGTGTTGCATAATGCCATGTTTGATTTCGGCGCTTCCCACAATCTTATGCTGAAGGATATCATGGAGAAGTTGGGTTTGGATGTCACTAGGAAATACCATGATCTTTATTCATTTGATTCTAGC
This sequence comes from Pinus tabuliformis, assembly GCA_031772625.1. Taxonomy (NCBI): domain Eukaryota; kingdom Viridiplantae; phylum Streptophyta; class Pinopsida; order Pinales; family Pinaceae; genus Pinus; species Pinus tabuliformis. The sequence goes on from CM062810.1 coordinate 979,526,328, forward strand.
AGGTTGAGATGTATTGGGCTCATTAAAGACTTGGTTGTAAGTTTGGATCAGATTCCAATGAAGAATGTTTTGATGGATGTTGTTGTGGCAGACATTCCTCCCAGATTTGGTATGATTCTTTCCATGTCCTGGGGAGAAAAATTGAAAGGGACATTACAACTAGATTTCTCCTATGCAACGATTCTTGTGTTTGGCCAAATGAGAAAACTGTATCGGGAACAAAAAATTAAATACATGATTATAAGCAAGGAGAAACCGATTAATCATCCGATTAATTATGTACATACAGATTTAGAGTCTTTTGTTTTGTATTCAGATAGTTTCAATGATATCGATAGTCAGTTAGTTGTAGCAGATGATATTTCAGAAATAGCAGAGAATTTCAGAGAAGTTTTGAAGAAAGAAGGACAAGAACAAGAAAATACCATTGAGCAATCAGATAAAGATAATGGACAACAAGCAGAAAAAACAAAGCTAACAGAGTTTCAGCACTTAGAAGAAGAGGAAGATGGTCTGTGGACCATGGATTTCGATGGAGCAGTGGGAAATGATGGTGCTGGAATTGGTATTTGGGTACGCAGTCCTTTGTTTGCTCCAAACAAAGTGCCTAGTAATGTGCGGGTATGTTCTTACAAGCTAGCTTTTGATTGTTCAAACAATGAGGCTGAGTACGAAGCTTTGATTGCTGGCCTAAAAATTCTAAGAAAGCTGAATGCTAAGAGGATTGTTGTATATGGCCACTCCGAATTGGTGATTAAGCAAGTCAAAGACGAATATCAAGCAAAGCATCCTCGAATGCGGACTTACCAAAATGCAGTTCTAGATATCTTGAAGTTGTTTTCAGATTATACCTTGACGTGTGTGCCTCGTATTCAAAATAGCATTGTAGATGCACTTGCTAAGGTAGTGAGTAATTTGAAGATTCTGATGAACTCAAGTTATAAATTCGAAATCCATGTGAAACATCATCCGACTGTCTTGGACAATCAAAGATATTGGCAAGTTTTCCAAGATGACGAGGAGATTGATGATTTTCTGCAAAACAAAGGTAAGTTTAAAGATACCTCAATTGATGTAGAACATGATGATGGTAAAGATGATGTGCAGATCAATCAAATGGAAGTGTTGCAGCTTAAGGATAATATTATTCCTAAAGGCTTGATACCTTTAGAAGAACTCTTTGATCATGATGACGTAGCTCGCAAACCAACATTGTAGCCAACAGAGAAGGGAGTCGAAGAGGTGAATATTGGAACAGCTGAAAATCTAAAGATGGTAAAACTGTCCAAAGCATTGCCACAAAAGGTAAATGCCAAATATATCAGTTTGTTGTCATACTTTGCTGATGTGTTTACTTGGGACTATTCCAACTTGAAGACATATGATACCAATATAATTCAACACACTATTCCTATTAAGCCTAATCAGAAACCTTTCAGACAAAAGTTGAGAAGGCTAAATCCAAAACTGCTGCCATAAATTGAGAAGGAGGTAAACAGGTTTTACAAATCAGGAATCATCGTTCCCATCAGATTTTCTGATTGGATCTCTAATTTGGTGCTCATACGAAAGAAGACAGGTGAGATTCGTTTGTGCATTGATTTTAGGAATCTCAATAAAGTTTCATTGAAGGACAATTATCCGTTGCCAAAAATGGATCACATACTTCAGTGAGTAGTTGGAGCATCTCGTATGTCACTACTCGATGGTTATTTGGGATATAACCAAATTTTGGTCCATGAAGATGACCGAGACAAAATAGCGTTCACCACTCCCTGGGGAACTTTTCATTACGCTAAAATGCCTTTCGGTTTGAAAAATGCAGGTGCCACATTTCAGTGGGCAATGGATATGGCTTTCGCAAATGAGAAGGATGTCTTTTTGGTTGTGTACCTTGATGATTTGACAGTGTTTTCCAATTCAGATGAAGAACACATGTATCATTTGAAAATTGTCTTTCAAAAGTGCAGAAAATATGGTGTGTTGTTGAATCCGAAGAAGAGCTTGTTTGCCATGGATGAGGGAAAACTACTTGGACACATTATCTCAAAAGATGGCATTCGTATTGATCCAGCATGTGTAGAGGCAATTCAGCAAATTGACCTTCCCCGGAACAAGAAGGAGATACAATCTTTTAATGGTAAGATGAATTTTTTACGCCGCTTTGTGCCTAATCTTGCTGAACACCTAAGAGAGATTACAAACATGCTTAAGAAGGACAGCCAAGTGAAGTGGACAGAAGAGGCTGTAAAATCTTTCAATCTAGTAAAATTGGCTCTTTCTTCAGCTCCGGTTCTAATCAGCCCAGATTACACTCAGGATTTTATATTGTTTTCATTTGCTTCGGAGCATACTATGGCAGCTGTATTAATGCAGAAAAAAGATGAGCACGAAAGACCAATTGCTTTCTTCAGCTGAACTATAAGAGATGCAGCCTTGAAGTACAACATCATTGAAAAGCAAGCCCTTGCACTTGTAAAAGCATTGAAAGATTTTCGGGTATATATTTTGCATTCTCATATTTTGGCTTATGTTCCTAACGCTGCTGTCAAAGATGTTTTGGTACAAACAGATCTGGAAGGAAGACGAGGCAAGTGGATTGCAGCTTTGTTGGAGTATGATGTGGAGATAAAGCCCACAAAGCTTGTTAAAGGACAGGGATTGGCAAAGTTAATGGCTGAATCAAATTTGCATGTCTTAGACATAAATCTGATTGCTGCTATGTCCGATGAGAATGAGGAAGGTTCGTCAATTCAGGTATCTGAAATATTTGTTCTTTCTCCGTGGTATTCAGATATCATATATGTGCTTCAGAATTTGTCACCACCACCCGACATGGCTAGAAACAAAGGTAGAACTCTCAAGTTAAAGGCTGCTAAGTTTTGTGTTTTGAATTTTGCACTTTATTGGAAAGATCCCGGTGGTGTTTTGTTGAATTGTTTGGTGGAAGAAGAAGTGAAGCAGGTCATGGAGGATTTCCATAAAGGAGATTGTGGCGGTCACCTTTTTTGGAAAACAACGACAAATAAAATTCTGAGAGCGGGATACTATTGGCTGACATTGTTTGTTGATGTATATAAGGTTGTCAAGAGCTATCATAAATGTCAGATTTTTGAAGGAAGGCAGAAATATAACCTTTGCCGCTTAAGCCCATTGAGGTGAGTGCCCCTTTTCAGTAGTGGGGGTTGGATTTCATTGGTGAAATTCATCCCACTTCTTTAGGTCAGCATAGATGGATCCTCACGACGACAGATTATTTCATGAAATGGATCGAAGCAATTCCCACCAGACAAGCTACGGATGCGGTAATAATTTCATTCCTTGAGAATAACATTTTGTCTCGTTTTGGTTGCCTGAATAAGTTAATCACTGATAATGCAGCAGCTTTCAAATAAAAAAAGATGATTGAGTTTTGTAACAAGTATAAAATCATTTTGGGACACTCAACTGCCTATCATCCGCAAGGCAACGGATTGGCAGAGTCTTCTAACAAATATTTGGTCAACATCATTAAAAAGTTGCTGGAAATAAACAAGAAGAGTTGGCATAAGAAGTTGGTCAATGCACTTTGGGCAGATCGAGTGAGTCAGAAGAAATCCATTGGTATGTCCCCCTTTGAGCTAGTTTATGGAGTTGATACAGTGTTTCCTACCTCTCTCGTAGCTCTGGTAGTCAAACTTCTTCAGGAGGCTGGTAGTGAAGACGATCATATGCAGAGAAGACTAAATCAAATGATCCATTTGCAGCAGACGAGAGAAGAATTTTTTCAAAACATGTTCAAGTTGCAGGAGAGAATTAAGAAAATCTATGACAGAAAATCGAAGGCAGACAATTCCAATTGGAGGAGGTGGTGGTGAAGTGGGATGCAAGGAATGAGGAAAAGGCAAGCACGGTAAGTTTGAAAATCTCTGGAAAGGTCCCTTTAAGATTGCAACATATCGGGGTTAGAATACTTTTCTTCTGAACGGGGAAGATTGTCCAGGAGGGCCAGTCAATGGTCGGCTGCTCAAGCGGTATCATTTCTGAGTTGTTTCTGCTGTTTACATTGTCACTGTAAATACCATTTTATTTCAGTTTCATTGCAAGTATGCGCTGTGATCTTTTCTTCAGTTTGGGGCCCGAAGTGAAGGCTATAATTCTGAAGAAATATTTTAGTTTTGGGATCAGTTTGTCGAGTCAATTTTTCAGTCATTTTGGTTTCATAATTGAGTCGGTTTGAGTCAAGTTTCGATCAATAAATAAGTCAAGAGTCTTGTGTTAATTTGTCAAAATAATGGACTCCATAGCCCAATGGACGAAGGCACTGTCTATCTCTCCCAGAGATCTACCGTTCTTGGCACCTCCTAGGAGCTACCATCCCCATTGGAGCCAATGTTAGAGTCGGTCTTTACATCCCTCCGTCAGAGATCATTTCTCTTATTGCATTTCATTTTTAGGTGTCTCATACAGTTCATTCATCCGCATTCCGTTAGGGGCATGCCATAATCTGACGGAAGGGCCTTGTCACTCATTCCCCTCATGTCTTGTACCTGTTGGCTCAGGTCTTTTCATCAAGGTCCATCAAAATCATTTTCCAATCAATGACAGTCAATGTTTGGTCTTTTGGTGGGCAAAGAGTCATTTCAGTCATTAGGTCTAGGGTTTAGCAAATTCAGTCTTCAAAGTGTCCAATAATGCCAATAGGCCAGAGGGAGGTTCTAAACAAGTTTTTATTTCAAAAATTTCATCGTCATATTGCTGGACTATGACTTTTCTTCAAAACTTTGTTTTGAAGAAAATTCGACATTTCGTCCTTTGTAATAAATTGCCATGTAAATTTCAAAATTTTCAGTTCTTGGATATTTCAGATGCAGCCCTGGTCATCCTTTGCTGAAACTCAATGCCAAACATCCCTGTAAAATTGACAAAAGAGTTTCATCATTTCAACCAAAAATCAAAGAGGAAACAAGAAGAACAGAGTTGAATTAAAATGAGAAAAGTGTCAAAACTAAAACATAAGAAAGTGGGTTTTTGAGAAACAAAAATCAAACCCATCACTATATAAGATATTTTCATTGTTTGAAACACCCATTGGTATGCCAAGAGATCAATTGAAGTCGACTTAAGTTGGGAAAGAGTGAAGCTATGTTTTGAAAGCCAAGAGTGTGTGTTAGAGTGCGCACGACACATTGGAGGAAGGCGTGATGCACATAGGCCGCGCGGCGCATTGGGCCAAGTTTCACCGTGCAATTTACAACCGGCGCGGCGCATCCAGGAGGCGTGGCGCATTGGGTTTGTGCGCGGCGCACAGAGCCGACAGGCCAATTTTATATCACTGCTTTCATAAAAAAACAAACAACTCCATTTCTTCTACTCCAAGTAAGTTTGAGAGTTCTTGCCATTGAATTTAGCTTGTGTTGGGTATTGTTTGGAGGAAAGATTTGAAAGTTTAAAGTTTGAAAATGTAAACCCTATATTTATATCAAAATATACTCCTTTGGGTTTTGAAATTGGTGTTTTGAAATTGTAATTTTGGTGCCAAGTCTCCTTTCCCACCTGTGATCCTTTCCCTTTCATAATTCTATCATTATAGTCAATCCCTTATGCCCTAACCTCCCAAACTACTCATATCCCTGCTTCCCATTTTCCCTATCCTAAATCCTACCATTCCCTATCATTTTCCCTCTCCCATATCATTTGTAACAAATTCCCAAACCCCACATCCCTAAACACAGTCAAATGACTGTTAACACATTTCAAATTTCACTTGACAAACTCCACCATCCACTTTTCCCACTGTCCCATATTCCTCACAGTTCCTTATTGCTCTTTCGCATATTTGGCATTGAAAATAAACACCTATTTCTCATTTTCAAACCAATCAAACATACGCTTGTTATACACATTACAGCACCATGACAGAGACTGATTCATCATATGAACAAGACAGTGATTCTACCACAGAGCCTCATGCACCAAGGAGGCCTCGTAAGGGTTGCAGACATGTCAGAGAAGAGCCCACCTCATTGACTCAATTGTAGGCCTACCCACTTTCCATGGTATGTTTCCAACAACATTCATGCTTTCAGTATTGTGAGATGATTGCTCAGATTCAGCATCATCAGGAATTGGCTTGGTTATTTGTTTTGCATTTTCATGATGGTCAGGTAACTCTTGCTGGTGTAAATCTCACCTTGACACCAAAGACCATTCCTCAAGCAACAAGAATACCGAATGTAGGTGAGGAGTGGAAAAAAGAATGCAGGTGGAAAGAGTACATTATGAACCATATATCAGGCCTAGCTATGTGAGACAACTCAGCAGGGTGTTCCCATTCCGGTTTTTGAAAGAATCCTATGCGCTGTTGATGAGACTCATTATCAGATGCTTCAGTTGTGAGGGCTGCTTTTGACGCCTCTATGCATACCATATCAGATTGTTGATGCATTTCACGAGAGTGAAGATGATGAACATTCCATATTTCATGTGCTGAAACATCGAGAGGATGACTACTCTTGTGCAAAAGAAGACTCCCGAACAACAGTACAACAACATTTATCACTATGCGCACATCAAGGTCATTGTTGTGCATCAGCTTGGATTGCAGGGTATCACACGGGAAGACTTCATTTCCCGTGAGGTCTTCACAGCTTCAGCAGCTCATCAGGAGTTTGTCCATCATACAAGTGAACCTTCATATCAGCATGGAGGTCAGGAGGTAGAGACTACTAGTGTGCCAACATATGTCACCTATCAGAGAGGCATAAGAGGATTGTTTGTAGCAGCCCGACGAGTACTATCTCCACATGGGGTGGAAGGGGTCTCGTTGCCGTCATCAGCAGCACAGGTACAGGACAGAGGCAAGAATCCTATGCAGGGTGAGGGCCCTTCAGGAGGCCTAGACACTGATTTCATACTCATCGATGATGATGTGAGCTCTCCTAGCTCAAAGCTGAGGGAGGTCATTCAGGAGCAGAAAGATGAGATAGATGCATTGACCGACAAGTTGCAGAGAGCTCAATGGGTCATAAACTATTTGGAGCAGCGAAACAAACAACTGGAGGATCAACATACAGTTATGGAGTTACAAAAAATTCGGCAAAACCGCCGAGCTGCCCAAAGGAGGAGGATAGTGTTATGAAACCAGCTCAAGAAAAGATAAAAAACATAGATCAACGCCTTAGAATTCAGCCTCTTCGAGGGGGAAACCTCCTTTACATTACATAAATGAACAATTCTTGGATCATACAAATGAAAATACCTCCTTTCTATATATAGGAGTCTAAGGGGTTATAACATAATCATAGCCGACATAACAATAATAATGTAAGGGCACAATAATAACAATAGTGGGCTTCTATGTGGCACAATAGTAACAATATGGGCACTACATGGGTACATCAATATAATACGTGGGTTATACTAATAACAATAAGGGGTTACACTTGTAGTATAGGGGCCTAACATGCCCCTCTCCTTCAAAAAGCGTTGTCCTCAACGCTTGAGTACTTCTTGATGCTTCTGTATAAAATTCTTGTCCTCCCATGTGGAATATTCAACAGGTAAGTTCTTCCACTTGATGAGATACTCTGAAATTGATCGATTTCGTAGCTGTCGGGTTCTTGTTTCTGTGACTGCTCCAGGTTCCAATATGATTTTTCCTTCCTCTTCAATTTCTGACAATATTGCTTGAATTGGGATCTTTTGCAACTTTTGAATAAGTGGCCATACTTCTTCGTCCTTCTTCCATTCATCCCTTTCTTCGTTTATCCAATCTGGCTGGATAATATAAATAGCACAAAACAATGCTTCCACATCCTCATACTTGAAGAGTCTTCCCATTCGGTAAGGTCGCCATTTTTTAGGTGCATGTAGTATTGCCAACATTTCCTTCTCATAAATAGCTTGCTTGAGATGTAGTAGGAAAAATACCCAATTACCTACATCAAAACATTTTTCACTACGATGTTGATCTACCTGTTGTTTCGTTTGATTTTGCACCGAAGTGGCATTATCCTTTAAAAGTTGGAGAACTTGCTGTTGATGCTCGATGTGATCTTTCTCTGCTTGAACCTTTTTCTTCTTGATATGTCCTTCTATCTTTTGAAGAGTGGTAATTTCTTCCAGTCCTTTACAAGATATGGTCGGGTTCATTTCTTGATGCTCGATGTGATCTTTCACTTCTTGAACATTTTTCTTCTTGATGTGTCCTTCTATCTTGATAGTTTGAGGAGTGGTAATTTCGTCCATTGAATTACAAGATATGGTTGGATTCATTTCTTCTTTTTCGATGTGATCTTTCACTTCTTTCACCGTTTTCTTCTTGATATGTCCTTCTATCTTGAGAGTTTGAGGAGTGGTAATTCTTGCCAATGCTTTACAAGATATGGTCTGATTCATTTCTTCTTTCTCTGGGGTGGTGTCCTGGCGTATATCCTCTTCTTTTGATGTTTCTTGATCCTTTTCTTCCTCCTCTAAATATTCTATGTAAAATAATTTCTTCTCAGCACACCTATGACCTTTAGTGCATTTACTATCACAATTGTAACAAAGCCCTTTTTCTCTTTTTTCTTCCAATTGTTGTGGTGTAACCCTTGTAGGTTGTGGAAGGCTGGGAGAAACAACACTTCCATCTTTATAGTTGTGAGGGGTATGCTTCCTGGTCTCCATAACTTTGCTTTCCATTATATTACAAAGCCCTTTTACTCTTTCCAATTGCTGTGGTGTTGCTCTAAAGAAGGTGTTGCTCTTTGTATCCTCATAATGTGCTATCATTTCCTCCGTGAAAATTGACCACGTAACAAGTTTTTTACGAGAACAAAGCCCTTCATACCATAAAAATTGATTTGGTTCTAGATATGAAGATGCAATACATACCTTTTGTAATAGTTGTACACCATGTAGATCAAAATATTGCTCCATCCAACGTATCCAATTTACTGGATCCTTGCCATCAAACTTCCTCATCTTGCTTTTTCTTGATTCTAGGAGCTCGACCTTGAAACGACTGTAACTCTGTACTTTCAGATCTTTAAGTTCTGAAATTGTGAACTATAGTAGCCCTCTATGTCCTCTTTCCAATGCCACCAGTCTGATCCAAATTGGATTCTCTAAGAAAGAGTTATGCACAATCTCCCGCAGTGACCCGATTATAGAGTAGTTCAGTAGAGCGAACTTGTATGAAGTGCCACGTGTCACTGTTTCAACCTTTGACTCTAAAAAATATATACAAGAAAACTAAAGTCCGTCCTCTTTCTGTACCTTCTTACGAAATTTCAATCCGATGCTCAGAAAGAAAGTTATGACGATTTTCCCTAGGTCACCTGTTTTGAGTGTAATTCAGGAGTCTGCAAAAAGACCAACTTCCTCAGATCATATCTCCGAAAATATCGCGCTAAAATCTCTGAAATTTGGACCCAAGGTTCAGCACGATTGCTTTTCAAATGGGTTTTTTTTGCGACTTGTGAAACGTCACAGAAAAAAAGTTATAGCGAAAAAGCCACGATGACCTGTTTGGAGCAGCGAAACCCTAGAATCCAAAGCTCTGATACCAAATGTTATGGAACCAGCTCAAGAAAAGATAGAAAAGATAGATCAACGCCTTAGAATTCAGCCTCTTCAAGGGGGCAACCTCCTTTACATTACATAAATGAAAAATTCTTGGATCATACAAATGAAAATACCTCCTTTCTATATATAGGAGTCTAAGGGGTTATAACATAATCATAGCCGACATAACAATAATAATGTAAGGGCACAATAATAACAATAGTGGGCTTCTATGTGGCACAATAGTAACAATATGGGCACTACATGGGTACATCAATATAATACGTGGGTTATACTAATAACAATAAGGGGTTACACTAGTAGTATAGGGGCCTAACAGATAGAGTTCACTTCATTGGAGCAGGAGATAGAGGCTGATCGAGAGACTTGGCTCGAGAGGGTCAACATTCATCTTGAGAAGCTGTTGGTGAAGTCAAACAAAGACAAGGACATGCTCAGGCACATGAAAAATCATTATTGGGCACAAACTCATGTTTGCAACGCAAGGATCAAAATCTTGAAGACAAGACTAAGGAGGGCACTAAAACGACGCAAAAGGCATGATAGGCTCCAAATCTTGGCCGAAGCTTCTTTGGTTGAGCATGATACTTGATGATGGATCTTCAATCCAAATTTCAACAAATTTGGAGAAAATTTTGTCAATTTTGAATTTTTTGGCTTCAAAACAGATTTTCCTACCCAACACGTAGCGCCACTCGGTGCACGCTTATAATTGGGAGATCATTTGGAGGAAAACTTTACATTTTTGGATTTTTCATCAAAATTTATGCATGCTCGTTGATTACCTAAGGATTTCATCAAGTTCTGGGTTGCCTAAAGGGTCAAAAACACCCTAAAAATGACCTCTCTGCCACCTTTTGCACCCATGGGAATCAGTCTTGGGATATTGAAGTTTTGGAGGGGAAAATGACATCCAAATCCAGAAATTCCACTTGGGTTGGAAAGTAGATAGGCAGGTATTTCCAGCAAGCTATCATGAGCTCAATTTGGACTTTTGGAAGTACCTCAAAATCAGCTCCAAAGTTGTGCTACGCATATAGGTTTTGGGCGCGACGCATAGAGAATTTTGGCCTATTTTTCACTCTCCAGCTCAGAATTTCGGCCAGTTTTGACTAGTTTTACTTTTTGATGTTACTCTTGATCTAACTTGATGTAATTTCATGACCATGATGTAATTTTGGGCACATTTTTACTTGTTTTAGTAGATTCATTCACTAAAAAGTGAAAAACAACTGAATGAATCAGTTTCCTAACATATAGAGGCAAGTTGTTTCATTGCCTATTTTTCAGTTCCTTGTTTAGATATGGTTGAAACAACGCCTAGAAAGATGAGATAAACCCCTAGAGGCATGGGAATGAGTTAAGCTTGCCTATATCATGTAATTTCTCAGTCATTTTCAAGGTTGGACACTTGGGATTGCTTGGCACTTCATTGTACATTCATTTTCAGCATTTTTGGCAAAGGAAAGACCAGGGTTTTGCAGCACTTGTTGGGATCCTTGTGGCTTTGTGTTTTGATGGTGTTTTTCTTCATGTAATTGTAAGTTCATTGATGTTTTATGTATGCCATTTCCCTTCTCTTTACTTCTGAAATTAAACAAATTGAGTGACAAAGGTAGAATTCATGAGTTTGTTGTGCTCTGCCTTAAACTTTGTTTAGTTTTACATGTTTTCATCTGTTTTGAGAGGATTCTTGTAGCCTCTTGCCCTCTTCAGCTCCTTAGTGGTCTTTTCTATCCATTCATTTAATCTAAAGCATCGAAACTACTGCCTACCTTGCCCCAACCAGAACTCTGCAAAAATTTGGCCTCATCCCCGGACCCAAATTTGCCTTCCCTTTTTCCAATAAACCCCCCCCAAAAAAAACTCAAATTAAATCCTTGCACTTCATACCTAGCCTAAGATTAGTTTTTAAATCAGTCATCTCAAGCCCCATCTGATTATATTTTACTAAGATTGACTCGGAGAGAGCCCTCTCCTGTCCTCATAGGTCTAGCTACGAGGCTGAGAGTGGTTTGATATGGACCTAGAATCTTACCTTTTCAGCCTGAGGTAAATCTAGGCACTAACATGATCCACTGTCAAACATTGTTTTAATATTTGTATGCTTAGAAGTTATCCTTATGTGGAAGAGTTCAACTCGTTTATCCTCATGTGGAGGATTTATGTTTGAAGAAGATACATTAGATTTCAAACTTGAACCAATATCAGAAGTTTTACCTATTGTAACCATGGTGGTTATTTTCCGTTCGTCACCTGAATCTGAACCTAGGTCTTGCTGGATTGCTGTTATGGCCTTCTTTTCATCCTTCGCCTTAAGCAATTTTTTGGGCTTAAGTTCTGGATGAAGTTTTCAGCACTTCGATCATCATGACCGATCCTCTTGCAATGAGAACAAGTAGGTCTTTCCTTCTAAAAGACTGCTGATTTATTTCTCTTTGAAATGTTCCCCTTACTGTCTCTAGATTCTCTGTTTTCCATCTCTTTGGATGACTGAGATGACAACTTGAATGGTCTGCCACCTGATTCAATATGTATGGCCTGAACACACACCTCATCAAAATCATCAGGATTAAACATTAATAAAGTATGCTGCAAATATGAATGTAAACTGCCGATGTATTTTAACAAAGTTTCACATGTATCCAATGAAATACCAAGCGCCAATGCTTTCTTCCTGAATTCCTGAGTAAACTCCTGAACACTCTGCCCTTTACCTTGCCTCAGATGCTGCCAATCAATAATAGCTTGCTGCATGTATCCTAAAGGATAGAACTATTTCCTAAGAGCTTTCAAAAACTTAGACCATGAAGAGATAACTTTTCCCATATGCTTAACATCTAACTGAGTTTTGCTTTCCCACCAGATTAAAGCTGTTCCCCCCATTCTAAGTGTAGTTAACTAAATTTTAGTTTTATCTTTAGAAATGTTTTGAATGCGACAATACACTTCTAACTGCTTTATCCAGTTATCTAACTTTTCAAGATTCATTTCACCATCATAAATAGGTAACTCAAATTTAACATCAAGTTTCAAAAGAGATGATTTCTTAGGTTTCTTATCTGTTTCAGATGCTGCACTGGAAGAAGAAGAAGAAGAGGATGATGGAGATGATGGAGGTGAAGGAGGTTTATCATCCTTGCCTTTACCTTTGTCCTTCTTCGATGCCTTCGAAGAAGAATCTACATCTCTCGCCTTCTTGTCTTTGTACAATTCTCCCAACATCTGTTGCATTGTTAAGAACACTTGCTGAAACTGTTCCTCGCTCATGTTATTCTCAGTGTTTTCACCTGCATCAGATCCTGACATGGTTTCTTTCTGAACAACTCGTCGCTTTCCAATCTCTGGATTGATCTCCTCAAGGATTGCTTCTCCTCATTGCGACTTTGACTTGGTTAACATTTAATGGAAACTCTACAAATGAAAACCTGCTTCGATACCAAATTATATGATCTGATATGTTTATATATTAAATACTGATGTAGAGTTGATTAGCCATTAGTGAATTGAATGATAACCAAAAACACGGAAAACGAGGAAGATTGCTGAAGCAGAACACTTTATGACAGCTGATAAACCATAAGAAAGATGCAAAACTGAAATGAAAATAGCGAAAACACAGATATACCAAACAACAATATTGATTACGGAGTTCGTCCCTGATGGACTATGTCTCCGGGTCTGCTTTCAAGATGGGTGACCGTTTTATTAGGAATGAGAAGAAGAAGTGGATTACATAGTGATTTAGTTAGATTGAACTTGCACACAAGAAATTCTGACCTCTGTCATCAGATAAGTCTCTGAACCAGCTTTCCAACACCACTTACGGTTTCCAAATCCGACTCTTGATGCTCCCGAAACTCTGAAAACAAAATTTTCCTCTAACCTCCAGAACCTGCACATGAAAAATGAAAACTCTCCTTCTTTATTCAATGAACAAATCTGTCTTTTATAAGCCTGTATATGCATTAAAACCTCCTCAGGCTCAATTAGGAATGAATTTGGTTGCAAATGGCTGAATTCGGGGGTTGATTTTGCCACCTATGGTTATAGTCATGGTTTTTGAATTATTACCAAAACAATTAAACAAACTAAAACGGAAAAATGACTTTAGAAACCCTGAAACCACAAACAGTCTAGCTAACCACGCGAAGGTGCTTGACAGCGCATGTGAACACCTACATAATCCCACGGTTAATTAGCTAGCGGTTTCGGTTGGCGGTAGCGGTGATTGTGGCAGTCACATGTATGGCGGTTCTGATACAGTTAATGATGCGGTTTAGGTTGGCAGTCTTCTCCAAACTGCAGCACATACCTGTTCATATGTTGCGGTCCTCGTTGGCGGTTAAACAACTCCGATACGATTTAAGGCCTGCGGTTAGGGTTACATAATCGTGACCTTCAGATCCCATTTGCTCACATAGTGGCAGTCCCGCCGGGGTTTAGTCCAGCGGTTAAGGACTATAATTTGATTTTATATTTGTTTTGTAATGTTTTTACAATTGAATAGGTTGAGACTTGGTTTTAGATCTAGGTAATGGATTTTGATTAGGATGTAGTTTAGGCTAGGAAATGGCATGAATGTATGGTTTAGATGTGTAGAACAAGATTTAGGGCTTAATACATGGTAAGAGTGCATTAGAATTCTTAGGGTAAACAAAGATAAATATGATAGCTTAGGAGTTAGGGTTTAGGTATAGGCTTAGGTTTTAGGTTTCATTTAACTTTCAAAGATCCATGTCGGCTTTGCACAACGACATTGGCAAAACTAAAGCCTTTACCAGACGATCAACCCTGGTACATCCTTGTAGTCTCCATGTGCCATTCGTCAATGTTGCATGATGACAACCATCACATCTTTGAAACTGACACTTGTAACGATGACAAGACTATGTCGTCGACCAGGTACTTTAACTCGAACTCTTTTACACAATCAACTATATCAACCATAAATCTGGCAAAGTCGAACAACAAAACACATGTCGTCGACCAAACACTGGTGGAACTATCGATGACATAAGTCAGCAGCTAGGTACAACATCACATCAACTGAACACCATGAAACCATAACATTACCTGAACACTGATCATTACCAACACTGTCAATCTGTCGAAACTGAACTGAAACGATGACGACACTGAATGACACTGAACAACACTTCGAACACTTGTGTATTTGGATCGATGGGTCCTCTGGATCATGTAGGAGAGTTGTCTTCATGTTATTTTATAAAAATTCAAAATAGAAAATTAGGAACAAAAGATAAAAGAAATCTAATAGAAGTTAACTTGCAATAGGAGAAAATATCTTACCAAAGTCAATTCCCTCTACCTAGGAATAAACATTTTCTACTGACTGAGCTTTCTTTCTCACCACTTTTCCTTCCACATTCAACTTCTTTTTGAATAATCATTTTCTCACAATTGGAATTCTTCTAGCTAATAACTCCATTAGATCCCAACCTCATTTTTGTCTAAGGTTGTCATTTATTCAACCATGACCCTTTTCTAGATTTTTCCATCTTTGAATCCACTACCTACCTAACAATTATAGGATCATCATCAATAATAAACAAAGATTTTTTTTATAAAAATGATAGTATGAGGTATTGGTCACTTGGCATGGAGATATTTGGATAACATCATGAAAAGCAATGTCACTATCATGTTTCAATTAAATCTTAGAAAGTATTCTCCATAATTCTCACACCCATGCAAGAGGGTACGTGTGACCAATGAGTGAAAGAGTTGTGTCTTTGATCTAATGTACTAAAACTAAAGTTGAAAACATTGATTTTCAAGGGTGGTAATGGTTGTATATGCCTTTCTTAATCTATCATCTAATACTAGATTCAAGCTAAACCATAGTTCAAAGAATGGGAACTCCAAATGTACATATGAAGGTATTACTATGTCAACCCTCTCATCTTTGTAAATATGAATCACATTATTTTTCTCCTTTTTAGGTATGTTAAAGGTTGTGAGTTTTGTTTTCCCAATATTAACTTTATTCTAATGAGTTCCACAAAATGAAGCTAAGATATTAACTTGTATATAGAGGCACCTCACTGAATGTGACATGAGAATAATGTCATTTACGAATAAGAGAATAAAAAGAGAGATTCAAAATAGTAAACAACCATTTATGGCACCTGGTGAATCAAATAGGAAATTTTCCTCTGGGCTCATCAATGTAGAGTCTCAAAAGGGTAGGGGAGAGTGGGAAACCGTGTTTAAATCTTATAGTATTATGGACCTCCTCTACCTCACTAGTACTCATATATACCTTACCAACGATGGTTTCATAATATTTCATCACAATCAAGACCACCAAGGGTAGAAGACCCAAATCTTGAAGCCAATTATAAAATAGGGCCCAATAAACACCATACTTTACACTTGTTTTCCTTGGCCTCCTCAATGATGGAAGGCCAACTAAAGGTATGATCACTAGTGCATTGGTTCCTCCTAAATATACTTATCATTTTGGCCTTACCAATTTTGTCTTTGAGCTAGTTGATATAGTTCTACTCTTGTTTAAGAGATGGTCTGTCTTGTCCTTCTAAGAATTCTCCCATAGATATTTTACATTAGTTTCGATTTGGAGATTCTATGCCTCATAATATGTTTGGTTAGGATATAATGTTCTACAATTAGAATCATAACAATCATTACAAGGGTAGTGGTCATTCCTAGTAAAGCAAGAAGTGAATATGGTATAGGAGATGGGGTTAAGCATGGAAGACCAAATGCCTTTTATGAAGTGGGGGGTAGCATTTAACTAAATCATGAGTTCCATGCAATGAGAAGGGCCTTGCTTTGAGGAAGTTTGTATATTTCTCATTAAGTTGGTGGTCAAAATGGATGATGATATATTGGCAAGGTCCATTGAGGCTAGGAATGAATGGGGGCTAGCCAAGGGGATCCTTAAAATATATAAAAACATCATTTTTAGTGAGAGGAGGAGGTGAAAAAGATGCACAGAGATATGATATTTCTAATATTAATGTTTTATTAAGAAGAACATGCTAAACTACAAAAGACCCACTAGCAAAGGAAAGCATGTGGTGCACATGGAATGTGGAATTTATTAATTGTTGACAAGGATGAGTAAATCATGAGAGGATACCAAGCTAACTAGAGGTTTTCCATAAGGCATCACTACTCTAGTAGCGAAAGTATAGTGTAAAACATCCTCTTGAAATTCCATTTCTTGAGTTGTCAATGACTTCAACTAGAGGCCATGCTTTATTAACTACATGCAACTAGATCTTGCATTAAAGTCTACTACAAGAATAATGACTTTAATAAACAAAAAAAATGATATTTCGACCTTTATATCTTTGAAAGGAGAGCCACCCATGGCTGCAATGGCATTAGGTGATGACACTACAAGAAGTTAGAATGCACCAAAGCAAAGTTTCTTAATAGGGGGTTTCCTTGCTAAGGGTACCCATAAGAACCTAGCATGAACACATGAACCTCAAATTAAAAAAAGGGAGGTCTAGATAATATTTAAGCCTATGTGATGCAACTAGAACCTTTCAAGCTAGGACAAAGTTTTAGCGTATGCGTTATTAGCTAGGAGTATTCTTGAAAGATAAGGAGTGGTGTTGTATCAATGCAAGGAGTTTAGGTAAATAAAGTTAAGTTGGAGTTGCTCCTCACCTCATTTGAGGATACCAATGAAAAGAAGAATGATACACCATAATTCCACTCAATTAATAAAAATGTAGCACTAATACTCGAGTCTTGGTCTCATATGATAGGGTGTTGCAGGGAGTGGTGAGGGAATGAGATGCCATGGTTTGGACCAACTCTATGTTTGGGTGTGTGGGGGGTGGGGGGTGGGGGTTTGGGTCATATATCTAGTGTCTCCCTCTTAGGGGGTTGGGATGCCATGGCTTGAACAAACCTATTTTTTTTTGGGGGCGAGGGTGGGGAGGGATTGCGTGGGTTCACATATCCAATGTAACACCCTCCTCCCACATTTACCCAAGCTAACTGACCTACCAGGGTAAATATGTGATGAAGAGTTACTATGATATGATTCAAAGCCCCAAGTAAAATTAAGGAAGTGGATTCGACAATCAAAACCATACTGGCCTACCTTAGGACCTACAAGCACCCCATGGGCTAACCAACCACTCCAGGCACTCAACCCTTGAGTTAACTTGCTTTTTAACTGAACTAAACCCCCATTCACTGTCATGAAAAGCCCTCGATGCGACTGTGACCCTCCATTCGCTCCCACAACAAGGCCTCCATGCGACTACAGACTCTTTCACTCGAGATTTAAGCCACATTTTCAAGCTAGTCTCCAGAACATTGCCCAAAACTGCACAAAACTCTCAAGAATGATAAATGCCATAAGGACAAATCCTTTCACACAAAACATAGATAAGAACTCGACCTAACCAAGCCTATCCATGATAGAAATTCTGCCAAATACATCATGAACATGTAATGTACAGGTCATAAATACACATTTAACAATGTAAACTTTGAAACAAGAACTGATACGATTACTCGTTTTGTTGAGGTAGCAAAAAATTCAACCGATTTTGAAAAGTGGTGATGCAGAATACATATATATATTTTTAGAGCATATTTTTGACACTTTAAATTTTCTTATGTATCAAATATAAATATTTGTTTTTAAATGTTAGTGATTTTCATGTTAATTTTGAAACGTGTTGATGCAACATCAACCCCTTTTTTTAGAGGGCTTATTTTTGACACTTTATATTTTCTAATATATTAACTGTGGATATATTTTTTTAAATGTTATATTTTTTGATACTTTAAATTTTTTTATGTCCAATTGTTTTTTAAATGTTGATTACTTAACAAATTTTCTAGTTGTCTTATTTCTCTTTTTTTAAATGTTGATTACTTAAAAAACAAATATAAAAAAATATATAAAAAGACAAAAAAAAAACATAAAAAAAGTAAAAAAAAATTTATCTTGTAAACCATAAAAAATTGAAAAAAAACATTTTTTTTATAAAAACTATAAAAATAAATAAATCAAAATACAACCATTTTAAAAAAGTATTAAAAAAATAAATATTTAATTTTTTTTTTTTAAAACAAACCATTTAAAATGAATAGAAAATTAACCAAAAAAAATTAAAAAACCTTAAATAATTTAAAAAACAAAATTAAAACCAAACAATTTTTTTAAAAAATTATTAAAACTAATTTTTAAATTTTTAAAAAACATAAAAAATGTAATAAACCTAAAAAACCAAAAAACAAATTAAATTAAAAAAATATACATATGCATATACATATACATATATATAAATATATATAATTAAAAATTTCAAAATTACAATGTTAAAATCCTAAACTATATATATATATATATATATATTGAAAAAACTTAAAAAAAATTATTAACAAAATTTTAATTAAAAAAAAAAAAATGAGGCAACACTGCCTAGGGGCCCGGGGCAGGCGGAACTGCGTGGGCTCCTCCCCGAGCCCCTGGGCCTTAATTTTTTTTTATTTTATTATTATTTAAAATTTGTTAATAATATTTTTTTTAGGATATATATATATATATATATATATATATATATATATATATATATATATATATATATATATATATATATATATATATATATACATTGTAGTTTTAAAATTTTTAATTACTTTGTTCGTTTTTTTTTTAAAGTTTATTACATTTTTTTTAATGTTTTTTTTTTTTTTTTTTTAAGTTTAGTTTCAATAGTTTTTAATTTTTAATTTTTAAATTATTTAAGATCTTTTTTATTTTTTGGTTAATTTTTTAGTTTTTTATTTTTATTTTTATTTTTATTTTTTTAAATGGTTTGTTTTTTTTGGTTTTTTATTTTTTAGTTTTTTAAAATGGTTGTATTTTTATTTTTCTAGTTTTTATAATTTTTTGTTTTCAAAATTTTCTAGTTTATGGGATAATTTTTTTCTTTTACATTTTTTATGTTTTTTTTTTTAACATATTTTTTTGTTATTAGTTATTCCTTTATATACTTTTTTTTTTATTTTTTAATTCCTATCTTTTATAGGTTAATTTTGTTTTTCTTTTTAAAAATTTTTATGATTGATTTTTTTTTGGGTTAATTTTGTTTTGTTTTGTTTTTTTGTTTTTATGTTTGTTTTTGTTTTTTTTTTTTGTCTTTTTTATATATTTGATTTTTTTTTTTTGTCTTTTTTAATTTTTTTTTTTAAATATATATTTTTATTTACTTTTTGTTATTTTTTATTTTTTTTCATTGTTTTAATTTTTAAATTTATGTTTTCATTATTATTTTGAAATTTTAATGTTTTTCAGAGTCATGATAAAATCTTTTACGCCATTTTTTCAAAATGTTGAAAATTTACCCTAAAAAAAGAAGACGTTATTTCAACATCAACACATCAACACTTTTCGTTTTTAGGGTGTTTTTTGCACAATTTTTGCACAAAAAATTGGTTTTCATTGCCATTTTTAAAACATGTTGAAAATTTACCCTAGAAAAAAAAGTTTTATTCTAGCATCAACACTTTTCATTTTTAACACTGTTTTTCATGTTTTTTTGGGGTTTTTTGGCTAGAGTTCTTGTTTTGAGTTTATAGTTCTCGTTTCAAAGTTTACATTGTTATTTGAACTTAGGGGTCTCATACTTACTTGAGAATCGACAATGAGTCCTTATGCCCTCTCACAATAGCTGCGTTATCATCTATTAGGTCATCCATTATTAACATTTCATTTTTCTAACCAAAACATGTTGAAAGCCATAATTCAAGTATGCCATAAACCATGCTTATAACCAACATATAACTAGAGAAATGTCAATGATAGAACAACCATTAAACCCACATAATAACAAGTAAATTCACACATAATACATAAGAGGAAAATAGATCTTATTAACATATGAAAAATCCAACCAAGTCAGGGACTTGCATGTACCAACAAACCATATATTGGGCTGAATCAAATCTTTCTTTCAGCCAATCACCCCCGTGCCATATTCCAAGCATTAATGTGGGACTCACAAAAAACAACCAAGGCTTCCTTAGGATTTATTGCAATCCCACCATATACCGGTCAAGGATTCCTAGGCCCAAACCCTCATCTATACAACCGGGATTTACTGCAATCTTGCCATATATTGGTCAAATATTCGTAGGCCCAAACAAGAAACATACACTACCAGGCTTTACCGCAATCCCACCATATACCAGAAGGGATCACTAGGCCTATACAAACATGGATGCCTCTGGATCTCTCCACCAAAATCATGAGGACTTTTCCCGTTTCCACCCTCAGGCGTTACTGCATATCCCACCTTACTGGTCTAGGGATTTCTAGGCCTTTGGGAATTCTCCCAAGACCACCTCACTCAGTTTTGAAATCATTCGGCTATCCAGCTCAACCAGATGAAATAACCCCATCACACCATGGTTATCTAGAAATGGAAAGGCAAGGCTGAAAACCAATATCACACCTGGCAAAACCCATGTCAATGACAATAAGAGAACCAAATACACACATGCATGTACCATGCATGCCAAAACTAGCAAGGAAATCATACATGCAACTTGATACCTACAAGTAATCCCACTGTAACAGCTTGATCCAACTCTTCCTTGCTTTATATTTTCTTTCCTTTGCCTTCCTTGTCCTTTGTTTCTCCAGCGCTAGAGTGCTACAAATATGCTCTAAGTGTGCAAGAGTGAGAGAGAGAGAGCTCCAATCTAAAACTAACAAAAGGTTGTTAACTGATCTTCAGAACCCTTTTTATTAATGAGGCCTCTAATTTCTTCATTTTCCATTATTTTCCTTCAATTTCCTCCTCACATGCAACCTGTGACCTTTCACCTTCTTTTTCTCCTATTTTCCATTATTTTCACAAATAATTGCCAAATAATGACTCTTTGCCTTTTCAAATACTTTTGCCAATTTCCATTTAGCCATAATAAAACAAATGAACACATACTAGGATGGTTTGCCCAATATTTAGCTTGGAATACTTGTCTAGACCTTGGTCTCATTTTTCCTTTATTAACTTTATTACATGAACTTTTAACCCTGGGATGTTACAGATCCTCACCCCTTAGGGGAACACCATCCTCATTGTTCAATGACACCTACAACCAATAAGACCGTTGAAAAAAAACATACTGCCTAGGAGCTTTATAACTTAGCTTGATGCAATATTTACAATGATCAGCTTGCTGAAAAACATAACAACATGACTAACATGACAACATAACAACCATACCTCTTATTGGAGCTTTATAACACAACTCATTGTGGTATTTAAATACATATACATATATACATATACCAAAATTACTTTTCCTTAACCGAAAAATAATGAAGGATACACAGCCACATCTGATCAACCATCTCCCATGTAGCTTCATTAAGCCCAAAATGGTTCCACTGCATTTTAACCTGCTCGATTGCTCGGTTTCGGAGCATGAGCATCTTTCTTTGCAAAATGCATTGAGGTTCCAGCTAGAATTCTCCTTCTGGTTCCACCTGCAATATAGACCAATCAATAACATGATCGACATCCTTTACATATGTTTTAAGCAATGAAACATGGAAAACATCATGGAATTTCACCTGGATGCTTACACTATGCTTTTACCTATTGACAATCTAAACATCTAGCCACAAACTTTGCCATTTCCTTCTTCAGATTCAGCCAATAGTATAACTTATTCATCGCTGTGAATGTCTTCTAGTATCTTGGGTGACTTGAATATGAATTAACATGAAATTCCTTCATGATAATCTTCTTGAGCTCACTGTTGTCCGACACATAAATCCTATCCCTAAATCTAACCAAACCATCAACTGTGAGACGATAGTCCACATCTTGATCACCTGTACCTTGCTGTTGTAATCAGTGCCTAAGCTCCCTATACCTTTCATCTTAGTGCCCTTCCTATAAGATCTGATCATGTATATCTATCCCATATGAGCTCATAGTTGCTATATGATTCACCTGCACTCTTCTATTAAGAGCATCTGCAACCCTATTTTCACTTCCCTTAATGTACCTGATCCTGAAGTCAAACTCACTTATTATGGCCAACCATCTAGCTTGCATTGAATTTAGATTTGGTTAGTCAAATAGGTATATCAATCTACTGTGATCACTCATCAAGATGAACTGCTTGCCAAGAATATAGTGCCTCCACATATTCAAAGCATGGATGATTATTGCCAACTCCAAGATCATGTGTCACATAGTTTTGCTCGTTCTCATTCAGTTTCCTTGATTCGTAACATACCACATGTCCCTCCTCCATCAAGACTCCATTGAGTCCTGTTTTAGAAGCATATGTACACACCACGAAGTCTTTATTTGGATCTGTAATCTTTAGAACTGGAGCGTCTGTCAACAATTGTTTCAGTTGCTCAAAACTTGCTACACATTCCTCTGTCCATTCAAATTTCTTCCCTTTTCGCTGCAATGATGTGATAGGATATGCAATCCATGAGAAGTTCGTAATGAACCTCTTTTATTAACTTGTTAAGCCCATAAATGATCTGATCTCATCCACATTCCTAGGAGCTTCCTATTCCATGATAACCCTTATCTTTTCTAGATCCACTGCTATGCCTTCCTTGGAAACCACATGTCCCAAGTAATGTACCTATGTTTGAAAGAAACTGCATTTACTAAGATTAACATACAATTGATGTTCCCTGAGAAATCTCAACACTGATTGTAAGTGTTCGACATGTTATTCCTCATTCTTAGAATTTATAAAGATGTCATCAATTAATACTATCACAAACTTGTCCAGATAAGGACGCAATACACTATTCATCAAGCGCATAAAAGTAAATGGAACATAAATTAAAGAAAAAGGAACTACAACAAACTCATAATTCCCATACTTGGTATGGAAATCAATCTTGTAGATGTCCTCTTCTTTGATGCATACCTGATGATATCCTGATTTCGGATCAATCTTTGAGAACACTACTACTCCCTTCAATTGATCAAACAAATAATCAATCCTCAACAATAGATACTTATTCTTAATCATCACCTTGTTCAATTTCTTTTAATCAATACACAACCTAAGAGCACCATCCTTATTCTTCACAACCAATATTGGGGCACACCATGACGATACACTTGGCCTTATGTATCCCTTGTCAAGAATTTCCTTTAGCTGCAACTTCAATTCTACTATCTCTGGAGAGCTCATACTATAAGGTTCCCTAGATGTTGGTGCTTCCCTTGGTACTAACTCAATAGAAAAGTCCACTTTCCTATGAGGCGGAAAATTTGAAGTCTCTATGGGAATTACATCATGAAACTGTTGTAAAACCGGATACATGTTCAATACCTCCGCATCCTCAACATCCTTAACTTTATCACTAGAAATATGCACTACAAATAACACACATCCTTTCCTTGGACTGCGCTTTTCCTGCATAGTTGTAACAATTTTTACTGATGTAGCCTTCTTCTTACCCTGCAATATTATTTGTTCTCCATTGTCATCCAAACAATCAATAGCCCTATCATAACAATCTACTTTGGTCCTGTGAAGGTACAACAAATCCATACCCAAAAGAATATTATATGATCCCAACAGAAGTACATTCAGATCTGATGATATAGGAATACCATTAAGCTCAAACACAAAAACTCTTACCTAATGATGAACTCCTTTTTTTCTCACTGTATCCAGCTGCACCAACTAAGATTCTAAATGTACTTCTTTATTCAAACCACACTTATCCACTAGGTCAGAGTTAACAAAAATATAATTAGATCTAGGGTCAATCAAAATAGAAACAACTTGATCACAAAGCTTACCATCCATCTCGATAATAGATGCTTGGTGATCTGCCTGTCTATTATCTAATGCTGCATAGATCCGAGGAATGCTCTGCCCAACATCCCCAAATTTGTTCTTCTCTTGAGCACTATAGATCTGAGGCTTAACACCCTGATTTTGCAAACAATATTTCTTAAGATGCTCCTTACCACATGTCTAACACTGCAACTGTCTCCTACCATTGCCTCCGTTATGTTGTTCTTTAGGCTGAGGTCCATTAAAATTCTTGTAAGGTACAACATTCTCTTTCTCACCTACATCTTGGGGTATTGTTCTTTTCAGATGCCATTTACATTTAGTCTTGTCTTTCCCTTTCCAACCTTAATGATATTTTATCTTGCACCTTGATTGTTGATAATAGTGTTTCAACTTTCCAATGACTTATTAAAGTGACTGAGGCTCATCATACTCAATCCGATCTCTAAATGCGATTGGAAATCCATTGACAAATATATGAAATTTGGCTTTCTCATCCTTAAGATATGGTACATACCTCAACAATTCCAAGAACTTGGTCGTATACTCCTCATCTGTCATCGATCCCATCTTTAGCTCATAGAATTCCTTGGATTTACTATCATAGTACCTTTCTGACAAGTACTTCTTCCTAAAAAGTCTCTTGAATTCATGCCAACTCAAGTCCTCTATCCCGATGTCTCTAACCCGCTTCACATCTTCCCACTATATGTTTGCTTTCCCTTTGAGGCTGAAGATAACTATTTCAGCCTTCATATTCTCTGTGTAATCATGCAGCTCAAAAAAATCCTTATCCTGAGTAACCATGCCTATACATTTTCTGACTTCTTTAAATCTCAGGTGGCTTGAATTTCTTAAGATCTCTGGAAAGTATCCTCTGTCACTCTTGCTGTAGGATGATAACAATGATGACCATGGTACCTGTCAGAACCTGAACTAGAACAGAGCTTGTGTCCATCACCTCTCCTATTCGGCGTATCCAAGAACCTTCCATCTCCGATTGTATCATCCCTATTTGACCTTTACCCACCATGAGACCTACTTCCATATGCCCCATTAGTCTTGTCCTCTTGTCCATAATTAATTCTAAGTAGTCCCTATCTCTACAAGTTTGATAAACTCTGAAGGATAACTACATTGACCTCTACTTGTTTCTTCTGCGCCTGAATGATTATGTCATTATCTACTTTAAAACTTCTTATTTGTACCTTTAAAATTCTCAAAGTGTCTAATATGTTAGGAGAGTACCCATCACCATGCTCCTCATATAATCTATAGAGAGAATCTTGTGAACTGTAATCCACCATCTTGCTAGTCATATTTGATCTTATTCTTCTTCCTACAAGCATACCATGTCAGCTAAACCAAAATATAAACATAATCAACATAGCTTAGTATAATTCAGGTGATGATACCTCGTCTGCAAGATCAACCAAATTAGCGTGATAGATATAATGAAATCAACATACCAAACATACCAAATATACCAACATCATTCATGACAACACCAACTGCAAACCATGACCCCATGCATGACAACTATAACCATGACAATGTATGCATACATCCACATTGACAACATACATACAAAACAAATTAATATTCAACCTACATGCATTCATGACAACCACAATCCACCCATCCAGTCCAAGGGTTTAACCATGCTCTGATACTACTCTGTGGTAGCATATATCACATAAAGAGAATGAAACCCGCTCTGATACCACTCTATAACATCATCCTCCCACATTTATCCAAGATAATCGGTGTACGGGGGTGAACATGTGACAAAGAGTTACTATGATATGATTCAACTCCCCAAGTATAGTTAAGAACAACGTAAACTTTGAAACGAGAATCGATACTGTTATCCGTTTCATAGAGATAGCAAAAAATTGACCTGATTTTGAAAAGAGGTGATGCAGAACACACATATTTTTTTTAGAGCATAGTTTTTGGCATTTTAAATAACTGATATGATTACCCATTTCGTAGGGCTAGTAAAAACATGACCCAATTTTGAAAAGTGGTTATGCAGAATACACTTATTTTTTTTGGGAGCATATTTTTGACACTTCAAATTTTCTTATGTATCAAATATAAATATTTGTTTTCAAATGTTAGTGATTTTCATGCTGATTTTGAAACGTGTTGATGCAGCATACCTTTTTTTTAGAGGACTTATTTTTCGCATTTTAAAATTTATTATGTCCATTTTTTTTTTTTTAAATTATGATTACTTAACGAATTTTCAAGTTGTTTTATTTTTCTTTTTTTAAATGTTGATTACTTGAAAAAAAATAAAAATATATATAAAAAAAGACAAAAAAAATGTTAAAAAAAAATTATCTCATAAACCATAAAGAATTTGGAAAAAAAAACAAAAAAAAAACAAATATATATATATATATATATATATATATATATATATATATATATATATATATATATATATATATATATATATATATAAAAGTAAAAATAGAAAAATTAAATAAAACATTAACAAAAACCAGGGATTTTTTTTTTTTAAAACAAACAAGATTAAAAAAATAGAAAATTAACAAAAAAAAAAATTAAAAAACATTAAAATTAATATTAAAAACATTTAAAAAAACTTGAAAAACAAAATAAATTCAAATTATAAAAAAAAAAAAACCAAAAAAATAGGAAAATTTAAAAAATATATGTCTTTTCAAATTAAAAATAAAAATTAGAAAACATTTAAAGTTTATAAAGAAATATGTGTTTTTGATTTTAATTTTTTTTTAAAATTATTTTTCCTTAAACTTACATTTTTTATTTAAAAACAAAAAAATAAAAAATTTTAAAATTTAATTTTTTTTAAACAAATTTTTTTCTTTTTTATTTAAAAAAGAATTATTAAAAAAATTTATTTTTTTAAAACAATTATTATTATTATTTATTTTTATTTTATTTTATTTTTTATTTTTATTTTAATTTTTTTAACAAATGTAATTTTTTTTAATTAAAAAATTATTTTAAACAATTTTCTTTTAAAGAAAATAAATAATAAAAAAATATGATTTTTTTTAACGATTTAAAAAAAAAATATACCACCCGCCCGCCACCTGTGTGGCGCAGCCCTGGGTGAAGGGTCTGCACGCAGGCCCTCCGCCCAGGGCCACGCCACCATGGGCGGCTGTCGGGTGGATGGGCGATTCTGGAAAAAAAATTGTTAAAAAAAATTCATATATATATAAAATAAAATTGTTTAAATTAATTTTATTTTATTTAAAAAAAAATGAAAAAATCAATTTGTTTAAAAAAAAATTTAAATTTTTTTAATAATTTTTTTATTTTTTATTTTTATAAATAAAAAAAAAATTTGTTTAATTTTTTTTTTTTTTTAAATAAAAAATGTAAGCTTAATAATACATATTTCTTTATAAACTTTAAATGTTTTTTAATTTTTATTTTAATTTTTTATTTTGAAAATAGATATTTTAAAATTTTTCATATATATATATATATATTTAATTTGAGTTTATTTTTGTTTTTTTAGTTTTTTTTAAATGTTTTTAATATTAATTTTACTAGTTTTTTAATTTTTTTTTGTTAATTTTCTATTTTTGTTAATCTAGTTTGTTTTCAATTTTTATTTTTTATTTTTTTACTTACTTAATTTTAATATATATATATTTTTAATTTTGTTTTTTTTCCAAATTCTTTTATGGTTTATGAGATAATTTTTTTTTGTCTTTTATATATATATTTTTAGGCCGATAGGCCTTCCTTTGAAACAGACTTTCGTCGTCCTTTTCATTCTCAGGTTGACACCTGGCGTCCACATTCGGCGGGCATCTGTCGTGCAATTTCTGTTTATTCTCAGCGATTTCCGAGAACTTCCTTATCCATCAATGGTGCCAAGAACGCGGCGTCCCGTTTGAGAAGCCGGAAAAAGGGAGTAGAAACATTTTGCTAGAGAGCGTCGCCAGCACCAAAGCGGCGCTCGAGGCGACTAAAATGACGGCCGCCTTTCTGGTAGGGAAGCTCTCCACTGGCACGCCGGAAGTCCAGAAACAAGTCGCATATGAGCTCCGTTTGCTTGCAAAGTGCGGGATGGATAACCGTGCTTGTATCGCCGAAGCCGACGCTATATCGCAATTGGTGCCGCTGCTCTCATCTGAAGACCCTAACACGCAGGAAAACGCGGTTACGGCTCTGTTGAATCTTTCCATCTACGAGAACAAAAAAGCTGTGATCGTCGAAGCGGCCGATTCTCTGGACTCGATAATCCAAGTCCTCAAGTCCGGCCATAGTGTTGAAGCGAAGGAGAATGCGGCCGCTACGCTCTTCAGCCTTTCTGCTATGAATGACTACAAGAAACTCATTGGAGAGATGCCGGATGCCATTCCGGTGCTCGTCGAGCTTCTCCGCGATGGACCCCCCCGCGGCAAATGGGACGCTGTGTCTGCCCTGTTCAATCTCTCCATTAACCGCAACAACCCTGCTAGGGTTGTGGAAGTGGGCGCGATGCCTCTGCTGGTGAATCTTCTGACAGAAGAGGACCGTGAATGACCAGGCCTAGCCGACGATGCTCTGGCTGTGCTTGCCGTTCTGTCCGATCAGCGCCCGGGTCTGGCCGCGGTTAGCCAGACGTCGGCGATTCCCATTCTGGTTGGCCTTCTCCGCTCGGCTTCTCCAAAGGGTAAAGAAAACGCCGTGGCGGTTCTGTTGTTGCTGCGCCGTCACGGAGGCGGCAATGTTCTGAACGCCGTGACTATGGTACCATCGTTGGTGCCTTCCTTGTACATTCTTCTCATGACAGGCACTCACCGCGCTAAGCGAAAAGCCACCTCATTACGGAAGATTCTACAGAGATGGGAGCCTCCTTCTCGGAAATCGTGAGCCGGAGCTGTGTTTAGAATACATCTGCACAACATCATTTCTTCCAGGTCAGGTCCTTCTTCAACTACTTTGTTTCCCTTTCCTTGCCATATCATCTCTCTCAGTCCTGTTTTGCTTCCTAGGGATTTGCTGGACTTCATTAATGATAGGCTTATGAATTTTTTTTACATGGTTGTCCTCTGCTTTCTCCTTTTCCTTCATTCAGCATGATTATCCTTCAAAACAAAATCCGTTTTGATAAGAGGACATCTCTGACTTACACTGCCAACTATGGCTGCTTCGTGATAGACGCCTCACAAAACCAAGTTATGAAATAGTTTGCCGGAAGCAGGTTGTTCCATTGCTGGCACACAATTCGATATACACAAATTGCAGAGGAAGCCAATAGATTATATCCTACGGCAATTCGTTCCACCCTGTGGCAAATACAAGAGTCGTTGATTCAATTTCCATATTTCTTAACTCAACCGGTTCAACAAGGAGACAATAACAATTCGTGACAGTATAATCTGAATCCCGTGATAGTATAATCTGAATCCTTCCTGCTGTCATTTTCCATAGATCCACCCTTTATTTGAACTTCCTTTGATTTCTGGTTGGATCCTTTCTCAACCAAAGAATTTGGTTTGGATATTTTAATAAGACTCTAGGTGAACGCTTTCGGTACTGAGCATGGATAGTGTAATACTGAAAAGGATGCATCCCCTCAAACAACTGCAATGTTTCTCTGAATTCTTTGACATGGCTCTGTATATCTTCAGGACTGTTGGAATTTTTACATGTCTGAAAATTTAGGGACAATTCTTAAATTTTAGGCGCAGGTTTGATCTAAGTCACAGGTCTGAGAATCTTTGCACAAATATGAATCATGGTGAAGGTGGAAGTGACCATGGAGGTTGGAGCCGATGGAGTTGCCATAATCAAGCTGACCAATCCGCCGGTCAATGCTCTGGCAGTAACACATAAGGGCTCGAAATGTTTTTTTACAAAATTGAAAATAGAAATCATAGAATCTGAGCTGAAACTGAAATTTTTATGTATTTGAGGGTTTTAACGATGCTTGATTTAAGGATCAGATGTTTGTTTTCATGATGTTTTTAGGTTTAAAAGGGTTTTAATTGCTGTTTTTTTAGTATTAATTATTACATGTTTTATGCTATTTTCGTTTACATTCTAGTAAAAGCTAGGGTTAATCGTCAAATCTATTGGAAACCTGTTTGTGAGATAAAATGTTGATTTTCTGATAGAAAAGATAAATTTTTTGGTGTTGAATTCAGATTGGTATAAAGAGGTCTGTAGATTCTGAAAACTTCATTTTGAAAATCCTAGCACGATCCAGGGAGTGATAATTTTAAGGAAAGAAAATTAACTTATTTTATTTAAATTTTGTTTAGAAGTTTTGACAACTCTATAAAATGACAATTGTGGAAATTTGGCACAATATTGTTGAAGTTACCAGACTTGACTCTGAGAATGGCTTGGCCAAAGCCCAACAGTTTGGAAATTAAATTGTCAAAGTGATCAATCTCGACTTCGAGTACGAATTGTAAAGGCCGAATATCAAGAGTTAATTCGAACTCTAGAAAAACTTGTAAATTGATTTGGGAATGTAAAAGATAGACTAAATTTACTTTTTCTGGGCAAGGGTAAACACTTTTTTATGGTCTGTTGGGAGCAATAAATCCCAACTTCATCCCATAAAGCCTCTATTAATGCGGGTGCTATAAATCTTCGCCGATTCATACACGAATGGGGCTCTATTCCAGCTGCGGTTTGAACCTGGGTTGTTATTGTGGTGACTTCCCTGTCTCGACCTCTAGACCACAGCTCAACAAAGGAAAAAATACCTTCAGGGGAGAAAATGTGTTTTTGATTAATACAAGTATTTATGACAGTTATAAAATGGGAATATTAAAGACAACTCATTTTAGATTTTATATACATACACATACTTGAAATGCTATGGATTCTCGATAGGTGACACATGTTTGTTGGTTGGCTACTGTCAAATTAGGTTAGAAAAACAAACAAAATGAGTGTCTTTTTGGGTTCTCTCTGTCTTTTAGATAGAGATGGCAAAGTCTGAAACATCACTTGAAAGTCGGAACTTATTGAATCAGTTTGACTCGCCTGTGACCTTGACTCTGATAACTCGGGATCAAGTTAGATTTGGTTTCCTCAAAGAACAGAGTTGAACTTGGAAATTTGACTCAAATGAATTAGAATAGTCCAGAGACGTTCTTTAAATTTCTCATGCTGCTTTGTTTTTATGAAGAAGCTGCTTTTTGGCCAAACTAGCATTACATTGTAGAAGTTGTACCGAATTCTCACTTTTTTTGGCAAATTTTGGATTGAGTGGGCAAAGCTTAAAGTAATCGAGGAGTCTACTCTTGTCAGAGTCATATTCATTTTTATGGATTCTTGCTTGATCTAATCCTGAGATTGAGTTGCAAGTAAATGCAAACTATCAGCTTTTAAAGAATCTTTAGAAGGAGGTGTTAAAAAAAATATGGGACTCTGAAGTCTTGTTAATGAGAAAAGAGAGTACAAACATAAAATCAGGTCAGCCTGATGACACCTTCGCAATTAGAGATGTTATTTTGAGATTAAAGATTATGAGCATAGTTAGAAAAATGAGAACTATCTAGTATCTTGGACATTCTTTGTTGTGAAAATGAGTAATGAAATATGCTGATAAGCCTATGGAAAGAAAGGATATTCAAGTCTTGCAATAAAAGCATAGTTGATTACGAGAAATACATAATGTGGAATGCATAACGTAAAATTTAGAGCGATATCTATAAAAAATACATATTACTAATTGGTTGAACCCTTAATTGTGATAATTAATTTCAAGAAAGAGCTCTTTCCATCAGGGAATCTCATAATGCAGATTCTAGATTGTAGATCAGCATTATCAAGATCATCATAACATAGAACCATTCATCGTTGTAATAAATTTCAAGAACAATCTTTCGGTGAACCTTGCACATACCAATTCCAAATCATAGGTCAACCTTACCAAATTCATCATATTACTGTCCAGTATGTAATTGACTACGTCATAATTTTATGTTCATTGAAAGAGAAGGCTTAATGACATACGCATTTGTGTGTTGATATCTTGGTGTAAGTAATGGATTAGCATATGTGTTATCATTTAACTTAATATCTGTAGTAACTGTTCAATTGGTTTTATTTACAATTCTTGTAGGCTTGAAAGAAAAATATGACAAAGCAATGAGGAGAAATGATGTGAAGGCCATTGTTGTCACTGGTATGCATGTTTTGAAGTTGTCGGTTGCAATCTAATTTTGAAGGATTGTTTGATTATAATAGTGATAGTGATATGAATGCAGTTTGCAGAAGGGATGGAAACTGTACTAAATGTTCAATGGTGTTATAAATCTTTATATATATTCATATATATAGAGAGAGATGTAAATGCTTCTGTTCAAAAATTGAGATGATTTCATGTCTATGTCTCTGTTTTGGCATTGTTAGGTAATGGAGGCAAATTCTAAGGTGGTTTTGACATCAACGTTCTCCAGGAAGTACAACAGACTGGTATGCCAAACTAAGTTTTCATACAAAATTCAAACTCTGTTGCAAATTGTTTCAAAGGTTTCCATGTTTGCTCATATTCAATTCTCTGTAACTGTGTATCTAGCAGGGAACTTGTCGCATTTGGGTAGAGTTTCTGTTGATCTTATGATCAATACTATTGAAGGTAGGCGTTTGTTATATATGTTGCTTGTTTTTGCTTTCACTAAAGTTGCAAGTTGTCGGTGATATGTATGGCTGAAGTGGGGGTACTGTATCTCGGGAATGTTAGCTATTATCAAATCCACAAATAATGTATAAGATAGAGGAATGCTGCTTTTACTTTGACTTGTCATTTCAAAAAACATTACCAATTCTTGTAAAAGACATTTTGCTGGATCGTTATTTTCCATATGTAATTTGAATACTATAAAGCGAAACATTATCATACCCTTGACATTTTGAGCTTTTCTAGGAATGTGCCAAAATATGGATACCTAGGCTTATTGTAGAGTATAGTTGGATTTGATGGTACAGTTAAAAGTAGCATTCTTATAGCATAGTTAGGAACTCATCAATGTATTGGTAAAGGATTCTACATGTTTTCCTGTATTGTAATACGTAGCTGGATATGTTGATATTGTTAACATAAAAAAATTAAGATTCTGATGGATGTTTAGGCACCCCTGAAAGTTTGGAAAAGGATTCTATGTGTTTTTAGGATGGAACCTTTTTCTGGCTCTGACCTTTTTGGCCTTTTGGTGTTGTTATAGAGGCTAAGAAACCTTCCGTAGCTGCTATTCAAGGGCTTGCACTTGGTGGTGGATTAGAATTAGCAATGGTATGTGGCAATGATTGTCCATCTCTTGTAATTTTATGTTTTGGAAGGGGAATTTTGGGAACTTACATGTTTTGAGTTATCATGGATGTATTTAATTTACACAGTCTTGTCATGCTCGTATTTCAACCCCAAAAGCGTAGCTTGGGTTTCCAGAACTTCAATTTGGGATTATTCCAGGATTTGGAGGTAAGATTTCTCAATGTACATTTATTTGTCTCAGCAGGGCTGACTTCATACTGTGGTATAGCCAATTTTAATCTTACTATGAATTATCTGGAAAATAGGTAATGATTTGTTTCCAGCGCTGAAGACTCTTAAATGAAGAAGGCGGCATGCAGGCTTTTATATTTTATATTTTATTGCGAAGTTATTTGTGGCTTCTTGAGGGTTGATTTTCCCATGCTTTAAACCTGTCAGATCATTGGACTGTCATAGCTCCTGGCGTGCACGTTATTGTTGTATCTATGAATGGGTTTTTCTGCTTCTTGGCTTCGATCATGACTATATGGGGTGGCCTTCTGCACTGATTTCCATCTGCATTCATCATCATGAGCTAGAGAGTCTATGATGTGTTTTGTCTTATAAGTTGGCATGTGTTCTGTTTGATCATTCTTTTGTGTCTTCGATCATGGTTTCAGTATTCTGGATATAGTCTTAGGCTTGAACCAACATTTCTGCTAGAAAAATTCAACAATTCCAATTTAATAATCTTATCGGCCTCTCTTTGTACCTTTTGGGACAATTGCTAGTTATATTTGTTTTTTTAAGTAATCAACATTTTGATCTTAATATTAGTAGTTCTAAATTTTTTTTTGTTAATTTTCTTTCTTTCTTTTTTTTTTTTTTTTTTGTTTAAATCTAGTTTGTTTTTAATTTTTTTTTTTTAGTTTTTTATTAATGTTTTTTAAATTTTTCTATTTTTACCTACATAATTTTATAGTTTATTTTAATGTTTTTTGTTTTTTGTTTTTTTTTTTTTTTCATTCATTTCCATATTTTTTTTTCTTTTGCCATTTTTTTTTATTTACTATTTATTTATTTATAATTTTTGTTTTTTAGTTTTTTGATTCTTATATTTTATAGGTTAATTTGGTTTTTTTTTTTTTTTTTATAATTTTTTTTTTTAATTTAATTTTATTTAATTTTATTTTTTTTATGATTGATTTTTTTTTTTAGACTTTTTGCTTTGTTTCGTGTTTTTTCATTGTTTTAATTTTTTAATTTTTAATTTAATTTTATGTTTTCATTATTTTTTTTATTTTACTTTCGGAGTCATGATAAAATATTTTACGCTATTATTTTGAAATGTTGAAATTTTACCCTTGAAAAAAAAGTGTTATCCCAGCATCAACGCTTTTCGTTTTGAGGGTGGTTTTTGCACAAAATTTACCATTGAAAAAAAAATGTTATTCAAACATCAATACTTCATTTTGAGGGTGTTTTTTGGACAATTTTTGCACAAAAAATTGGTTTTCACCGCCATTTTTAAAACATGTTGAAAATTTACCCTAGAAAAAAAAGGTGTTATTCCAGCATCAACGCTTTTCATTTTTAACATTGTTTTTGATGTTTTTACGGGGTATATTGGCCAGAGTTCCCGTTTGAAAGTTTACATTGTTTAAGGAAGTGGAATCAATAAATCAAAACCAAACTAACCTTCCTCAGGAGCTACAACACCCTCAGGAACTAACCAACCACTCCAAGTGCCCAAACCTTGAGTTAAATTACTTTTTAACTGAACTAAACCCCTAGTCGCTCCCATGACAAGCCCTCCATGTGACTGTAACCCTCTAGTCCCTCCCACAACAAGGCCTCCATGTGGCTGTAGATTTTTTAACCTAATTCTATGCCAACGACTGTGAGATTTAAGCCACTTTTTCAGGATAGTCTCCAAACCATTGCCCAAAACTTCAAAAAACTATAAGGAATGATTAACGACAAAGGGATAAATCTTTTCACACAAAAACTAGACAAGAAATCAACTAACCAGACCTATCCATGATATACATTCCATCAAACACATCATGAATACACATTTGAGCATAGGGGTCTCATAATTATCTGATAATCGTCAATAAGGTCTGATTCCCTCTCACAATAGATGCATTATAATCTATTAGGTTATCCATTCATTAAAATTTAATTTACTAACAAAAACATGATGAAAACCATAATTCAAGTCTATCATAAACCATGCATATAACCAACATATATATAGAGAAATATTAATAATCGAACAACCCTTAAAGCCACATAATAACAAGTACATTTACACATAATACAAAAGAGGAAAAGAGATCTTATTAACATATGCAAAATCCAACCAAGTCAGGGACTTCCACGTACCACCTAACCATAGATTGGGCTGAACCAAATCTTTCTTTCAACCAATCACCTCCATGCCATATTCCAAGCATGAATGTGGGATTCACAAAAAAACAACCAGGCTTCCCTAGGATTTACTGTAATATTGCCATATACCGGTCAAGGATTACTAGGCCCAAACCCTCATCTATACAACCAGGATTTACCGCAATCCTGCCACATACTAGTCAAGTATTCCTAGGCTCAAACAAGAAACATACACTACCAGGATTTACCGTAATTCTACCATATACTAGTCCAGGGATCACTAGGCCTATACAAGCATGGATGGCTTCAGATCTCTCCACATAAACCGTGAGGAATTTTCGTGTCTCCACCCTCAGGATTTACCACATATCCCACCTTTACCGGTCCAGGGATTTCTAGGAATTTTGGAATTCCCATGAGACCACCTCACTCAGTTTTGAAATCATTCGAAAATCCATCTCAACTAGATGAAAGAACCCCATCACACCATGGCTATCCAGAAAAGACAAGGCAAGGCTAAAAACCACTATCACACCTAGAAAAACCCATGCTAATGACAACAAGAGAACCAAATACACACATGTATATACCATGCATGACAAAACTAACAAGGAAATCATATATGCAACTCGATATCTACAAGTATTCTAGCTATAGCCACTTGATCCAACTCTTCCTTGCCTGCTATTTTCTTTCCGTTTCCTTCCTTGTCCTTCCTTTATTCAATGCTAAAGTGCTCCAAGGATGCTTTAAGTGTGCAAGAGTGTGTGAGAGAGAGCTCCAATCTAAAACTGACAAAAGGTTGTGAATTGATCCTCAAAAGTCTTTTTATTAATGAGACCTCTAATTTCTTCACTTTCCATTATTTTCTTCAATTTCCTCCTTACATGCAACTTGTGACCTTTCACCTTCCTTTTCTTCTATTTTCTATTATTT
Organism: Pinus tabuliformis; assembly: GCA_031772625.1. Classification (NCBI taxonomy): domain Eukaryota; kingdom Viridiplantae; phylum Streptophyta; class Pinopsida; order Pinales; family Pinaceae; genus Pinus; species Pinus tabuliformis. Next base: position 979,563,247 of record CM062810.1, read on the forward strand.
TCATAAATAAATGCTAAATAATGCTCATTTTCCTTTTCAAAGCCATTTCCATTGCCTTTTCCAATTTCCCTTTAGCCATAATAAACCAAATGAACACCCAATAGGATGTTTTTCCCAACATTTAGCTTGGAATACATGTCCCATGACGTTCATCTCATTTTTTCTTTATTAACTTTATTAGATGAACTTTTAACCCAAGGCTGTTACATCCAAACTCTCTCACTCCACATGGAAACACATTTTCCTTACATCATTGCTTTGGCCATTTTGGCCCTATTTCCATTAGGTCCTTGTAGATTTTAGGTCTTCCTCAATATAAATATTTTCAATGAAAAAGGAGTAGAGCTTTCTTGGACAATAATATCTGGAGTGTGTCTTTATAACAACCTCTTTCGCTGCCCATTATGTAAATATCACCATATGTACTTTATTATGTGAATTTATATAAAAATATAACTATGGTTGAGCTGAGGGAGTGGAAATAGATCTAGAGATATGAGGAGGAGAGGCTTCTTGTGTAGTGTTTAACCAAAAATACTCCATTTCATTTATTTGTCATCCTACCAACATTCCTAGGAAAAATTTAGTGGTTTTCACAACAAATAATAAAGAGGAGTATGTGTCTTCTAAGTAGAGGATGAGGCCCATGTTGTTCTTATTATTCTTGTGGGACGTTTTTAACGAAAGTAAACATGCAAGTGGGATGCGAAAAAAGGGAATATACAGAATGTGTAGAAGGAGGATAATGCATAATGTAAGGTGGTGGTGAACGAGGATTGATAGGGGAAAAACAACATCCCCTAACCATTGCTCTGTAATTGGGATAGAGTTCTAGGTGATTTTTTTGAGGCCAATGGTGTGTGCTTGTGAATGGTTGGGTAGTGGAGATTCAATGGAGAGTTTACTTACTCAATGCTTTCTCATTGACTTGATAAACCACTGGGGCGCTTTTTGGAAGGCTGATAAAGCACTTGCTAGGAAAAGACACCTAGGTGCTTGCTAAAAAGGTGCTAATAAAACACTAATTTCTTGCCTTGGACTGATAAACCACTTATGTGTTTGCTCAATAAGCTAATAAACCACCTGGATTGTGGGCTCTAGACTCCTACAATTCTTTCCTAGAAAATCTAGCTGATTAACCACTTGTATAGTGTATTTAATCTCCTGGAACTAAGATGTACTTAACTGAGCCTTGGGCGAATCCTTGTGATTGATTTCTATTGGCATATAGGGTCAATGTGGTGCTTATTGCAGGGATCAATTGATAAACCACCTATAAAGTGGTCTCCTCTTATAGATAATTTGTTTGACTAAATATTGTGTGAATTCCCTTGAACAATTAACTCCTCAAACTCTGAATCTAGCTTGGTGGTGGTTAGCTATAAGGAATATTGCAGTGTAATTGGCCTATGGTTGGGTGGAGAGTTGAAGTCCCTCCCTCAATTGCCAATGATTGCAAGTTAAATAGTTAAGTATATTTACTTGTATCCATTTGTACCATGGATGATGTATAAATGTATGGATGTACATTGCATATGGAAGGCTATTGAGATTTATGTATATTCATGACAAAACATTACTTTATATGCTTTCATGGCTATGTTAAAGTTACAGAGCTATGTGTTTTGTTGTTATATTCACGAATTTACAAAGTGGTTGATAAGAATGTGCATGGTTGTTGAAGTCTCTCATTTAATTTGTCATAGCATGTGATGTCATTTACTTGATATGTTATGAGTGTCATGGTTCACTTTCTACTTCAAGTATGTAGACTACTCTACATGATAAGGAGGAAATGCAGACACTGTGTGATGCATGAGAATACATTGAAGCTTGGTAGCCACATGTTTAAGAACAATGTGAGATTTCATGGTTTTGTACACTTTCATTTTGAAGTAAAATTCCTTAGTTTCATAGAGTAAGCAAGAATGTGGCTTCCTATGAAATATGGCATTGGAGCCATTTTTTCACCTTTTCTCAAAATTTGATATAATGTAAGCTTGCTAGAGATTTTGATCTTGTTCAATTCATGATAGAATACCTTAGAAGGATTCATAGTGGATCTGGTACTCTATCCTAGAAGTTTGGCCATCTCGAAAAATATCTATCTTAAAGGAATTCTAATAAAATTCCCTGACTTTTCCATTCTATGAAGTGTAGCAGAGATTCTACACTTGTATCTGTGGCCGTATGGATTATTGGATGAACTAAGTGTCCAAGCTGGATATATTTTACACCTTCCCAACACTAGATTGTATCCGAAGGTATGGAAATAATTGTGGATCCATATAACTTCACAACATTAGATTATTTCTAGTGGTGTGGAAATAATTGTGGCATTGAATATCTATTCAACCAGTGGAAGCATCTGAAGTGGGGATTTCTTGAAGGGTTATAGGTGTGAGGCCATATTTTGGAAAGGAATGGAGTTTTTGCAGAGTGGGGCTTACTTGAAGGATTATTAGCACGAGGTTGGATTAACTCATGAAGGAGATTTGCGTCCAGGTTATTCGAGGTTTTGGGGACGGTGCCACTTTAGAAATTTTGTGTGCAGTAGATTTTCCCCAAGATTGAATATAATGTGATCTCATTAATTTACATGGTGGGGTTGGTCTGGTGGAAGGCGCCACGAATGTATGGTTATGGCCTCGTGATCACCACATAGGTGTTGCAGGTGACGGACACTGATCAGGGTGACATTTCAAGGCCATGTGGGTCTCAAGTGAAAGCATCTTGTTGACGTGGCAATAGTTAATTAGTCAAAATTTAAAATGACATAACTTTCAATCTGGAAGTAAGATTGAGATAAATTTTATATCACTGAAAATATCGCGACGAGTTGAACACGAAGGTGGTAGTTATTTTGGGTTTTGACAAAGTTGGAAAAGAGGGTTTTTGTAACCCCATCTTTTCCATAGGTCTCAAGGGTCAGGATAATTATAAAGTAACACCTTCCACAACTTGAGTGAGTAAAAGGGGGTGGGAGGGAGTGTTACATAGTGGTATCAGAGTGCATAGGTTCAACACTTGGAATGAATGGGCATAGGAGGGTAAGTTTAGCTCTTTTATAAGGTGTGACATCAAAGCAAGTGTTCAATACTGGACCCCTAGGAAAATAAATTTGGTTCATTACAAGGTGTTATAAATCACAATGTAGTATTTAAAGGATGATTTTTTGTTGTGCGCAAATGTGTGCTGATTGTAGAAATTTAACTGGCGATTGTGTGATGTATGCATATATGTGTTGATATCAGAAATGTGAAATGATAGGAATGGATCGCATGGAAAATTTTGATATGTTTCTTTTTCTTTTCTAAATGGCATACTAACTTGAGATTTGATGTTCCAAATAGCCTTAGATCAACATGCTTATTGCAAATATGCCAAGGTGATAGGTAAATATGTTTATTTGTATCTTTGGTTGGATAACAATTATATGTGTGTAGTATCACATAAGAAGACACTAAGGAACAAAAATATAGTAAAGGGATGAGCAACATAATGGTGCAATACAACACTGATATATCCCATCATTGTAAGGAAGAAGAGTCAATTGGGAAAGGAGAGAGGAAAACACCCCTGACTAGATGGACACCCTTAGAAGTTTGAGGGCTGAATTAAGAAGTTGCAAGGTTGACAATGAGAAGATTGTCAAAGCTCAAGAAAAGCAAGCAAAAGTAAATGTAGTTATACAACAAATACTATCATATTTGAAAAGACAAAAGAAACATGAGCTAGTTGCTAGCTACCTAAGAAGGTCTTGATACAGGAAGATCCCATTAGGACTTTGGATGCATGAATTGAGAACTAATGGTGTAGAAAGCAATAGATCTAAGAAGAGGCATAGGAAGGAAAGTGAAGATACAATGAGAGATGGAACTCCACTAAGTACTCCAGAAAGGAGAACATGAAGCTAGGAGCAACTATCTAGTGCTATAACCAAAAGACATTTTTTTTTTTGCTAAGTAAATTTAATCTATTATATACAAAAAAGAGAATAATTACATCCTTGGAAAATAGAGAGCCATCAAGCTTGTGGATTAGGCCGTTTGTTCATGACAGATTCAGAAACAGAGAGATTGAAACTTACTTCCCGCGTAGGGGCGACAGAGTGATACACATAACCGACACTAGATATTCCCTGTGAAGGGTATACAGACACAAGTAAAATCGCCACATCAGACACTAGACAGTAGATAACAGTATAGAAAACATGAAGAAAGATTGACAAATAGAACCATAGATAAGTCCTCCTTTACGATGGGCATCCAAAAAAAGGTGAGAGCTGGAGCCTGGATTACTCATCGGGCGCCTCCTCTACGATCCTACACCAACCCATTTCCGGTTCCTGCATGTCTGGCTGCGCATGGTCCTCCATCATGGAGCTGATGGCGCTGGCTGGCTGGGGCTGCTTCTTTTTCATTTCTGAGGTGGGCTTTGGAGAGCTGGGATTATGGACCTCCTTAGAATGAGGAATTGGAGTGCTGGATTCTCCCTCGTGCTGAGCTTCCTCGATGAAGAGAACAGAGACATGAGCCGTTATTCGAGGGCACGTTAGAGAACAGTTGAACGAGAAAGTGGCTGAACCAAATGAAGACGAATTGGCCGAGTCTGGAGAATTTGGGTCCAGGTAGTTGCTAGGGGTCAGAATGCGCTCTGTTCCCCGATGATGAGAAGGAATCCCCAAGGAACCTGAATCAGCAGGGGGCCGTGAGGGGGTTCCTCTTCCAGAGCCTCTGCGACTCAGCATACGCTGGCGGGGTCTCGGCATCACGCAATGACGAACACAAACAGCAGCAAGAAAGTCTCCAAAAGCCGAGCTGCCTTGACCAGTAGTGACACCACAGGGGCTGTTGCTTGTCTCTGTGAGAGAGTTACACCGCCAGAGCGTAGCCTCAGGCTCAAATCGAAACCAGCCTCCGACGTCAGACCTTCCCCAGACCCATTCTTTCTCACAGCTCCGAATCTTACCGAACTGAATGAAGCATAGATGCAGATTACTGGCATTGAGGTCACTTAAAACGCAGGTGCCCTTCCCTCGATCCTCACCCGCCATTACTATGGCAATTAAGTTCGCTGCAGACCGATATTCTCCTGAGCAGGCGTGAATGGACAGTGTTGTAATTCCAATGCCGAACATCCGAGCTCCCGTATTGTTAATCAACCTCGCATTTATGTCTTCCCACCTGAAGTTCTATCCGGCGTGCATGCTGGACATGTGCCAACCATGCTCCACCCTCCTCCATCCCATCGTGGGTATTGCGCTACAGGTCACCCGCATCCGGGGGTGTGGCTTCTTCTTGAACCAACTGATTACATTCCTGTATTTTATCATTGTTTGGAATTATGTTTAATGACCCTGTGAGAAAGGCGTGATTGCTATCTACCCCCACATTGGCTAGGATGTCGGTGACTTTGTTGCCATCCCTCTTGACGTGACTGAAGATTATTGCTCTGTTGTTAAGAAGCTCAAGTTCTATAGCTTCTAATCTGGCCTCCAATCTCCAGCTTGTTGCTATCTTGCTTGCATGAGAGCCATTGAGGAGTTGTTTGACCATATTGATAAGGAGCAGAGAATCTCCCTCTACCTCCAGAGGATAGTAGTTGTGTGTTCTTGCTAAGAGGAGACCTTGCCATAAGCCTTCCATTTCCGCCGAGTTGTTGGTGTCCCAACCAATATTTCCAAAGTAAATCCGTTGAGACTTTCCTGCATGATTCCTGAATATTCCACCATAGCCTGCCTTCCCAGGGTTGCCCTTTGAGGCCCCATCAAAATTGAGCTTGAATGTGTGCTCTGGAGGAGCTGTCCAAGAATCTTTGTGTGAATTGAAGGTTCTAGGGGCATTGTTAAGAGAAGCATTAGGGAGTTGCATATTCCAATTTTCCCAAATGGCTCACTCATTGTCGAGTGAGGGGAGGTCCTCCTTTGTCCATGTATGTATCAGCAGTGTTTCTTTGAGGTTTGTGCAGAATCTGCTCCATATATTCTCTAAAGAAGAGCTTTGATCTTTAAATATACGTTTGTTCCTTTCTTTCCAAATTCCCCAAACTAGCAAACCTGGAATTATTTTCCACATATGGTTAAGAATTCCACTCTTGAAAGGTTTTTTTTGCCATAGACGCAGAGTATTTATGATGTCTTCTACCACTCTACATCTTTTCTAACATCTGAAGCTTACCTTCTCCCATAACTGATTGGCTATTGCGCAGGAGTCAAACAAATGCTGAAGGGTTTCCTCCTGGGTTCTACAATTGACACACATCGAGGGGCCATGATAATTCCTTTTCCTTAGCCTATCCCATGTTAGGATTTTCTGATGTCCCACCAGCCAAAGAAAAAGGGAAACTTTCGGCTAGATGCCTGAATCCCAAATTTTTCCCCAGAGGAGATCAAGGGGAGTCGGATTGGAGTTGATTAATTTGTAAGCTTCGGAAGTTGTGAAGGTTCCTTTTGGCCTGTATCCCCATCTTAGAATGTCTTTGTCTGCTGAATGTCGTATACGTCGATTTTGGAGCTCCTTTTCCAGACTCTCCCTGAAGGGGCGATCCGTATTCCTTATTATCCTATCACTTTGGATCCATTGCCTGTATCCTTGCTCATTCTCCTGGGTCCAGTGTTGTCTAACTGTTTGCTGCTGTTGCTCCTCCCTAATGTAAGGTGGAAGAGGGTGGAGAGAGCTACTGAGCTTTGGCATTTGGTTCCAGGCGTCAGTCTAGAAGCGTGCTGTTTCGCCATTTCTGACTTCCCAAAAGCTGTGGTGTTGTATCAACATGTAATGTTGCTTGGCCGCATTCCATATGAGGGAGCCTTTTGCATTGGGAATAAGTCTTATAAGCTCCTTTTGAGGCCTGTGATTTGCGTATTTGGCTGTCCAGATTGAGGCCCAGGGTTTATCAGTGTTGGAGAGCCATTGCCACCAGAGTTTGGCACACATTATTGCATTACTTTGATTGGGATCTCGCAATCCAATGCCTCCCTTTTCTTTTGGCATACAAACAGTTGTCCAGTTTACCAGGGCCCATTTACGATTGGTAGCTGTGCTCCCCCATAGGAAGTTGCGTTGAAGATCCTTTATTCTTTTTATGACCCATTTGGGCGCTGCAAGAATTGAAAACAGATAGAGCGGCATAGCCTGAAGCACAGCCTTTATGAGCACCACCCGGCTAGCAATGTTAAGAGTTCGATGTGTCCATAGATTTAAACGAGAATCCAGCTTCTCAATTAAGGTGCGCCAGGTGGAATGTTTGATGGCTGAGTCAATGAGGGGGGCTCCAAGATATTTTGAGGGGAGAGAGTCAATGGGGAAACCCAGAATGCGAGCTATTGCCCGCTGCACCACAGGAGCTGTGTGAAAGAAGTAGATATGAGATTTGGCATTGTTAACATTGGTGCCTGAGGCTTCAGAGAAGTCATTGAGAAGAGATTTGAAGAGGGAGGCTTCCTGAACCGAGGGGTATCCAAATAGAATATTATCATCAACAAATTGCTGATGGGTTATGGCTGGGGTTCCATGGATGGAAAGGCCTTTGAGTTGATGTGAGGCAAGGGCAGATTTAATATGCCTTCCTAGTCCTTCGGCCATTAAGAAAAAGAGGAATGGGGAAAGAGGGTCGCCTTGCCGAATTCCTCTGGAGGGGCTGAAGGGTTTTGAAGGGATGCCATTTACAAGAATGGAGAAGAAGGAGGAAGATATGAGACTCATAATCCACCGCACCCACATGGGTGAGAAACCAAAAGCATTTAACATTTTTTTCATATAAGTCCAACTTAGTTTATCAAATGCTTTTGATAGATCGAGCTTCAGAAGCATACCTGCCTGTTTGTGATGCTTGAGGGTATGGATAACTTCATGCGTGAGGATGATTCCATCGAGGATTTGTCACCCTTCTACATAGCCAGATTGTTAAGGTGAGATTAATAGAGGCAGAAGAGGTTTTAGCCTGTTTGCAATGACTTTGGATATAACTTTATAAATAACGTTGCATAGTGCTATTGGGCGAAATTTGTTCGGTGTGTTAGATATCTCCTCCTTTGGAATGAGTGCAATGAATGTTGCGTTGAGGGCAGGTAGGAGCCAGTGCAGTGCCCTGGATTCCTCCACAACTTGCCAAACCTCGTCTTTTAACATCTCCCAGAACTTGTGATAGAAGGTGGTTGAAAAACCATCAGGTCCCGGGGCTTTGCCCTCTTTAAGCTGGTGCATGGCTTTGTCCACCTCCTGAGGGAGGATGGGGTGAAGGAGGAGCTCATTATGTTCCTCAGTGATGATTTTTGGAATCTTTCGAATGATTTTTTCAATGGCTGGATTTCTGTTTGCCTTAGGCTCGCTGAGCACCTGTTGGAAATGTTGAAGGAATTCCTCCTCAATTTCTTCATGCTTTTCCACTCTTGTCCCTTCCTGATTCTGAATGAAGGAAATGTTGTTGTGCATTCGTCTTTGGACAGTAGTTCTATGGAAGAATTTAGTGTTCCTTTCCCCCTCTTTTAACCATCTTATCCTGGATTTTTGCCTCCATAGAATTTCCTCCTGCTTTCTCCTCTCCTCCAGTTGAGTATTTATGCGTTGCTCCTGTTCTAAGGTCCAATTGGTATGTCCCTTGTCTATGATTTGTTGCTGAAGATCTTCCATTTCCTTGTTTAGAATATTTTGTTCCTTGAAAATGTTTCCAAATGTCTCGTGGTTCCATTTCTTAATTTGGATTTTTAGATGTTTGAGTTTCTGTTGAAATTGGAACATTTTAGATCCTTCCGGAGGGTAGAAGTTACTCCACGCTGTTTTGACGAAGTCCTTGAATGCAGGATGTGTGAGCCAACACTCCTCGAAGCGAAAGGGTCGCTTGATAGTGTTGCCTGGCCTTTGCCATTGGAGAGATATGGGCCAATGGTCAGAGCCTGAGTAGGGGAGAATGGCAGTTGCTATATCCCCGCCGAGATGAACTGAATTATCTGAAATGAGGAATCTATCTAGCTTTGAGGCGATTTGATACTTTCCAGCTCTGCGATTGCTCCACGTATGTATGTCGTTGCAGAATTGTAAGTCGATGAGTGAGTTGTTTTGTATGAAGTTTTTGAAGAAGACATTTTCCTGATCCAGCCTGCTTCGCCCACCCTGTTTTTCCTCCAGCTTGGTAATCATATTGAAATCCCCTCCGATGATCCAAAGAGGATGCGCTCTACTTAAGCTCAGTGCTTCTATTGTATTGAGTAAAGCTATTTTGTTTGCAGCTTCCTGTGGGAAGTAGACATTAGAAAGGTTGCCGTGAATATTAGTACCTATGATGTGGAAGGTAGCTTGTATTATATTGTGGGAGGCATGAAAATCCTGGAGAGCGATCATCTGTGGGTTCCATACTATAGCTAATCCTCCTGATGCTCCTTCTGCGTCTACTGCTACTGATTGGCATCCTGGCCAAGCTCTGGAGAGGATGCTTCCTAGCGTATTGCTATTGCATTTAGTTTCTTGAAGAAAACACATGTGCGGTTTCTCCATCTTTATCATGTTTTTTAGAGTTCTGAGTTTCCCTGGGCTATTGAGCCCCCTTAAATTCCATGATGTGAGTTTCATGATTCACTATTGATGAAGGGTTTATAGTACTTCGTCAATTTTGCATACCTTCCTAAATCCACCAAGATCTTTCCTACTTCAATTGTTCGCTGGAGATCTGTTCTTCTTCCTCTCTTTTTGAAATCTCTTGGGGGGAGGCTTCCATCCCAGGTACTGCTTGGTTGGATGCCTAGTTGTTTCTGCTGATATACCTTCGATAGAACTATTTCTAGCTTGTTGAGTTGCAGTTCTGGGATTTGATCATAGCTTTTCTTTTTGCATGCTTGCTCTAGCTCTAGTAGGTCCAACCCTTCCATGTCGAAATTTTCAGGATCTTCGTCCATGATTTCCGGTTGACTTTTCTCTCCAGTTGTTTCTGCGGGGGAAATGAGATGGTTCAAGGTACCATCTACTTCCATTTCAATCTCTTTTTCTGTACTGTCATTTTGGTTGTCCATGAGGGAGGCCTTTTTGTCCTTTGGGTTACTAGAAACAGGGGTTGAGCTGGAAGGATTGTTGATGTCAGGGGTGGATAGCAGAGTCGCATTTGGCTTTGAGCTTGAGGGTTGTTCTTCTGAAGTATGAGCCAGGATTTGAAAACTGTTACTCGTGGAAGGAGTGGATGCAGAGTTTTGATGCTGTTTCTTCCCAGTTGCAGGCTTTTTGTGAGCTCTTTTTCGGTTATAAACCTTGGTAAAGCCTTCATGGGCTGACTTATCAGAGGGGTCAGAGGGGCTGGATGTAGGGGCTATGACATTTAGCGGACAATCCCTAAAAAGATGCCCATGAGCATGGCATTTGCGACATCTAAACGGAACATGTTCATAATCTAGAGGTTGAATCCATTCATAGTCGTCATGAAATAAACTTACCGTATCAGGTAGCGCCTTGTCTAGTCGCATGAAGACACAGATGCAGGCGTATGAAGTGTATCTTCGTAGCTTTGTTTCTTCTGCTGCTTTTATGTATTCCCCCAGTCCGCTTCCAATTTTCTTTAGTATTCCTTCATTCCAATATTCTTCGGGAAGTGAGTACATTCTGATCCAGACAGGGGCCCATGTAAGGTCTTCCTTGTCCGGATTGAATCTTGCTATCCATTCTCTCAGGTACAAGCCTGCTGAGTTGAAGAAGTATGGGCCTTGAGTTAGGATTCTGAACTTATCTTCTAAGCAAAAAAAGATAACAGTAAAGAAACCCTTCGGTCCCAGCTGCAGAGTGATGTCACCTTTGGGTTTCCATTTTGCCGAGATCCAGCCGTGCAAAGCTTTTTCGGTTGGCCACATTCCCATGAACTTTCCTATGAGTGCATGATCTGTCATGTACTGTATTCTCTCATTGATTATCTCACTGGGCAGTTCTATCCTGGGTCTTTCCTCTGCTATTGGCTTGCAGGTTTTTGAAGTAACCTTGATTTGTTCCTCTGGCGTGTCTTTTCCTTCTGGATTTGCATCCTTCTTGTCAGTCGGTTTTGCTTTATCTTTCAACTTGTTCTGTTGCAGTGACTTCTCGGTATTCCTGTCTGCGCGGATCGACCCAAATATTATGGATCCCGTGTGCTCTGGCGGCGCGTCGTTTGACTGAGGGGAGGGCTTCGAGGCCCCCCCTGTGGAGGTTCCATGTGCGTCGTCTTTATTCCTGAGGCTCGTTGTCAGGCGCTGGAGGTCAGACCCTCTCAGGCTGCAGAGCCGTCCTTGTGTGCTATGGCGCAGTTTGTCTGACTGAAACCCTAGTTGCAGAGCCGCGACTCCAACCTTCTCCACCAAATTAATAAAAAAAAATCCACAACCAAAAGACATTACCAACATAGGAGAAATGAGAAAAAATTAATGCCAGAGGAATTTAAGGAAAAAACTCTTACTTTTGATGGATAATTCAAGAAGGCTGAAGAGGCAGAAGCATGGTTATTGGGAATGAAGAAGTACTTTAGAGTACATAATTACTCTAAGAATATGAAGGCAAGGGTATCCATTTTTAGTATGAAAGGAAAAGATGATATCTGGTGTGAAGGCCTATGGAATGTCATAGGCATTAGAGAAAAGAGTTGTCCTGGAGGAGTTTGGCAGAGATTTGGTCTGAATTGGTTTGAGTTTTCTTATCCTCTATCATAGTTGCATGGAGAAAATCCTATGCATGTGTTTGGGAGGCTACAATCGATGGGAAGTAGGAATATGGATGAAACCAGTTGAGATCAGCTAGTGTTGTGCCTGCGATGATGACCTAAAGCGTGTTTTTATTCGCATTCCTTGCGCACATTGGGTGTTTATTTGTTTTTTGGCCTTGTCTTGTTTGGGACTCATTTTGTAAAAATCAGGAAAGTCTTAATGAGCTTCTAGAATGTGATTAACATTGACAATATCCTTCACGAAGTGGAGTTAATGGCTTGATCAATTCAATGAGCTTAATCCAGATCAAATTAAGCATATCAATAGAATTTGTGGATCTCAGTAGTTCTTGTTAATTATTGAGTTAAGCACCTCATTTCATCCATATAATGGAGAAATATCAATGATAGTATGGTTGATCCTCTTGATGTGTTGAGTGAGTGTAATATTGGAGGATTGTGTGCAAGCTGTGAGAGTTGTGTGATGTATATTTTTTGAAGAAATTTGCAAGTGTTGCAGTGGTTAGTTGAAGTATGTTTAAGCTAGTATTTTGTGTAGTAAGTGAGGAGGTGCAATAGATTTTGATTGCAGAGTATTTGGAGAATGTTTTCTTCTAACATGTTCTCCAGTTTATTGTTTGAGTGAAACATTCAGTTGTGAGAAATTTTACTTGTTGCACAGAGGGTTTTAACTGATGTATTAATCAGATTATTTTATGTAGTGTTTGGTGATATTGTGATGTAGTTTTGGGTTTTGATTTTGTGCTTTGAAGAGATTGTTGTTGTGATGTTCGCATTGAGTAGATTGGGAGCCCAATTTGAAAATATATGAAACATGGTTTGCATGGAGGAAGTGAAGGAATGGAGGCTTTGACGTAGACAATGATTTAGCAGATTCATTAGAAGGAAAATATTTCTCCATCATATAGGATTTGGATAGTCCAATGGGAGTTGGGTGAGGATCATTGGTCATGGGGGCTTCCAACAGATAGATTTCTATAGATCCATGAGAAACAAAATTCCTAACTGATAGGTGCTAACACACTGTGAAGGAAGCTAGGTATTTTAGATTATGATTGAAATATAATCCATGTATAATTTGTTTAGTAGATTAATACAATATATTGAGCAACACAACAACAACAAGGGTGGTTTTTGATCCAGGAGGAGGGTTTTCCATCATAAATATTTGTGTCTCTTGTGTTGAATGCTTGCATGTTTTTACTTGTGGTTGATGTTCTAATCCTTTCTTATATGTTTCAATTTATGAATGGTTTAAAGAATAATCAATTGAAGAAAAAGTGTAACAGTTTATAAGTGCTTTCACTATTGATTCACCCCCCCTCAATAGTGATCTAGTTTCCAACATGGTCAACATGGACCAGCTAGTGACCCACAAAACTAAAATTGATTGCTACAAAAAGTTGTTGGAATGTCTCAACAATGAAGGTGAAAGAGTGATTAGGGATAAGAAAAACTGTGATTTGTTAGACAAATATCACCATTGTAGATGAAGAGATGCAATTAGAAAGGATGTGAATTGTATGATGTCCAAGTGACCAATGATTAGAGGTTAACAGAGACAGAATGGAAGAACATCCAATATTGAAATAGTTTAGTGATGTGTTTCCTTAGGATATCCTAGAATTTCCACCAAGAAGAGAAATATATTTATGAATCAAACTATTTCCATGATCAACACTAGAATTGGTAGAGCTGAAATTATAGTTAAAGGATATGTTAGACAAAGGATACATCATGCCCAATGTGTTGTCGTGGGGAGCCCTAACACTATTTATGAAAAAAATATGCCACGCTACGACTGTGTATTGACTACATGAAGTTAAATAATTCTACACTAAATAACAAGTACCCATAGTTGTGGTCTTCTCGAAAATAGACTTGAGGTCTAGGTATCATCAAGTTCTAATTAAAGATGAAGATGTCCCAAGAAAATTTTGAGAACCAGATATGGACATTATAAATTTGTGGTGGTGTCATTTGGGCTTACGAATTCTCTAGCCACATTTAGGTGTTTGATGACAATGTCCTCAGTCCATATTTGGATAAGTTTTTGTTGGTATTTGTAGATGATATCTTGGTTTATTCTAAAACCAAAGAAGAGCATGAAGAAAATTTGAGAGAGCACTTCAATTACTGAGAGAGAACAAGTTCTATGCCAAGCTCAACAAATGTAATTTATTCCAATCAAAAATTCAGTACTTGGGATACATTGTTTTCGAGGAAGGAGTGGTAGTAGATCCGGAGAAGATCAAGGCCATTAAGGATTGGCCCGCTCTTAAAAATGTGGCAAAAGTTAGATCCTTTATGGGATTGACCAAATAGTACTAGAGGTTCATCCTAAAATTTTCAAATATTGTATATCTAATCACAACCTTGTAGAGAAAGGGAATTAGATTTCAGACCCAAAAAAGGGTTTCATGGTTTGCACTGATGCTTTATAACACCCTCCACCCACATCTACGCAAGCAACCGGCCAACCGGGGTAAACGTGCGATGAGAGGCCACTATGATAAGATTAAACCTCCTAGGTAACCTTAAGGAAATGGAGTTGAAAAAACAAGACCTTATAGACCTCCCTCAGGTGCTTCAGGACCCCCGGGAGCTAATCCACCACTCCAAGTGCCCAAACCATAAGTTAACCTAGCATTTCAATGAAATAAACCCAAATTCACTCCCATGACAACACATGCATGCAACTGGAACCCTATAGTCGCTTCCACAATGCCTGAAAGGGAGAGATGACAGTCTTTTTTAGTCAGTTCTGTGCCAGAGACTATGAGATTTAAGCCACTTTTTCATGACTAGTCTCCAAACCAATGCCTAGAACTTGATGAGACTTTACAAGATAATAAATGACACCAAGACAAAGCCTCTAACACAAAACTTGATCAAGGGATTGACCTAAACAAGCCTAACCATGATAGACATTTTGTCAAACGCTTAGTAAATATGTAATTTATAGGTGTAAATAACAGATCTGAGCATAGGGGTATCATACTTATCTAATATTCACCATGAAGAATTGTTTCCTTATCACTTTAACTTCCATTCCACCCGTTAGGTCATAGAGACATTGCTCATTCAGTTACAAGTAAAAACATGATGAGAGCCATACATAGTTGCTGACATAAAACATATACATAACGATCATAATAGGGACATAAATATTAATGAAATTACATCAATATACACCACATATAATCCATCATAATACTCATAGAAATTATAGGATAAATAACATTTCATTAATGATTCAAAATCCAAACCTGGAATGGGACTTCCATGTTCCGCCAACCGTAGAATGCTTGAGCAAAATATCTCTTCAACCATTCACCCCGTTCCATATTCCAAGCATGAATGTGGGGCCTCATAGAACACATAAATAAAAAACCATCCAGGGCTTCCAAAGGCCATCCACCTCAACCTATCAAACAATGATTCCACCTCACAATCGGACATCACCAAAACCATCATCTGATTAGTCTCTATCCCATCCTTCCAGGGCTCCAAAGCATTTGTTCCAATTTGGTTCCCAGGACTAGTAACTCAACCCATGACTATTACTAGGATCCAGAGTGTTTGTCCAACCAAGGCTCAAGGACTAGTAACTCAACCCACAACTACTACTGGGCTTCCAGAGCGTTTTTCCAACCAAGGCTTCTAGGACTAATAACTCAACCCAAGTTTTTACAGGGCTTCCAGAGAATTTGTCCAACCAAGGCTACAAGACTAGTAACTCAACCCAAGCTATTACAGGTCTTCCAGAGCATTTGTCCAACCAAGGCTTCTAGGAACTAATAACTCAACCCAAGCTAAGGAAACATGAGAACCAACCAAAACAAAACAAGGAAATAAACCCACAATCTCCATGGCTATCCAAGAAATGGAAAGGCTAGGAAAATCCACTGTCAATCCAGGAAATCCTCCATGCCATTGACAAATCATAACCAAGAAACCACATGCATGTGCTATGCATGCCAAAAATAGTGAGGAAAACATACATGCAACTCAGTACCTACAAGAAAATCTATTGTAGCTATTGATCCTGATGTCCTCTTGCGCTTTCTTGCTTTTCCTTTTCCTTCTTGCTCCAAGAATCCAAGTATACCACACCCTCCAAGAGTGGTCCAAGGAAAATATAAGTCTCCAAGAATATGAGAGAGAGAGAGAGAGTAGAAGAGAGCTCCACCAATGTCAAAAGCCTACACTGACCAAGCTTGAGCCAAGAGCTTACACTGACTAAGATCTTGCCAACTGATCCTCAGAAGAATTTTTATTAATGAGGCCTCTATTTTCTTAATTTTCCATTATTTTCCTTCACTTTCCTCCTCACATGAAACCTGTGACCTTTCACCTTACTTTTCTTCTATTTTCCATTATTTTCATAAATAAATGTGCCAAAAATGCCATTTTTCCTTTCCAAATCCTTAGCCATTACCTTTGCCAATTTCCTTATCCATAAACAACCAAATGAACACCACCTAGGATGCCTTTCCCAACATTCAACTTGGAATACGTGCCCCATCATCCATGGTACTTATATATTTTACATGAGTTTTTAACCAGGGTTGTTACAGATCCATCCCCCTTGGGGGAACATCGTCCTCGGTGTTCAATGACACCTACAACCAATAAGACTCCTTAAAACAAAACATACTGCCCGTGGAGCTTTATAACACAACTCATTGTAGTATTTACAATGACCATTACTAAAACATGACAAACATACCATTTATTGGAGCTTTATAACACAACTCATTATGGTATTTACAATAATAACAACATATACTCATACACATTTTCTTAAACTAGAAAATAACCATACTGTGTGTGGAGCTTTATAAACCAAATCGATATAGTATTTACAATAATACACACATATACACATATGCACATTTTCTCAACCAACAAATAAAAGGATACGATGCCTGCATCCACAACAAGGGAATCCAAAGGATCACACCTCCACCCTCGAAGTAATACCAAGATTCACTTCCTTTCCATGAAGTCCAGAATCCATTGAAAAGTCAAATCTGCTTCCAATGTCCAACGCTATAATCCAACGCCACTTGTCCTCTTAGTGAACAATTACCGACTCATTGTTCTATGGTGCACTCCCAACGTGCATCTGATTCCATTTGGCAATACTAATGAACAAAACAAATCCATCCCCGGTCTTCCCTTCTCTGCTACACAGTCCCTCGGGAAATCTGGTCAACTCCTTCTGTGCAGTCACTCACTTTCCAAGTTCTGTTGGCACCCCCATCTTGGGCAGTCCATCGCTTAGCAAGGCTTTCTCACATTAGAAGATACAAAAACCAAGGCATATCCCTGCCTTAAAACCATCATACCAGTCATAACATGCTCATGGTAATCAATGGAAATTATTGGGTACCAGTGTCCCACAATGGCCCTGCTCCTAAAGTTATTTACCAGCATATTGCTGCATTTTCCAATTCCTTTCACTGACGCTGCTAATTCTTGCAATTGATTTCAACCACCCAACCGAGAATGTTCATGCATTCCTATTCCAAGCACATAATTTCCATTAGATTCAAAATAAATTGAAATAAATTCAAATCATACCTCATTGGAGTCTCGTAAATAAGGTACATTTACAATTCTTTTCGCTTCCTGTCACGACAAGTCAAACTAACATCTTTAACCAAATCATCATGTATAAACATATCACATTAGGTTAGCTCAAATCACAACCATCATAGATCAAAATCATAACTCACATGTAACCATCATAAACCAGAATCATAAATTACATGTAATCATCATAAACTATAATTATAAATAACATGCATAATTAAACTGAAATAAATTACCGTTATCCTTTAGTCTATCCTTAGCTTATACCTTGTCTTTATTATGTATGCACTCTGGATCGGTTTCTAGACCTGAAAAACACCAAATGCCTTCTCCTCAACCATGTGTACACACAAATAGTGTACATCCCACACATACAACCACACATGACATACCACACCATGCAATACATGCATCTACACGTGACATACAACACATACACCTACACCAATGTAGAACAAAACATGATACATACTCCTAAGTTTGGTGTGTTATCATCAAAATCAACCCCTGATAGGCTGCTGATCAGGTAGACCTTGAGTAACTGTTTCAAACCTACTTTTGGCTGAGGCTTAGCCTCCTCAACCTGAGAGGGCTCTCTCACAAGATTAAAGATTTTGATAATGAATAAGATGGCTAACTCTATGAAACAAATGAAGAAGTGTAAGTGGTTTAAACACAATTAGAAAATATTCATTGGGCTTATGGATTCAAAATGTTTCAGTATGACAATAATGTTAGCCTTACATGGAAGTCAGGGCATCTAGAATTCAATACAGAGAAAACACATCAGAAACATATGGGACAACATAGTTTATAAATGTATGAAGGAAGTTAGAGCAAAATCAGTGAATTCTAAGTAATCACACATTCATACCACTGTAAATACTGAGAAGAGGACAATACAAGACATTCTAAACATTGAATTCCTTCTGATTCCTAAGAAGCAAAGCCAAATATTGTATTACTAAAAACAGAGTCTTACACAAAGCACCATATGAGAGTTTCTCTGAAAATTTCCATCCCTTGATCCATTGGCTTTTCTCCCATATATAGAGTTCATTACATAACTAATACTCCTCCTCTAGCATGATGGGAATTCAAATTCTTACTACTATGACACCTATTGACACTTAAAACTAACTATTAAATGTAACTAACTGTTAACTGGCAGTTCTAGTGTAACTCCTCATTATGATTAAAACAACCTTATCTATGAATTAAACAATCCTTCTGACACCAATAAATCCATGAATTCGAATTTGATGGTGCTCATAACCCTCCAGTTGGCCCTTGATGACTCATCCTTTTACTGTTCCTAGAAACTAGGAGACTGTTCCTTGCTCTGTTCTGGCTGAAAAATAGGTGTTGGGACAGAGCTTGTATCTTCTCATAAAAATTGTATTTTGAAAAACTGAAGGAGGCTTTTATGGAAAAATTCGTGCTGAACAAAAACCTCTCTTGTTTTTTTGAAATACCTTTCCTACCACCCAGAATATGTCTTTTAAAAACAGGTGTAAAACAGGAGAAATATGTTTGTGAAAAACTGCACCTACAGCAGTTTCGTAGTGCAAGTTTGGTCATCCATTTCTCCCAGATAATAATGAATTTGAAGAAACTAAAAGAGATTTTTGCATTTCAGTATGTTAGGAAGAGAAGTCTCTTTCAGTTTTCAAAATTGAGTTCTTAGCTGCTCAGGAATTCTTCTAGGAGTTGACTAGTAAAAACAAGGAGACAAAGTTCCTCCTTTTTAGAGTTTCATTCTTATGCTTGTCTTCGAATCCTTCTACTGACCATGTTGTCCCTTTAATCACATGAAATTCATTAAATCAACCATAGACTCTAATCCTACACTTGCATTAAGACAAATAACTCCTTTAATGTTGCCTGAAGCATCATGAATAGTTCTAGACCATTTTCATAACATAAAGCTTGGAGTTCAAGAATGTCTTTCCTGTCCTTGTTTTTCCCTTGCTTGATGTTTATACCTTGTAAGTAATCCTTTTCAGCTGCCCATCTTCAAAAATATTTCCTTTTTCTTCTCAAAATTGGCCCAAAAAATCATTATATGCAGCTACAGTAGTTTCGTAGCGCGCTACGAAACTGCTGTATAATTCCAAAAACACAGTTTAAGACCAGAATTTAACTTTCTTGAGTCTTTCTTTTTCTTGAAATGGATTTTCCATCTGTCATGAAGCTGTTCAAACTGAATATATAGACACCATTCTTCAAGGTAAACTTCAAAAGGTAATCTATCAAAATTTAGGACTTAGCCTTACTTGCTGTGTGATTTATTTTAGCTAAGGATGTCCTTCACACTGGCTTAGTTGTATCTTCAGATCTTCGATTTGCCTCTTCATACTTTTGATTCCAGCTCTCAGTTTTTCATTTACCCTTCTGATGTGTCTTGCTTCTTTTATTGCAGGGACTGTCCAGGTTTAGTATTGATCATGACTACTCACTACTTCATATCTTGGAACTTTCCCATCTTCTCAACTAGCTTTTACTCTTTTGAAATTTGCCTTTTCAATTGCATGTTTTCTTGCACTTTCCTTGAGTTGGGCAATCTCAAGATTGGCAGACATCAATTTCTTTTTGACTTCCTCAAAGCTACATTCTTATTCTTGAGTGCTAACTGCCTTGCTTGAGTTGAAATGGAGAACTCTGATGTATGCTGACCCTGAGCTTACCACGTGCTTCTTATGCATGAAAGGAACACGAAAGTGACCAAGACCAATTCTTCCTTACCTTACCCTTTTTCTTTGAAATTTGTTTAGTGATAACATGGTGTATGACACAACACAACACGTATACATACACAATGTACATCACAAGACATACATTCCACACACAACGTGTGACACCAAAAAATGCATACGCATACACCTGATATACAACACAACTCATACATCTATACCCAATGTACAATGCCACACAATACATGTACCCACATAGAGTACAACACAATGAATACACATGTCACGATATGACGACTACACAATGCACATACATAATACTGCATGTACACAAGACAACATGTACAACATGCACATAATACCACACGTACACTAGTACCATATGTACCACATGTACACAGTACCACTTGTACACCGCAATCATCTGTGATCCAAGTGGATATTGGTGGCCACCTGCCTATTCCACTTAGACCCCCAAAACTGTCTCTTTTAGTTTTTCAGTTTCCTTAATTGTAGCACAATTTACTATTTTTGGCAGTTTTTTCAGGTCCTGAACTTCTGGAGCCGTTTTGAGGCCCTAAACTGTGTTTTCAGGGAAAACGGAGAGACTAGAAATGTCCCAAACTAGCTTGCTAGTTTGTTTTCGGCCTTCTCTTCGAGATCTTCGAAAAGAGGTATTATGATAGCCAAACAGAGATCATATGCCAAAGTTACGACCCTAGGAAGTTGATATACCAATTTACCCAAACGAAGCCCACAATTTTGGCACTTCATCTCCTAGGGTTAGGTTTTTAGATGTTTAGGGTTTTCCATTGTTTCTCAATAATCAATAGGCCTTTGCGCCTCATTGTAACATAGTTCTAAGGCATGTAGCCACCACATCTCTTCTCAGAGATAAGCTACCATCACCCAAGCTAGTCTTATTTCCATTGTATTTGTAAGCATATTTTAGTATTTTATATTAATGAAATGAAGTGTTATTTCTACTGCATCTTTGTATTTATGGTCATATCTATAATTTGTTGCATTCCTGTTTAGATCTGAATCAATCTGCACAACGTGTGCACAAAATCACATGTAGACAACACCACCTACACAACATGTATACAACGCCTCATGTACACTGCACCACCTGTACAACATGCACACAATACAACATGTACATAGTACCACATACATGACATGTACACAACACCACCTGTACACAATGCCACATGCACGACATGTAGACAACACACCCTGCACATAGTGCTGCTTGTATAACATGTACACAACACCACTTGTACAATCATGCACACAACACCATATTTACATAGCACGACATGTACAACATGCACGCAACACCACATGTATATAGAATTGCATATCCAACATGTACATAGCATCATTTGTACACAAAACTGCATATACAACCTGTACATAGCACCATCTATGCCCATCATTGCATATGCAATATTCACACAACACTATTTGTACCATCTCGTACATAACATTGCATAAACAACATGTACACACACTATATATACACAACACCACATGCGCACAACATGACAGATGCAACATGTACAACATATACACCATATGCACAACAATAGTACTACACATGCAAACCACACTGTCTTTACCAAGCAACTTTGCTTCCAGTGCCTTACCGTGCTTGTCCCAGTATGTCGCAGGCCACACTGCTTTCATTTCGTTGATGTATCCCTCTGTATAACCTGTCCATAATAAAGACATAGGCATAATACCAGCATACAATATCAATTCATTTCCACATGATACTAACGTCATATATCTGTCATGACTACTCTTCCCACTTGATTCCTCATAAACCAGGAACTTCTTCATGCCATTCACCTATATAAGTAATCATTCCTCCACAGGAATGATCCCTGGTGACTCTGCCAGATAGTGACATAGATACATGGATACATACATACATATACTTAAACATTAGCATAAAACAATCATCATCCTGTCAGGAAATGACATACATACATACATACATGTATTCACATATATAAACATCAACATAGTCTTGATCACAAGCTAATTACCAAATAACATAACGTCTAGCTTAAGAGAACTTGTTTATTTGTGCACAATCTAAATTTGAAACTACTTGTAAATGGTTTGCAAGGTATTCAATTCAGAAATATACATGTTTAAAAGATTTCCATGTCTTGCAAAAAGAAAACAAATGAAATTTTCAGTTGTTCATGATCCATTTAAGCATAGCAGATTTATTTCCTTTTACTGTTTAACACACTAAAACGAATTTGTTCTACAAAATAAATCAACCACAGATGCAAAAGAAGTTGATAAAGCAGTTCACCCCTCCTAGGCTACGTCTGCTGGGTCCAAAGCTCCCAAATGGGCTTGTCCTTGTTTTCATTAAATGTTCAAATTGAAAATACAGCTGAATAGAAGCATCTACAGGAGAAATAGATGGTAAAAATGGATTTAGAACACTTGAATCCTTCAGGATTGACTATTGGATCACCTCCAATGGATACCTGCAACCCTATACAGTCTTCACAATACTGGGCCCTGGTGGCTCCTAGAACTTTCACGGCTTCAAAACCTCTGCAAATGACCTCAGATGGCTGTAAGACCTGCACCAATGGCTTCAGAAGGTTGAAAATACCCAAAATCCAAAAAAAAAATCGTCCAAAACGGACTTTCCTAGCCAAAGTTATGGCCATTTACTCCCAACTGCCAGCTGCCCCTACAAAAACTCCAGCTAACTTTAGTTAACTCCAGATAGGCCCGCCAAATATGGCGGGTCCGCCAATTTTGGCGCTCTGCCAATTCCTCCGCCAGTCTGACCGCATGTTACGGGTGGCAGTTAGTGCATGTGACCGAGTTCATTATTTGGCAGTTGACCTTGGATTCCGCGCTGGTGGTTAGGGGTTTAGCCCACGGTTCTGGGCCCAAGGTCGCATGGCATGGGGGCTGGCCCTTAGGGGTTGGCCCTTAGGGGCTGGCCCCCTTCGGGCCCCGCCCAAAGTCATTTTAAACCTTAAATGATGTTTCTTCCGCCATTCTAATAACAACTGTTTCCGTGGCCTAACAGTAAGTCGTTGCATTCTCCTGTGGGAGGTCGTGGGTTCAAACCACGCTTCAACCAAAATTTTTGATAATGCGCACATACCTTGCTGACGTCATCCTGGGCCACGTGGTGGCCTCCGGGCCTACCACGTGGTAGCCTGTGATTGGTTGCTGAAAAGGGAATATTCCAAGGAATATTCTGTGGAATATTCCTTTTCTAATTTTCTTTTTTTTTTTTTGAAAAATTTCAAAATTCCAATGTTATTGACAAATTCTTCTTTTTGCCATAACTTCCTCATAAGGCAACCATTTTTCGAACCGTTTGTGGCACCGAAATCAGGAAGACGAGCACTTTCCAGTCGTTCAACTTTGAACTAGTTCTGAGCACTTTAAATTTTGAGAATTTTACGACACTTAGGACATAAGCACCTGATCACATGTCCCCATTGGGAAGCTTTTGGACCCCAAAAGCCTTCAACTACCTGTTAAGGAGGTGAGGGTACAACTCCCTCACTCTGTCCACCTCCATCCACTTTGCCTTGTTCGGTTTGCTGCCTTTGAAACCCGAACATAATCTACACTGCCCCTTCTTGAAGTGCGTGTCCTTCTGTCAAGGATTGTATCTTCTTTCAACTCATCTAAGAATTCTGGCGAGAAATCTTCTATAGATGGCAGCTGAACAGCAGTTTCATGATCAACAATCAAAGGAGGTTCATACAAACGTAAGTTCTCCACACTGACAACAGAATACATTTGGATGTAGGAAGGCAAATCTAATTGAAAAGCATTATTTCCAACCTTCTTGAGGATTTTGAATGGACCATAACGAATAGGCTTCAGCTTTTTACCTTCTCCTCGCATCCTTTCCTTACTAATGTACAGCCATACCTCATCCCCTTCTTGAAACTTGTGATCGGTTCTATGCTTGTCCTGTCTTTCCTTGTACTTGCCTTGACTCTTCTCAAGCTGTTCTTGAATTTGCTGAATTCTTTCAATGAATGAACGAGCTTTGTCAATATCACTATGTCCCTCAATGGCAACATCTTTCTCAAGAATGAAATCAAGAGGTGATTTTGGCAAGTAACCAAAACAAGCTTCAAACGGTAAGGTGTTTGTGGAAGAGTTCTTGGCACGATTGTAAGCATGCTGTATGTAGTGCAAATGTTCATCCCAAAGCTTGGGATGCTTGCTGCAATAACCTCTCAAGAGGTGCACAATGGTTCTGTTCACAAGTTCGATTTGTCCATCTGTTTGCGGATGGAAAGCAGTACTTTTCTTCAACTTTGTGTCCATCATCTCCCATAAGTTGGACCAAAAATTCCCCACAAATCTGGAATCCCTGTCACTAATAATGGAAGTAGGCAAACCAAAGTGAATCCATACATGATGAAAAAATAATTCAGCAGTTTTTTCAGTAGTTATAGTTTTCTTACAAGGCATAAGTATACACATTTTGCTGAAACGATCAACTACTACATATAAATAATCATGCTGCTTTCTAGATTTTGGCAAACCTCCTACAAAATCCATAGAGATGCTCTCCCATGGTCTAGAATGTACCGGAAAAGGAGTATACAAACCAAGCTTCCTATTGCTAGGCTTGCTTGTAGCACATAATGAACATCCTCTTATGAACCTTGAAAGAGAATTTACCAAGCGAGGCCAATAGCAATACCTCTGTAGATGTGCAACTGTTTTGCTCACACCAAAATGGCCAGCAATAAGAGAAGAATGAGCTTCTCTTATGACATTTATCCTCTCCCCATGTGGTATACACAATTTGCCCAAATGAAATAGCAAATTGTTATGCATGTGATAGTCATTTTCCTCTACATGATTCCCTTTACTCAAGTTAGCATACACATCTTTAAAGTCATCATCAGATGCATATTGTTTTATGTAACTATCATGTACAATGGAATCATTCTTAAGTAAAGTAACAGCACCAATAATAGGCCTTGAAAGCATATCAGCAACCTTATTCAAAGTACCTTTCTTGTACCTTATTACCAAATGGAACTGTTGCAAGAAGCCCATCCATCTGAAGTGTCGTGACTGTTGTAACTTGCTTTGTGATTGCAAGTACTATAAGGGCTGATGGTCGGTATGTATAACAGTTTCTTTGCCCATCAAATAGTGTTTCCACTTTTTGACGCTTTGTACCAACGCATACAACTCCTTATCATATGTAGGATAATTTACAACAGCACCATTAAAAGTTTCAGAATGAAAATCAATAGGCTTACCATGCTGTAGAAGAACTGCACCCATAACATAATCACTAGCATCAGTTTGTATCTCAAATGGCTATCTCAAATCCGGTAATGCAAGGACTGGAGTTGAACTAATCTTCTCTTTCAAAGATTCGAAAGCTTTTTGCTACTTGCCTCCCCATTAGAAAGCATGCTTCACACTTGTCACTGCATGCATAGGAGCTGCTATAGAAGAGAAGTTAGAGATAAACTTCCTCCAATATTGAGCTGCACCCAAAAGACTTCTTACCTCTGTTATGGATTTGGGCGTAGGCCACTTCACAATAGCCTCAATCTTAGCAGGATCAATTCTCAAAGCACCTCCTCCTACTATGTGTCCCAAATAAACCAAAGAACTCTTTCCAAATTCACACTTTGACATTTTAAGAAATAACTGATTCTTCTTCAAAACATCAAGTACTTTCCTAACATGCATGACATGATCTTCTCTAGACTTGCTGAAAATTAAGATGTCATCTAAGTAGACAATAACAAAATCATCAAGAAAAGGACGCAAGACATCATCCATTACCCGCATGAAAGTTGCAGGTGCATTGCACAAACCAAACGGCATCACAAGCCACTCAAAGAGTCCTTGTTTGGTTTTAAAGGCTGTCTTCCAAATGTCACTTTCTTCAATTTTTACTTGATGATATCCACTGTGCAAGTCTAGCTTAGTGAAATATCAAGCATCTTTCAGCTGATCTAGCAAATTATCTATCCTTGGGAGTGGGTAACGATTCTTTACCGTTATCTTGTTCAATGCCCTGAAATCAACACACATATGCCAAGTGCCATCTTTCTTTGGAATCAATACAATCGGTGACCCACATGGCGAAGTACTTGGCCTTATGAAACCTTTGTCCAACAAGTCCTTGATTTGCTTCTTTATTTCAGCATTCTCCATAATAGACATGCGGTACATGCCTATGTTTGGAAGAGGACAATCTGGATGCAAATGGATTTCATGCTGAATCTCCCTCTTAGGAGGCAAACTTGTTGGCTCCTGAAACATCTCATGATATGCATCCACTACATCATATAGATCTGATTTAAGTTTTGGATCACAATTGTCAAATGACTCATGATTCACATCAACCTTGGGCTTAATCATAAGAAGAACAAAATTCTTACTTGAATTGACCAGCCTTTTTACCCGTCCTGCATTTACCATCGCTATATTTGTCTTCTTGCGATGAGCTCTAACAATGACTCCTTGCCATCTTTGAAAAGATGATATTCGTTTTCATGGCGATGAAAGATAGCTTTCCTGTCAAACAAGTAAGGACTTCCCAAAACAATTCCTGCTATATCAAAATGTACCACATCAAGTTCAACTGTGTCAATAAAATGTGCAGTAATTGCAAAGCGCAATGTGCACTTTCTTGAAACTTGTAAATTTGCATCCTTGCAAATCCATCCAAGTGGATATGGCTTCGGATGTGGAACGGTCTCAAGTTTAAGCTGCTTGACCAAGTCCTCTGATATAAGGTTTGCTTGTGATCCACTATCAAAAAGTGTGTCAATTTAAGTATGTTTTGAAATCACCTTCACATGAAACAGTTCAATTCTTTCTTCCTCCTTAGGAGCTTGCACATGGCAGTTTGAGGTACTAGTGCTGGCTTGAGTTTCAATTTCTTTTCCCTTCAAGTTTTTCAAAACCATGGCTACAATTTTGGTTTCATCACCTGAATCTTCCCCTAAATCTTGTGGTGTAGATGTAGTAGCAGCAGTTTTCTGTTTCCCTTTGGATTTGTTAGATTGAGGTCTTTTTTCAGTATGTAATTTCCAACAGTTTTTTTCCTCATGGCCTGGTTTAGAACAGTGTTTACAGATCACTTTCTCACTCTCCTGTTTGACAGATGCATTCTTTTTGCCCTTTCCCTTAGAGGTTTTCTCTTTGTTTTTCCCCTTGGGGGGCTTGTTTCTACCCTCTTCAAATGTGTTTTTTCCCCTGGCCTCTAAATGGGTAGCTTGGACACAAACCTCGTCCAGGCTAGTAGGGTTAAACATCAAGATGGTGTGTCTAAGGTAGCTATGCAAGCCACCGATGTATTTCAGCAAGGTTTCTTGGGTCTGTAAATCTACCCCTAACAAGAGAGCTTTTCTCCTGAATTCTTGGGTGTAGTCTTGGACACTCTGACCCTTAAGTTGTCTGAAATTTTGCCAATTCATAATGGCTTTCTGCATGTGAGCAAGAGGATAAAACTGTTTCTTAATGGCTAATAGAAATTCAGGCCATGTTAAGGTAACCTTACCAAATTTCTTGATCTCCTCTTTAGTCTTGGCCTCCCACCAGACCAATGCTGCTCCATCCATTCTCAAAGAAGCCAACTGAATCTTTGTGGCATCATCATGCATATTCTGGATCCTCAAGTAAACTTCCCACTGCCTAATCCAGTTGTCAATCTTTTCTACATTCACTTCACCATTAAACATAGGTAATTCGAATTTTACATCAAGCTTCAAAAAAGGACTTTTTCCAGAGGATCTATGCTTATGCACAGAAGAAGAAGACGAGGATGAAGAGGAAGAAGGTGATGATGGGGGTGGTGGATCACCATTTCCTCCATGTACTTTCTTGGAATGATCATCATCCTTCTTACCTCTGAAGAGCCCTCTCCTTCATGTGGATGTTTGGACCCTTCTCCAGCCAATTTCTCATTTCTTTCTTGGTACAATATCCTCACCATTTCAGTGAGGTCTAAGAAAGCCTTTCTGAAGACTCTTTCTTCTTCTCTTGGATCTGTCTCTGTAGGAATTTCTCCTTCATGTTCAGAAATCCTTGAAGCTTCTGCTGAGACTCTTGAGGGTGAAATTGAAAGTGGAGGTGATGGCTCTCTGGCCTTCCTTGACTGAGGATTCTGTCGTTCTCTAGTCAACTGTCCTTCCCCTCTTTTAAGTTTCAACTTGGTAAGCATCAATACTTTGCAAGACAGTTAGAAGATCTTTGCACAAAACCCTGAGCTCTGATACCAAATTGATCTGAATTTGAAACTACTTGTAAATGGTTTGCAAGGTATTTAATTCAAAAATATACATGTTTAAAAGATTTCCATGTCTTGCAGAAAGATAACAAATGAAATTTTCAGTTGTTCATGATCCATTTAAGCATCGCAGATTTATTTCCTTTTACTGTTTAACACACTAAAATGAATTTGTTCTACAAAATAAATCAACCACAGATGCAAAAGAAGTTGATAAAGCAGTTCACCCCTCCTGGGCTACGTCTGCTGGGTCCAAAGCTCCCAAATGGGCTTGTCCTTGTTTTCATTAAATGCTCAAATTGAAAATACAGCTGAATAGAAGCATCTACAGGAGAAATAGATGGTAAAAATGGATTTAGAACACTTGAATCCTTCAGGATTGACTATTGGATCACCTCCAATGGATACCTGCAACCCTATACAGTCTTCACAATACTGGGCCCTGGTGGCTCCTAGAACTTTCACGGCTCCAAAACCTCTGCAAATGACCTCAGATGGCTGTAAGACCTGCACCAATGGCTTTAGAAGGTCGAAAATACCCAAAATCCAAAAAAAAAAATCGTCCAAAACGGACTTTCCTAGCCAAAGTTATGGCCATTTACTCCCAACTGCCAGCTGCCCCTACAAAAACTCCAGCTAACTTTAGTTAACTCCAGATAGGCCCGCCAAATATGGCGGGTCTGCCAATTTTGGCACTCCGCCAATTCCTCCGCCAGTCTGACCGCATGTTACGGGTGGCAGTTAGTGCATGTGACCGAGTTCATTATCTGGCAGTTGACCTTGGATTCCGCGCTGGTGGTTAGGGGTTTAGCCCACGGTTCTGGGCCCGAGGTCGCATGGCATGGGGGCTGGCCCCCTTCGGGCCCCGCCCAAAGTCATTTTAAACCTTAAATGATGTTTTTTCCGCCATTCTAATAACAACTGTTTCCGTGGCCTAACGGTAAGTCGTTGCATTCTCCTGTGGGAGGTCGTGGGTTCAAACCACGCTTCAACCAAAAATTTTGATAATGCGCACATACCTTGCTGACGTCATCCTGGGGGCCACGTGGTGGCCTCCGGGCCTGCCACGTGGCAGCCTGTGATTGGTTGCTGAAAAGGGAATATTCCAAGGAATATTCTGTGGAATATTCCTTTTTTATTTTTATTTTTTTGAAAAATTTCAAAATTCCAATGTTATTGACAAATTCTTCTTTTTGCCATAAATTCCTCATACGGCGACCGTTTTTCGAACCGTTTGCGGCACCGGAATCAGGAAGACGAGAAATTTCCAGTCATTCAACTTTGAACCAGTTCTAAGCACTTTAAATTTTGAGCATTTTATGACACTTAGGACATGAGCACCTGATCAGTGCACAACATACACAACATTGAGAACAATCATTCCCAACATAGCCAAGGAATTTGACACCTCATATCCATTTATTTTAGCTTTTCTAGTTACCTTTCACATGTCTATACTACCACCATCCATTTACCACAATGGAACCAACTAGTCCTACCAATTGTCATAGTCTTACATTCTGCTATGCTTACTCATGTACTGAGCTTCATTTAAATCTTACATTACCTATCGAGTACCACAAAACTCTCCCCGAGCTCCATTAACTTTCCTATTTTCCAACCAATTCCCAAGACTCAAAACATAAAAGGAAATACCAAGAAACAGCCAAGATAAAAACCATGAAAACCAATAACAACACGACACCGCAATAAAGTGGCATAGCTATCCACCAGACATAGGCAAAATCACAAATCAAGTACAACAATCACAAAAGACCAAAAGCACAAGACTGACCACAGATACCGTGAATCAATCCCCATGGTTCCCAAGGAAAGCTCAACCAGAGCCTTCGTTAAAATTTCATGGAAATTTCTTTGCAATGCAATCCCTTGCATCATATTTCCATAAAAACATAACTATAAGTGCATAAATAAATATAACCATACACCAAAAACCTTATCTTGTTGTGCCAAGCACATTTCCTTGCAACTGAACACATCCATGCCCTCTCTCAAGGGACTCCAATTCCCTTGACAGATCCGCCTGTAACTTAAGACTAGCCAATATACCTGTCAAATACATGTAGACAAAATCAAGGTTAAGAAGACTACCTGTGTGCAAAGTACTCATTTGTTTGAAATTAGAATTTCCAAACATAGCTAAAGGATTTCTTGTCCACTTCCTTTCTTTTACCCTTTTACCTTGTTGCAATTGAGGCTTACTGTGTACTATCATATCACCCAACTGTTATTTATATAAACAGATAAACCATTACCTTGTCCTGCTAATACTAAGCATGTTACTTTGCAACTACTCACACATGTCAACCACATGTTCCAATCAACAAGACAATAATATCTATCAATTTGAAATGAACCTTTTCAAACAATCATGTCATAATCCATAGTCAACTCATAGTCATTAGACATAATGCTACCACTGTCACTTACTATACTCAAGTACATATCAACTGTCTCAACACATATGTGTTAGTACAATCATCTCAAAGCAAGATCATTGGAACACATACTCATATTATGCAACTCATCAAATATTCAACCAACTTGCAAACATACCATGTTAAATAAATCAAGTAGATGACATGATAGGCACCAAACACTCAACACCAAATAGACAACATAATCAAGAATGAAGCACCAAATATACTACGTAAGCAAACTCATACCTTAGTGTACCTCAGGGGAAGCTATCTTGTCTGCACAATAAATCGAGTTAGAAAGATATAACTTTACAACATGTCAACTCAACATAAATAAGATCACGATATCCATAACACTAACTAACTTACATGTTCACATCATAAACTCATAAGCATTTATCGTTCATGCATAACAACCACATATCCAAAGTCATCACAAATATGTCGACTCTTACCTGAATATTGTAACCATGACCATCTGTATAGTTGTAGGTTTTAACCCCGTATAGAAATTACCTACATACGAATTCTAAAAACAGAAAATAAACAATAGCGAGAGCATAGCACATAAAAAAATATACACAAAGATTTTCTGGATCCCAAAACCGAGACTACCAGATTGATTTTTCATTATGTTCCTTTCAATGTTACAATACATATATATACATGCTGAAGCATCCAATACCGTGGACCAAAAACCATTGCGCCCAAAACTATGCACAAAACCATGGGAAAAACCATGGGTCAAATTTTTTTTTTCCTTGGGGTGCTGCCCTAGACCCCGTAGAGGGGGGCTAACCGCCCCCCTCAAACCCCCCGTATAGGGGGGGCTACCACCCCCCTTGTGAGCCCCCCGCTACGTATCGTCGCAAGAATATAACACAACCCAACAATAGTCCAATCCAATTTAGCATGATACGTATAACATCAAGATATTAATGTTATAACCCTAATCGTCAAGTTAACTAACATATAACAACAATCAATTAACATATAACATGATCATCAACAACATATGACCTAATCATCAAGCTAACTATCATATAACAACAACAATTTTACCTATATCATAGTCATCAACAACATATAACATGATCATCAAGTTATCTAACATAAAACAAAAAAATAGCAATGCATACAACCACAAGTTACTATCATTCATGAAACATGTGCATGTGACTATACTAATCAACTATCATCTATAATGTATGTAACCATAACATTGAAACACATGTACATAAACTTAATGCATACGACAATCCTTAACTTACATACCTACATGCCAAACACACAAGACCCGTATGAAGATCTTCTCTTGCCTTGAGGTCTAATGTTGCCACTTCACTTTAATGATCTACATCTCCTGTTCTATCTCAGCCAACACATTAGCATCATAACAACCAATAGCACCATGATGACCTAATTTTGCATACAGTTACTTCACAAGGTATTTTTGACTTACTGTTCATGCATAACTATAACGAAGACTATAAATGCATAACAACTACATATAGACATATAGCACACGAGTGCAAAACCATATACACACCATTCTAGCTAGAGTCTAGTCATCAATGCATGACCATATCAACTACACAAACCATGACCTTATGCATGACATCAACAACCACCTCACGTGCATTTGATAACATGTGAACACTGACATGCATAACAATGTATAATCAACCATACACAAATGAAGACATACTCCACGACAACACCTTCAACCTTCACATGGTGACATCACTACAACCATGATCAACAGCATGCAAATGAAACAAGCACATGGAATACATGCATAAGGAACACATATGCAACCAATGAAAGCATGATCAACACATAGCCCAAGGAGAGCGCAACCATGCTTTGATACCCCTCTATAACACCCTCCTCCCACATCTAACGAAGCAACTGGCCAACCGGGATAAACATGGGACAATAGGCCACTATGATAAGACTCAACCTCCTAGGTAACCTTAAGGAAATGGGTTCAACAAAACAATACCTTACATACCTCCCGTAGGTGCTCTAGGACCCCTAAGAGCTAATCCACCACTCCAGGTGCCCAACCCCTGAGTTAACCTAACATTTCAATGAACTAAACTAAAAGTCGCTCCCATGACAAGGCATGCATGAGACTGGAACCCTATAGTCGCTTCCACAATGCCTGCAAGGGAGAGACTGTAGTCTTTTTCAGCCAATTCTATGCTAGAGATTGCGAGATTTAAGCCACTTTTTCAGGGCTAGTCTCCAAACCAATGCCTAGAGCTAGATGAGACTTTCTAAGACAATAAATGACACCAAGGAAAAGCCTCTAACACAAAAATTGATCAAGGGCTTGACCTAACCAAGCCTAATCATGAAAGGCATTTGTTAAACACTTAGTCAATATGCAACCTATAGGTGTAAATAACAGATTTGAGCATAGGGGTATCATACTTATCTGAGATAAACCATGAAGCATTGTTTCCTTATCACTTTAACTACCATACCATCCATTAGGTCATAGATAGATTGTTCATTCATTTACAAGTAAAAGCATGATGAGATCCATACATAGTTGTTGTCATAAAACATATATACATAATCAACATAATAGGGACAAAAATATCAATGAAATCACAACCATATACACCACATATAATCCATCATAATACTCACAGAAATACCAAGAGAAATAGCATTTCATTAATGGTGCGAAATCCAAACCCGGGATGAGACTTCCAGGTTCCACCTGACCATAGAATGGTTGAGCCAAATCTCTCTTAAACCATTCACCCATGTGCCATATTCCAAGAATGAATGTGGGATATCATAGAACACATGAATCAAAAACCATCCAGGGCTTCTAGAGGCCATCCACTTAGGCCCATCAAACAATGATTCCACCTCATGGCTGGACATCACCAAAACCATCATACAATCAATCTCTATCCAAGCCTTCCAGGGCTCCAGAGCATTTGTTCCAACCCAACTCCCAGGACTAGTAACTCAACATACAACTATTGTCGGGCTCCAAAGTGTTTGTCCAACCAAGGCTCCAAGACTAGTAACTCAACCCACAACTGCTGCAAGGCTTCCATAGTGCTTGTCCAACCAAGGCTTCCAAGACTAGTAACTCAACCCATGAAGGGCTTCTAGAGCACTTTTCTAACCAAGGATTCCAGGATTAATAACCCAACTCAAGTTATTACAGGTCTCCTAGAGCGTTTTTCCAACCAAGGCTACGGGACTAGTAACTCAACCCAAGCTGTTATAGGGCTTCGAGAGTGTTTTTACAACCAAGGCTTCCAAGAACTAATAAATCAACCCAAGCTAAGGAAATATGAGAACCAACCAAAAAAAGCCAAGGAAATAAACCTACAATATCCATGGATACCTAGGAAATGGCAAGGTTGGGCAAATCCACTGCCAATCCAGGAAATCCTCCATGCTAGTGACAAATCATAACCAATAAACCACATGCATGTGCCATGCATGCCAAAACTAGTGAGGAAAACATACATGCAACTCGGTACCTGCAAGAAAAACTGTTGTAGTTGTTGATCCTGATGTCCTCTTGTGCTTTCTTGCTCTTCCTTTACCTTCTTGCTCCAAGAATTGAAGTATGCCACACCCTCCAAGAGTGCTCTAAGGAAACTCTAAGTCTCCAAGAATATGACAGAGAGAGAATAGAAGAGAGCTCCACCAATGTCAAAAGCCTACACTGACCAAGCCTGAGCCAAGAGCTTACACTGACTAAGAGCTTTCCAATTGATCCTCATAAGCCTTTTTATTAATGAGGCCTCTATTTTCTTCATTTTCCATTATTTTCCTTCAATTTCCTCCTCACATGCAACCTGTGACCTTTCACCTTCCTTTCCTCATATTTTCCATTATTTTCATAAATAAATGTGCCAAAAATTCCATTTTGGCTTTCCAAATCCTTAGCCATTTCCTTTTCCAATTTACTTAGCCATAAACAACCAAATGAACACCCCCTAGGATGTCTTTTCCTACATTCAACTTGGAATACGTGTCCCATCATCCGTGGTATTTATATATTTTACATGAGTTTTTAACCAGGGCTGTTACATGATTGTAAAGAGGGGCTTGGTGGATTCTTAATGTAAGAAGAATAGGTTTGTTATGAATCGAGGAAGTTGAATGAGCACGAAAGAAATTATGTCACCCATGATTTGGAGCTAGTAGCGATAGTGCATGCATTGAAAATGTGGAGACACTACTTTCTTGGAAGGAAGTTTATTTTAATGTCAGATCAAGGAGGGTTGAGATATATATTTGTTAGGTCCCTATAATACTAGTGATTCCCCCATTACTATTGTAGTTGTATCCTTTATTAATATTGTTGTGCCCCTATTGTCCCCATATTGTTATTATAGTGCCCCACAGAATCCCTCTATTGTTATTTTTGTGCCTTTATATTATTATTGTTAGGTCGGCTTGGTTATATTGTGACCCCTTAGACTCTCATATATACAAAGGAGGTTTTGTCATTTGAATCATCTAAGAATTGTTCATTTGTGTAATGTAAAGGAGGTTGCCCCCTCAAAAAGGCTTATTTCTAAGGCGTTGATCTATATTTTCTATCTTTTTGTGAGCTAGTTTCCTAACATTTGGTTTCAGAGCTTTGGATTCTAGGGTTTAGCTACAAACAGGACATCGTGGCATTTTCGCTATAATTTTATTTTATTTATTTATTTATTTTATTATTATTTTTATTATTACTATTATTATTTTTAATTTTATTTATTTATTTATTTTTAATTTTTATTTATTTATTTATTATTATTATTATTCTTTTTTCTGTGAATTTTTAGAAGCGAAAAAAAACCCCATTTGAGACAAAATTGCGCTGAACCTCGGGTCTGAATTTTAGAGCTTGTCTCACTATATTATCAGAGATATGATCTGAGGAAGTTAGGGTTTTTGCAGACCCCCGAATTACATTTCAAACATGTCACCTTGGGAAAATCATCATAACTTTCGCTCTGAATATCAGATTGAATTTTCGTAAGAAGTTACAGAAAGAGGACGGACTGTAGTTTTTGTGAGTATCATTTTTAGAACCTAAGGTTGAAATAGTGAGATGCGGCACGTCATACAAGTTCTCTCTACTGAACTAGTCTATAATCAGGTCACCGTGGGAGATTTGGCATAACTCTTCCTTGGAGAATCCAATCTTGATCAGACTTGCGGGGTTAGAAAGAGGACTCAAAGGGATACTGGAGGATGATATTTCAGATATTCAAGATCCACGGCTACAGAGATACAACATATTCAATATCAAGCTCTTACAAAGTAAAAAAAAAAGGTGTGTAATTTTTTATTTTTATTTTGCATAAGATTTGTTGGAAAAATTAGTTTGAAGGAATTCAAAGGGAATAGTGAAGAATTATTAGCATTAATTAATGCCCTAAAGAAAGAAAATGGAAACACCTAGTAAGAAACCTGAAAGCTCTAGCATGACTCGTGAAGAAGAGGAAGAAATGCAACATGATATATCAAAATTACAAGACCAAGTACAACAAATTTCACTCTCACTAAAGGTAAATGAAGCCAAGATGAATGGCGTGGAAGCTAATATGAATGGCATGCAAGTCAAGATGAATGGCATGGAAGCTAAGATGAATGGCATGGACACTAAGATGGAAGCTAAGATGAATGGCATGGACGATAAGATGGAAGAATTGAAGATAAATTTGAATAAGTTGCTACAAGAAATGGTCACTAATGGTGAAAGGGTAGTAAAGGAAACTCATGATGAGAACAAAAGAAATGTTAATCATGATTTTATAGACTCTAATGTTGGATTGAAGACCCACCATATTCCAAAAATTGATATAAAGAAGTTTGATGGCAAGGGTCTTGCAACATGGATACTACAGATGGAAATTTTTTTCGATCTCCATAATGTGCAAAACACAAAAAAGGTACGTATTGCAACTTTATATTTGGAACCAAATCAGTTTGTATGGTATTGATGGATTTTCTCTCGTAAACAAATTGTCACTTGGGCAATTTTTACGGAAGAAATGACAACACGCTATGAGGATACAAAAAGAAACACCTTTTTTAGCCAATTGATAAGTCTCAAACAAAAAGGTTCAATGATGGAGCACATTGAGGACTTCCAAAAATTGAACATAAGCATAAAATATATTCCAGAGGAGCATAAGATTGATGTGTTCATAGGGACTTTAAAGGATAATATCCAACATGAGGTTCGCCTTTGGGAACCTGATTCATTGGAGAAGGCATTCAGGTTATCAAGAAAAATGGAAAGCAAAATTATGGCAACCAGGAAGCCTACCACTCACAACTATAAAGATGGAAGTGCTGTTACCCCTAGCCTTCCACAACCTATAAGGTTGACACCACAAAAATTGGAAGAAAAAAGAGCAAAAGGGCTTTGTTACAGTTGTGATAGCAAATACACTAAAGGTCATAAGTGTGACGAGAAGAAATTATTCTACATAGATTGTAAAGAGGAGGAAGAAAAGGAACAAGAAATGTCAAAAGAAGAGGATATACTCCAGGAAAAAACCCTAGATAAAGAAGAAATAAATCCGACCATATATTGTAATGCATTGGCTGGAATTACCACTCCTCAAACTATCAAGATAGAAGGACATATCAAGAAGAAAAAGGTAATAGTGTTGATTGATTCAGGAAGTACCCACAATTTTATTCATTGTAAGATAGAAAAAGAATTGAATTTCTTCCTATATCCAGCACCAGAGTGTCAAGTGATGGTTGCAAGTGGAGGAACCATAAACTGCTCTAGAAAGTGCCATAATATCAAGCTATCCATGGGAGAATATGTATTGAATAGCCCAATGCTTTCCATTCCAATGGATGGTGCTGATGTTGTACTAGGAGTCCAATGGCTACAATCCTTGGGTACAATAGCTTTTAATTTCAAGAACTTTTCATGAAATTTTCTACAGAAGGAAAGGAAGTTGAATTAAGGGGTATTGTAGGGAAATTGGGAAAGATAATAAGCTCTAATGATATGACAAAGCTTCTAAAAAAGGAACAACGAGGTGTAATTGCACAATTATGTTCAATAGATGTTTCCACATCGAAATCATCTATTTCTCCAGATCTCTAAAAAGTTTTGGACAATCATTCCAAGGTATTTGAGACTCCCAAAGGTCTCCCACCTATTCGTGATCAGGATCATGCTGTTCATTTGATTCCAGGAAGTGTTTTCCAAACATCAGGTCGTACAGATATCCCTATGCCCAAAAGAGTGAAATTGAACATATGGTTGTAGAAATGCTAGAGGCTGGTATAATTCAACCTAGTCAAAGTTCTTTCTCTGCTCTAGGAGTATTGGTGCACAAGAAGGATGGATAATGGCTCATGTGTCCGGATTATAGGGAGCTCAACAAGCTCACTATTAAAGATAAATTTCCCATTCCTGTCATTGATGAATTAGATGGATCAATTTACTTCACCAAGTTGGATATTCATTCAGGATATCATCAAATAAGAATGAAGACTGAAGACATTTTGAAAACATCATTTAGAACTCATGAGGGTCATTATGAATTTTTGGTCATGTCTTTTGGCCTTACCAATGCACCTTCTACATTTCAAGGTTTGATGAATTCCATTTTCAAACCCTTCCTTAGAAAATTTGCGTTAGTATTTTTTGATGATATACTAATATACAAAAAGTCTTGGAAGGATCATGTTGAACATGTTGACAGGGTGTTACAACTATTGGAGGAGAAACAATTATATGGAGTACTCCAAATGTTTATTTGGAGTACAAAAGGTGGAATATCTGGGTCATATTGTATCTCATGAAGGTGTTAAGGTAGACCCTAGCAAAATTAAAGCCATTAATGAATGGAAAATCCCCACATCCATGAAGCATCTACAAGGATTTCTCGGGTTGACAGGGTATTATCGCAAGTTTGTTAAGAATTATGGGAGAATAGCAGCACCTCTAACAACATTATTAAATAAAGATGCATTTTCATGGACTCTAGAAGCAACAAAGGCCTTCG
Source organism: Pinus tabuliformis (assembly GCA_031772625.1). Taxonomy (NCBI): domain Eukaryota; kingdom Viridiplantae; phylum Streptophyta; class Pinopsida; order Pinales; family Pinaceae; genus Pinus; species Pinus tabuliformis. The sequence goes on from CM062810.1 coordinate 979,601,960, forward strand.
AACATCTTAAAGAGGCAATGTGACAAGCACCAGTCTTAGCTACATTGGAATTCACAAAAACCTTTATTGTGGAATGTGATGCTTCAGGAAATGGAATTGGTGCTATTTTAATGCAAGATGAAAGACCCATTGCTTTCGAAAGTCGTCCAATCAAGGGAAAGTATTTACACAAATTTATTTATGAGAAGGAAACGTTGGCAATACTACATGCACTTAAGAAATGGCAACCCTACCTAATGGGAAGACACTTCAAGGTAAAAACGGATCATGATAGCCTTAAATGCTTTTTAGAACAAATATTATCCTCTGAAGAGCAACAAAAATGGGTCAAAAAGATGTTGGGTTATGACTTTGAAATCATATACAAAAAAAGGAAGCAAAATGTTGTGGCAGATGCACTCTCAAGAAAGGATGAGGATGTGGAAGCATTGTTGTGCACCATTTCTATTATACACCTAGATTGGATAAACGAAGCAAGGGAGGAATGGAAGAATGACGAAGAAGTGTGGGCACGTATTCGAAAGTTACAACAAGATTCCAATACATCTGATACATTTAGCTGGAAAAATGATTCGTTATGGTACAAAGATCTCTTATACCTCTGTAAAAATTCCCAACTCAAACAAAAGATTCTTATGGAATTGCACACTTCTCTCTTAGGATGGTACTCAGGATTTTTAAAAACTTACCACAGGGTTAAGAAGGAATTTTTTTGGGATGGCCTTAAATCGGATATTCGAAATTTTGTTGTGGAATGTTTGGTTTGCCAACAAAATAAAGTTGAAACAATTAAGACCCCAGGCCTATTACAACCTTTATCCATTCCAAGCCAATGTTGGGAGGAGGTTTCAATGGATTTTATCACAGGTTTACCCAAGTCTGAAGGAAAGAGTGTCATCATGGTGGTTGTTGATAGACTTATCAAGTATGCACACTTTTGTGCATTATCACATTTATTTAAAGCCAGTATAGTTTCTACTGAATTTATGGAAACAATTCAAAAGCTACATGGAAACCCAAAGATTATTGTAAGTGACAGAGACCCCATTTTCACTGGAAATTTTTGGACATAATTATTTTCTTGTCTTGGTACTCAGTTAGCTCATAGTTCATCTTATCATCCTCAATATGATGGGCAAACTGAGATAGTAAACAAATGTTTGGAAGGATAGCTTCGTTGCTTTGTATCTGATAAACATACACAATGGGTCAAATGGTTGCCTCCGGTTAATGGTGGTATAACACTTCCTTCCATACTGCAACAAAAATGACCCCATTTATGGCACTTTATGGATATCAGCCACATCCATCACATCATATTTAAGAGAAAATTCTAAGGTTAAATTAGTGGAACATCACATTGAGCATCAACAACAAGTTCTCCAACTCTTAAAGAATATCCTCGTGGCGTAGAATAGAATGAAACAATAGGCAGATCAACATCACAACGAAAGAAGTTTTGATGTAGGTGACTGGGTATTCCTACAACTACAACCATATAAACAAATGTCCCTCGAACAAGCTAAGAAGGATAACAAAATTATCACCAAAGTATTATGGTCCGTACAAGGTGTTGCAAAAGATTGGTACTATGGCATACAAATTGGAGCTTCCTGCAGCTTCTCGAGTGCACCTAGTTTTTCATGTTTCATGTTTAAAGAAGGTTATATGCGACAAGCTCCCAATTCAAACAATATTCCCAGAACTTGACGAGGAAGGAAAAATTATATTAGAACCAGAAGCAGTCACAGAAACAAGAACTCGACAACTGTGAAATCGATCAATTCCGAAGTATCTCATCAAGTGGAAGAACTTATCCACTAAAGATTCCACATGGGAGGATGAGAATTTTATATCGAAGCATCCAAAACTACTCAAGCGTTGAGGACAACACCTTTTTGAATGAGAGGGGCATGCTATGTCCCTATAATACTAGTGATTCCCCCATTACTATTGTAGTTGTATCCCTTATTAATGTTGTTGTGCCCCTGTTGTCCCCATATTGTTATTACTATGACCCATAGCATCCCTCTATTGTTATTTTTGTGCCTTTATGTTATTATTATTAGGTCGGCTTGGTTATATTGTGACCCCTTAGACTCCTATAGAAAGTAGGTTTTATCATTTGAATCATCTAAGAATTGTTCATTTGTGTAATGTAAAGGAGGTTGCCTCCTCGAAGAGGCTTATTTCTAAGGCGTTGAGCTATCTTTTCTATATTTTTGTGAGCTAGTTTCCTAACAATATTTGACCAACCTAAGGTGAATGCAAGATAGGAAAGGTGGCTAACCTTGATAAGTGAATTTTATTTTGAGACAAAATATATCAAAGGAAAGGAAAACAAAGTAGCATATGCATGTAGTAGAAGGGTGCAAGTGGCTCACGTGGCAACCATTAGTACTTATGAAGTTGACATCAAAGAAAGTAACAAAGAGGAAATGCATTAGGATGAGAATTACTAGCAAATGAAGGAAAAATTGCAACATGAGGTAGAAGGAGCATTGAGTAAGAATTACTCACTCACAGATGATGGTATGTTGAAATTCATAGGTAGATCATACATACCTTGCATGAGCAACTTGAAGAAGCTCATATTCAATGAGTTTCACAAAATACCTTATTCAAGTCATACTGGATATAAAAAAATGATAACATTTATGAAAAATATGTATTATTTCTTAGGTACAAAAAAGGATGTTGCAGAGTATATTACTAGAAACTTGGAGTGTCAACAAGTGAAAGTGGAATGTAGAGATCTAGCGGGATTTTTGCAACCAATCTTCATTATTGAGTAGAAGTGGGAAGTTATTTCTATGGATCTCATCATAAGACTGCCAAAGACATATACATAGCATGATGTTATAATGGTGGTATTGGATAAGCTGAGTACAGTAACTCATTTTATAGCTGTTAAATCCACCCAAAAGGTAAGTGACATTGCTCAAATTTTCATTAAGGAAGTATTATATTACATGGTGTGCTCAAGAAGATCATTTCATATTGGGATTCCAAGTTTACTTTGAAAATTTGGAAAGCATTCTTAGCTGGATTTGGAATAGATTTAGCATTTAGTACAAGTTATCATCCTCAAACATATGGACAAATGGGAAGGATAAATAAGGTTTTGGAAGACATGCTATTAAAATTTCGTGCATCATCCTAAGAAGTGGGAAGAATCTCTACCTTTGGGAAGAATTTGACTACATATTGGAAAATAACTCTAAAAATCACATTATTTAATCCCTTACCAATATGAATGCAATACACCTTCCCAATTAAAAAAACCCTACTTTCACTAGATATTGTAGGTATCCATTTTTTCATTAACATTTTTTATACCCCTTTACATTTTTTCATTAACCTTAAGCTCCATTTTTTATACATACTAATATAAAAACCCTTTACCCCTATTATATGATCAATATATTATGTCATTTTTTCCTCAAAATATATCCCCTAATATGAATTCACATGGTATGGTATTGCTCCTCCAATGAAGCCCTTGTGTCCGGGAAAAGCCCTATCTTGAAGGAATTCTAGAAGAATTCCTTGACTTTTCCATTATGTGAAGTGCAACAAAGATTCTACACTTGTATCCAAGGTTGCATGGGTTCTTAGATGAACTAAGTATCGGGTCTAGATACCTTTCCCACCTGCCCAGTGCTACATTGTATCCAAAGGTGTGGAAACAATTACGGAGTTGGATACATTCCCAACGTTAGATTGTATTTGGTGGTGTGGAAATAATTGCAGACCTAGATATTTATTCGACGGGTGGAAGCGTCTAGAGTGGGGCTCGCTTGAAGGGTTATAGGCATGAGGCCATAATTTGGAAAAGAATGAAGTTTATTTGGACTAGTGGGGCCTAATTGAAGGATTATTCATGTGAGTCCAAAATACCTTGTGATTGAGGTTTGTATTCGAGTCATTCAAGGGTCAAGGGAGGGTGCCATTTTGGAAATTTTTTGCACATTGGATTTTCCCCAAGACCTGATATAACATGATTTTGTTAATTTACAGGACGAGGTTGGTTTGGTGGGGTCCACAACCTAGGATGAGGTGGCAGGTGCCACAAATGCATGCCTATGTCCACGTGGACGTGACGTAGGTGTCGCGAGTGACATGGAATTGACCAGAGTGACATGGCAAGGCCATGTGGGTCTCATGTGGATGCCACGTGGAAGCATCTTGCTAATGTGGCAAGAGTTAATTGGTTAGACTTTGAACGAGCATAACTTTCAATACGGAAGTCAAATTGAGATAAAGCTTATGTCACTGGAAAGCTCTTGACAAGTTGAACGCAATGGTGGTAGTTATTTTGGGTTTTGACAAAGTTAGGAAAGAGGGATTTTGTAACCCCATATTCGCCATAGACTATGAAGGTGAGGTTAATACTAAAGTAACACCTTCCACAAGTCGAGGGAGTTCAATGAGGTGGGAGGGAGTGTTATAGTTTTAAGAGTCCTTATACCTTATAATAAGGAATTTTGGGTAAACCACGCCCTTTCTAATTGGATTTAATTTTGTATCGAAGTGTCATATAGAAATTTAGTTGAAGTTTCAAGTAGATTGTCTTCTTTCTCTAAATTTCCCATCCTTGAATTAATCCTTACATTTCCTTTGTTTCTCTTCCTCAAATTTGGGTTAGATCACTATGTCTACAGTAAGTGTTCTTTATTTTGAGTAGGCCATGTGGTATCCACTCATTCAATCCTCGATACAAGCACTTTTCGGTTCTCGGTTCTCTGCACTAGCTAAGATGCATGCTTTAAGAGTTTGAATAACCCAAAAACTATCTTTTGTGCATTGGAGACGTAGTCACAAATTAATATTCACATGGTCATGAATGGGTTCACTATTAGTGGCTTACTAATCCATGGTATTTGTTGGTGGTATTAGCCTAAGCCTATTTTAAGGCTTGAAAAAATCCATCTTAAAATTCCTTGAGTGACATGTTCTTTGGTCGGCTTGGTCAACTTGAATGAAGATATATCTTTGAAAATTAGTTTTCCTCATAAAACATTTTTAGAATAAAAGTTTCTTATGCATTTGGTGATTGCTTTGTGATTATTGTTGATTTAATTTTCTAATTATGGGTTTCACATTTGGTATTTGAATAAGGGAAACCAAGGCCTCTCTACTGAGACTGGTTTGATGACGAAAAGTGTAAAGATAAATCAAATTTGACAAGGTGACTGAAGATTAACTTTGATTGCTCTGTGGTTGTTAATTTACAATTTTTAAGAAAGCAACAATAAATGTCTATATTTGAAATATTATTTCTCTGTGATTGAATTGTTTTCTCAAGCTCTGATACTTTTTCTTATGGGTTTATAATGTATGTTTCCTGGTCTTCGATTGTCATCCTATGTTTGTTCACTGTTCAGAAAGTGTTCGTCTCAAAACACTCTGTGTATGGGATTGCTCCTTAACTAGTTTCTGTTGGGTGTACGTCAGTGTGGACAAATCTTGCAATTATTTTGCAGATAGCCCAAATTTGGTCTCTATTTCAAATTGTGTTTTCGTAAATATTCTTCAAAATAATTTCTGACATGGTACATACCATGCCGGTTTTTCCGATAGCGTTATTTCCTTCAAGAGTTTTGTCAAACACATCCCATACCACTCAACCTGCGCTTCCTACCAATTGCACCACAGTTACACATCATGTTCAAGCTTCCCATATTGCTTGATCAGCGTTCTATCTCAGTTTCCATATCAGATAAAATTTCCTTCTAAATCATTACAATTTTATCAGATAAAAGCATGTTGTTGACTTGTAAAGAGCAGCAGACGTGATTCGAAACCGAAATGTTGGGATCGTTACACATCAGTGAGCCGTACAAATTACAACTGTTCTCGAAACGTTGGGACCGTTACACATCAGTGAGACGTACAAGTTACAACTGCTTTCGAAACGTTGGGACCGTTAAACATCAGTAAGACGTACAAGTTACAACTGCTATATTGACGTGCAGAAGCGGAATATTGAAACTTGCTCCCGTTTTGCCTTCTTATCAGAAGCAACAGAAGAAAAACAGAAAACATTAATAATGTGCTCCTCAAAATATTTTAATTACAGTTGTCAGTTCCATAAATTCCATGTAATTAGTTTAGGTCAAAATATTTTAAATTTAGTTAATGGAGTTGTTTTTAATGAGACTTTTTATATCTTCAGTTGTTAGAATTTAGCTGATAAAGGCGAAATTTTTTAATGGTTTTTTTTAATTATGAATTCAATAAATTTTCATCAGATAAAAGTGAAATCTTAATTTATGTTATTTTAATTGATTTTTTTATTATATATATGGATTCAATAAATTCCTATCAGATTTTGGAGAAATTATACAGAAAAAATTCGCTTTTATTTTTTAATTTATAAATATTGTTTACTTAATTTGATTTTTTTTAAAATTATAAATATCTTTATTTATAAATATAAGATAGTTTAAAAATTTTATAACCTGTTACTTGGTTTTGTTTTTATTTTTATTTTTTTAATTTTGTTTTTGTTTTTTCTTTTTAATTTATTTATTTTTTTTAAAATTATATTTATATATATATAATTATAATTTAACTATTAAAATTATGAAAAGTTATATTTGATCGGTATGATTTAAATGTTTTTATAAATTTAGTGAATTTATTTTAATATATTCAAAATTTCATATTAAATGATTTAAATTATAATTTCACCAAAAATTGTATCATCCAATTTTAATAAAATAACTAAAATATAAAATAATTATATTACTGCCCAATCTAATTATATAAATATAATAAATAAAATGAGATCCCATTTATAACACTGTTTGTTTTGATTTTGCCTTATATTTAAAAACCTTGGAAAAAATATTTTGCTCACCTTTGTCCATTGTTTTGCTGAGCCTTTTTCGGAAAATCAGTCTCTTATGTTTAAAATTTCAGAAGGAGGGAAACCTAAGAAGATCCATATCATTCTATATTGGGTAGTGGTTGCTAATTAAATCTTGATAATTACTTATGGGTTGTCATTCATCTTTTAGTGTGATTGATTGAGTTTTTATAATTTAAAAGGAGATTAGGATGATTTAATATAAACATTTAGATATTTTAAATATTAAATAGTAGGTTTAAAAACAATTTTAAGATATTTTTTGTGTGTTTAAAATATTTAGAATTATAATTTTTATTATTAAGTAATTAGAAAATTTTTTGTATGTTTATGTTCGTTAATTTTTTTTAGAAATATTTTTATATTTTAATGTATAAAGAGTGTTTTCGGAAGAAGCCACATTGAAGATTTGGGTCGACGTGTTTCAAACTAGCAAGTAAAGAAACAGATCCAGGAAGAGGGTTATATAAATAGGAAGATAGGTCAACCTAAGAGCTAGAAGAAAACGGCTATGTTTGACTATAGGAGAGAGAGGAGATAGATTGATAATATTTAAATTAATAATATATATATAAATATATAATTTTTAATTTTATTAGTTAACCAACTAACGACTATATGATATTCAATTCATATATATATATATATATTTTAAATAACAAAAGATTAAAATTAATAATAACGATTGAATATATATATATATATATATATATATATATATATATATATATATATAAAGAATTCTTAATAAACACCTACTCATATTAATAAATAATATAAATGTTAAATTGTATATATATAATAACAATATATAAATTATATATATATATATATATATATATATATATAATAACAATATATAAATAGTTCACTATGAATAAAAATTAATATTAATAAAAATTAATATAAAATTGTATAATTTATTTATTTTTTAATTTTTTTTTTACTTTATTCATATATATATATATAATAATAATAATAAAAATTAAATATATAAAAAGCACCTACTCATACTAATAAATAATAATAATGTAAAATTGTTTATAAACAATATATCTAAATCACTATGTATAAGTATTAATATTAGAATTATTAATATTACCACAAAAATATTTATAATGCAAGAACAAATTGTTAACAATTATTATTTATATATCAATAATCAATAAAAAAAAGGGCGGAGAGAATTAAGAAGAGAGGGCGGGAATCCAACAACTACTAATTTTCCAGCCGTCGTCCCTATTAATAGTACTAGAAGACCTCTCAATTTCAATGGCTTCCCTAAACTTCTGATGATGAAAATGGGGAATCTTAGCAATAACCCTAACCTCTGCAATGCATATATGATGCTTAGTCTTCTCTGCATGTTTGGCTAAAGCTGAGGATTTTGTCCTCCTGTGTTTAATATCAGCAGCGTGTTCCTTAATCCTCTGGTTTATAGAACGACCAGTTTCACCTATGTAAGAGGTTCCACAGGAACAAGGGATGATATAAACACCTTTCATATCCATGGGGTTCACTTGGTCTTTAACAAACTTGAGGGAACTCCTAATGGTGTTGAGGGGTCTAAAGGTCGAGGAAATATTATGCTTCTTCAAGATTCTCGCAATCTTGTCAGTCGTCCCTTGGATGAAGGGGATGTGGACTCCTGAACTGCAGTCGATGGGTTCTTTCTTGATCTTGGGACCTTTGCTCGCTTTGAGGAAGGCTTTGATACCCTACTACCTACTATAGCCATTCTGGACAAAAACATTAAAGAGGTGGGACTTTTCTTTAGAAAAGTGGTATTCATCAGAAATTCTCAGAGCACGAGTGGTTAATGTGATGAGAACACCTATCTTCTGTGCAGGGAAATGATGGGAACTTGCATCAAGATACTGCTCAGTGTGAGTCTTCTTTCGATATACCACATGGGAGAAAGATCCATTAGCTTTCCTAGAAATGAGGACATCAAGAAAAGGAAGGCAACCATTAACCTCACACTCCATCGTAAACTTGATGGAGTTAGACTGATTATTGAGATATTGGAAAAAGAGATCTAATTTTTATATTTTATATAAGGAATATACATATCTAAGTATCAAAAAGAATTTGAATGGGAAAATAATATTCATTCTTTCTAACTACCCAATATAAACTTAATTGACTCATATCAACTTATTTTAATGAAAAATAAATAATTTTATTTGTAATTAATTGGATTTCTATAATCTAAAGATTGGGATGACCTAGTTTTCATATTTAGATATCTTTAATTTTCAATATTAAGTATTAGGTAGGAAAATAATTTAGAGATTTTGTGTGGTTTTACATATTTAGAATCATAATTTTTTTATTAAGTATTTAGAATTAAAAACATATTTGGATGTTTATTTTAGTTTTTTTTTTTAATTTTTTTCAAGAGAACTATTTTTATATTTAATCTTAGGAATATAGATGTTTGAGTTTTTGAAGAAATTTGAGTGGGGAGGATAATAATCATTCATCCCAACCACCCAAGATAAACCCAATTGACTCATGTTAATTTATTTTGATGAAGAAGAAATAATTTTATTTATAATTCATTGAGTTTTTATAGTCTAAAGATTAAGTTGACCTAGTATAAATATCTAGATATTTTAATTTCAATATCATTTATTAGGTATGAAAACAATTTAAAGATTAACTTTTGTATGTTTAAAAGATTTGGAATTATAATTTTTAATATGACATATTTAAAAAAAAAAAAATAGATATTTATCTTAGTGTTTTTTTTCCTTTTTCTTTCCCCAATAGAAATATTTGTATATTTCATATGAAGAATATACATGTATCAGTCCTCTAAAGAATTTGGGTTGGGAGGATAACAATCATTCCTCCTAACCACCCAATTTAAACCCAATTAACTCATGTTAGTTTATTTTAATGAAGAATAAATAATTTCATTAAATATTAAAGTTTGATTAGTTAGAATTTTTTGACTATTTTTTTTGGGATTTGTATGTGATCTATTTTGCACTCACTAGTAGGATTTGAAATTAGACTTTATCTTAACAAAAATCCAATCACCTTCCTTCTTACCACTATGTTGCACTCACATGACAAGTATGATGATACCATATTGCCAAACTATCCAAAACAAAAGGTATACATAGTGTGTACACACTATGAGATAGAACAAAATGTGCAAGTTGGCTATTAACAACAACTTGTGGATATTTTTGATATAGAAGAGAAGAAGTTTCTTACAACCACAATTATGATGACCTTATGTTGTTAATTGAGCCGAGAGGCTCGTTATGATGTGTAAAACTGTGCGTCCATCATCAAAGTTGAAATTTTGTTCATGTTGACCAAAATAAAAATTTTAAAAAATCTAAAAATAAAAAAATTAAATAATTATACAAAACATTTAAATAATGCCGGCTCATAAAAAAAATTGCTTGTGAAGAAATTGGATCCCTCTCGGCTCATGTTAGATCCGTATTTAAGATGGATCTATGCTGGTAAAATAGATTAACTAGAAGAGAACAAAAAAAAGTAATGCCTAGATCCTATTGCATATTTACCATATATTCGATAACCAAGTTAGAAATAAAAGTTCAAAAGCCATCTTCTTCAAGATGGAAATTATACGCTCACCAAGGAGGGGTACTAAATTCCAAAAATTTCCAAGGAAACTAATCTTACTTGAAGGAATGGTCTTCATGTGCTAAATGGAAATTTTTGGAATTTAGTACCCCTCCTTGGTGAGCGACCATTTGATTTATGTTGGAAAATGTTACTATCACACCTTGACCTATTATGTTTTAATATTGGTTCTCATATGAGTACTTAGTTTCTTAAGTTACCATGAGAAATAAAGGACATTTGTTTCAAGTCATCATTGTTGTTCTTCACAATAGATGATATAGAATATTATCTTGAATTGTACTCTCCATATCATGAGAAACCAAGGGTCCCAAGACAAATTTGTAGGGAGAGAAGATTCAATGAAACAACAACCCTATATTTTCAAGTAACTCTAAAGTGAAGGTGCATCTAGCATTGAAATTATTAGCTAGGATAATTTTTTTTGCAATGCATGCAATAACTTGTTGGATTGGTTAATGCTAATAGAGCATTAATAGATAATCAATTGTAGTAGAAATAGTGGATTTGTATGAAAGGGTGGAAGTTTTATTCTCTCCAATGTCTTATCACCAATCAAAATGACAAGTGAGGAAAAGCATCAAGGGATGTTTGGACCTAGGGAGAAGGCTCTTGGAATCATTAAAACTGTGGCTGTAAAAGATATCAATGTTGTCATTTATGGATTTGACAAGGGCACTAATCAAAGAGGTATACAATTCAGGGATCCAAACTAGGGAGAAAAATGGAATGTTAGGGGAAATTTTTAGGATATTAGAGTAAATGAGAACAATCATACCCATATAGTGACTATTAATTTGGGAAAAAGGATCAAGGTAGGACAAGTTTGTGAAGTATGATTGTTTCATAGAGGAACAATGTACATTTGAATGATCCAAACTGAGCAAAATAAATTAGGGGTTTAGGCTTAATTGGTATAAGCCTAAATATAGGATCCTTTAGGTGGAATTAGGACAATGATAAAGAATGGATGGGGATATTTTGGTTCAAATTTGGTAAAGAATCCTTGGAGGTGTGTGAAAAAGAAATATAAGATAGTGAAGATGGTGGTGGGATGATATGATATCTACAACAAATTCTGGAGTATCAAGGGAAGACTCTAATTGGTTGGTCTTATCAAAGGAAAATAGTGAAAGGAACCTTAAAAAATTTGTTGCAAGATAACTAGATTCCAGTCTTGGGGTATGCTCCCCAATTTCACATTATTATAAGAGGATGGTTAGGATTCATCTTTATTTGGAGGGATATAATAAAATTGTTTTAGAGAATTAGTGGTATTGGGGTATAATATTATTTGCGCTAAATAAATGGGATGTGTGCTTCAACTTGAGATCAAAATTAGTTATCAAGTAACCAATAGGGGTAAAGTTGCTTGAGATTCCATTAGAATTATACTTTGATAAGTTTTTAAGGAGCATATGATATAGTTTTGGAAGCACTATAAACATATATAAATATACCTTATAAAAATTGTGTGTATAGATCTATAACTCACGTTTTGGTCAAAGTTTCATTAAAAGATGGGTTTTGAAATTGTATAAAGAGGGAAATGAGTTCAATATATATATATATATATAGAACATGGGCTATGTAGAATTCCCTATATAAGAATCATTGTTCTAGGTTACATGTTTATGGGAACATTAAGAAAGATTATGCACAATCTTTCACTAGAAAGGTTTTGTAGAGGAATCTGCCATAGTATAAAATTGAGGGGAAGGATATGGACAAGTCTCCTCCTTCAAAAATATATGGTGATGAAAATCTAATGCATGCCAGGGAATAAATTCAAATGAGGTATTTGTTAAAGAGAGCATGGAAGTGGTGGGGGACCTAAAATAATATCAAGGGCCTAAATCATAGGCTTTGCTAGTTTCATCTACACAATAATCTAAAAAATAATAAAATACCATTCAAGAGCTAGATACAAAGTCCAATCCCATAGAGACAAATTTGGTAAGTTTTTCTTTTGTCGAATAAAAGCCTTCACTTTTCTCAAATAATGGTTATTTTGATTTTAAAGATAAAGGTTCTCGATCATCATTTGTTGAAGCTAGTAGGATGCATGTAGGGGGTTTAAAGGTTCCAATTGCATCGAACACATAAAAGAGGTTAGTCACAACTTAAAAGTCCCAAGGAAAATAAAATATTTCCATTTCTCCAACCCAAGAAAGAAACTAGGTTAACAAGGACATCTCTACTTATGAGAAATTCCCTCAAGAATCCACGTGAGGAAATTTATATAGAAACTAGCCTAAATCTAGATATATCTTAAGGCCTAGGAAAGGTGAAAGTGTAAATGTAGAAGTGACTATTGAAGGGGGTTTGGGTTTTGATCTAGTAAGATAATCCTACACCATTACTTTAGGTAAGAAATTCTTCCTTCTACCTGTGCAAGAGAAGACTTTGATGGGAAGTTTGCAAGGGAAACAAAAATGATTAAAAGGGTTCCTTAGAGCAAGACAAACTTATTCTTAGTTTAACCCATGATTATTTTATCTTTAAATCTCATAGGGTTGGACAACCCATCCAAAACATATTTACTATTAGGCATTGGGTAATCCAGCGCTCCCCTTGTGTTTTGTGACATGTGCTTAACTGCCTCTTGAGGGTCCATTAACTTTGATGATACGTTCTTTTACTAACACCTACAAGTTTTGGTGTAACAAAAATCGTGATTCTAAACTGTGGTATTAGAGCCAAATGTCTTGGGTTCAAAACACCCCCAACTTGCCCTCGGGTGAGATTGTTGGGCATTGGATAATCTAGCACTTCCAGTGTGTTTCATGACATGTGTTTAATCGCCTCTCAAGGATCCATTAACATTGGTGATGAACTAACACTTGTGGGTTTTGGTGTAACGACAATCATGATTCCAAACTTTCGCTAGTTAGATTGGTGGAATTACAAAAACCCAACATTACATTGTTGCAATAAACTATGGGTGACGAGTGGAAGATGATAGAAGCTTTAGAAAAATTAATGAAGGAATGTAACTTCTTAGCTATCGATGTTAGGAACATAGGGGGATTCTTAACTAGGTGGAAAAGAAATATGCCTTTATTAAAATATTATTTACTTGTATTAGGTATACACGTATATTTCTTGGTATAAAAGCTAGGGTGGAAACTTATGATGATAATTTTTTATGGCCTTATGAGGAAAGGGAACTACAAGGAAAATACCTTTTAGTAGAGGTTATAACAAAGGTTTTTAGTGTTATAAAATTGGAAAAAATTGTTAATAAAACATCCACTAAAACATTCGTTCATGATAGCGGATGTTTTTTTTGTGGTGCACTTCATGGAAGAAGTAGCATCAGCGCGCTACATATATAACGTAGGTTTTAACCCTGTAAAAGAATTACCTGCAAATGAATTCTTAAAACAAAAAATAAACAAAGGTGAGAACATAAATCACATATACACAAAGCTTTTCCCTTGGATCCCAAAACCAAGACTACTAGATTGATTTTTCATTATATTCCTTTCATTGTTACAATACATATATACATGTCAAAGCATTCATAAACCCCTATCCATAACCCTATATTAGAACATAATTGTAGTTCCCTTGATCAAACTTACAAAATATCATGGGGAGAAAACCCTTGTGCCCAAAACCATGTGAAAAACCCATGCATAAAACCATGGGTAGGTCTACCCCCTATCCTTGGGTTTGCCCAACTATTATTGGGTTTGCATAAAAAACTAAATTCTTAGGGCACTGCTCCAAACCTCCTACAAGGGGGATACCACCCCCCTATAAACCCCCAGATAGGGGGGCTGTCGACCCCCTGCAAACCCCTCAAAATGGGGGGCTTTCGTCTCCCCTATGACCCCCCCCTTGCACCCGATGCAACATACAACACCAAAATCTAATCATGGAAAGAATATAACACACACATAACATATAAGAGAACATCGACGTCTGAAATGTTTATTTCCCCAATGCATATATATCAAAAAAAGTCCAGGGGCGTTCTTTTAAGGAACAACACCTAGGTAGAAAAAAAAATATTGTAGATATGATGCTTTTACTTAAACTTGCGACATTGATGTGTATGGTTTGTATAAACACACCAATGCGCTAAGGATATAAAAGGATTGGTGATGCTAATTTTAATAATGCACCGGGGCTAGAAATATTATTTTGTAGGAGCAGGTCGTTAGTTCTATGAAAGCACTAGTGCATTAAGAATTACAATGCACCAGGGAATTAATTGAAAACAATACCAATGCTTAAAGAACTAAATGCCTCGGAGTTTTCGTTTTCTGAAAAGGCACCGGTCATGCAAAAAATATGTCGTCACAGTGATTTTATATAACATAACGCAGCGGTGCATGTTTATGTTATGGACGCACCAGTTTTTTGTATGATATTTTCTCTTTTTTGGGAACATTGACCCGTGACAATGCAATTATCGTAATTTTTAAAACCTGTTATTCATCCAAAAAGGACATATATCGTATAAAAATATTCATACAAATTAAAATTTGACTAGTGCATTTGTATATAATGTTTGGATTAATTTGTGATATTATCAGATTTCACATCTCTTCATTATAATATCTAATCATCCATATATTTAATCAGTGGTGTAACATTTCACAATGACATTGGATAACACAATAGAATAAATCAAAATGTATTTTATTATATGTCAATAAGAGGCTCTTTGTTTTACAAAATGGTATTGTTATGGGTAAGCCCTTGTCTTTCAATTGGGACTCTATGTCCATTACAGTAAATAAAATGTTATTTTCACATACAACTATTTAAAAAAATACAAGAAGTTGCATTAATATCCAAATAGAACATCATTCTTCGCTGGAACTGCTGTCAGTGCTCGAGCTACTTCTATGACTTGGGTTATTTGGATGAATGTTTTGTTGATTGCATCGATTGTTTTCATCTTCTTGATCTTGTTCCATATGTAAACGTAAAAATAAAGTGTAATAAGTGTATCTACATTGGTGAGAATAATGAAAATTGAAATAAATAATTTACAACAATGGAAATCGAATATCAATGTAACATAGAAAGAAGTGACTCATAAACTGTACACATGGTTTCAAAACCATGTCTCACGCCTTGTTGCAACAAATCTTCTACTAGCGTAGTTCTATAAATAATATATTTAATATAAAGGATTTTTTTGTTCTATTAATTATAAACTTAGAAGAGTAAATCAACATAGATACTTACAAATTCCACAAACAATTTTTGATATGCCAACATATATTCACAACCCATATTTAACCCAGTGTCAATCAATTCTTTTGATGACTCTTCTTTGTATGTCAGCACATATTTGAAGACATTCAAGGATGGTTGTTATAAAACAACTTAAAATATACAAAAATGAAACCTTGAGTTGTTATAAGGAAATATTAACAATTACTCACAAAATTTGATATCAATCCTTTTCTTCCTTTTCGCCTGTTTTATGTGCCAAATGAGTTACAAATTTGTTTTCTTTTCTGCGAGAAAATACTTGAAAATTAATATTTAATGCTATCTTCCTGAAAAAAGTAATAAATTATTTTTATATTGATATATGAAAACTAAATATAACAAAATTGACATTAATAAATGAATGGTTTGTAGTAATATATACATATAATTATAGAAAATCATTTTAATTAGGAATATTTCCTTTTGGATGATTATTTTTATTGTTGTATTTTTTTTATTGCAAGTCTCACATGTCTCATTAACCATTTCTCTGGAAATGCTTCCTATAGTTTAGATATAATTTCGTTCTTGGAATCATTAGATTGATTTTTGTATTGTAAGTGGAAAGTACGTCTATACATTTGTTCCACTAGATCCATCATAGTTTTGATTTTTTTTTTACCCCTTTCATTAACCTCCAACACCACTTAGGTGAGCTAAAGACCAATTCATCATCATTTACATGTTCTATAATTTTTCTTTTCTTAGAATGACATTGATATTTTCCTTCGTCATTACTCCTTGTAGAACATTATCCATAAATGAATTAATAGATTGTTTGAAACATGTTATCTAATATTCTTAAGCATATTATTAATGAAAAAAAAAAAAAAACTCATATTGAATAATAATTTTTCATTCACCTGATTCATCATTCTGCAATTTTTCTATGAGGCTTTTACGCTCTTTTGCACTTAGATTAGAAATAATTTTATCGACCTTGTTCATTTTGTGGCTCTGCATGTCACACACTAAGTAATACATATTAGTTAAACTTACATATAGCTCAAACATATTAATTTTGTAAATAATTTACAAATAACTTTTCTTCTCTTCTTTTTTCGATGTGCTATCATTTTGTCAATAAATATTTTTGTTACTTGACACCTTCTCGGATATTTTTAATAAATATACAACCTGTACCATTCAGTATAGAAGCCATTAAATACATTTTATACATAAATCAAATAATTTTAAGTTAAAAAGGGTTTTGGTAACCGATGCATTTATTTGAATAAATGCATTGGTGCATTTAGGCTATTAAACACACCAATCGTTTAATTGTTCAACACAGTCAGCGAAAATTAATTTTTAAAATAATTTTAAATTATGACGGTGCAATTTGTAATGATAAATGCACTGCAATGACTTAACAATTCTATTTGGCAGAGGCGCTCCAGTGCATTATATCACACTCGGAGCACCGATAAATATACTTTATAGAACCGACAGGGTTATAATACACGAGTTTGTTGTATTACACAGGGCACATCAGAGCATTATATTACATTAGCACATTGCAAAACATATGTTATTTTAAAAAAAATGAACAGGGCCTACAGGGCTTGGATCTAATTCAATAAGTGATCCCTCTACTTTACATGCCAAACACTCTATGTATAGTAAGTACACAAACCCATTAAATCTAAAAGGCCTAGAATGAAAAACCATAATTTTGAAGTGGTAGAGGGAGTTAAACCCTAAGCTGGAATCTTGTAGTCACATAAGCAAGAAGAAGAAAGGGTTTAAGGTAAGTATTGATTTTTTTTTTTGAATTTTAATTAAAATCTTGCAATCACATAAGCAAGAAGAAGCAAAGGTTTAAGGTAAGTATTGATTTTTTTTTTGAATTTTAATTAAATTTAAAAAAGAATAGAGATTGTAAAAAAATTTACTAGTAATATCAATAGTAAATTTTTTATTATACAAGGTTTTAATTATTATTACTATTATTATTGTTATTGTTACTTTTTATTTCTTTCTAAATTGTGAATAAATCTTACAGAAATTGAAAAAAATTGTAACAATAAAATCAACTGTAAAATTTTAAATTTTTGATATGTAGGGTTTTGAATGAAACAATATAACTTTCAAATTTCGATCTTTCTGCGGTTCCAAAATATTTTTTTGCTCCATAGTGCTCCCAGTATGTCTATATTGCAAATGATCTGTCTTTCAATTAAACCCTAACATAAATTGTAAAAAAATTATTAGAAAAATAAATAATAAAATTTAAAATTTTTACTATGCAGAGTTTTGAGTGAATCACCATACCTTTCAGCGTCTGATCTTCTAAATAATTCCACTGCTCCAAAGTATTCCACTATTGCATAGTGCTCATAGTATGTGTTTCTTGCAAATCGCTCCCTTGAAATTTTGGGAAAAATAATGAAATAGTGTATAACTTTTTACTATTTAAAAGAACATGAAATTATATTTCAAAAAATCAATTACCACTCATTTTTAAATTAAAAAAAAAAGAAGAAAAAAACTCGTGTGTTTTTTTCTTACTTAATTCAAACATTGGTGCATTGAATAATAAAGAGCATTGGTTTGTTTACAAGTAAAGCACACCGACATTGCCGGGGTGCCAAATTTGTTCAATGCACTGACATGATATCATTTTTTTTGAAATCCTAAAACAATGCGATTAATATTTTAACGCAATGGTGCACTTTGTATTTAAATGCATTGATGTTGTAATTATGATAAGAACACCGAAATGGTAGAATTCATTTTTATTTTCAAAATCCCAGAAACATGTGTGAACTGATGTTGTTTTTATTTAAACACATTGGTGCGGTTTTGTACAAGAGCACCGATATGATAACATATTTTATATTTTCAAAATGTCGAAAATAGGTGTGGGTATTATTTGAACGCCCTAGTGCTGTTATGATTTAAACACATAAGTGTGATTTGTTATTATAAGTGCATCAATAAGGTTTAAAAGCTATCTGAAATTTTATTTTCACATAAAATTGCATATTAATATCAAATTATTCTTTAGGACGCATCCACATGAATTAAAATATTTCATAGTATACATTTTCTGCTTCAAGTAATCTTATTCTTGAAAAATGGTTTGAAAAATATATTGAAATTCAAATTTTGGTTATATGGTTCTCGAATTAAGTTTAGATATGCACACAAAAATTTATTTTTGATTTTTCTAAAATGCAGGGACAAAATCTCAATAATATCAAATGGCCAATTCTTCAAATTCCAGCTCATTCCATATTGTTGATCAAAGTCTTTCATGGATTTCTCCCTTTCCATCTAGAGTAAGTTCATATTTTATTTTTATTTCAATTATCTAATTGTTTTTTTTAATCCATGTCAAGTTGAATAAAAATGTATCCAAATTTGCAAGATCCCGATTCATAATCAAGTTCAAATGCAGAAAATATTCCTCCATTTCAAAAACATCAGAAGCTCTTATCAGGAGAAACATACCACAATCAGTTGGTAGATGAAAATGGACCACCTCTTCACCTTGCCAATTGAAACATTGTATCTTCTAATTGTAATCTTGGATCAATGATGGTAATAATTTTTTGGTATAATGTACTTTCAACAAACCAATTACATTGATGTGCTTACTAATATCATTGATATTGTACTAAAGATGCTCAATATTTTTTAAAATTAGGATTCTAGTGATGATGAACGACCCACCTACCATCTTCTGGTGCACCCCACTACAACATCAACTTGAGAGAAGGTTGCATTAAGAGAAAGACTCAGAGAGGAAGCATACAAAGAATGGTTGAATCAACCACATATTCAATTCCCACTATGTCTAGATTTACCAATTAGGAATGACTACAACAATAATAGTTCTTCATCACAGGTTGGCAATGTAGGGAATCAAATAGAGATAGGTATGGATGATTACTTATGGGATATGACTGCCAAGGAGGCAATGTTATTAGATGATTCCAGAATGATGAGCTAGGGGATGATGATCGTATCAATGATAAAATTTTTGAAAGCTTGAAATCTACTTCCACCACCCCTCTCTTTGGACCTGGCTACAAGTCAAAATCTACTTAGTTGGGGAAAACAATGTTGTTGTACAACTTGAAAGCAAATTTTGGCATGTCGAATGCATATTTCTCGACAATATTGAGGTGATTCACATGCATGATCATTCAAGTCCCTTATATTTTGAGAAATCTTGTCACATAATCAACATTTAAAATAGTCAAGTTTACGAACGTTAAATATCGACATTGTACAATTATATTCCCCACAAACTGCAGGCTATTCAAAGATAAGGTTATTTTGAGTGATAATGTCTTACTAGGTAGCTGCAAAGAGGCAAAGCAATTGTTGAAAATGTTAGGTGTTGAGTACATATCATATCATCCATGTCCCAATGATTGTATTCTATATAGAAGAGAATATGAAGACAAAGAGATATGTATGAAATGTACCGTAATTTAAAAAAAAAGGGTAAATCACACAGTCCTCCTCATAAGATATTGAGGCACATGCTTATGATCCCAAGGGTTCAAAATCTCTTTCATTACGAAGAATTAGCTATGTTGCAGGAATGACATGCCTCACATAGAAGTGAGTTAGGACTTATCAAAATCCCAACAGATTTAATAGCCATGAAGTATAAAGAGTATACATGGTCTGAAAAATTCAAGGATGAATTACAAAGTCTACGAATCAACATAGCCATGGATGGGGCCAACCCATATTCCCTCCAAAACATCAACTATTTTGTTTGGCTTGTAGTAGTGATCAATACCAATACCCCCCCATGGTTGTTCGTGAAGAATGAAAATCTTATGTTAGCTCTTATATTCCTTGGTATAAGACAAGTGAATAATATGGATGTCTACTTACAACCATTGGAAAATTATTTGAAGGAATTATGGGAAGGGATACATGTGTATGATGTATCGAGACCTATCACAACAGAGAGGATTTTTTTGTTGTATAGCATATGTGCTTAAACCATACATGATTATCTAGGATTAGGAGTTTGCTCTAGTAAATTACATTTTTATTGATTTGTTTATATACGTAACAATATTGTTTCACATATTAATTTAATTCACTAAAATTGTTCTAATCTTCATGGTTTCTAACATGTCATCATGTATACAATAATTTCGTAGGTCTTGTAACAAAAGGGTATCATGGATGTAAATGTTGTGGACCTTCTCTGAAGGATAGGTGGTCCGACCACCTACGAAAGCCAGTGTATGACTATTCTAGGGTATTCCTCCCATAAGAAAACCCTTGCAGAAGAGAAACATCTTCTTTCAATGGTAAACCAGAGAGAACCCAAAGGCCTGCAATAATGTCACCAATTGAATGGATTAGAGCATATGAGAGAGAGAGAAGGAGAAGGAGTTTGCAGAAATGTTCGATTCAAATGGGAAGTCTATGTTCAATGATCAAGAATTCTTCGACACCTATTTTGAGAAATTTCCAATTGGGAGGAAAAGGAAATTTGTCTTTTATGAGCTCCCATATTTGGAGCATCTTAAGATTTCCCACTTACAAGATCCCATGCATATATTTAAAAGTGTTTCATCTTCTTTATGGAGGCATATATCATCGAAAGAAAATAACACATTGGCTGTTAGGAGAGATCTTATTTTGAAACTGAGATGCCGTAAAATCCACAGTAGATTTTTTTTAATACCAACGTTTCTTCAAAAACTAAAAAGAAACATTGGCCAAGACAAGAAACTAGAGGCGAGGCTGGTCCCTCTTGGTCTTTTAAAGAAGGTGATGTCCCATGTATTTTAAAGAAAGATGATATTTCTTTGGAAAAGGAAGTTATAATGAGTGTGAGGGTGCCTTATTTATACCAGTATTCACTGCGGTGTTTCTTCACTATGGAAGACCATTTTTAGGGGTTGAAATCACATGACCATTTGAACCTTCTAAGAGTACATATGTCAAAAGCATGAATTTTTTTTTATGCAATTAGATATTTAATAATAAAATTTTGTATAATGTACTATTTACTGCGTAGTGTCATTATCCTCTACTCATGTGTGGGTGTGTGAACCATGAATTACCCCAAGACCTATGACATGCCATATCTAAATTATCTGCATTTGTACGTTTGATCACATGAAAGGAAATTCATATGGCTAGCATTCCACATTGGTGTCAATAGATAGCTAAGATTGTTTATCTATTTGAGATGGAACTAGCGATAAGTTTGATGGACTTGTAGCTTCATCTTCTAATTCACTTAGTAGATGAGGTTGAATTAGTTGGGGCGGTTTCTTGTCATTGGATGTTCTTCTTAGAGAGGTACATGAAGAAATTGAAAGGTTTAGTTTGATAAAGGGGAAAACCTGAGGTGTCTATGGAAGAGGGGTGTATATCGTATGAGTCTTTCTATTATGCCAATGAGTACATCAAGTAGATTGAAAACACACCAGGTGCAATGATTTGGGATAACGAAAGGGATGAAGACAAAGGAGAATAAGAGCTTCTCGAAATGAATGGAAAGAGGCACATGATAAAGAGTAAGTGGCTTATCATTTATCAAATTTATACACAGTAATTGTTCACACTGAACTTCATATTCATTCATATTTTGATCTGATACGTACTATATATGTTGGTTTGATTTTATTAACAAATTCAGAAATTAAATCCATCAACAAATTCATTCTTTACAATATGGAAGAAACACAATCGTGGGTTGTATTGTACGAGTAAAAGAGGAGGAAATGAGTTAGTGACAGGAAAAAATTCAAACTATTGAATGGTAGAAGTGTGCCTTATCATGATCATTTAAAAGAAAATATGCCAATGAAATGCCCTAATAAATGGGTTGCTGATCAAGTCGGAGAGAAATATAGTGCATCTGGTTGTTACCTGTGTGCTAAAGAGGATGCGCTAAACATAGGTATTGGGTGCAACAACTTGGTAATAATATCTTTCTGTACATTTTAAACTTCATACTGCACACACACACACACATATATTTTAATTATGTTCGGGTTATTAGACACATGTCATTATGATTTTTTCACTTTTTTTATAGGTGAATTTGTTCCCATCTATGCAGGAATATGGACATCATTTTCACACGAAGGATGTTGATGATGGATGCATGACACAAGAATATGGAGTGGAAGTCGAGTTCGACCAATCTAGTTGTGCTATCCATCGTGATCAAAACCTAATGCAGGGGACATTAGGTTATGTTGGAAAGATACAAGAGAACATTCAAGTGGACTTCTATTTATTCTAATGTGTTATTTTTAGGTGCAAGTGGTGGGACGCCTTTGATCAGAATAATGTAAAGGAAGATCACGATAGTGGATTGATATCTATCAACTCTAGAAAGATGTGGCATGAAGCCAGGGAGCATCATGTTTTCCAAAAACGCTGCAACCATGTGTTTTTTACCCAAATGCATTAAATATGGATTGGTGGTTCATATTAAGACATGAACCTAGATCAAAACATATTTTTGAGAACAATAGTGTTATGATGCCAAGCGAGGAAGATAATTAGGGTGATGACAATGGAGAGTGATCGGTACTTGTGTTATTTCATCATTTATACTATTGTTGTATGTTTTTATTTTCTTTATTTCGCTAATTATTGTTTTTTTATTCATCTTTTTGGAATTTTATATAATTGGTAAGATTCACAAACATTTTTACACATTTTCTTGTAGTGGAAACATTTTTACACTTAAAACTAAATATTTCCAATTGTGTACAATATCTATGATAATAAGGATTCAAGGTCACAATCCTTCTCAAATAGAAAAATGAGAAGAATATAACTAAAATGAGAAAATAGTGAATTTAGAAACAACATTGAAGATTTATTCTCAATTTAGATACTTATTGGTTTATTAATCAGTTCACATGTTTTTTATTCTTGTTTAGTTCAAAATCAATATAAATCATGTAGTGATAATTCTATGAGGACTTTAACAATGAAAAAATTGTGTATTAATATGTAATATTAAATTCTTGACATGAGAGGTAAAGTCATGTTTACTATATTTACATTCCAATTCTTGCAACATCATGTAAACTAAAAGGGGGTCTTTTGCATGTATAAAATGTTGATTACATATTTTTATGGACCATAAGAGAAACAAATGGGTTTATATGGATGCATGAGAGGTTTTCATTTTTTCTTCATGGATAGTGGAACAATTTTGACATTTCTTTTCAAAGGTAATTATAAATAAAAGTTGAACTAATAAATATTTTATGGCTAAGAATTAAATGATAAATAACGTGATGGCGATTGAAAGATAATTGTTTGACTTTCTAATAGACACGGTGATGTATTTTTCTTTACTATTTCTATTATGTAAAATAAATATCTACTTTTATGTATTTATAAGAAAATTATTTAAAGTAGACATGTCTTTATCATTGTGAACATGATGTAATATTAGCAAGGAGAAATGTGAAAAATTGAATTTTAGTTACTATCTCGTGATAAGTATGTGGAAAAAATAATATTTCTTGAGTTGTTCATTAAAAAATAATCAAATATGTTATTTGTTAAAAGTTTAAATCTAATATAGAATGATTTTTGTATTATTTAACTCATATTTATTACTAAAAAAAGTTAAATTCAAACCAGTACAATAAAAAATAAAGAACCAAAAGAGCACCAAGATGTTATATCTTTATTACTAGAAAAAAGGTTCACTTGGCTCTTTAAGGGAGAACTTCCAATAAAGCAAATCCCCAACTACAAGTAACTCCACAAGCCTTATTTTACATTTCTTGACCCTCATCTATAGAGAGAGAAATTTCTAATGTAAACTGGTAAGAGTTGCTATAAATATTAAATTTAGATTGCTTGAAAATCTCATAACTTTAGTGATAAATTAAATTTTATTAAAATATAAAATGTTAAGTTATATTAAATATAAATTAATTATAAAAAAATCTGATTTAAGTTTTCTAAATTTAACAATAAATTGAATTTTATAAACCAATACAGATCCATCTTAATAAGAGATCTACTAAGAGCCAATAGGGATCAAATCTCCTATTATGAAAATCTCTTTTTAGAATGTAAAACTTGAAAAAATATGTACATGTCAAAAGATTTAATCTCTTTTGGTGATAAAATGGATATATAATATTGGTTTTCTATCTCTCTATATAGATCGACATAGTGTAATTTTTCATTGGTTAAATTGTATTTTTGAATAATTTATTATTATTAATATTTATACTAAAAATTGAATGAGTTACACATTTTCGTCTTATTAAGAACTAACTAAATTATTTTACCTTTAATTATTTTTTCCTTCTTAGTATAGAAATATTTTACTAATTAGGTTAGAATGAATATGAATGAACTATCTAAGCAATTGAAAAATATTTATCATAATTTTAAAATCATAGTTTCAACCATAATAAACTTTGTAATTTATAAAGATATCTTTTCATTTTTTTTAAAGTAAGTCGTTTTTCATGCAATTTCATATATAAAATTTTGATATAAGTTCACCAATACATAATCTATAATAAAATTATTTCATAAAAATAATCATCATGATGAAAACCATCTAACAAACATAAACATCACATAATATACACATTCAAATTCACTACCATCATCTAAATATATACACCTCAAGCACATATAAATGTCATTATCTAGCACACAAATCTAATAATCTAATAGGGCATCATCATTGTGATCACATCTAACAAAACACAAGCATTGTAATCTAACAACATCACCACACACATCCTCAAATTAATATATATCTCATGTCAAATAACTGTTATCACATACACATCTATATGCAAGCACATTAAATGAACATATCTAACATGACCTAACAATATACACATCAACACCAACATATAAATTAAGTACATAAACATGAACAAGACAAATGCACCATATATATATATATATATATATATATAGATATATATATTACAAACAAGTCAAACAATTGCATGAAGTCAAATACATGCTATCGAATATCTGATACAACAAATGTAGTAGTGGCATTCTGGTCTATGGCAGCCTCAACTGTCAAACTCTAAGGTGGGGGAGGAGGTGGCTGATCTTCTCTCTCAAGAGAAAAATGAGGCACATCCTCTAGCTTTGGCATCTAATCATAAGGCGAATGATGAGGAGGTGTACTGCCAGAAGGATCACGGACACCTTGACCATGATCCAATGGGGTAGCACTACCAGAAGAATGATCAACACCCTCATCATCATGATATGATAGGGTAGCACTGCGTGTAGGCTCATATGACGTATTTTGGGCTTCATGCCTTGCATCCCTTCTCGCTGCTAGTATCTTGCTAGCTCCATCGATATGACACATAAGAGTCATCATCTCACGTGGAAAATCCCTCAAGATATATATATTACAAACAAGTCAAACAAATGCATCAAGTCAAATAAATGCTATCGAATATATGATATAACATATGTAGTAGTGACATTCTAGTCTATGGCAGCCTCAACTGTTGAACTCTAAGGTGGGGGAGGAGGTGGCATGCTGGTCTGCTCTCCCAAGAGAAAAACGAGGCACATCCTATAGCTTTGGCATCTAATCATAAGGTGAATGATGAGGAGGTGTACTACCAGAAGGATCACCGACACCCTGACCATGATCCAATGGGGTAGCACTACCAGAAGAATGATCAACACCCTCATCATCATGATCTGATGGGGTAGCACTGCGTGTAGGCTCATATGATGTATTTGGGGCTTCATGCCTTGCATCCCTTCTCACTGCTAGTATCCTACTAGCTCCATCGATATGACACATAAGAGTCATCATCTCAAGTGGAAAATCCCTCAAGTTATCCACAATCCTAGGATCTGTGCTAATGTCTTGAGCTGTCGCAGGGCAGACTCCTTTCTCAACCTAAAATTTAGACAATCTGTCGTAGTAATCCATCCTAAATCTCAAACCATCCCTACGGGCCTGGATGCCCACATCCCACTGAGGATGTACCTCACCTGCTTGGGTCTTGCCCATCTCCTCATCTACTCCCTCTGGTGGGGGAGGAGGCATGTCCCCTCCAAGGAATGTGTCGATGTCTATAAAATTTATAGTACACAACAATAATTAAACAATTTCTTCAAACAATTTAATAAAACAAGTTAAAGAATAGAATAAATTTTATTCTAATTAATTAAGACAATAAAATGAAACTAGATTAATTTAAAGAAAAAACTAATATTACCTCTATCATCTGCAAGCTCATCCGGTGTGAAGAGGATGTTGGGACACTGTCTCCAATCAATACCTATGTACAGAAACAAAAACAATATAAACGCGTGGTCATCCTCACTAGCCAGTAGCGTTAGTTCTTAGGTGGAAATCTTAGTTGGATACTCTGGCAGGCCCCTCTTGGGCATCCTCTGGCTCCACATGCACATCTGCACCTTAGTCATCGACTTAGGAGGGTGACGGTCAAATGTAGGCCTCGTCTCTGGAAACCTCTCAAAAGATAAACAAAAAAACTCTTAAGTGAAAGGGAAGCTTGTCCTCCCATGTATAATCGCACGACATCTATCTAAAGCCATACAATAATGCCTCAAAAAATGGCAGACTATCTCATACATCATGGCACCTAAATCAAAGAATTGACATAATACACAAGAGGGAAACTAATGCGTTGCCCATCACTAGTATAATGTGCAATGGTGGTCACTAATAATGAGAGGGACCTAACCTCCTATGCAACAAAAGAAGTAATCCATAGTTATCCACCACACACCTGAAAATATGCTAGATAGACAACATGAGCCCCAACATATATCTAAGAGTACACATAAGCTGACTCTCTATTGCAACCCCATGGGGGACATCAGGGAACTGGGTAAAATCCTACCCTCTCCTGGATAGGCCAGTGATAAAATATATGTGCTCCTCAGAGGGGCTATACCACGCCTCAGGACTGACATTGAAATCCTGCTCACACACACTCCACTGATGGATTATATGTTCCAACAAGATAAAGTGTGTCTTTAGGGATGTATCCTCTTCATAGTACTTAAGTAGGCCTACATTCCTCAAGAGTGCTTGGGTTGCTGC
Organism: Pinus tabuliformis; assembly: GCA_031772625.1. Lineage (NCBI taxonomy): Eukaryota > Viridiplantae > Streptophyta > Pinopsida > Pinales > Pinaceae > Pinus > Pinus tabuliformis. The sequence goes on from CM062810.1 coordinate 979,629,757, forward strand.
AATAATATGGAAAGGGTATAAATCCCTCTCCCTCTCTTGGGAATCCCATGGTTGGAACACATTGTATTGGTTCGCCATTTGCTCCTCCTCCTACTACTGCTCCCTCTGTTGACGTTTATGCTACATGATTGACATATAAAATGCATAAACCTCATACATAAAACATAATTTTTGTTTATTAAATGAAAAATGTACTTATAAATATGGAAACATAACTTTCAATTAAAAAAAGAAAAAAAACCCTAGTGTGCCCAAAATACAATAATGCATCGACTTTGATGCGCTATCAAACACAACTGCACCAGAAAGAGTGCGTATATATGTATGACATACCACATTTGGTTCACATATACATTTTCATCGCGGTGCCTCTCAAACGTATTCACCGGTGCACATGCATAACCTTTTCATTCTAGTACGGAACATTCAGATTATCGAACGCAACGAGCTATATTTTTTATATTATGTGTGCAGTGCACTTGGTAAATATAAATGCATCGGGTGTAACCTAAAAAATGTACGCACCAACATACAATTTATAGCTTTTCTCGGTGCGTTTTCATTTAGGAAACACACTGCAAAAATAGTGGTGCGTTAGGTTGACGCAATTAATTACGGTGCACCTTGTAAATTTTCAGGATGCACTGGTATTGGTGCGAGCCGAAGCTGTCGAACGCACTACGTAGGATTTTTTTTTTTTTTTATAATGGATTTTTTGACCTATTTTGTAGTAATAATCCGTTAAAAAATTAAATTAGAGAGAAACATAGACATTACCTCAACATTTGGTTGTCAGGGAGACATTGTTGACACGTAATTGAGAAAAACAAATTTCACCACCATTTAAGAAAATTGGAAAGCCTCACACTGAGCACGATAAAGAAGGATGGTGAGCAAGAGAAGGATCGATGTCAGTGTGCTTGCATGAGGCACATGGTAGGGTTTTTTTTATTTAACCTTCCTTTGGTGTGTTATTATAACCACAACAATGCGTCAAATATCTACGAGAACCATTTTTTTAATTAAAAACAATCTAGAAATGCTCTTGTTAAGACATGCCAGGGTGTTCGAGTACCTCTATTGCACTAGTGCTTTGTCAAAATATAGCATCACATTTAAAAAAAAAATTAAAACCGCTTAGTGGTGCTTTTTCGAAGACACACCGAGGAATTTTAATACACAAAAAACATTGGTGTTTCTTAATAAGATAACATCATTTTTTTTAAAATTAAAAACTCTATAATGATGCTGTTGTTAATAAGCATCGGGGCGTTTTAAATGATTGAAAACACTGGTGGTCCGTTGGAATATAATACTACATTTTAAAAATCCCCTAGAAATGTTCTTTCTAAGACTCATTGAGGAATTTTAATACATGAACAACACCAATGCTTAATTGGAATATAACATCGCATTTTTTTGAAAATTAAAAACTATAACGATGCTCCTTCTAACTATGGATCGGGGCATGTTACTACAATAAGGACACCGGTGCTATTGGTGGAGCACTGACAAATTTTAAAATTTAACCTTTATATGGTGTTATTGATTATTCAAGCACCAACGTGTAGTAAACTGTATACGCACTGGGGAATTATAGTACTAGTTTAGCACCGACTCGTCATCATAGTATATCATGGGACTATGCAAAATGAATTTTACAACCAACATTTTTGTAAATTTAACTCTTTTTTGGTGCTATTGAGAAGTATACACACCAGTGCTCTTTGTTATTTAGCACACCATGTTTTTTAAAATTAAAAACAAATAAATTCTGCCATGGTGCACCATGCTCTATTCGGCGTTAGTGCTTATATTTATTGTAAAGCACGAGTGCATTTTTATATTTCTAGATGCACCGTAAAAAAATAACTTCCCGCCCACCTCCACTACAAACAAAATTTTGGGCTATTTTTATAGGGGCTTCCACAAAAAACTCTGCTAGAAGGTATTTTCCTTGTAATGTGGAGATTTTATGGGAAGATTATTTTTGCATGAACATTTAAAGCACAAGATGATTATTTTATTGGGTGGCTTAACTTTACACTAAGTAAATCTAAATTATGAGAAGAATTTGTAAGAATGCACATAGTAACATATTTCTTTAGGCATAACATAACGGAAGAAGGTTTAGTGGATGTTGAACCCATTGAATTTTTCCTTCGAAATGATAGGAGTATCCAAAACATTAGATAAATTATTAGTATCTAAATAATTGTTAATGGAAATGGAAAATACCAAATCTTGTGTGAAAATTAGAGGTGTCTCAATCCATATACCATTGTTTTACAGTTAGATACACATGATTGAAAACTTGTTAATCCATCTAAATTTAGTCCTCCTTTGTTAAATGAGGGAGAATCCTTAATGATAGTAAATGAGGAACCATTGGGGCTTGATGAAAATTCAATGGATTCAACAAGATTTCAATTTTCAAAATCCTTGAAAAATTAATGGTAGTTATATTAGCTTGGGAGTTTAAAAAGTTTTAAAATATTGAAAATGAGTTAAAGGAGGCAGGAATGAAAGATAGAACAAATGTTTGATCAGAATTCAGAAGGGATTTTTAATGAATAGGAAAAACAGAATCTAAGGAATTTGAAAAATACAAAGAAACAATTATTAGAGTGGAGAGAGGTAGAAAGAGTGATGAAGAGTTTGGTTGTATGGTTGGAAAAGCATGATGAAAATAGATTTTTTTGTCATAATTTAATAAATCATAGAAAGAGAATGGGTCATGAAGAGTAGGGTTGTATGGTTGGAAAAGGGTGATCATAATACAATTTTGTTTTCTTAATTTTGGAAATCATACAAAGAACAACACTATGTGGGAGATGTGGAAGTTAAATGTGTAGGAATTTACAGGGTAAGTTCCTCAGACAGAACACCAAAGGACACCTCTCACAACCAGATCGCAGATCAATACACCAGTATTTTTTGACGTGGTTAAAACCCTCAAAGAGGGAAACAGTCCACGACATGAGCCAACACGGCCACTTCAGGAAATTTATTAATAAAAGAATGAAAATTTACATAAGCTTCTCTCATAGACGGATTACCCTACAAATGACCCTCCATGCGCTTTAAATAGAAATCATGGACCAATCGGGTGTCAAGCCACGGATCAAGTGTTGGTAATACCGAGGAGAGAATGAACCGTCGGATCACTACATATCGTGACCGTCGGATTGTAAGTTACAAAATGTACAAGGTAAAGAAACACACTTTACCTAACTCTATACCTAACTCTATACTAGACCAAGTTGTACTTAACTATTTCCTATGTGTCGGAATATCCTAACATCCCCCCTTAAGAACAACTTGGTATAGGATTGAAGGATTTACAAATATGACACAATAGGAGAAGGAAGGAGGCACTAGAGCCTATCCCCCCTTAGTGAAAACTTCTTGAACTCCAACCATAAATCGAAGTTTAGTGAACTTCGCCTCTGTGAGAGCTTTTGTGAAGATGTCTGCAACTTGATCATTTGTTGAACAATATTGCACTTCAAGAACATGGTCGTGAATTAGCTTTCTGATGAAGTGCATGTGCAGTTCAATGTGTTTGCTACGCTGATGTTGGACTGGATCTTTGCATAGTTGAATGGCACTTTGATTATCACACCAAAGTGTAGTCGGATGCTGCTGCTGAAATCCAAACTCTGACAGGATCTGCCGAAGCCACAAGGCTTCCTTACTAGCTTCTACGGCACCACGATACTCTGCTTCTGCTGATGAAAGAGAAATGGCACCTTGTTTCTTGCAAGCCCATGTAATAGGTCCTGAACCAAGAGTGAACACATAGCCGACAGTAGACTTCTGATCATCAGGGTCACCAGCCCAATCAGAATCAGTGAAACCAACCAATAGAGGAGATGCTTCGGCACTGTAATGAATCCCAAACTAAACTGTACCTCGAACATAACGAAGTATTGTTTTAGTTGCTTTCCAATGACTTTCACGTGGGTTTTTCATAAACCGAGCAACAAGGCCAACGACAAAGGAAAGGTCAGGTCGAGTATGGGTTAGATACAGAAGTTTTCCTACAAGTTGACGGTATAAGGTAGCATCAACTTCAGGAGAAGTACAAGTGACTAAAAGTTTGACTCCAGACTGGAAGGGAGAAGGGGCTGGCTCACAGTCTTCCATGTGAAAATGGCGTAGAATATGACAGGCATACTTGGACTGGGAAAGGGAAATACCCTCCTTGGATTGCAAGACTTGAAGACCGAGAAAATAATGTAAGTGTCCTAAGTCTGTCATTTCAAATTTCTTTTTAACGCTGGACTTCACATGGTTTATAAGGTTGGGATCACTACCGGTAAGGATAAGATCATCAACATAAAGAACAAGAATGATAAGAGACTTGCCCACTTTCTTGGTGTAGACAGTATTGTCAGAATGACACCTAGAAAAGCCAGATTCTAAAAGAAAGCTATCCATTTTGGCATACCAAGCTCGAGGAGCTTGCTTGAGACCATAAAGGGATTTCTTAAGCCGACATACAAGGCTGGAGTCTGTTTTTATGAAGCCAATGGGTTGTTCCATGTAGATTTCTTCATGCAAGTCCCCATGCAAGAAGGCAGATTTAACATCCATCTGATGGACTTCCCATTTGAACGAGGCAACAAGGGAAAGAACAAGGCGGATAGAGTTCATTTTGGAAACATGGGAGAAGTTTTCAGTGTAGTCAATGCCTTCAACCTGTGAAAAACCTTTCGCAACAAGACGAGCTTTATGTTTATCAACTTTCCCATCTGGTCCATACTTGGTTCTGTAAACCCATTTGCATCTAACAAGTTTTCGTCCCTTTGGTAGAGGAACAAGATCCCATGTATCATTTGCCAATAATGAATGATATTCTTCATTCATAGCCGCTTCCCAATCTGGATGGCCTGAAGCTTCTGCAAAGGTGTCAGGATCATAATTTACTGGAGCTTGAGCCAGTAAAGAAGAGGCTCTGTCAAACTGAGAACGTGTGTGTCGCTGATCTGTAGGATCACCGACAAGATCACCTGCTGCATCTCGAGTAGCACGAACCCATTTTGGAAGGTGAGGAGCTGAAGGAGGATCCTGAGATGGTGGGGGAGGATTTTCATCCTCACTTTCATCATCTGAAGAAGAAATGTTTTCAAAAGTAGAAGAGATAGGGAGAGGTGGCACATCCGCCGGACTAGGCTCGCAGGCTGATATATTTTCATCAAATTTTACATCTCTTCTAATGATAACATTTTTGGACTTAAATGGAATAAGTCTATAGCCTTTGACATCTTCAGAATATCCAACAAAAGTACATTTTTCACTCTTAGGTTCTAAAGCTTTATGCTTTTCATCTGGAATATGGGCCCACGCTTCACTTCCAAAAACACGAAAGTGACTTACATCTGGTTTGATTGAGTTCCATGCTTCTTCTGGAGTGATATTCTTTAAAGCCTTAGTAGGAGTGCTATTTATTATGTAATTTGCACAGTTAATTGCTTCTGCCCAAAAACTAAGACCAAGTCCTTTAGATTGTAGCATACAATTAGCCATTTCCTTTAAGGTGCGATTCTTCCTTTCAGCTACACCATTTTGTTGTGGAGTATATGGAACAGTATGTTGCATTTGAATTCCATTCTCAGTGCAAAAGTTGATGAATATGTTTTTAACATATTCTCTGCCATTATCAGATCTTAGCTTAAGAATTTGATGTCCAGATTGTTTTTCAACAAAGGCCTTGAAGGCCAAAATTGTGTTAAATACTTCACTCTTGAGTTTTAAGAAGTATACCCAAGTGTGTCTGGAGAAATCATCAATGAAAGTTAAGAAATACTTGCAGCCAGAGAATGAAACAACTAGAAGTGGACCACATAAATCATTATGCACAAGCTGTAAAGGGGCTGAGGCGTGCCAAGAGGCACGTTTTTCAAAACTGTCTCGATGATGTTTTCCGAGTACACATCCAGAACAAACACCATCTCTGCAAGATACCATAGGAAGACCTGTCACCATATTTTCTTTACATAGATGCTTAAGGGAGCGATAGTTTAAGTGACCAAATCGCTCATGCCAAAGTTTGCTCACTTCATTGTTATGAGCAACAAATATTGAGGGAAGATTTGATGACCCAAAGTTGTGAAACTTATACAACCTTGTAGAATCATCAGCAATGCCAGTAGCTAAAATCTGTTTAGGATCTCTTAGGTCCTTGATTACAACATCATGAGGTGAAAATTCAACGGTTTTACCTTCACCTGAATGAGTTATCTGATATACAGATAGAAGGTTGTAGGATAAGGTTGGAACACATAATACATCATTAAACTGACCATTGTCTAGATGAACTGTTCCAGTCCCTACAACATTAAGAGATCTATCATCACCAACATATATATTTTTGGTGTTACAATCATTTAAAGAAGAAAACATGGCTTTGTTTTTGGCCATGTGATAAGAAGCTCTAGAATCAATGAGCCACTCATGAGAATGAGAAGAAGAAGATACATTTAATGCATAACCAGACCGAGATGATTGACAACCACATGCAGAAAGTGCCATTCCTGAAGATGAAGTTGAAGTTGAAGAATGCTCCAAATGGATGTTATGTTTCTTCATCGCTGTTTCCAAGGCTTCCATCTTCTTAAAGCATTTGGATTCTAAGTGGCCATCTCGATTACAAAAGTTGCAATGTCTATCAGTCTTCTTCCATTTGTTTTTATTTGTCTTATCATTTTGTTGAAATGATTTTTCATTTTGAGGCTGAGATTGCTTAGGACCCTTGTTTGGTTTAGGACCATTCTTTTTAGGATATGAATTCTTAGGATTCTTTGAATTTGGTTGCTGCTGGGTGGCTAACGCTTTCTTGGAAGAGTTTCCAAGATTAAGAAGACCAAGGTGTAAGAGTTTTTCTTGTTCTCTTATTAAAGAATCACAAAAAGAGTCAAAGGAAGGGGACTTGTAGTCTGTTCCTTGAGAAATGAAGGCTTCTCTTGTAGAATGGAAGGTGGAAACAAACACAGAGTAGGCTGGTCCCAACTTAGTAAGAATGGAATAGATAAGGTTACTATCTTCTTTCTTAACTTTAACACCTTCCAAGAGATATCTAAGGGTCTTGAACTTGGACAAGAAATCTTCAATGCAAGAAAAATTATTAGGGTCCAATGTAAGCAACTCATTTTCAAGTTGATGGGCTCTAAGTTCATTTTTAATCCCAAAAAATTTATTGATTTGTTTCATTGCTTCATTAGGAGTATCAAGTTCTGCAATATGGAATCTAAGATCTGGAGAAATAGACATCCCTATCAATCCACGTGCTTGATCTTGCCTATTTTCCCATTTAGCAGCCTTATCTTCATCCTTCGGTTTCTTTTCTTGGCCTGAGGCTATTCTGTAGAGACCTTTACTTCTAAGTAAATCCTCAATGTAGGACAACCATTGGAAGTAGTTGGTGCTGTCAAGGGTAACTTGGTATTGACTTTCCATTTCAATGGAAACTGAAGCTAAAGATGCTGAAAATAAGTGTTCCAATGGATAGATCTCAAAAAATTAGGCTGGTTTAAAAAAAACGGCTTTGAAAACGGCTTCCAGATGAAGAAGTTATGGCTTTTTGAAAAAAAGTTGATGAAGTTGCCGACGAAGTGCGGGAATGTGCGGAAATGAAAAAGTCCGCCCCCACAAAATGGAGACTTGAACCCAAGACCTCTACTCTCTTAAAATAGCTTTGAACCAATTGAGCTATACAAAAAATTTGAGAGAGAGAGAGAAAGAGAGAGAGAGAGAGAGGGGGGGGGGGGTGATGCTTTGGGTTGTGTGCTTGCTTTGAGAAAGCTCTTTTTCCCTACAAAACAAAAAACACAAAACCCAGCACGGACATGCAAAGAAAACGAACCTTACGGCTCGAAGTTAGCTTTAGCCGAAAAACTAAATATTTTCAAAAATGAACCTTGCGGCTCAAAGTTAGCTTTAGCCGGAAACTAAATATTTTCCTCAATGTTTCTGATTTTCCGAGATCACACTAAGGCGCAGGGAAAAGAGCATACGCATGAGAAAAATCCTTCCTTTCTGTTTCTGATTTGCCCAGATCGTACAAAGTCGCAGGGCAAAGAGAATACGCAGAAATGAAAGGTATAGATTTGGTAATAAAAAAGGCTAAATAAACTGAAACCGAAATAAACAGAGAGAAAATAACTGTAAACTGCAAATAAACACTGTATACCTCCAAATCTTAAAAATGACGCAGCTAGGGCTACTGGAAACCTTTTCGCGTGAAACGAAAGGGGTTCCTCACTGGAACAGATGCTCCCAACACAACAGAGCAGTGCTCTCGGCTCGAAAGCAGTCAGAAACAATAGATCTAGGAAATGACAGTCGGATGCAGTTCTACCGGCTTCAGATTTGGATCACCAATGGACGCGGCCCTCAAATAGCTCTGATACCATGTAGGAATTTACAGGGTAAGTTCCTCAGACAGAACACCAAAGGACACCACTGATAACCAGATCGCAGATCAATACACCAGTATTTTTTGACGTGGTTAAAACCCTCAAAGAGGGAAACAGTCCACGGCCTGAGCCAACGCAGCCACTTCAGGCAATTTATTAATAAAAGAATGAAAATTTACATAAGCTTCTCTCATAGACAGATTACCCTACAAATGACCCTCCATGCACTTTAAATAGAAATCATGGACCAATCGAGTGTCAAGCCACGGATCAAGTGTCGGTAATACCAAGGAGAGAATGAACCGTCGGATCACTACATATCGTGACCGTCGGATTGTAAGTTACAAAATGTGCAAGGTAAAGAAACACACTTTACCTAACTCTATACCTAACTCTATACTAGACCAAGTTGTACTTAACTATTTCCTATGTGTCGGAATATCCTAACAAAATGGAAGCAAAGCTAGTAATGTTCATGATATCATTGAATTGGGGGTTTCACACTTTCATTATTGTCATAGGAATAACTCTAGTATTCAATGCCCTTTTATTAAGCTTGGAACCATATCTAATACAATATATGAGTACTAATTATTCGTTTCAAATTCCAAGAGGTTTGTCTATCTTTTCATATGCCTTTCTATTCATCTTCATAATATTCACAAATATTATTTATGACACAAAAAACCACATGATTATTTGTGCAACATTCCCCACCTTAATCCAAAGGGATTTCTATGAGCCCAAGAATCAATTTGAACTTTTCAAACTTTTCTCTTCTAAATGCTTTGGTGAAGCTGTATGCAATTTGGTCATTTGTGGAACAATGTCTCAAATGAATAGTCTTGGCCTCTACTTGATATTGAATGAAATGATACTTTGTGTCAATGTGTTTAGTTCAATCGTGGAATCTAGGATTCTTGGCCAACTTGATTTCATAAGTATTGTCAAATAGAAGAGGAGTAGAACTTACTTGTTTCTCTTGAAAATATCCAAGTATTTTCTGAACCACACAATCTCCTTTGTTTGTTCAGCAACTGCCAAATATTCTTCCTCTATTATGAGTGGACTTTGTTGGAACTATCTATTTGGATGACCTCTAAGATAGAGTTGTTGATCTAAGACTCATGAGATAAATTGAAGTAAACTCTCCATTTTCTTCATCCTAGTCAAAGTTTTAATCAGAATATCCAATCAAGCTAAAGCCATCCAGTTGTGAATATTTAAGTCCAAAGTCTTGGTCCCTTTAAGTATTTCAAAACTTTTTTTGGAGCAAACTAATTTCCTTCACAAGTATTTTGCATAAATTTGGGAAATAATGCAAACAAAAATGGAATATTTTGTCTAGTGGTGGTAAGGTAGATAAGACTCCCACCAAGTTTTCTATACTCTGTTGCATCCTCAAATTTATTACCTTATTTTGATGTGAACTTCAAATTCGATTCCCTTGGATAGAAAAAGAGTCAAATTCAGTGATGCAAAACTTGTTCAATAATTCTATGATGTTCTACTTTTGGAAGATGAATATGTACTTTGGATTTTGAGTCACTTCAATGCCCAAGTAGTAGCGAAAATGTCCCAAATATATCATCTTGAATCCATTCTTCAACTCTTTCTTTATGGATGTAATATAGCTTTCTTTTCTCCTTATCATCAATAGAACATCTACATACACTATAAGATGTGTAACATTGCTATAACACTCCCTCCTCCCATATCTACCTAAGCAACCAGCCAACCGGGGTAAACATGCGAAGAGAGAGGCCACTATAAGGGATTCAAACTCCTTGCTGACCTTAAGGAAATGGAATCTATGAAACACATCAACCAAACCTATCCACATCAACAGAAAACACCCTTAGGAGACATGTCAACCACTCAGACATCCTGTCCCTGGGTCCCACTAATGTTTTTAGCCTTTTAGCCCCTGGTTGCTCTCATGCTATAGGAATGCGAGTGTCCAGAAACCTCCAGATACTCTCACATGCCTATGTGCCATCGCTAAGGGACTTTTCCCAACAGACATGTGCCAATGTCTGTGGAAATCACACATGAAATATGTTACCTGCAAGTATTCTTGTTGACGCTGCTTGATCCTACTTTTCCATCCTTGATCCAAAGCTAGAGTGCTCCAAGAAAACTCTAAGTGACCAAGAGTGAGAGAGAGATAATAATGAGAGAGCTCCAAAACTTGAACTGACAAAAGGTTACCAACCAATCCTCAGAATCCTTTTTATGAATGAGGCCTCTAATTTCTTCATTTTCCATTATTTTCCTTCAATTTCCTCCTTACATGCAACATGTGACCTTTCATCTTACTTTAAATTCTCGTAATTTCCTTTATTTTCATAAATAAATGTGCCAAAAATGCCTTTTTTCCTTTTAATGTCTTTTCCTTAGCCTTTGCCAATTTTCCTTAGCCAAAACACACGTCCAGTGATTCCACTAGGATATCTTTGCCCAACATTCAGCTTGGAATAAGTGTCCCTTAACCGTGGTCTTATTTTTCCTTTATTAGCTTTTATTACATGAAATTTTCACGAGGGCTGTTACAAAACCCTCCCCCTTGGGGAACACCATCCTTGGTGTTAAACCACACCAAGACCTCAACAAAACTGCTGAAAAGTAATCATACTACCCATGGATATTTATAACATAGCTCGTTGCAGTATTTATAATGAAATACCTGCTCAAAAGCAAAAAATCATGACAACATGACAACATGACAATATAACAAGCATACCTATTATTGGAGCTTTATAAATTAGCTCATGGTGGTATTTACATCCATATATACATATACCAAAATATCAACAAAACATATGTCAAACATCAAGCCAAAACTTCTTTGCCTCAACCGACAAACAATGAAGGATACATGGCCTGCATCTGATCCACCATCTCCCATGTAGCTTCTTTAGGCCCAAAGTGATTCCACTGCACTTTAAATTGCTCTATGGATTTGTTCATGAGCATGAGATGCATCCTCTATAATATGCATTGAGGCTCCAGCTCGAACTCTCCTTCTTGCTCCACCTACAATACAAACCAATCAATAACATGATCAACATCCTTTATATACTTCTTAAGCAATGAAATGTGGAAAACATCATGGAATTTCACTGTTGGAGGCAGTGCAAGTCGATAGGCCACTAGTACAATCCTCTCAAGGATCTCGAAAGGCCCACATTACCGTCTTGCCAACTTGGCACATGATCCAACCCTCAAAGATATTTTCTTGGGCTTGATGCACAAATACACATGCTCCCCAAACTGAAACTCCTTGAACACCCTGCGATGATCCGTATAACTCTTCTGTATATCTTTTGCTGCCTTTAGATTCTTCCTTATAACCTACATTTCCTTATCCATGTATGCCAACATATCCAGTCCAATAAGTACCCTATTCACTGGATCACTCTAGCTGATGGGAGTGTTACAACTCCTACCATACAATGCCTCGAAAGGAATCATCCTCAATGACTCCTGATAACCATTTTTGTATGTAAACTCAACCAGTGGAAGATAATCCTCCCATTTCCTCTGCTGGTGTATCACGTACATCCTCAACATATCCTACAAGATCCTGTTTACCCTCTCTATCTGTCCATCTGTCTACGGATGATAAGATGTACTAAAGGCCAAATATGTACCCAAAACCACAAATAACTCCTTCCAAAACGTGGAAGTAAACTTTGCATCCTGTCCAACACAATCTTCTTTGTAACACCATGCAGTCTCACTATCTCTCTGATGAACACCTATGCTACCTCACTGGCTGAATATGTAGTCTTTACTAGAATGAAGTGAGCTACCTTGCTCAACCTGTTAACCATGACCATAATAGAATCATGTTGCCTCACTATCCTTGGAAGACCTGTAATGAAATCCATGGAAATAACCTCCCATTTCCATTCTGGAATCACTATAGGCTGTAGTAAACCATGTGGATGATTACATTCCACCTTTACTTGTTGACAATCTAAACATCTAGCCACGAACTCTGCCACTTCCTTCTTTAGATTCGGCCAATAATAGAAATTCTTCACTGCCATCAATGTATTCCGATATCTTGGATGCCCAGAGTATGGCTTCACGTGAAACTCTCTCAAGATAAGCTTCTTTAAATCATTGCAATTTGGCACATAGATCCGATCCCTAAATGTCACCAAACCATCTGCCATGAGACAATAATATACATCTTGATCACCTGTACCTATACCTACACCTGTACCTGTACTTGTACCTATACCTGCACTTGTACTTGTGCTCTATTGTAACCTGTGCATGATCTCCATGTACTTTTCATCGCATTGTCCTGCTTTGAAGATCCTAGCCTATAATTCTGTCCCATAAGAGCTCATAGTTGCTATATGATTTACCTATACCTTCCTGCTAAGAGAATCTACAACCCGATTCTCCTTCCCTTTGATGTATCTGATCTTGAAGTTGAACTGACTAAGGGTAGCCAACCATCTAGCTTGCATGGAATTTAGATTTGTCTATTCAAATAGATACCTCAACCCACTATGATTGCTCATCAATGTAAATCTCTTGCCTAGAGGATAGTATCTCCACATCTTCAATGGATGTATTATTGTAGCTAGCTCAAGATCATGCGGTGGCTAGTTCTGCTCATGCTCATTCAGTTTCTATGACTCATAGCATGCTACCTGTCCCTCTTGCATGAGAAATCCACCAATTCCTCTCTTGCAAGCATATGTACACACTTGAAACTCCTCATCCAAATCCACAATCTTTAGCATTGATGCAAATGTCAACAACTTCTTAAGCTGCTCAAAACTAGCCTCACATTCTTCTGACCATTCTAGCTTCTTACATTTCCTTTGCAATGATGTGATAGGATATGAAATGCATGAGAAGTTCCTGAAGAACCTCATGTAGTAACCTACCAATCCCGTGAAATATCTCACCTCATCCACACTATTAGGAGCTTCACACTCCATGATAGCCCTTATATTTTCTGGATCTACTGCTATGCCATCCTTGGAGACAACATGCCCCAAGTAATGTACCTTAGTCTGAAAGAAGCTGCACTTGCTAAGTTTAGCATATAACTGATGATCTCTTAGTAATATCAACACTGTTGCTAAATGCTCGACATGTTCTTCCTCATTCTTAGAATATACTAATATGTCATCAATGAATACAATAACAACTTGTCCAGATAAGGACGCAACACACTATTCATCAAAAAATAAATGTAGATGGAGCATTAGTCAAGCCAAATGGAACAACAAAAAATTAATAATGCCCATACCTAGCCCTAAACGCAGTCTCAAAGATATCCTGTTCCTTGATGCGTACTTGATGGTATCCCGATCTCAAGTCAATCTTAGAGAACAATGCAGCTCCATTTAATTGACCAGAAAAATCATCAATCCTCGGCAATGGGTACTTGTTCTTGATCGTTACTTTGTTCAGCTACCTATAGTCAATGCAAAATCTAAGAGTACCATCTTTCTTCTTTACGAACAAAACTGGTGCACTCCAAGGTGATACACTTGGCCTAATGTAGCCCTTGTCAAGCATCTCCTTTAATTGCAACTTCAAATCTACCAACTCAGGTGTGCTCATCCGGTAAGGTTCTTTTGATGCCGGAGCTACCCTTGGCACCATCTCCTTTAATTGCAACTTCAAATCTACCAAGTCAGGTGTGCTCATTCGGTAAGGTGCTTTTGATGCCAGAGCTACCCCTGGCACCAACTTAATAGAAAAGTCCACCTCCCTGTGAGGTGGAAACTCTGTAATGTACTCAGGGAATACATCCTGAAACCACTGTAGAACTGGGTACTTGCTTAACACATATGCATCCTCAACCTCCTTAACCTTGTCACTAGAAATGTGCATTGTAAACATAACACAATCTTTTCTACAACTATGCTTAGCCTGCATTGTGGTAACCATCCTCACTGATGGAGGCTTCTTCTTTCCCTGCAAACTCCTCTTTTCCCCACTATCATCCACACACTCAATGGCCTTGTTGAAGCAATCCACTTTGGTTTTGTGAAGGTATAACCAATCCATACCCAAAATCATACTATACGATCCCAATGGAAATACATTCAAGTGTGTTGCTGTAGGCATACCATTTAACTCAAATGCACAAGATCTTACCCAATGGTGAACTCACTTCTTTGTACCTCTAGCCAACTATACCAAACAAGATTCTGCATGCACTTATTTTCTCAAACCACATGTATCCACCAAGTCAGGATTAATATAACTAAAGTTAGATCCAGGATCAATCAAAATAGAAACAACTTGATCACAAAGCTTACCGTCCATCTCAATGACCGATGCCTTATGATCCACATGTCTTTTTCCATAATTGCATAGATCCGAGGAATGCTATGACCAATGTCACGAACTGTATGTGCCTCCTGAGCACTATAGATATGGGGTAGACCACCACTCTGATCCTGTGGACTATCCCTCTTACAATTATCCCTACCACATATCCAACACTACAATGGTTCCCTACCACCGCCTCTAGACTGCTATTCTCCATGTCCCTTCTCAGTTGTATTGAAACTCTTGAATGAAACTACATTTTCTTTCTCACTTGCATCTTGAGGTCTTCCTTTATTTGGTGGCCATTTTCCTTTAGCTTTCTCATTTCTTTTCAAGTCATTCTTAGGCTCCACTTTGCACTTCGATTGCTCATAACAATGCTTCAACTTTTGGATGGATTCCTCCAACGATCTAGGCTCATCAAAATCAATTTGGCCTCTGTATGCTACTAGTAGTCAACTAATGAATCTCTCAACCTTGGTCTTCTCCTCCTTGAGGTAAGGCATATATCTCAACAACTCCAAGAACCTGCTAGTATACTCATCATCTATTATAGAAACCCATCTGCAACTCATAAAACTCCTTAGCTCTGTCATCATAATACCTCTCCGACAAGTACTTCTTATTGAAGAGCCTCTCAAACTCATGTCAAGTCAAATCTTCCTCATGTATACCTTTGACATTCTTCATGTCTTCCCACCAAATATCCACTTTACCTTTGAGATTGAAAGTGGCTATCTTTGCCTTCATGTTTTTTGAATAATCATGCAATCAAAAGAATTTCTTCATACCAAGAAACCATGCCTCCGCATCTTGTGATTTCTTCATTTATCCATCAAAGGTAGGTGGCTTTTATTTCTTAAACTCATCTGGAAAGTATCCCCTATCACTCCAACTGTAAGGATGATAACGATGACGATCATGATGCATGTCAGAACCAGAAATAGAATAGTACCTATGTCTATCACCTCTCCTATACAGAGTATCCAACAACCTACCATATCTCACAGTGTCAAATCTATTTGACCTGTGTCTACTAGGAGACCTATTTCCATATGCCCCATTAGTTTTGTCCTTTTTCCCATGGCTGATCTGAAGTGGCCCTTGTTGTTGCAATTCTGACAAACTTTGAAGAAGTATATCATTAACCTTTGCTTGTTTCTCTTGTGCCTGTATGATCCTGTCATTGTTAGCCTTACAACTCCTTATTTATTCCTTCAGGATTCTCAATGTGTCTACCAAATCAGAAGAATGCCCCACACCATGTTGCTCATCTAATTCATAGGGAGATTCTATGTAGTATACCACCTTGCTAGCCATTTGATCTGTTTCTTGCAAGGCATACTATGTCAACTAAACCAAATCACAATAAACCAACGTACCTTAGCATAATTCAGGGAGGATACCTTGTTTGCAAGATCAATAAATCAACGTGATACATGTATAACATAAACCTAATAACATATATACATATATCGAATAAGTTCATCAATGCTTAAACATCATTCTAATTAGGGTCCAGTCGTCAATGCATGTTATGACCTCATGGATGACAACAACCATTACTCCATTGTACACATTGCCACATGAAACTATCAACATGCATAAGCAATGCCTAATCAACTACACATACACATGAATGCATGTAGTCGAGCATAAGTGATAAATTTGTGTAACCAACCTACAAGACTGATACATGTGATCAAACATACAAGAATGAAACCTAACATACAAGGATATAATCAAGCGACATAACAATATGTAACCAGTCATATACTCATGATGATTCATTCCATAAAATCAACATCAAGTTCCTCATGACAATCTTACTACAACCATGATCAACATTATGTAATTCAATCAAGCACATGGAATGCAAGTGTAAGAGACACACATGCAACTAACATGCATGCATGACAAACACCTTCACCTAAGGAGAGCACAACCATGCTCTGATACCAATCTGTAACACCCTTTCCTCCCATATCTACCCAAGAAACCAACCAGTTGGGGTAAACATGCGATGACAATGCCACTATAAGGGATTCAACCTCCTTGGTGACCTTAAGGAAATGGAATCAACGGAACACATCAACCAAACCTATCCACATCAGCAACAACACCCTCAGGAGACATGTCAGCCACTTAGACATCTTGTCCCTGGGTCCCACTAATGTTTTAGCATTTTAACACCTGGTCACTCTCATGCTATAGGCTTCCCAATGTCCAGAAACCTTTAGTCACTCTCACAAGCATGTGTGCCAACGTCTAGGGACTTTTCTTAGCAGACCTGTGTTGACGTCTGCGGAATTCAAGGCACTTTTTTAGTCTAGAATTATAGGCACTGCCCAGAACTTGTCACAACTTCCAGAATCCATCAAAGACATGATGACAAGATTAAAAAATAAAAAATCAACCTCAGGACTAGGCCTGAGCATTCCCAACTGGGCTGACATTTTGTTAAACACTTGGCATCAATGCAACCTACAGGTCTAGGATACAAGACAAAGCATGAATGACTGAAAGCACTTATGAAACATAACAAGAAGGATCACCACCTTCTCCATTGCACTGTTATAACAACAATTAGGTCTTGCATCCATCATTTTAACCATTACAAGTAAATACATGAAATAACCATGACATGAACCAGTCATACAACCATGATTATAACCAACATTAAACCATGCAAATATTAGATATATGACAACCATCAAATCCACATATAAAGAAGTGAAAAAGTAAAAGAACTTAGCTTTCATTAATCATAAGCAAATCTAACCAGGTTTGGGACTTCCACGTACCACCCAATCATAGATATGGCTAAACCAAATCGTTCTTTCAGCTAGTCACCCCCGTGCCATATTTCAAGCATGAATGTGGGATCTCATAGAAAAACCAATCCAAAAACAACCAGGGGAATCTAGAGGTTAAACCACCTCCACCCTCATCAAGCTGTGATCACACCAAGACTGTTGCTATGATCACAACTGAAATGAATTTGGAATGCCATCCAGAATCCATCACCATCCTTGAGGGATTTTCTGTCTCCTTGTCTCTTAGCCTTTACCGTAATCCAATCCAAGATCACTAAGCCCTAAACAGAGACTAGTCTCTCAAGATTTATCACAATCCAAACCTAGATCATTAGGCCCTAAACCGAGACTCCTCCCTCGTGATTTACTGTGTATCCCGCCAAAACCGGTCAAGGGATTCGTAGGCCTTTAGGAATGGAACTTGAGACCACCTCCGCCCTGGATTCCAAAATCCATTTGGAAAACCAAAACTCAAAACCAAAATAAACATCCCAACACTATGGCATCCAGAGAAAGGCAAGGCTAGGTTAAAAACCACTTTCATAACCCAGTGAAACCACATCACTGACAATAAAAGCACCATACACCAACATGCAAAACCGTGCATGTCCAAACCAGTGAGGAAATCACACATGCAATATGTTACTTGCAAGTATTCCTGCTGAAGTTGCTTGATCCTACTTTTCCTTCCTTGATCCTTTCTTTCCTTCCTTTCCCCTTTGCTTGCTTTTCCTTCCTTTATCCAAAGTTAGAGTACTCCAAGAAAACTCTAAGTGACCAAGAGTGAGAGAGAGAGAATAATGAGAGAGCTCCAAAACTTAAACTGACAAAAGGTTACCAATTGATCCTTAGAATCCTTTTTATGAATGAGGCCTCTAATTTCTTCATTTTCCATTATTTTCCTTTAATTTCCTCCTCACATGCAACCTATGACCTTTCACCTTACTTTTCTCCTAATTTCCTTTATTTTCATAGATAAATGTGCCAAAAATGCCTTTTTTCCTTTTAATGCCTTAGCCTTAGCCTTTGCCAATTTTTCTTATCCAAAACACACATCGAGTGATGCCCACTATGATATCTTTGCCCAACATTCAACTTGGAATAAGTGTCCCTTAACCATGGTCTTATTTTGCCTTTATTAACTTTTATTACATGAAATTTTCACCAGGGATGTTACAATTGCACTACAATATATATAACATTTTTTCTAACTCTCTTGACAAACAAAGTTATACCATCGAGATTGAATTGTTTGAAATTCAATCTCAAAATATTCTCAATTAGCTTTTCATACAAGGCTCATAGTGCTTGTTTCAAGACATATAAGCATTTGATGAATTTATATACTTTCTTTTATTGTCCCTTCACAACAAAACCTTATGGTTGAGACATGAAGACATTCTCTTTCATGTCTCCATTAAATAAATAAATATTCACATCAATTTTATGGACTTTTCCATCCATTCTATGTTTCCAAGGAAAAAAAGAGTCCATATGGTGGCCTATTTTGTTGTAATGAATACCCCCCTTCTATGCAAATCCTTTTCCACAAGCCTTGTGCAT
Organism: Pinus tabuliformis; assembly: GCA_031772625.1. NCBI lineage: Eukaryota > Viridiplantae > Streptophyta > Pinopsida > Pinales > Pinaceae > Pinus > Pinus tabuliformis. The sequence continues at coordinate 979,648,871 of CM062810.1, forward strand.
GGCAAGGGAGCCATATTATTTTTTCTTTCTATTCTAAACCACTTGTAGCCAATTGTATTGGTTTTTAATGGAGGATCCACTAATTTCCATGTCCCATTCTTGCTGAGAGCATCGTCCTCCTTCTACATTACTTCTTTCCACTCATCATGAGAAGTAGCTTATGTATTACACCCAATGTCCTCTAGACCTCTCTGAGGGTACATGCTTCACATAACCAAATCCTTTATAACCTTAAGAAAATGGATTAAAATACAAATCTTACGCTTTTAACTTTCTTAAACATGTTTTCTAAGTCGATATAAATTTCATCTAATTTTAAGCTATGGCCACAAAGTTATGGCCTTCAGAAGATTCACCAATTTATGCCACATCGAAAATTGTATTGTTGAAATGTGGGTGACATGTGTTAGTTTGGTGTTCATGTGTCACTTCCACACCATGTTATGTCTCCAAGCTAGACACCTCAGCTGTTAGGTCATATCTATATCTAAGTTTTTCATTTTTTATTTTCTTGGTGGCTGTTTTATGATATTACTGATTCCCATATGTTTGGATCATCTTGAATTTGAATCCTCGTGATTTCTTTGGTTAATAAGTTAAACATCTATATATCTACATTCTTAGATATATAGAACATTTTCTCTCTGAGTGTTTCTAAAAATCCTATTTAATTGAAAATCCAGATTTCTAGGTATTTGGATTTATGGGATTTTTGGATATCCAGATTTCTTGGATATCCTAAACATTCACTTTTTGAAGGTTTCCAAAATTTCCATTTAATTGAAAATCTAGATTCTATATTCTAGACTCCCAGATATCTAGAGCCTATTATTTTGATGATTCGAGAATTCCCATTTAACCCAAAGGAAATATTTTGGATTTTATACTCTTAGATATCTTAATGAACATTATCCATCCAAATTATTCCATGTCACCTTCCACAATGAATATCACCTAGCCTTCCACATCAACATTATAATGTCTCTATTACCATATCATATACCATGACAAATGCCATATTAATTGCCACTTTAACTCTATTACACCATCATGTCACATCAACATCCCATGTTAGCATGCCACATCACCCTAACCTATCATTGTGCAATATAAACATGACATGCAGCATGCTGCAACATACCCTTCTCACTTATATGGCTTGGGGTTTGTCCCACATGACCAACCATGCCTTATTTAGCTGGCATCTAGATCTGGGTTCTCATTTTTTGGTTAAGTATTCATTCCTTGGAAACTTCCTTGATCCTAGTTACAACAAATGGACCTGTATGACATGCTACCTCACATGCTAGGTTCCAACAGCACATGTTCCACCCATTCGATCCATCCAGGATATCACAATGGATGGAATTTAAATAAATTCTTGGATGCTTGAATATCTAGATATATAGATATCCAACATTTGGATGAATCCTTCTATGAGTGTGCAATAAAATCTAGGATTCCCATATATTTAAATATCTAGATATCCAACATCCAACCTTAGCCATGCATCCACCCCTTAGCCATTTTATCCTTTGCACTAGGCATTAGTCATGGCCACACATAGTCCATGACTCACAAATAGGTCTTTTAATTTACGTGCCATGAGTCAAATCAAAATCAAAGAAAAATCCATCAAAGCAGATTTAACTTTGAATGCTATGTTAACTATATCTCTCCTGGAAGCTAAACATATCAAATCAGCCCTCAAAGCTGGTTACCATATGTCCATCTGGGGATGGTGAGGATAGGACTGAATGCATTACATAGAAAAGGACAAAAAGCTTATGTGTTCTCAGCCCTATTTGATAATCGATGGACCACATTCACCCAGGCTATGATAGGTGGCATTGAAACAAGCCTTGCTGAAGGCCCAGTACAGTATGATGTTTTTCCAGATTTCTCTGTTGCACTTGACGACCCAAATGTCCTACAATGCCTAACCTTAGGTATCCAGACTGCTGGGTATCAAAATTTCAAAGCAAAATCAAAAAATTTGGCCATATTTTATATTACTTGTGTTAGGTTTTATAACACAACAATCCCTGCTGTTCTGCACACTCCCGATAAAGATGAAGGCCGAGTTACTCTTATCCAGTATGATTCATCGTGCAATCCAGTAGCACCAGTCTATGTCTCCAGAAATGATTTATGTCCACCTGATGATTGGGTAACCAATTGGGGAAAACCCACGAAGAAACCTGTTGCTGCTGCACAATCTATAATAACAGAGATAGATGGGAAAGTTACCACAAGATTTCCCAGAGTTCAGAATGAAGGACCTTCTACTTCTATCTCTGCAATTCCTACTACAATCAGTCAGTTACATCCTGGTCAGTCTCCTGCACCTCCACAGTTTGTAATAGATCAAGCAGTGTATGATTCTATCAGAAGGATGTTTTCACAGCCAAGCTCATCCCAGCCTTTTAGTTCAGTCTGTGACCATCCACACTGCTCCAAGACATTCTGTCAATTTTCTTCAGAACCGCCAACTCCACATGGGGAGTCGTCAGACCGTCATAGGATAAACATGATCAGATTCACTCCTTCATCTGACTCATCTGAAGAGAATTACAAAAAGGTTGTATTTTTTAATCCGCAAGAAGAGCTACTTGTACATACTGTATCCAGTTCTTCTACCTATGGTTTAGGCTATGTTGATTCTTCACCTATTCCTGAATACAGAAGAAATCCCATTGATAAAATTCCAAGGCATGTTGAAATTCCTTCTGATTCAGAGATAATTGCCTTTTTAAAAATCTTTAAAGGAATCAGTCCATATGATCCTGATGATCAATGGAAAAAGAAAATGTTCAATTGGGATATGTTTACACATGAGAAAGAACATTTGTATTTTGAAGAAGTATTGCTTCTTCCAAAAAATGACCGTCCTGCCTTCAACAGACAGAATGTTGAAAAATGGAAAGAATGGATGAAGGCAGAAAATCAATGGATATCATTCTATGAATGGTATTATCCTTCTGCAAATATCATAGAACAATCCTTGATGAAGCAATTCAGGAACCAGGCTAAACAGAAAAAAATCAAGGATCCAGAAAAATTTGTAGAAGAAAAACTGAAAGAAAATCCAGTAGTAATTCCTCCTCCTTTGAAAGCACATGTTTTTCAGCCAAAGATTCAGAGTATGCTAAACAAGTCAAACATTCCCAGATCTCTGATTGCTGTTCAAATAGAAGGAGAAAAACTACTAAGGAAAATATGTTCTCAGTTCCAAGTAAACATGATGCGGACTGGGACCCCAAATAAGCACAAGTGGGAACTCCTTGATGGGAGCCTTTTAGAAACAGACACAGAGTTTCCTCCTTGGAAAAATTTTGTGATAAGAAACCAAGATGGAAAATTGTACAAACTACTTCCATCTCATGTTGATGATTCTAACCTAGTAGCAAGAGATGCTGTGGCTGCTACTAATTGGACAAATTTAGCTTTATCCAGTCTTGAGAAATTTGTCAGATCTAAATTTGAAAATATTGAAACTGCTAATTCTGAGATGAAGACCATGCTGGAAAGTATTCTTAGAAAACAAGATTACAATACAGTGTGTTTGAATAGCAGTGTTACAACTTTGGCAGAAAATGATAAGGCTCTAGCCAAGAGTCTTGACAGACTATCTTTACAAACAGGACAAATAGATAAGAAAACCCATGATGCTACCACTGCTCATATTGTAAAGATTAGTAATTCTTTGGATATTGTAAAAAAACAAGTATGGGAAGTAACTCAAGGAATAGAATCCTTGAAAAAGAAGCCTAGGGTTGAGGCCTATAAATCTGCAACTATATTTTCAGAACCCAAGACTTCTGTTCCATATTCTATTACTCCTTCTGTGGAAAGCCTTATTAGAACACCCAACTCTATAACCTTTCCACCGCCGACTTCCTCTCATCCATATTCTCTGTTTGCAAATCCCAGTTTCTTTAGTCCACATCCTGCCATAAAGCAATCCAAAGAAATTGAAGGATCCAGCAAACCAGAATCTTCTAATTTCATGTCTGAAGATTCTTACACTAGAGAAGAAGAAGAAAGTTTTGATACAAGTTTCCATAAGACAGAAACATCTTTCGGGGATATGACTCTTCACAAGATAGAAGCAGAACCTCAAATTGAAGAGCTTGAAACATGTATCAATAACTTATCTTTGACAGATCAAGACCAGGAGCAACCTGATAATGAGGATCAAGTCAATGCTACATCATCTAGGTCAAGATGGGAGACTACTTGGAACCCTGCTCCTGATAGAAGAGATCTTATGAAATCTGAATACCATAAGGATTGGTCTGCAAATTCTACCTACTCATGGAATATTGATAATTGCACAGAGGCTGAAATTATGTCTGTTTTACATTCCATGCTTGTATGTTATAGGACTTATCTTGCTGATGATATTGGACCTATTAATGCAACAAGGAGGATAATAGGAGGATTTGAAGGAACATTGGATTCTTGGCTAAAAGCTGAGACATTAAAAGATCCTAGTCTCCTTGCAGGATGGGAACAAGCAGTCGTCCAAAATGAAGATGGATCTACTCACATAGATCCTGTCACTAATTTGCCTGTCAGCAATATGATAGGAAAGCTTCTTTATGCTATTACAGTCAATTTCATTGGTTTTCCTCAGATAACTAATGATATTACAACCATTACTTTGCTGGCCATGAAGTTGCATAATATGCAACATTTTGATGAATATTTTAATGAATTCCTTCACAGACTGCATACATTGACTCCAGATCTCATTCTTGAGCCAAAATGGAAGGAAATTTTTGTTGCATCCCTTCCCCAATGGGTCTCTTCAGCTATTGTCAATAAATTACCAGGGAAGGTTGGGGACTATAAATTTGGCATAATCAGACAAGCTGTAAAAGCAATCATTGTAGAATTGTGCTCACAAATGAAAATTGCAAGAGCAGCAACCAACCCTAAAAAGCCACATGGATATCAACAGCTCTGCAAACAATGGCATCTTGGTAAAGCTGGAAATTCTGAGGGGAATAAGAGGAGAAAGAGACATTTCAAGAAGAATTCCCAGATCTCCCAAGATAAGCCAAAAAGAAAACATTACAAAGCAAAACCTTACAAGCATACAAAAATGTTTTCTAAGGATAGAGAAATAATTTGTTACAACTGTAACAAAAAAGGTCACACAGCTCCAAATTGTCCAAATAAAAAGAAAGACTCTTCTAAAAAGAAAGTCCAGTATAAAAATAGGAAAGGAAAGATAAATTCATTCTATCTTCCTAGTAGCTGTGATGAATTGGTATCTTCTGATTCAGAATCCGAAAATGAATTTAATTTTGTTGATTCAGATGAATCATCTGATGAAGAATTCTGTAATGATCCCCATTGTACAGAATGTAAATCCTGTGATTGTGATGATCCTGATATTTGTACATGCAATGCAGTCAGGATGATGAAGACTGATTATGATGAAATCAGTAAGAATATTTTTGCACAAATGATGGCTGCTACAGATCCGCAAATGAAAGAAATGTACAGATCTTTGCTGACAGAACATTTGAAGAAAGCACCCTCTACTTCAAAGAATTCTTCAAATAAAGGGTATGTGCCTCCTGCTACTCTTTTTTCTGTTGAAGCCTTAACCAGACAGTTTAAGAATGAAGATTTTGGAGAAGACTTGCCACAGACTTTACCTGCAGTACATCAGGCAATAAACGAATTAAGAAAAACAATCAAAGAGAATAGAAAATTGTGTGTTGAAAGGCACAATGAGTTAAGCCTAAAGATGTTAAATGCACAAGCTCCTTTTGCTTCTTCATCACAAGATCCTATTTCGAGAGAAGACAGAAAACTGGACCTATCATACAGGGCCAGTTCAACAGCAGTATAACAAAGAAGAAGAAGAAGAAGAAGAAGAAGTAGCAAGAACAGATTTTGGATGCAATAGCATGAATAGAGATGTCATGTATTGTGTAAAAATGAAAGTAAAGGTTGGACACCAGTATGAGTTCTGGAAGGTACTTATGGACACTGGTTCCAGATTAAATATCGTAAGTGATACAGTAGTTGGCATGCATCACAGAAGGCCAACAACATGTCCAAGGGTGATCACAGCAAGTGGAGACATTCCCACAAAGCATGAAGTAGAAATTGATGTTCTGCTCACAGACAAAATAGGAGTTCATTTGGTTTGTCCTGTTGTTCCAGGACTGGATTGTGCAATGTACCTCGGGACACCATTTTTTCAGAATTTCAGCATGCATGGAGCAAAATTTGATGCAAGCACCCAGAGGTATGGATATTTTATTAATTTTGATAATAAGGAAGTCTTTTTCCCATTTATCAATTCTAATTCTCCAATGAGGATTAAGAGAGTTGAAAGAATGGAAAATCTTTTGGCAAAGATGGAAGTGAAAAGAGAAGTATTGAAAACAGAAGAACATCTAGATAACGGAAAGTATGCTTCTGAGATAGCAAATCTCACCTCTCAGTTTAAAGAATGTTGTTCAGATGATCCAAATGCCTTTTGGCATATTAAGAAACAAGAGGTAGAACTTCCTCTAAAGAAAGATTTCAGTGGAAAATTAAGAAGGTCTAAAGCAGTGGCAATGAATGAAGAACAAATGAAACTTTGCAAAGAAGAAATTAAATATATTTTGAAGAAAGGGCTTATCAGGAAAAGTAAAAGCCCCATAGCATGTTTTGCATTCTATGTAAATAAGCATGCTGAAGTTGCCAGAGGTAAACCAAGGTTAGTTGTGAATTATAAACCTCTGAATAAAATTCTGGATTATGATGCATATCCTTTGCCAAAGCCATCTTCCATACTTGCTCAGATATCAAAGTCCAAGATATTTTCCAAGTTTGATCTCAAATCTGGTTTCTGGCAAGTAGGAATTAAAGAAGATGATAAATGGAAGACAGCGTTCTCTGTACCAGAAGGGCATTATGAATGGAATATCATGCCATTTGGCCTGATTAATGCTCCTTCGGCCTTCCAGAGAATAATGGATGAAAACTTCGAAGGAATGGAAAGTTTCTTGAAGAAATATATTGATGATTTACTAATTCATTCTGATAATATTGCTGACCATATCAAACATTTGAAAATCTTTCTTCGCAGGGTTAAAGAAATGGGTATAGTATTATCAGAATCTAAGATGAAATTATTCCGGCCAATGATAGACTTTTTGGGTTACAATATACAGTACGGATCCTATACTGTAATCCAAAGAAGTTTAAATTTTGTTGATCATTTCCCTGATGAAATCAAGGACAAAACTCAACTGCAAAGGTTTTTGGGAAGCCTGAATTACATTTCAAAGTTTCTGAAGCATTGTGCACAAGAAAGGAAATTATTGAACAAAAGGCTTCAAAAGAATCCAATTCCATGGAATAATGATTGCACACAAGCAGTCAGGGCAATAAAAGAAAAGGTCAGAAAAATTCAACCACTCTCCCCTATCAGAGAAGAATGGGAGAAAATCATTATGACAGATGCCAGTTATGAAGGATGGGGAGCAGTTTTATGTCAGAAAAATCCCAACAGCAAAAGTGAGATTGAAATCTGCCAATATGCATCTGGATTATGGGCAAAAAACAATTGAATTGGTCAAGTTTGAAGAAAGAACTCAGAGCAGTTTGTTTAGGAATAGAAAAATTCAGGGATTTTGTTATCTACACCAAATTCACTGTTAAGACAGACTGCCAGGCATTGAAATTTGCAATTCATAAATGTGATTTTGAGGATGCTGCTATGGTTAGGTGGATCATGCAGTTAAGCCAGTACAATTTTGATGTTGAATTTGTTAAAGGTGATAAGAACAATTTCGCAGATATGCTGAGTAGAGAATTTCTGTCAGAACATTCAATTTTGAGTCTGCATTGCAATTATATCAGGAGAAGGGAAAGCACTGTTGAAATAGAAACACCAAATGGTTGGGTAAGTTATATGCTTGAAAATCCAGTACTTATCCATGATGTAGATTGGTACCCAATCAAAGAAATTAGACATAGAGAAGATATTCCTTACCTATGGACAGAAACAATGCAAGACGAAATGAACCAAGAAGCAGTAGATGCACTGGACTATCTGGAATACATTGACAACATACACTATACTCTTGAGAGAGATGATGAGGATGATGATCGGATGACAAGCTGCCACATCACACTGAGGAGGTTTGATAATCCTCTCCACAGAGAAAATTATGACCCTGACAGACAAAAGGAATGTTTCTATACAGCTATGAATCTCCAAAATTGTTCAGCCAATTTATTTTATTCTATACAGTCCTCATTTTTATTTGAAGGCATGTCAGCAGAAGCCTTGGAACAAGAAGATCCTACACCAGAATGGTTCATTGAGTGGTGGCAGATATATGGTCTTTCAGCCCTAATCATCAAACCATATACACTCCATATGCTTAAAATCCCTGGTTTCAGTGAACCCTTTTCCATATGAATGGAATTGTATACAAAGATGTTGAAAATGTTGCCAACATCAGTGATCTATCTTTTCTACAAGCAATCCGACGCTGTGGTCACATCAGATGGTTTGTTACAAACCAGTACAAGGCAAGGATGATATCTCATAGTACTAATTATGAAGATTTCCACCATCAGGTTGATATCACATCAAATCCTTTCCAACCTATCAACTTTTTGGAACCGCCCAACCAAAATATTTCACAAATGTGGGAATCAGAGAAAGAAATAAGAGTACAATACTTCAATAATTCTCTGATTGAAAGATTCAGATATCAGCATTATACACATCCGCAAATAGAATACTATACTATGGATTAAGTGACGTCTTTCTGGCCGACTATGGTGCCGGACGAGCTTTCGTGGATTCCCTCGCTCTGGAATCTCCACTTTGTACAAACCATGGGATTTGAAAATCTCATCTTTTATGACATGTTAAGTCTTTCGAGGGTTCACGGATGAATTTCCTCTGTGTAAATAGTTTGTTGGTACTAAGATTCGGTCCCCACATGCCTCGGGCTCTCTGATAAAGAGTAGGGACGAGATAACATAGGACGATAGTGTCCTATGCCCGAATCTTGCTTTCGGTGATCTACTCGGATCTGTCTGAGTACTTGTGTTTTTGAGTCATCAGTCTGTACATAGCGCACTCATGAATGTTTATTCCCTTCCAGCTTATAAATAAGAGCTAGCTGCGAAGTAAGATTCATTCGAGTCGAGAGAGTTTAGAGTCATAAACTTTTCCTGCTCTGCATCTGCGGACATTTGTGTCTGATCTGCTTGCATCACGAAGAGTTTTGTAAGTCTTAGAGTCTGGTTTGGAAGCCTGCGCATCAGTGTGCTCGGCACTGGTGAGAACCTAAAGTGGCTGAACCATTAGGAAAGTCTGGGAGTTTGTCTATAATCTCTGAGGCAGAGCCTGTCTATTGCCAGGAGCTTCCGGTAATACTTGTTCCTTGAGAACGGTATAAAGTCCGGTGAATGCGTAGACAGTCAATCTTTGTAAGGAGATTTTTTCTTATGTAATATCTGCATCCATATAATAAAAATTCCAGTTCAAAATTCCGCAATCTTGCTGTGTTCATTTGCTTGTTAAAGGTCCTGTGTGTGTGGTATCAGAGCCAAGTATTGTTTGAGTTGATATTTTGCTGTGAGATATTGTTTGAGTGAAAGAATTCGCTTGAGTCCTGAATAGCGTTCGAGCTCGTTGTTGCCGGTGTTGGCGTTGGAGAGCGTTGAAGACGTTGGCGAGAATTTGCCGCAATTTCTCCTTCAGAAGAAGACCGCAATTCTTCTCATCATTTTCTGCAAGACTTTTGATCGGGTATTTATCTATTCTAAAATGGATGCTCCTAGAATTCTTCAGCTGAATCTTCTGACTCTATTTTTGGAACTAAGCACTTTAGAACTATGAAAGATGAAGAAAAATCAAAATCTGCATTAGAAGGGTTATGTCGATCTGAATCCATTTCTGGTAATTCTGCTATCATAGAACAAGAAGAAACAGATCCCTCTGTTAATTGGAAACTTCCACCAGTATCTCCGCATGATGTATACAGAAATTTATCTTCTTTTAATTTACGTGCCATGAGTCAAATCAAAATCAAAGAAAAATCCATCAAAGCAGATTTAACTTTGAATGCTATGTTAACTATATCTCTCCTGGAAGCTAAACATATCAAATCAGCCCTCAAAGCTGGTTACCAGTATGTCCATCTGGGGATGGTGAGGATAGGACTGAATGCATTACATAGAAAAGGACAAAAAGCTTATGTGTTCTCAGCCCTATTTGATAATCGATGGACCACATTCACCCAGGCTATGATAGGTGGCATTGAAACAAGCCTTGCTGAAGGCCCAGTACAGTATGATGTTTTTCCAGATTTCTCTGTTGCACTTGACGACCCAAATGTCCTACAATGCCTAACCTTAGGTATCCAGACTGCTGGGTATCAAAATTTCAAAGCAAAATCAAAAAATTTGGCCATATTTTATATTACTTGTGTTAGGTTTTATAACACAACAATCCCTGCTGTTCTGCACACTCCCGATAAAGATGAAGGCCGAGTTACTCTTATCCAGTATGATTCATCGTGCAATCCAGTAGCACCAGTCTATGTCTCCAGAAATGATTTATGTCCACCTGATGATTGGGTAACCATTGGGGAAAACCCACGAAGAAACTGTTGTTGCTGCTGCACAATCTATAATAACAGAGATAGATGGGAAAGTTACCACAAGATTTCCCAGAGTTCAGAATGAAGGACCTTCTACCTCTATCTCTGCAATTCCTACTACAATCAGTCAGTTACATCCTGGTCAGTCTCCTGCACCTCCACAGTTTGTAATAGATCAAGCAGTGTATGATTCTATCAGAAGGATGTTTTCACAGCCAAGCTCATCCCAGCCTTTTAGTTCAGTCTGTGACCATCCACACTGCTCCAAGACATTCTGTCAATTTTCTTCAGAACCGCCAACTCCCATGGGGAGTCGTCAGACCTCATAGGATAAACATGATCAGATTCACTCCTTCATCTGACTCATCTGAAGAGAATTACAAAAAGGTTGTATTTTTTAATCGCAAGAAGAGCTACTTGTACCTACTGTATCCAGTTCTTTACCTATGGTTTAGGCTATGTTGATTCTTCACTATTCCTGAATACAGAAGAAATCCCATTGATAAAATTCCAAGGCATGTTGAAATTCCTTCTGATTCAGAGATAATTGCCTTTTTAAAAATCTTTAAAGGAATCAGTCCATATGATCCTGATGATCAATGGAAAAAGAAAATGTTCAATTGGGATATGTTTACACATGAGAAAGAACATTTGTATTTTGAAGAAGTATTGCT